>OX387717.1:16268404-17680450 GCA_947577245.1 Andrena bucephala | reverse complement strand
CGAGTCTAGCCACCAATCCCTATTACATACCGTTCGTTCATCGCGTGTCGCTCATCGAAGCCTCATATTCCAGCGTCCGCAAAATGAAATCCCCCCGGGGGCCAGCCCGTGAAACGCAATTTCCCTACGATAGATCAGATTGGATCTATCTGCGTTCGGGCAAAGTGCCGATAACACGATCGGTGGGAATATCCCGGTGTCGTTGATACCCACCGTGGCGAGAGGGCCTCGCCGACGGCCGGCTGCCGTTCGACGTTTCGACTTTCCGTCACCGGATTATCGGATAAAACGCGGCCCCCTGCCGACTAGGGGGCGGCCTCGAAAGACGGGCGGTCTCGTTTTATTTACACCGTGGCCCACGGAGCGAAGTAAATTATGCAGGCGTTGATAAAAGGGAGGTCAAACTTTTGTCAGTGGGGGCGCGCTGGGCTTTTCGAGCGGCATTCACGGGCCCGACTTTATGACTACACTTATCGAGCCGCTGTCACTGGAAAGCGCAACTGCGATACGGGTGAAATAGGACGAATGCACGGGAATGATCGTTTCACGCTTTTTCCAGCCTTGTAGAGTTTTATGAGAGATTCTGCTTCGGGGTTGTGCTATGTGTCTCGCGATGAATGCAGGGTATAATGAAATGAAAAATACCGGCCGGAACGCGTAAACGTATAAATTCTGGGAACAAAGAATAAGCGGGATAATGGTTTCCTGTAATTTCTTTCCACCGTCGACGCGTTTGCAACGTTGCCTTTGACACGTTTCTTTATAATAACGTTGTCAAGTTCCGATAATGTTGCCTGAGACAGCATTTTGAGCGTGCATACTATTACTCTTGTGTGCACGCGTGTACCTTGACAACGCGGGGTCGTTCAATCTCTCGTTCGTGGCAGGATTATTGATAGTAGCCGAGCTACACGCTATCGACAATAGAATTACAAGGATTATGAGAGACACGTGCATGAAAATATGATACATAAATCAAGGAGTCGATACGTCAGGAGTAATGGATGTACCAACACGATTAAATTCTTAGTGTTTAAGTACAAAACACGGTAAACTATTTGGAATAATTTAAAGGGTCCGCGAGGTCGGAGAATATCGAAATTGTGGAAATTGAAGAGGGCAGTTTGCAACGAATTTTAAGCTGTCGGCGCTCGTATGATTTTATCGCGGGAGCAAAAATGAATCTCCTCGTCACTGACGCAAACTGCTCTGTAATCTCATATGATTCTTAAATTCATGATGGTTGTAAACTGTGAGTTAGACCGTGTCATTAAAAAGTCAGTGAGAGATGTGTCAGATGTAATACCGTGCGAATTCAATTTCCCCAGCCATCAGGAATTTTCCAATCCGAGTGGCACTTACTTCGCCGAAATGCGATAAGTTTGTACCGATAATTGGAAACAGGGTGTGCCAATGCGTCGCGTTCGCAAGAAATTAAACATCACGAATCGATAGTTCACGGGCAGGTGGGTACACCGATACTTATGACCTATGACCATTCAGCCGCACGAGCCGAGCCATTTTCAAAGAAAAATGCTCTCGTTCCGAACTTTTCTGGCGCGCTGTTCTGACAGCTATGTATGGGTTCACTCGTATGTCACGGATTTAACGTCTCGTTCCATAACAGCAGATTATCCTTTATGCGGTTCTACGATAGCGAGACTTTAATCTCAGGCAACTTCTCAAATAAATCTGCAACGACCTACAGCAGCTTACCACCTAAAGCAACCCCTCCATTCCCCATATCACGAAAAGTTATTTAAGAGAAAATATGTATATTCTGTTTAGCGAAGTACATCAGTCATTTTTATAAAAATTACTTGGATCTCTGGAAGACAGTGACTAGATGAACTATGTGTTATAAACTATAAGTGACGCCAGCCAACAAACGGTAAGTAGCACTAAAGCCCGAGATTCAACTTTCTCCCGGGACAAGAATATATTCACAGCACCCGAGCGCCAAAGAAGCTTTACTGGCCGCAATTTCGTGTCGCGGGCACACAGTTCCTTTCACTAAAAACACACAGCTGAAACGGTTTCGTGTGCTTTATCGGTCACAATAGATCTCAATTGAAGCCACCCTAAATCTCCAAATTGCTCGCCGGAGCATTCACAATATTGCGTTATTCCGGACTCCGCGTAGCTCGCGATAATCCCCTTTAATATACCGCCGGCCTGATGCCCGACTGTTTTTTTTTTTCCATCGGTCTGTCTCAGGGAAGCGAAGAGAAAGGGAGGGCGGCCACCCCCTCGTTATCCTGGTGGTGGTTGTGCTAGGATCACGCTGCCAAAGGATAACGATCGCGGGTCAATTCGAAGGGTTCAATTATCGGGGAAGGCGGATCGTCAATTCTTCTTCTCCGTTTTCGGCCTGGAAATTCTGCCGGGAGTAGAAACGTCGAGTCAGGCGAGGGGAGCGAGCCGCTCCCCTTCGAAAAACGCCGTTTCCCCGACTGCCACCCTCCTCCTGATCGAGCCTAACCGTTCCTTCACCTCTTTCCCGACAGAGCGCGAGGAATTCTTCGATAGCGTCGAGATTAGTCGCGGCCAGGGGTGTAGCTGGCGAGGAAAGGGGATAAATCACGGGTGGGGTCATTCGGGGCTTATGGCGGTTCTCGGGTGTGACTCGGCTCGTTTTCTGCGCACCATTGTGCTGCTTGCGTCCGAGATGGAGTGGTTGCGTGGCGGGCAATTTCAGTCGGACCACGGGGAACAATGAAAATAGTCTGTTCGCAAGTAACTATGAAACATTGCGTAATAATATGAATACAGAAGTACGTAGGGTAAACTGTACAACGATTGGCACCCTAAGCGGAATTTTTTTGTGTCGTTTTTATACAGTCTTAATTTTCAGTTATTACCGATGATTATGGATTTCTGATTAAAACCAAACATCTTGAGTACCTATTAAGTCTTTTAAAAATATTCAACGAAAATCAAGAATAGGTATATTTACATTTACTGTCACCGCGTGTATCAGTTATTGACACCCAAAAAATAAAAAATAAACAGTTGACTTTCAAATAATCCAATCTTCAGTAATAAGTAAAAATAAAAATAAATAAGAGATCAAATGAAAGAAAATAAAATTACGATCTAAGTAGTTAGAGTCATCTGATTCAGGATAATTGCTTAAGAAAGCCATAAACTCTTCCTCGTTGCGGAGTGTTTCTCTTTTATTGCAATTGTCAGTACTTACACCTTATCAAATTGTTAAGAAAACGCTTAAAAGCCAACGTTACCTTTAAGACTGTTTTGTGTTTTCTTTTGTACTTCTACTTCTGGAATTTGCAGTGCTGTAGTGAAAGAAAAATACGAAATTGTAAAAAAGTACTTTCTAACCTCGTACTTCTTAATATTTGGCTTTTTAATCAGGAGTGCCAATGATCAGTGCAGTGCATTAGTGCAGTTCACCCTACACTTAAACGTAAGGGCCTCTAATATCGCCACTCGTAATATCTGCGTGCTCAATCTAAAGGAAGAAACATCCCCATCGAAAGATTCTACCTCATTGACGTCGTTTCTCAAGCGAAGACCATGTAATCGCAGCGTGGGACGAAGCACGGGCCACAGTACCCCAGAGAAAGCTGAAGAAAATGGTTACTAGACTCGAGGTACGACGAGGCGCGTAAAGTGCGAGGGAGCATAATAAGAAAAGTTAGAATAAAGCGATTTAACCCCCTGCATAGAGGAAATATATTAAATGATAAAGTTAGAGTATCCCGTTGGATGGTACGCTGTCGCCCGACACTTTTGCGTCGGCGTTCACGTTGAACTTTTGTCCCGGCGTCTCCAGCGACAGATGCAAATTAGTAATTAACGTTCGCGGAAATTTCGTTCAGAGACGCGCTAATTACCGGGATTGCGTTTCGCGCTGATCTCTGCTGGCTGGCGGCGGACGAACGTCGCCTGGAACGAGGTTCGGTCGAAGAAAAGATTGAAACAGGCTAACAGGCGGAGTTAGATGGGAGTTAGCGATACTGCCGAGCAATTCGCCTGGAAACGCTGACTCGGCCAGGACGCTGACGAGCCACGGTAATGCTGTTTAACCAGAGAGAAATCAATTTCGCGCAGCGCAGCCGACTGATGTTCTGATAAGGGTGCTTCCACTTTAAGTTGTTTGCGCAGTCACCGAGCGAAACTTTCCCGGTGACACTGGAGGCGTCGCGCAACAACGCGGAATTCTGTTGGTAGAAATATGTGTGGGTATAATTGGACGGAAGCGTGAAGCGATTACGAGTATCGCGAGTAGCATCGACGCCTGGCAGCGAGTATCTAAAATCAGAATCGCTCGAAAGACGGGTCAGAACATCCGTAAACAACATTCAAGGAAGTATATTCGAACTCTCTATGAACGCGTTGAAGCGATTCGAGATCCTGATGGGGAAATAGTGCGATTAGGGTTACGAGATCCAAGAATGAAAAAGGAGAACAATAAAAGGAGGATGTTGTAAAATTAAACCAAATTTTAGATATCAACTTTTATTACGTAAGAAAACATTAATATTTACATTAGAATAATCATGTACCTACTATCTCTTATATCTACTATCTATTTAGGGCCTGAATATGTAGTAGCTACAAGATTATTCTAATGTAAACATTAATGTTTTCTTACATAATAAAAGTTGATTTCTAAAATTTGGTTTTATTTTCAACGTCTTCCTTTTTCAAACGATTTCAGACTAGATTGTCCTCCTTTTTCATTTTTGGTTCTGCTAAGTAAGTAAGTAGTGATGGAATTTTGCCGGGTGAAGCCGAGGCGAGTTGATCGCCTGAGTTGTGGATAAAACAAAAAAGGAGGACATTTTTAGGTGATAGGAGGACACTGCATTTCAGTAAAAAACGGAGGACATGTCCTCCTTTTGGATACCGTATAGTAACCGTAAACAGCGTGATGGACGCTTGAGCGTGAAAGCATTAAGAGTATCCGCAACTTGGAATTTTACCAATCAAATACCTACGTGACAAATACTGTGTAACGTTCTGTAAATTACGCTTGATTGCGCAGGGGGTTCTGTAGATTATGACTAAAACGGTAGATTTTGCTTACCTCATTGGTTATTATAAATATTGAAAATCCATATTATCTGATACTTCGTATTAACAGAGAATCGATTTCATTTTGTACTGGCATTACGAAGATTGCTCGTTATTACTAAAATTATTAATTTGCCCAATGACGAGAAAGAGGCCATTAAATGGTGCATGTATTGACAAAATCAAGCTTATGAAGCTATATTTGTAATGTATTCGCTTTTAATGGCGCTGTGAAACAGAAAATTATCAGCTGCATCACGTTTAGTCGATTCCCTTTTGACTTTAGGGTAATTTCGTCTTCAGACCCTATTCTGTTTCGCTTTCGTTAAATCCGCCCATACCGAGAGTGTTTCCGCTCCTTGTTTTATCGTCTCTTAATTTTTAATTTCTCTTTGTCAGGATACGACGATTCACGTTTGCCTCGTTCACACTTTAATTTGCCCCTTTCTTTTAATTGCGCCATGACCTCGTCAAAGCTGGGAATATCTAATTCCATCTTTATTGAAGACAATAAGAACTTTAATCAAGATTTCTTATAGGTACAGTTGAATACATACAGTTCCTATCTAAATGAGAATAACTAACTTCTTTTAGTAATTACATGTGTCATTATTTCTCACTCGTTCTTGGTTTTTAATGTTATTGAATACCAAAATGCTTCGCGCGACCTGGATTCCTTGTTAAAAGCCTCAGCCCTGCCGAGTTTCAGCATCAAGATTTCCAAAGCACTCATTTCAAAATATCTGCAGCTCTTTTAACGACACTTCACTAGCCGTCTCTCCGTATCCTCGTTACCAGCGACACCTATTTCCCTTTCGAGCTGCGGCTTTACAATTCAAAACTCAATGCCTCTAAACCAGCATTGGAAAGATGAATGCTTGTGCCGTTCCTGTCATTATTCTGGAATACGAGATTTGGAACCTTTCCAGGAATATAAATTTTGGGCAATGTACACTGAATTTTATTAAATCGCGAAAGTTATTGATTCGCGGCGCCCCTACTTGTTTTGCCCGCGCTTTTAACTTCCTTATTAACCATCCCCCTATTATCTCTGCCTTTTCGTTATGTTATATCGTATTGTGACATACATACGTATATGTCGCGGTCGTTGTTTATATATGTCAGGAATATTTCACAAATACGATTTCCCATTCTAGGACTTTTCAGCCCGTCCCTATTAAGGGATTACGGACCCTTGGCAAGACCCAGTACAAACATGGTGTTTGTCCAAGGATCCCAGTTTATGAGATTCTGCGATAGTAAAATGTTCGGAGGTAGCAAGACCTTTATGGCCCATCCACGTGTAAGCGCACCAGCTACAATTTATACGTACGTACTCCTCATTTCAGTTGCTTCTACTACATTCTCGCCTCGTTTTAATTTGCACTACTTAATTTACATTACTTTTCTCGAGATGTCCACGAGAAACGATACTCCACTGAGCTAACATTTCCCCACTTTTTACGTTACCGTTTCCGTGCCTTTATTCTGCTTAAAAAGTTGGGGAGATCCCTGCGCGGCTCGGACGTGCCTGGGGTTTCATGTTCCGCGAAATAGCAGAGCTTAGCTGTGGGCGATGACGCGTTTAAAGCGGGAACATCGTTTCCGCGGAAATGGCGAGGGACGCGTGAGAAATAATGCCGATGTAATTACAGATAGAAGTCGGAACGATGACTTGACGGCAGCCGCCGCTGGCGCGGGAAACACGGGGACGCGGAAAAAGTGATTATCTGATCGCGTTTCGAGGCGTGTCAGCTTCCGCCGCGTAAATCTAGCATCTCATTCATTCCGCGTCTCGCGTATTTCAGCGGATTCGAATTATTTCGCGGACTCGCCTGTAATTCAGGTAGACCGGCATCGTTCCCGACGTTTCTTCCGCGCGAATTTATTGCCAGCCAGATGGAAGCGAAGGCGCGAAAGTTATGGGAATTCATAAGTCATTTTCCCAGTCGATACAGAATAATGAAAATGGTTATCTTTAGAATCTAGAGTAGTGAGCGATAGAGGAGAGACATCTTTGACAACATCCATGTAATAAATTTAAAGAATTCTGGAACCTGGACATTAACTCCGGAAAGATATCAATTTCTGGATGATGGTGATTAAATTTAAGTGCGAAGGATTAAAAGTAATTGAATGTCTGTTGGGACAGTGAAATTAATACCCAGAGGTAATTTTTTCTTTCGTTTAAAATAAATTCCTTTGTCCTGCGTTCAGGGGACACGCCGTGAAAGCTCGAGACTACTGGACGTGTCCCTCGGCGAGGGAAGGAGACGCGACATTCATCAGGACACGGACGGGGAACAATTAAAAATCTCATCACCCCCGGGGGGCAAATGGCGGTGAAACATTAAGAATCAAGTGTCGCTGAACAGTCGGCGTTGGAGCACCGAAATATTAAATCCACCGACTCTTCTTGCTTTAACGAGCCGACCGCGACGCTCCTTTTAATTTCATTCTCGTTTCGTTGTTTACGCCAGAGTGTTATTAAGATATAAGCCAGCGAAAGAACGAGAGATTGAGCCAACAAAGCCGAAATCATATCGCTCCATTTAATTATCGCGGCCTCGAGAACGTTATATTTTATTGTATAACGCGACCATCATTGCAATTTTGAAATCACATTACATTCTTTGTTTGAATCGCCACTTTATTAAAAGTGGTGCAGTTCTCAACATTTCCTCTTTTCGCTTCATGATCGTTAATGAAAAAATTTCATTCGATTGGAAATTATTCCAGCAGCGGTGCGACGTGGGGAAGCATATTTCTTTGGTGCGAATTTTGGTGCCTTTAGAACGTCCATGGAACGCTAGTTAATAGTGGGGCTTCAATTCTATCACGTCGAATTATTCCTCTACCTCCTCCCCTTTGTTAATAACTGTCAGCTCCATTAACGAGATGTTGAAATATTTGCCAAAAAGCTGGCCTCTCATTTCGGCCTTCCACAATATTGGAATTTCACTCACGAACGAATAGCTTTCAGCCAATCGACTCGAATGGAGCTAGTGGACGAATCAGCTGACACGTTTCGTTCTCAATTTCTACTGTCTTTCTACCCCGAAAAACATGCCTGCAGAAAATAGCTATGAATACATTTTCAAAGGAAACTACGCGCATGGATTATGCACTTTGCTTTAAAAAAAACATTGATCCTATATAGAGCCAGATATTTTATTCAAAGTTCATTTCACTTGACAAAATATTAACCACCCCGACTGCTCTAAAGTAAAAGCACTGAAGAAATAATAATTGCATTCTCCTTCATTCTTTTATGTTAAAAAGAGAACACAGGGGCTTCTGTTTTTGGCCATCGTTGTACAGAGAAACAGGAAAGCTCATTTAGTTTCGTCGAAACAGCAGTAACAAAGCCTGCAAGGGGGCGAAGAAACGAAGCTTTCACAAAGGGACTTATTGTTAGTTAGCAAAGAAACGGAAACATACACACTTGATGGCAGCGTAGAATACATAAACAAGGGGATTACGGAGCATTAACAGCGTGCAAATGCTCTCGAGAGCATTTTAAAGGATTATCAAGTCAGTTTCTCGCGCAATTACGAATCAAAGCCTCCTCGAGCGGACGGCGTGCAAACAAATTCAACGGGACGAAGATGAAAGTAAATAGCAAGATTCTAGAACAATCAAGCATCGGCCATGTACCTGTGGCAGCAAATATTTGAATGGAAGCACAACGGAACGTTTCCCCCGTGCGTGTAAACAATTATTTTCGAGCCGTTCCGCGAAACGGCCTGTATCGAGGAAACAATCAGCGATCTCGGGACTTTCCTTGTGACGTAGCAATTTTCCACGGACCATCGTTCCCTCTGGCTTAACGCCGTCTGGGTAGACGAGTGGAATATTAGCTTTCTTATCACACGGCGCCAGTTAATCTCCAAGGACGCGAGACACGCAGACACCGAGCACGTTTAACGATTACCGGATGGAGGTGAGCTACAATTAACCCCTTGCCGAGGGTCGCAATTCCAACGGATCGTTTTTGCCACCTGCTGCAATATAAGTTAGCATCGGCGGCACTGACCACGAAATTGCTTTCCTTCGAATTCATTTTGCACGACACAATGAGAATTAATTCGCAAATCACGTGGCAACGGCAGTAAAACGGATCAGCTTTACATCCGTGACCGCAGGAGCTGGTTTTTTTCAGTGACACAAAGGCGTCGGGAGTCACGGCAAATAGAGAGGAGAAAAGCAGCGAATGAAACGGGATCAAAGAGCAAAGAACAAAGGGCGACGCGTGCGTGCGAGTTGGTTCGCGCTCTCGCATCGGAAGATTAATCAATGGCAGATGCGCGTCCTCGAAGGCGACACACTGTTCCTCCAACTGCGAAGGAATCTTAATTTTCAGGAGTCAAAGGGACCGGTAGTCCTTTCTCCGGGGATATGGGACACGGGATCGGGGGATTGCTTTGCGGAACGCGTTGCACAGCGACGCACGGTGAACCAAGGTTGTTTTCGTCGGACAATGAGGACGGGACGCCGCGCAGCGCGTCGTCGCAAAGGGGCCGACGGGAAGAGGAAACGGGTGAATTAAAAACGCTCCCTGTGACGGTTCCGATTCGAAATTGCTGGCTTCCTTGCGTTTTTTTTTCCCCCTCGACCGAGGCGAGACCCGGCTCACCGGGAAACTTTTAATGAACCGCGTGAAAGTGAATTACAATATCGTCTATTTGCATGCTAATATCCCGCTGTTCGCGAACAGAGGAGCCGCCTCTAATTGAATATAAATGAAAAGTGTTGCGCACAGACGTATCGATTCCCGCGTAATCGGAAAGTTCGACGCGGAGACCGCTTCGTTCCAGCGAAATTTCGAGGAAAACTTTAGCCAGGGAATATTCGCTGACCAGGAATATCTTATGAGAGCGCGTTTTTGCGGCAGGGCAAACGGGCATTGCTTTCGGACACCACCCCGTTCTATAAGTACAGTCGGACTTGTATTATCCGAATCTCCTTTATCCGACTGCCCTACCGTGTAATATACAACGTTGCCGTGGATACTGGTCATTCTCCGTTCCATATCTAACATCTCCTGTTGCAATTAATTAGAAAGACGACGGTGCTTTTGAATTTTCGGGGAACGATGATTCTGAGAAGCACGATATCTCTGTACTATCATATATCATCCCTTGAACCGAGCATGTTTTACTGCTGCCAGTAGGTAAATGTTGTTCAACGCTAAAACAGAGACTGTTATCCGAAAATTCTTTTACCAGAACAGCGATGTGTTTCCGGCTGTTAGTTCGCGTAACGGAGTCCTATTGCGAGAACAAATTCCTTTAATTAACTGTCCAGTGCAAAGGTGAAGGGAGATTCGCGGGAGCGCGGCCCACACGACCGACTTTTCATCCGTGAACAAAGAATGCTGACGCCACTCGCGCGGAAGACACTGGAGAAATAATGACGCCCGGAAGAGGAGGGATGAAAATGAATCAGGAACAAGGTACGATCCATTAAGGATGTTTACCAACTACTACACCGGGCCCCACTTAATCAATGCACCTTTTAATTAGCCCCTCGTTAACTCCGGATCCGACACTGACGGAACCGAGGAATTTTAAAGGTTTGCTCAGCTGGCCCAGTCGAGCGCTCAACCTCATCGTGCTATCGCTTCTTTTTTTTTTTTTTCATGCCACGGCAAATTCCCTGGCGATTTTATCAGATAGCTCTCGGGCTTAGCATTCGCCCAGCCGCGAGAATGGCAACGAATTTTTTAAAGATTCCAGTCGGTTTTAATGTCGGCTCGACTCTGACTGCGCGCAGTAAATTGCTGCTCAAACAATATGACGCGCTGAATGTGACGCGGCGTCGTTGAAATCGTCGGGAACAATGGAGGTAATAATTCCCGAACATTTCTACAGCACTTTTATATAACGATCCTGGATAATGGAGATGCCGGGATGGATGACGTGGAAGCATTTGGGTTGACAATGTTATGCGTGAATATTACAGAGGGGCAGTCAAATGAAATGGTTCGATCCACTGGAATGCGATATTTCGTTCCTTGCTGGGAATCTCTTTTCAGCGATTCAAGTTTCGTATTTCAGATGGACTTCAACCTGATTCCTGCATCTTCGCCTCAATAATTCTACTACGCCGGCTTCTCGGTTTTCCATGCGAATAATTCTTCAAGCTTTAGCAATCAGGATCGCCCTAGGAAGTGGATTACTCAAGCGAAGATGGAGAAGATTGGAAAAGAAGGATGTTGCAGAATTCAATGAGATCATATAACCTGTATTCCTTGGAATTATAGTAAACCTAACGAAACGATACCACGATTTCAAAAGCTTCTATTAAGTATGTAAATGTTGCATGCAGTAAAGCTGCCTTCAGACATAAGGTTGTTTCATAAAGTATTCTTCGATGTCCTTTCTTTAACCCATCTAAGAGGACCAGGCAGTCAAACCGCTCGAAGACCAAGTATTTTTTGCGAATTAATTACAAGGAGATGAATACAAATTGCGACTAAGTACCTAGTACATACGGGTAATAATGTTTATTAATACTATAAATTGTTAAAAAAAATGTTTTTTTAATACACTGTGTAAACAAGCTCATGTGGCGCCATTTCTAAAAGAGATACGTAGACAAAGAAATATTTGTTTACTCTACGTGATAGTAATAAACATTGTGTAAAAGGAAAAGTTTGTGCTTGCCCTCATATCCTAAGTAATTAATCCACAAAAAATACTTGACTTTCGAGCGATTTGACTGTCTAAGTAGCCCCCTCGAGCGATCTGTATAATAAGAATTCTGTACTATTGCACCCCCGGGGAAATGTTTTCGGGGAATGATAAGTATCTCCATTAGATAACGTGCAGCAATTTGGTCCACCTATTTCTGTCCACCTTCACTTGGGAAAGATCTACAGCCTGCCCCAGTTTCCAGAGTCATCCTGCATACAAATGAAAAACACTTCGCAAGGTCGGCCCCAATAATTTCCTGCAGTGTACAAGGGCTGAAGGATTCATACGCGGCCCGCAATTCGTTACTCTGGCCGGTTCTGCAATTGCGATCCTGAATTCGAACGCCGCCCTTAATGTAAATTTGACAACGGTTTTTGGAGCGTGGCTAAGATGCCTAAAGCCTCTCTTCAGGGTGATTCATAGCCGCGGTGTACGGTACGCGGCACGGTTAAGGGTCAAGTGCTTTTAACTGGGCGTGTAACTACTTCCGTTCGTTCGAGTGCGAGATACAGGGGCGACGCGGTAGAATTTGACGATCCGGCAATTTCGCTCGCAGCCCTTCTATGTACTTACGCGTCCCGCGATTACGCTGAGTTTGATTCGACTCCATGCGCGAGCAACGCGTCGTTATCTTCGTTACCATCTATTGGCCGCTGCCTCGGCGTTTCCCCGAGTCGCCTAACAATTTTCATCGAAAGCAATTCACTTTCGTGGCCGGAGCAAATAATTCACGACGCACAGTCGCTTTTTACGCGGCGTTCGTGTAAGCTCCATAAGCTTCGGCACGATTTTTTGCCGAAATTCTCTGCGTCGTCGCTTTAAATATGTACACAGCAGCGGTTCGGAAGCTTGAAGCGGGTACCGTCTGACACTGAAACTTTCAACCCCCAGAGTGTTTTCTGTAATTATGCTTCTAGTGGCGGTTTCGAGCTAAAATTGCTGGAAGTGTACGACCGTGAAGCTGCAACGTGGGCACGGCGACGTGGGGAGGGTGTAAACAGCAAGAAGTCCTTTACGTTCGAGTGGAACTTCACGCGTGGGGGCGCGTAATCGCATCGACGGCTTAAAGTGAGGCGCAAAAATGGGAAATCTTTCGGGGGATAATTTAATACCGCTTCCATTATGCTGGCAGTATTAATATTGTATGAACCTCTCACGGGGTTACCGGCGAGAATGAAAGACATTTCTCGTAGGAGGGCTGAAATTCCCTGGTTAACGACGCTATTCGAGGCTCCCACCGCCGACGCACCAGCAAACATTAAACCATACCGCACCTGTACGTCGAACGATCGACCTACGATCACTGGCTGCGAAACTTGTTGCAAATTCGCTGGGCACGTTCACTTGCGACCCGCGGCTCTGGCCGAAAGGAGGTGTACCTCGAAGCACGGTTAATGGAAATCGTACAGTATAATCGAAGCACTGATTATTTTGGCAGTGGTATTGCGAAGTGACGCGGCCTTTCGGCGCGTCCTCGGGGGATCCCCTTCTGGAAACACTCGCCTGGCGCGTGGCAGAGTTACACAGCTTCAGGATCGATCATCTCCTGCTGGATGAAATCAGGTCATCCCGATTCGCGGGATCGAAACGTCCACGTTGGCCGATCATCGGTCGAGTCTACGTAAACACTGGTCACACTCGGCCGTCATAGCGAACAATCGCCTATCAAACGATCAGAAACACCATTCGCGCGCAAGGCGACAACCGATAGGGTCCATCGAGTTGGCGAATCCCGTCGACGCTAGTCTCCCTTCGAAGCTGGACGAGCTTGCCCCGCGGAGGATGTTCACGAACATCTTGCACTACCATTCAGTTAGCACTAAAGTGTCCACGGGAGATTCTCCTCCTCCGCCACACTGTTGCCCTCCTTCGCTGGTAACGACCAATTCCTGCGCACTTGGTAAACAAGCATCGCGCCCGAGTCCCATTCGCGTTTAGGACTGAGCACGCGGTTTTAGCATGAACGACAGTTGTTAGACACCGATCCACCGAGCGGGCCAAGAGGAAAGAAAGCGTAGCAATAGTCGGCGTTGCCAGGCTGTTCCACGAGGAACGAGGCTCCCCTCGTCAACCCGGAGTATCGCTGACTACGGTACACTCCGCTCTCCCCTTCTCCCGCAACCTCTCACGATCACGTGACCGGGAAGTTTCACTGGCGCAGCGGAACCGAAGGACTTCCTCCTCTGATCCACTTTCCGGCCTCCTAGGGCCCCGTTCGATCGTCCCCAGGCCCGTGTCGCGAGCCCCCGCAGCGGCCCCGTGGCAGCGTGAACGAACAGCCCCCGGGACGCGAGCGGACCGACACGCGATCACGCCAGGTTCCCCGGCGTCCTGTGCTGGCTAACACGCGTCGCGGGGATTCGAAGCACTCTCACTTTTTTACTGTTTTGGCGCGTGTACCGCGGGGCTTACACGTGCACCCACGGGGGTGTCGTTCGCTTCCGCGGTCCCCGTGTGACACGTGTCACCGCGCTGGAGAAACGGAAAAACGGGGGTGGGGAAAGAGAGGGAAACGGAGAGAAAGGGGAGACGGCCAAGTGACCGCCGGAGGATTGCGGAGCGAAGGGGCGAACAGGGAGAGAATGACAGAGGGGGAGGAAGAGACAGCGGTAGAGAGAAAAAAAGGACGGCCACCACCCCCGTAGCCTTCGATTTTCAGGAGGAAAGTGAAGGCTGCAGACACCGCCCAGCTAGCCGCCCGGGTGTGCCGACGCGAAAAACCAGCCCCGCGGTGTGCTCCACAACCGATGCCCCGAATCCCGGCAATGCCCATGCGCACGGTAACCTTGGTTACCGCGCCCAAGCGCGCCAACTGTCGCCCTGGTGGTGCTCCCCGATACTAGCCCTTGTAAAAGTTTCGCACCGCCCGCGCCGCCCCTGGTATGCGCTCCTTTCTACGGATGGGACCAACACCCTCGCGTTGCGAGTCCTCCAGGGGGTAGTCTACCGGTTATGTCCTCGCCGGGACAGGTTCGAGAGCTCTTCGGCATCCGATGACTCAGGAATCCAAGGCTAAAATGGCGGAAGAGGGGTTCCCTTATCGAGCCAAGGGGGATGCAATTCGTTTGTACCTTTCACGATGAAATTTTAAGGTTGCTCTGGGAATTTCAGGTCGAGTAGCTGGTTACTGCGGTCGTTGGACGTAGACGTTTTAGATAGCTACCTCTACTGCCTCGTCCAAGGCTATTACGTTGGCAGACAGACCGGAGGGCAGAAGTTCAACAGAGAGCACTGAAGCAGGTAATCTGTTTTACATCTGTTGCCCTCGCAAAACTTGGCACGTGCTAACGTCAACCTTCACAATGTGAACGTACTATCGAAATATTGAAACATTCTATTATGGAGTCTCTTATTGTGAGCCTCCCCTATTGAGTGCTTGGAGAGCTGTAGTTAAGAGGGTTTGCTACCAGTTGTGGCATCCCTTATCAATAACGAATTCATGTCAAACACTCAATCAAGCTCGCAAGGCACTGACATTGAGAGAGTTAATCACGCGGCATCCAGTAACTCGAGGATCCGTGGAGCTCGCTTAAGCAAATAGCGGAGATGCCTGGATGCCTCGTGGAATTACTTATGCATCGTGTCGTTCCCATCGCTAGCCGTAACGAGGGTGACCCATGCGGGTGACAGCAACCCTCAACGCTGTGGCTCACCCTCTGGCCCTCCCACTCTCGCTCCCTTCGCCACGTAAGTGCAGAAACGTTTTCATGTTGATGCAGTGTGCGGTTGATCTCCGGGGTGGGCTGGGATCAAGAGCTCCCGCCTAGTCTTTATTACACGGGGGCCCTGGGTGATTTGCTGGCGCGAAGGCAAATGCACGGGGACAATTCAAGCGATATTTCTGCCTCTTATATTATTTCGCTTCTTTCCCTTCCCTCCCATTCGCTGCTTTCTTCCCAGTGCTTTATATGCGGGATAATACCCATAAAGTAGCCGATGTAGTGGTCGTTTACAAAATTTTGAGAAATATGAAAACGTGGGGGTACATTAAACGAGGCTATATTTCCTTGCAAGTAGAATACAGTGTCTTTTATTCCATGCGGGCGGGATGCAAGTTTTCCCTTTAAAGACAAGTGCAACGGTCCGTGCTAAACCTTTGTACGCGAGTAGTTTCGTATTCAAACTTCGGAAGCGACCGCATCAATCATTTTATTATCATCAGCATGCACTAGCCTAATCTTCTCACGCGATACAGAATGCTGAATGAAACTCAAGTTCTGAATTTATTACATACTATCGCTCCATGGAAGCTGAAACCTGATGTGGGTAAACACGATGCAAATGTTTGCGGTGGAATAGTTGTATGCAATCCTTGGTACACCGTGCTAGAAATTATCGCGGGATAATCAGAAACCAATATTATAAAAACCATTTCACCGTCACGGGCGTGATCGAATTTACCAAAAAATTCACGTTGCTCGATAAAACACGGAGGCAGTCGGCGGTGAAGTGACGCGCAAGCGACAGCTAGCTTTAGAGACGCAAAAACGAAGCTCTGCTATTCGAGTCGCGTACTTTGCTTATCCTCCAGGGTGAATTTCCAAGGAACCAGCCCTGTCCAAAACGTGATCCTCCAGCTTCGATTTCAGACGAAAAAAAAAAATGGCACCCTCGTGAAATATAAATCGCGTAATTTCTCGCTGCTGCGTCGCTTCTTCGTCACGAAATATACTGCGTGTGTTTTTCATTGGCGAGCTCCACTCTAGCATTGTATTCAGCAGCAACAGGAATAATAAAAAAGTTTCTGTTATCATGTTACCTATTCGACCATGTTTCTGAGTTATAGCCATGTTTGTTCGCCAGTACTACTTTCGACAAGCTATAACGAATTCCATCGAACTGCGCGCAGATTTGTATTCCACGTAAGACCTTGTCCACTATTTCGTAAACACTATTCTACGTATATTTTTCTTCGAGTCATTTCAGTCCGTTATTTTGATAAGAGTGCTACATGTCGAAGCTTGGTACATCCCGCCGTAATTTCCTCTCCAGCAGAATAAACAGGGTATTCTGCCTTCTTCTTCTTTCAACTCTATTTCTCATTCGTTTGCTCGTTATACGGGCTTGACTTGAAATGCAAGGATGCCATCCCGACCACTCGATGGAAAGATAAGAGGAGGCAACTTGGTCGTACATAAAAATTTCTGCAACTTGGAAACAAGGTCACCTAAATCATAGCTCTGTATACTCTATATGGTATCTAATCCCAGAGTAAAACTGTCTCCGCCATAAAAAGGACAGCCTCTGCGAAGTAAAACCGAATGAAAGTTTCGCAATTGAAGTATTTCCGCCAGAGTTGCCGAGTAATTCAATGATTTCGTTGAAGAAGCAAACCGAGATGATCCCGCGAGTGCATTCGAGGTAAAATATCGTTCAAGTTTAGCTAAATTGCCGCTTAACTTCGTTAATTCGCGGGACGGTCGGCGCAGTGGAACCGTCGGAACGCCCACTTTCAACAACTTTTTGCGACCTTTGAAAGAATCGCGGACCACAATGGCTTTTTGTCGGTTCAAGGGTTCGGGGGAGATTCGCGAAAGCGTGATTTTTCGCCCACGAGGTACACACGCGCCGGTCATGCATCAACTTGTAAAAGAAACGCAGACAGAGAACTCGAGCAAGTCAGTAGTCAGTACTAGGGTTTATACAAAAACCGACTTTTGGAAAAACCGGTTTTCGAATTTCACTATTCTCAAAACACCGGTTAAACCGGTTTTTGAACTTTCACAACAAAAAATGTAATTAAAATAGTAAATAAATATTTTTAGTTATTTTTAAAAAATTCAGTTTCCTTAATATTATGGAATTACAAAAATATAACAAAATAAAATATACTCTATACAAAACCAAATAAAAACAAAATTAAAATAGCTGAAATCCGTACGAATACGTACAATTTTTGAGTTCATCTAATATTTATGGACCTACAAAACTATAACACAATAAAATAGACTGGATACAAAACCAAATTAATAAAAAGCTAAAATAACTAAAATCCGTACTAAATATAAATCTTCTAAAATGTGGTACCAAATTATAAATCTGTATTCCATTTCGTTTTTTTACTTCAATTTGCTTTTGTCCGAGGCGATTTCAAGTCAAAATGTTAACGTTTTTAATTAAATAATTAAATCATATTTTCATATTAATTCTAGTATATAAAACCGGTCTTTTAAATTTAAAACCCGGTTTTCGAATTTTACAAATTTATAAATAAAAACCGGTTTTTAACAACCGATAAGCTCTAGTCAGTACTATTCAACGATGACACGCGAGTATCCTATATTCGAGGGCGGGGTGATCGACAGTATCGCGGCCTTTTTCGACAGTGTCATTTTTAGAATGTTTTTGCGCGCGATGTTTTCCGTGAAATATTCGTAACTGCTGACCATTGTGCGATACGCGTGACGCTGCTCTTGGTGAAGTTACGTATATGACAGGTCACACTGAATTTTTTACTACACGCAACAAATAGCAGTTCTACAGTTCCTCGGATTATTTTTACACAGTAATCAGCTTTAAAAATAGCGATATTGCAATTAGTATAGAGGGAAGTTTGAGAAGAAAGAAACATGAATTAAACTTCATCTGGCATTGTCAATGTCCCGTTTTGGACAGCGCTAAAAGAAAAAAATGATCCCTGATCGATATCTCATTTTTAGGCGAGGACCATTTTTATGTTAATGCGATGAAAGCTCTTCTCACCGCCGGACTGATCTCTTATAGAAACCTGATAACGATAAATCCTTCTCTTCGGCGTTAAATACCAAACTCAATAAGCGTCCACTATCGGCAAACATATCTACCGGAGGTTACTTTACAAGATCCTCGATTCTATGTTTCCACGTTAAACCTGGAGAAGAAAATGCAAGGTCCCTGAGCAGAAGTACGAACTCGGCAGAATTCTCTACGTAATGTATCGACGCCCTTATTGAGATTCGAAATTTTCTCTTCCAAGGCGAAGGGATGAGGATGCAGAATTTCATTTCCTAGCAGAACTCACGTGTCGAAATTGATTGAATTTAATTCGGTCGCGAGGAGGCGAAGCCCGTGGAAGGGACAATGCTCGAGGCAGGCAATCGCGGGCCGCAAGGAATTCCATCTGACGACAAAATTTACCTTGTAAGTATTCTAGGATCCCATCCGAGAGTCGATTGTATTCTCACGTTCCGAATCTCGCCCCCTCGGGCTGCCAGAGGGCCTGGAACAGCTCACAAGGGACTTTCATGGTAGCGTAAGAAAATAGGGGCGTACTTTCAGCCGGTATCGATGCTTTTATAAAGAAACGGAAAGGGAGAATGCTGGTTTATCCAGCCTCTCCTCTACTGAAACTCAATCTCTTGCCAGCGAAAGACGATTCGTCCAGCACGCTCATCCCCTGCATTCTCGACATTTATCTTCAGCAGACTTTGTGAAAGAAGAAGAGTATTTTGTTGATGAAACATTTGATTTGGATAACAGTAAGATGACTCAAATCTATACAAATCTTTAGCTACATATATGTAAGATGCCAGTACAGTCGAAGTCTCCTGATTGCTAAAGTGTAAAGACGAGATTTCATCATCCAATTCAAGAAAGGGCTAGGGATCTATCAACTAAACAGCCGAAGTGGAATTTCAGGCGAAAGGGTAGCGTCGAAAAACCGCAGAGATCCGACGAAAGGGGCGAAACACTTTCGACGGATTCTTCCTTAAGCACGGCAGGATTTGTTTTCATTGTAAACACGGTTGCCCCGTGTTTCGGCCGAAAATCCACCTCTGTTTAACTGCTGCTGCGCTATTAAGGATACGCTGCACAAAAGAGCGCCACTCGCGTAATCCAATCGATAGCGCGGAAGATTCGTCGGTGGTACCGCGAAACTATTGTGTACACCGATGCGGCATCCTGTGTGCACACGTGTAGCCGAGTATTTACAAAGGACCGGACAAGGGGGAAATAAAAAGCGGAGTCAGCAGGCGGAACGAAGTCATAGAAATTTCTTTCGCCGATGGACGCCTGACCGCGTGGAAAAAAAACGTCACCGATGCGCGAGAACAGGGGCAGAAAAGGTTGCCACGACTCGCAAACTTCCTGAAGAATCAGGCAGTACGCCCTCCCGAGACGGTCCCACGGGCTACGAGAAAACTTACTTTGCACGAGCAACTTTCGATATCGACAATGTTCTCCGGTAAATTAGGTGTCTCCTGCTTCGATCGCGCACCCGCCTGTCGACTTCCCGCCTACGTAGAGGATATTGCTGCTATTAAGGGTTTGTAACAGCAGAGTTGGGCATTATTCGAATAACTTTTTCATATATTTTCTTCGAATATTTCGAATAAAATGAAGTTTTATGGAGAAATTGCTGATTTCAATTGGTGTAGTTCTTGTTATGACTTGGAAGAATATTTTTAATTTCTTCGTGTTTCACTATATCATGTGACAGTAAATTATATGAAAAGCAGGCGAGGTACTTGGAAGTCTCTGAGGCAGGTGGCTGCACCAAGTAGCGTTCATACAAAACCGGAATTTTGAAAAAACCGGTTTTCGAATTCCATTATTTCCAAGAAACCGGTTTTCGATTTTTCACAAAAAAATTTCATTAAAATAGTAAATAAATGTTTGTACTTATGTTAAAAAATTTCAGTGTTTTTAATATTTATGGAATTGCAAAAATGTAACAAAATAAAACATACTCTATCTATGCAAAACCAAATAAAAAAAAAATTCGTATAATTTTTTAGTTTATTTAATATTTATGGATCCAAAAAATGTAACGCAATAAAACACACTGCATACAAAACCAAATGAAAAAATCTAAAGTATCTAAAATCCCTACAAAATATAAATTACAAATCTGTATTTCAGTTAGTATTTTTCTTCAGAAAATATGAACTCATGAAGATTAGTTTTACAGTAAACAGTTACCTACTACAATATGCTTGTGTCCGAGACGATTTCAAGTCAAAATGTTAACGCTTTTAATTAAATAATTAATTCATTTTTACATATTAATTCTAGTATATAAAACCATTTTTTTATATTTATAACCCGGTTTTCGAATTTTACAAATTAATAAATAAAACTGTTTTAAAAACTGGCAAACCCTAGCACCAAGGAAAGTAAACTGTCATCCGAAGTTACAAGAAACTGCGCAGTTCATGTGGCTGTCCGAAGGTCGGGTATTAACGCGCGTCATTTTTAAAGTTGCTCTTAACAGTCAAGCTGTTAAGAGGATCTCGGTTCTGTATTACTATGTACTTACTCGTAACGTTGTACTTGAATCATCGTTTCGAAATTGCTCCCTTAACATTTTATTCTTAGTAAATTTTCACGGAACCTCATTAAAAGTTTCTAATGATTCTATATTTTACAGTGTTTGAACAATCTCAGTCGATGTAGCGCCAAGGAGGAACGGAAACACACAGCTTGACAATTAAATTCCCAGAACTGAGGCCAACGTGCGCAAGAAATGTTATAACCGCGAAGAAACTTGATTCAGAGGATATATAAATAAGCATTGGAAACTGGCGACCCTTGCACAACACTATGACATTTCGCTTTGCAATTATTAATTCCGACAGTTCTTGATAAACGAGGAGGTTTCGCAATGAGATTATAAATCTTTCTCTGAGATTATAACTTCTTATATCTT
Organism: Andrena bucephala; assembly: GCA_947577245.1. Lineage (NCBI taxonomy): Eukaryota > Metazoa > Arthropoda > Insecta > Hymenoptera > Andrenidae > Andrena > Andrena bucephala. The sequence goes on along the minus strand of OX387717.1, from coordinate 17,659,084 downwards.
CTGAGGGACAGTTGACACGAAGACGCAGGGACTATTAAAGAGTTTAAAAGGTTCGAAAGCGTTCTACGAGAATTAGATGCTGTTTGCAATAATTCCTGAAGAAAATCGTCGCACGCCTCGCCGTTTTCTCTCGAAGGGTCCCTTTCCGAGGAGCAGCCTTGTTACTCGAAACCCGCATAGCAGAGAAGCTAATCAGTCTTCGATGACCTCGTTCGATTGTACCAGCATGCTGCAACGGTTGTATAATTAACCACTACGGAATGTCCCGGCGTTCGAAGACGTTTGTTTCAAATCAATGCCGCCCAAGATGATAATCAAGCGAAACGGAACCTGACATCCTGCTGACCATTTCATCAAGCCTCGAACATGCGAGAGCTATTCAACGTCGTCCTGTTATGAGCCAGTCCTATCGCTTTAGGAGTTCCTCTAACTCTAAACGAAAGTAACCGATCGATGGCTTTATGCTTTGCTCTTTGTACCCTCAGCTGGTACGAACCACTCGACGATCACGACACGTCCTTAAGGGGCCTATTCTACGGAGCAAAACGTATATAGTGCCTTTATTCGAAAGCTATTTCTGGGAGAATTCATGGTCATAGTAAAGGCCCGACTTTATGGTCGAAGATCGAAGTATCGTGGTTGATATAAGGTTGAAACGAGATTTCCTGTTCCTTCCCTCTTCGTGCAGGTATATTAAAATCATTATTCCTTAGTTCCCTTCTTTTGTAGAAGTTTCTCAACTTTAGAAATCATTCCTCGAAAGTTTCCATTTCTTAGGTTCCCTTTTCTTAAGAGGAAACTAATTGTTCCTTAATATTCCTCTTACCTAGTTAGAGGTTACTCCTGAAGATTCCTTTGTAGAGAGAAACCTTTATGCTTAAGCTTAAGCAGAATAGCTATTCCGCGCATGGTTTATCTATATTTATTGCATCACTTCCAAATTATAAAATGATAAAGTGATTCATATTCAACTTCTTTTGGCCAGGCCAGTAAGCTACTACTAATTATTATTATAAGGGAGGTATAAGTGATAACGTGTTTATCCGAGTGTTGCAATAAATATTCCCAGTAGCGTATATTTACACTCTCCTAGCCCCGTCCCGATCCCGTTAAAATGTTTAGCTGCTGGATTTCGTTTCTCCTCCACGTTCACTTATACCATAAATATTTTTCGCTGCGTAGGCTGGCTTCGCCGCGCTCTCCGAATTCATAAAACATCGCGCGATGAATGTGCCCTTTTGAAGCTTCCATTAATTAACAATGAATGTGAAGGCTTTCACCGACACGGGACCAACGAGAACAAAGACGCAGACAATAGAAGCAATGAGGATAAAAGGTCAATTTTCGCGAGCGGAAATAAATATGCCAGAAGCTTAAAAAAAAAAATCCGCTGCGCCGCATTGAATAGGCACCGATTCCCGTGAAATTTTCGTCCCGATTCGACTATAGGCTGAAACAAAGTGACTTTGCATTTAAATTTTTTATACGCGTGTATAAGCAGCACAGCCGAGCAGTCATTCGACTTTAGAAGCCACCGAGGGAGAAGAAAATAAGCGTAGCTTTCGAAGACACGGCTCTATAAAAATGTAAATTCCGGTAAACGTGCCCTCGATTTTTGTAGCTCCGTAAGTCGGGGGACGGTCTCCGCGCGTCCCTTTATCCCTCGAGAAAATTTCGCCACGGCCGAAAGCTGCTTTGGACTTTTGGTAGCTGTAGCGTGTTTGCCACCCCGCCGTCGCCAACGAGAACCCGAAGCTCTTCGATGGAACTCGATGACGCGGAGAAATCTGTTCTCTGGTACAGAGGGCCGGGGCAATGGCTCCCATCCGCCTAAGATATCCCCGTTATTTCAGCAGACATAGGTGGATGACACTGGCAAAGGCTATATGCTATCCGGAGGAACGTCATACAATGGAAATGGTTCCTTTGTCAAGGCACAAACGTGATGCTACGGTTTCACTCCTTCAATACGAAAGTATTGATGGCACAGCGCGCTGAAAAAGACGCTGCAGGAAGTAGGAGGATGTATATGAATATTCCATGCTAATCTTCTGTTCGCAAATGAATTCTGTTAATCTCTTAAGCGGTTTTGCGCCGTTGGTAGAAAATAAGAAAGAGTTAGTGTTTCGTTATGAGTTCGAGAAGGCGGGGCACGTTCCACGTACATATCTTGCGTGGAGTTTTCAAGCCACTAATAATAATCGGAGATCTTCCGACGAGGCAAATCGCTTCGTATCAACAGGTAGAGCAATGGCTTCTGCGACGAATAATGCAGTAAAACTCTATATTTCATGGAAAATGTAATGCCCTGGGTAAAATATTTAATCCCTCACTGTGCTTCACCTGGCCGTTCGATGTTATTTACCAACAGGCCTCTGCCATCCGTGTTTAATTAATATCGATCGCGAGCGTTTACATTTAGTTTTAATTAACGTCACAGTTATTTCGGTGTCCGTTTCGTCCGGACTTTTGGAAAAGCTCAAAAACTGCCCGGCGCTAAAATGAAAATAAGCCCGGACTTCATACATATTTGTATAAACAGCAGGGAAAATGAACGGGAGTTTTTAAATGAGTTGCATTTTCTTTGAAAAATCTTCTTGTATGCAGTCTATGTATAATTAGCAAGATTCCCTCCGTTCTCCTTTCCTTATTTTCAAGTTTACTCGCAGCCCACATCGCGTTGAGATCATATGTTTGTGACGTTAAACACTTGGTTTTAAATATTTCCCTACGAGCGTTTCATTAAATGTACCACAACCGTATTTTTCAGTTGAAAAAAGTGAAAGATAATACTATGTTATTATCATTCTGTTTCCTTGATTCTCCACTCGAAGCTAACAGTAGAGTACGCATAATTTTTATTAAGTTCTAAGGCGAGGTCAGGTAACTCCAGGAAATAGGCGTGGCTGTAACTTTACAAGAATCTGTCCTCTGCTCCTGCAAAAATTGCAATACCTTCTCCAGTGTCGCACCACAGTCGCATTTGCATCATGAGTTTGAAATGCGCATAATACCGCGCGAAAAGCAGTCGCGCGTAATTTGAACCATCAAACGCGTCAGAGTCCTAAAGCCACGGTCGATATTGGAAGCGGTGTGTTTGATGAATGCGGACCGTCCAATGGTTGCTCACAGACACTGTCAAAAGCGAGGGGAAGCTACGTTTGAAAATGACAAATCGCTGGATATCGACGAGATATGAAGCTTGATGAAATATTCCGCTATTCGTGTGTAGTGATTAAAACGTACCACCAGAAGCTTAAAAAAAATTTATGAGCAGAACTGTGCAGAACCTTCTATGGAAAGGATATGAATTTGAATACTGAATTTGATGTCTACGAATAAGACGAATAAGAACTGTTACATTTTGTGTAATTGGAAGGAGAAATGACTTTTATGCATTCTTCTGATATGAAGATTAAACTTCAAAAGTAATACAAAATGTAAACGGCATAACAGAGCAGGTATAATAATTTCAGCGTCACTCGATCACTTCATTTAGCAGGATAGTACGTGTAATTAATATTATGAATTGTTACTGCCGAAAGTGGAGCTAAATTCGTATTTTTAAAGCGTCCTTTAGTTAAGCACTCTGGAAAGATTTTTCCTCCCATTCTCGTGGCGGAACAGTTGACCCAGATGGCCCTCTGTCATAAGCAAAATAATTCACAGGACTCGACGTTTGCACGCGAAAGCAGGGTGTAATCGCGACAGTTCGGTCACGAAATATTCATAATAATGCGGGAAACTTGCCTTCCTTCCCTTTGCTCGACAAGCCGCTACGATTCGCGGCGCATATTCGAATCGGAATCAGGCTTACGAGATTCCATGTAAATTTACTTTTATCGCTGCACCTTTTTGATGCCAGGCCAGCCGCGTCCCACTTTCGTATTTTTCCAGTTGTCCTTTGCATACCCGCGTAACGTGCATCGACAATTTATTGCGTTACTTTGCCCTGGCTGCTACATGTCGCTCTTTTCCCGGCGAGCACGTCTTCTACGCGAGTGTCATAAGCCATCAGAGAGAAAGATACGTCTCCGCTTTGCTTTCGTCTCGCGAATCGATAGTACAGGCGCGTCTTCTCAGCCCCTTCGGACCCATTTTGTTCTTGCATGAATTCGTGAACGTACTGACATCCAGGTCATTTCGATTTCATGCTTTCTGTTTCAGTCTCGGACGAATGGCTCCCTGTCGAGCGACGTTCTCAGCGCGCGGCAGAACGTTGCTTGCTGGAACGTTGATTTCCGGAGGGTGGATTATGCGGATACGTAATCAGACACATCTGCACTCTGGGTATTGGAAACAGGTTTATTTGAACTATCAAACAGCTATAATACCTATGGTATTCTCTGTGTAATTCAACTTCAGCTCATGTTTGATCATACCCAGTTAATTAAATTGCAGGGTTCGTGCAGTGGAGTAGACAAAAGACGCTGAGAAATTAAACAGAGATCCTGTTTCTATTGTTTTGACAAGAAAATTGTCCCTTTGTAAATAGGAGGGTTGGATATTAATAGATGGGGACATCATTGTTGAAGGACTGTAAATGAAGCGCTCATATGACATGAGTTTCTGTTTGTTTGTGGATACGACAGTGTGGCAAATGAAACATTTATAGAAACGCAGTGTGCACAGAGTATGTTAGAATGTAATTATCTTCCATAAAGTCATCCTGAAATTAATTACACTTCCGCTTGTATTAGTAGCAAGGCGAAGAAAAGAGTAATAATAATCATTATCAACGAATTACATGGTAGATACTCTAATTAATATAAATTGATTAGAATTTCGACCGTACATATGAAATAATTCAAAATTAAAGTGGTTTCGGCGCAATGGTTCGGTCACTTCAAGTGACCGAACCATTGCGCCGAAACCACTTTAAGATACTCTAATTAGTCTAATTGCAACAACTGATTTCCCACGTTTTCCAGACCAGATCCGCGAGGAACCGATTATAAATTGTAGTACATCCTCCGCGCGACAACTCCACAACCCCTCGCGTCTTGCACCCTGGAGAGCACAAAGAATCGGTTCAATTCTCTCCCTGCCAACCGTCTCCTTTCCTTTCGCGCGTTTTTCGTTAATTACTGCTCGCAATTGACCAACTACCTTCGGAAATTAATTAACTCTTTATGACGCCGTTGTGTTAGCAAGCAACAAAGGGGGGCATCGAGCGCGCGGCACGTACGAACGGGAGGGTGAACAATTTATCGTCACCGCCATCGATCGGCCAGAATTACGTCGATGGTCCAGAAATTACGGCGGGGGTAAAAACGGATTTATGCGTCGCATTAAAGTCTCGCTGGTGTATGCTATTAAATTCGTATCTCGCCGGTCAAATATGCGTACACGCGCGCACTGGTCTATGTATGTACCCGTTTATTTCACTCCAGTAATCGTTGTAAGCTGTGACATACTTAGGTGTACCACGGTTTCACGGAAAATCGTAAGTTGAACATTTAAACGTGGTTGTAACATATACTTTGGACGAAAACTATTTCGAAGAAAGTATATAAAGTTACTGGAAATGATTATAAGTAAGTATACTATGAAAGTTCTAGGCCAGGGCGGAAGGGGGGGAGGTGTGTATCGAATTTGCCGGAGAGGGGGTTCCCGCGCTGGCGGAGGAGGGGGCTGTCGAGTTCGCCGGAGAGGGGGCGTAGTGGAAGGGACGCTCATCCTAGATGGCACTGTGCGCGCAGGAGTTGATGATGGGGTTAATTGCAGATGGCGCTGTACGTGATTTTTGCAGTGGTGGGGGTAAGTGTAGCTGTCGCTGTACGTCATTTTGTGCCGGAGGGGGGGGGGGGGGGGTAATGGGTGCCAACTGTTGCCGCGCAAATTTCCTAGGATCGGCGTATTAGCGCCACCTGTTGGGTGATTCAAGTATTTGGAGCGTGTCGCTGCCGCGCAATCTCCGTTCGCGTGCGGGGATCGGGGCGCCGGCGCGATCGCGAACGATTTGCGTGCGGGGTGATGACCTCGCTGCATACCATCATACTTATACGTTGTAGAGATTGAGTAATACGGCTTCAAAGACACCTTGATGGCTGCGACGGCGACAATCGTAGGTCAATCACTTTTCCGAGAAGGAGAAGGAATTACTGCGCGACCATGGAACGCGTTCCTGCACGCTCTCCTTATCGCGGATACTTCGGTACTTCGGCACTCCTTGTTGCGTGTACGCGTACTTTTAGTGCACGTTCTATGTAAGTACATATGCCGGCTCCTCCTAACAGTGACGAAACTAAAGGGGGCGGGGGGGGGGGGGGGGGCAGCGGGGTTTCTGCCCCTGGCGCCGATTTGCGGGGGGCGCCAAATGAGAAATATTTTTAGAGAAAAGACATAGTTTTGGTAAAGCTACATCAGTGGCTTTATTCAAATTTATATATTACGTCATTCCATTGGGAATGAAGGAGATACACATTTTATGAAACAGTAATTAAAATTTATCTATTTAAAATTTATTGATTTGTTATCAAACAGCAAACAAATTAGGGTACCTGCAATATGTTTGAAACCAGTTAATAAACACGTTTATTATGCCTTTTATATGTAAAGTGTGGACTCAATCTCCTAAGGTGGGCAATACAAGGTGTTAAAATGTTGAGGGAGGGGGGGGGGGGCGCCAAAGAGAATCCTTGCTCCGGGGCGTTTACAACCTAGTTTCGTCCCTCCTAATACTGGTACTAGTAGACCTGTACCCCAGTACACCTAGTATATACCTAAAATGGACAAAAGGAGATGAAGTAGATAAAGACAGACGTAGACAGACAGACCCCTTTGGAATCTTTACGCCCGAACTATATACTTCCAGCGATCTTCCACGATCTCATGAAACTAATTTCAGATTAATGCTACTGTGTCTCCGAGGGTCAACACCGTCGAAGTGAAATGGGGGCGGCTGAAAAACGGCCCGCCCTGTCGCGATATTTTTCACGTGTCGCCAAACATTCCCGAGTTCATTTACCCAACGACGCGGCACCACGTCGCTTTTACGGTGTCTCCGCTAAACGAAAACTCCGATATCACGACCCGACCGATCCTATAAGGATAAAAACATCGGGATCAATGCACTTTATGATGTGGGAGGGAAAAAAACTAGCTCGAGGGCGCCCGGCGATTTCTGGCCCGCCGGAAATCGATTATCAGAAATCGTGACGCGGAAGTAGAGCTACACTGATACAGGGGTGGCGGTGGGTGAAACGGGGGGGGGGGGTGTGTGTGTGGAGGGGGTGTGGGGACACCCCCAGTTGAAAAGCACCATTAACGTCACGGCCTGATTTTCCTCTCTTTTATTGAGCGACAACGAACGACCGTCGGGGGCCTCACACACCTGGTGACGCGTGAGTAACTTTTCCTCCGCACAATGACCATCCGACAAGATTGATCGAGGTCCACCTGTATCCCACGATTTGAAGAGTCACGAAAACATCGATAGCCAGCGATATATTGCTTCGGGCCCATCCTCGACTACCACCATTGTCGGTAAACGGAAGGGACTTCCCCTCTTCCTGTAGGATCGCTCTGACGTTCGGAACTACCCCTTGCATCGACGTACTTGATCGATATCCCCGGCCTCCCGTTCGAATTAAAGCGAGACGCGCGAGAAATTAATCAGAGGTCCCTTTTTAAGCTGAAATAATGGCCGCAAGCAGCTTCGCGCGGGCATGAATCTGCTTTATTGGAAACTGGTTACGGTGGTTGATTTTTATCACCGGGCCATCATTCCCGCGCTTTTTCGCGTCCAGCGGGAGCTTGATGGGGAAAGTTCGAGTGGTAGATGGAGTTCGTTGAGTAATGCGGAAAGTAAGGTGGAAATTTTAGGGGGTTAAATAGATCGGCAGAAATCATGGTAAATTTTGAGGGCTTTGGGATTGAGATGCTTGAAGGTAAATTATGCCAAAGAGTTGTATTAAGGTATTCAGGTGAATTTTAGAAGGCGGGAAATCGCTTTTCTGTTTCTATTCAACTTGCCTCGTGACGTCAAACATCACACCTTCCAGAGTAAACATTATCGACCGTTTATAGGAAACGTATCGAACCCTTCGGTTTGCTTTTCATTACTAGGTATTTGACGAGGCATTACGAGGTCCCGTAATTGGAACAGGAATAACCGTTAACGACGTAGTTTCACGCGCTGGAGAAGAAAGTAAAGCAGACGCGCTACTGGTGCCAGGAAAAATTGAAACATTTCAACGAAATCTCCGCTCTTCTCGCGGATTTCAGGTCGAAAGTTCAATGTCACGTGGCGAATACCACTTGGCTCCTCGAGGGTAGTGATTCAGAGATTAGTCAACGCCCCTAGGAAATGCAACGACTTTATCTGCCACTGTGGAACTTTTCTTCTTCAACCCTACCTTCTTTTAGCTTTCCTGGTCTCTAACCTCACCCCTGTGTCGTATTTTTCTTCGTCCGTCTCATCTCTTTCCCTTCCAGCTTCCGCCTCTGTGGTTCTCTTTGTTCGAGTCCCTTTATTTTTCTTTTCTTCTTCGCCTTTCGCCCCTATTTTTTTCGATCGCCAAATGAAACTTGCACGAAAGCCAACTGTGCATGAGCAAACGGTGAAAGGTGTCTCGATTTCGTCGAAAGTGTCGCCACTGAATGACCGTAGATAAGAGCAGATTTTCCATGAATGGGTGAACTTTTCTAAAGGCGAACAAGGCCACCGGTCGAACGCCCGCGCAAGGGCGGAATCTATCGGCCACGGGACATTCACGGGAGCAGAATGAAATTTATCCAGCAGGAAAAGCGCGATGAAACAGCTTTCCTCAATCAGAATATCCTCCTCCAGGTTACTGCGTCGCCGATCGACCGCGCACAATACCCAGCGATCCAGTTAGATAAGCACTGGGAGGGCAAGTCCACGAAAACGGTCTACAAATTCCTCGTCAATGCCAGCTCGATTTTTGTCTTCCCTTTCACTCGATAAAGCACCCAGCGAAGGTAACGAGACGTTTAAAAAAAGTCAATTCTACAGCTTCTCATTTCTTTCTTATTTCCTTCATTATCTCTCGTCGGGAATCGATTCTATGGTGTTCTAATTCATAGAATTGGAAAGGTAAAATGATTTGCCAGTGGTTTTCAGAATAGAAAATGTAGCATATTTGAGACGAGTAATCGTCGCAATAGAAGGCTCTTCTTTATTAATCGTGCTTTCAATTACATCAGAAGAATGTTGCGCAATTTAAGCCTCAACCCTTTTATACTTCCGATAAGGTAGCGCGATGGGCATTAATTAGAAAACTTTAATTTCAATTTTGAACTTCGAACTCGATCTGCTACCGTGACATCAAGAATCCCGAATGTCGGCAGCTTTCGACATCAGAACTCTTCGCTGCCCAACCCCCCTCTCCCGAAATGTGGATAGTTGACGCACTTTATCTTCGTGTTTGTTCCGGGAGGGGGGAGGGAGGGGCTGTACGCGCGGACAAGTGACATCGTGGAGATTAGATTTGACTTGAATTGATTACCAGGGAACTTTGGGTACCAAGTCTGACCATATTTGCCCACGACGCAAACGCGTTCCGTGCATTTCTGATTACGACTCTGACCAATGACGCCTGTATGATTCTTTCCAGATTGTGAAGATTTAGCGTTAAAAGGTTTACTTGAAACATGAACTTTCCGTGTAGCTGCTTCAGCATATTCAAATTCAAGCAGACGTCGGAGAAAATCATGTTAATTAAACATCAATGCGATCTCTATCTCACAGATCTATTATTCATCGTGTTCACGAATTATTTCGATCCGTCTAGATTCTGCTACATTCAATATGTCTGCGCGAATTAAATTCGTGTGACCTATAGAAGAAAAGAGTGAAAGAAACGGAGGCAAGATGGAGGGGATACTTTTTGGTTCTTCGGTGGCTTCATTGATAATTTGTCGTTGACTCCGTGTGGGTAAGTGCCCTGCAAAGGGACACCACGAAACTTAAATCAAAATTAATCGTGACCAGGACGAAACTGTCGCGAGGGGCGTATAAATCAGAGTGTCGCCGACTGAAACAACGACCGAAGGTGTAAGGTAGAATGTAATGGAAGTAGCTGAGAAGAACCCGGGGTGTAGCTCGGCCGCGTTCTCCTCCATTCCCCCTAACTTCTGAAATGTATCTTGAGTCTCCATCTCGCCAAGGGAAACCGGCATCGATAAGAAGTTTGCGGGAAATTTCGCGGCTTATATCCACACCTAAGCTTGGGTACGGTGGCCTCGATTTGCACTCGACGGAGGAATGAGATTAAGGGCACGATATATACAGCGATTTAGATAATTCTTATGTAACTTGTGGTGAATGCTATTTCCAACGTGGGTACGTAGTTTAGAATAATAACGCTTTGTTACGAAAGGGACAGAAAAGAAGAAGGATGCTATGGTCATCTGTAAAGAAATTTCTATCTGCAGTTATGGCGATGCCTGGAGAATGATGAAATGAAGTAGAATTATAAGACAGGTTTCCTATTCCTCGTCTGGTCTGAATTAATTTTCTGCTGAATGTCAGTTTGGCCCTCTGACACGGTAATAAACTTTTAATATCCTGAAACATTCTTCCCAATGAGAATGAAATTTGTGGGGCACATCTGGTTAAAAATAAGACCGAGAAGAACTCGAGTAGGATGACGAATGGAAGAGAGGTGGCACGGTTACATTCTGACACGCGTAACACCAGCACATTTTTAGAAAACCACTTTGGAGGCTTAAATATATAACGTGTCAAGGTATTACACGAATACTTCTGAATGGGAACTTGGCTTCTTACCCTTGAACAATTTCTTAAAGGATTCTTGATAATACCAAGAAGAATTCTTGCCACGGTGCTAAGAACTTTCATATCAGGGAGGGAGAAATAATTTCGCGGTGAATTTAACGTTACCTTCAAAGGACCGCCAGACCTTCGAAATAGTCAAAGCTCTGCTTACATGTAATTTCGTTTCAAGCATAAGAAGTTCCTGAAAACTTTGAACGTCCTGTCAGCTTTACGATTAATTGGCCATCAGTGCAGGTAACGACGTCGTCGAAGTGCGCCTTTAATTACGTCATGCTCGCTCAAAGGAGAGGGCGACGATGGAGGTTGAATGAAACGTGCCACCCTCTAGAGTCCTTTCTTTCGACCAGGCAAGATGCACGCCTGTGCCTAAACGGAGAATATTCCCGAGCAGTGCTTTAATTTTCTAGGAAACGATAGCGAGACTTTAAGGGGTCATGCTCAGTCAGGAGGCCGAAAAAAAGGGTGGTCTTTGGAAATTTTTTACTCAAAAGCTATAACACATTTCTCAAAAAATCTTTTTTCCTTTTAAGGATTGCATCTACTATCGTGCATCGTAATTTTGTTATTTAAAATTTTTTATCAATAACTAAGTTATTGTCCGTCACTCGAAGATTCTCTCAAAAAGAAGGCTTCTGCGGTGACCACTGCTGCTCGAAAGTCGATCATCTAAAATAAAAAATTCAAAAGAATTTACTTATTATATTATATTATCTAGTATTTGAACGAAGGATTTTTCGAAATAATGATTTGGGAAAAAATGGCTGATGTTTAAAGTAAAAGTTTCAATTTGTATCATAAATCGTGCCTGATTTTCGTCAATTAAAAGAAAACTAAGGATCGGATAAAAAAATCATTCGTTCAAATACTAGATAATATAATATAATAAGTAAATTCTTTTGAATTTTTTAGTTTAGTTTAGATGATCGACTTTCGAGCAGCAGTGGTCACTGCAGAAGACTTCTTTTTTAGAGAACCTTCGAGTGATGGACAATAACTTAGTTGTTGATAAATATTTTTAAATAAAAAAATTACGATGCACGATACTAGATGCAATCCTTAAAAGGAAAAAAGAATTTTTGAGAAATGTGTTATAGCTTTTGAGTAAAAAATTTCCAAAGACCACCCTTTTTTTCGGCCTCCTGACTGAGCATGACCCCTTAAGTAGTACATAGGTTCTAAAGGGAAACGCACAGACATCCGCTTAAATTTTTCATTTCGCTTATCCGTTTCTCGTGGATATATGAGACCAGTAATGTTAAAAATACGAGATGTTCTGTATGCTTTTTTGTACCGTGGCTTCTGAAAACGTTGCATCGAGATCAAAGTTCCCTTGGAGCAGAATAGATCAGCGGAGGATCGTCTGGGAAAAACATCTCGTGTGCTTCTAAAGCCAACAACATGAGTGTTCCTTGGGTGAACTTTGTGAGAATCGTATTTCTTTTCATAATATCCTCCACTAAGTTTAATATTCTTTTCCCAACTGTACATATACGTGTTTTAATATTTCCTTTCTGGGAACATGAAGTTCCATTTATTCTATTTTAATTTAACGTGGACCACGAAGAAGCGACTGATTGGCACGTTTAAACGCTTTATTGAACGATTCGAAACAGAATCGATAAGTTATCAAAGTCAACACCAAATAACTTCCATCAAAATTCAACACCGCAGGGTGCAGAATACACAATAGTAGTTATCAGCAAAGGCTCAAAGAATCTTAGAAAACTGTATTACAGAAATGGAGGAAACAAAGTATTCGATGTAAATTGTCCACGAAAAGCTCAACCATATTGTTGATCTGATTAAATTATTGTAAACATCATTCGATAAACTTTTGTTGTAAAGTACAAATCGATTGGTTCTGATCTGGTTAGAGGGTAAACTACCCCCGAGTGTATTCTTTAAAATCCCGCGGCTGTGCGAGTCCGTTTAAAAATGTTCGCCGACTTTTCGCTAGGTGGCGGCAGCTTGCAAGAACCTCGCCACTGGGGGTAACTACCCTTATCGCCAACCCGTCCAACGATTAACCAGATTTTAAATAATCAATGAATCTTAGGAACATGACGAAGCAACGACACCGTCTCATTATACACTCGCGAGGGTAATTGAATAAGTGGCTTTGGTCGATCAAGAAGGGGTTGCTCTCATTGAACTTTTTTACCCCTCCCGGTAAAGGGATCGAAAGGGTGGTAACGTTTTACACAATGGTGTAAAACTGACGACTGATTGTCACGATGGTTATCTTTGCGGGTAACGTCGTGAAAAAACGTGGCTACTGAGAATAAGAATATGATAATGAGAGCATGATAATGAGAGATTTTTCTTGCTACTATGGGGATTTTAACGGTGCAGGGATGCTGAACCTCTTCACTGACCATACTGTACTTTGTACATGGTTATAAGTGTATTAAGGAGGATTAGTTAGAATTAAACGGAGATGATGAAAGTAATCAGTTAATATTAGGGTGGTCATCTGTGAGGATAATGAGTTTATGATATAAGATAACTTGTATTTTAAAGAGCACTTTGTGGAGATTTCTTTGAAGGAAAACACGGCAGGGATAAATACTTCCATTTGCAACTAGAAAAGAGCGAAAATACTCCTAGGAATACAATTTGGAGAACACATCGATGGCTTAATGCACAAATATTTAATGTTCGCTGTTTGTGAAATTTGAGTTTTTAAATGCAATAAGTAGTTCTTGACTGTTTCTCTTTGTTATAAAAATCACATTTATATATACTTCATAAATTTGTCAAAAATAATAGTTTTGTTCATTGTATGTCCCTGAATCCTATGTACCATTGCATGTTGAAACCAGTTTTTCGCAAAAACACTAAAAGTGAACATACAATATTTGAACACTAAGCCAGCGAAGAAGCCATGTCGAAGAAAGAAACTCGCGCTGAATTTTTCACAATAATAGAAATAGAACGGACGTACAGGTATCCCTTCAGCAGTCATCCATTACGAAGACAGACACTGTGCTATCTTTTAAATTGTCAATTTCGTCTGAAGCCTCGTGCTCCGAACCGTACATCCAAAACAGGAACGGTACATTTACCAAAATACAGCGCTCGAGGAGTAAAGTTCAGACCTGTCGAATCCCACCCAATCAACCATTCATATCCTACCAACGGTTTCCATTACACAGAACTGTCACGGCCACAGAAAAGATCCCAAAAGATCCCGGTGGAGCGAGAAAGCCCGGGAGCAAATGGAATTAATCGATCGCCTTACGGTTGCGTTCACCCGAAAGAGTGTGCTGGAAATTAAGGTGGGCACATTATTCTTAGCGACCCTCCAGTCAATCGGGTCGCCTATTTTTACGTCACGCGCGAAATTACACCTTCTCGGGGCTGAAACGGACGGGGTCGGGCCGAAATCCACGGAGACATGTCAGAACCAACGACTGTATCTTTCCAGGAACAAGTTTCTGGCTGAGATGCGAGCCAGCCGAGCGATATCTGTTCCTGATGCATATCCAGGCGCAGAACTTACCGTTGCCATACAAAATTACCCTCCCTGCGATCCACCCTTCATCCACCCCTTCATCCACCCCGAATTGGTCACGTCGATTCGCATTGCCGCGTGTCAGTTGTTGCGGGCTGCGTGTTTAACCGCGATGTTCAATTTGCTCTGCGGCCAAGCCATTTCCTGTTCTAGGGAGGATACGGACAATGTGCCGTCCCCTGTTTCCTCATTTCCCGCGATTAATAGCTGGACATCGAGGAGTTATTTCAGATAAAGGTCTGGAATTTGGGTCCCCCAGCGTTTTTACGCGGCTAGCCACGTCTTGATCACAATCCGGGTTAAGCTGGGTCACGGTAATCTTACTTCGAATTGCTTTGAGCTGGGATTACGCGAATCGGTGTCCCAATTTTTGTAGAGGTCGCTGGTGAACAGTTTCAGTGCTGCGCGTAGGTTTATCGCGAGTTTCATTGATATTTTTATGCTGTGGTAGGCTTCAATAATAACTTCTATCTTCGCGATTATTACCCTCGTCTTTGTCATGGTTCATGTCTCTGAGTTCCTGGGTATCAGGTTTCCCGTGCCTGGGTCCAAGCGAAACTCAGATTACACGAAGTTTGGATTATCGAGACTCGCGCTGTGCTCCCTCTGGAGTTACTGCGATAACACCTCGTTCATCATGTTCGCACGATGTGAAGATACGTTCCCTTGAAGATGAAGACGCTGAGTGGCAATTCGTGGCACTGTATAAGCCGATCAGTTGGCTATTATATATTACTCATACGAAGTTACCTATTATGTTTTATTAATGCGAAGATTATGTCGTTAATCGTGGCACACAAACGAATATGGCGTAAGTGATATGTGCGTGTAAGTAAGTTTGCCTTTGGTCGCATTAAAGACATCAATCCAGTGTTTCCTAGGGTGGAGCTTAAAAGTTGAAAAAAAGAATTAAATATTTTTTCATAAGTCTCCCTGATTTGTTCCTTTAGATATACTAACAATATATACAAACTTTGGACAATACATTCTTATGTTTAGGTGAAGCTAAAGTGAGTAAAAGATTATAGAAATTATGAAAATTCTATTATATTTACATTTATACTAGAGAATTTGTTAAATTTATTTTTCACAGAGACTCAGACATCGGACAGTGTCTGTTTCCTGGTGCCAGGTTACAATCTGCTAATTGTTTTACTAAATTATACGTCACATGGGGTACATTGACACCTTTTTATGTGTCTATTTTTCTTAATGAACAAATTAATGCATTTGAAACAATTTCTAGTGTCCCATACATTGGAAATTTCCCCATCATTGAGCAACCCTTAAATATAGATCAACTATGCTCATATTCTGCACGATTTTATTTTTTATAAAAAGGAACAAATTTAGATGGTAAGAAGATCATATTTTCGTAGTTGAAAAATAAGCTCCACCCTAGTGTTTCCAACCTTTTTTGAGTCGCGATCCCCTTTTATAATATTCAAATAACCTGCGATCCCCCGCTCCTCTATATAAGGTAAGGTAAATTTAATAAAGCAAAGAAAATAGATTAAAATTCTAACTTAATAATATTAAAAAAAAGCAGTAAAAAATACTTCACGACCTGCAGATCGGGAATCACTGCCTTAATCTGAGGCTGTAATTTAGAATTTTTACGGTCCTCGTTAAACCTTCCAGAACTCATCCGCAGTTCATCTTACTCTTTTTAATATTACATTACCCATTACTTTCAACTGAACAAAATCAATAAAACTTTAGAACGATTTCAGCAAGGGCTTCGTTATAAAGCCCAACATTTTTCGAACTTATCCTTCACTTTCCTAAAATTAGGTATGTTCGGGCTTTTAGGATATGTAAATTCGCTTCTTGCATATACATGTAACGCGAGGAAGAGGGGATCCGGGGACGTTTTTCGCGAGTAATTTTGAAAGTTGAGAGCCCGTCAGGTGCAGCGCGACAAATTAGAAGATAAAGGAATTCGTGAAGGCGTCGCTGATCTAACAAGTGTGCCGGCAAAAAGCTCCGTGCCACTTGAATAATGCAAGTGATTAGTGACAGTCCAAAAGAAAGATTCAGGGCTGAATTTCATCTACATACATTAGAATTTAAACATCCCCCTCCCAGGTGGATAGGGGAAAATCTCGTTAACAATCTCCGTAATAAGCTCACGCAATAACTGGTTACTACCGAATAACTAATGCCGCGTCAACAATATCACTAACGATCCAAATCCCTCGGACCCTAAAATCGATGGTAATAAAACCTGCCATTATGTTTACGTAATACAAATTTCACCCTAACGGGAGTAATATAATCTGCAATGCAGATTTCATAGAACGGGGCAACGTATGTGTCTGAAAGATCTGTTTGAAGGTAAATAGGAAGCGCTGCGTCTTAAAAAATATTCTTCCTTTCAGACGACGTATACAGTCGCGAAGGAATGCGATTTTGCTGCCGAGTTTCCTTCCGCGAAAAGGTCGCGACAAATTAACATATAAAAAAGTTTACGACCGCTTCTCTGCTTTCCTCCTAGCTGGTCCTATTAAGCCCACGGAAACTGACGCCTACGATTTTCATAAAGCACCGCAGCTTAATGGACTGAAAGACGACGCAACGGCGACGCGAGTAAGATGCATTGCTCGAGCTGCAGACTATCAGCACGGCCACTTTAGGGGCAAAGTGTGTACGAGTATACGGGGTGTTAAAAAAGAAGCATTGAAACAAGTGGGATCAATGTACGTAATAAAGCTATCGCACTGCGTAAGTACGAAGGAGGAGCACAGCATCCTGCATCAGTGAGCGGGGCAACGTTAAGAGAGGTTTTGTTTCAGGAATGCACAAAACTAAGTAGCTTCCCTCGTTTCAAAGGGAATAACAGTGCGCCTTGTGCAGAAATAAACACGAGGAAGAGAATGATGGAACTTTGTAAAACCGGTGGTAATCGTTGGTGCATTACTTGAAGTAAATAGAGGGAAGCAGATAATGTAACCAACCGTAAGAAAGTACACTTAACTACTGAAGAATATCCAAAAATATGTAAACGGTTTGTGAGACAGATGGTGGTATAATCCTTTCTTTCCCAACGTAAATTCTTTGTCCCTGCGTTGCTGTATTTCTCTTCTATGCGATGTTATACCTACTTCATTCGTTTAAGCGGGTTACATTAATAACGCTGATATAAATTCGCAAATGAAAACACGAGACTGAATTTTTTGAAGCTCGTAGTAGAAACACGATTGTACACTTCTTTCACCAACCCCTGCAATGTAATTTCCTGTTTTATGGACGTCGTGACCCGATCTAAAAACTTTAAGTCGAAAGTTCGAACGGCGCAGAAACAGGAAATGGCGTTTAAGGTCTTTTTCTACTTATTCTGGAAAGTGATATGCACCCTTAAACTTGCAAACTCTATTTTTTCAACACCCCGTGCATGCGAAGCGAATATGCATGTCGCCGTTGTAATGGCGCCTGGCTGCCTCCCAAGTTAGTCTAATATGATTTGCATAAAGTAACTGCGCCCCTTTCGTTACTTCCTTAAAGCATAATCCAGGGTAAGTGTTCTTCAATCGAATTAGATTCCCTTGAAACGTACGTGGCGTGTGAAAATTCTGTTCCCCACGTGCAAGCGAACGGTGGTTATTATTATTGAAAAGAATGGCAGCCCGGGCGAGGCGAAAAACACCTGTAGTTTAATTCATAATAATGTCGTCGTGATTTATGGCGATCGCAAGCACTATAAAAACTTAAACCTCCTTTCAAATAATGCTACGGATATTGCGGAAGCGTTGGATGAAAAATGTCGGTACGCGGCCGAACGAAATTAATGCAAAAACACGAGGGGAATGAAGGGCATTGTTTCCTGCTGCTTGTCTGCTGCAATAATTGCTCCCCGCTGGGAAATAATTGGACAATATCATTCTTTATTAACTTACTAATTACACCTGAAACTAACAAGAGAATTGAAAACGATTTTACTAAAGTGAAATTCTTTTCACGCCCACTGGGTATTATTTAAACAACTCTCGAGTGATATTACGATGAAAACTTAGGTAGAAAAATAAAGTTCTTAATGCCGTAAAGTGCGTCCCGTAAAAATCTCCGCTGAACCATTCCATAATTATAAATAACTGGGAAGCGTCATTATTCTTCATTAACCTGTTAATACTCGAGGTTTTATTCTTATTTACCGAGGGACCTTTTCACTTTAAACGTCTATTCAGATGTGTTGAAATGGGAAAACTGAATTTCCATGGATGGGCGTTACGACCAGAAGCGGCTGTCGTTAATGAATTGTATCTATTCCAGGAATTAAAGAGACCCTGAAGCACCAGGGGATAAACGAACTCAATCATATCACGTTTAACGTGACCTTCCGCTCATACAAATTCGAGGACCATGAATTTTCACGAATAGCGCGCCCGTTCCCGTCGCTTTCATCACATAAATGTCCCGTTGCGGCTACAGCTGCCACAAAACAGGCGTGATTTACAAAAGGGTGTAAGCAACGTGCCAGGGTTGTTGCAAAGCCCTGATAAACTGTTATCGCGATTCAGCTATCGACTCTTTTCAGCCAGCAAATTTATAATGCCGCCTTTTATGTGGCCCGAAAATTATCTAGCCGCTCCGCGCGCGAGGGTGAACCCTGTTCGCGAGGGTGGCTTCGTTAGCGGCAATTAAATTTCGTCTGAGAGCACGGCGATCCCCCAGTTTTCAGAGCGCCATTTTCTGGACCAAATAAACAGGCCCGGTATATTTTGGTGTGATCAACGAGACGTTAATTAATGGGTCGAAGCTTTAAATTCTTATTAAAGGGACGAGAAAATCTGTTCCTTTCCTTTTTTCTTTGCGATTCTTCTTGAGAAACTCTGTTATCTTTCTTCATACGCATTTGTTGCCTTTTTAGTACTAAAGAACACGTAATACATTTTTGTAAGCATGTAAGAATCGATGTGTTTGAACAGGTAAGAAGTAAATGAAAGAGGTAAACATTGGTAGCGTAAAACAGAAAGATGGTTGACTGAAGGTTTGAGAAATTCGAATACTCGATAGGCTACACTACTTGGAACTCGAATTTAGAATTCTCCTAGCATCTGGATAAATGGAGAGGGATTCGTTCTTTAGGGAAAGAAAAAATGGAATGCCTTGGAGGATCCTCGGTGTAAGAGGAATTGTGTATTGACCTTTCGTTCGTGGTATCCTATTTCATCCCCTAAACCCCCACGTCAGGGCGCAGATGAAGCTTATCTTGGTTCAGTTTTCCTCAGGATAGGATAGAGGTAGCATACACATGGGTGGGTTTCATAAATCAGTCGATACTTGGCTAGGTTTGAAAGCTTTTTATGGAAGAGAGATCTTTGAAGAGTAAATCTGTTTAAGAGGCAGAGAAGTAGGGGGGGTTTTGTGAATATATTCGTCGGCACAGTTTCTTGTGTATATCCTAATGAACGAATTTTAAATAGTTGAACAAAAGCGTTACGTTCTTAAACATAAATATAAATCAGTTCGAAATTCAAATTAATTTCCATCGTATCATTTAAATTGTAGGTAAGTACGTTTACTGCCATTGCGAAGAAAAAAAAAGTAAAGAAATTCCCTGACAACAAATATAGGATTTCTTTCTCGCGATAATATTCCTCTCTAGAATTACGTTGAAAAAGGATAAGGTCTGCAACCTTGGTTCGCTGGCTTCATGAAAGGAATATGAACATTTTTATTGCTGATTTGTATTGACGAATAAGAGGACAAAACGAGCGAAACACCCCACCGCCCTGCCAATGACCAAAAATGGCTCCAGGCATTTCTGCGATAGAGGCCGAAGCCAGCACCCTTATAAAAGACGCCAATGTTCCGCGAAATAGCCTTGAACCGATCTATGGGACTTTTCTCCCTCCTTTGCCTGACATTTGCACGCTTAGTAAAGATCTTTCTGAAATTTACGGCCTGTATATTCCTCGCTTGGCGTGATCTGGGACAAAAACCAGCTCTATAGAAGCTAACTTCCCCGTAGACCTCGTAACCGCCTTTTTTCTTACTTCCCCATCGCTTCCTAGATTTTTATACAAATGTATGTTTTTTATCAAAATGGCCAAGTCAAATTCTTCCCCTTGTCATACGATCAAGGTATTTAAACAGAAAATAAATAGTTCTAACAGAAATAAATACAGAAAAGAGCTTCTCGAAACTACACGCCTTCTCCCTTAGTTTCGCTGATACAGAAGAATATCCAAGTTTGATAAATTCCAAGTGATTCTTGTAAATGTATTCAGAATTTTCAAAAGGTACACGATTTGTCTTTTAACCTTTAGGGTCAAGCCATGTCGTGACGCCAGCAGCACTCATTCTAACGGATTTAGCCTGCGGTGAGTTTGGCTCACTTCGAACAGTCACGACAGAAGTTTTCAGGGTGTTCGGTAGCTGTCCTTTAAGGCGGATCAAGCTGGAAGTCAGCTCGAAATTTACATCAGCTTAAAGCAGAAATACGCGGCGGTCCTTTCGGTCCCAGCACTCCACTCGGGCATCTGTGTAACTTGAATTTTTAACGTTTCGCTTAGTCGAAATTGCAGCCCTAATTGGAGGCATGAAAGAAAGGTAGAAGCTTGTATATTTTGGAAATTTTCCCGCTCCAAATGACTGAGTGGACCAACGATACACACCACTGTTACGTCCGACGCATATTTAGTTATACGACCAACAGCTGGAATGCTATTTGAGATACATGGGAGCCACTAAAGTGGCACAAGTGGAAATATAAATTCGCGTAACATAAATCGAGTTAAAAAAAAATGTAAAATAATATTCACGAGATAGCCTAAAATAAGGAACTATATTCTCCTTATAGGTTCAGGGTTAATAAACAGAAAGTGTAATTGAAACTGTTTCAAATGCCTTTATACAGGTACACTAAAAGTTACTTTAAACTTTAAACGTTTCGGAGTATTTCTGACGTTGCTTCTTCTCTTCCTGCACGTGTCCCATTAATGTTCAATAAGATCTAGACTCATCTTCCAAACTAGAGTCTCTTTAAACGTCACTCTACTTCGTGACACAATTAGCTGGGCTAATTCGAAACCTCAAAGGAATAGTGACCTTAATAGCGTTCAAGCGAAGAAAGAACGACTGAAAGAAAGAGAAAAAGGTCTATGCTCATCGAAATTTACTCCGTTCCTCTACTTCTTATTTCCTTCTCGCGACCCTAATTACATCCGAGAAAACTCATCGATTGGGGCTGCGGTGGACTACAGTCTTTACTCCGCTCGTTTTATTTCACCCCTGAGCTTTCGATCAAAAACGGAATGGTTCACAGGTGTTCAGGGAGTTTGGGCGGAAAAGTGGCCACGTTGGACGTTACGGTTGACTCGTAAACAAGTCGCGCACACTTCCCCACGGAACACCCCCGTTATTAACTTTCCCCTTTCCCGGATGACGTCACCCGGAAGATTGACTTCCCTGGCATCTATTCCAGTGGTCGCGAATGAACTGTCCACGTGTAACTATTCAATTTTAACTTTTTTTATGCGACAACGAGATTCATGTCCATTGGATTCCTGACACTCTCTCACGAACGATAAGCAATGGAATGGATTTACCACGATTTACGACTTTCGAGATCTCCGCTAGAATTTGTTATTTCACTGGCAAGGGAAATGTCGCGTATGTGATTCGAATATCTGAATGGCAACCATAAATTTTTAAGTGATAATTAAAATTACGAATCCTTTCGAGAGTGGAGAAAAGGAAGAGAGTCGAAACCTAAGGTAAGCCAATATTTAAATAATGCTTTTGTCCATTCCAATTCAAGGAATCCTTTTTTTCTCTCGCCTGTTAGAATCCATTCATCGCAATCCAATTTAATGGGCAAAAGTACCGAATCCCGTCGTCCATTCTTAAACCGTTGTCGGTTTGTTTCGTGCTCGTTAGTCGGTGTATTGAAGAGACAATGAGAATGGCGAGTAAGAGGGCTGGAATCGGCGGAGTTTAAAAGAAAAGGCTCTGATTACATATCGAAAATGGTCACGTCGCGTGCTAACGAGCCGTTAAATTGCCGAAAGTTGGAATCTCATTACGAGTACTTCGCTCATCGGGCAGAGATTGCTTTAATGTCGAGTCCCTAATTACAAGGAGGCAGAATCTTTTTTCCACGGGTTCACGTTGAAACTTGGCGGGAGCGAGGATTACTTGCGAGCTTCGGATGACCGTTAGAGTTCAATTCTCGGGTGAAAACTGTGATGTGTTAACGCGTTGTAGTATACTTATCCTACGAATTATTTTTATATCCTGTCGCTCCTTCATTTTCCACAAGAATGCTGGTAACTTGAATTTCAATCTGAACTTCGGGTCAGCTTCGCGAGAATTAATATTCCGAGCTGAAAGCTCATTCTTCGACGAGTGTGCCACTTGAGTTCTTCTTTCCCGTGGAATGAATTTATTTGAGGAAAATAGGGTTTGTAGACTCACCGGTGGGACTTGGCGTCAGTTCCTTCATGGTTATCTTCAGGTGAATGTCGTAACGCTCGAAAAGCTTTAATTTTGGACCCCTCGTGCTCTTCTGAAGCATGTGTATGGTGGTGGTCGCCGCCCTCGAGTACTCCCTCGTGCCGAAGGACTTGTGTGGCACCAGTATCCCCACCTGACACAAAAAAGACCACCCATTCACAAAACGATGAAATCAATACTACCATTTCGAAAAGTCACATATTATTTCGTATTAAGGTGGTAGTGGACTATTTCAGCTTCAGAAAATCGATTACTTTTTTTTGTGATTTTAAAAGTCTTGTCCTTTATAAAAATTTTAAACAAAATTTTGTGAAAAAATTCAAATAATTGTCGAAGTTATAGCAGCGAACGTAATCGAGTGCACCGACGAGTAACGGCCTCGCAGAGCGGTATTGGCATAGGGCACTTAACTTTGAAGCCGGTTTTCTCGAAACACCATTTTCAGAAACGGAGTACATCATAACTCTTGAACCAATGAATATTTTCGGCTAAAATTTTAACTGGAACTGTAGAATTCCATTCTCTATCGTGTAGAAATTCCGCATCAACATTGGATGTTTGTACAACATTTTATAACTGATTAAAGACGATTTTTGCCCCGTAAAAATGTGGAAAAAAATTGTTTCGTGTGTAACTTCCACAATTTTTGTTCTAATTCATCGGCAAGTTTCCACAGTGTAGATATTTGTGTATAGAATAATGACCTCAAAGCATTTTGCTTTCACATGATTGGTTCATCTGAATCGATGTACACCACCTGCAGCGGCGCGTTGTATAGGGCTCTCTTCAACGATTAATAACTTCGACAATTTTATACATTCGGACGATTTTTGTTGTTGTAAATACTCGCAAACGTGCTCACAATAGATTACTAAAAGCACGACTATAACGATTGTTTGGTATCAAAGTAATTTAACGCCAAAGAAACTAATGATTTTACGTATCCAATAGTCCACTACTCCCTTAAGGGGTCATGCCTAGTTGGCAGGTGTGATATTCGGGAATTTTTTGTGGAAAATCTAATGTATATTTTATACAACTATTTGTTTATTTTAAAAGTACATATATTCAGCAACTCTCGGTAATTTTGTTATAGAAAAATATTAAAAAATGAACGAATAACAGCCACTCTCCCGGTAGATATTATTTTTGCGGTGAGCACGATTTCTCAGAGCCGGATCTTCTGAAATCGAAAAGTGAAGAAGATTCTGTTAGTATGTGAGTTTATCTAGTTCGTGAACGTAGGATTTTTGTTTTTGATGATAACTCTATTTTTAATTCACGAAAAACGAACAATTCAGAAATCGACAAATCACGATTTTGCGTTAAACGGCCGCCATTTTGTCTGAAATCATTTTTTTAAAAAATCCTTCGTTCACGAACTAAATAAACTCGTATACTAACAGAATCTTCTTCACTTTTCAATTTCAGATGATCTGGCTCTGAGAAATCGTGGTCACGGCAAAAAAAATATATTTCGGGAGAGTGGCTGTTATTCGTTCATTTTTTAATATTTTTCTATAACAAAATTACCGAGAGTTGCTGAATATATGTACTTTTTAAATAAGCAAATAGTTGTAAAAAATATACATCAGATTTTCCACAAAAAATTCCCGAAAATCACGTCTGCCAACTAGGCATGACCCCTTAATTAAGGGAACCCTCCGGTCAAAACGCTCGAAAAATAGGCCATCTTTATGAATTTTTTACAAGGAGATGTTATAACTTATCCTAAAAAAATGTTTCTGTCATTTATTGATAGTAGGGTACAAAAAGATTTGTTTGTTTTATGTTTGCGGTCTTGATTCATTTTCTAGGTGGCGCTTAGTGCAGCGCTGCCAAAAAGAGATGCCTAAACGATAACCATGAAATTTACTCACAGGATCGTCCAAAATCCAAAATCCCCAAAATTCCTTAAAATTTATATCAATGTCTATCGCTGTTGTTGCCGCAAAAAAGACCAAAACTATGATGATTGGTGCACATTTGAACGAAGTAGTTAAAAAGCGGGTAATGTTACGCATAAATGTGTAGATAAAAAAAAACACGTGTTTCAAAAAATTATGTTTCTAATGCCTTAAGTTTGTTTTGAGTCGGTTCATTAGATCTTCTGAAATCGTGGTTACCATTTCGAAATATGTAGGTATCGTGTTTTGAGAAAAACGTGTGAATTGATTATGTGACTGTACAATCTATACCGTTACGAATTTTGGCGTGAAACTTTCACAAGATGTTATACTATGGAAATATATATAAAAAAATCCATTTTCAAAAAAAATTTAATCGGCGGTTTTGGGTCTGAGCGCTACACCCAGGAACACCTACCTACTTGCACGCATATAACTTTGTTAATTTTGGTCGGATTAACTTGACACTTTCAGGGAATATTTTCAAGATGTACTTCCAAGAAAATATATAAATCGAAAAATCGATTTTCCGAAAATCTCTAGGTAGGCCTGCCCCACTAAATTATCCTAGCCCTAGCAGAAATCGAATAAATAAAAAAATGTGCTATCCATTAACACTCTTGAAATCGCAAGATCTAGCGACCCTTCAGCTATTCCAAATTACGCAGACATCACCCAAAGCATTCTCGCTAAGCAATTTTATCACACTAAGTCTTGAAAATTTATGTTTATCATAACGTGTAACAAAGAACACTAACTAATTTCCTTTCCTAGAGGTTTTATCACAAACTGCCTCTGTTTTTGAAACGAAGGACGTTTCCATATCTCCACCTACGTGCACCGACTTGCAGCTTGAGTTCTATCTCGGTTACCTTTTGATTTACTGCTTAAGTAACTGCCACTTAGAATTGTCTGCGATTTTCTTTCTGCATGGTGAAAGCCTGCGGCAAAGTTACGTTTACAAAGCCCTCTCACGATCTTACCATATGTAACTTTATTTCAATCGACGCTTGTGCAATTATTATTCAATGGAGATTCTAAGTAAAAAAGTGTGGTCATCTAAGTGAGGCCATCGAATACTTTATCTATCTATTCATTCATAAATCGACGATATCTGAAGAATTGAAAAGCAACGCTGGGCATTGTGCAATGGCAGTCAGTTGAACAGTCATCGAAGCTGTATCAGCGATCGCGTAACAACAATTACGATATTGCCCATAGGAAACCCTCTTAATGATCAAGACGAACAGAGCGATCAGTAGGCATTACGCATTCAAAGGCACGAAAAAGTGCATCCAGAGTGTCCGCTTTATTACCACTAGAATGGATCAGCGAGCACCTGTTGCACAAATCGATTGTGGCGAATGAATGGGCCACAGACAGAGAACGGACAGCAAGTTACATTTCTGAGCCTACGAGGGTTGCAAAGTTCCCCCGGTTGGAACGCGTCTCCAGTCACGAGGCACGCTAGAGATCGTCAAATAATTACGCCATCAGAAGTTGCAGCGGGATCATATATCACCGCGAACTTTCCTGGAAGTTGCCGGCCAGTCGGGAAGAAACATTCCATTCTTTTTCACTCGCGGTTGCTAGAGTATATCGTTAATTAGAAATGTAAATCATGCTGGTTTCACAATTAGAAGCTACGACCCAGTTCCCATTGGAACGTGCCACCGTAATTGCCAGCGTTTTAGCGGCAGTTTAACTTAATGCCTTAATGCCTTAAAAATTGCATACTCTTTTTCGTCTTCTTCCGTCCTCCCTTATCATTCCTAGCGCCCCAACCTCTTACATCTTCTATCCTGTGCGTGCCTCTCTTTGCCTCCTCGTTCTTCTTCCCCCTGCTCTCGTTTCTCTTATTTGTAATTGTTTCTCGCTCGCTTTTCTCCCTCCCTGCACTCTTGTATTCGCTTCTCATTCATTTTCTCAACTCCCTTTTTCCCTAAGACTGTTTTTGCTCTGTTTATCATAAATTTCCCGTTTCCTTTCAGACATCTGCATTCCAGACTTCTCAATTCCATGCTACGTCTCTTTAATACAACCATTTAACCCTGATCCGTGCACTTTTTCGTTCCTCGCGTCTTTCTATTCCTCTTAATTTCGTTCCTAACAAATTTTCTGTCTATGTATTCTGAATTTAACGTTCCATTTCTATTCCATTCACGATTTAATTAATTCCAACTGACACGAGCAGTGAACAAATTTACCCTCCATTCAACTTCTGTTCATTTGCACTGAAAGTATTCGAAAATCAATTACTTAGAAGAATAAAGCACAAAATGTGCAAGCCTGTCTTCTAATACACTTCTTCCTTTTATCCGTCTCCCCGTTTTCTCACCCTCCTCAAACTTTCCCTTATCTTCGCTGTTTTTCTCGTCTCTTCCCTGTGCTTGGCGTAATTTCAGTCGAATTCGAATTTCTTATCCGGCACACCCTGAAAGTTTCCACGCTGATGAACTGGCTGTCAGTCGTAAAATAAAGGCGAAACTGAAAGAGAAACAGCGGCGATACGCTCCGCCGCAACGCCGATCCTCGTCTAATCCCCGACGCGTACCGCGGACGTGCATTAAGATGATTAAATGTCACGTGGAAATCTGATCGAAAGCGATTGCTGGCGCGTAGAAAATTGAGAATAATGGTGACCGTGAGCAGGAAAGGGATAATTACTCCCGGGAATTGGACAGACATTCCTCAGGCGCGTTAGCCGCGGTTAGCCGAGCGCGTTATGCCTGGAGGAAGAAGTTCGTGACTACTGCAAGGGTAATATTTCAACGGTGGAAAAGTGGATTTAAAAAAATTCGCTGTCGGGCATACAATTGGGGGTAGGATGTAATTGGCGGCAGAGCGTGAACGATTATCTGCGAGAAATTCAACAAAAATGTTATCACCCGGCACTGGAAGGAAATCTTGTTAAGCACTATCGCAACAGAAGTCGTTATTTATGGAAGAAGGCGAGCTTTCCTTGAACAAGAAGAAGCCATATCCTGAGATATTCGCAAGCTCATTTCCCGGGATCCCTGGTTCTTGAATTTTTTATCTTTCTTTCTTGAAACAGAGACTAAAGTCGTTCGGAAACACGGTGAAAACGTATCAAGAAAAGGGATCTGCTGTTAGCTGAGGAATGCTTTGACACTGCTAGCTAATAGGAATTCTAGACGTAAAATGTCGTTGCGATTAATGTCCTTTGAACTGCTGAAAGGGAAGAATGAGATTGCTGAAGGTACGAGGAATTAGGTTTGATCATCTTTACCTACGTACCTACTTGCCAATTTTATTCCGGAATCACGTTTAATGCGTATGCTACTAGTGATGTAACAATGACCTAGGACAGGCTTGACTAACTGGTGGCTCCCGAGCCACCGGGTGCCCCTCCGCCTTGCTGCCACGCTGAACGGCCCCCCTCAATACCGACCAGACTCTGACGATCGCAGTCAGAGCTTCTTTCCTTCACTTTTCGACTGCGATCGTCAGGATCTGGTAGGTATGGAGGGGGCCGTTCAGCGTGGCAGCAAAGCGGAGGAGCCTCCGGTGGCTCGCGAGCCACTTATAACCTAGTCAATTATAACCTAGAACGACAGAGATTTCTTATAGTGCGCACAGTGCAGAGGCCAACGATGATTCGTGCTGATCGACCGCAAACGCACAATGGACAAGATATATATGTATATTCTTAAGGCTATCGATTGTGTTGCATTTGTGGTTGTTCGACACGAATCATCGCCGGCCTCTGTACCTCCTGCAATGAGCTAATTAATAATTCACTAATGGATCTGTACCGCATTAGTGCTTAACATTACCGCAACCAGCGATTCCAGTTCACTCCGGATATTGATAAATCGTGAAACCTAAAATCCAAATCTGAAAGCTTTCTTATACGCCTCCTGCTTAAGGCATGGAATGGCACAATAGTGACAGCCATGGACTTCCCAGATTTAGACGCGAAAAGATTATTTACGAATACACAATTGTTTATCTAAAAAAATCGTCAAGTTTTTGAATAAAAAAAATACCGATAGTACATGTGTTCTCAGACCTCACAGTTAGGCATCTGAATAAAAGTTTACATTTCTATTCCATTCGCGATTTAAATCAATCCAACTGATAAGAGCAACTGACCCCTTAAGCTGTACTCCATATAATTAACATGTAACTGAATTTAAACACAGCGTGTAGTATTGTCTCGAACTAAGGTGGGCGCTATACCCCTACTTCTTCTAAAAGTTATTTATAAATTTAATTTCGACCGGAATTATTAATAGATATGATTTCGGTGCACTGGTTCGGTCACTTTAAAACATTAACAATCAAGCTATTTTGCAATTAATTCAATATTTATATAAATTTCCAACGTTTCGGTCTTAATTTAGTTTAGACCATTGTCAAGGAAAGATTCAATATAAAGAAACGAATACCTACTGCGAGAGCTATTGAAAATAATAAGTCGTAACGCTCGAGAACGAACGTGCGACACGCGAGTCGGTTGGAAGAAGACTGAGGTAAATAGTAGGCAACCCCAAAACATCCAGAAGGTGAAAAGAGATATGACCAGAACGAACCGTTGAGCATTATAATCATATAAATTCAAATTTCCAAACAGTACTGTTTAAGAGGAAAACCAAACATTCTTGCTCATATGTCATATTTTATGAACATTTATAGGAGTTCGAGAGCAAACAAGACAACTACATAACATTCCAAGATATGTAAGAAACAAGTAAGATCACAGAAATTAATTCGAGAACTACATCATAAGGCATTACTTCTTCAGTAATGTTGCGTAATATTCTTGCATTTTAGGTGTTTCATACCTAAGGTTAACGCTAGGCTGTTTAATCATGTGTAGTGTCTCTAAAAGAATTCTACGATTTAAATTCATTTCTTTATCTACAACTTTAGCATTATCAAAGTCAAACCTATGATCGTACTCCAATGAATGTTTGGTTAAAGCAGTATGTTGTAAGGGAGATAAGAAGATATTTCTTTTGTGTTCATAAATACGCCTTTCAAGATATCTGGAGGTTTGACCAATATAAACCTGATTACAGCCCATGCAAGGAATTGAGTATACAATGTTTGAAGCTTTTGACAAAGGTATTTTATCCTTGATTAAAGGGAACAAGTGCTTAGCATACAGCGGTATTTTAAAAATAGTGTGTATTCCGACTCTTCTGAATATTCTTCTTATATCGTTCGAGATGTTATAATTATGATGTAGTTCTCGAATTAATTTCTCGAATTAATGTTATGTAGTTGTCTCGTTTGCTCTCGAACTCCTATAAATGTTCATAAAATATGACATATGTGCAAGAATGTTTGGTTTTCTTCTTAAACAGTACTGTTTGGAAATTTGAATTTATATGATTATAATGCTCAACGGTTCGTTCTGGCCATATCTCTTTTCACCTTCTGGATGTTTTGGGGTTGCCTACTATTTACCTCAGTCTTCTTCCAACCGACTCGCGCACGTTCGTTCTCGAGCGTTACGACTTATTATTTTCAACAGCTCTCGCAGTATTCGTTTCTTTATATTGAATCTTTCCTTGATAATGGTCTAAATTAAGACCGAAACGTTGGAAATTTATATAAATATTGAATTAATCGCAAAATAGCTTGATTGTTAACGTTTTAAAGTGACCGAACCAGTGCGCCCTACTTCTTCTGTTCTTATCGTGGCGAATGAGGTAGACTGCGCTCATTCGTAGTCTCTCCCTCATTCTACGCAATAAGGCAGCGCTGTCCAGCGTAGGAGCCCCTCACGCGCCTGCTTCCCCTTCTAACCGTTCTTTCGAGCAGCGTGACTTATTGTGAAGGAAACCTCGCGACGCTAAAAACGAGACCGTGACAGTTCCGTAGACAAGAAAGCTCAGACGCCACGCATGACATCGAGTGCGTTCCACTTACGCCCAAATCGCCCGCAGCGGTCGCGATACGTAATGGAAATCACGGGCGTTGCGGGCAATTTCGGCGTAAGTGGAACGCACCCATCAACGTTCACTGTTACTTTCACTCGGCGGCGTCTTTGCACCATGGCAACGGCGGACGATGGTGGGGACGGCTTTTGCCTCTCAGGAGGCAAGTTGGACAGCGCTGCAATAAGGCAATAAAGTCTCGAAAGAAGGCTCCGCCAATACACGGAGTGCAAGTGGTTCTCGGCCACCAGCTGCATTCACACAGTGAAAGGGCCGCCCTGCTTCGCGCGTTGCTCAAGGAAGACATAGGTAGCGGCTGAAGGCGAATTTACACGGTTCACTTTGATTGGCCCTTTCACTGTGCGAGTGCGGCTGGTCTCCCAGAATCACTTGCACTCGGTGTACACAGTTGAATAAGTGAAAGACCAATGACTGGGCGTTGAAAATTTCGTACGAACGGTGAGATCAGAGATGTCGTAATTATTCTTGCCCTCGGATGAGTGCGGCATGTGAGTGAGTATCTGCGGCGGTGTTGGCGACGGCGTGGTAGTCGTAGTGAACGTTCTCTGCCTCGTCGAATTCGGGAATCTGCCCTCGCCTAGCTTCACCCCCTCCCCTCGCCCGAGCCCCCTGTTCCTCGTGATCGTCCCCCTGTCGCTGGTGCCGATCTGAACGCCGCTGCTGCCTCTAGTCAGGCCCCCTGTCTGAAGACTGTCCGCTGCCAGCAAAAGCGGCATCAGCGTGTACAGGCTCCACGAGCTCCTCATTTTTTCGCCACTTCTCCCTGGGACGCTTCCTCCGGAATGCTTGTTAGAGCTTCCAGCCACCCGTTCCGCGCGTCTCTGGTCCGCTTGCCACGCAGTTGGCCCGACGCTTCGAAGCGGGAGCTTCCATTCAGGCGGATTGAAAGCTCAGTCGCGTCGCGTTCACGCTCTCCTGTCCGAGCGGGCATTTCCTGCGCTCTGACGATCCCCCATCGCGTGCCTGCGCTCCTGCAACAGAAATTTATCATCGTCAGACGCGTTTCACGGACGAGCGCGCGCCGAAATTTGTGCAACGCTGGAGTGGCATGTCCGATGCGTCTCGGGCTTTGGGTTTTAAGTGGCAGCTCGGAAGGTGTAATCGGGGAGTAAGATTGCAAGGTTCTGTTACGGGCAGGGATTGTAACCCGCTCGGAGCCGGTTACTAGTAACATAAGAGTCTAGTCTAGACAGCCACTTAAGGGGGTACTCTGCTTATCTGACCGAAAAATTGGGCAGAGCACAAGTAGATGAATATTATGTAAAAAATTTTGCAGGATTATATTTGTTATTCATTGAATAAAAAGTTTATAAAGATTGCTAAATTTTTCGGCCGGATGACCAGAGCATGTTAAGTGGCTGTCTAGACTAGACTGTCTTATGTTACTAGTAACCCACACCGGGCGGGTTACAATCCCTGGTTACGGGTGAGGAGGGTGAAGGAGGGAGTGCTAAAATCTTTGGCGTTTGATCTTTTGTTTATAGCATAGTATTTTGTTCATCGATCCTAGCGCCGATTTTAGTCGGCTGACCGGTACTTTACACAATAAAAAATAGAAAAAGAGGAAGGGTTAATGTCGAGGTGACGAATATGTCGCTCCACCTAACCCTTTCGACCCTGTTGGGACTCGTGTCCCAGTGAATTTTTGTGATTATTTGTGGAGCAATACGTGCCACGCACAATATATGCGTGGTTTTATTATTTTTTAGTTAGTCTGACTATATATATACTACTATTTTTGATCGGGAATCATGAGAATAAGCAATGTAATAGCGTGCTGGATAAGTTTTATTTTGCTAGGGTATCTGGCTGCAGAGTCACAATGATAGAAATCTCGGTGTTTATAAGCGTTATTGAACAATTCTCTACAATTTTTTATCATAGCCTTTCAATTTATAGTATGATATAACTGTTTTGCTTCAAAAGTTTTTAAATAATTGTTTTTATTCATCTTATTGAGCACAGAAAAGTGCCTATGCATTTTCGGGACACATATGTCTCATTAGGTATTTTCATTTTTATTCCTGAATAGGGTGGATGCACCATTTGTGGCCACTTTAAGGTATTGTACCAGTTTTGGCCACTTCTTAAAAAATATAATATCTTTCCGTGTAAGCAATAAATGTAACCTTATATTTCTAGCGGTATACTAAACAAAATAGTTATGATGTGAAATTCTCCACATAATAATGATCTGCAAGCAATTTAAAATTAAGATAATTATACACATCGCCAAAAACAGTGCAATGGTCACAAACGGTACATCTACCCTACGGTGAAAATAGTTTTTCCTAGTTACGCTGAGAAGGCCTTTGCACGCCTTATCGCACATGAAATGTTACACTTCGTCAAAGCAACGCTTCTTCCCCACCCCTCTGAAATATGTAGAAATTGATATTCAGTACATTTAAATAATAATATATTGAAATTGATATTCACAGTACAACATACCGCCAGAAGATCGGAAGCGTTTAACCCTGTTTAATTTTTCCGGGGCACACACCTATGCTCCAATTTTTAAAATTGACGTACAACTATAAAATTTGATCTGTACCTACATATTCGTAGCCATGCACAAACGATTTGTGCAAGAAAATATATCAAAATCAAAATAGAAAAAAGTCGGACCGAAAAGGTTAATGGCGATTGCAGTTCTGGTTGGTGTCGTGGTTAATAAAATGATGTCGACATTCTTCCATCAAGTACACACTAATGTCGGTTGTACGATTGATGACCTTTAATATAAAACAAAAAGGAACCGTGGACAATGGTGAATGAGGAAGATTCAGCAGTAATTACAATTGATACCTAAATTGTAATGGATAACGTTGAGTTTAGTTGGTTATTGTGTTGTGCATTTGATGCAGAATGATCATCCACTTCGATATGAAATGGAGAAAGTACGTGGATTGTTTAGAGGAGCTTAGAGATTATTCACGATGTACAGTTACAGAGAACTAAGTAAGTAGAACAATTTAGCAATACGCCTTGAAGTGAGCACCAGTATGAACGTATAACTGAATGGACGGTGGATATACAAGTGATACGTGAATTATTGCTGCAAAATTAGAGAGTAGGAATTGAACATGATTAACGTGATGATTAAATCATGAGAATGATACCTACAGGTAACATGAAAGCGTTCATGAGAAAAGGAGTGATCCACCAAGATATTACTGTATCTTTTATGTGCGTAGCAAAATTAATTCCATTGGCCGAGATAAACACATTCGTGTAAACACCGATATTAAATTTTCATCGGTAATTTAATTGATAATTTGTTATATGGAATATCACTTGTGCAAAAGATTAACAATAGCCGGAAATTACTGTGCAAATTGTACAGTATTTATACCATGGATGAATATTATAGATTTAATGTGGGGGAGGTGGAAAATTAATTAATGTAATACGTAATTTTAAATAAAATTGTGGTGTCATTAGTCCGGAGCTGATTTAATGAAAAGCTTGTAATAATAATATTGTACATAATTCTATGAATGTGGTTCGTTCGAAATTGGATAAATTTGAGCTGCGTTGGAAAACAATAGTCCAGAATGTTTGAAGAAATGAATGAAAGGAAATGAGCACCCGAAATAAAATTAATTGTTAAAGGTAGAAATAGAGAATATAGGAGAGAGCAACACTGTGAATGTAAGGGAAAGTATATTCTTTGAATAATGTTTCTCGAGACAACTATTCATGGAGCGTCGTGACACGTCGATTCAGCCAATTTTTTAACGCCGAGAAATAGGAGCTTCTTTAAATATGTGCTTATTGCAATGTAATGTACGCGAAAGCAATGCAGATGTAAATCTACTACGAGAGTTCAACGTTATCGTTTCGCATAACTTAATACAATTTTCCGTATCATACTGCATTCTATAAAACTTGTCCCTGACGTCGATGCTTTAACGTTACCTTAACAATATGCCACACAACTTCTGCGGAAATATTATTCTTGTACTATAATTAAAAATTTTGCAATTATCGAAATCACGAAAGCTTCGCCCAAACAGCTATTTCCCCCTAAATTCCTTTATTATTGCTATAACAGGTATTTGTCCACGAAAAATACAACTTCCAGGATGTGAATAGTTATGTACATTCCCTTCTGGATAATTTATATAGTATCAAATGCTTTTTAAAGTCGACTTTAGAAACTTTAAGCAGAAAAGTATAGTTGACTTTTAATTATGCGTTCTGAGCATCAAAGTATACATTTAATCTACATCTGAGTTAAGCACTTCATAAGCATACTTAATGAACGCCAAATTGGATGTGCAGGAGTCGCAACTGATCCTCCACCTTTTCGTTAAAAGGTGTGGCTTTAAGTAGGACATTACAGCAATTTGATGGCGGCCATAAAACGGTTCTAATTTGAGTAGTAGGGGATACGAGAGGGTCCGTTTAAAGACAGTTAATTACTCGGGTCGCGTTATCATTTCAGTGTTATTACAGCTATCTGCGCTGTATAGGTTCGCCGAGGATAGAATTACTGAGCAATTAGTAGCGGAGGCTTAAGATCGACGAACGAAATGTAGATAATAATCGTCATATTGACAGCGCACATCCGAAGACATTTCCTACAAGTAAGTACCATACTTTCTCAAAAAATTCTATCTGCAATAGGCACTATCTGTATTCGTATTCCATTCGTGAAACTACATCCCCGGTTTCTTGTAGTTATAGATAATTTTAATCTGTTATCGTTTCTACATAATATTCACTTCATTGTCAAGAATTTTAAGCTGAAAATCATTTCTGTATGCATTCAAGGAAAGTATTTTCTAAGCACAAGCAAAGACTTTAATAAATTATGCCGGCGATTAATTCTGACTAAATGGCACACGACCACTGGAGAGTTAATGTTACTCCCGTTAATAATAATTATGTTAACGCTGTAATTAGGATCTGTTATGCATGCTAATGCTATGATGCAATGCTGTGTGTGCATACGATGTTTAAACGCTATTCCACCTGTAACAATCTTTGTTCTGATAACACAGGAATACCCTTTGATTAGTATCGCAGCATGTCTGTTGCACAATTGAATGAAAACAGTTTAGTATCGATCTATCATAAAATAACTACTCTCCCTCAACTTTTGTTTTTCCCCAAATGCTTTAATGATCGTTGTTGAGCCACGAGGCCCCTTTTCTCTTTCGCCTAAGACCTAAGGCTACAAATAAGGCATTGAGAACAAAAACGGAGTGACCCACATTGAAAACAAATTAATCTTTCCAATTTTATATGATTAGTACAGCCTATTGGAACACATTACTGTTACTAACTCAATTTCACAAAAAATGTGGGTCAGCCCGTTTTTGTTCTCAATGCCTTAAATGTTACGCTACATTTCCCAATTTACAAAATTCAAGCAAATTTCCCTTAAATATTCCCGTCTAAGAATACCTAGTGTGTTTCCCAGAAAAAGCTAATTATACAATCTTGGGAGCAAAAGCGATCAAAGTAACGGGTGTTTTTCACGAGGACCCGGTATCCAATGGTTCGATATGCAAATGCAGTCTCAATCTGACTTGCTCCAGTTACGTGTCCTCTGAAAATAGTTCGTACCTTTTTCGCAGCTACCTCGGCCAAGAAAGGACTCGTGAAGTTATGGACAAAATGCCCGTTTCATTGAAATCTAACTTAGGGGATGAAAGTTATTCTCGCACTGTATCAGATTACATCACAAAATTATCTGAAATTGTTTCCTGCGTTATAACGTCGTGTATGGAAGCAACGGTTACACAGGAAGGAAGAAAATGGGGGAATGGGGATCATATTCAGAAAATGCCGTACCCGGGGTGGTTGCAGCCGATTCATGGTCGAAGTCTTGTCGTTGGTATTCCAGGCACGACAAGCAGACACGTGGAATTTTCATTGTGCCCCGAAACGGCGAAGTTCCGACCTTAAAAGCGGCAGCTACTTCGCTCGCGAGGCGTACTCGTTCATTTACGTGTATTAGCAACGTTTAATGCAAAGTGGATACTCTATTGAATTATTCACGATGAATGGAATTCACCATAATTTCGCGTAGAACGCACGGAATCTCGTGGAAACTAAACGAACCATATGCTCTTAACGAGAAATTCAAGGAGAGTACCTACAGTGAGTCAATTTAATTCGCCTGAGAAGGTGTAGTTTGAATAGAAAATTGGAAACGTGATACCCATTGTTTATCACTTATCACAATTTTAAGATCCGAGGAATAGAATCTCACAGATAGAATAGGTTACACACTCTTTAAATCATTGCTGGTAATGCAAATTGGAATTATTTAATTGATAGTAATTGAGGATCTTGTAGCTCTATTTTGGACAGTTTTTGAATTACGACGTGTAATATACGTAAAAAGATTCTACATCGTTTGGTGCAAATCCGATAAGAAATGAGCGATTTATTGCAAATAAATAAAAATAGAAATATTAATATTAATATAAATATTTTTATTATAGAATATTTCTTCGCCAAAAATAGAAATAAAAATTCACCTTCTCAATAACTACTACTTATTCTGTGAAGATATATATTTTCCGATTAGTGTTCTCTTTTTATTGTTAAGTCAAAGTAATAATTTTATAAACAGTTCTTTCCAATTTAGTCGAAGTTGATAAAGCTGGAGTTGCACCTCTCTTTCTGACGATGTGTCACAGTAGGCTCCAATTATAAATCTCACGAAGGTTTCTAAAATTTTCACCTTTCAAGTTACAGGTTTCAAAATCCCAAAAAACAGCTCCAACCCTTAGAAAAATGTTATAGCTGATTAAATTGATACACTCGTCCCGAGGTGAGAAGTTTGAGAAATTGCGTTTCATGTTTCTCTCAAGAGCATGCACGTATCATGCTCATATTTCTAAAATATGAGGAACTTTTTTCTCCAAGCGTTATTTACGCGAACTGAGAACAATTTAAAAAAAAAAATACTAGCAGATACCTTAACAGTACGCACTCAAGAATAACTGAATATTACAGTACCCCAGCTGTGCAGCTTGTTAGTCGCAAAATTATTAAAACAGTTTAACGGCGAATCCCTCCTCCCATAGCAATGTACAATATTTTATTCACAATAATCCTTTACACGAGAACATTTCCGGATGTGAAAGCATCTTTATGAGACCCCGCGTGTAGGAAGATTAAATTAAAAACGCGCTCGCGACAGGTGCGCGCACAGAACGCTCGTGTCGCAGCTTTCTTGCGAATCGTGTTGCGTGCACGAGTTTCACTGCCTTAAGATTTACCGCGACTCCGTTCCCGAGATTGTTTCAGCTTTCGTCGTCGCGAGGCTTACATGAATAATTCCCGTTCCCAGGCAACGTATCTTCCGCCGGTTTTACATAACGAACAAAAGCCTGGCAACTTGCACGAAACGAATCTTGCGTAAGCCCCTTCTGGCAACCGGGGAACGATGCTTCCTTTCGTCGATAATTGTTACAGAGAAGTTTCTCCAGTTGCCAAGGCGAATTTAGAGTCCGCGTTGGGCGAAACTGAAAGTCGACGTTAGAGAACAGAATTTGTTTTTAAATCGGGATTAAATGTAGAATTTCGACGACGCCATTTCCGTTGAAGGAAATAGTGTATATCATTTAGTACTGAATACTGGATATTTTAATGAATGTTCATGTATTTTTACTTGAAGAAGTTGCTGTTTAATAGTGTCATTAATTAGGTTATTTTAAAGGTACAAAGTTATTTAAAGTAAATTTAATTAGATTAATTTAAAAGTACAAGTCTAATGAGCTGAAGTGCCAGAACATTTTAACATCACGGATGAAATTCGCTAAATTACGAAGGAAACATTATTATTGTATTACCATCAATCGCAACTGTAGCATTTCTTCAGCATTACTACTTAGCAGAAGCATTCAACGTAAACTTCTCAATTGTTGCTGCCAACGAAGGCCATCGAAGAAGTAGCACGCTAATCCCCCAGCTTTCCAGACTTGCCGGTGTAATTGTGTGTCTTATCAAACACGATTAATAAACTTTCTTAAAGCCGTATAACGCGCGTTCTCCACGGGCGTATCCTCTCGAAGCGTGATGAAACTTAATTACCAAAGTTCCCCGAATTGTTCCATTGTCACCCATCCTGCGATACGTGAATCGGCTGAGGAAAAATGTGTCGATGCTTTAACCCCCACGTGGTCGCAAAGTGCACGGTAACTTCGTCCGGTACAGTATTACAATTACTTCGTGCTCGAGCATCCTGCAGGGTACCGACTAGAACCTCCGGCGACGAGGAAAATCGCAGAGAGTTTCCCGCGGAATTATTAGTCCTTCCCCTAAGTATACACCGCATAAAAATATCGCCGCAGCAAGCTCTGGGATCCCCTTCCTTTTTTATTCTCGTTTGTTTATTCAATTTTATCTGGATCACGGGGGTATGTAGTACTTTCTCGTTTCGCGGCTTACAGCACACCTTCCGGTGTTGAACATCCGCGTCGGACGAAATGTCCCGAATTCTCGCTCTTTTCCCTTTGTTCCCCCCGTTCTTTTTTCTCTGCCACTCGTCACAGAGCGAAATAAATCGTGTGTGCAAGGAGCACGGCAGAAACATCGCGTACATATTTTATAAGGAACAGTGTAGGAAATTGTAGTTGTGAAATTGGGTACAGAGATTCCAGTGAGATACAAATTAATCAGATTTGATGGTGATAGGATGCTGTAGATTTTATCGTAATTATTTGTTTGTCGTAGCATTTGGTTGTTAAGGGGGATTCTCGTGAAACAACCCCAAAAGAAACTGATACTTATGATTTTTTTTTAAAATAACTACTGGTTATATTGGATTAAACTCTTTTGAGATATAAGGAGGCATCTTTAAATTTGCAGAATTTTTTGTTATGTCCATCCTTCTTATTATTTATTAATTATTGTGTAATCTTGTTAACCTCTTCGACGATGTAAATCCTGTTGACGTGGCGTATAGCACCTGTCATCTGATCGTAAAAACAAGAAAAATTTCTTAAATTTAACTAGGTAATTTACGCTGGGATTGGCCATAATTTAAAGAGAAAAAATGAAAAATTGAAAAATCTATGACGTCTGAAAGAAAAAGTAACTTTTACCTTAGACAAATTTTTCACACCGATGAAAAATGTATTATAAATAAAAACTAAAATTAAGACTTTATGTTCAGTCGCAGCGTAAATTATGTAATTTTAAAAAAAATTCTTCTCTTTGTGATCAGATGAATGTGATAGGCGCTCGCGTCACGCCAACGAGATTAACAAGATTCCACAATTATTAATAAATAATAAGAAAGATCGACATAAAAAAAAACGTTCTGCGAGTTTAAACATGCCTCCATATATCCCAAAAGAGTTGAATCTAATATTAACAATAGCTCTTTACAAAAAAAATCATACCTAGAAATGGAATTATTGGAGCAGGTTTCAAACCTTGTTCGCCTGTCCCTCGCATACATCAATGGCACAGTGTGTTGCCTAACAGCTTGCGTACCCGTATTTCTCAGTATTTGAATCGTAAAATGATTAATACCCAGGAACACATGGTATCAATCCCCGTACATGATCAACAATGTTTGAAGCCTGGCTACAGATTCATAGCCGTACTTTCGACAGCTTTAGGGAACATTGGGCAATAATTAAGCGCGATATCGATTGGCAATATTCGATATCGGCCAGATGGTGTGCAACGGCGATTAATTCGATTGGCCAAGGGTAAGCATAATCGACGATATTAAATTTCTATCGATCGGGGAGGTGATAAATGTAAATTGAACGAGGTCATTATAAATCGCGATCTGTACTGGAGAATCTCGCTTAGCAAAGATATGGACAAAAAAATTGCTCCGATAATACGACAAAGAGTGCATGTAACGTATTAACTCCACTGTGCCACGAGCGAAATCGCAAAGAATCGATCGAAGAATTTATCGAGGTCTGCACTGCTCGCGATCGTCGCATAGATCAGATCGCCCTTTATCGTTCCGATTGGAGAGGACATTTATTGCGCCCACGTCAATAACTTGTTTCACCGTTTTATCGAACTCTATCCCGGAATATAATGCACCCTTTTGTCTGCGAACTCGCGGGTTGAATATTAATCCCTTTGCCACGGTTACAGCGTTCCCATTGGCCAGACTTAATTGAAATGCAATAAGCGAAGTTAATTTCAACCGGGTACGTATATTTTAGAAGTACTTCGACGAATAAAATACAATTTGACAGATTCGTAAAACAGCTTGGAAAATATGATGGGGCAGATGGGGATCGAGCTTTTATTTGGAGATTTAAAAACTCATCTGCAGATGTTATTAATGGCTTAAACGTAATCTGTGAATTTCTTTGTCAGGCGACGGTCTGTTTTGTTAGAGCACTTCGTCTTCGACACTTCTGGCCCCTTCCATCTTTTCACCCTCGTCGCGGGAAATTCACCCTGGAATTTAAATATTTACCTCCAGCTCCTTTCCATAAGACGATTATGCATGGAATCTCGTGGACCCTTGCCCCTCCTTCATTTGAATATTTCATTTGTTTGCTCGAAAATTATGATACACGAACTTCTCAATATGTATATTAGCCAATGCTAATCTTAATAGGTGTCGAGGTTAGAATGATTTTCTTAAATGTATAACAGCGAAACCACTTTACGCAAGTTCCATACACCGCAGCCAAGAATCCCAGTTTAAGCTACTAGATTCGAGTGTACAACGTGTAAGACACGTGAACTTAAATCCATTTAAATAAAATTTACATAATACAGACACATTCGTTGTTCTTCCCTCCCTCTGTCAATCTTTCCACCATTAAATACCGCTGATCGATTAAATTAAACCTTGTGTTAAATGCTTATTTGTTACTTCCCCCCCCCCCCCCCCCCACTGATTCAGGGAATATATTGACTATAGCTGTGTACCCTGCCCCATATATTCTTAACTAGTTGAGCAAAACAAGGGTTGGTCGAAAAAGGAAGGAAACAAAGTGGGTTCGTTAAACTGTTTTCACCACCATTCACCAGGGGCGGTGGCGGAGGAGTTTGCAGAAAGTTAAAGCTCTATTTGCTCCATTAAGAAGAATTGAGAAAGATCGATGCGCCGGCACGCCCCATGTTTCTTCCTCGCCCCAGCGCCGGCCGGCTCGTATTTCGTTGATCCACTCGCGTGTCGGATTCCGCGAGAGTGAACCGCGAATCCACGTGGACGGTCGCGGTAAACCGAGCGTCCCCTATCGCGAATTCCTGCGGTCCAACGCGATCTCAGAAGCACTGAAGCCTCTATTAAGGAAGGCTGACCACTCCATATATCTACGGCGAAGCTGCCCCCAACTCGCGGCCGGCGCTAATGAACGACTACGATGTGCGCCGTATGATACGCTAACAGATTGAAGAGCAGAGACCAAACTTCCAACTGTCTGTGGCACGACGAGCATTATATTAATGAGAAAACTTCTGTTTAAAATGAGAGAAAAGGGGGGGGCTAAAGTGGAAGCTATTTTTTAAACTATTTTTTGGATACTAATGCGTTCTAGAAGAAGCTTCTTCCTTTTAATCTCAGGGTTTAAATTCGGAGCTTGACCTTTTGTACTTCTCTAAGACACAGATGTGCGTTTAGTTAACTGCTATACAATATGCTTGATGTGCTCCACTTGAAATCTGGGAAATTCGAAAATGGGTGGTACCTAAACAGGTATTATGTTTATTTTATGGACCTTAAGGGTTTCAAGCACTGCTGAACACTAAGTTTTGGTAAGTTTCATTTCCTTTCTTCGCAAATAACATGACATGACTCAAGACGAGACAGGTGCTTACTGTAGGTGCCAGAAAAGTACCTGAAAGTTGTAAAATCGGTATTTCATTTCTAGAGGGGGTTTCAAATGCCGCCAGGCACGTGTGTGACTTAGACCCCTCGAAATACCCTTCAGGTGAACAATTGAACAGGTACCCATCTGGTATCCAAAAGTTGTAAAATTTCGTGTTTCGCAGGGAAAATTATTTCTAGGGGGTTTCCAACAAAAATTGTGCTTACCTTAGGCGTCTTATTATATGGTAAGCTGGGCCGAAAAAATTTGGATTCTTTCCTCGTCATAGTAAAAAAAAAGTTGTAGCTCTGCACAAAAAGTAATTGGATCTTTTTTTCATTAAAAAAAAAATCAGGATTAGCTGTGCCCCTTGGACCCTAAAGGGTAAGCTGCGTCGAGAACGTGCAAAAATAATTTTTTTTTAAATCTGGATTGATATAGGGGAAAGTGGGGTAAAACGGAACGGGTGGGTAAACCGGAACACCAATGTTTCTGTTAGATAAGAGCTGCAAATGAGTTGGTATTACGTGACATGGAACCAAAGGGTCCTCATAGCATTTTGTGATAGACCATAGACCCCTGCACAAGTTATTTTTCCATTAAGAGAGTTGGACAAATTTCCGGTATCGACGTTTCAATATTGCGTTGGACTTTCGACCACTTTTCGGTACTTGGATTTCGAAAATTAATAACGGCAAGTACATCGTTGGATTCTATAGTCCTTACGCTACATTTTGACGTATATAAAAAGTTCTTTACCTCACGCTGAAGTGTAAATATTAAATGTTTACTAAATGACTGCACGTGGGGCAAAACGGAACACTTTTCGCGGGGTAAAACGGAACGCCTATTATACATGGGGAAGAATGGAAACGTCTCTTAGTACGTATTTATTATCTCTTTTAATTATTAGATTGTAGATTAAACTTTTAATTACTATCCTTGTTTCTAAAAAAATTGATTTTGTATAGAAAATTATGATGTATGAGATACATCTTTCATTCGATCAAACTTTTAGTTTAAGTTGTAATAAATAACATAATCATTTAATGCAGAAGTGTTCTCCATGCAAGTATTGATATTCATGTAAAAATCCGCGTGTAGGGGAAAGCGGGGTATAATTCCAGCCAGCGGGTGATTCCGGCCCGCTTATTGTTCATAAAATAATAAACAAACTGTATTAATTTATCCTTCTTTTACGATATTACATTTATATTTGATTATTTTCCGTAATTTTCATGTTATCTAATAAAATATGTTCTCTTATATGTATAATATATATTTTTGTTATATTTTATTTGCAATAGTTTTACCTAAAACATATATTTATAGATTTTAACATAAATTAATACATTTTAAATCATAAAAATAAAGATTTTGTACGTTTACACGGTCTTCGAGTGGGTGTTCCATTTTACCCCACCATTTGAGCGAGACGAAGATTTCAATACCACCGGTAAATTTCATTTTCCGTCGTTCCCAAAGATTTTTCTTAACAATGACCTTGATTTTCTTATTGTCTAAGGTCCACTGAAGACTCCTGTTGAAGTCTCGTGTCTTTTTCTCCTCCCGATTTTAAGTTATCACCTTCCAAAGTTAAGCGTTCCGTTTTACCCCACCTTCCCCTAGTGAATGAAAGGTGTGATGTGTGACAAAAAGCTCGATGAGTTTTTTTTTATAATTTTAAAACTAAATTTAGCCGCCCCCCTGGGGTCAAAGCGGTCGTTTTTTTCAAATTAATAGTTTCTGTAGATCATAGGGCGCAATCGTTCCTACCAAGCTAGTAAGTAACCAAAAGTTTTTTTGTTGAATTACCTGAATGTTTCACTCCACTCCTCTAGCAAGAAGGAATGTGCAGGTATTATATAGCCGATAGTGCCGATAACTATAGTTTGAAAATTATAAAAAAAATCAGCGACCTTTTTGACACACCTCACACTCTTTTTTGACTATGTCAAGTCAGATTTTAAAAAAAGATTATTTTTACTAGTTTTCGGCCCAGCCTATTATATAGGATAGTAGGGTAAACCAACCAGTAATTGACCACATTCCAGTGAATGACCATTAGGCAAAGAAATGTAAATTATAAATTTAAAAATATTA
Organism: Andrena bucephala; assembly: GCA_947577245.1. Taxonomy (NCBI): domain Eukaryota; kingdom Metazoa; phylum Arthropoda; class Insecta; order Hymenoptera; family Andrenidae; genus Andrena; species Andrena bucephala. The sequence continues at coordinate 17,614,643 of OX387717.1, read as the reverse complement.
TATGTTTATAAATGAAGTGTAGTTGCACTTTTAATATCCCACATTTTTAGTTACGCGTATTCAGCAAACATTAATAAGTACAATTCATATTAAAAATATGCGGTCATTTACTGGGCTTCTAACACGTTTTGCATTTTATAATCGTTTTTTTTTTAAATTATGATAAGAATAAGTAATTATTTTTATAGAAATTTCAAGAAAAACAAATTTAAATGCAATTTCAACAGTTGTTTTCTTGTTATACATAAATATATTCAAGTATTAATCTCAAAGGTCCATAAATTCAACAATTCAGTCATTCACTGGTTGGTTTACCCTAATGCCTGGCGAAGAGGGGCTAAAAAACTAGTCTAGGATAAACAGGATGCTTGATTGAACATGTAACCAAACTATAATGCATATAAATGTCTCTGATCTCCATTGTAGAACAGTCCCCCGTATATTCAACAGAATGTTCATTATCGGATAAACCATGAAGAAATGTTTAATTATTTTCTCCGAAGGAGATGCTTCGTTACCTCAGGCAACAGATCTGCTAACAATGTGCACGCTGGAATAACAAAATTTACGTGGAGGAGAAGTAGCAAGCTACGCTGACTTGTTACGAGGATATTTATAAGGGGCCTCTTCGATTCAGAGTGAACGCGTTATCCGATTACAGTATCCGCCTTGATTAAACTGCTCGCACAGCGAAGACGTTAATTAACCTTGTTACTGCCAACCGCGATTAATGGCTACAACCACTGGTTTCTTCCGACGATAAATAAGCGTCGTAAATCCCATTGCTATAATAATTTCAGACACCGTACACTCCTCAATCGAGAGAAAAAACCGAGCGCCTTTGCGTTCTCTGCCCTTCGAGGTTTTTGTTATCACAACGAGATGGCCTCGTTCCTCTTCATTTCGTAGTAACGAAACAATGATGAAATAGCCGCCGGGGAATTCCATGTGTAAATAAAATTCGATAAATATTGGGATTGCTATGAAAGAAAAAAATGATGTTGATGGAAAAAGAACGAACGAGGGATTAATAGTAATTATTATTAGGACCTCGGGCAATCGAATTTTTAGTTTACAGATTTATGGCTCTAATGGCATACATTCTTAACTGTTGAAGAAGAGCGTCAGAAACCGATGAAGTCTGACACAGGAGAATATGTCAATGGTAAGTCAGCCATAATGTCTCGAAGGAGCAAACTCAATAAGAACAATAAAATGCTCATATATAAATGTGCAATGAAACCAATATGGACTTATGGAATCCAACTTTGGGGAATGACAGCCAAATCACATATCCAAAAAATAGAAAGTTTACAAGCAAAAATTCCTTGCACAATAATAGAGGCACCCTGGTATGTCAGAAATGACCACAATCGTAAATTTAATCATTAAACAACCCCTCCATACAGGAAGAGGTTATACGACTCACGAACAAGCAGAAAGCCAGAATGGATTTTCACATAAATCCGGTAGCTATAAACAGTTATGTTGAAATATTCAGGTGATTAAGACGTAAACACTCAAATAAGCGTTCTAAAAACATAGAACCTTTAACCCTTTGGGGGCATTAGTGCTATCTATAATACTTGCCGTTTAAAGAATCGGAACTTAAACGTTATTAATTATTGTACAACTATTTGCAAATAGTATTGTAAATAGATACATATAATAAAAGAAATTATAAAAAAAATATATAAACAAAATTTTTTATGTTAAACAATTTTATTAAAAATGTACTAAAAAGTAAAAAATAATTATTTTCTTGTACTGCAATTTCGATGCTGTTTTTTCACTTTAAATAAAATCGTGGAGCAGGGTATCTCACAACATATTCATTTCGACGCTTGATGCTGTATTAAATTGATTCATATTCTGTTATGAAAAATCCTGCTCCACGATTTTATTTAAAGTGAAAAAAACACCATCGAAATTGCAATACAAGAAAAGAATTATTTTATAGTTTTTAGTGCATTTTTAATAAAATCGTTTAACATAAAAATTGTTTTTATATATTTTTTATTTTCTAGTGTTTAGTGTTTATGGATTTACATTTCGCAGCTCTGACTTCTTTAGAAATTTCTTTCATTTAATTTCAAATCGCGATGCGACTAGCGACCCGAACGCATCGGCTTTTTGTCGTTTTCGTAAAGAACGCGAGTGGCTGATTTCAAGTCGTTTGGATTTGTGGTTATGGGTTATATTCATTGACGACTGGGTAATTTTTTCACCCGCTCGGGGTTAATTTTTTTTTTTAAATATTGTATTGTCATCCAAACTACGCACGCGTGCAAATTTTCAAACCAACTAGATAGTTGGAAGTGGGTTAAATTTGAGTTGCCAGATTTGACCATACAAACATACAAACAAACAAACACACAAACAGAGGATCGAAGCTGAATAAAATCGTTTAAAAAAATCCAATAAGTTCACCAAGAAATTCCTATTTCTTATTGCTACCGTACCCTACGCAGCGTTGGATGTAAATGTCTGTCTTCATTTATAAAGATTTTAGTAGATATTGTACATTTTTAATGTTTTAAATTATCATTACCATGAGATCATGGGATATTATCAAAGAGGACTGCTGTATATTCATCCTTTGTTGATGCATTCGATCGCCGCGAATCAGGATATTTATCTATGCAGTTTGCCAGAACGCTCGGGATAGATAAGGAAGCAGTGGATACGGCATCGCTATTTCAGGAATGAAATACCTAGAATGCTTGCCAGCAAAGGAGCAATGCGGGACAAGGATGAACGAACGAACGTACCGGAAGGAGCGTGCTCCGTTTACGCGTGCGTACTTCCGCTGTTATGGATATTCCGTATTTTTCTCATTCGAGCAGATGGCCAATTAAATTTTTCCCTGGATTTACTGCGCTCTACTTCTTCGTGAATCGTTGATCTCCATTACTTGATTTCTCTTTTGCAGGTCAGTATTATTGAGTAGATTTCAGTCGATGAACTTCGCTGCGGCAAATACTCAATGTAATTGGATCAATTAACGGAGCGTATGATAATTTGAATTGATGATATAGATCAACACAAAAGTATTAATTACTCGCTTAGCTCAGAGATTACCTTCATCCGAAACAACTAACTGGTTTAATAGACAGACAATTAAGAACGCGTGAATGATCGTATATTTAAATACATTTACATAATTGCAGTACCTGATAATTGAATTACCAAAGTAATTAAATAATTACTTTTCATGCAGACAGAAGATGGCTTTCACAGTCCAGCACGGATACAAACCCTTTACTGAAAAGTATCAATCGTAGCAGATCAATATGTTATAATAATGGAGTAGTTTATATATTCGTGATTAAATGTCCCGGCAATATCAACATATTAAAAGTCGCAGGGGAAATTAAGTTATCGATCAAATTAGTTGCAAATTTTCAGTAAAGATATGATTAAACTTTGCCATTTCCTTTGAGTAATTTAATAGCGCAAACAGAATTAATTATTTTAATATAATGAGCGTGGAGGTTCACCGATAACACACGCGGGCTTATTTTAACGCAGTTTGAAGAAAATTGCGGAGGGTGAGCCCTCATTTTCCGAACAATTTCTGATTATTAAGTTCTCCCCTGCTTTATCGTCCAGGTAATCACATTCGCCGGAAATTTCATAACTCCAATTAACGTGAACAAGGTGTTAATCGTCAAACAAACGCTCAATGTGCTGTAGAGAACGTTTAAAGACCAATCGAATCCGATATCGGCTCAGATATTACGTTCTGTTATCGATTTATCGGGCCATTCTGGGAACGATTTTTATCGGGGTATTACCTGGCGGAGACTTTAATTTTCCTCTTCGTAACAAACGTGTTCGGGTGTATAAGAACTTCCGAGTGAAAATAGCGTTTATTGGAGGAACTGCACCTCGGAATTGAAGAAACGAGTATAAGAGAGCTCGTGTTAGCTGACTAGGGATTGCAATACCGGTAAACCGGTTTACCGGTTTCCCGGTAAATCGCGAGAAATACCCTTAAATTTTTACCGGTAATTCGCCAAATTTTTACCGGTAATTCGATAAATCACGTATAGCAATATAACACATATAAGCGTTTATTAATTCCGTCGACATCTACTATGTTATCAGTGAAAAAGAACTTCAGTTACTAATAAAGACGAAAACCGAAGTATCTCATGGAGAACCAACTCTGATCCAAAAGAAAACTAAGAATCTGAATCATGTCATCAAAAAAATGGACGCATTTTCAAGTAGAAAAAGTAAGGGGAAAGTATATACTACAAATGGCATATGATTTCTTAATGATTACCCGACCAAAAAGTGTAGAATATGAGAGCGCTTTATCCGTGGCTGGATTATTTTTTACAAAAATTAGGTCGCGATCAGGAAACTAAACTTTAGACAAATTATATTTTTTACGTACTTATTTGTTAAAAAGAATTGTTAAATAAAAAATATTTAATTATGTATGTAAGATAAGATTCTTTTCATTGTTTGCCTGGTGAAGATCCATATTAATAAGTATTGTAAATAGTTATACAAATATATCTATTTTGTGTTATATCATTTTATATTTTATGTTCAGAATAGTTTCACATGCATATATTTTTTATAATGCACGATTAGAGTTCAAAAAAAGTTTTTTGTAACGTTTACTCTTATATTTTAAGAGTCATTTAATTCCTTAGAAAAATACCGGTTAATTACCGGTAAACCGGTTTTGATTGAAAATTTTACCGAATTACCGGTAATTGAAAAAGTCGGTAAATTTGCAATCCCTATAGCTGACAAAAGCTGTCGTTAAGATAACGGCAACCGATTGATTTTACTCCGTACAAATAAGTCTTTGAGAATTTCAAAACATCTTAGAAACAAATAGGTCGAAGTATCGAAAGTTCGAAATCGAACTCCCTAGACTTATGAAAGTGGGGCAATTAAAGTTTCGTAGAAGTTAGAGTGTGAAGTATGGCACTTTTTTAGAGGTTCAAAAAACTCCAGAAACTATTCAAATTGCAACTCTTCTCCTTCCCTATATTTGTCTTATGTTAATCCTTCCAATATCTTCCAATGTCCTTTCTTTCATCAAAAACGGAACTCCAGATCCATCACTTGAATATTAAAAATAAACTTGAGGAATTTACGTTACACACAACCAGACCTCCAAACAAAGTGGGTCTAATTCAGAGTCCACGTACATATAACCCTCTGTTTTGCCAATCAAATTGAGAGTCCGTTCTGAATCGAGATCGGAATGAATGTAAATTTGCTTCCTCCAAAACTTATCAGCCTCTATTCCATTCTTGTTCCAGTTAAAGCCTTCCGATGTTCGTTAAAACACGATCGTCCAGCTATTTTCACGTGGATCTCCCGCGGCCAAGGTGATCGTCGTTGATTTCAATCCCTTTTTCATCAAGCCGCAATTCGATATTCGATCAGAGAGGTCGGTAGACACTTGCATCAAACGGAATTACCCCAGATCTCGCGATATCCCTACACAGGTAGATCGCTCTCGAATTAAACTTTCGCTCGGACCACGTTTTGTCCGAGTACTTGATTACAGTCACGCTGAGACCGTGGGTGGGGAAAGAAATCGCGGCGATTCATCATTCCCATTACTAGCGCGGCAGGGGGGCGAAACGCGTGGGTTTGCAGGGGGGCGAAGGAAAAATGCAAGAAATTGCTTTCACGGATGGCCGCGAGCATGAATGCGTTTACCACTCCCCAACGGTGGAATGTGTACCACGACCAGGTGATTGATCGTGTCCGCATTTTTTTTTCCGAACACTGATGCGTTGGTTGAAGCATTCGGGAGAAATTCCATTCGAGAGCACGATTTAGAGGGGGTGGAGAATTATTGATAGGGGAGATTGCGGTGTGAAGCACTGTCAACGATTTCAGATGGTCATATTCGCTTCTGGATCCTCCAAGAATGTGAAATCAACTCGTGCGAATTGTAGGTATTCAGATTAAAGTCAGATGAACGAAATGCTTCTGTGAATGAGAAAATGTTCAATACGAGATGTCGATATGTGCGATCGATCGATGAGATTTTAGATGTCCTGCAATGTAGGGGTAAGATATATGTATTAGCAACTGCGATAGATATCTTTTAAGAATTCTTATTTCCCCTTCGATTCACATTTTTGTACAGGGTGTACATTTTGACTTTGATTTTTTAAGGGCGAGAAACAAGTATGTGTGTGAGTGAGAGGCAACGGGAGCCACTGGTTGTTAAGTGGCTCTACACACTCTAATTTTTGTGTAGATGAACTTTCACAATTTTTCACGTCAAAACAATGCGTCAAAACAATGCGTTTGCGGCATATGGTTCCTTTTGGACTTTTCTCATTGAGCAGAACGTTGGTGTAAAAAAGAAACTTTAACATTAATTTTCGGTGACACAAACAATTTTGTGGCATGTTTCTTTTACAAATTTCCACTGATCCAGAGGGGTAGATTCACCCCTGAAAGCAGTGTCCATCACGTTTTATACACCCTGTACATGCAGTGATAAAATACCTCATCGATTTTTCTGTGCGTTATTCACTATCGAGCACGTGTGTAGGACTCACGGTAAGTTTTGAGATAACTGCCACGAGAAAACGTGAAGGTTTTTGAAAAGTTCTAATAGATATGTGGAGAACGTGAAGCACTGCAACGTCAGAACGGACAATATTTTATTCAGAACTTAGATCTCCCTGATCTTCTTGACTTTCCAACGTCTTTGAAAATGATTCGGTTTCCTCGGAGATCTGACATCTCGGAAGACCTCTGAAAATTCACTGAACTGGCTTTACAAATAGCTGAAGCTCTTTCAGGGCTGGCAATTTAATTAAGAACTCACTGTTATCATAGACCTGTCGCGTATACATTAAGTGAAGCTTGAGAAAGAAGGCAAAAGGTGTGCAGAGTCGTTCAACTAGGATAAGATCGGGGGACAATCCAAGAAGCTTGAAGAATTGAAAAAAGAATTCCGAGCTGGATGGCTGCATTTCTGCTGTCTACAGCTCGCGGTCTATGAAGTCGGAAATGAAATGTGATTAATAGGTATTTACTGAAATAGGTATGAACGTCTGGACCTTTCACAGAATGAATAGAATAAATATTATTTATGAGTAAGCGGCGAAAGTACATTAAAAAGAAGTAATTGGATTGCCTGGCTTTCTTCGATGGGAATAATGGTCGTTCAGCATTGAACGTTGGTGAGTAAACTTCTCCTCTGTGTACAGAAGCATTCTCAACTCGAATACAACATATTTTTGCAATATTAAAAATGTATTTTCGCCTGATTAATTAAAATCCCAGAATGATTTCTTCGCAAACGTCATTCGTAAAATTTTCCTCCTCACAATAGTGATTAGCCATTAAAGTGTTTCTACCGTAATTTAGTACAAGCTTTTTCCTTTAAATCCTCTTTCTTGGACGAAATACGTTCGTCCACGACTGCTATTCAGCAAAAAACTACATACCCTTTCCAGCTCACGGCTGAATCCTTAGAAAACGTTACGGAAGTGCAACGTTGAGTGATTGATTTTCCCTTTGCACTCTAACTCCAAACTAACGCCGGTTTCATGGCGACATAAACACAACGATAAGGCTTTCTGTAACAACCGAACTAAAACTGCTAAGGGGATTTTCGGTGGAAACTAGGTTAACAGACTTTACAGGCCGCTTATTCTGGAAAATCAGACGTCCACACATTGTGTTTCGTTTGTCGCCCGGCTTTCCGTCGTGCACCCTTAGTTACGCACAGTATGAAAACGTATTTCATTTAAATCGCACTAATTTCAAACCAGAATTGCGAGAATCTTTTCAGAAAAAAAATTTCTTTTGTTTTCACTCTCTGTTATTTAGCGGAATAAAAGGTAGTATCCGAAATCCAATTGAGCACTTGTTAATTAATTCAATGAAGTAAACAACTGTGGCATTAGCGAATTAGCCAGTAATCCGTATCCCAATGTGATTTTAGTGAATAAACCAAAAGCCTTGTAACTGTAGTCATTCAATTAAATAACTCGCTTGTGTATTGCCCGTGGATCGCTCAACTCGTCGTCAAACTCTGAATCGCATCTCTCTCGAGGCTCGCTTACATGTGTGCATTTAGGTCACCGATCCCAATTGGCGGATCTAAAAAATTCAGGAATAGGCAATACCAATCAACAGTCAGTATGTATACCAGAATGGAGCGAAAAATCGAAACCGTGTAACTGATTTCTAGTAGTGAAAAAAAACATGCCTTTAGTGATCCAGATAAAGCCTGTAAAAGCTAGTTTCTGTGAAAAATAATTGAGATGCCACAGGGGCCTTGACGTTTAAATTTTCATCCTTCTTGAACATATTCTCAAAATTTTGTATCTGTTAAAGTTCTATTAAAAGTATCTAAGAAAAGAGGGACGAAGGCATGATTATTGTTATATAGTAAGCAAAATTATCTGTCGAAAAGAAAAAATAAATTTTTGTGAATCATTGAAAAAATCAAAACTCCTAAAATCAATAAAAATAATACTTTTTTTGAGTGACTTGCGACACCTCAAAAAACTCCGAAAATCAATAAAAATAATATTTTATTTTACCTCAAAAATGTTGTTGATCAAGTTCAGATTTTGACGGCTGAAATACCACCACAAAAGGCAACCTCTGCCAACTATTAGAAATCATGAATAAAAAAAAAGATTATACCATTTTTCGTTTCTTAATGACTTCCATTTAATTCTGTTCTAAATATTTCATGCGGTACCACGTTCTCCCTAAAATTTATTCGAGTTAGCGATATTATTAATTACTGCTATTAGTGACACTGCTTGTAGACGCATAAACGTTATTCGCGAGGGGTGTGAAATTTTGGTCGATAACAGGACACCTCGAACGTTTGCACGGAACAGCGGCACGGCGGTATCACGAAATCTGCAGGAAGTGCGTCACCGTGGCACAGTCATGCATACAATTTGGTTTCCAGAAGCGTATGCTTACGTAATCTCCAATGCAGGGTAACGCGATGCGGATACACGCACGCCACCCCTTAACAATCGCCCCCTGGCATCGCGTGCGCCGCATTTTCCACCACTTTTATCCTTCTATATCCTGTAATTCCAAGCGTCTCGAATTTATTATAAGCAAAGGTACACTTCTCGAACAGTCCTGAGAATGGTGTTTTAACTTTAAAGTGACTATGAAATGGTACATGACGCGAATGGTAAATGTTCCTCATCCCCACGCTCTGCTCTACTCTTCCGTTTGGAAAACAGGAAAAGGAAACTTGCAAGTGGAACTGTCCATTCCCCAGATGAAGAAGAACACATGCCGTAGAAATATCGAGGATTCGGAGTCTGCCTAAAACTGTATTTTCCTGGGTAATGACTGTCAATTAATACTGATCAATGTGACAAATTCACACTCAATGATTCCCATAGATTTCCATTAATTCTCAGTGAAGCAATTATTAATTATACTTCACACTTTGCCGCACGCTTTTATTCTCCGAATAACTGCTGTTTGCAACTTCGGGAATAAAACGAGGAGAATTAATCTAACGTTAGGGAATTCGTTCTCTATTTTTCGCAGTATTTTTAGATTGAAAATCACGCTGGGAAATATTTCCGTAACACGCAACGCGATTAAACCGATCGTACCTATTTGGTTCAATTGTTGCTATTCGGTTAATTCGTTAAACCGATCACCATTTCCGTGAGAACGTTTCAAATTTATTGAAACAAAGTGGTGTCGATCGACCAACTGCGTCCTGTTTATCTGTTTATTTATAACTGGCCAAATTGCAATCGCTGCTTGGTGGTTAGTCAACGTTCTCTCTCATTAATCTTCGTTTCGTGAAAAATATCTACTCTGGAGGGCTTAGGATCTATTTCTAAAGACAAATCTGCTTTTTAGGGTGGTTTGTCACGAACCAAGGATATCGAGCGTATCTCATTTCCTTTTTGATTCGTTTCGTCGAAACGAATTCGTATCGGCGATAAAATGCGCGAAGATGGAAAGAGACGAAGTAGACTATTTGGCCGTCTGATATCGAAAGCAATTTTGTCACGTTCATTTGAGTTGATTGGAAGCTGTTCCATTGCAAAGTAATCTCTGTGATGTTGATCAGCGCGGGGATCTGATCAAAAGACCTTTTTCAGGATTTTATCGTTCCCACCTCTCCCCGTTTTTATAATTATCGTCCTTTGTCTTTGTTTGTCCCTTTCTTTTGATACTAATAAACCCTATAATACAGGCACAGGTTATCAGTAAGTGGAGCGAAATAGACATACTATTAATAATAATACTACAATAATTAGGTGTATTTACATCAGTATGAAACTCAATTAAAAATTTCCTGTAAGCACTTCTCACATAGTACGCAGAAAATCGAGTGAATACTGTTTGAAATTGTAGCAATGAAATTTTCAAGACTGTAGATTTCCGTTTTCGAGGATTCTATTATTTACGTGTTTTTAATTATCGTTTAGTTGTCGTTCTACATTTTGCTCGACGAAACAACTCGATTTATTCACTGCGACGTATTTCAACGAGGGAGTTAGCAGAATCCTGACAACGTTGAAATTTTCAAGAGCACTTGACATCTCCATTTAACTTTTATGTTACATCGTGTTCGACGTTGCGGCTGAAACTTATCACAGATTCTCGCGAAAACCGTCTTAAATATGTTTTCGAATTTCCTGTCACAATTTCCATGGAGTCTCATCTTTTCAAAGTTATACTTCGACGACCGTCCTGCGTGGCGAAAATATACATTTATAAAAACAGTGCTTGCTACTCGACTTTTTTTTTAAAACTTGTACGTACATAGTTGTTGTTATTTTCATCGATAAACTGAATTAACAATTGGATATATATTTTTGCAAAATTTTACAAACAATAATACGAATACAAAAGCTTCGTGGAAATCCACTTTTGTGTTTTAAAAACAGAAACTTTAAACACATTTTCTCCAAAATATTGCTCAACCATCGATTTTTATTTTCTCTTTTATTTTCTGACTTTGATCTCCCTGCATGCATTTTTCTACCATACTGTTTCCCAAATAAAGATGCGAAGTACCGCGAAATTTGCACGCATAGTAGTTTCTGAAAAAGAAATTGTTAAACGGCAACATGGTGAAAACTGTTTCAGAATTAAATATATTAAATATTCATGAGTTTAAAATTTGAAAATTGCAATAATGTAAGAGCATTTACATAAAGCATTTGATATGAATATTATTACTGCGTGATAAAGCTGAATTACTAAAGGTTAATTCCCTCGAAGTGTGAAGACTATTTTACCTACTCGAAGTCCGACTTCGTTTAAAATCGTTCATTTCGGTATTTCCATTAAATTTGAGAGCATGTTTTAAAATGATGTTGGTTGAAACGCTAGCCTCATTCGACAGTATTACTATGAAATGTACAAAATGAAGTACACGGGAAGCTTTTACTTAATATTGTTGTAAATGAAATGCAAATTGTATGCCACCTTATCGATAACATCCACCAAAGCAGGTACTCAAGGTAAATTATGCTTGTAATACAGAATCGATATTTATTCGTTTTTCATCTGCACAAAATTCTGGGCATAAACGAGCAATATTTTCATCCATTCTTCTACCAAAATACAGTAATTTCGTAATAAAGTTAGGCGATGAAGTAGGTACTTGGAAATGTACGATGCATCTGGAAATCCATACAGATGCAATTGTAATGTGGATTCTCTACTATTTATATTTCAGCTGTACGCTGACTTTTCCATTATTCTAATTATTTTCTCATCAATCGGCGAAACTCATCCCCCATTTCGTACCCAGTCACTAATAATTGATGCATCTGTACCTATCAACTATAGTTTCATCCTACATCCAATCTGAATAACAATTTCTCACGTCCAACTTGCCCTCACTCACATTTTTAAAGCAAACAGCAATCTGTTCGAAGCCGAGCTGAGTCTACTTCATGCTTGAATTTGGCTCAACAAACCACGATTCAATCACTTTTGTTTAATTTTAATCAATCTTAAAATTGAGTTGCAATAGTTACTTCGATTCTTATACGTATACATATATAGACGAAGACCTAAAAATTAAGTTGAAAAATTGCCTGTACTTGAAAGAAGGGAGAAAAGGAGTTTAATTAATGTTAAGAGTCCAAACCCATTTACTCTATTTTTACCAATCAAATTGTAGAGAATATAAAAGTGTTTAAAATAAATCTTGGCACATTGTTTATAAATATCGTTTTTCTAAGTCACTCGGTGTATCTATCAGATTTTGTGTCATCGCGGTAAGATAAATCCAACAGGCGAAGTTTCAAATTAAGGCGAAAGTTTGCCAGTTATCGCAGCCACTTGCAAACTGAACTTAACGTGTATACATAACTTGAGGCTAATTTAGAATTTAAGCAGTACAAATTAAATTACTAATGCACACGAAATGCGTGGGCAAAGCCTGTAACACCTAAACAAACATGACCAGCTGATTGATTGGCTGGCCAAGAAACTAGATCGCTGTCGATGTTTATACGTAATTGATAATTCTGTAACCGGTCAATCCTGGAAAGTGCTGCACTCGGAAACGTCAGGCGGATACAGTATGAGAGAGCTTCGAAATTGAGGACTGTCACGAACGGACACAGGAAATTCGTTATAGTAAACACGAAACAGTGTTTCGCTTTTCTAAATTATTACCACTCACAAGGGAAGATCCCGAACCCGAAAATTAAAAAAATTCTGAAACTTTGTGAATATATAGCGGATTTCCTTCTGGTTACAACGAAATTTTTGTTTGCTGCCCGAATTCACTAGAAGAGGGTGAAATTAACCCCTGAAAATTCGGCTATTTCCCGATTTTGTGTTGTAGCTCGCGAACTGTAAGAGATAGAAAAAAAGTTTCAAGACAAAAGTTACTTTTTTTAATTAGATCTATCATTTGGTATAAAAATTATTTTACAGTTCACGAGTCATAACACAAAATCGGAAAATAACCGAATTTTCAGGTGTCAATTACACCCCCTTAAAGTAAATTTGGGCAGCAAACAAAAATTGCGTTGTAATCAGTAGAAAATCCCCTACAGATTCACAGTTTCATAATTTTTTGAATTTCCGGGTTCGGGATGTTCCCAGGTCAGTCTGTTTCTGTCAGTGAAATTTTAATTTAATTTATTTTAAGTATATCAACGGGATAAACCCTTTGTTATAAAAAGTACAAATCACAGTCACACAAGCATAGAACAAATAATTAGGAAGTACAAATGAAAAATAATTAAAGAAAGAAATAATTAAAGAAAGAAAAGCAGAGAAGTAAGCGCAAAAGAACACATTAATTATAGTGAAAAAATAATAGATATAAAAGAATCGTAGTAATAATAACAGCAGCAAAAATAATAGTACGAGTTAAGGTTAAAGGGAATGGGAACTACGAACAGCGATCAGAGCAGAGTGATTAAAGGAATTATATGAATTATTGAAGAAGTAAACAGAGTTGCAATAACGATTCGAAGTTAATAGAAGTCGATTAAAAATGCAGCTGAAGCTAATAAATTCAATCTTTAAAGAAACTATTTTCAAAACTACAGTTCTAACTTATCACCAAGAGTACAGAATAAGAAAAAACTCTCATTTTCTGGTACATCAACTCTTGTATGTACACTGCTCCGAAAGTGTCAACATGATAAAGCCTCTACTCCCTCTACAATGACCCTTCGCTAATTACATTGTTTTAAAAAAAGTAAGATTTATAAGGAGTACGTAACTATCGAACCACAACATACTCTGCCTAACCACCCCAGTTTTCGCGCTAATCGCGTAAGACTCAACCCTTGTAGCGACCCCCCATTTTTCTCCCTTAGCTCGTGCCATTCATCCCCGTCCCCGCGTACAAGTAAAACAAAATTAATTTCAAAGCACGGATGCCCTCCGTTAACGTTCAGCGAACTCGTTCGGCCTTCCGCCCTCGTCATGGATCTCCTTAATTCGCAGCGCAGCATCCCTTCGGGTACCGAGTAACACGGATGAAGTGCCGTCGCCATTTTGTCGCGAGAGTCCCGACAAAGTTAGATCCGCCGAGACAATAAATTCAATAAGACAAAAGCGACCCTCGATGGGGCGGGTTGTAACAAGCGCACCGGCCGTTCTTGGGTACCCAGTAGCCGAAGGACGTCGACCTTCTCAGGGACTGTTGCCCTGCTTTTGCGTAAGTAAGACAAAGCGAGTAAACCTGGACGTGGGCGAGCGTGGTTTTACGGACCACCTACGCGCCCATTATGCACCCTCGGGGCCGTGTACCAATCCAAAGTCATGCAACGACGAAAGCATCCTCTCTGGCACGCGCTGCTAGGTGTCACAGCGACCCCAGCGCATCCCTTTGTCGCGATGCGTCCTACGCAATTCAAGGAACGTTGCCTGTCTCTCGGTATTGAACGACGGGAAGATCGAAGAACTCGACTTCAACGTGGAATGCATGCTGCGAACAAATGGCAGCAGAGGCCCGCGGGAATGAAGATAAATTGACTGGTACGAGGAAGCTGATGTGAATATAGATATTTTAGGGATGCAGATGCTTGTTTGAGAGTGACGTGTTTGTTTCACTTCGTCGAAGTATTTCTATAGTTTATTTAATGTGGATGTAGGAGTAATTTTAGGAAGGTGAGTTTTTTATTTATTGTGTAATTATTCTTGTATGAAGGATTCAAAAAGTGAGGGAAACTGGACGTCACTGTGGCTATAAGCGGATCAGAGCTTCAGTGCCATTGAAATTAAACAGTTTTAATTCGTTCTACCTGTAGGGCTTTCAAATTTGTTGGGAATCACGTTCCACGAAGACCTGCTGGTTTTATTATTCGACGAAGTAACTTCCAATCGACTTCCCTAGTAGCTCGATTACATTTCCATCCGAACACCTCTGTTGCGCCGTTTTTAACCGACTTGAAAAAGGAGGTTTGTACCTGTGTAACTCCTCAGCATATGGGCCGATTTTGATGATCTTTTTTTTATTCGAAGGGAGGGCGATGCACTGCATGGTTAATAATAAAGACTATTGTCACCTAATTATTATTATTTTATGTACGTACGCGCATATCTCCTCAGCATGTTGTGTCAATATATATAAAACTAAAAAGTTAAAAATAAAACAATTTAAAAAAAAATTAAAACCGACTTCAAAAAATAAAATTGCACTAAAGAGTAAAAAATATTTTTTCCCCCTTATTTAATCTACGACTCCCATATTTTTTAAGTCGGTGCCTCATCATATGCACTGTGTAAATCTGGCGCCGACTTAAAAAATATAAGAGTCGTAGATTAAATAAGGGAAAAAATTATATTTAACTTTTTAGTGCAATTTTATTTTTTTTTGAAGTTGGTTTTAATTTTTTTAATTTTTGTTTATTCATATCGCGTGTTAATCGTCGCATTAACGAGCAACTGGTATCTCGTCAGATTCCGCTGAACAAAAGAATACAACACGTCTCCCCTGGCATTAATTCACAGCGCAAAGGAATTTCATTTCCCTCTCTATCGGGAACACTACGTTCCACGTACGTAAATTCCATTCTTGTCTGAGATTCCTCCTACGCACGCTCGGTAAATGCCATATAACGCGGTTATGATTGTGGGATTTCGAGAGCAACCTTTTAGGGAATCTGTGCTAAAAAACAAGGGGACGCTGAATGGGTGTTGCGATCAGTTTGTTCGGGGAGAGGAAAATCTTTTTTAAAGATGAAACTGACCGAGGTGGAGAAGCGAAGGCTTTTTCAGGCGAGACACTTTGGTAGCTCACGACTACTGTTCAGAACATGTCAGCACCTTTGACTCCTGCAAGTCAGGCGATCAGAAAAAATCGCGGATGATTTAAGGTGGGAACCTGGTGTAATCGGCAGAAATCAAGGTTCTTTTTGGGGAATTTTAATAAGGAAATTATACATGTAATCTTTTTAAAACTCGCGAGCTATATTATTATATACTTGTATTTCAAGAAGCGAACAAACATTTTTTTGTATACAAATAGTGCAGTAATATTTCTATAGTTTAAAGAAAAACATTGAATTGCAAATTTAAAGATAATTTTAATTTAGAAATTAAAATATATATATATATATATAATTGATGCCAATAGTAAAATTAGGAGTATAAGTAGGTCTTTTTGTTTTTTCATTGTTGATTTTTTTACAAATATTTTGTTAAAATTATTGTAATTATAAATATTGTTATTTATAAAATTTAAGTATCTTCAGATTATAAAAAATCTTGAGATTATTACTATAATAGAGATTAATTTAAGTTGATTATTTATTGAAATAAGGTTTTGGATTTGAGATCATTTTAAAATAAATGTTGCTATTGGAGGAAAATAAATAAAATAATTCCAAATCGCGAAAGTGTTTCGGAACTGCCTCGCTGTGGAGGTTGTTCAACTGCGTGCAGTCTAGGGTCCGTTGTAGTGGCGTAAAACCAAAAACCAAATAGTTTTCTGTTTCTAATAAAATTACGCTATGGATGAACCCCAATCCGGAATAATATTAATAAATTTAATAAGCTTTACCGGACAATTAACGTGAAAATTTTTAGCGATAAACACAACTATTTTTGCAAACGCTCACCATTATCTTAATTTTTCATTTTTAAATGCGGGTTGATGTCCATGCATAGTGTAATTTTATTAAAAACACAAAACTATTTACTTTTTTGGTTTAAGGCCAAAACAACGGACCCTAGATTGCATGCAGTTAAACAACTTCCACAGCGAGACCATTCCGAAACACTTGCGCCATTAGGAATTATCGAGTTATTTTTTTCTCAAAGAATGTTTCTTTACTTCTTAAAATACATAACAACATAGCCTGAAAGTTTTAAAAAGATTGCATATATAGTTTCCTTACAAAAAATTCCCAAATGAACCTTGATTTCTGCCGAGTACACCAGGTTCCTCTCTTAAATGGCGTAACATTTTTTAGACTACATTCTGTTTTGGCATAATGATCAAACTGAAGAACGCATGTGTTTGACGTCAGGAACATCGCTGCTCCACCGTGTAAATATCCGGCCCACCGAAGTGTCTTGTCCGAAGAGCTAAAAGACGTGTGACCCTCTGTTTCTATAAGTTCTCAGTAAGCTCGTTACTGTCGCGGTCCAGCTAAATCCGGATTCATGGTCGCAGCCACTTTTCGAAACGCGAAATCCATGTACACCCTTCCCGGCTCTGTCATATATCCCGGGGGAAACGCATTGTGTACGTTTTACGTCGGCGAGCCACCTTCCACTCCCAACTAGAAGATCGTTAAATTTATCTGAGCTACGAAACCCTTTCGCTCCAAGTCTGAATTTATACCCGATGCCGCGCGATAACGGCGAAACTCACGGAAGGAGAATCTTTACAATTGTCCGCCGCTGTTCCTCCCGCGTTTGCATGGCTGAAAGGTTCATAGAAATAACGGGTATCGCTCCTAGGGAGGCACCTTTCACGATCCCGTTTGTAAGGTGGCTGGATGCGTCCGTGCCCCTCGTTCGGAGAGGAAACTTCAAGTAAGCGAGATTGGAGAACGCAGCCTAAAACATGGAAAATGTGCTCCCACGAAAGCTTCTGTATCGCAGTCGGAATTGTACCAACGTTTGAAAGCGGAGAGTGTGGCATAGTTTTTGACGTTTATATTTTGGCTTTATTTATATTTCCTTCGTTTATTAATACGTTGCGTGACATCTACTTCAACCGTGTCAAGATCGATCTGTGGATACGATGTGAATTCATTTGTGTAGAAATGGCGCCTACATCTACGCGAATTTAACACCTAGTTAGCAGATAATCGTGGGCGCGGGAGCATTGTCCCCTTTCAATCACCGCTCGATAATTCCAGAAGGATGTTCACGGGCCACGAAGGCATGATTTAATAGGGCGATGACGCATTTCGCATGACGCGCATGTCTTCCACAAATACAGTCTTCCGTTTGGGTCACGCGGCGAATAACTTCGTGTACGTGATCCCTCTACGAACTAGATCCGATTTTCCGGCTACGGAATTCCAAGCCCGCTGATCCCTCCCGCCGAACTCGGACACAGAAGTTTACTCTTTAGAGCGACTGCTAAATTCGAGACGTACCAACCCAACTTCCCACGTACTTCTCTTGAAAGAAACGTGGAAATATGGAATTTTTGAAACTGCATACTCCCTCGCGAATAATTCCTCGACCCTCCTCGCGGAGGAGGGGTGGTCTCCCTTCATGCTTGTCCACGTTCTGCCTCTTATAGTATTTGTCGCTATCTCTCGCCACCACTTTCCTTTCCGCGAACTTCTTTTCTCCTGTTTCCACTGGATATTTTATCGCCTTCTCCTACTTCCTCGATTTCCATCAATTCTTCCTGAGTCGCTCGCAGTTAGCTTTCAGTTCCTTCCCCTTCGTCAGGCGTACTTCGTTTTCCATTGTTGGTTGGCAATTTTCCGCGTTTCCGCGTTGGATTGAACCAAGATGGATCGAATGATCTCTACTTCGATCTAATGATCGGATGATATTAACAGTTACTAAATATGAGTAGGTATTTCGAAAGCACTCAAATTTTCACCTGTCACAAGGTTTCATCGAAGGTATGAGAACTCCCTCAACTGATTTGCGGAAACTCAGCTGCTGTCGATTCTAACTAACGATTCACTTAAGATCGCGTAAAGACAAATTGCTAGAATGATCGCTTCCGCGAATTCTAAATAGCAATTACCGACTCCGGGGCAATCGTTTCTCGATACTGCCACCCACCTGCAGTCGTGTCTTGAATAGGCATTCTTAAAGCCTTCCCCAGAGAAACTTCTCAAAATTCTCTTCTTGGCGCTCTGATACCAAAAACTTTCGCAGCTAGTTGTTCACTGTTCGAAAGCTCGTGGCGGATGACACGTTCGCCTGCCAGTGAAGGCAGGGGAAGCGAAACTTCTAACCTGTGAGCAGTAAACCTCAATTTCTTCCGGCAGGATGTCTTCCACTTCCGTGAGGCGAATGGCGATTTTAAAATGAAGATCCTCACCACGAAAGTATTACAGCAGATGACTCGGGACTTTGTCACAAGCACCAACACTTTTACCCTTTCCCACGCCTCCTTTCCCAGTTTCTTACTTCCATCACTCTCTTCCCAACCTTTCCCCACCTTCTGTGCCCTCGCCCTTTTATCCTTCCGTCTTTGTAGTTTTCCTTCCCCAGCTTATCAACTCCCGTCGCGAACAGCTTTTTGTCATCCATCCATTACACGGCGGCTCATCGTGTATCTGCATGATGAATAAATTATCGACGGAATATTTTTTCACCGGCGTTTACGTGACCATAGACGACGAGCATGCTTCACTGTTGCCTCCGCGACGAGTACCCCGCCGGAAGGAATTAAGTTATTAAATTCACTGGAAACGGTATGTTATCGGTGACGTTGATCGAGATACGCTGCACGGTAAAGCACGAGATAAAATGCACGGTGGCAACTGTTACTGCAGGGGCGCGCATATCAGCGATGCAATACAGCGCCCTATTTTTTCGCTGACTGATGACACTGCCGCGCGACAGCCTAGTTTATGGACGATTTTTGCAAATCCCGGGAAGCTGTAAGTCGTCGCGGAGGGCAATAGATCTTGGCCTGCACGTTTATGAGACTGACGGCAGGTTTTTTGTTCGACCGCTCCCGTGCTCGCTGCATGGTTATGAAGAAGAAATTGCAGCTCGTTTCGCCGGCAATACGAACAATATTTCTTCTTCGGGGAAAAATGGATTACCTTAATGGGACGTTTAGTAATTTACGTCGTGGATCTTTCCGCGGGATGAAATATAGCAGTTTTTCGGGAGCAAGCAGGACAGTATAATTTTTATCCTAACTGAAAGGACGACGCATGCTTCCAAGTATTTAGTTTGTTTTATCTAGGCGTGTGCGAGTTGGGGAAAGCGGGATAAAACCGGGTGCCTAATGTATTTTTTCCTGTTAGCAAAGTTCAGATGGCGAAATAAATTTTGGGCACCGCGAGGAATCTTAGGGGAACCTTACAGAATCAAACAATGAGGGGTCTTCTTTGAAAAAACAATTTGGCTCATAGGAAAGCAAGATTTGGATAATGTCAGTTACCTATTAAAATACGCGTGAAATATAATATAATTATAAAACCTTTATTACCAAAATTCCAGAAATCATAAAGTAAGTTAGTTTAATTAATATTAACTTGGATATAAAATTATTTTAATTTATCTAGTAAACCAAAATCGCAAATAAAGGTCTCGTTGAAACACAACACTGGAACTTTTCAACTTGAAATTTTTAAACTTCTCTGGAAGAAAAATTACGACGGTCTTTGTTCTGCGCTTCATCTCATACCATTCGCGAGGTCCACTCGAATGTATCACCATACGTTGGCTACATATTGCAGATCTTATCTTAGAAAAAAATATAAAAAAAAAATTGTATGCTAAAGATTTTATTAAAAATGCACTAAAATCTAAAAAATAATTATTTTCTTGTACCTACTACAATTTCGATGGTGTTGTTTTCACTTTGAGTAAAATCGTGGAGCAGGATATGTCATAACAGAATATGAATCAATTTGTTGTGACATATCCTGCTCCACCATTTTATTTAAAGTCAAAAAAGCACTATCGAAATTGTAGTAGGTACAAGAAAAGAATTATTTTTTAGTTTTTAGTGCATTTTTAATAAAATCGTTTAACATAAAATTTTTTTTATATATTTTTTATTTTCTAGTTTTTAGTGTTTTTGGATTTACATTCCATAGCACACACTTCTATATAAATATATTTTATTGCTGTATAGAGTTTAACAGTTTACTTAAACGCTATAGTGCTACAGTCACTAAAAAATAATTCTTTTCTTGTACTACAATTTCGATGATGATATACTACGAACGCTTGCAAAGTTTTAGTTTTTCTATTCGTACATACGTGACGGATCATTTCTCGATAAACTGTGTATTTTCGGTAATCGCGATGCGACTAGCGACCAGAACGCAGCGGCTTTTTGTCGTTTTCGTGAAGAACGCGAGTGGCTGATTTCAAGTTGTTTAAATTTGTGGTTATAGGTTATATTTATTGATGACTGGGTAATTGTTTCACTCGCTCGGGGTTAATTTTTTTTTTTAAATATTGCATTGTCATCCAAAGTACGCACGCCTGCAATGTTTCAAGACAATTGGATAGTTGGAAGTGGACAATTTCCAACAAACAAACAGAGGATCGAAGCTGAATAAAATCGTTTAAAAACAATGATAGACGATCTGACCCGCGTACCCACTTATACCCCTTTCCCCTATTCCATTTACTTGAGTACTCGAATTTCGAGTCGAATAATGATTGGTTCAGCCGAGTTGAGCCTTTGAATTTTCCGAGCTGCTTGAAATCGACGAACTGTGTGAAAAATATGCAAGCTACTTGAAAAAGTCAAACGGCTCGAATATTCGGGCCCTCGTAAGACTTCGAGTTAGGTACTTGGAGATCAATTTTCAACTCGAAAATATTCAAATTACTCGAATTACTCCGAGTGACTAGCGTCTTATACAGTTAGGCTAGTATTTGATATTAAATACATAAATATTCGAGTGATTCGAGTAATTCGAATATTTACGAGTGACTCGACAGTCGGAGATCTGTTCGAATATATTCGAGTAATTCGAAATCTTACGAAGACTCGAATATTCGAGCCGTTTGAGTTTTTCAATTAGCTCGATTTCTTTCAAACAGTTCGTCGATTTCAAGTAGCTCCGAAAATTCAAAGGCTCGATTGCTCGAACCGAGTTCAGGTCAGCTCGAAAATTCCGGGTACTCGCACACCCCTAGTATTATCCGAACATTAAGATTTACCTTTTTGACTGCTCGTTTCATTCATAATCTATCTTTAACATCGTTAATAGCTGACTAATGCTCTGATTCTGCAACATCTAATGCACGTTGGGATTTCCTCCATTTCTCTCTTCAGTACTTGCATCCTCTTATACAATGTTACTCATCTTCGCTTCGTTGTGCTCACCTTATTTTATTTTATACTTTTTTTCTCACTTATATATCAAAGGGCCTCCGTTAATAAAATTATTATTATTATTATCAACGTTCTCCGAGCAGTTCAAATTTCAATTATCGAAACTCCAGAATCCTCTGTCTGCTTATTCAAGCCCTCCTCGACAAAAGAAGTACGAAGCGTGCAATATAGAATAAAATATGCCGCACTGCATCGAACAACATCCTCGAGAAGTAAAATTTCATCTCAGGAACACGTTCACTGACACGAGAAACTCCTTTTACTCGAGTGTTTGATTAATTTTGAAGGACCCATTTTAAAAATCTGCGCAAAAACGAAACAGTGCAATGAATTGCACGAGCTACTTATTTTTCGCGGATCGATGAATTTCATTATCGTTACAGAATTGTGTAGCGCTAATAGGAGAGGCGTCGTGGATTGAAGGGGCCCGAGGACGCGCCTGCGGCCACATATCCCAGAGAACGCCGTGTATTGTTTTCATTGGCACAATCGTAATTCCATTCCATTATCTCGTTCGCGGCAGACGCGCGTATAGTAGAACTTTGCATGCAACGGCGTCTGCGGCACGATTTACGCAGCTCACACAACGTCAAATCGACCTCGACTCTCTCTCTCTCTCTCTTTGTCCGACGAAAAAAGTAATTACATTTACACTTTATTGGCACTAGACAGCGATCGAACGGGAAGTTTCAGGGGCTTTTTAGCGGCGATCGCTGGTGAAAAGTTCTCGGTTCGAATTTCAATGAACAATTGAAATTCCGCGTTTCCAAGTGGGCCATGAAACCGAAGCGATCGGAGATTTATGTGCAGCTTCGCGCGTAGTACTGTTGTGATAATAGATATTGGTGTACGAGTGCTCTCTTCGAGATTGGTAGTCATAGTAGTGCCGATGAAAGTAAAAACTGCTTAGAAATCATTAAATATAGGTATGTTTTTGTAAGTTTCTTGATTGTATTTAATATAGTGGACACAAGGAAAAACTGAACGTTTTTATATAATATATTTATTAAACTAAATTAAGAGTTATTCAATGTTCGACAGTTTTGACCTGAACTCTCTGACTGAGACGGGTGGCTTTCAGAATAGTAATAGACGTGAGGGAGGAAATGTAGTGGGTTTTTAAGGGTTTCGAAAAGTAAAAGAAGGGATAAAAGAAGACTTTGGGAAGATGACGCAGTTGCTAGAATGACGATGGATGGCAGGGATAATACAGTTTACAATTACGTAGCGTTTGAGTAGTTTATATGATGCATGTTTGCGGAGAAAGTAGGAGCTGAACGATATTAGATTATGTTTGCGCGAGTCATGGATAGATAACTTGTAGGAGAAAGCGTCGGAATTGTAAGTTCCTTGATATTTTATTTTATCCTCCTGTAGTGTTAATAAGTAGTCTGTATAAATTCTTGAGAAAGGTAGTTTAGTATGTTAAACTAATATGCTGTCTGCAGACACACCCCGCGAATAGAATTTCAGATGAGTTTTTACGAAGAAAAATTAGCTTTTTGCCATTTCCTGTGATGATTGTGCGATGTGCAAGGTGCAGTCGCTATTCGGAATGATTGACTTCATGAAGGCACCGTCAAGGAATTCTAATTATCTGCTCCACTACGTTTTACATTTGTCGAGTGTCGGACGACTGTCAATCCGAAGGATTGCATGTCGGGAGTAGTGACAAGTGTGAATTACATTGGGAATTCCGATGACAGTTTCTCAAACCTGATAACCGAAGGGAGCACTACCCCTCCACCCGCTCGGGATTAGCTATTAGCATTGACGCGTGGGTATGTCTGATATCTTCAAGTATTGCAACACTAGTGCTGCTTTAAGCGGACTAGGCAGTCGAAAAATCGATTTTTTTATTGTATTAATTTTCCGAAAGTATTATCTTTTCTGTATAAAATGCCGCTTGGTTTATATTAATATTCGCTAAATTGTTGATTTGCCAGCTAAACAGATCAAGCGGCAACCTACAGCTTTGCCTTTGCCCAGCAACTTTAAACGCGTTTTTCTCGAATCTTTTTTTCTCTTGGTTTTCCCCTAGTTGCGAATGAACGGAGGTTCAAATCGAGTTGAAAAAATTATAGAATGTATAAAACATGTGCCATTTCCCACGCAACCTATGATATGACCCGTAAAAATTCGAGATTTCCATAAAAAAAGTAAAAAGTCGCGGATTTTTAGTAGGTAACCCACAAACACGACTGAATTTTTCTTGAAATCGTCGCCGTTTTTTGGCCACCAATTTAATAATTCTTTTTTAATTTTAGTTTTTAATAGTTGCGGGGGAAACTGAGTATGTAACAAACAAGAATCACACTTCGAAATTGGAATACATCACTTCTTAAGACCAAAATTACAGAAAAACCACACCACCGTCATTTTTACAGCACATGTATATTTCATACCAACGTTCTTTCAATCTCTATGATAATAATAAACATTGAGTAAAACGATACAGCTGGATTTGCTTTAATTTTTTTTACAAATACATTAAAAAAGTCCCCTTAGAGAAAGCAACAAAATTCAATTCCTTCTATGCCTAGTGTTTTCAAAAATGTTCAAGTGACAATGATGAGAGCAGCTGGTGCATAAATTTTTCCACATTCTGTTAGCTAAGGTAACTTCATTTATTCAGAATGACACATAGTTGAATTCACGCTTTTGTTCGAATACATAATCGTATCGAAGAAAGTTGATTGCCACCATTAAGAAGTTTAAAGTGATGTCAGTATATTTTCGAGGACACCAAGAATAATACTTTGGCGTAAGGTTGGTCTCTCAAGAGACGATACATCTTCTTCGTATTACTTCTTCTTTCAAGATCAATGAATACGATGGCATTTTTAGTAACAGTTTCGGTCGCATCATCTGTTCAACAATTTCAATCACGCGAGGTATTCATCAAGTGACCCTTGTACGCTGGTATTCCCAAGGTAGCAAAGTTCGGCTTTACATACTTGTATGCGGTGCATCCAACGAGACAGTCGTTGAGCAATCTAAATCGCCTGAACGTCGCAGTATTGCACGGAACTGGAACAAATATGTACCTGTTCTGTGCCAGAGATTCATGTTTCTTTCAGGCTGTATCTTGGAGAATATTTCATTGCAGCTGTCGGCTTACTTAGTTCCATAGTTGTTGCATGCACCACGATATATGTTTTTGCTTCCCTTGATATCACTATAAATATGCTTTATCCTAATTTGTTGGTAATAAATCTCTATTCTGAGTTTCAGTTTCTTAATGGGGTGTTCTAGTCTGGTGTAACTATCCGTTTTTCAACGCCATCTTCGGAAATTTATTTAACAAGAACTGTAAGTTTATACTGTCTGGAGTTTTGCCTGTATATCAAGGTATGTTTGAAGTAATATTCAGAATATTTTTAGCTTTTTTATCGCATATATACATAGATACATTCGGTGGCGCAAACTTCTAAAAAAAAATTCTTTTCTGTCGGGCGACGGTGTGGGGGCTGTTATAGTAAACTAGCAAACAATTGTTGGAACCACGGACGAGTTTCTATCCTGTAAAAAATAAATTTTACAGGACGGATATTTACAACTAAATTTATAGCAATAATCGAACATTTTTTTCAAAATGCTGTCATTCTGCAAATATTTATTTTAAGGGATCTCCGTTTTAGACCAAATATTTAGTGGACACATGTTAATACTGCAATGATATATAAAGATTTGATCTATTTTGAGTAATGGATTTTCAAACTATTCCCGTTCCTACAAACTATTTCCTGCCGAAAACATTCCCCACTAACTAGCAATCAACATTTTTCTACCATCTGCAAAAACCAAATACACCTTTTAAAGAATCCCAAAAATCCCCGTACGATCAAAGTAGAATAAGTGCTAGGAAAATAAGCATTAGCGTCAAAACTACACAAGCACCAGTGGAAATACACAGCGTTACAGCAGCCAATGCAATTCACATTCCAACCTCGTCTACACACGGCACGGATTTGTCCGCGTCTACAAAATGCAAACCACGGTGAAGAGCCATCGCGAGAAAAAGGCACGGTTCCTCCTGCCGACATTTTGCAGAGAGCAAACGTTTCTGCCTCCTTCTTCTGCCCGCCCGAAGTGCTGGTCCTTGAGGATGAACGACAGTTTCCAACGTACGATAACGACGCGCCGGCGTTCCTGGCATCCCGTTTAATCGTCGTTGGACCGTCGGTGCCGCGTTTGGTAATAACGCGCCTGTGCCTCTGTTCTTGCACAGGCGTTACGTTTACACCATTACGGTTTTGTAGTGGGAACCACTACGGTTCGCGACGCTCCGTAGTACAGCTGTTTCTAGGAATTTTGAGCGCGGTACTTGCGTGTCGAGCGATTTTCTGCGGCGCTACAGTGACCGTGAGACAATTCCGTTGATTTCGAAATGTTGTGGTTCTATAAGTGGAACAATATGTAACACGGACGGGGGAAACTATCGTTCGAGGTAGATTTTCTCTCTTATCACTGGTAACCATTAAGGTAAATTCGGCTAATAAGGCCTAGTCGCCATTTTCTTTTCAGTGTATTGATTTTATTACATACGAAACGTCATTCGAAGAGTTTCCGCGTCGTTGACATAACATTTACCGGTTTTAAATTTAACAGCTGTTTCCCCTTGAACATTCGTTGCTCGTATTCCCCTACAGCACACTTTGTTGCAGGAACGTTGCACAAACGTTGCAGTACATTACAATGTTGCCGTTTGGTTGCAGGTTGCATTGAAATATTCCTGCAATATTGTGGAAACATTGCCGTGCAATATTGCAATGGCTACGTTTGTGCAATATTTCGGAAATATTGCGTACACATTGCCGTGTAATATTGCAATGGCCACGTTTGTGCAATGTTTCAGCAACGAATCCGCAATAAATCCGGAATTACGCGAACGATCCTGAAATCTCGGCACGCAGAATACAGTCTAAGATTCCACAGGCTACCTCCGAGGGAATGTGTGCGAACATGAACAATATTTTATATAAATACCATTATTCAATTAACACATATGGTTTAAACAAATTCATTAACTATATGCAGCAACAAAAGATATTTGTAAAAAAAGTGTTACACGTGCCAATTACTGTCAGTGTCCCTATCATTGACATTTAATTAATTATTATGCGTAATAAAAAAGTTCCGTATTGTCGAGTGAAAATATCTAAGTCCGGATTTATTGCGGATTTATTGCTGAAATCTTGCTGATAAGTTGCGAGGTTTCTCTGAATGTAACTGAGACATTTCGGCAACAAATGTGCTGTAGGGGTTATAACAGTTACGTTGCTTTCTTGGATTTGTGTTGGGAGCATTTATCATCCAATTACAGTAAAACTGCAGGTATATATAAGTACATATGTTGGCAATGTATTCCCAGAAAATTGATGATTTTGTAATGTGCACGTTTAATATATAACGTCAAGAATGAGGAAGTGAAAAAACAGATAATAAGGCCTACCAAAAGATTAAGTGGGAATAATATTAGAAAGAGCTCCAAAACACGTGTGACTTCAACCGATAAAAAACAAAAGTCTGTGAACAAGAACCCATTCCATCCACGGCCAGAGAAAACGTGAACGCCAACTTCGAAGAAAATTGGTTTTGCAAATTATGCCGAACTGAATTCCAAAATGATAAGCGTCAGTGTGTTATGTGTCTTACCAGGGTGCATGAGGATTCCGTTGGGCTCACACATGAGGACGAGAATGTCTCCGTTTGGCCGAATTGTACACCCTAAATAGATAGTATAGGTCTAATTACCTGCTCTACACGAAACAAGGGCCATTCACAAGGTTTTTAATAACTTAAAAATTTTCATATTTGTTGTTTTCATATATTATTCACAATATCACAATTTATACAGTTTAATGTTCATAGATTCCTATGAAATAAAGAGTTCCCAAAAATATGTATAATTTTTTTTTGGAAAAAATTATGGATCCTTAAGTGGGCCTTATTACCCGCACTTACCTTAGCGAATTATGAATTTACAAATGTTTAAATTTAATTATTCTTGGATTTTAAACCAGAGAGTCTTCGAGCTAAATAATTCTTCTGTGCAGAAATTTTATACGTACACACAGGATTTCCATTTAAAAGCTATACATATACGTACACCGACTTCCGTCGCAGCGTGCGTTAAACGTTTCACTTCCGACCTTCAACACCAGAATGCTTCCAGTTACATCGTCGATTTCCGTCATTTGCAATTTGAAACCTTCCGCTTGAAACTTCTCATATTAATCAGCCCTCCAATTACCCTGATTGCCCCTTAATTAGAGGACAATCATCAAGCTCTTAAATCAATATTTTTTAATCAACGCAGCACGCCGGTAAAGTGTAATTATCCTCTCTAATTACAGTATTGCAACGGTTACGAGGCAATCAGCGTGCGCGCGGATCGTCGATCAAGCTCAAGTGCCTTCCGACGATCATCGATTCTTTCTCCAGCAGTCATAATTCCTTTCTCCAAGCTTACCCAACCGCCGGGCGACAGGGACCCACCTCTGTTCGCGTCTTTCCTCGACTTTCACGTCGAGATAATCGAATTCCGCGCATAACTCGAGCCAATTGCGACGAGATTCCGTTTCTCGACAGGCCGCATGAAATTCGTGCCGCAGAGAAGACGAGTTCGACAGAGCGAGAAAGAGGCAATGGGGAGGTTGTAAAAGCGAACACGCGAATACGTCTTCCCTGAGACTGAAAACGGAATTTCCGTTTAAGACGGTCGTACGTGTTTTATGAGCTCGCGAAGATCGGTTGATGCTATTCACGCGCTCCTCGCGAGGCATGATATCGCATTACACAAATAAAATGTTCAGATTTCCGTGACGATCGGATTTCTTGGCTAAAGTGCCGATCGATTACGAAACACCGACCAAACTCAGGCAGGTAAGTGTGCCTGGCTGCTCCTCGACCTCCTTCGACAACGTGCCAGCCGAAAAATTTGGAGCAAAATTACAGCGCGCCGGGTCGATGCGGGAAACACGGAGGATCCTCGTCTCCATTATAGAAATCCATGTTTGAAAGACGGTAGGAAAGACCTACTACCCTTATTAGAAAGAGAAAGAAGTTTTACAGACATTTTATTAAAATCTGAATCGAGATTGTGCCTGGAAGATATCTCCGATTCAATAACCAATTCGATAAAATTGCCAACTCGGGCAATAATCCTCCCGCATTCCCACACCCTGATCCTATTATCTTTCATCTACTATTCCACCTACACCCGCAGCAGAATTAATTACGAAAATATAAAGTACAGAAGATTAAATCCGCCGCGTGAACGAGGGAAAGAGGTACATACCGTCCATCTCCCAGCGGTGTTCATAAAACACCGCGCCAGTAGTATAAGCACTTTATGATCGGGCGCGTCGCGCGGAGTCACGCGGCGCAGCAAAAATTCGAAATCGAATCTCGGTCGCCGCGAAAAACTGGTACAGAATCGGTGCGGGCGAGGAAAAAGTGGAGGGCGTAGAAAAAGAAGGAGCGGCTGACTAAATTACACGCCGACCCTCCGCTCGAATTAAAAATGCAATTACTCGCGGCCCCTGGTGCCCTCAGCGAATAATGTTCCCGATGATCCGGTCGTAGGGTCATTTTCCACCAAAGGCCTCCGAAATTAGAGGATCACGGTTGCATTTAACGTTTGCGCGTGCCGTTTGAAGAGATCTGCTTTTAGCCGCGATTCCTCCATCACCGTTCGACCGATTCGTTGTTTAACTTTTCGCCAAAGCCAGCTACAGACTCCTCCTGCACTTCCCGATCTCCTTACAGTTGGGAAATCACGAAAGCACTGGTCTGTTCGGTCGATCGCGAGCCTCTTCTGCCAGCTGGAATGCTTCGTTTATTCACCCTTTTGCCGGGGCTTCCCATTTCACCAATTTTCTCCACTTTTCTATCCGCTCTATCCTTTCCAACCGCTCTTCCCTCTCTCCCTTCTCTGTCTTTGCCTTTTTTATATTGTTGTTTTATACCCGCCACTTTATCGCCGACTTTATCCGAGATCCCCGCTCCGAAGGAATGAAGACGAAGCGTTCGTCGCCGGCTTATTATGCGAATCGTGGCAGGGAACGGCCCCGTAACGCCACGTCATGTTGCACATCCCCGTTCCCCGTGTTATCACTCTCGAAATGGCGGAAAAAATTTCAAGTAGCCCTACAGCTGCAGAGCACGGGAGCAGCATCGACAGGAGGGTGCTTGAAAAACGACACCGCGCCGCTGATGTTTCTCGCTTTTACGAGATTTTATTTCCTTTCGGCACTGGCGAACGGAGAACGATCCGCGGACGCGGTGGATACAGCCGAGTGGAACGTTTTATTAACAAGCCTGGAGTATTTACGGAAACAACTGTTCGCAAGATCTGATTCTATAAATTAAGTACCAATTCTATATAAGGAATATCCTAATGTTTCATTCCTAATGTTTATCTATTGCTATATGAGGAATATCCATTCATTCGTAACGTTTATCTATTGCTATATGAGGAATATCCATTCATTCCTAATGTTTATCTATTGCTATACGAGGAATATCCATTAATTTCTAATATTTAGTTCCTTCCTCCGACCTGTGTACCCATACAACACAGTTCGTGGCGGCAACGTTGCAGGATGGTTGCAGTAACCTTGCACTTGTTTGCAGTGTTGCATAGTTGCATCAATGTTGCGTTGCAATATTGCACTGCAACGATCCTGCAACTGTGCTGCAACGTTACGCCAACGTTTCCACAATGCTGCTGCGACGTTGCGCCAGTATTGCGGCAACGTTCCTGCAATGTTGCCGCAACTTTCCTGCAATGTTACTGCAATGATCCTGCAATGTTGCGCATCGTTGCTTAACCTAAAATATTTAAACCTAAAATATTTCCGTTGTTTTTAATGAGACGAGAAAATGTCTAAGAAAAAAAATGTTTGCTTCAGGGAGCCAATTATTCTGACGGAGACGATTTTTGTTCTCAAGGTTATATTTCCCGAAATTTCAAGATCATCAATGGTTTTTTTAATGGGATGACGTATTTTCATTACTGTAACGTTATAGCCAATAAAAATACAAATTCAACCATGTATAATATGTTGTCCTTTTTGTCTAGCAATCACTTTTTTCCTGAGACATTTCCTCGTATCAATAAAAACAACGGAGATATTTTAAACTTAAATGTTAGGTGACTCCCCTGTATATTTTAATGTGTAGAATGACACTGGGTGGAAGTTGTAGCACATACCTATAGTGTTACAAAATTCTAATGGAGTTTGTCAAAATGAGCCATCGTTTTTAAATAATTTGAGTTTAAAGTTTGGCATGATAGGGGTATAAGTTCGACTACGTTAGCAGTCTTATCAATCAGTAGTTGTAGCTGTAGCGGTAAAGTGTTCGCCTACGACACTGCAAGTCGCCGGTTCGAATTCCCCTTGGGGGAAAGAAATTTTCTGTGAGAAAAAGTTAATAGGGCTTTTTTGTACTTCTATGATTCTCTGCACACATTCAATATCGTCGCGTCCGTTAGGGACGTTGTTTATATTTTTGGACCCACTGCTCGAATCGTTGCAGGAGGCGGACATAGCAATATTGCTGCAACGTTGCGACAACGTTGCAGTGCAACATTTCAATCTTGCACTGCAACGATCCTGCAACTATGCTGCAACGAGAGTGTGCTGTATGGGTACTAACTTCTTCAGTCCATAGGAGTTCTAATATTTTAATCTTCGATAGCTATCGCTTTTTGTGTCCCAAGATCAGTGTTCCAGTATTTCATAAACATTCTAATCTAATGTTAATCGCGATCTAGCTTGACTTTATCCCACAGAATGATCGTCACAATTACTTGGTTCGAGTTCTATCGAGAATTTAAACGCAGTACAGATTTCGGCGGAAGGAAACCCTCGAGGCATTTTTGCGTGATATGCATTTCATACCCTGCAACTTTCCCTTGCGGTACATTTATAACGCATGAAATGGTTCTCCCGACGCCGCGCCGAGGACACATTTCGCTCACACTAAACAAAAGCCTCTGTAACAGGATCTATATAGTTCCGGGTATCGATTATGTGCTGCAGCCATGAACGGTGCAGTAACGTAACTAGAAGGGGAAGGCTTCGACGAAAGTTCCGCCTTTCAGACCGCTTGCGAAAGTTTAGCGTACAATTACGAGGGCGAAATTGACGTTGTCGTTGTTCCGTACAGAGAAACCTTTGGCGCGGATTTTAACACGCCGTGAGAGGATGGTCTACAATTTCCATCTTCCAGGATCATTGGAAAATCTCCCTCTACGTTCTATAACGATTTTTACCAGAAAATGTGATAATGAGGTTGATAGCAAGAATAAAAAGGACACCTGGATCAAGCACTGATATTTTTTACAATTTCTTTTCGTCTTCCGCGCGAAATTAATGGATTCTGAATGACATCTCGCTAATTAAAAGTTCTGCAAAAGGACATAGAATTCATAGTGTCAGGTAAACAATAGGAAACGAAAATATAGTAAAACAAGAAGCAGGCAGCTGAAAAAAGAGAAGAACGAGGGAATGGATGAAGGAGCCAAGGACAAAGAAGAAACAATGGGGCTGAAGTGAACTTTCGAAGAAAAAGGAAGGTTTTGTGCGCGTTCCATTTTCATGCGAACAAAAATACACGACCACGAATCGTAAAGCTAATCGATCGGAGCTCGGGGCAAGATAAAACCAGAATTACTCTGCTCCTGTGAAATGGTTTTAAATTCATGTTATCGTAAGGATATAGCCACGTACGTAGGTCATATAAAATTTGAAATCATTTCACATTTTCCTGAAGTTTCTCAAAAGAAAAAATTCTGGGGCACATAATTATTTATTTTTTTCATTTAATGGAAGCTAGGACACACGTATTAATTATTTGTTACATTTGGCACAGATTCAGTTTCATTTCAAATATCCGGTCTTCTAATAAAGTAATAGTTTGAACACCAAAATGAGGAAACCAATATCTATAGGATTTTGGTGGGAGGAAAGAATAAATAAAGATCTGCGAGAATGTGGACATTCGTTTTACCTTCTGGTTCTAATATCTTTACTGAATTCTTGCGTCTTCTCTTTCAATTTTCTTATTTTCGCAGTAAAACCACATCTTTGTACTCCCAAAGTTATGGAATAGTCTACCGTGCGCTCAACGACCTAAATTAGAGCACGATTCGGATAAATCATTCGCGAAATATCCGGAGTCAAAGTACGAGATCGTGCTGCCCCTTTTAACCGTGAGCTCGCTTTTCGAACGAGCAGTTGTTCGAATTAATGGCCATGACGAACGACTCAAGTTCGTGGATCCATCTTGAAAAAGGGTGGTGCACCTTGCTCGCAGGCCATACAATCATTGTAGGCTGCTCGTCGATCAATTTAACGAGCGTGTCTATGGGGTAACATGCAACGGCCAACTTGCACAGTGAAAATGTTTCAAAGTTTCTAAATGATTCTTACTTGCGTTATACATTTCAACGTGGAATCACAAAATCCTCACGATATAAATGTTATTGCGAGTTGAGATGGTGGTTTTTCGTGAAAACCCTTTAGTATCCTGAAATATTGAAAATGAATTTTGCCTTGATTTTAACCCTTCGTGGTCACACGGGGTGTACAGCACCCTAGGCAATTTTCTTCCAGAAATATATGTATTTGCCAATATTTCTGTAAATGTGTAGACGTTAGTATTGAAATTTAAAAATTTAGTGAATTTTAACCAAAAAATCGCTTTTTTCACAACTATTTATTTAACTACAAATTTCATCATATCAAAATTTACATTTCAAGAAAAAGAGTATTAGAGCATGTTTGTGTTACTATTACGAATGTGAATTTATCACTCAAAAGTTAAAACATTCAAAAATACGAAAATGGTAACTCAAAAATAACACTGGGGGTGCAGTGAATCCCATTTGACCAATTTGAGATTATAAGAAGGTGTGACCACGAAGGGTTAATAGCCTCCAAAATAAAACACTATCTGAGAAAGAATTTAAAATTTTCTTTTTATTCATTTATTAAGCATTTGGAACCACAATTTTTAAATTTCTGAATTTAGGATTACGAATTCCTACTTTTCCCTTTAAGAGACCGAAGCAAGTGCATTGGCAAGCAAACCGCGTATATTACAAACTCTTCTCAAAGGTGATAAAGAAAAAAACGTGAAAATGTGTAGATGTTCATATATTATAACAATATGATACCCGAGGGCTTCAAACGTTACTAAGAGTGTGCGTTTATCTCATGCAAAGTGTGCCAGCATATAACTAACAACGCCACGAGAAAGCTATGTATATCTCGCTGAAGGTTTGGCAATATGATACAAGAACGAACGCAATTATAAAATAACAAATAATGCCCACGATGAACGATTACTAATACAATCAATACAAGAACGAAATTACATTCACCGCGTTTCGTTTTCACGAATATGTAGAACAGTGTTTATCGAATAATAAGGAATGCTGCTTCTAAAATAACCTTTGTAAAGTGATGCACCGACACACGCAAGCTCGGAGATGCATTTCGGAAGATACGTTCAGCGGAAACCTCTTGTAAATATGTAGAATGTAAGAGGTCTTTGGAACAATGTATCTTCGCCTCAAACGGATGGTGGAGCGCGGGCTGGGTAGCTGCCGTGTATTTTATTACGAGAAAAATTGCGATCCTATTTATGTCCTGAGCCTGAAGACGCTTTTAGGGGGAGGATCACGTGAATGGAGCACCGAGTGGAACAGGGGTAAAGAACGATGACTGAAGCCCCAACTTTGCCCCCTGGCATCCATGGAACAATGAGCTTTTCTCCTCCTCCCGCGGTCTTTATTAAAACCTGAAAATACGAACGACAGTGCTCTCAACGATGTTCGACGTTATTCCTGTTAGCAATTAAAGCTTTGTGACAAATATTGAATTCTCACCATTTGAGTGCTTTACTGTCTATCAGTTATACGATTTTCTAAGTTCTTCGAGTGAATCGAAGAAGACACTTCTTAATGAAAGTTTGTTTCGGAGTTTTTGACTAACGTGTTCTGCGAGCTGGTGATAGGGTCGATTGAGTTACGAGCAATTCTGTCCCAGCTTTCGTGCTTCGTTGCTGCCCATGCAGCGTTTAATTAAACAACAATGGCCCGTGAATGAGCTGCATTCCCCGCTTAGTACGAACAGGAAACTATTAAAAGTTTGAAACTGGGACACACGCTGAGGAATTCTGTCGATACATTGACAATTATTGCTGATGCAGCAATGAAACAGTTTGTTAGTAATATATTATGTAATTATATAATCACTTTTGAGAGCGAAGAAATTTTTGATCCGCACGAGACGTAGACTTTTGAATCGAATAGATATTTGGAAGAATTAGGATGTTCGTTTTATCAGAAATTTCTCTCGGAACATTCTAAAGAACCATAGTCTGATTAAAAGGTATACGTACAAGTGCTCTTTTCATTGGAAAAGTTCCAGGTAAGCCATACAGCACGTAGCAATCTAGAAGTTTCATATTTTCTCAGAGTTTCGTATATATCCCTTAACGAATTAACCTGCGACGCTATTTATATCTTGATAAAATGAAACAATTCCTGAGCTTACGTTTATCGTACGACGTTCTATGGGGTCATGGGACGTGAACAGAATTCCCAATTGTATATCTTTCGACTGGGCCAGAATCCCCAGATTTAAGGAATCGAAAGGGAAGTCGGGGGAGATTTAGAAATAAAAAGAAGGGAGAGTAAGAAACAGTCGAAAGAGTAGAAAGGGAGAACGGAAGATACTAGGTTGGAAATGAAGTTGATTGTTGATTTAACATTACAAACATCGACGATAGAATGTCAATGATGTTTCTCATTTTAATTGAATGAGAATGTTAGAAATGAATATCGTAGTTGACAGATCTGTTAAATAATTTTATAATTATTTTAATATAAAGAGACTTCATATTAAAAATCAAGGTATACACCTTGTTGTGTATACATTAAGCTGTATTCTCTTCAAAAAGAAATTTGATATCTTAAGAAATGGTGTCATAGGAGCACCTTTTCCCAAGCTCACTTAATAGTTATAACATTTGCAGTACCGAAAATATTTCAGAGATTTGTGGACTGATTTGAATAAAATTTTGCACGAATTTCTTTCTGAACAAAATACAGCTTAATTTATACACAACAAGGTGTATATCTTGATTTTTCAATATCATGTTTCTTTATATAAAAAAATCACAAAAATTAGCCCTATTTTCCGACCTATCAAGGGTGTGTAACCCCCTAACGAGCTTTGCCTGAATAGTTAACGCGTAATGTTCCGCGAACTGCTGGGACATGTTCGTAACTCGTGTCAAGGAACCCCATGGAGTATACCTATGTACTGCGGTAGTTTTAGATGTTTGTTTAACCCCGAATTTGATTTACCACGGTTAACTTAGTCCCCGAGTAGTCTTGTACCATCGAGACGCCGCTAGAATTTTGTCGTTAATTCAGGGAAAGTTAAACGGACCGTTAAACGACGCTGTAATTACGGTGAATCCTGAACAGCAATTGAAACTTTTGAGGAACGTGTCGAAACTTATAAACGACACAACAGAATATCTAATATCGACCATTTGTAATGTGTTCTTTGAAATACCTATCTACTGAAACACTGAAGTCGTTGATTTGTTTAAGGAACTTACAGATAGGGGAGGATAAACTACTGCAGTCGATCCACATTTTCAAACACCTTCGATTTAACGCGAACAACTACGAACACGAAAATTTATCCTGCTCTGCGCCCCGTGGGAACTATTTGAAGCGCGTAAATACCAACATATCGAAACAACGCCCCTTTAGCCCAGCAATGCTGTTAAAATAAGGGGAAAGACAGGGGAAGGTCTTTTTTCCCTGTTTTTCCTTATAAATTCACCGCGAACTTCATAACAGGAAGCAGTGAAACGCAGAGAAATATTTACCTTTAAAATTCCCGTAGATTAACTTTTCGAGTTTGTGCAACATTTATTACCGAGAGCGGCTTGCGCATCAGTGGATACTTAAAAAAAGAATCGCAAAGTACTTTTGTAGGTCTCGCCAGGCTGAAATATATTCGAGGTTCTGCGTGGATATTACGAGCTGGATATTTCAAAAGTTTTGTAAATGCTTCTCTGCCATTTCTTGCTTAAAATGAAATTCCTGGCCAAGACATTTTTAGCCGTGTCTGGGGATCCCATGGCTTGAGCACGACGTAGTAGTACGATGGAATTATAACAAATAACATGTTAAATATAAAATGCGCGAAGATTAAAAACTGGCATCCACATTCACGGGTATCCTACAAATTTCAAATTTAAATAAGTACGACGAGGTAAGGACTGGGTCAAGATTGGGCCAGGACTGAGTTGAACGAACCGAGATTAAAAAGATGTGGAATCTAAGTCGGTGCTCGACGGTTAAGGGGTTAATAGCCGTCGTGCTGCGTCTGGCTTTGCATTTTTTTTTCCACTGATCGAGGAGGCAACTCGACGCTAGCGGAAACGAGAGTCGGCGATTGGTGCGGGCACGATACCAGGAGCCAGCGTGCTCTTGTTCGAAATAAAGCTAACCTTGGCCTCTTGGCTGGATTCGACGATGAGATAACTGCCGCACCGATGCGCGTCCTGTCGCATCTGTCGATATACATGCAAACGTTACATCGAAATGTACAACTCGGGCCAGTAACTGCATCGAGAGACCGGGGCGACACGAATTCCTCCGGATGCTCCAAGCATCGATCGAATACGATTTTATCGATTCACATTGTCGCATAAACGACGGATTAAAATTGTTTGGCTGCCGATTGACACGCTTAATACCGCTTCAGGCCAGTGGAAAATGGGCCAATAAAGTCTGTGTATGTTGTTGCATGCTCTACTGCCGGTTTCCTGTATAATACAAGTGGCTATTGTGTAAATTATGTTATACGCGTGTGTGTGGCGAATCATGGAATGGATGTGTATCACTTTGAATTCTCTGATTGATAGAATGGAGAATGGTAGAAATTTGTCAATTTTGGACCTACATAGCTGGCAACGAAAGTTTTTTAGAGGACATGTTTCGGCAGGTCTTAAGTAATTCGAAATGCATAATTATTTACCTTGGAGGCGATGGAAAGGTTGTAAATAATAAGCGAATATTAAGAAAAATATTTTTTCGAAAATTCTTTCCGACAGATATATAGACTAACTCAAACGGTGTTTCTTATTATTTTTCTGTAAAATATTGTGTATTAGGGTAAAACTATACAATACACCCCATCTGACAAAACGCCCCACCATTATTTTGCGCACACAAACAAGGATGCATTGACGCGATCATCAGATTCGAACTTGCCTCAGTCGCCCACAACTGTCGCAATAATAATACGAGAAAATATTACGGCTTTTACAAAAATATACAAGAACTTATATTTTCTGCCTTCACATGAATTGTGGGAAGTATGTGAGAAATTCAATTTTTCAAGTCACTATTGTTTTTGCGACAAATTCACACATATATTTCGAAAGTAGACAAACTAACCTCTTTAAATTGTTATTGCCCAAACTTCTTTTTCACTACGTTGTTGCTAAATCGAAGCCGGGACGTTTTGTACTCCAGAATTTACAATATGCCGCAGTAAAAAATTTACAATACGCCCCACCTCAAAATCATATTGTTCACGAGTAACGTATTTCTTTTCTTTTTCACGGATAACAGAAATGTCACGTAAATACGTAAGGAGTACATTACGGGCATCATGATCCGCAAATGATCTTAATGAAGCGATGGAGAAGGTTAAAAATAAATGTACAATCCCCTATGTAATCCTGGCGGCAGAAAAGTCAAAAGAGAAAATGTAAATAAAAAACAATGTAATAATTTTATTCAAGATTGTTCTATTTTTGTTAATAATATATTTTATAATATATATTCTATAACATTTTGATAAAAATAATAAAAAGTAATTACTTATTTATGTCGGGGCGTTTTGTCACATAGGTGGGGCGTTTTACCTGACGACTGTGTTACAAAACGCCCCACGTAACGTTCAGGAAAATTATTATTTACATTTATTTCCAGTTATGTTTTCTTCACAATTCCGGCGTAGTTGTGAAGGGTAATGAACACTTAATGTGTTTACACAAAAAAATTAAAGAATTATTAAAAAATATTGGTTTTATAGATGTTTCTTTAAAAGTGGGGCGTATTGTGTAGTTTTACCCTATATTATGAATAAATGAAACCTGGGAAATACAGAACCTGCCATTTTCATGGCGATGGGATTTCAAGGAATTAATTCGAGTTCTAGGAAACATATAAAACTCGAACTTAAATTTCTTGGTCCCCTGGAAGACAGCTAATTGTACAGCTATAGTAGATGTTGTAGAATATTGTCTTCAGGAGGAAGGACGACAGCATCGTTAGAGTCGAAAGTTTCGTCGAAGAAAACTTCTGAAAAGGTCTTAGGTCTGACATCTCGAGGAGCCTCTTTTGTTTCCAAAGGGTGACGAAATTTCCGAGCGCCATTTGCATCCAACACTCTCTAGCAGTGTTTACTAGACAGCAATACAAGGAGTAGACTGTTCCCTTTCACAAATGTACTCATTTCGTGGGGACCCAAGTGTCATGTTTAAAGTCTCTTATCAAGTAACACTTCGTGCACGCGACAAATTTCTGGCAAAGAAGATAATACAAAATACAGGAAGTGGCTGTTCGGGGGAATTAACGAGAGAGCTGATTTCTCTGAGAAAGCCAGTGAATTTTCGCTGGAATTTTGAGCATAAAGTGCGCGCGAGGTAACGAGAGGTGGAAAACAGGTCAAAGAGCGCAATCAGAGCTAAAGCATCGGAGCGTAAGGATCAGAGAGTCAAATTCAGAGCATCGGAAAGTAAGAATCAACGAGCCAGTGCTAGAGAGACTGGGGATCAAGCAACAACGTTCTGCGAGTTTAATATTACGGGAGTGAAAGCGTCGAAGCTAGGATGTCGGTTTAATAAAGCTTCCAGTGTGAATTTTCTCGCCCTTTTTAATCGACAAAATATCCTGCCATATTTATGCAAGCAATGACCGTCTGGAATCTTCGCATAAGGATCCTCGTTATCGTCTCATCGTCGAACTTTCCTGCCGCCATTCGCCCCGCGCAAATGTTTTAACAAGGGCAAACGGGAACAGAGAAGGAGAGGAGTTGCAGCAGGCTCGATGGGAATAACGAAATTCCCAGAATCCTTATCGCTGGAAATAAGGATGGAAAAAGTCCGATGCTGTTGGGATAAGCCCCCGCAAAAGTTCACGAGAGTCGACATCGCGAAGTTTGAAATCGTTGACAGGTAAGCCGGTCGATGATGTCAGCGACACTTCTTCGGCTAAGTCCTGGTCCGGTCTGATTAAAAGTCTCCTCTAGCACCCTTCTGCGCCGTTTTCCTTCAGATAATCCTTCAGTACCAGATGCCGTATCTTTCAGCCAGATAAAGGCGAATTTCAGCTTCGAGTGCGACAATGCCATCAGGAATTTCCTGGAAATCGATTTTTCCGGATCACGCCGTTTCGCTTCGTTTAACTCGAACTCTATGGGTGAAAATACCATCAGGTACACGGGGTGATAATAGAAATGTGGGACACTTTTCTGTGGATGGATTCTTCGCAGCAAAATAATGGAAACAGGTCGTATAAATATGGGTCAGGTGATATTTAGCTTTTTATGTTGCTTGTCATTTTGAATTCCCCAAAACGTGGGAGTGAAACGACTGTGCTGGTCGTTTATTTTGAATTTGTATGATTCTGTAACGATTGAGCTGATTGGTTCAGGGCAGTTTGTACAAATGTGTGAAGAGAGGCGAAAAACTGGAATAGGGACAAAGTGAATTTACTAAAGGTAGATGACAGACGACCGGAACAATGCATCTCGCAGCTCGGGAGCCATTAATGTACCAGGAACTCCAGAGAAAGTTTACGACCGCATAGAAACTTTCTACTACTCTCTCTAGACCTCGCCTTGTGTGCAGGACCACGTATAGACAACAAGGGCGAAATGTTTAGCTATATTTGATTATTTACTCACTTTTCATAAATTCTTTTTTATTTCTAATGTTAAATTGATGCAGAGTTTTGAGACACTAATAAAACTGTACGTGGGATACTGGGTAGAGTTGAATAATGTTCTGCTTGCGAAGGTATTCATAATCTTTGGTGTTTTTTTTATAAGGCATCTATAGAACTTTTCTTATCAAAATTTGGTTCGTAAATTTACCCAGGTTTCTGTAATGTTTACAAATTCTTTTAGAGAGAAATAAATATAATTTGTGGCAGAAGGAGAAAAAAATAGCAGCACTTTGAAATTTAGTTATCGAATTTTTCATGTTTTTCGTACCTTTCGCGAATCAAAAAGTGAGGAAAAG
The DNA here is from genome assembly GCA_947577245.1 of Andrena bucephala. NCBI lineage: Eukaryota > Metazoa > Arthropoda > Insecta > Hymenoptera > Andrenidae > Andrena > Andrena bucephala. Next base: position 17,573,326 of record OX387717.1, on the reverse strand, counting down.
ATTATTTTGAATTCATTCTGGTATCGACTATAGCCAATTCTATTGTCTGAATCAAGAATGATTTTGGTGTTTTTATTTTAGACGGGCAGAATAGCCGGAATCACGGACAGCATGGGAAATCTTTTTTTTAACGAATGTGTTCAAACATTTGCACTGCCACAAAATTTAATTATTTCTCTCTAAAAAAGATTTGAAACATTACTGAAACACGGATAAATATATTAACCGAATTTTGACGAAACAGTTTGTATAGATGCTTCATAAAAAAATAACAAGAATTGTGTAAGAAAAAGCACATTTTAGAGTAGAATAATTTTGAATAATCCCAAAACCCCCTTAAGGAATCTTTAAAGATCACTTAAATTCGTTTAAGTGTATTACTTAATATTCTAATTCTCAAGAAACATATACAATAGACGGCACAGTTGAGCTCATCTCGGTTAAAAAGGCATATATCTAAATTATGTGTTAAAAAATTCAAGGCTCCCTAGGAAGAAGTTTCAACGCTCGTCTACTCATCGAACTTCTCTGTGAATTTCCAATAACCCCGAACATGTTCAATTCACGTACTTCCAACCTCTTTCGTTCAACATATTTACCGTGACACACACGATTTGGCATCAATACATGTACCTCATTCGCAATGTTCCTGAAAAATTCAATAGCAGAAAATTGCTCCTCGACTTCCTTTAATCTTCGCATAAGTCAATATACACGGCCTCGATTTTACATTTCACAATATGTAAATAACAAATAACAGAAGTCATGAAAATAGCGACTGTTTCAAAACTCCTATATGTCGCCTATGTTGGAGTTCTTTATTGACTATTTCATCCCGAATTTCATTACGCGACGTATAAAGGGAACTGGAAAACGACGTTGCAGCAGCACGCATTTATCCTTTTTAAAAAGCCCTCATAGCGTTATCAACAGAAACTTCGGTTGCCGCGGACAAAGCCAAAATGGTTATGACGAAATAATGTCACACGAGCGATGAGAAAAAAGGTGCTCCCTTGGCGATAGAAATAGGACTAGGAGATCGCATAGTTGTGGAATTTGGCGAATCGCCAATGATGTGCATCGAGTTACTGGGTTACAAGGCAATTTTTACCCAACTTAAGGACTTTTGTCGATTTTAGGCTTATTTTCCATGCAGAGGAACTGTGTATACAGCTCGAAAGTAGATGCAGTTCAACGAGCTCCAGGACGGCGATAACTCTGTGGCCTCTTTCGACATAAGACAAATGGAACAACGACGAGCAAAGAAGAATGTTCGTTAATGAAGACCATCAGGAATTGATCGACTTCGAGTTGAGTAAAAAATCTCGATAGTTTATTAACACAGTTGTAAATAGCACCAAGAAGTGCAGGTAAACATTTCTACAGAAGTGTGGCGTTTAATTTAATAGGAATTTATCTTTGACAACTTTAAAGAATTATTTTACATATATTAAATACGATATATAAAATATATTTCCATATTATTTTCTAAAAATGAAAGCAGAGGGAAAATGCAAGTTTTTATTTTTAATTTCTCAGAACTTGTTATTTCTCGTTTCAATGGGATTCTAATAAAGATCACCAAGCGGTTCCGAACCTTTTATGTCCACTATTGTACATCTTTTCAGAAAACACTGCTGATATTCTTCTTCTTTCATACCGCTTCGTGACATTACGAGTCAACGCCCTTTTGATACCATTTCCTGTCGGTCTTATGAGCAGCTTTCTCCATCGACCTTTCTTTCTTCCTTTTCATTGTGAAAAGAGCATCGCGCTCATTGGGCAGACCACGTTTTTTTTTCCTGAAGGGAAGCGAAGCGTGTGCTCGTTTTCCGATTCGTTGCGATTTCCGATTTCCGTCAACTGCCTGTGTCCCGCTTCACCTTCCCTTTTGCGCGTTTGTGTTTGACCAGACGCATGAGATTTATATTACGCTCGGCTTTCGCGCGTTGAAGAACAACCAATTGACTCTTCGATCTGCACCGGAACGAGTTTTCCTACGCCATGATATCCAGTATAAAAGGATTTGAAAAAACCTGTGCCTGAGCGCGATGCAGTAACTAAATTTTTCAGGAAGATTTACTGTTCGCTTTTTAACAGATATCCAATAGCAATGAAGAAAGGAGAATCTATTCGCGAAAACCGTTTAAAGTTACGAGATTGAACTCACGAAAATGTTAAAAGTGCTACTCCTTACTTTTAGAAGGAATATGTAATATATTTCAATTGCTAAGACTGTGTATGCTGGCCCTGTACTAATCATGAGCGCTCCTGATTAAAAAGCCAAATATATGTGAAATACGAGCTTAGAAAATACTTTTTTACAATTTCTAATTTTTACTTCACTACAAACCTTCACTACAAATTTCAGTAATTGAATTCCACATTTTACAGCTGACCAGACCACAAAAAAGTCTTAAAGGTAGTGGTGGGACAAAGGGCAGAGTTTTAAACGTTTTCTTAAAATTTTGATACGGAGTAAGTATATTTTGTTACTTTATAATTAAGTAATGGATTGAAATACAGATTTACTAAGTGCTTAAACTTGTTTTTTAACTATTTTATTCTATATAACGTCAAATCCGGGTGCAAATGATGTAGGTTTATGTCTATTATTGTTTTTCATTGAATATTTTTAAAATAAAAGATTTAATGGGTACTCAAGATGTTTTATTTTAATGACAAATCCATAATCATCGATAATAACTCAAAATTAATACCATATAAAAACTTTACAAAAAATATAGACATTCCAATTGAGATTTCCGCTTAGAGTGACAATCATTGTACATTTTACGCTACGTGGAATTCCATTAATACACAAACTAGTAAACAATAGAAGCTGGTATAAATGAGAATTTTTGAATAACTGCAGCAGTAAAGGTCTGTATAGTCGGTATTAATTCATATCCGATAAAAAACGTGGTTCCCATAAAATCGGGCCGCGCTGTTCGAAAGGGGAGAAGAATAGAAAAACAGCAACGAAGTATTCTCATCTGCTCATGAATTTTTTCGAATGAGCCAGAACACGCGTGCCATTTTTATTATACCGCTGCCTCCATTTTTCGTATCTACCCGCTTCCCATATTTCTCATGCCAAACTGTCGAGATTACATTCCGCCCAGGTAAAAATCGTTTGCCCCCGCCAGCCTCTGGCATTCCAATGAAAAAAGAGATACGTTGTTCGTGTCTTATCGCGAAAATCTTTTAAATTTTACGCAACAGTTCGGCGTCTCTAAGCAGGTAGGGCGGCGTGTAATAGATCGAAGTGAAATGCTGCTGAAATAAGGCAGCGAACGCCAACGATCTTAAAGGCTCGATGCCATCGAACCTTCCGCCTCTTCTCTGTATTTCACCTAGAAATATCGACTAAATCCCGTTGGCTTTACGGAGCTTAGGACTCGCTTAACGTCCCCTGCGTGAAATCTACCGCCCGCGAGTGCAGTTGCACGGAAGTCCTATCGATGCAACTGGGACACAGCCGAAAACACACGTCGAAATCGTAGGTCACAACTTATCTCGGACGCGCAATTTAGACATTCTATTTTCAACGAAATAGGTCAGCGAACGCGGATCGTATTGCTCGCGGCAAGTGGTGTAGGAAATATTGTGTCGGACAAGTGCAATAGGTGTCGCTGGCCGGGCGAGTAGAATAGGACCGTCATCGGCCAGACGGTCCCTGGCCGAAGAATAATGGCTGTCTCGTGTGCAAGTAGAATAGCATTGTGTTTAGTTGGGCCACTGTGATATCAATGTGGTATCTGATCAGACAGGTAACTAGCAACAATAAAGTGGTTAAAGTCTTGGATTATAAAAATATTTTGGTTTCAATTTGCCAATCGTGTTGTGGCAGTACAACGCCGTCACAAGGCCATTACTATAGTCTTCTACTTGACTGTTTATTTCTTTTCCTTTTTCTAGAAGTATTTCTAACTTCCTACTTTTCTACTCCTTCATATGTACCTTTTTATTACTTCCTGTTGTTTCTTCTAGCATCGAGTTTCAAGGGTTCGCACCAGAGTTGGGCATTAACTAAATAAAAAATTATTTAAATAAGAATCAAATAAAAGTTACTTTAACTTTAGATTATTCGACGAACAAAGTTAATCTTTTTATCCAAATTATTCTACGCTTAATTCACCGTCGAATACAGTTAAAGATACAGTTACAGTTAAAGTTAAAAAAATTATTCGACGCTAAAGTTGAAACTCACGACGAATAAAAAAATTAACTTTATTCGTCGAATACATTCTCGTCGAATAAAAATATGAACTTTGTTCGAATAAAAGTTAAAAAATTATTCGTCATGTTCCGAATAAAGTTCACCCGAGTTAACCCAGAGATGGGCAAAATTTTTATTTAAATAAAATTTCGGATAACGACTAAAAGTTAAAAAAATCTTATTCGTCATGTGTCGAATAAAGTTAACTCGGGTTAATAGTTAACCCTCGGAAGACGAATGGTGGATATGGTTGCGTGAGACGAATGCAGGGTCAGTTTGACCCATAGCAACATTTCTATGGTACACGGGTTGCACGAAAAAATTGAATATAAAATGAATTTAATAATTCAAATTTCTAAAATTAACTAAAATTTATTAATAAAGAAATACATAAAAAAAACATTATTTATGTACATTTGATACATAAAATAAGTGTATCTCCTGTATGATTTTTACAAATAATGTTACTGCAACTTAGGCATTTTATACTATATTTTGCCATTGCCAACACAAATATAACATCGTGATAGACTTTGTCAGAGTTGGATCAAAATGGCTTTGCATTCGTTGTACGAGGGTTAATAAGTTTGCCCATCTCTGGTTCGCACAGGCCTGGTCATCGTCAGGAACGTTTGGCTACCAGACCTTTGCGAGTCGGAGGACAGTTTTTTCCCCACACTTTCTCTTCACCCTCTCTATGCTTTTCTCTATTTTTCCGTTTCAATCTTTTTTTTCGAGCTGTCGCTATCCTTATTGTTCGCTATCTCCATCTCTTTCTACTATTTCCTTTTTAACCGTCGAATATAGGCGAAGCTGCCACTTGGTCCCTATCACTATTGTTAATCTCTACTGTCATTGCTTTTTAATAATAAATTGTGTGTTGCTACACGTTGTGTATTAACCTCACACCGAACCACCTCGATGTGATGATAGATAGTAGCTACGAACGCGGTAAAGTATTAAGCCACTTTGTAAGTGATGCTTTCCGAGATTACATCCCAAAAGTCATACAATCCCAAACTGTCGAAAGTTCTAAAGAAACTTTCTCTCCTCGACAAGAACGATCGAAATGGTCGAATAGCAACGTCACACCGTGACAACTACGAAACGTACTACTTCAAGATCGCTGCATACCGACCAGCCCCCCAACAACAATACTTCTCGACATTCCGTCTTTGCTGAAATCGCTCCGCAGCTCTCATTATACCAACATCGACATCTCCTAACACTTCGCCTTGTAAATCGACGAAAGCTCCTCAGCTCGGAGCAATGGCTTGGCCCCGAACCGGTTTAGAGCAGTTTAGGACAGTTTGGAGCAACGAAACTGTCGTCGTCGCAGCAAAGAGGCTTCGATCGACCGTGCCCCACGGCGAGTGATCGGAAAATCGGTTCACGCAGGTGTACGATAATCCCTGTGTGCTTAACGCAACCGGCGCATTAATATGAATCCCTCGCCGCAGCTGAGTAGTTGCCATGCTGGTCAAGCGTTCTTTGCCTAAAGTACGCCACCACCCGTGCACGCGTTATGTTTGCGAGTCAAGGGCTGCGCGGTGGACAGGCGAGCATGTACGGAATCCACGTGCGCGATCAATGAGTTTGTTCACGCGTGGCCACGGGAAACAGATGCGTATCAGTCGTAACTGCGTTACGTGCACGCACATCAGCGCCAGAGGGTACGCGCCTCGAAATGCTAATGGTACCGCGCACGTTGCCTCGTTGGCGGTGTTTTATTCCGTTGATGCGCGCACCTCAGTGATCGCAGCCACGGTGCAAGTGCCCGAAATTTCCATGAACGGGCATCTGGAAGCGAAGGACATGCGAGAAGCTCGCGGCGCTGGAGGAGACGCGGTTACCTATGTACGCTCCCTCCGCGGTAGGGGAAAATTGGTCGAGAGCTGCGGTAATCCGACGATTTGTCACTGTGGAAACAAACGAGAGGGGGAAGTTGGAAGTTGTGGTTCGCGAGCAGTGAAAGATTTCGTGTGTCAGTGGACCGGGAGGACGTGAAACGATGCTACGTATCTGGTTGCTCAAGGCACACGAATGCCCGAGCCGGCTCGATCTTTGAATTTCTGGCGGCAAGAATTTCGCCCGAGGTGATAATGAGAGGAGACTCGAATTATCTTTAGATGCAGGCACGTGACGCTAGCCACGCTCAAGGGACTGGCAGATTTAATGGGGGTACTTGGCCGTTATAGGAAGTTAAGGTACTTCAAAGGGTTTAATCTGTTAATTGGGGGAAACGGGGTAAATCGTCGCTTAAATTTTCTGTGATGAGTAAATGTTAGGTCAAATATGTATTTCACGGTACAGTCATTTCGAGTGGAATATTTAGCACCTTCTAGTACACTCGTGCATAAATTTGTGCATTTATACGTCGTGATTTTGAATAATGAAAGTGCTCGAGGTAATAAAACTTCTACAACGTTTGGGGACGAGATATTTCCGACTGAAAATATAAATAAGCGTTAAAATAAGCTGCATTTTGTGTGCTGTTGACGCAATATTTCCTCAATTTATGCTTTCCACAGATATTATATTATGCATATATTTTATTTCTGCATTTATCCACATATTCCATATTTTTTCCAGTTTCCATGTATGTAGCTTCAGTTCGTGCCACTCCATCGCATTTTATTTCTAAATACAATGACATTTTCACATTTCCGGCGTACAAAATCTCGCCAAATTCATAAAAGTTCTATTCTTCAGCTTGAATATTTCACGTTGATCGCATTGAAGGAATTAAATTTCGGTAATTGTATCAGAAAATGATGAAAGTCCCGCAGTTAACATGATTCTGTCAGCTCTGCGGAGTCAAAGGGCCGAGATGAAAGTAAGGTTATATACTTAGAGATGCGTTCTGATCCAGTTATTTTATGTCCAAGTGAAAGTTCCCTCAGACCTTCATTTTCCCTCTATTTCCCCTTAGCGTGAAGCATGGAATTTCACGGTTAGTTACGAGTAAGTGACTAGCTTATCTTCCATGCAGGAACACTCACAACATATCCATTACTGCTTTTAACAATAATTTTCCTATCTTACAATCTCAACTGCAAAAAAAAATAGTTATTTTTAACAACTACTCGTAACACTCTCGCAGATTCTCCCTCTATCCCTGAAAAAAAAATTGCCACTGCAATTTCCACTGAGGGGAATTCCAGAGAGAAGCTGACATCGAATCAAGAGTAAAGTGACTTTCGCTTCCCGTTCCATGCCCTTTTACTTCATATGAAGCCACATAAAATTGAGCATCCACAGAGTACCATTACGTATCTCTGCGACATCTTCCCGTTCGCCGTTGAAATTCCACGCTTTCCACTACCCTTTAAACATCTCCATTCACATCCATCAAAGAATTCTCGTTACTGGTATTGCACTCTCTCTTCTTCTTGCACGCCCCTTTGCCTGCTTGGAAAAGTGAACACAGCGGACGACGCCGTCGATCTCGCGGGCCAGCATCGTTGAATATCCGTGACGAGATATTTCTAGTACACGTCCAGTCGGCCGGGAAACTCCTGTCACGCTCCGACTGGATTTTCACGCGATCTGTTGTTCCATGAAAAATGCAGCACGGCGGAAGATCGCCGATGGGGAAACGTCGGCACGTAGAAAGAAAGATGACGTCGGGAAGGGAATATAAAAATCGACAGATCGCCGCGACTTACTGCTGCTTCGCGCGTCGCATCGCGCGAGGGTACGTCTGTCGGAGGGTCGGGAACTGATCTTGGCAACTGTTTGATATCTCTCTGGAAAGTACATATCGAAATTGCGTATAAACGAACGAGCTGCTTCAATCCTGTGTAGTACAAAACGATAAGACAGTTTCTACTGAAATTTATCGTCAAAATCGTTGAGTTTCATACCGTTTCACCTTTTCATTTCGCGAATGCTATAATAGATGCTGTAGTAATTTCAGATTTAAAATTTTGAAACTTTCTTAGAATTACCTTGTCCCGATGAATTATATGTTTCTTGCCGTTCATCTTGGTTCTCTTGATTAACATTAGTTAATCTTCTACGTTTATCTTCAACGCTCGCAGCATTCTTCAGCAGCTAATAAAAACCCGGATGATACTCAAGTAATCAGACAATTCCCTTCCACCCCTTCTGTCCCAACCCATCTTGCAGCTTGGGACAGGACCGACTCCATTTGCACCGCGTTGTCCTCGTTCGCCAGCTTCACAAGGGGCACGGAGCTTCACATAATTACAACCGTGCAGCAGGTACCTTCCGGCACCGTTCCCATTGTCCTCCCACGACTTTTGCCCGTCCTTCGAATAATTGTGCCCTCGTGCCCTGCGCCACCCGATTGCGGCATTCCTCAGCGGCGTTCTTCTCGGCGAACAGCCCAGTCGCTGTGTTTTCGCGGGAAAATTAGGATTCAGCGGGAAGAAGCTTTTCGTCGAGTCAGGCGACTCTCAGATTCGAAGGATTCCGAGGCGAATTCGTTCGCGGCGGAGCACCTTTGACGCTCCGGGTCCCGAAATAGATGGAACGTGAAGGGAAAATCAAATTTCGAGGATCCGTGGCGTTTGCATTTTTATGAGATACTGATTTCTCGGTCTGTTTAAGGTTCCGCGGGTTCGAGCTGCACCGTGAAAATGATTTCCATGAAATAAATTCGGTGAGTTTTGACGTTTCTTTCATGTTTTCCCAGCTTTCAGCTTCCAGCAACGTTCGTTATATCGGATTTCACTTCGTGGAGCGAATAGTGGGCTCTGTTGCATAGGGATGAATATTAGTGAACATTCTAGAATACTTCTTGTAAATTTCGTAACTTGTTACTTCAAATGCATAAAGATTCTTTAATCTGTAGTTACTGCTTTCTATTCTAAATTTGTCTAGCCTTAAACTAGGGGCCGTACTACTTGCAATTCACTATTGGATTAATTACTGATATTTATTGAGAGTTCAATTGTTTTCATTCTCAGGCGAATTGAAGAAGAGATCCTACACCAGATTTAAAGAGATCCTGCTAGTATCATGCTGGTAGTGTTCTGTAAAATATAGGAATCGGTGTACACTGGTTGCACGAGGAGGCCACGGGAATTTCAAGGAAAATCCAACGCTGTTAATTTTGAAAAACGCCAGAGATCCAAGATTTTTATCCGCCCGCGAGAAGCAGTTTCCTGCAGAATTGCGTGCACCGAGATTTATGCGAATTAGCGTTTATATCTCTCGAGGCAGACTGCTGTGTGCTTGAAACACACGTTTGTGAGATCGCCCGTAAGTCTTACTTAAGAATGAAGCATCGTGCCATTGTCGATTATAACGGAGTTGGAGCGCTCGTTTAACACTCATTCTCCAGGACTAACGAGAAGCATTAATGCTCTTAAAAAACTGATTCACCATTCTATCCATTCGCTTCCCATTCTGCGTCTTGTACAATTCGACAATCGCTTCCTTCGTCCATTTTAGGTTCATCAATCTTCTCTGTTTGTCCAGTACCCGGAGCCCAGACTGTTCGTTACGCTTTTTATTTTTGCACGCTTCGAGAAGTTTAACGTCACTGGAAATTTATTGCAATTCGATAGTCCTTGTGAGTTATGGCAACCAGTCGAAGTTTTAAATTGTTATGCCCGGAAGCAATAACAAATCATTCTACGTCACTTGAATGAGTCGTCACGCAGGTCAGTCAGTTTTTAATAAAATTTAATAACAGATATCGTCTGCATCAAGCATTTCACAAATTTCATGCGGAATTCCTTTCTCGGAACTATCGTCGCCACAAAAGTGTCGGAGAATCGTGGAGAGCATCGTTCGTGAAGAATTTCAGTACAAATATCAAAGTGCCTCGGATTTCAGGAATCTCTTCCTCCGTGGAGACGCTTCGGTATTCCCGTTGGAACGCAGTAAGGATCGCTCCACGAAATCAATAATTTCCTTGGTTTCCAATAACTCAGGGCTACCTCCGTTGTCTTTTATTTTCTTCCATTTCTTCTCTAAAGGTCGCGTTTCGACGTTTGTTTGGGAACTGGAGCTTGTGATTGAAAAATGGAACCCTGACAGACAAAACGAGACTCTCTTACGTCAGAATGGATGATTACATGAAATGGGATAAACTGTGAACGAAGTGACGTGGAGCCTAAAGAAGGCAGCTGCTCACTCGAACGCAAAGCGAACCTTTACTCCACTGAAAATATTAATGCTAGTCGCGCACGTTGCATGGCATTTTCCTGCAGCCTGATTTCGTAACAACAATTCGAAACTTCAAACATTTGTCTTTTGTTCCAATCACCGCCCACCGCGGGTTTGATTACCTTGTATCGGTGCAAACGCGATGTGAACAAACAGCGGACTCTGTTTGCACGCGATATTATCAGTTTTGAAGACGCGGGAAGGGCCGTGCTCTTCGAGTGAAAACCGATAGTGTCAACGTTCGGGATCAGGATTTGTAACAAGAAAATAGCATTTCACTTCGTTGCAGATCCACAACGGCAACAAATTTATCCTTTAGAAAATAGGAAGGGTTTCCAGCAGAGGTGGCCAAACTTTTTATTTAAATAGATTTTCGAATAACGGATAAAAGTTTAAAAAATTATTCGTTATGTGTCGAATATAGTTAACCCAGATTAACGAGTGCGCGTCAGAAAATTAATTGACGTCGAATAAAATTAAAGTTAAAGTTAAAAGTTTTATTCGACGTTGAAGTTGAAATGCTAGACGAGTAAAAAAATTCACTTTATTCGTCGAATAATCTAAAGTTAAAGTAACTTTTATTCGATCTGGTATTTAAATAATTTTTTATTTAGTTATTGTCCAACTCTGGTTTTCAGGGATTGTAATTTCGGTTTTTACTAATTTAATTTCCAGTACCAGTATGCGTGGCTGAATTACAGCTGAACTCGAAGGTGTCTAAAATATAATAGATCCATTTCTACTAACAGGATGGTGGTTCAAGAATAGATCTATTCCACGTGACTAGCGGCGGACTATGACCGAGATCATGCTACTTGCTGTCCCTTATTCGTCGCGTACCTATTCTGCTCACCTGACATCAATCTATAAATAGATTCATTCCACTAGACTTGAGCCTGATCACCGACAAGATCGTACGACTTGTCACGGCTGATTTATTGTGGGCTTATTCTACTCACTAAATGGGCGGTTGACAAGCATATTTGTTCCAGTCAATTTATTTCTGAGCGTAAAGCTGGCGTTACTATGTCAGACGCTGCTGACGCAATTATATACACTGTAATAACGTCTTTAAGGTCGTCCTTAAGGGGGAACACCACTGTGAAAGTTGAAAAAGTTTCGATTTTTTTTCTCTTCACTTTCTTAATGTTTGACTCTTCAAAAATAATCTCTGAAAATTTCAAGTCGATATTCGAAGAATTTACGAAGATACGGTGCATTTTGTGAAATGCGTCACGGTACAAATGCACTACAAGTCAAACTTTAAACGCGATTTTCTCGAAACGACATTTTTCTAACTGATCGAATCAATAGCTCTGTCAATTTTTATCCGAGCGGCGTGAAATTTTTACAGGATCTTTAAAACAATAGTATCTTCAGTTGTGCGTACCGATTTTTTGATCGAAAACATATTTTTTGAAATACGCTCGAAAAACTATCCATTTTTTTGCCTATTTTCGAAACTTTTTCTTCCCAAGCGCACCATTTTTACAAAAATAATTTTTTTTTAAAAATCGGTACGCACAACGGAAACTACACTCATACCGATTATATTAAAAAAAAAAAATTTGATTTCAGAGTTGCCGTTCCAGAGATATCGTTTCGATAAGCGACCTATGTTTTCTTGTGAGGGGTGTAGGAGATTAACTGTACATGGAAATCTATACATGTTTTTCTATTACTTTTTTTTTTATAGTCTCTTAAGACATTGTTCTAAAGATAGGTAATAACAATTTTATAATAAAACTGGAAGTTATTCCTTAAAAAAATCTTGAAAATGGGCTCATTTTTCCGGCCGTCACAGTGGTGTTCCCCCTTAAATCACGTATGTTTTCGGGAGGGGGTCGCGAATTTCTTACGTTTTCTTACGGGGGAGTCAGGTAGTGTCTTACGTAATATTTTTTTTAATCTAATTTTCAATATGGGTAGCCTAAAAAATTATGTTTCATCGCATATTCACGAAGTCGAATTGAATGAATTATATAAATCTTTAAAAGAATTTTAAATAATTTTAATAACTGAAAAAATGCAATGTAGGGGTGGCGGTTGGGATATCAAATCATACGAGTTCTTATACTTAGAGAGGGAAGGGGTAAGAGATCGCCAAAATTGCCTATAGGTATTTCAAGAACGCCCCTATGGTGAAAATAATTTTCTTTGTTAATGTACAAGCTCCACGAGTAATGCAATGTTTTACTATTAAGAAGATAAAAGTACCTTGCTCCTCGATTCAGTGAAAGTCACTTACTACAATACCTTTAGAATAGAAAATATTTGTGAACCGATATTAGTCTGCGATTTGAAGTTTGGAGATCGCGATGCAGTCTGGGTTACAAGAAGCGAGTTCTTCAGTGGAAAATGCTAGTTTGCGACGTTGCGAATGTCCTTATATGAAAGACAGAGACTATCCTGTGCGAAAGCGAGCAGGAGAAGCGACCCAGAATAGCAATATCGGGGCGATTTCTCTTGGATACGCAAAAATACGATCACTGGCGGCTCTTCGACGACAGTTCGATTTCCTTTTCTTTTGGCACGGTCGGCGGGGTGCGTGCGCGGGAGGACTGCTGACCTCGAGGATCTTGTTCTAGATCGTCGCTCCGTCTTTCCGTGTAAAAAGAAAAGGGAAGCCCAGAGACACTCTTTGCTCGATTGGCAGCAAGAATCGTCAGTCGCGAAGCTGCCACGATGCTTTCGCGTTCCTCTTAGCGGAAAGTGCTATTTGAAACGAATGTGGGAAAATCGTGGCTCGTAAACAAGGTTACGCTCTTCATCTTGAGAATCTTCCTGGGCACGAAGAGTATACTCATCGCTTTTGCTGACTTCGAAACTCTCTCAAACTCCATAAGGCTTCATACGCTTGTTTCGTCTACAGTGCTGAAGCATTCGAAGTTCGTTAACGATGGGCGAGATTAATGAAGCAAGTAGAATGGAAGCACTGCTTTGCAAGCAGAGCATTGTTTTTCCTTATTTTTAAGTTATGGGTGTAGTTATAAGGAGAGGACACTTTTTCAGGGTGAGCATCATATCGTAGGAATCGCAAGTTTGTTGATCGTGAAAAGTGAGCAAAGAATTGTACGAACCTAGATTCCTGTTCTCCTTCGCTTCAGAACTTCGAGTCCACCGACAAGAAAATATTTGCAACTTTGAAAGTGCAAAAGTTGCGGAAGTTACTGTTGAACGTGGCCGAAATATAATTTATCGTGTATATAAAAGTCTGGAAACACAGGCTTCGATCATTGAGCCGTGTGTAAAGAATACCAGAAGACGACGAAAGTAAAGTGGAATGAAAAAGGTAGAAATTGAGGTTCTCTAGACGAAAGTCTGCTTTACTCTTCAAACATTTTTCTTCTGTTTAATATAAATTTTCCGTGTTTCCCTTGACCAACGAATATCCCAACATTCAGGAGGAATTTTTCAATCAACCACTGATGCAATTGTGCATAACTAAAAGTGAAAAACTTGGCAGTTCTGCGAAAGCATCTGGACTTAGTTTACAGGAACGATCGCGTAGAAGCAAGAAGTTCGTGCAAGTAACTTTTGCGTGTAACTGAACGAAGAAACTTGGCATTCCCGTTTCCTGAGAACCGTGGATGATAATCTATGCTCACTAAGCACGCTATGCCCTTGTGACCATTTCGTTCCAGCAATTCTATCTGCACAGAAATCGTTAAGAGGGAAATCCTGTTTTTGGGGCTAAAAACATAGCAAAATTTGGATTTTTTTTAAAACAAACTGGCGATTCGATTCGTCTGAAATTTAGACAATGCTTTTATGCATCTTTGAAGAAGTTGTAGTTTATTTTATTAAGTTTCAAAAATAAATATAGGAGTTATACATAATCATAGTCCGCTGGTGTGCATGGTATTTATCTCCCAGGTAAGTAATCCGAAACAGAAAAATGAAACGGCGTTTTACTTTATACATATGTAGCTTGAATTTGGCGAACCAGTATAAAGTAAAAAAAATTATTGATTATTGTTTGATTTTTCAAACTGAAAGGTGTGAACCTTTATTTTTCGCTATCCAGTTTTGCGCCAATTTTCGTACGTAACAAAAAAGTTATATAACTTATCGGTATTCTGGATCATCAAACTTAAGGATGTATCGGGCGTACAATATCAGACAAAAGTATATGAAATTTGAAATACTTGAATATATACGTCTTACGCATAGTAAATCTAGATGTAAGGAATTCGAACGACAGTTGGAGTCTTATTTTTAATCCTAGGAAGGTATTTTTCCCTTTACAAATGCTTTCTCAAGCATTATTTGCTAAACTTTTGGCAGTGAAAATGCCCACAATTCACCATTTTCACAAGTTACAATTTATTTCATTAAAACTGTGTAGTGAAAACAATTGAAACTCGGCAGATATTTTCATCTACCCATATACTGCATGTACAAAAAAATTGAAAACATTGGCACTATTTCTTCAATATTTTTTCAGATGGTTTATCCGTCAAGATCGTCTCTTTCCATAAGAGTACGTGTATATAAAATCAGCGAAAATTAAAATCATTATAACTCAGTAACCGTTTAGTGAATTCGTTTAAAATTTTTGGAGCACATCAGGAATATTAAAAAGAACAATCTCACAAATGTTCACCAACTTGGCACTATTTTGAAAATAGGTCCAATACATCCTTAAAAAAAATGCCAAATTGAGATATGATTTCAAACCATAAAATAGGATTCCACCTTAAGTTTCGCGAAATGCGTATCGACGACGTCCGCAAGAAAGATCTGACAGAAAAACGTGTCCAAAAGAATTTCAAGATGAAGAATCATGGCAGCAGTCTCTCTTTCGGATTCAAAACTCCTGAACGTCGAGCAGAGAAGTGCTGATTTCGTTGATAGAACCGGAGACTTTTAGAATCGGTTCGTTGAAGCCTGATTGACGGCTAAAGGAGACTTGATGAACAAACTTCCCGCCTGAGCTGGAAGAAACTCGGACACCCCGGTCCGTTTGGCATCCCCTAGGCATTTATTTGGTTGGCTACCCGTACAAATACGCCCGTGACTGAAGAGTGTCGTCCAACACCGATGGTCCGCTCCTTTCCCTTGCAGATGTTCCCTCGCGACTCCCAGTTTCCGATTTAGGTTTTTATCCCGGACAAAGTGCATCCGGAATCCTCCAGAATCAACACTAAATCACGTACTTCCCCATGACTTTTCTGAGTCGTTCGCTCATTCCTTCAGATTCGTTCCATCGAGCACGGCGGCTTTGAATTGCTAATTCCCAATGATCGTCGCGGCGGAACTGCGGCGTCCTTTCAATCAGCTGCGAAAGAAATTGGCGTAAAAGCGGCCAATAAGGCTTCTCTATAGATTCTGTAGTAAAATCACTTCCCACCGTGTTTAGAATCGCTGTACGTTTATGTCTAGTGAAAAGAATTCGAAGTACAGGACTCAATCGTTAAAGTGTACTTTTGTGATTTTTTAGAACAAAGCATTTTCAAGATGCATTTTGAGCTTTTTGAACGCTAAAATTTAGTGAAGATCACAGTTAGAGGCTTGCGATAATCAAACTTCACCTAATAAATCAGTCTGATATTGGAAAAGTTTTGTGTAGATAAATACGTACGTAGAATAAAATTCTGCGTGGAGACATAAATTCAGGAGAAACGTGGCTGGACAGACAAGTAGAGTGAAACTGTGTTTGATCGATTGGATAGGATAAAAGCACAACTGGAGGGGTGCGCAGAGCAGAACGTTGTCTGATCAAATACCAGAATAAAAAGATAGGTAGACCGGTTTACACGATAAGATGTACTTGATCAGATGTAAGTAGTATAATACCACGCGTGGTCAGCCAAGTAGAACAGAACCGTGTCTGGTTGGACAAGAAGAATAAAAGTGTTTTTCAAGTGGAATGTAATTGAAATACCAAAAAGCTGTTTACTAAAACAATTATAAGTGTAATTATTTAAAAATATACATTTTATTTAATTTAATATCACGCATGCAAAATATGTATTGTTATTAAAAGCCAGATGGGAAGCAGATACAAACAATATATTTCCTCGTACTGATAGGACATAAAGCACTCGAACAAGAGATAAAAAAACTTACAAATTTATGTCAGCAACATTTACCACAGTTTATATTGTATTCGTTATTTGAACATCATTCGCAGATTATTTCATAAAAAGCAAAACCAATTTCCACAGAAAGCCTGGGTTCTTTTTTAAATTCTTTTAAAATTCAGCCTCGCTAAACGACAATGTACGGCCATAATAATTGTCCGAGATTTAAAATTCAATTTAAATTAAATGGAAGAAAACTGTCAGACCTACGTTAAATTTAAACTGTTGTTAACTATCGTCACAGTACTCTCTAATGCAAAAATTTAATATTACAAGTATAAAATAGCGGCGAAATTGGAAAATAGATTTCGCGTCAGTTAGCCTCTGAAATTATTTCATTTCGGAGTATTATTCAAATGAACTCGTATTATTTCACGCGTTCCGGGATGTGTAAATTTCTCGCAATTATATCCTGGATATCAATTTCTGCAAATTATTAATTCAGTGCTTATCTTCGTTATTTATTTCTTCCATCAGACAACTCTATTTTTCGATGGTACACTGTTTTCCATTCCCCCTTCGAAGGTATATGCTCCTTCAGAAATCCTCACTGACAACGATCGGGGGACGGAACGTGTAAACCTCTGTTTTAGTTTTATTTGAGCTGGCGCAACCGATCTCTATGACACTCGTTTGCATTTCTAACAGGCTTACCGTTTTGGTCGACGCGGCTTTTGTTCTTTCCCCTCACGTCTACGTCAATGAACGAAGTTGCCGTGCGTAACATGCTTAACGCGCAATATTCTGCGTACGTGTGTGCGTGCGCACGACAATGTGAAACTTCACGAACTTGAAACTTCAAGTACCGCCGGATCGCCGACTTACACAACAGCTTTTTGTGATATTACCGAACTGCAAACTCGGAAAGCGTATAATTTTTTGCACGAACCAAGTAAATTCTAAAGATGAATTTCTGAAACGTATATTACACCGACGGTTAAAGCGCTCGAGTCCGGCATTCCCGAAGAATAGCTCCGTTTTCCAGGCTACAGTGCCGCAACAGAAATTATTTCCCCGAATCACCGCAGCGAAGAAAGCTCTCGAAACTACATATGAAGCCAGGTTTACGGGCGGTGCACGTACATTACGTTCGCGGTTCCGTAGACTATCTCGACAACTTTATGAAAAACGTTTCATAAGGGATAATCGAATGTCATAAGCGACACCACCGCGAATATGGGACGAATAAATATAACTGGTTACGAACAGAGACCCGGCTCAAGACTGGGTCAGGGCAATATTCGATTTCTGTTTGCTTTTCGTGCAACGCCAACGTAACCGAATTAAATTTCCGAACGAGAGTATCGTAGACCTAGCCGTCCCTAGACACTGTTTACCCTTCATCCGGCACCCGAGCTGCCGATCGTTTAATTAAAATTCTCACCCCCTCGGAACCAAAGCGATCGGACGTGTTTGATTCCGAGCTGGAATCTCGTCTGGAATGAATTATAGGATCAACGAGCTCCATCATTCAATTTCATACCCTGACCTGCACGCGGGAATCTTCGTCCTCCGCGTAATCGCGCTGGTGACACGTAATTCGTTAAGTTCTCACTTCGATTTCGAGTATTATTCCCTCTCCTGCCGCGCTCGTTGAATTCGAATGGCATCTGAAGAAAACCTACGCGCATGTTGTAATTTCAAATTAAATTAGACAGGAGGATTCTTACTCTCCGTTTGATAGTCGCGTGGGAACATTCATCTCCATACACGAAATCCAAATTAATTTCATTTACATTGAACTTAATTCAGGCGTGCCAAGAAATACGAAAAAGTGTCTGTGTGCTCGGAATTACACTCCGTTTGCTTTCTCCAGTAACGTTTACAGTACAAATTTCCCAGATCCACTTTGAAATGACTCGAAAGTAAAGAACTTGGAAGAAAGAGGTGCAGCTTTCAGAAGAAGTTGGCGGTAGCTGCGTTAAGCTAGCGACAACAAGAGGAAAAAAGGAGCTGGTAGTCGCAAAAGTGAATCGTGCGGAAGCAGGTCGTTTGAATGCATACGGCCGATAACGATAACGGTACCGTGAAGACACGGCCGGGTGATCCTCGAAAGAACAAAATCGAAACGTGGAAAACACATAAGAATAAAAGGAGGGGGCAGCGGGGCCAGGCGGGTTCCTTTAATGCCCAGACTTTCACAATGGATTTCGCTAGTGGAAAAATAACGACGAAAGAAAGAGATACCCTTGCACGGGATGCAACGGGAACACGACTCCGCGAACAAAAGCGCGGAAGAGGTGATGTTAACCGGGTGGTTTTCCCCGAAAAGGCGGTGGTTTTATTATTGAAACATTTCACGGAAGTTCGGCATCAGGGATCTTCAATCCCAGCGGAAGCTTGGCGATCACAAGTTTGCTGACCTGCATGAATTTTTTAGCGGAAAATACGGGAAGAATGCCAACGGAGGGAAGTGACAAAATTATAATATGCATATGGAAGTATTATCATCAAAGGACAACAGTAACCCGTGAGGTAAGAAAAATTCGTTCGCCCAATGGGTTGAAAGAAACCTGATTTTCAGCGGCAAATTGATGGCGTCGAGGAAATGGTTCTGGAGAAGCGAGGTTCCACTCGTTTTCTTTTGTAATAGACCGTCGTCGATTAAACGATTCCTTATTCCTCAACGGAATAACGTTCACCCGTGTAAACACCGTGCCCCGATCACCAATTCAACATCTCGATTTCAATTTCGCGGCTTATTTACCTGGAGGCGTAGCTCGCGCGACTCGATGGGAAATCGCCTGGGTGAAGTCGAATTTTCCTGATCGTAGAGTTTTCGCGCGAATTTAATTTTCAGGGCTTTCGGGGTTAACGCGGCTGAAGCGAACAAGGGGAAAGAATGCTCGAAGCTGCTACTCCGTTAGAATGTTCCTCTCCCTCCCAAATTAAACGAAATCGTCGAAATCGTAGTAGTTCGGAGTACCGAGTGCGAAAAAGAATTCGTTGATGTTTTCGAGTAATGGGAGTTCAATGTTTTGGAATAATTAGTCGTGTAGGTACGATTAAATATATTTAATTTCGTCCAGTTCATTTATCCTAGTCATCTGAGCGACTCGATTTTCCCAACTGCCCAAACTTAAGAATCCACTTGGCTGAATGTAACACTCGATTACAGTTTCGTGGAATTAATATCATTTCGAAGGGAGTGGAACTGTGTTGTCGGATGAAATTCCTTTCAGATAAGCTGGAAGGACGATTCGTTCCTGGCCACAGAACGCAACCAAGCGTGGAGGAAACGACAATTGTCATAAGGGTACTTCCTCCATGCTTTATACAAAGGGGATGAAACCTTTCACCCAGTAATTCAGTTCAAATATGAGAATAAAGAGTGACGTAGCTTCTTCAGGATTCCAGGAAAGTACTGCTTGGCCAGCAAGAAAGAAGAGCTATTTACCTCAGCCTGCAGACTCGGTAACGTCACTTTATATTACCCCACAAAAGTTCCTCCCAGTATTTTCTATTTTTTCCCGCAATTTTTCATTAAGAGCTCACGAAACGATTGTCCAACGTGCTCCACAGTCTTTCAAATCCTTTCCATTCAGACTTATTACGGACGCAACCGCAATGCGTCCTGCTCTGAGAGCCAACTGTACGGCAGTGATGTAAACGTAATTAGTAGACAGAAGGCAACGGGATAATTGGTAAATGCGCGTTTGGATAAGGTTCGCGTGAAGCAGATGCACGGGACTCGAAATACGCGTTATGCCGCGAATGTTTCCACGTAAGGGAGGAAACTGTGGAAGGACTATATCACGGGTTAATTACACGAAACCTCGTGCACGCTTATGCATGCTGTGCTTTAAACGATCAACTCGGCCAGTTGATGAGGAGAACGTTATGTACGAAGTTCCCTGCTTTCCATTCAGATTGCTGGGACTTCATGTTGCTTCGGTGAAGGGATGCATGTGTCTGACTTGCTCGAACCGTCCACCCCTTTGCAGCACACCCATGCAGCTTTTAATATATTGCACTGAAACAGCAGGACCTGATGGTTGGCTGTGTCACCCTGGATAGGTCGAGGATCTCCATTAAAACTTAGGTTCCTTGTTCAATTGCGTGCGTACGGGGTTGAATGAATTAGCTGTGACTGATCACTTCGTGGGGGATATGAGAATTATATATACATATATATATCTTTCGAATTGAATTCGCGGAGTTTATTGTTTGATAAAAAGAAGGGATGTGGTATGAAATATCTTAAATTGATTATGTTTAAGGTAACGTAAAAGTAAGGTGGATATTTTATGGTCTGCTGTTTGCAACTCCCTTTTGAAAATTTATCAGGTAAATATTAATGATCTGTAGGTACTCGATTGAAACTTTGTACATGCAGTTTTTTGTAGACTTCTCAATGTTTATTCAGTCACTTATAAATATGTTAGATTGCGATAGTTTCAATGGTAAGGCAGAAGTTGGATTCATTTCCGAATCCTTGGACGGTACGTTTATCAGAGCTTATCTCCAATATTGACCCATTCTACTCCTCAGACCATACATTGTGACTATTCTACTTACACATACGCCTCTGCGCCATTCAACCGGTCTGGTTGTAAATAATACTATTGTATTTACTTGGCCAGGCATTGTTAAGCCACTTCGAAACGAACCTAACAACAATTTTCTTCTAGCATTACCAAGGAAAATTGAAGAGTTCTTGTAGAAAACACTGTAAGTGCCAAAAATCAAAATTTTCAGGAGAGAGAAAAAACTTCCCTGACTTTAAATTATTTGTTTTGATTGCTAAATTTGATTAAGTATACAATAACCAAAATGTATTACAAAATTTTCTACTTTTTGCATTAATATAGTCTAAATTCATGAAAAAAGAATTGTATTTGTAGAAAACCCTGTGCCACCTCTTAGTTGTAGAGGAAACTGAATATGCCATTCATTTCTGCAAGCACTGCAAGTGCCAATTCTGTTTGTCCCTAGCTAATTGGCTCTTACATTGTGTTCTACAGATTAAATGGCGTTGAACGTATCAGCGGTACCATCTTTTAGCACTACTGGTAACTTATTTAGAAAGAGAAATTGCATTAAAATTCTATACTATAGTATTATCCTTGGCACGTAGAATATTTTTCGATAAATCATTTTTTTTTATAATTTTGGCACTTACTGTGTTTTCTACCAGGACTCTTCAAATTTGCCTAAAAGCATTATTTAGTAGGAACACTGTTACAAATATTGATTAGTCTATTTTTCTTATGTTTTTATTAAACATCTACTTTTTTATGCTTCTATGTATCTACTTCATATTTAACGCGATTCATATTCAAGAAAAGCTCAATGAATGAGCATATATAATAATAATGATGATGATAATAATAATAATAAGAATAATAATAATACGTCTTTATTACATTCCCAAAAACACGAAGAGAAGTAATGGGCGAGACTCAGCACTTTGCTGCTTTTAAGTCTAACCTGAAGACTAATGGCAAAGTACAATAATAATAGAAGGAGAACATAAATGCAGTAAGTTATAAAAATAAATTATGACTGCAAGAAAGTGTACTAAATATTTTTCTGAAGACGACAGAAATATTTTCGAACATCGATTTCAGCTCAGCATGTTACTTGGCAGTATGACAGTTCCAGATTGTAGAATTTCTGACACACAGATATCTCTCGAGAATAGTTACTCGAGAAGCACGAGATCTGCGAAAAAGTGAAATAGAATGCGCGAATCGCCCGCGGAATTGGAAACGAAGGGTTGGCGAAAATTTCGTTACAAAAAGAATGGATATTTTCCTTGGGAAAGTCGTTCTTCACATACATCCATCGGTTACTAGAATTGCGCTTTTATCGAAAACTATTGGAATTTTATGGCAGAAACTAAGGAGCTCTTATGAATAATAAAACGAGAGTGCAGAAGGATAGAAGTATTGGCAGTCCTAAAATATTAAAGTAGGAAAGGTGACATTCGGCGATGTAGAGAAGAGCGGTAGACACTTAGAAATATGGCCAAGATGATGATACTAAAAAGACTGTAAGATAAAACTGGGCAAACCGTTGAACGGCTGGACAGGTTAAACATTTCAGCGAGGACGAAACTCTATACTTCGAATTTCATGTTCACTTCCGTGTTACTGTGAGATTGTTGCCCGGGTTGAGTGGCCTGGAGTGATCTTCCGTGTCTCGATCCTTCAAAAGTTAGCCAATATTCCATAAAATAAAAGAAGTACACTCATTAAAAACTCAGCATGTAGGAAGTTCGTTATTTGTTCTGATTCCAAAAGTGCATTGCAGGCGATTCAAGTCCCCAGGATGCCAGATGAATTAATCCAATATATCCAAGCGTTATATTCAAGACTCATTAAGGGGTTATACCTAGTCAGGCGGCCTAAAAAAGGCGAATGTTTGTGATTTTTTTTTGAAAAAGTGGATGGATATATTCTTACAAAACCTTTTGCACTTAATAGAGCAACATTTAAAGAACAGTTGGTAATTTTTTCGTAGAAAAATATTTAAGTTTATAATAAAGTAACAACCCACACCGAAGAAGCCTTTTTAAAAATTTGGTTTTGCGGTGAGCACTACCATTCGGAACCAGGTTATCTAAAACCAAAAAACAAAAAAGATTTCGTTAGTATATTAATGTATCCTCTGATTAACGGAGGGAATTTCCGAAGTATTAATTTAAAACCAAATGGTGACTATTTAAAGTTGAAATCCTGATTTTTTCGTGCAAAATTCACGCGAAAAAGTCAGGATTTCAACTTTAAATAGCCACCATTTGGTTTTAAATTAATATTTCGGAAATTCCCTCCGTTAATCAGAGGATACATTAATATACTAACGAAATCTTGTTTGTTTGTTGATTTATGATAATTTGGTTCCGAATGGCAGTGCTCACCGCAAAACCAAATTTTTAAAAAGACTTCTTGGATGTCGGTGTTACTTTGTTATAAACGTAAATATTTTTCTACGAAAAAATGACCAAATGTCCTTTAAATGTTGCTCTTTTAAGTGCAAGAAGTTTTGTAAAATTATATGCTTCCACTTTTTCAACAAAAATTCACAAACATTCGCCCCTTTTCGGCCGCCTGACTAGGTATAACCCCTTAAAGAAGAAAAAGATATTAAATTTGTATGGACACCTTCTCGCGTGGGAATCATGGGAAATGATAAAGCAGATCATGCAGCCAAACCAGCGACACTATACACTATCCAAGGCCCACCTGAAATTATCCCGTTCCAGAACTTCAGAAGAGAAATAAAAAGAAGATTAAGGGGTAACTGAGCCCAAAAACTGACACCTCTAGTTTCGGCAAAACTTCCAGTAAACAAAACAGGAGACTTTAAACCAGGTCTGAGTGGACTAAATACCAGACTGACACATACACACTTGATAGTAAAAGAAACTATACCTAAATGCGAAATTAGGTAACGAAAATCTCAATATAAGTCACATTCTTTTTGACTGCAATCATCTCGCTAAAAGCATGAAAAGTTACCGAGTTAAAAATAACATAAGCGAAATAGTGAACTCACGAGAAAATATTAGAAACATAATTACATTCTTAAAAGCGAATAAAATATACCTACACTAAATTGTAAATTTGGAAACGATTTAAGCTTGTTTGTGTGTATAAACCTTATACTGCGTAATATGTAGGTACCTACTTTACAGAAAATCTTACATAATTTAATGCACAGTGCAACTACTGTTAATTTGTAAAGTCGCTCATAACCTTAGTTGTTAAACTCAAAATCTTATTAAAAAAAAAATAAGTACTCAAGACGATCTACCCATCAATTTAATATAAATTATGTGGATAACTTTCTGGAATCGACAATCTCACATTAACAATAAAATTTCCTACAATAAACACATCAATAAGTATCATACAAAAAGTGTAAAGGAATTCACAGGCACACGTAATTCAAAGTAAGACAAACGCAACTTTTCTTTCTCTTTTGAGATTGACCTACATCTCTACAACAGAGACGCGCGATGCATTTACCTGCGTCCCACATTCCAGAATATTCTTAACGATCCCGGCAAAACACTACCCTGAGCTTCGAAAGTGTATTCAAAGTAGCAGTGGAACGATGCACTCAGTTGGTTTCTCGGCCTGAATTTATTCGCTGCGCCATACATCGTTTTCCAGAGCGCACAGGATGCGTCGCGATGCAACAGTCTGCAGGAGCCCTCGTGTTTATCTGGCTACTCGGCGGTTCTCAGTGGAGAATCATTGGTCGGAAGAAGGAACTAGTCGAGGGTTTCAACCTGGCTGGTTCAAAATGAATCAGATGCCGTCTAGTAACGGATTACAAGGGAAGACCGGTTACATTTCCAGTGGGAAAGTTTCCGAAAGCCATCACGGAGGATCCGCTTCGATGGCCGAGGCTAATGGATACCCGTAAAAATGATCTATACCGGCGGGAACAGTTTTACGAATCGCGCTGAGAGCACGATGCATCAACGTACGAGGTCGAGAATATTTCGTTTCCATCGACCTTTCTTTTCCTCTCGATATCGATTCGCGGATAAACTCGTGTTTCGTAACGAAGCTACTTTAATTGCGCCATTCAGAACGCGGCTGCTGTACATTACTCACTGGATTTAATTACAACTATATGTATGATATTATTGATTGCGGGGATTGCTACGTGTTCGTTGATTATAAAATAGCTATGTAAAAACAGACGGTTTGGATTTAATTATTCAATTCTGAATCAGGGACGAGTTTTGAATGATTAATCGTTGATTGGTGATGAAACAAAGAAGTTAAATGTGGAAATGGGAATAACTTCGGTTTGAAAATAATCTGTGATCAAATTTCTATCGATATTTCATTGCTCCAATATTAATCAATGGTCCTTTTTACTCATATGAAATCACGCTAAAAAGGAGAACGAAATTTTTTAACTACAAATATAAAGGTTTAATCCGGAACTATAGAGGTGTCACGTTACACACGCGCAAAGTTATACTGAAAGGTATGTTTCGAAATGCATTCCCTGTCAAGACAAATCCCTCGCGCAACGCAAATTGATTCGAAAAGGAAGCACAAACAAAGGATTATATGTCATCCGTTTGAGAAGTTCCTGCATACCTTTCCCTTTACGAACCAGAGTATCAGCTCTTCCGCAAAGAGGAAAAGCTCGTTATGTACCCTGCCCACTGTCCATTGTGCTTTGTTCTTTAAAGTAAGGGTAAATACCGCGTCCCAGAAGCAGTGTCAAATTTTATGTGGGCATTGTATGTGTGCTTGCAGTTGTTTCGGTGACTCGAATGGAAAAATCCGCCAGGAAACGAGGAAAAGTGTAACAACCGACCGAGGGAAACTTCCGCGTAGCTTCACTGCGGGAAATCAAGTAACAAGCTGTCGATGAGAAATCTTTCGTGTAATATCAACTTTCGTGAGTTTATGGTTGTCGTTAATATAATTCATGACGAGCCACAAATTTCTGGATTACGACTTCTACGACTTAAAGGGAACATCTCAGTGCAGTTGGATCACAGAATTATTTCGCACATATTTAGCATCTAGCCCCTGAAAATGCTGCAGCGATGTAATCTCGCATTTATATGTATGCAAGCCGCTATGAATAAATTTAAAATCGTTCGCGTAAAATGCGAATAAACACTCTTCCAAAGTCCATTGCGGTTAGGCGAGGGATCTACAAACGAGTTGGCGAAGATGGGCGAGTGCTTCGGGCGATTCGCATTCGAGGGCAGACGGATCTTGCGAGAAAACGTTTATCCAGCCGCAATTCAGACTGGGCGCAAGAAGAAATTTGCATCTGCTTAATCACAAGTTTCCAGTTGGTTCTGATTCATGCAACCACCGCTGGAAACTGCTGATCCAACAGACCTGTCGATTTTCATTGAAAGCGTTTTCCCCGTTAAATATTGATCGTTGGTTTAGAGAACTGTGAAATTTCAGATTCAGAATCATTTTTCTTGGGAGTTAGCGGGGGATTTGCAAATTACAATAAGAAGAATACAATTTATTGGCCAGAAGGCTCATATGCAGTTTTCTACTGAAGGTTGTCTGACCATTGGTCGATACGTTCCACTTATGGAGGTATGGTTACGCGCAGACACATTCTACTTTGGAGGAGGTAAGGATATAGTGATACAGTTTGCAGTATCTGATTAGTGAATTATTATGTAAAATATGTATGGGTGAAGTGTAATCAGAAAATGTGAATAGGGTGATCGTACCTAATATCGCCCATGTTTCTAATATCGCCACTCGCGATATCTCACAAAGTAAGCACTGAAAGTTATCGGTTAAGTACTGAATTAACGCCCAAATATGTGTAGGAAGAGATACTGTAATTGTAGAGTCATGTGATCAACGATTACAGAAAGGGAAGTATTTTAGAGAATCTTAATAGTGTAAAAATATATTGGACTGCCACAATTCTACATCACATTCGGAGAAGGTAAGTCTAATAATTCTGTGAATATATATCTACTAAATATCTACTAAAAATACCTAATTAATGATGTACTTAAGGAATTAAATCGATTCAAATATTTTTTGTAATGAAAATAGCGTTTTTCTTGTAGCAGTAAACGTGTTTTCAATACCTCCTACCGGAGAACAATGGTTTCGATGTAATGTTTTTTACAGGCGGGGTAACGAAATGTGCGGAGCAACAGAAATAAACTTTATTTGTCCAATATGTACATCCGAACGTAAAAAATAAAATATTTTAAAAATCCTATTTCTATATTTTTGTAATAAAAATAAAATCAAAGATTGATAAAAAACATTTATAAAGCAAGAAATAATAAAATCACATGTGAAAATGACTTTAAAAACTCATATATACATGAATTAATCAATGTTTCTTTAGTAGGCGATATTAGGTACCTACACTTTTTTCAGGACCGGATATTTGTATGTCTGACGTTTTTTAATTCCTAATTTAAAATTTGTAGGTTTCAACGATTCCAGCTTATGCTACATGAAAGATGAATAATTTCTCTTTACTTTGAAACGAATTGCATGCAAAAATATAAATTATTATTCAATTGACAGCGATTTAACTTTGCTAGGCGATATAGTGCTCGACACTATTTTGTCGCCGATCCGACACACGATAAGTTAAAAGAAATTCATGTAAAATAGTGTATCATCTGATACATAGATAGCATTGTTGTAAATTATCAGTTATGAGTTAGAAGAAGATGGCGTATTGATTCAAATTTAAGAATGAGTAAGCAAGTGACTATTCAAAGCGACATATTTTTTTGTTGTTGAAAATATCAAGTTAACTACAATGGATTGTCATTGAAACTACATTGTTATGTAATAATCCCATCAAATCACCTCTCAGCTTTAAACGATTAAATACGTTTATTATCGATCACCAATTGCAACAATTGTTATAACAGAAAGGTATTGCTTTAGAATAATGCCAGAATTTGTTTTCCAAACATTTATCCACCGTTTCTGTTACGACTGTTAGAATTGAAATTATTCAAAGTTGTCGGCGAATCAATGTTTCCGCCTTTCGCAGCAAGGATTTATCTCGGCGTTAACTTCGCAATAACTATCCAAAGTTTGTTATCACAGCACTGAAATTCCAAGGCATCTCGAAAACGATATTCGACAAAGGTACTTACGGCCATCCAAATATTACTCTCGGCTCAATGTACCACGACCGACCAGAGTTAACCCTCAAAATCCGACGTAAGTTCAATTGAGCATATAAGTCGGAAAGCGCACAGTGGGTTCTGAAGCTCAGCCTCGAAAAGTTGCCAAAGGTATGGAATCGCGCTGTGTGGTTGGAGGGTCATTTCACCCGAGGATTCGAGATCGCTGGTAATCCTTAATGAAAGTAGCCAGCAATTACACGTTCGAGTTGACTAGAGAAACGCGGAATACTAACCGAGTAATCTTCCTAATGGTCGAGTTTTACTTAATTGCAATCTCAAAATGGGCACGCAATAGAATCTAATAACAGATAGAACCTGTAGGAAAGGCTGAAGGGCACTTTGAATCTGTAGAATTGTGAAAAATGTAAGTACTAGATGACGAATGCATGCCTTTAATGGAAACGTAGCTATTTAGAAAATCACTTTTAAACTCAAGTTCTTTAACTACAATCTTACTAATGTTTTCTTACAAGATTAATGTCAAATTTCGAACAGTGGGTATAGTTCCTTCTAATGCCAAGTTCTGCTTAATCTTCAAGAGAAAAGCTTTATTTATCAAGATATGTTGCTTAAAGAGGAAGGCAGCGAACAAATCCTGTTTAAAGTTATCGTGGTCATGTGAACTGCAAGTTGTCAATCTAATGATATTACAAAGTAAACACAGAGTTAGGCTTCTAAGTTAGAGAACAAATACCTAGTTGACACCTCAGCGAATTCTAACTAAATTTTGTGGTAAGTTGGACCAACCAACGTCTAGATAGGTCTTTGTTCTTACAGTACTGAAAAGTGAACGAAAAAGCTGGATATCGCTCGTTCAAAGTGAAACGTAAAATCTATAAATATAAAATTCAAATCAAATACCATTGAGTGGCAATCACGATTTCATTGGAACCACCATGACCATGGAATTTGATACGTCGGTTCCTCTTAGCCCCTAGGTGCTCCCTGAGAAATCTTTTTAAAAAAATCCCACTCCTTTACTGAAAAAAGATAGATAACCCGCAATACACGCGCCTTTATTACGATGCTTCTTTAAAAATCTTCTTTCAAAAATCGGATTTTTCTCTTTACATATTTTCATAGATTGATGTTTCGGGAATATTATAAATCAAGTCCGATATAAAAATTCGGAAGACTAACAAAGTCACAGGCATTTGAGTGGAACCACTCAGGTAGCACGGGGCGGTGAGGCGCGGCGACCCGACCGATCGCAGCGGAACTACATTTGTCACAACGGTGGCCCTAAAAATTCGCGCTACGTTCAACCAATTCACTGACAATTTTGCATGCAAAACCGTAATAAGATTCCACATCGTCCTACGAGGGCTTTTTTATTCTGATCCCCCGTTTATTATTTATAAAGAAAAAAAGTGGACTTTTCTCTTAGAAAAATCTAACTTTACCTTTGGTTTCTCACCATATGTTTATTTTTTAAAAATTTCAAAAATCGGCCTCGTAGGACGATAGCTATTAACATATTTTATAAAAAAATTTTATTGTTTCTGATTTCAGACACGACAAACAGTTTTTTTCAAGGCCACCGTTTAGCCGTCTAAAATCGAGAGGCTTTCGGACATGTATCCATAACTTCCGAAAAACAATAGCTTTTAACTGAAACTTTTTTTTAAGTAGTTCATAATACTATGTAAAGATAGTAAAAAAATGGGAAATCTTCATCAAGCCGTTGACTTGTAAAAAAATCCACAAAATATACACATTTTCCGAGGGTTCAAACGGGTATACCCCCTTAAAGGAAATAATGACTTTATTAACAAAGCTTAGTAATCATCAGATTATAAGTTTCTTTAAGGGATTTAATGAGAAAATGTGTGACGAAGCAACTTCACGTCGCTGCACTGCCCCGCGGCTTTGAGACCGGAGAGCGGTTCGCGCCTCGGTCGCCGTCAATACCTTAGCGAAGCACGGGTATTTGGCTAGTATCATAATAGTACTTTGCAAGTATGCATATCCACTATGTTCAACGTGCAAACTATACTTCATTCTAAAGAGAAATTAACAAAAAATTTGTATAAAGTTTCACCACGTTCATCGTCATCATGACTCAATATCGTTCTAGTGGCTAGAATGTAACATTCTGTAATCCGACTGAGTACTTCGGATTGGGACAATCGGATTTCGAAAGTTTCTTGCGAAGTATTTCATGGGATTATGGTTGTATTAATCCCCTGTGGACCATCCTGACCTTAATAGTCTTAGTATTACATAATAGTTGTTGGTCAACCCGTAACATCCATATTTATATTATTTTAGAAACCACAACATTTGTTAAAATAAGCTCCACGTCACAATGGTCAAGGAAACATGATAAAACTTTACAAAGTATATACTAGCAATGAACATTTTGTTACAATCACTGAAGATTAAATAAACAACAGATCTGTACTGAGAATGGAAGGGAACTTGTGACTAATATCCTTCGTCTAGTAGTTTTTTAATATTCCGAAATTTCTCATACACGATGCCACGTGCATCTTTAAGAACCTGTAACACTCTTCGTTCCTACACAAAATACTCGCAAAATGATGAAGCAGAATTTCTTCTTGAAGGCATGTCCAAATAGAAAGCTGTCACAGAACCTTGGAAGCTCAGGAATGAAAAAGCATTTTCGCAATGACAATGTGAGAACGAGTGCCACGATGATCCTGCGACATGAATGACCGAGAAGGAAAATACTGCGAAGGAAAAGAAGAGTTTCATTTAATTAAAACTCAGGAAGCCACCAGTCTGGCGATGGAAATAATAAACTTCTCTTTGCTCGACAAACCCTGAAATGCGTTTAATATAAACTCTGTTCGTTAATATTTCCTTCTCCTGATGACTAGAAATTTCGAAACCCTTCTTGAAACGGGTCTAATTACTTTCTCATTCCTCAATTTAGCTGCCACAACTTGATACTATTTATAATTAACGTTGCATCTCGTTAAATTAATAACACTTTTACAATAAGTGCAAGCAGTTTCAAAGGAGACAGGTAAATATTGACAACGTAGATTTAACGTAATGAAACTTAAACGTAGATATATGTATGTATGCAACTAATTAGGGGAAAAGTTTAGTGTTTTGACTGCGAGAAAAGTGTAACGGAAATTCCATTGCAACTTAAATTAAAGTTACTCGGAAGCCTCCTTTCCGTCGTTTCCACAACTCCTGTTAATCATTTCACCGTTTATTTGCCTCTCACAGGCAGAATACCACGTCTGTGCACACAGAATGCTTTGTTTCTTGATTACGAACAAAAATTGGATTCTTTTGTATGCTGAACTATGCTACCCTGAACTGGACGCATAAAACGAAAAGTCTTCATACTCATTTATTTTACTGCATCGACAGAGAAAGCAGAAAGCACTGCCTAGATTTGTACAAAACAATTCCTATAATATCGACGTTTTACATTAAAGATCATACTACCTTTAAAATAGCCAAAAATATGATTCATAGCACAGAAAGAAAATGAATATTACAAGGTGTTAAACATTTAATTAGCCACGTCGTGTTTGAAGGAAATTACAAGAGATTCAATTAAAAAGTCATTAATCATTCACACCTTGCTTGTAGAACAGTGTACCTACTATGCATCGATTAAAGTTCCATTATGCATCATACTGCATGTAATGAACAGAAGAAAGCAGATAGTTTTTACGATCGAAACAGAAAATCGCTTCTACCTCTGACACTAGGGTGGAGCTTATTTTTCAACTATGAAAATATGATCTTCCTACCATCTCATTTTCTTTCTTTTTATAAAAAATAAAATCCAGCAGAATACGAACACGTATTAAAATATATTACGTATTAAATATGTACATAAAAATGTACTGTCCAAAGTGTTTATATAGTGTTTGTATATCTAAAGGAACAAATCAGGGTGGTAAGAATTATAAAAAAATATTTAATTTTTCTTTTAACTTTTAAGCTCCACTCTAATCTACACGCATTGATTACGCGCTTTTTACTCTCACACTGCTCATCTCCACACCTTTCTCGTTTAATCTTCTACGAGATCGATAAAAATTTAACCCAGTATCCTTTTGACATTTCAATTGAAATTCAATTTTACGCCGTTCAAATTTCATTCTCCCGACCATCAACATCCAATCAAATGCCCCTCGATTCAGTCTGACATTCGCTTTTTCCTGGAAAACTGACATGCTTCGCGGAGAAAGGATATCACGTAACCGCAATCCTTGTTCGTCGTAATAACAGACTGACCTAGAGCACTGATTGCCACACTGGAGAAACAGAAAAAAAAAAGAGAGAAGGAAACAGTTTGACGGGATATCAACGAAATCTTTGCTAGCAGCGGCGATATTTGATGGAAAATTTCGTTCACGGAGTAATACGCTCGTTCTGTCGTTCCTGCGCCGCAAAACCGATTAAATCGATCACGTTCGTCGAAAGGCGGTTTATTGTTTCTGACTGACGAACGACGCTGTCGCGCTCTCCTCTTGCCATCGCGCGACGGCGGAATTCTGCTCTTGCAGGCGCGAAAAATTCAAATAAAGGGGACACTGGTATTTACATCGAACGTGATGCAACGGGAGGGAAATGTTTCGTCGGATTACAATGGCCGTCCCAGTGTTTCTCAACTGTGAAACGGCAGGCATCGTGATCTGGGGGTTGTAGATTAATGTCACGTATATAAATGATATTGAAATAGTTTATAAGTTAATTATCGAGAAGATATATTTCACTTTAAAATAGAGTGACTTTTCTTAAAAAATATTCCAAACATAGTGCAACGTAATGCTTTCAGTATCTGAGGTTCAATAATGTCTCGAGAGTGGGTGAGATGTTTCCAGCTCTGTGCCTTGGTGTTACTTATTTACTGTGTTCGCTGACTGTAGGTATCGTGAGACGATTCCAGGTGAAAACCTTTCTGCGAAATATTCGATCAACCAGTGGTTCACAGAAATGCGGGTTCGCACACTTTTCTTCCAATTTCATTGTAATTTGTTTCTCCAAGGGGATTCCCTGTGCTTCGGTGGTTTGAGAATTACTGGCACGAAAGCTTCTCTGCGTAACCTAAATAGGGGGACGCGCATGTATGCACGAAGGCCAACAAAAATGTGAATCCCTTTTTCTTCCTGCCTGCATTTCACCGTTCACTGAACGCTCAACATTTTTACGTATTTCCCCCGTGCGTGATTAATGCGTTGTCATTTAAGCGGCGCGGCCTCCCACGTTATTTACGATACGCAACCTCGCGATCGTGCCTTTAAAAGTTCGTGTTTTTATCGATTCCAGGATTCAAGGGGAACAATGTACCTACATGCTCGTGAGAAATTACGATTGACCAGAGAGGATGAAGCAGGATTAAATATTTCTAGAACCAACGATGCGGGGGATAATATTTTGCGCCGATTTTTTGCAGCAATCGATTCAAGGAACACTAAACGTCACTCAGAAAAGTTAACATCCGCATGATTTGAAACTTTCCCGCAGCAGATACGGTTTTCATGGAAAGTTAAAAACTTTAATCATCGGTTTGCGAATGTGAAGTGAAACTAACTGACAGCTATATCCCCCAAAGTGACTCATACATTCCGCTCGCTAGTTGCATTATCATCGAAACGGTCGCAATTTACCATAAATATCCATTTGAAGCCGCAAGCTGAATGGGCAAATGAAAGCACAGAGGTTTCATTTGCCTGCCAACATTGCACAATAGGGACGGTGCATGGATATCGTTGCTGTGATTGCACCGGTAAACCAGTTGTGTGCGGATCAAATTACCTCGTTACTTGGACGCGACCGACAAACTGCTCCTCAAAGACACGATTGCCAGGCACGCGATTACCTAGTTTCTTGCGGGACGAGGAAAATAAACAATGAAATGAAGAGCGCCGGGTAAAAGAGTGGAGACGGAAGGAAAGCGCCGGTAATGAGTACGAAGTTCAAAGTCAGAGTATAAAATTGCCTCCCCCGCTCGTCAGGTGGATGCACTTTGACTGGCGACAAAAAACCGCTACAGCGAATCGCGGCTGTACGCGGCAGACATCCTTGTAATACACCCGCCACGCCTGGATGTCAAAGGTTTCGGGAACAAGATTTCCATTTCAGGACCAGACGGAAATTGGACGACGGAGGAAACGCGAGTCGGGCCAATGGAAGTTGCTTTAAGCTTCGCGTAAAAATGGCTCAAAATCGCCCGGCAGCGTTCACTTGCAAATTCCTCCGCGATGAACATCTGTAGCAGACGGCTACGGGCTATTCAAATCCCGAGAACGTAAAATTCACTTCGAAGAAGACAGCCTTCTGTTCTCTGTTGAGCGCAAGCCGTTTAATTCGAGCGAGACCTCGCAATTTCTTTAAGCAACGCTGCACTGCAAGCTTCTTTAATCGAATTAAGGAAAACGGGGGACCTGTTCAACGGTCGGTATCCGCGAAATTTCAGCTTTTTTCTGCACGCGCGTGTTTCCCAGTGGCACGAGTGGCGCGTAATGAAGGGTAAAAAGAGGGGCAGCGCATAGCCGTCCCAATATCCTGCCATTCAGTCTACGGTGCGTTTCGATTTTGCTCATCAAAGCCTCGTCACCTCGGAATCTAACGGTTTTAAGCGGCCCGTGTACAATTAGAGGGGCGCTGGTGTACTGACAAACGATATTCCGGCTGATAGGGGCGCTAAATTCCCGGTAATCTTGTTTCCGCCAAGTTAATTGGAACGGTGCCGCGTGCTCGGTACGATTGGATCCCTACTTCAACGACGAAATCAACCTGCAATTTTCGTGATATTCATAATCTACCGCCGGCCGCGCCGCGGCTTCGACCAATCCACCCCCGGCTTAACACTTTTCGCGATCGTTAATTTGTTTGGGCTCGCGGCCGGGTCGAATGTCAGGAATTAAATGCCGCGATGGGGGGTCCGTGAAATTAATAGCAATTCTCTGCTTTTGGTCAAGATGGATAGGGGATGGTGTTGAAACTTTAGATGAAGGGCGGTTGCCCTTTTATGCCTGCATTTTTACTCCTCGGGTCGGGGGTAATCGACCAATTTTAGCTGTCGTCCACAGCTTCCCGGCAGTCTTTTTTAGCGGAAACAAAGAGTATTAATATTTTTCACGTCAAAGCTAAAAGCACACGGTCACGCGGCACCGCGATGTTATCTGGGAACTTTTGGCGATAGTTGAAATGATTTGTTGACGGTTTACTGCACGAATATTGTATGTCCACTTTTAGCGTTTTCGAAAAACAGTTTAATAAATGAAGGGGTATTTTATAATTAAAGAAATACATCATTTCAAAATTTCAGGAAAGATGGATAGGGGAGAGTCGTGCAGTACCGACCGCTCTAAGTTTTTTTGTTATATCTTGGGGTAGAGTCGATAAAATCAGAAATTCAAAAACGTGTTTGTAGTTTAGATGGAACTTAGTAAGAGGAGAGAAATTATTTTTGTGAAATTTAATAATAAGAATAAATTTAATTGAATAAAAAAAATTAACTTTGTTCGTCCAATAAATTCTCATCGAATAAAAAAATTATCTTTATTCGTCGAATAATCTAAAGTTGAAGTTGACTTTTATTTGATCCTTATTTACATAATTTTTTATTTAGTTAATGCCCAACTCTGCTTCTAAATAACACACTGGGTAACTTCTTCATTAAATCCTAGCTTCCTGTTTGTTAGGTTATCATACCTATACTTATTTACTTTATTTTTCTACGGGAAAAGGTAGAAAGAAGGCTAAATGAACATCTTATAAATTAATCTGAGTTGCTAACAGATTGAACTTACAGATAAGAAAAATTTGTCTACTGGTTGACAGAGTCTGTTGGTCGGTACTGCACGACAGTTGGATGGTCGGTACTGTACGAGAAACACAGGGAAACATTTTAGATCATGGTATATTATGTACAAAAAAATATTGCAAAACTAGGACGTTTTATTAAATTTAATAGACTAGAGATAGTATACATAATAGAACAAAATCATTTACTTACACGAGAAACAAAAGATCAGCTTTAAAAAATAACTTTTAACCCACTGAATATCATCGAATATCATCGAATAACATCGAGAGCAATGGAGTAAACAATATGGCCCCGAAATAGTTTAAAGAGAATTGTGATTTTCATTGGTTAATTCAAATGAAGTGCTAATATCTGGTCGAAGAAGCGAGAACTAGCTTTGGTCGGTACTGTACGCTGTACGCAATATTTTTGCAGTAAGCCATCGTTGTGTTCGAACACAGAGAATTATTGGAATACCTACTCACAGGAAACTCATTGAATTATCAAATTCAATGAAGTATTTTCAAGTTTTAACAACATCTTTACAAAAGCTCCAGGGAAAAAGCACATTTCAGTGTTCGCTGCGAGAGATCTCGAAAGTGAATTTCGCTTCAGAGAAAAAGTTTAAAATGTTTCCTCGTTAGGTTCCGTGAAATTATATTATTAAAGTGACACCTACGTCTGAATAATCTAGTGGCACGGAGCGATTAGTCAGAGACACGGAGTAGTACAGACTGGGATTAGAACGGCGGAGGCGCTTGCTGAAACTGTGACAAACAGCGAAGCTGCGATATTTAGCGAGATTCCGCGTAATCTCGTTTTCACCTGGTTAATTAGGCCAAAGAGACGTGAAACGGACGCGGTTGCGCGATCTAATAGCACTTAAATGAGAATGTCCTATCGATTAGTAACGCCTCATAATCCCCGATGTTCGCAGATTGTTGAATTCCGACGCTCAAAATTGATGCAGCTGCACGAATGGAGCATGTAAAATATGAATAGGTACCTATTTCTTAAACATTTACGGAATATAAAAAAGTATGTATATGGCTACATTATTATTCAAACCGAACACTTTTCTTACTTTGTTCAGCAGGATGAATTAACAGAGAGAAAAACCGAGACGTTACCCATGGATTCGCAGGAGCTGTTCGTTGGCGAAATTGCAAATGCTAGCGGCGCGATGCCACCGATGAATTGGCGCCGTTGAACAAAGTCGAGCAAACGCGGGAGAAATC
The DNA here is from genome assembly GCA_947577245.1 of Andrena bucephala. NCBI lineage: Eukaryota > Metazoa > Arthropoda > Insecta > Hymenoptera > Andrenidae > Andrena > Andrena bucephala. The sequence goes on along the minus strand of OX387717.1, from coordinate 17,536,260 downwards.
GGCTGATAATTAAATTTGAATAATATCGAAGGCTTCGCGAACAACGAGGAGGCTCGATTTTCTGTTTCCCGCCGCACAGTAATTAGATTCCGGTGTCGGGACGCCAGTCACGTTTTTCCATTTTACCAGTCGACGTGCTTCGATTCGACGCCGACGAAAGTCGACGATCGTTTTCGACGCGGAACGCCGCCGGATGCTGGGCGTCACGGTTCAATGGTACTTTGGAAAACGGAACCCCCGCCACTTATTAATGCTCCTGCCAACTTCACGCGCCGATTCTCGGCGTCGCAAATCCGACTAATTAACGAGACCGATTAGCAAAGGCCAAAGGCCCCCTGGTAAAGTGGAGCGCGGCGACGATCCTCGAACTGGACATTTTTAAACGACTAAAATGAATTTGTTGTCGGCGTTTGGTACTCGCTGCTTTGTACTTGTTCGACGGACTAATTCCATTGTTAACAGGACAAATTCATTACATTCTGATGTACTAAGTAGTGTAAATACATTCTTGTTATTGAATATTTTATACATTAGGTACCTATATAGATTAGCAAAATACCCGTGCTCCGCTATGGTAGAATAATTAAACGGAATTAGTTTTATATCTGTTCTTTGTTATTTTTTATGTAATTTTGTGTAATATGTAATAATTTGTATATGTTGGTTATTAAGCTTTTGTGTGAGTAAACTTTGTAAGAAAAAACCATGTTATTATTATTATTATTATTAAGCGTCTTTATTGCGCAATACAAAAATAGGAATGAGAAGGAAAGAGAAATAAATAAAAAGAAAAGAATAGTGTAAAGGCGAAGTTCAGACGTAAGATTATTTTGCAACCTGCTTAATCGTAGATTGAACTAATACGGGAAGATCTCGAACCCAAAAATACAAAAAATTCTGAAACTTTGTGAATATGTAAGGGAATTCCTCCTGATTACAACGCAATTTTTGTTTGTTGCCTAAATTCACTCGAGGGAGTGAAATAACCCCTGAAAAATTGGGTATTTTCCGATTTTGTGGTATAACTCGCGAACTGTAAGAGATAGAAAAAAAGTTTCAAGACAAAAGTTACTTCTTTTAATTAGATCTATCATTTGGTAAAACAATATTTTACAATTCACGAGTTATAACACAAAATCGGAAAATGACCGGATTTTCAGGGGTCAATTGCACCCCTTTAAAGTAAATTTGGGCAGCAAATAAAAATTGCGTTATAATCAGGAGGAAATTCTCCACATATTCACAAAGTTTCAGAATTTTGTTGAATTTCTGTGTTCGAGATTTTCCCCAGTAAGTTGATATCTAATCAAACCTAACAGATATTAAGGAGTCCGAGAAAATATCTTTTACCTATTTCAGCACCTTGAGGATAAAATTTCAAAAATCTCTCCTTATCGAGCACCTACGTCGTAAAAGGAATACACTCTCCGAATTTCATGTTTCTAGGTTAAGCGATTTGAGCTGGACGTTGATAAATCTGATATAATATGTATAATATATATTGAATGACATAATATGTATATCGAATAGAATAGCTCGAATTTTATTTTTCCAGTTTTCAAGGTAATGCCATATTTTGAGTATCATATTATTGTAGCTGATAAAGAATATATTTCAAACATGTACGATACGTTGACCTTCAAATGGCCTACAATGAAGAACTCACGATAGATTGAAAGAAAAAAATTACCACGAGCGAAAACATAATGAATCACAAAATTCGTTGTTCGGAACTAAACAAAGTTTGCCCCCGGTATATTTTTTCGTATCGGCAATAGTAATGAACATATTGGGGTATTCAAAATAAACGGAACACCCCGTATAACACTTTACCCTCTACAATAAAGTTCTCTACCGTACCCAAGTTAGAAATTCCCAACTGAAACAAAATCTAAATTAGGTGAGGAAATATTAATTACTTCCGACGTCGACAGACTAATTATAACACTTGACGAGATTTCCCCGAAGTCTGCAGAGCCGGACTTCCTGCCACTTGCTTGCGGTCTTAACATCGCGACACCTCTTTGAACCAGACTCCGCTCGCCATTTATACCAGGCGGCGCACTAAATACGATTGATATTGTCCTTGTTTTCGCGCGAGTAGACGTTATTGATTATTGGCCGTTTTGCCTCACGAGTGCGTTAAAGTGCCTGAAAGCGTAAAGTGGTTACGGCATCACTGAGCGCCAGAGTCGATTAAATCGGCTCTCGCCGGAGAAAACTGTATATGCCGATAGAATTTGAGATCAGCCGACGTTCGACAGAGCTATAGCAGTTCTGCAACGCGGAAACGAGTGGCGCGACTTCCGTGACACTCAAATATACTGTTTCACCCACATTTGCCCACGAATGGAGTCTGTGAAAGGGGATTTGAAAATAAAACGGTATGGATATTACAGCCGACATCAAGCATTTTCATGTATAGTAGAATACAGCTTGGTATACGATACGTGGGATTACGGTTCTGGAAATGCGAGCAACGCGAGACCACTTTACCTCATTTCGAAGAATCATTGGGGAATCAACGAGAACCTGCACGAAATTCGATTTAGCACATTATCTTTTTTACACCAGCTGCGCGAAAGTCTATTTCTTTTCCCACAAATTGCTTCATCTTCGTCGACGTAACTGCAATTTTCCCGGACGGGGATAACGAATCTCTGCGTAATAAAATGTATCACGGTGCAATGCGCTTTCACGGAATTCTGAAAAGTTTCGCCTGAAAAGAATGACAGCCTGCCGACTTTTAATATCTTTCGGCGAGAAGAGGCTGCTTTAACGTTCCATGGAATCAAATTTGACTTTCAACGAGGACGCGGCAGCGAACCACCCCTCCGGCGTTTCAGAGAAAATTTTATGGCACGGCTGGAGAGGAAGGGAGACGCCCAAAGCGTCGGCGGAAATCGTTTCCCGCGCACAGATCGCTGCACGGTAGTTTTAACTGCCTATAAACTGTCCCGCATCAATAATGATTCATCGCCAGCCGTGTAACAATATCAGTAATTATTTATCGGTGAGTGGCTGCCCAGAGACCGCTTTGGGATATACCTCGCGCCCAACAGGCCATAAATGCGATCCACGCAACGATAAAATTCGGGCTGTGTGGTCACGTGGCCAGCCATTCATACTACTGTTATGATACTGATGCAATGAATCCGATCCTTCTTGAATGACGCCCAGAATGGGGCACACAATTGGGACGCGTCGTATGTTCTGTTTGGTGGACGGTGACAAAGAGTGGTAGTGGAGAAGGGAAAACTAGGTTATAAGCCCCCCCCCCCCTCTCCAATATTTTACCCCCTTATATTGCCCACCTTAGGATATTTGGGTTGGCACATTATATAAAAAAGATTTATAATAAACGTGTTTTTTAACTGGTTGACAGATAAATAAATTTTAAATAGATAAATTTGAATTACTTTTCCATAAAATGTGTACCTCCTTTATTCCTAATGAAATAACGTAATACATATATAAATTTGAATAAAGCCATAAATGTGGCTTTTCCGAAATTATGTCTTTTCTCTACGAAAGTTTCTTGTTTGGTACCCCTTGCAAATCGGCACCCGGGATAGATGCACCCGCTGCCCCCCCCCCCCCCCCTAGTTTTATCCCGGACTATGTAACGCTGTTTACTCTCTTTCGACCTGAATTTTTCTAGATAAGTTGCTTCTTTTGAGGTTTTTTAATATGGAAGATTCAGTAGGGTACATATTATAATGTTAATATATTATTGTGTAGGGTAAAAATGAATACATTGCTTCGTTCGATATGCCCGATGTCTTAGTATTGCATGACAGGTGTTACATTTATTACATTTCAGGGACCGTTTCTTTTTCGTTTTTCGTTATAAAGGAACAATTCGTACTTTAGTGAAAAATTTGGAACATCAAGGTTAGTATTGCATAGTAGGGTGGTCGTTAGCTATAGGAATCGAAATTTTCTGTCGAATTTTTTTGTTCCACCCCTTAAAAATATGATACTTGATAAGAAAATAGTTTCTACAAAATTTCTGATTGATTAAGCATTGGAAACCCGTGTCGCATTTGATTGAATTTTTAAATTCTATCGATTTCATATGTCAATTTCTAACATATCTTCATTCCACTATTATAAGTACGAGAATAATGAATACCTTTTTTATAAAATTATAGATTCTTACATGTATTACAATGTTATTTATATGTAACTTTATACAATTTATTCAAAACCTTTGAAATTTTTCTAATAAACTTACCGTATTATATTGCACCTGAATCATTGCACGTGGTTGTTCGAGTCAAATTATAATTTTTTTGAAGCACAGAAAATTTATTATTTGTTTTTGTAATAATGATTGTAGTATTAGTAATGTCTAGTCATGAAACCATGGCCACTGAATTTTCCGTTAACTCTTTGCCCACTGATTTCGTTTGGTACCATCCGCGTTGATGTGGTTTAAATAATATGTATCATCGGCTTCCTATTACGGGAATCAGAAACAAGCGTGGAACAAAGTTAAACGGAACGTCGCGTTTGCAATAGCGCGGTGACTGGAACAGGGACAGGAAAGTTTGCTGCATTATCCTAAAATATTGGAGAAACTTTGGTAACAAACGCGGGGTCGTGCTACCCAACATATTCGTGTATTCTCTCGTAGATTAAAGCAATTCATTGAACCCAAGGGGATCTTCGTCAAAACTTTGTTGGCTCTTGTTTCTTCATCATTTCGACACGTCTGTTCACAATCTTATGCTAGAAATGGGACAGGTGGAAAGTGGCATACACAAATTACCATTAAAACGTAGTTAGAGAGTGTATAGGGACATTCTACAGCAGTAATGGAGGGTACTTAGAACACATTCATCATAAACCACATCGTAATTTGAAATCTAGATATGAAAAATTGGTAATTAAATAATGAAGAAATTGTACCTGTTGACATGAAGAAACACTTGAGTGTCCAAAGAAAACAGCCATCAATTCCAGTAAAAGCAGAAAGGAAGTGAATTTATCCACCAGAAATATATAAAACAATCCTGTCCCAGTTTAATACGTTGCTCTAGAAAGCTCTCTCTTTCGTGTCGTAGATTTTGTACGCAGAGGAAATGTATATCGCAGAGAGCTAAGTCGAAACTAACGACACGTTTGCAGTCACGTAAAAGAAGCTATAAATCCTCGCCGGTGAAGGTAGGTACGGATTTTACGAACCCGTTGATGGATTTTCGTCCACCAACGACGTGGAGATATCGAGGGGACCAGGGAGCGTATCCGAATCACGCGAACCTCGTGGTAACGATACCATAGTTCGGGCTTAGAATTTATGCTATGAAAACGTTATCGAAATTTTCGTGGGACTCCGCCGCGTAGAGAGTCGCGTCCAACTATCGACGAATTTTTCGGCTTCGCGGAACGGGGAAACGAGCTTTAATGAAAAATACCGGTATGATTTTCGTTCTTCCTAGATAGCGTGCATCGAACGCTTAATGTTCGTTACTCTGACAACGGTGTGATAATAATTCGTTTCGTTTGTTCGAACAACGTACAACGAAAATGAACTTCATTATCACGGCACTCAAACTTTGGTTTTTTGTCCGATACAGGAGCGAAGAGGTGATAGAAATATTCTTCGAGGAAGGGCTGTTTGTGACAGAATTTAACTAACGGATCAAATAAAAGTTACCTTAATAGTAGCTTATTTGACGAATAAAGTTAATTTTTTTATTCGTCGAGCGTTTCAACTTCAGCGTCGAATAAATTTCTCAACTATAAGTTTGACTTTAATTTGAATTTTATTCGACTTCAAATAATTTTCTGGCGCGCGTTCGAGCTGCTGAGGATCGTCAGTGAGCGATATTATATTGTAACGCGCGCCAGGCCTCGATCCTTGGTCTTCGGCGGCTAGGACGCGCGTCAGAAAATAATTCGACGTCGCATAAAGACCAGAAAGTTAAGGTTAAAATTAAAGTTAATGTTGAAAAATTTATTCGACGCTGAAGTTGACACGTTCGACGAATAAAAACATAAACTTTATTCGACACATGACGTGTAATTTTTTAAACTATTATTCGTTATTCGAAATTTTATTTAAATACAAATTTTACCCATCTGTGGTTTGTGGTCGAAATTGACAGAGTTCGTCGAGGGTTGTTCGATTTTGGAAGAACACAGTCCAAGACCCTTTTACCAGTTTATTCACATTCGGAGCGCGTGCACGAAAGAGGGAGATTAAAAGAAATTTTTATAGCGAGGGTGCGAGCACATGAGTACAGTATCGCCGCAAAAAATACGAAAGGGGAGGCAGAAAAGGTTTATCCTCGAAGCTAATATAGGTCGTTGTACGTAATCGAGACACGACTGACCGAGGAATGATTCAAACTTAGGGGCAGTGTCCCTTTGGGAGTGGCCGAAATATTTTCGAGGAAAACTTGAGACTGAAATTCTGTTAAGGAAAGTGAGTTTCCTTGTAGCAGCGCGCAGAATGCTTGTATCTTAATAAATTCATATTTATTTACATTTTGCACTGAACAGATCAAAATAAAGTTGGACTTTATTTCATTATCAAAAAGTATTGATCCCTTCCATCGATTAGCAGACTTCCCTTTTGATGAAACCATCTCCTCCCACCTTCCTTATCATTCTCCTCTTAACATTTTCCCCATGACCCGCTGGGGCTTTGTTAGTGAACATAAAGTGGTGGTATGAATCCTTGATTCACCCCGTCAGAGTTATTTTCATGCCTGCTCAGAATCGATTTAACGATGGTTTTACGACTGTTTTACAGCTCACGCTCGAAATCTTGCCGATACAAATTGATATTGCTACCTGCGGCCGCGCGCGACAAACGTCCCGCTTTCATCGCGTGGTAGAAAGTTGTCAGAGATACGGTCGCCATTTTTCACGCGTTTATCGAAAATCCAGAGAACCACACGTGTTGCACGAAATCGCTGAAACTTTGAACATTTGACGACGGAAGTGCCGAGGGAGGTAATAAATTTCGCCCATCGTTAATATTGCGCGCTGGTGCGGCTAGGAGGAAAAGAATCGCGAGCGGGATACACGTAGAAAATCTTCTACTTCTTCCAAAGTGATCCTTTGAGGACTCGATATACTGCTTGGCAGTCAGGATACAAATACCTACTCGAGATCTGCTAAATATATTCTCGCATTAGCTTTTACTGAATATCAGACAGAGAATTGATAAGCTATTTTCGTTTCAGTCCAAGTTTTTGGGAAAAGATGGAGTCGAGGAAAGTTGGATCGGTGGAATATAGGAGATGTTCGGCACAACAACCCCTTATTTGCCTCTACATGTATACAAAGCTTGGTACGATAACCTTGCCCCATTTTAGGGTTTCTGACAACACGTTGAGGCAGGCTCGCTGTGCATATTTGTACTGAACAAGCACTTCAGCCCAACTGGTGAACACGGCCTATGTTAGACTTCGGTACACCCTTCGTAACCCCTTATGGGAAACTACGTTTAAATCCAGGCATCATAAGTGTTATAAGACAAAATTTAAAATTGATGGTAAGAGTTGATATCTTTAATTAAATGATTTTCGTTATGAATAACTATTAAAAATGATTCAATTTTTTTTATTACCGGTAATCATCATCGAGGGCAAATTTTTTTTCTGGTCACATTCGATCATTCTCAATTATTATTATTATCTGATAATGAAATAAAACTGATAACATGAAAAAAAATTTATTATAAAACTATTTTGTTAAGTAAAAAAACGGTATGAAAATATATGAAACAAAGAATGGGATAAAAGATATTGTAGTACAATTTACGGTTTTTTTGATTAATAAAATATATACGTTTTATAATTATTTTTTTCTTGTTGTCAATGAATACTAATTACCAGTAATGTTAATAACAATTGACAGTCATCGAATGTAACCAGAAAAAAAATTTCCGTCGATATTGGTTAGCGGTAACCAAAGCAATTTTTTGCAGTCGATAATGGTTATCGGTAACCAAAATAAAATTCGGGTCATCGATAATCGTTACTGGTAACCAAAAACAATTCCGGTTATTCGTATTAGTTGGGTACTGGTGACCAAAATTAAATTTCCGCCATCGATAATGGTTACTGGTGACCAAAAATTTTTTAACCATTCATAATGGTTGGTCGTAATCAGAAGAATTCAAAATTAATATTTTTTAATCATTTCATTTTTTCAGAAATTTCTTTGAGATTTAATGATAACTGGCTTGAATTTAAATAAAAATCAAACTTATTGACTTGTTTCCAAAAAATTTTGGAAATAGCTGCTATTTTGGATCTCTGTTTAAAACGATTAGTTTCACTTTAATTCACATTGTATGCTGAGATTATGAATTATTAAATGCGAATTGTGGTATTCTATTTGTCCCCAAATGAGAATTTATCGTGTCGAGAAAGCACTCTTGATCTACAAGAAAGTCGAAGAAATTTGCGAAGAATGTACACGGTGGTAAGTGCACCGTGTGAAATCAAATATTTAATAGCTCGTTACGCTTATACTTACTCTTCGCAGTATCCCAATTACAAACCAGTGAGTCGAACATCATAGATAATCGCAATGAAATTAATTACCGGAGCGATTAATCGATCAGCAACTACCGTAGAGAATTTCATAACGCTGCGTGACGGGATATGATTGATGATTATGTTACATTACACAAAAGTTTTACTGTTAACTTTCACTCTCTGGTTAAATACCAGGCGCGCCCAACTATTAAAAAAAACAAGTAATAATACAAACGCAATAATGCTTCCATTTTTTATTTATCATCTTGAAATCGTGCAACGAATTTATTAAATGAAAAATACATTACTATAGCTTGCCCACTTCAATTCTGCACGGCACGGAGTGCCTCCACTCGAAAAAAGCAGCTCGTATAAAACTAATACAAAGAATTCGCGTTCGCGTCGATGTTGGTGCCGCCTGAAGTGCAAATGAAAATCGCCGCGAGAGAGGATAGCAGGAATCGTATCTGGTGAATTAACACAGCCGACGGAAGATATCCCGTGTAACTAAATCGTTTCCATTAAATGCTCAACGTGTTTCGGAGTTAATGGGCAGAGCGTCCACAGCGCGCGACATTTCGCGAACAAGACGACGATCGAGCGGTGAAAAAATAAAACGACTTCTCCGCGAGAAGCGGGGTTTCCACGAGATAAATGCTGGACGTGGATTTTTCCACTTTCGTTAAGAGAGAAGTAGGAGCGAGTGGGAACGAACGAACGGAAAGTGGGAACAAGTGGCCGTGATAGAGAAGAAACCGAGCTCCCCATGGAGTTCCCTCTGTTCTCCAGTACACCATAAGGCAAACACGAGTCTTTCGTTCTCCAAGGGGGGAAGGAAACGGCGGATGAAAGCAAAAACTGCGGGGTTCCTTGGTAACGACGAGATAACGGTACCTTGGAATTATCGTGCACGAGTTATCGACGTTAATTGATCGATCCTGCTCGACCGAAGAGATTAATGGACCAAGAGCTTCCGTTCATCGCGGCTCGCTGAACGGAGTCGCGCAAACGTTTCGACCACCATACCGGAAGTTGGCGTTGCTGAATGAAGGGACGACATGGACTTCTCCCACTCGTAACTGCTAATGGACTGGCATTTATTAAATCATTCGTATTTGGAGGACCGAGATTTATAGTGGTGTAAGCCACTTATACACATATACTTAAGGGGGTATACCCGTTTGAACCCTCGGAAAATGTGTACATTTTGTGGATTTTTTTACAATACAACGGTTTGATGCAAATTTCCTGTTTTTTTACTATCTTCACATAGTATTATGAACTACTCAAAAAAAAAAGTTTCAGTTAAAAAACTATTGTTTTTCGGAAGTTATGGATACATATCCGAAAGTCTTCCGATTTTAGACGGCTAAACGGTGGGTCTAAAAACTCGGGCTACGTTCAACCAATTCACTTCCAATTTTGCATGCAGAATCGTAATAAGGTTACACATCGTTCTACGAAGGCTTTATTTATTCCGATTCCCCGTTTATGATTTATAACGAAAAAAGCTGGACGTTTCTCTTAGAGAAATGTAACTTTACCTTTGATCTCTCACCATTTCTTTACTTTTAAAAATTTTCAAAATCGGCCCCGTTGGACGATAGCTATTAACATACTTTATAAGAAGATTTTATTGTTTTTGATTTCAGACACGACATACAGCTTATTTCAGGCCCACCGTTTAGCCGTCTCAAATCGGGAGACTTTCGGATATGTATCCATAACTTCCGAAAAACAATAGTTTTTTAACAGAAACTTTTTTTTTAAGTAGTTCATAATACCATGTAAAGATAGCAAAAAACGGGAAATCTGCATCAAGTCGTTGACTTGTAAAAAAAATCCACAAAATATACACATTTTCTGAGGGTTCAAACGGGTATACCCCCTTAAGGGGTCATTCTACTTTGATCGGCCGAAAAATGAAGTTATTTGTAAAGATTTTTTCTCAGTAAATGCAACATACAACGAAATAAATCTTTTCGGTATTTATTAAGCTAATCTTATATTATACAAAATAAAAATAAAAAGAATTTTTGCAATTTGTTATAATTGTTTCTTTACAGTGCCAATATGACACTTAGAAAAGAGAGGTATGTTCACGGCGTAGGTGATTATCCGAAACAAAAAATTCCAAAAGATTCTTAATCTGTATGAGTGCCGCTATAGCCATTAGCTGAATTAACAATTTTTGCCAAGAAATAGCCGAGATTTTTCTCATGTAACACCCGTGAATACATCCTTTTGGGGGTGTTATCAATCTTTTTTTTCAAACCGGCACCATTTTCTTACTTTTCAACAAAAATTGTTAATTGAGCTAGAGGCTATAGCGACACTCATACAGATTAAGAATCTTTTGGAATTTTTTGTTTCGGATAAGTCTGAGTCGGGAAATCACCTACGTCGTGAACATACCTCTCTGTTTTAGGCGCCATAAATTGACACTGTAAAAAGACAATTATAACTAATTGCAAAAATTCTTTTTAATTTTTTTTGTTTAATGTAAGAGTAGCTTAATAAATACCAAAAAATTTTATTTCATTATATGTTACGTTAAAAATATCTTAAAAAAATCTTCATTTTTCGGTTCTCTAAAATATATCCAAGAACCAAAACAATCGGAGGCGGACAACCAAAAACGTCTCCTTGTTAGTCGAAATTATGCACCAGTATGTTTCGCAACGCTCTGCTCTTGTTAGTTAAGTGCCAAAGAGAAATGTTCTTATTTCTCAGTCAAGAATAAAATTATAACTTAATTCACTATAAAAGTAAACAGATGGAGCTTTAAGGCTTAAAAACTGTTATTAACCGGTTAACTGGCAATGTATCATACATGATAAAAAAAAAATCTGGCCAATTCTGCTGGTGTATCATATATGATCAAATGAAATAACTTTTTTTTATTTTCAAACGATTTGAATGAAGCTTGGTATGTGATGGTTTTTGGGGTCGCTGAATCTGAAATTGGCATTGGAAATGTAAAATTCAATATGGCAGACTCAAACTGGCCGACCCCAAGTGGCTGCCAAATATTAAAATATTATCAGGATTTAGAAAAATTGTACATAGCGGTTTCTGGGGTCGCTGAATCTGAATTTGGCATTGGAATTTTAAATTTCAATATGTCAGACTCAATATGGTAATTTAGTAAAGACTCAATTTAGTAAAAAATTGAAAAAACTCACCCCTGAATCCTATTTTTTAGGGGTTGGAGGTGTCAGCTGAAAGAAATAACCCCCGGAATTGATTCAGCGACTGAAAAAACCCCTGTATACCAAATTTTGTGTGATTCACTTAATTTTTCAATGTTGCCAGTTTGGGTACGAATAGTAAAAACAGCCGTGCTAGTTAACCGGTTAACTGAAATTATCAAAATTTGCACTTACACCACACTGATTCTCAACCCTCCAATTGAGCACAATATATGAAGCTATTAGAACGAGGGGGAGCATATGAGAAGTATTGAATTTGAACCCTCAGCTGAGAGGGTAGTGTTATTGTAATTCAAGCATTGTGTTTGATTAATGATGAGAAATTGAGCCACTGCTTTTTGTCTGTCTTTTGCATTAACTTTATAAGTCTCAATGTCCTCCAGTCTTCTTTGACCTACCCACAGCTGTGTGTTTCATGCTCATAATCGTATCGATAATTGCCTTACATTACAAAATACGAAAATACGACAATAAATCACCGTTCTCGAAATAATTTCGCTGATTCGCGGAAAGCGAGCAGCGCGAAGCGAAATCCCAGCGGCACCAAGTAAAAACTGAATATTCTCTAATGCCTTGCAGATATTTGAAACAGCTCCCGGGCGGTGTGTTTAATTCAAGCTCCCAGCGAAATTAGTATTCACGGGATAACCTCTAGTTCCCTGAAGTTATTATCATGTGATACGAATCGTTTGTATTCCCGACATTGATTTATTGCAGCAACCGATAACCGTATATTAAACATATGATACACGCCACCAACCGTTTGTGCACACGCGGAGATAAAGGGAGCTTAATGGAAATAGAGTGTTTTCTTCATTTGTCAACGGAAGACAAAACAGAAATAAAACTGCTCGCTGTGCAACGAAAAGAATCTACTTTACAGAAATTATTCACGGGACTCTAGAAAGCTGGCAACGTGTACGTATTCCACGTTTCGAGGCGATTTTCACGGATAATAACATCGACTATTTTTAAACACCTCTGTCTGATCGCACTCAATAAACTGAATTTAATCTACGATAAAACGCGCGCAGCTATTCATTAGCGTTACGCGAAACATTGCTGTAATTCGATTCAGCTTTCATAGGTAATTAATGCGTAATACGGTAGTTTACGTAAACCGATTTCGACTATTGTTTGCTGGAAACAATATTAATTGCGATCGCGCAGCTGAACGGTGTGGAGTCACGGTACCTTAATACCTTTCCCGTTTTTTTTATATTTTGCGTTGCGGAGTGAAAAAATTGCCTCATTTTTCTTACAGAACCCAGAATGGGGGGAGGTAGTAATTACAAACTGAACGACGGAGCTTGTGAAACAATAAAATTCAGAATTCCTAGCAAAAGAATCCGGGACAGTGGAATTCAGTACGGAGCTTCTTTTTTTTATGTACCTAACGACTTCGAGCATCAGTCGAGTATTATATGTTGTTAAGAATATTTATTCATAGAAATGGGTTTTAGGGGAGAGCCTTGCTACCAAAACACGCAGGCCCAGCAAGAGCCTTTTTTGCACTCTAGACGAACATGCCAAATTGCGCCCTTTATTTATAATAAATTTATTTGAGCTTTTCGATGACCTTACTCTGAATTTTTATTCGTAGTTCAAAACATTCCTGGTACAACTTATATTTCATTTAAAACTTTATTTTAAGAGATGCTAACAATTAAAATACCATTTTGCGCCCCTTGTCAACTTTACGCTCTAGGCAGCTGCGCAATTTTGCCAACAGGAGCGAGCGGGCGAGAGAACACAGTACGTATGTATGTAAATATGAACATACATATGCAAAAAATCGTGGAAAGCTCATCTAACAAAATTCCATCTGCCACGAGAATGTCTATTGATCACTTTGATCTAACAATTTACCGTAATAACGCGTTCGTGCGACGTCATATTCCGAGTCCAGCGAGATCTGGTAGCCGCCTAGATGGATTCTATTTGAGGGAACACAGGCGAGCACCATTTTTTTTATCCCTTTTATACCAGGAGAAAAAATGGTTACGGCGAGGACTTCGCATTCGAAGCACGTGCTGACCTATTTCCGTTGATTAACAACGAGTCACCCCGTGGCCCTCCTTATTTCGTCGAAAGAATTGCGGATCAGCCACGATTGCTTGTTCGTATTGAGCCAGTTAAGGTATAAGAAACAGTGAAACGTGGGGAACTACTTACACGTAATAATAATAATTAATATGAAGGTAACTGTACGAAATAATAATTAGAACTTCTACCTATTGTGTCTTAATTACATCTTTACATTTTCCTCCTACACTTTAATCCAACGTTACGTAAAATTTACCTTAGTTGTTCTCTTGAAAGCGGAGTGAAAAAGGGAACCTACGAAATACTGTTACAAACTACTGAGAGAAATTTCCCACAGTTTTACTAACGCTCTCTGTGCGTAGCTCAACTACCACCCCCTTTAAACAGAATGTTGTGATCTAACAATCTAAACTGTTTTTGTAACAACTTTTCACGGAGAATCTGAAATACTGAATACCAAAGTGCAACTATACACTTCAAGCTAAGAGTGAAAATCGATGTAGAATCTCCAGAGATTATCACGAATTTGAAGTTGCAACGTCAAACTAAAGAATCTTAGTGTAATCTTAGTGAATACTTAGTGTAATAAGCTTCCCAGTCTCGAAGAGCTAATTTACCCATTGAAGTGGAGGAAATTCACAATGGCAGTAGTATAGGCATTAAGGGGGTATTCTCGTCTAGAGGAACGAGATCCACTCTCCTCCTTAGAGACGACGCACAAAAAAACTACACAGTTTTTACCGATGAGCATTATCCACTCGTATTTACTCACATTTCAGTAAGTTGTAAAAAAATTTCAGCTGTATTTATCTATCTATCTATCTAACTATATATAAAAAAGAAGAAGTCCTGACTGACTGACTGACTGAATGACTCATCAACGCGCAGCTCAAACCGTTTAACCTAGGAACGTGAAATTTGGAAGGTACATTGTTTTCATGACGTAGGCACCCACTAAGGGTGAATTTTTAGAAATTCCATCTCCTAGGGGGTGAAAAGGGGTAAAATGTATTTTCACGGATTCCTCAAAACCTCTTAGGCCCGATTAGATAAAAACTTGGTTTTTACTTCGAAGGGTTATCCACATAAATGTCTGAAAAATAAATTTCATGATTTTTCCCTAACCAACCCTTGAGGGGGTAGTGAAGAGGAGTGAAATGTGTTTTCTTTAATATGTCTTAGGCCCGAAGCGAAGGTTAGGTGTATTTTGCTAGTATATAATAATAATGGAAATATGGATTTTTCTCAAAACGGTGTTTTTCATGACAGTGCGCACGATATCTCAACTTCTAGTGGGCCAATCTGGTCCATATTTTTCGTACACCTACAGAAAACGTATAATTCTAGCCGGTAGCAGAATCGAATCGAAAGGATTTTCTTTTCATATATTTAAGACCGTTTAAAGGCGAAAAAAGACACCAAAAATGAGTATAAATTCAAAGTCTCGCCATTTTATGATTAAATTTTTTTTATTAATCTGCTAGAGGCTATAGACGCACTCTAACTGATTAAGAATCCCTTTAGCTTTTTTGTTTTAGATCAGCGGAATAGTCGAAATCGTGCGCACCATGAGGCAACTTTTTCTTGCACACGCTTTATGATATGACCCACACCTCCATTAATTATTATTACATATGGCTGATTTTTTTACAACTTACCGATTATTAATAAATTCGTAGGTATGGATAATGTTTATTGGTAAAAACTGTGTAATTTATTTGTGCGTCGTCGCTAAAGAAAGACAAAAAATTGACTTTCTGGACCAGAATACCCCCTTAACATGATATAAATATAAAAAGGTACTAATGTAATGTAGAATTTCTCGAAGTTTTCTCTTGAACAAGATAAACGTAATACGTTTAATGCTTAACGAGTTGAAATCGCTACCTCTCGAACCCTCTCATTTCTCGCCGCTCTTTTCACAGCTGAGAGCGGCACGTGTTCGCTTTAATGGTAATTCGGATTTAATTATTATCCGAGGTCCCACCACCGCGCCAGCAGAAATAACCTCCGCGTGATTCGACATAATTTTAAATCGCGAAACTTTCATTCTGCGCGCTGCACGAATAAAAACAACCAGCTACCACTTGTGTTAACATTGTTAACAACAGATTCGCAATTACCATTGGACTCTCGGTGTTGTGAACGCTAACGAAAATCTGAATACATACATACAAGAAACGACGCTTGCGGGATTGAAATGTGTACCTACGTTCTCTGCGGGTACAATGGTAAAGACAGAAAAAACATGCTTCATCCTTTTATGATTGACATTAAAATGAGCTTGCCTTTCGTCCATTGTGGAAGTTTGTTCGTATGCAATTTGCCAATAATGCATTATTGGATACATTTTCAGCGAGAACCGCAACAGCAATAATAGACCGTGAGAAATATTGTGCTGATGTAATTATTAATCTGTTTTATATCTGCACTTGTGCCTTGTTAATTTGATCCACAATTGGGCACGCTTTTTATTCAAATACGTAATCCGGATGAAATTTATTGGATAAGGTAATGTTTCAAGTGTGACAAAAAGTAGTTGTTTTATGAGTAATTCAAAATAAAAATACTATCGTGTGTATGGCTGAAAAGTATTCTTTAAAGTCTCTTATTTTCACGGTTTACATGACTTCGTCTCACAGATGAATCTTCTCTACTTTTCTCTCTCGTGACAGACATTAAATTCATTTTTAACATCATTTTTCGTAAATGCATATCCTGGCTTTCTTAACAAAAGTGCACGCACAGTCCCTCGGGCAACTAAGGAGACTCTCTGTCATGACTTAAACCCTTCACGATAAAGGGTACCTTGAATTAATTTAATTCCGTAAGATATCGCTACCATAACCACTTGGGTCATTCAAGAAAATGCGTCACCCTAGTACAACAGTTTTCGCCTCAAATTTTTCACCTCAACAGCTCCGTCTATTCCCTCGGAATACAGAATTAGATTGAACAAAAATAATAATTTATGCAATGAACTCAGCAATGCAATTAGCCCAATTCCTTTCCCCTGTTCATCCCCATAAATTAACATTAAATCAAGTAAATTCTTAAGATTCGAGAGCCACGCCAGTTTCATGAAATCCCAAGCACCAGCAGCTTCCAATTTACAGAACTGCCAGTTGGAGTATTCGTAAACATCGAAGAATTCCAACGGTTCCACGCGGACAAATGTTCCATTCCCCAAACGTCGTCGTCGAATTTTCTACCAAAGCGTTCGAAAACGGTTCGGCGCTCGGCCCAAAGGAACTTCGCATATCGAACGTCATCTGCATACTGGATATGTGCAAACAGTACCAACGAACGAGGCCATAACGAAAGCTGCGAGAAGAACATGCGGCGGATATGGACCGGACAGAAATGACGTACCTATGTAATGAAAAGCGCCACGACGAAAGAAATTCCCCGGTCTTCGTCATACCTCTGCCGTCACCTCTGCCCTATTTCTCGATCGTCGAACCACCAACCTCGCCCCCTCTGCCCTCAGTATCGAATATTAACGAGGAGGAACTTTAATTAACAGGCCGCTGCTTAACTCGGTTGGTCAGTTAAAAATTACTGTTCGCGTTCAATCCTTGTTGCGGAAGGGATTCAGGGAAGCAGAACACGAGCTGTATACGAATCTCGCATAACAGTAATTTCAAAAGTAAACCGGATTATCTCAGCCTGAGGAAAGTCTCCCGTTCCTACTGATAGTTAATTGATTTACAAGCTGCAGTGGACGGTGGTTAACAGTGGAATTACGATACGTGAAACGAAATAATGGAGAGATATGAATGGCGGGGGAATACGGGAACACTGGATTTTTCCGCGCAGCGAACACGGTGCTCTGCAGTAATTACATCCTGTAACCTCGTTACGGCATCGTAATCGTAATTTTTTGCAATACAGAGTTGACGAAGCAGGTAATTGCGAAATGCAAATTCAGGGGCCTGTAGATTAAAACTGCAATATTTCGAGACACTCGCCACAAGACTCAAGTATTTAATTTTCCAGGCTCCACCCTCTATACAGGCTATTAAAAAGGTTACTCAAATTAAAGGTGTATGGTTCTCATTAAACTGACAATATACTGACTTATTTCTGTACAGAAGGAAAGCAGTGTGTGTTAACTTAAAACGATGTTAGTAACTGGATAATTAAGAAGGAAGTTGTGCTGGTGTCTGTCTTAGTACACGATCGAATACGTTTGAACGTTAGCATACATTGACTGATAATTTCGGAATAATGAGAAACGGGCGAACTTTATCGCTACCACCTACCCTGTCCTACTCCTATGTACGATGCGAAATAAATATGAAAAGTCAACGTGCCAGCAATGGTCAATAAAAATCGTCAGAGCGACGGTGATTGGGTTTGGACTTCGAATTGCGTTAGTGTAGTGAAAGCGAACGAAAAAAAGTGATTCCACAAACGGTTGCGATAAAAATGACGGGGGAGAAAATTAAACTGGACGCGGAGTGGATCCCCGAGCAATTTTTTCCAGCAAGACGATAATATTAATATAAATTCGTATCTCCAGTCAACATAATATCATACGGCAAAATTTTGTTATCTTTCACTTTTAATTTTGCATTTAATAGTGTTAAGCACGCTTGTGAAATACTACTATAACAAGGAGGGGTTCCCAGGTGTCCGTCTCCGATTGCTTTGAATTTTGGATATGTTTTAGAGCACCGAAAAATAAGAAATACGTGTTTTTTTATAGCGCCCCGTTTTCATATGTAGGGGGTGAAACCAACCTTTATCATTATTTCTTTACCATTATTTCGCCTAATTTTTCTCATATTTGCAGCATAATTAAGTAGGTATTTTTCGCATTTTCTTTCTTTTTTTATTTTCGTGCTCCACATCTAAGGTTAATAGTTTAATACATAATAAAAAAATATGTAATCATTTCCTTCCTCACAAATTACTTACAGAGAACAAATGACTATAATGCCATTGCTTACTTGATTTATTCTGTCATAATATTGAAATATATATCAATATTAACATAAATGAAGAGAAATCTCAATTTCTTGGTCTTTTCACTTACACCACTTTCATAATCACCGGCACAAATAATTGTCGCCGTTCACAAAGATGAGTGGGCCAGATACAAATCCGTTAGAAGGAAGTCTGCAGCACGCTTCGAGTCGCAAATATAAAAGTAGCACCAAGTCAGCGAAGAATCTCTTTCACCCCCGAATCTTCCACAAATTTCTCCGGATATTTTAGTAAATGAATGGAGCTTAAAGCCGCTGGCCGTTTCAAATCCAGATGCCTACTTCATCAGACGCGTCGAAGCGAGAGCTGAAACGATCACACGCGCACCCAGCATTAACGTTTGCTTGCGGAGGAACGTATAGTATAGAGCAGCGTCGAAGCATAGGGGCAGAAACGCATTAACCATTCGCTATGATACCGTGTATAGTTTTTAAGCTCGTCCGTTTAACTGTTATAAGTTATTTATCGCGGATTATGGCGGGTTAGCTCGCAGCACGTTAAAAAAGAACCTTGCACGGCCATTTGAGCGGCCGTAAAAACACGAACTCTCGAGCGAGCGGCGCAATTCACCCCGCGAGCCTTATTCGTTTCACCCCTTTGTGTACCTCCTCGTTGTCGTCGTTGGTCGGCTCGAGGGGGTTTGACTGACGATTTTTACCGTCGCGATGAAAGCATCCGCTTGAAACTTTCTACCTCGAGGCTCGGGTCTGGAGACAGGGCTGATTCATACGTATTCTCGTAGCTGCACGGAAACAACCGTGAATCGAATGAAAGATACGCTTTCACGATCACTGGCCACCCAGAAGACGAGCAACGCAATTAATCTCTCGATAAAGAGACTTTAACGCGGCCCTTTGCGCGTGACCCGTTTTCACCAATGACTCGGGTGTAATTAACAAGCAACACCTCCTGCTCGGCACACGTAAGACAGGTGTGAGAAAGAGGGAGAATTATCTGCAGCAAGAAGCTTCTGAATAAAGGCGAAATGATATTTAAGCGCGCAGGTTTGAATGGACACGAATCAGGGGTGGAGAATGGACGGAACTGAATTCGAACTCCGAGAACCTGTGTGCGTGGTCTTTTCTTCGTGCATCTCCGATGTGCTAAGAAAGTTTATTGCACGTCGTGATTCTCGTGGAGTTGCGTTTTTATGTGCAAGCGAATAGCAAGTCGGTGTAAATCAGTTTTGATTTAAGAGCAGAGGAAAGTGAACGAATCGGGTCAAGGAAGCCAGATTTCCCGTTCTGCTTTTGTGCGAATAATTAATGCGAGCCGCGTTTGTCTTGGCCCCGCCTTTGCATTATTTCCATTTATCTTTCCGCGTCACAATTCTGCTTTAAATGAAATAAGGGAATCCTGGGGACAAAGTACGAGAGAACACTGAATTGATACTGAACGACTTGGGCACTGTACTGATCGTCTTACAGAATTGGGTCGAGCTGTATCGCCGAAGCGGCCAGAGTGTTCGTGGTTATTTAACCGGGCCTTTTAAGAGTTTCTTTATGTTATTAAAACGTATTAGTTTGAATTGGAAGATTGACAGTCCGCGGTCGAGGAAAAGCAACGGGGGTTCAGTTTCTGGAAAAGGAACGCTGGTTCTTTCGGTATTAAGAGAACTCTTCATCATCTCTTCGGAGAAACCTAATTAACCGACAACAATGGAGTGCATGGTTGCGAAGCTGTAATGTTAATTAACTTAGTCCCTTCGTTAAGCGTACAGGACGCTAGCAGCGCAACCTAGTTGGCGTCAGATCCTTTTTCCCGTCAAGTGCAGATGTGTATATTTATCTTAATTTATAATATTCTGCGCGCTATCAAACTACTTAGTTCTCACAATCAGTCTAGGGTTTTTGAAACTTAGTTATTGTGTAGACTGTAGACTATGATACTTCGTGGGGACAGATGGAGTTTCCTCGAAACTTGATGTGGAGTAAATAAAGTTTAGGTGTATCCAAGGTCAAGTACGTCTTCTTAAACCTGAGCTAAACCTAATTTCTCAAAATTAAAATTGAATACCGACTATATGTCAAAGTAAATTGAAATTGAATTCTGAATATAGTTAAATTGAAATTGAACTCCGCGTGTGTACGTTGAAACTGCTTTCTCATCGAAATGAATATTCAAGATGGGAATTAATGTTGCAGTTGACACACAGACTCTGGCACAGTTAATTTCAATGCGATGTTAAACGAAACTTTAGTGAAATTTTATATATTAAATGCGTCATGCGATACTGTGTTACTCATTTTGTACGGTTTTCTGTATAACGTGGATAGATTGTTTGTTATAAATTCAATAACAACTCTACCGTATTGACACGGTGCCACCTTATTCAACAAGTATTCATTTCACGTGGTTACGGGCGCATTAATGTTTACAAATTTTATTAATAGTGAACAAATAGCAACGAAGTATTCAGAACGCTCGTAATTAACTGAAATGAAACTGACAGCTGAATATTAATAAATGGTAGATGCATATTTCAAGATTATTATAATCGCCTTTCGTACTTCAATGGAATATCAACGATTATTTAAAAAGTCATTTAAAAAGCGTAGCGCCAACCACAACTGCCCTATTGAATAAAGTATTAATAAACGACGCTGAATTAAACATTTTACCACTTATTTTTGTTTACATGTTCGATTTTTGAAGTGTCAGCTAATAAGTTGAGAACAAAGCTGAATTCAGCATACACATTTAAATGACCCATGTTCCCTCACTGACTTAAGTCAGCCCGTAATCCAATAATTAGTAATCGCGAGTGGAGCTTTGGGAGACCCTGTTTTGGCCACGTAATTCTGTCTTCTGGACGGCTTTGAGCGAAGGTACACAAACAGGCACCGTGTCATGCGAAGAAGGAATCGATAACCGATTGTTTCGCCATCGAATGGTTTCGAGGCGATTATAGAAGCCGTAGTGGTCGATCAGTTATTTTGTACCACCATCGACGACGTTAATTCACTTGTTCGAAAATGTCACTATCGCCCTAGCGGTCACATTCGTGGTAACAGTCGGGCCACATTTTACAAAATTCACACGAACCGTGCCCCACTAATGATACTTTAACCGTTTTAATTGAAAATGCAATTATTTGCTATCGAAACATGCTCGTTAAATCTCACGCAGTTCAAATTTTACTTTAATTCTCTGCTCCATCCCACGTCGAGGGATGTTTCATTCGAACTTTGCTAAATTCGTAACGAGCAAAAATTATCGGAAAAAGTACACGCGATTGGAAACATTTTATTCGGATCGTTTAAAGATAAATTGGATTTTCTCGTGCAAAATTCGCTACTTTGAAAAATAGTGAACCATTGGTATCAACACGGTTATTCCCCTCCGAGCTCATTAAAGCTACACTTCTACATTATAAACACAGCAATTATTCCCTTCAAACTTAGTACACACTCTACTACACCCTAATAAGACTTTCCCTTTCTACTTCTTCAAATATAAATACTCCGCATACATACATACGAACCACACATTTTCTAGCCAGAACCGTTATTTCAAAACACTCGAAAATTTCTCGCCCACCCTCGCTAATAGTTCTCAGTTCTTCGAACGTCAACCCAAATTCCCAACTTCGAGCTGTGTTCTTCTCCTCGGCAGATTAGTAGAACCAGGGACAAAGTGAAATTCAACTTCGTTAAGGCGCAACGCCCCTCGAATCGTCAGTCCTGAGATTCAATCCCTTTGACTTAGTTTCAAGAGAGAAGGGCTTAGCCGGCGCTTTTCAACTAATTTTCGATCGAACCGTCACGTCTGAGACGTACAGAAGGGGGTGTCGTCAAAGAATTTAAATTTAGAGGGAAAAGATACGTTGTTGATGGAACGATGCTACGCTGCTGCAGAAATGAACGGAACTTACAATGAAGCTCTCCGTTACATTACATTTGACACTCCAGTGAGAGGGGTTAATCGTGAAACACTTCCTGAACTTGCATCGGGATCATGAGCTCCCTCGTCGTAGTATGTACATAAGCTCCTTTCTACGCGTGACAGAAGGGAAATTCAAGTCTGCTACAATGGTACTACATACGTATAAGAGCAACGTAATACGTATTTCATTTCCTTTTAAGGGGAGAAGACCGTATAAATCGAACGAAAAATAGAAACAAAAAATTTTCCGCAAATCACTTCTAAAACGTTAAAAAAATATATTCTCAAAGGTATAGGCCAAAATTCAACTTTGTATCAATACTATAGCGCGAGTCAGCGTGCCTCTGAGCGTCGAGCATACCGAAAACACATTTTAAACGCGTTTTTCTCGAAACCACGTTTTCAAAATTGGCGGCGGGGATAACTCAAAAACTAATTGACCAATCAACTTCAAATTTTGCACACTTTTAGTTTATTAATATTCCTCAGAATATGAACAACAATATTTAACCAAATTATTAATTTTAACTACTGTGTTTAAACAAATAAAACGCGAATTTTTGGCGAAAATGTTTGAAGTTCCGCCATTTTTAAAATATGAATTTTTTACACCATTTGTGGTTCATATTCTTAAAATTGGCACATAAATTGAAAAAAAAATATTGGTTTGTTTCATATAACCACCAGAGACGGTACAACCGGCGCTGTTTTGCATCACGAAAAGAAAACTATTTCAGACACTGCTTTATACATTTTGTACTTATTATAATTTTACTCTTATAATTTTTTTTTACTTGCTATAATGTTAAATAAAGTATCTTTTAAGTTACGAAAGGATTAGCGCATTGATATCTTCGCAAAAAAATCCTAAAAATTGATACAAAAATAAGCTGTTTATACGAGCTTCTCCCCTTAATGCGATCAAAGCGTGTAAATCCACTGAATTCTGTGAAAACAGCACGCGAAGTCTGTTTACCATAATGTAATGGATAACTAAGATACCTTCCACGCATATTCCTCGAAGTCAATTAACGCGAACTCCAATCATAATAAAACGAAGGTCTTGAGTCAACACAGCTCCATCAGTCACAAAGCTCACCCCTTTACCCGCAATCCCACTTACGACGCCAACTAAACCTCAATTGGCGTCTGGAGGCCAACAAAATAAAATCAACAGCCTGACGTTTAATGGCCAGTCGCGCATAAACATGTGGCGCGATTGACTATGAAATGGCAGTAAACGTTGGATCCTAAACAGCAACTAAACGTCCCATTAGCGTTATATAAACAACACCGGGATGCGTGTGCGGGAATTAAACAAATCTCCGGAGCGTTTGGTAACGGCGGCAATTAACAGTTAAACGAGGCGAAGTTTCTTCTGTGAGCGGCTACGTTTGAACCGCGTCCCCCATTCAGACAGTAGAAACGACTCGAGCGAAGAAAACCCATCGTGAGCGGAC
Source organism: Andrena bucephala (assembly GCA_947577245.1). Classification (NCBI taxonomy): domain Eukaryota; kingdom Metazoa; phylum Arthropoda; class Insecta; order Hymenoptera; family Andrenidae; genus Andrena; species Andrena bucephala. Next base: position 17,512,164 of record OX387717.1, on the reverse strand, counting down.
AATAAATCCGGATTTAAATTAATGATCACGGAAAATCGCTAAAGTTTCAGCCGGGTCGGGAAGCAAAAATTCCATTAGGGGGCGAGCTCGAGCCAAGTTGGACACTGGCGAGATCGTTTCCGCTCCGGTTTTTGTCGGGGCTCCGGAGTCGATCGAGCACTCTCGCTTTTTCCACGATTCGAGCTGACCTTTGTCTCTAATGCGGCGCGATGCGGCGCGTATCCGCGCGTTCCCCCCATCGATACACGGACGCCAGATACCTGGCAGATGCAGGTGAGTATACGATACATCAACGATAGGTGCGCGCCGCTGTAACGTCTGAAAGCGTTCCTCCACTTGCGTGCCACCCTTTCTGCGTCAGAAGCGCGGCCACACGACACTCCTGCAACGCGAAGCCCCTCGAACGCTACTCCCGTCGCCATGCAACTTCGATTCGACCACTTGGCAGGCCGCAAGAACCGGGCAAGAAGTTCCGCAGACACGGAAGAAATGGGGGAACATCCGCCACGAATCATAATTCACCGAGTCGTGAATCTCGATGACAGACAAGGGAGTTCGGATCGCCTGGGGCCAGGGGAGGGAAACTGTTTCGCCGTTTGCAACCCGAGCATCGTCGAACAGGTTTCAACGATCGTCTTCACTGCACGAAACTCACAATCGGAAGATCGGTTCAAAGGAGTTCGAGGATGGTGTTGAAAGAGAACGTTGGTCTGTGGGGACCAAGCGACAATAGTCACGCGGTGATTTCATTGACGAAGAAAGAAGAATGTAACGGCTCCTCGGGAAATTTTGAGGGGGGTTACTAGCGGAAACTGTCGCCGAACGAAATCGCTAAGGGGTTGTCACTGAGAAACTTTAAGACACGTACGTTCCATCCGAAGTCCCGTCGAAGATCCCGTGGAACAGCTGGATGTCGTCCTAATACAGCTGGGGAACACCGCGAAATTGCACTGGAATTTCAATGTCGCGCGACGCGGAACCACGAAACGAACGGGCGAGCGTCGAGGCAGACACGAACGGAGGGAAAGCGACACCTCCGAGGCGCGGGAGGCCAGTCGCGAAACGCGAACCAAACCCAACTGAAGTGCGATGTTTCTATACCCGCGACCGCGCCCCCGCCGTCCCCCTCCTCCCCCGATTAAAACCACCCGCGCACGCGTTTCGCTCCAGAACTCGGCTACGGGGTTGCTCCAGTCTTCTTTGGGCCACTATCCTCGGTCAGCACTTGAGATTTTTAAATTTTTTGACAGCACCAAGGAGAAAGTCTCGCGGTGAAGGTACGAACGTCCTTTCCAGGGTCGCTTATTTGCAGAAGATGTTAAGCGATTGCTTTCGTTCCATCTTCTGAAGATCCAGGATGGTTTGCACTTAAATGTGACTGCAGGGTAGGTTTTAAAATAGCGAGTGGATGTTTGACGAATAATACAAGGGGAAAGGACCAAAGTGCATTTCAATATCTCCATTGCAGGGATGGCAACGGATGTTACATGATTTAAGGGGTTACAGCACCCTCAGACGCTCAAAACAGCACTAAATTAGAAGATTTTTTTTATGATAGGTAGGGGAGACCGGGGCTAAGCCGCCACCGGGGCTAAGTCGCCACTTTTAAATATCTCCGAATCTATACATCGTATGATCTCGCGGTCGTTAATCTAGATCTTCAATCAGATCTCAAAGCGACCGACAGAGTATGGTGAATTTAGGTACTAAATTGTAATTTTTATTTCGTTAAACGTGTTGGTTGCTATGAAAAGTGGCTGAAAGAGAATTTGTTTTCGCAACGAAAAATACCGATTTGCACCTTCGCACTCATCGCGGAAAATCTGAAGGTAAGTGATTCTTAGAGAATTAAGCATGCCAAACACGATTTTGATATGAAACCTTTCATTTTCTTTTATCTAAAATATTTTCTGAGCGACCGAAGTTGTGACTGGCGCTCGGGGCTAAGTCGCCACAAAGCCATTGGGGTTATGTCGCCACATTCTTAATTGTCACTTAGTCGAATTCACTCTATCTTTAATTGTAAACGCCTCAGTTAATTGTTTCGCCTCACGCCGAAATTCGAAAATCTCTCGAGAAAAATGTTCCACGGAAAAGAGGGCGGCCTAGGAAAAATGCTGAGACTGAACGATAAAATAAAAAATAAAATAATAAAATAAAATAATAAAAAAAAATAACACATCTTTGAGTGTTTTCCTTCAAACAATTTTCATTTTCTACTAACAATTTGGTACGAAAAAAAGGTGGCGACTTAGTCCCAGGGGGGTGGCGCCTTAGCCCCGGCGATTTTGACATTTCAGAAAATACACCAACGTCAATTTTTCGATTTCTTCGATTACACTATGCCAGATAAACATTATATCGTATTTTGTAGCTCAGGCTTTACTCTTTCCAACAGTATAAATATGTACGGTAAAATTATTTATTTTATTGCCGAAAATTGGCACCGCCAAAAAAGTGGCGGCTTAGCCCCAGTCTCCCCTACTATAAGATAGAAAATTATTTCTACACTTTTTATCTTTGGGGTATGTGTTGATTAATATATTGTATAAATATTGCACAGAAATATTAAAAAATGGCCGAGTTATGTGTTGTCCAGCGAAGCTCCAAGGAATCACTTTTTTCAAAATGGCTAGCAGCATAAAATGGACCATTTTTGTTCAATTCACTTGAAATTTTAATAATATCTTCTTTAATAGATTATCTACAGAAGTACATACGGATTTTTCGATTCATTACAAACTTTTTTGCTACAGGCAATTTTAGATACAATTTATTCGGCTAAAATTGATTAAAAAAATCAATGATTGAAAAATCAATATTTTGAGAAATCGCTACGTACTTCTGTAGTAAATGTCGTGTAAATAATGAAAATTTTCGGTTTTTTATCCTACGTCAAAATATGCGCGACTTCTGCTGCTAGCCGTGGAGAGTGTCATTTCAAAAATTGCAAGAATGGAAGAGCACCAGCAACGTCATTTTGTATAAAAAAAAAAAACAGTTACCATGTTTCTACATACCATAAAACATGTAGAATAAAGCCTGTGAAGAACTTGCTTCACGTATTTTTCAATTTCGCCCAAAAAAAATCTGAAACTTAGGTGGCCCAATCCATTAAAGGAAGTGTAAGGTAATGGAAAAGCTGGTTTAAGATCATTATTTGGAGACGGGATCTTTAATTATTCGACAGCCAAGAGAACTGCCAGAGGAGCAATTGGTACGCGATAAATTATTTTAGCCTGCAGTGGAAGCACATGCCACGAAAGGGCTGAATTCATTCCACTGACATTTGCAGTTCACTTTGATTGTAAATTTGATTTTCCGAAGCGGCTCTTTCGGGGCAAGTTTCAGGAATTCGCTAATTTCAAGGGGAAACTTCGCAGATGTGCTCCAAGAAGGTAATACTTCGCGAACGGATCTCGAGGCGGAGTAGATACCTACCTGGAGTTTACGTCATTGGCCGCAGTGCTACGCGATTCCCAAGTAACATGTATCCGCGTGTACCTTCACATACGTTTCGAGTTTCGTTCGGAACTCTTCATCGTGCATCGATACCCTTCGTTGGACTTTCGAGTCGTTCATTTGATCATGCGTGAAACGATACCCTGCGTCATCGGTTTGCCTACGAAAACCTTTAAATTGCAATCTCACGGTCGCGAAATTATTCGGAATGTCTTTTGACGCGCAGCTCAACGGGAGCGTGGCTGCAGCAGGTAGACGATGTCATTGCTTCTGCAAACAATATTTTCGGGGAACGTCAGTCCATGAAGTATGAATGATGTAAAATGATGTGCGACAGAGCGAAAAACCTGGCTGGTCTCTGCACAGAGCACACATAGAGAGGGACGAAGGGAAAGCGTCAAAGTGTAAAGACATAACGAGCGGCGTATAAAACATGCCAAGCTCAACGGTGGAAGAGGAAAAAGCGGCAGGGCGGCAATATTTCTGAGGCTGTTAAACCGCAACGACTTAGATGCTACAAAAAATATTTCAATTTACAAAACAACGTTTAAAGGGTTAATTTGACGTGAATATGTAGTATTCAATAAAACGTGGGTTGTGTAACAATTTCTAAATATTATAAATTTCCTCTGAACAGTAGAAGTTTCTACAAAATGCTGTGTAAATTTTAATGCTAGAGGAAGTGGTCTGAAAATGGACTAGCACTTTTATTTCAGGATATGTGCTACACCTGTTGAAGATTTTTATGATATGACACTTGAATCTATATGTTAAATATGTTTTCTTTATGATATAGAGTTGAAATAAGCTGAGCAAAAGTGATGTTTGTTTAAAATTCTATATTTAAAATAACAGTAGGAATTTTTATTTTTGAAAGTGTGGTCTAAACATGGGCTACTATTTAAATAATATAAACGAACAGTGAAAACTGCATATTTTCAGATTGAATTTTTTAAAACGTGTCCTAAATGATAATAAAAATAAACTTAGATGCTGATGGTTTGTTTACAGGAGTCACAGATGTATATGTACCTTTCATCACCTGTGCAGCGATTGTGTGCACACTTTACCAAAAGTTCTCTCTCTGTGTCTTCAGAGAAAATACCTCCGCAAAACATGCAACTCGCTTCCTTGTCATCTGGGCGCCCGCTCTGAAGAATTTCAACATCGCTGATATCGTCTTAAACTCTGTAACCCGTATTTAGTTACCATTTCATGGGCGCTTAGAGTGGTGAAAGTCATTACAAAAAATTATGCTGAAACAAGCTTACCATGTCAACAATATAGTGCTCATAGCAAATTAACTTTTAGTTCATCAGATTATTGTTTTAAAAATAAAACAAACATACTTGTAAAATTTGTTAAAATTCGTTCGTTCGTTCTTTTAAGATGTTTTGAAACAAAACACGTTAACCAAACAAATGCAGGCTATTATCTGTTTCCCACAGCTCCTTTTCTTTCTCAGTCGTACTTTTACACCTTTTCCGATAAAGTGAAACACCTACTATGACCCAATACTTCAACTAGCCCATATTTAGACCCTAGCCTGTATTTACACCACTTCCTCCACTTCTCACGAGATAAAACAAAAGGAAATAGTTGTTAGTATTAGGGTCTTACTGCATTAATGTAATTTAATTCTAAATCTCCACGTGCAAAAATTTTATAATAGTAGTGCTTAAAGTAGTCACTTGTATGTTATACGTAGATCAAATTAAAGGTAGAAGCGTGGCACATGCTTCTATTCTCTGTACTGGAAGCACGAAAAATAAATATGCACGGAATTGTAAAACAAATTCCATCGTCCGTCGGAATTGGAAAATATTTTTTTAAACGTGGATACAACGGATGTTTGACTTTATAACGTAAACAAAGGTATATCAATCGTGCAATCGAGCATTTGTAAACTTCAGACCGCCGTGGCCGGAATAAACATTTTTATTGATGAATATGTGGCGTGATTGAACAACATATAGACATGACTTTGTTACCTGTGCATTTCACTTATCCGTTGACTGTTATGCTTGGGTGCAAATGTATACCTGAACTTGGTCATATTTATCACACAAAATCACTCTTAAATTATTGATTTGATTTTGGAACATCGTTGAACCAAATGTTCTTAAGGGGTTACATATTCGCAGTCAGGAAGTAGAAAAAGAATGATTCTTTGGGAATTTATTCCAGAAAGTGTACATACATATTTTTATGCAAAGGTTTTTGTATTCAGATGAGGGACACTTTAACAGGTTATTATAATATTTTTTGGTGCAAAAGTATTTTTTTATTGCAAAATTACAACTGATTTCCCGAAATGGGTTTTTCGATTGCGGTGACCACGATTCCTGAAAAACCGCTTCACCAATCTTTCTGAAATTTAGTAGGTTTCTTCGAGACATTCAAATCTAGTTTTTAATCGAAGCATTTGTTTTTCCAATGCATAGTTTTTATTTAATGGATGAAAAATGAGTGTTTTTTCTACGAAAATCGATCATTCCACTTTAACATCCGCCCATTTTGGCCCAGATTAATATTTTATAAAACGGAACGATTAAAGACTGGATAAACTATTGTAATAACTAAACCTTCTTCGTTTTTTTATTGCAGATAACCCAGTCCCGAATAATGTTGGTCACCGCGAAACCTATTTCTAAAAGCGGCTTCCGGGAAATCAGTTGCAATTTTGCAATAACTAAATACTTTTACACCAAAATATAATATAATAACCTATTAAAGTGTTCTTCATCTGAATACAAAAACCTTTGCATAAAAAAATGCATGTACTCTCTGAAATAAATTCCCAATGAATCGTTTTTTTTTCTACCTCCTGACTGCAAGTAACCCCTTAATGGAAATACTTTAAAGCAAGGATAGTGATGCAAATCATTTCTTTAGCTCACCGCGTCTTGGAAGATCCTAGATTCTCCTATCATCTCGGAATCTAGCAGCGTTCTTATCTATTTCGTAGATCGATGTTCGTTGCTCGCTTCGCGGCGAGTCCCTGGAATTTGAGAGAATTGTGTTAGACATTCCAATTCTCCCGCAATCTCAGATAGCGGTATTATAAAAGCCTTTGTCCAATGCCCTTGAATAAAAGCTTCCTGTTCCCCCAAGCTCAACCTAATCATGTTAAGTACAAGAATTAAGTATATTGGCACAGCGATTCATGCGGCCGTACATTACGGGTCAAATCCACTTCAAAACGTGCAGAAGGAGTCTCGATTTCAATGGTGGTTAACCAAAATTCCCTCCCACAGGAGTAGGTACAGTTAAACGTACTGCTTTTGATGGCAGTCTCCACACTCATGACTCATCCGTTTCATCTCATTTATGTCGTTATTGAATCCGCGCACACGCTGTCCAGCCCGTGCATGTGCACGCGCACACGGAAGCTCTCGGGTATGAGACCGTTATAGAAATCGAATGTGACATTACAAACGAATGTACCGAACGTGGCTTTCGCTCCATCGTGCTTCGATAATAGCGGGTCTGGATGCTGCATCGCTGTCGTGATAAGATCCGACGTGATTATGGTAATGGAAATTCGGGATGAGGAAATGCATCGCTTCTACGAACGTTCCGCGATTAAACCGCGATGTTGTCCATGGCGCAGAGGATCGTGCTGCACGATAGCATCTTGCGGGGAATAGCTTTTCATCACCACCCCCCCCCCCCCCAAAGCAGAAAATATCTTAAGCGCGTATCTAACAAACGACCAGCGTATTGCTGCATTCATCGAACGAAAAGCGTGCTGCGAGCGTGGAAGTTATTACCTGTGAAAGGGACGCGTTGGTAGCAAAGATATGGCTTTCGTTGATGATGAGTTGCTGAAAACGGATACGTGATTGGGAAAACATTCTTTTTTTTAGAAACTACCTGGTGTTGAGTTGATGGAAGTACAATTATAATGTGGTGGGGAATGAACTTGAATTGAAACTGAATTAAGTGAGACAACATTGAACGTAACGAGGAATTGTGAACACTGTAGCGGATGAAGCGGTGTTCGAGTTCATTATAGATGTTAATTTGAACACTAAACGCGACGTAGAAACGTAGAAAAAGAGACAGCACGTTTCTTAAGGATACAAGAAAATTATAAGCCTCTTAAGGCGCGTCGCGTGAAATATTTTGGTAAACTCAGCACGCAATATTCTTCTCTGGAGCGGGGGTGCGGAGAAGCCTGCAGAAAGTACAGAGAGGAGAACAAGAAGTATTTTTCTCGCAGTGTCACCTTAGTATGTAAGGTAGTTCTTATTCATAGAGCCCTTGGTGTGCAAAGTTATATTTCTTATTCTTACCGTATGGACGCTTTTATCATATTTTTCCGCTCTTGAGAAATCCCATAATTTTCTTCACGGAGGTGTAGCGTTAGATGCAAAAAAGTAGTATTTCACTCCGAAGTGTTCAAGTTTCAAAGTACAAACGTGGAATTACATTCAAATCTGTGGATCAAACTATGTACGTATAGATATTAAGAAGGATATTTTCACAATAATTTACTGCTTACCAATAATTTACTTCATTAAAGGAGTATAAATCAACTATGTATTCCAAATAAGAACAAGCTTTTATCAAAATGTACAAAGAAGGAAAAAATAATTTTGATACCGGCCTAAGTGACTGCCTTAGAAGAATTCCCTCGCGTGACTAAAAATAAAAGTGAGATTTTAATAAGCGCGTTTATAGTAGAAAAAAAATGCTTTACTATGAATTATTTAATGCTTTTTAGTGAAAATAGTTTATTGTCACCGGAACTACGTATGTGTGCAAAGCTTCAAGTCGATCGGATATGTGAAAGTGGGGCCAAATTGGCTTACAAGATTTCACCCTAACAAACTAACGAACTCACAAGTGAAGCTAAAAAAAATAGAAGCTTTTAAAATTGTTTTACAAAGGGAAACATAACACGTTCGAGGTAACGGAACACCACATTTTCCTGCTTCACCGATGAAATCCCACAACTTTTCGCCTCGCGCATTACCGTGTCAATTATCTGGGTGAGAGCACGGCAAACGATAAGAGCGCGATAAATCAGAACGCGATCGAACGACGAAAGTCGTCAGTAGAGAAATCGGGATTTATCGCGACGCAGATAGAGACTTGAGCTTAAGATGACCACGCAGCGTGTGCATGGGATAGTTTCTTCAAGAAACCGCGATGATATTCCTTGCTGCCCCGATAAGACGCAGCCAGAGCCTTTAATGAAATTTCAGAACTAATTCTCGAGGGTACAACTTTAATTAGCAATCGTGTCGGAGTGAGTGGTGTGTGTCACTGCGCGACGAGAAACGAGGCACACTGTTGTCTTTCGTCTATTACCGCAGTAAATTATCGAAATGTCACGAAAGTATACAGAAATTGCAAATTTCGATGCCCTGTATGTTTTAAAGAAATTTCATACCAGAAAACTGATGACAAACTCCACCTAATTTCACGAGCAATACAACCATTTATATCAATTTTATCAATATACCAATATCCCTGATATCTTGTGTAAAATATGATCAATTTGATGTGGAATGGAGTACCTAAATAATAAATAGAGGGTACATGGATATTCCCAATTTCGAAGGTAACTAAAAGATTACGATGGTTTATGAATTGAATTTCTATTGTTGTATTTAATCAGCTTACTAATTAAGTAATAAGAGTTAAGCAACGTTCGTATAATTGGGATTCTACTGTTCTAACAATACAAAGGTAGTAAGGATTCTTTTTTCCACGGCTGAATGTGTGCAGCTAGAAAAATTCGAAGGGGCTTTGAAAACGATTTAACGCGACAAAGCAAAAAACGTTCAACGTGCTGAAACAAATTGGACAGTTGCAAATTATTGTCCTAACATTTGCCCGAAACCAACATGCTTCGTTTGAGATCGCGAACGAATCGAAACACGAACGTATCGCGTTCACCCAGGCCACCTGGAATTCTAACACGTAACGGCGATAGATATTTTAACCCTTCGAGACCGATTAATTCCAACCACGTATGGAGAACAATTTTGGAACTCGCAAAACCAACTTGTCTGGGCGCTAACGAGGATAGTTAGGAAATTATCTTCCAATCTCTGAAATCGACTTATGATCGTGCACCGATAATTAGATGAAACTAATATAAATATAACAAATAAAAAAATTTCATAATTCTCTTTTACATTTACCATTGCATTCATATTACATCTAAAAAAATATTTTCTGATTATTCTCTCATTCTGAATATTAAATTTAGTTAAAAGCTTCAATTCTTTACTTCACAATCCTGATTCTCTGAATACAGATGCTTGACGAAATAAAAACAGTTAATACTTTGAAATATGTGAACATATACGTTGAAGCGTTAGGTGTAACGACACCTGTATCACTAACGTAACACATTTACGTTACAAAAGGGGTTGGGGCTTGGTCTCGATCGAAGTGAGGGGAAATACCTTAATGGCTCGTTCAGTCGTTCACCCGAATCGATCGTCGCGCCGCGTTCTCCAAACAGGAATTAATCTCGCAGAAGGACAACAAACCTGATACGCGCGATCTTTTATTTACGCGTTGTCGATCCTGCAAAAACACCTTTCCATACGACGAACATTAATTTCCCTGCGGGCCGCTTGCATTTTATGCGGATATTTCACCGCGCTGAGACTTTTGTGCCTTCCTATATGGTACGACGTGTGTTGCCTAAGCCCCAAGGAAAAGATATTTCACGCATTTTTACTGCCCGTATCATTCCTATCCTAGAAACTTCTCCTTCGACGTGAAGACCAGTAAACAAAGTCTTCGTCGAATTTCCCTTTTACTATAAAAAAATATTGCAAGTGAAGGAAATCGATGAAATATAAACAATTTTGATAGACTGATACGACTAATTCCGAAGAAAAAGCAGTTAAAACTGACAAGTAGAAATTTTATGACACAACTGCATGCTTACAAATGTCAATGGAGAAAGATACATATGAAGACAAATCTATCGTGACGATTCCCTGCAGACTTTATTATACCTCCATATAACCAGTGAATCTATAAACCTCAAAAGATTTATCGAAAACAGTCGACGGGCATCGAAATCATTCTGCCATTACATCTGTTTTCATTTGTAAAAATAACGTCTCTGAATTTGAATGCTACAGTTGTACCATGGCATTGAAATGACATAGAAATGTTTATTATACTACGCAGCCCATTTGTTCTCCAAATTCAGGAGTGATTAATTGCATCTCAACCATCCGGAAAATCTTGGTAATTGAAAATTTAGGCCACAGAGCAGAGGTGGGCAACATTTTTATTTAAATAACGTATAAAAGTTAAAACAATTATTATTCGTCACGTGACAAATAAATTTGACCCGGGTTAACGTTATTGATCAAATTTATTCTACCTTAGCGTCGAATATATTTTTCAACTTTAGCTTTAACTTTAATTCGACGTCGAATAAAGTTAAAGTTAAAGTTAAAGTAAAAGTAAAAGTAAAAGTTAAAGTTAAAGTTAAAGTTAAAGTTAAAGTTAAAGTTAAAGTTAAAGTTAAAGTTGAAAAATGTATTCAACGCCGAAGTTGAAACGCTCGACGAATAAAAAAATTAACTTTATTCGTCAAATAATCTAAAGATAAAATAACTGTTATTTCATCCGGTTTTGAAATAATTGTTCATTTAGTTAATGCCCAACTCTGCCACAGTGACATCTTTGTTGTGCCATTACATGTAGAAAAGTCCACATTCAACGAGATACACGAATCCGAGGTAACTCGTTCGCCCACGAGGACCAAGAAGTCTCTTGATAATTGCTCTGATATCGAACCAGTCCTTAGAGAAGAGGCACCACTGTCCTCGTTGTTCGTTATCAACATTTGTCACGCAGAAGTGGCTCGTTTTCTACTTGTAGCGAGGGTCGTTCCCTTAAACGGACTCAGTCAGGTGGCTGCCATCGTTTCTGCCTTTTCACTTCTTTCCTCCGCTTGTCCCACCCCCACGGTAAGGGCAGCGAGTGGGTCGAAGGGCGTCGTAAGAGGCACGATAAACATCGTGTTCCAACCGGTAGCAGATATCGTAATTGTGTTCCAGCAAGGGCTGGCGGGCTGCGGCAGTTGATACAGGCCAATCGATGTGGAAGCGCCCAAGTACAGAGATGAGCTGACCTACATCTGTACGCGCTGAACGGAAGCCAAGTTTGATCCACTCTTTGTCTTGAGTTGTAGAAGTAAAAGGGGAAGAAAGTACCGACAAACAACGCTGGAAGTTCTGGTCACATTCTTATCCGTTTTGGAAGGAATGAAAGCCCCTTATATATCGAAAAGTTGAATCAATGATACGCAATGAGAAATTTTGGATTTAAGGTCGGCTGAACAAAAGTTGTGCTTCTGAGAAGCTGAAAAACTTTTGGATGGTGACTCTTTTTTTATTCCCTTTTCGTATATCACAACATATTATTGATATTTATATATGTTTAGGTATCAAGTGTTTTCTTACTGATTATAGGGTAGAGTGGTGCTAAAAGTCCGGCGGGTAAAATGTCCCGAATGCAAAATCTCTATTCGTAAACAATCGATTGAATGTTGCAGCATAACTATGTTGATGATAAAATACTAAAAAGAGTGGTTGTCTTTGTTGAAGCAAACCAATTAGTAAAGTCGTAAATTTTATTTTTTTTCCTGTTTTTTTTTATATTAAAATAATTTGAGTTTAAGAAATAAATCCAAAGTGCTGAAAACAGAGTTATATCTTTATGTTGAGCCAAGATTATTGTGCAATTTTTTGTTCAAGCTGAATCTGCGTCCTGTATTTTCATTCTTTTGTTTAAAAAAAGGTTGCCGCTGTATTTCCATTCAATACTGTATAACAAAAAAAAAGGTTTAATAAATATTTGTTGATTTCAAAAGAGTTTTTTACTAATTTGGTTTTATGTTACACGAAAAGCTGGTTAGAAGATATTAAGGACTTTTTACACCAAGCGAGGGAATTTTGCCCCATGCCCGGGGCATTGACACACATTTTGTGATGTAACTCAACAAAAATTAACACTATTGACCAATAAATTTGTAAAAGTAAAGCATAATAGTTGTAGTTTATACAAAATATCACCTAACCAAAATATCACAAAATATCTCTAGATTGTTATTACTATATTTTACATAGGTTTATATGAAAAACAGGACTTTCAGCCCCACCCTACCCCAATTAACAAAGGGCTACAGCAGTTGCGCGAAATGTTGCCGATACTGGCATGTAAAATATTGGACATTTCGTATTCGCTACATCTCGTATGGAAATTCCTGCAATTCGATGATTGATGCCGTAGAATCCTTGGCGTTATCGGATGAATGCAAATATGAGGGAAAAATTATTCCCCCTTCGAATTACTTCGTCCAGCGACTTCGTAGCAATTTTTTAATTCAATGATGTCGAATTCGTAATAAACAGATTGTCGCTTTTCCCTTATAATATTAATTCCATTCCCGTGTTCGTTTTAATTGGTTCATTAATCGCAGTATCTATTTTTGAGTACGGGAGAATACAATTACCTTGTTTTCGCGAAACATATCCGTGAATTTTATTAAACGAAGGAAATATCAGAATTCCCATTTAATTAGTTCCCCGTACAAACCAGAATAGTATAACAATTTTGCCATGGGCATCTGCTCTTTCACACACATCTCCATACAGAGAAATAGTGTACAATAACGATATTGATTATTACAAATTAATTCCAATGGTACCTAACAAATTTGGAATACGCTTTCGGAATACAATGCCTACTAACGAGTATCGGAAAAGCCACCAATGCAAGTATGTACAAGGTATCTTTTTATTATTTTATATATTCAGCGTTGCCCGGTCACAATTAACGTTCAATTTATGCCCACGTATACTCCAGCTTGCAGCTCAAAGGCGCCAAATTCTGACCGAGTCGTCTACTAGTTGCCCCGTGGACGCAATACCCGCGTGACGATACAATATCGTCTGATTTATCGAATCTGTCTTCCTAATCACTGGCTTCAAGCCCTGCGGGACGAATCCCACGGAGACGAGCCGACACTCGAAGCAGCGGCGTAATTATTCCGTGTGTTTCGGGCCCAATGTACGTGTACAATTGACCCGGATACCATTGACGTCACTGTGCATTTCTAGCTTGCCAATAGGGAAGGTGAAAGAAGGAGGAAGAAAACGAAAATATTCCCTCTCGAGTGCAGGCGCAGACGCTTCATTATTATTCGCGATGCAAGAGCGGGCGGATTATTTTCGGCAATGAAACGCGCAAGTATTGTTTCTTCGAGCCCTTCGCGGTCTTTTCACAGCTTTTAAGCCCGCTCGCCAGAATGGACGGGCAGGCGGTTGCGAGTATAATCCAGCGGGGAATAGAACGCGGAGATCGCGTGAATAGTCGAATGCCGAAGTATAAAGTTCCAAAGATATTCTATTTCGAGGAATAAATGTGTGATCTTATTGCAAGACTGTGGATCTATTATGGATTATTTAAAATATCCGCCGTTACTGTGGATTATTTAAAAACCGAAAGTAGATTTGAAAGATGAAATAAAGATCGACTTTGTAGCCTACAAAGATCACGTCACTTTGATCTTTATTTTATACAATCAAAGGAAAGTCGAAGGAGTAAACTCGCAGTTATTGTATAAAATAATATGATCTGGTAGCTGCAACTACCTTGAGGAGGAAACTAAATAACTGGAAATATAGGAAGACGATCGAGTATCACGAAATAGATTCTGGTCATTGCGCGTTAGGGTGGAGCTTATTTTTCAACTATGAAAATATGATCTTCTTAGCATCTCAATTTGTTTCTTTTATTAAAAAAATAAAAGCGAGTAGAATATGTGCACAATTGATCTATATTTAGGGGTAGCCCAATGATGGTGAAATTTCCGATGTTCATGATAATTATATGGAAGGGCATAGAACACTAAAAATTTTTTCAAATGCATCCATTTGTTCATTAAGAAAAATAGAAACTAAAGAAAGGTCTAGTAAAACAAATAGTAGATTGTACCCTAACAGACGGAAACAGACACTGTCTGATGTCTGAGCCTCTGTGAACAATAAATTTAACAAATTATCAAGTAAGGTAAGTGCGGGTAATAAGGCCCACCTAAGGATCTATGATTTTTTAAAAAAAAAATTGTAAATATTCTTGAAAAATTTTTTTTTTATAGAAATCTGTGGACACTAAACTATAAACTGTAATATTTGTAACAATATATGAACACAACAAATACAAAAATTAATAGGTTTTTAAAAACCTTGTAAACGGGATTTGTTTCGTGTAGTGCAGGTAATAAGGCCCACCTATTTAGTATGTACAATTCGGGTAAACAAAGACATCTTCTTCCTCAGGTGTGAGCCCAACGAAATCCTCGTGTATCCAGGTGGGACACATGACACACTGTCCCATATCACTTTTGAATGCACTTCTGCATAATTTGCAAAACCAATTGTCTGCAGAGTTGCCGTCCCCGTTTTCTCTGGAGGTGGATGGAATGGGCTCTTGTTCACACAATCTTGTCTTTTTTCTTCTGGTTGAAGTGACACGTGCTTTGGAGCTCTTCTCAATATCATTCCTGTTTTGGAAGGGGTCTCTGGTTATTTTCTGAGCCTTAAAGCCCACTCAATATTTTGGTGGGACTTATTATCGGTTTTGTCACTTCCTCATTGCCGAGGTTATATGTTAAACATGCACTTTACAAAATCACCAATTTTCTCAGAATATGTTGCCAACATATGTACTTATACATACCTATAGTTGTACAGTAATTGGATAATAAGTACTCTCAATACAAAGCCAAGAAACCGAGGTAATTCTTATAATTGTGGCAACGCTAGAGTTGCCGGCGAAACATTTATTGAATTTACAGCCGAAAAATGTTATATTATGTAATAAAAATAATAAATTTCACTACCAGTATTGTAGATTGACCTACCAAGGCTAAATGACAGATAGGCCTTATTACCCGCACTTACCTTATACATGTAAACGTAATGTAAATGTGTAAATTAAAATATGACTATTATATGTCGAATTTTCATAATTTCTATAATCATTGACTCACCTGAGCTACCCCTAAACATAAGAACGTATTGTCCAAAGTTTTTATATAATGTTTGTTTATCTAAAGGGACAAATCAGGGTGGTAAGACGTATAAAAAATATTAATTTCTTTTTTAACATTTAAGTTCCACCCTGTTGCGAGTGCAGGCCGCCACAAATCGGCTTCAGTGCTTGAATGGAACATCTCAAGTGCGCAAAAACTTCTATGAGCTCGCTGACTCGCGAAGTCCTTTCACGTCGCTGTATAAAAATCGTGTTACATCCGTCCGTAAGTTTGAAAATCTCCGCCGGGGGACACTAAAAGAATGAAATAGGGTTGACGTAGACCGAGGGGATCCTCTCGTTACGCAATTCATAGATCGATTCCCGGCACGCAGAAGCTTTCTACGGTTGCCGGGACCCGCTGGCGACACTCACGTGTGCTTGCAGCGTGCACGGAAACCAATGCAAAGATAAAACTTGCCTCGTGCGCCTCTATTCCGCTCACGGAGGACACCCTATCAGGAAAATATGGCTCAAAGTAGGTGTAAATAACCGAGCACCGCCCACCGTATGCGTTTGTCACCAGTCGCCTATGTTCCCTTTCAGCAGACGCTTTCTCGATGGTCTAACAATTCTGTCGCTTGTTATTTTACGACTGTACTGGTGTCTGTTCTATCGGCACTACTTGTGGACTCAGCACACAGTTTTCTGGTGAAGATGATACTGAAATAAAACGAATATTGCTTGGAGGTTAGCGGAGTCTATAAACGAATACTGCTGCGATGGTATCAGAAGCTTCTGCAAAATTTAATACATATAGGTTTCTATATCGCGGATTAAACTTTTTTCAGTGTTCTATTTATTCGGTTAAAAAAGCTGTGCAAATATTTCGTACGAGTATTTACATTTACGAGTACGTACATTTTTATATAACATTCGTATATTTATTTTGTTGAAAATAAAATTGGTAATAAATGGAAACCTTTCGATTAGACAGTTCGCAAATACGCAACGTGTATTGTTTAAACGATATGCGTTTCTGTACGCTGAACGACCACTCAAACTACTCCAACTTCGGCAGACAAGGCCTTTCATGAACTTTCAACCCTGCTGACCATTCAGAAGTTCCGCGGCTTCTCGACACACGTAGGTACCTGTTGCATTTGTCAAGGTCTTCTTCATCAACCGCTGTTCATACAAGCTTCAGGCTTCTCGGCTAGACTAATTACCTCGTTTTTGCACATTTCGCCAAATATGTGCGCGTGCGAGGGTTCGTTTTATAGATGAACTAACGATTACGATTTTTAGACATTCTAATGCTAGACGTACGAAATGTACGCGCAAAAGTTTAAGAATTTCGCAATATTTTAAAGTCTGTTGAACTTTTCCCGGAAAAGAGTTCACTTTTATGAGCACACAGCTTTCAGCAGTGGAAATGTATCCTTAGAAAAACCCACCGACATATTTCCTCATCACAGCTCTGGTCCATTGTGTGGCGGACGTGTCATCTTTTCACGCGTGATCACACTTCGCAACGGCACAACTTTTTTACGACACGAGACAGATGATAGTAGATGTAGGACGTGCTACACGTAACTTGATGGTCGTCGTTAATCAGAGTAGGAAATAATATAGCGGAGTGCTGTTTAAAATTTCGTGATTCTTCTAGCAGTGTACTTTATTAAATGTTTACGCTACGTTGCTAATAAAGGACAGTTCCCAACTGTTACACGCCGATTTTGATCAGCTTTTACGCCGAAATATGTGAACAATCTATAAGAGAAACGAGTGAAAAATTACTATTTTTAAACGATTTTATTCAGCTTCGACCCTGTTTGTTTGTTTGTATGTTTGTATGGCTCAAATCTGGCAACTCAAATTTAACCCTCTTCCAACTATCCAATTGTCTTGAAACTTTGCAGGCGTGCGTAGTTTGGATGACAAGACAACATTTAAAAAAAAATTAACCCCGAGCAGGTTGAAAAAATTACCCAATCATTAATAAATATAACCCATAACCACAAATCCAAATGACTTGAAATCAGCCACTCGCGTTCTTTACGAAAACGAAAAGAAGGTTCGGGTCGCTAGTCGCATCGCGATTTGAAATTAAATAAAAGATATTTCTAAAAGAAGTCAGAGCTGCGAAATGTAAATCCATAAACACGAAAAAATAAAAAATAAAAAATATATAAAAGCAAATTTTTATGTTAAACGATTTTATTGAAAATGCACTAAAACTAAAAAATGATTATTTTCTTGTACTGCAATTATGATGTTGTTTTTATTACTTTAAATAAAATCGTGGAGCAGGATTTTTCATAACAGAATATAAATCAATTTAATACAGCATCAAGCGTCGAAATGAATTTGATGTGAGATACCCTGCTCCACGATTTTATTTAAGGTGAAAAAACACCATCGAAATTGCAGTACAAGAAAAGAATTAATTTTTAGTTTTTAGTGCATTTTTAATAAAATCGTTTAACATAAAATTGTTGTTTTATATATTTTTTATTTAATATATTCTTTAAATAAATTTAGGTATTACGAATCTGATTACGTGACTGAATTTGTTATAAAAAAATACATCTTTTTCGTCTAAAAATGTTTCTCTATAGTGCATACTTTCCAAGATATTGAGCAAACGTGGTTTTCACTCCCCAAATTTGAAGGCTGATTTCACCTCTAGATATGGATGATTGCCGATCAAAGAAAATAGGTGTTAAATATTTTTTCAAGAACTATAATCTACGCAAATCTCATCAAAATCGGCGTGTAACAGTAAGTAAGTACTGGGTAGAACCTTCATCGACTTTTGTAACACGTTTCGATCACACGCTTTAAATAATACGAGTTCCAGTTACTCCCCAACAAAATTTCAATTTCGCTGACTTCGAAACGATTAATCAAGTCTTCGAAAAAAACCCTGGGCTTTTTGTAACCCGTAGCTGCGTGGTGCGTTTTCGTAAAAATCTAACGGTCGAAATTGTAGCAATGCCATAAATTACAACAGGGGGCGATGACACGCGTATTTCTCCCGTGTCATCGGTACCTATCACCGTGTTCGCTACAAAAACATGTCCACGTACACGACCGATTATATCTAAAAAGTCTAGTCATCCTGTATATGCGTACTCTGTGCTGCAGGAAATCCTGCCAATTTGTCAGTGAATCTTCTATTTGTAATAATTCCTTGTTAGTCATCTGCGCACGACAACACGTGAATAAATACTTGGATTAATAACACCCACGAGTATCTGTCTTTACCTCACGTACACAATACAGTCGACTAATAAATCAGACCTTACAATCCCCACCATAAATCAATATCTGATTCAGCAGTTGATACTGTTTGGAATATGCATATATGCTTTTTGTCTTTTTGGAAACAAGCTCTGCCGTTTTATCAATATTGTAGCAAATTTAAAAAAAACATCTAATGAGGCATTGACGCATCAAAAACAAAGTCGACAAAACAAATGTACACGCTTCCAAAACGACACAACAAAAATCAAATTGTATGCTGTAGTATTATCATTGCCACGTAGAACGTTTTCCAATAAAAAGACTTTTTTTTTAATTTTGACACTTACAGTGTTTTCTACAAGAACTCTTCAACTATCGAGAGAGCTTCGAACTTGCAAAGGACGCGAAATCCCCAATATCTGATCTCAATGATATAAAACCGTGACGTTATTTCACGTTCTCTGAGCAGAAAATATGACCCCCAGCATCTTTTCCGTTCAGGAATGTTCGACTCGCACCTAACGCTTCCAATGAACCTTCTGCAGGATGAAAAATAATTCCCCTCGACGCGTGAAGAAACTAGATTTGCCGAAACCGTGGATATTTCCGCATTCGAGCGTGCCAAAGGAAACGTCAGAGGCAGGGCCAGCTCGTAGGGCAGACGTGAGCGGTCGTAAATCGTACGTGACCGAATTGCTGCTGCTTCATTAATATTTGACGTCGCCAGATTGGAAAGCACGAAAGAGTTGCAGCCTTTACTTCCCATTTCCGTAAATCGTGCGGACGTAAGTTGCCCGTTACGCTCAGATTCGCGATTCCGCTTCCTCTATTTGGGGGTAGTTCGTACGAAGGGAAAGCGGACGCAAACATAACGATATTTAGACGACACATGCTCATAACGTAAGGGAAACGCTAGAAGGTAATAGAAGGTTAATATTCCGAGGATGTCGAGCGAGTATCTTGCGATACGTAGAGCAATCTTCGAGCAAATTTCAATCATCAAATGAAGGGAAAGAAGAAAATACGAGGAAAGTCCATTTTTCGTGATTTTAGGATTTATAGCATATATTTTTTTGGTCGCAACTGGGACTATAGAACTGTCGAATCACGAAGGGTTATAAACTTCATATGCCCTTGTAAGATAACGTAAAGTTTTGGTATACTGGTTAAAAACAGGCAATGTACACTCTGCACTGGAACAAAACACTTAAAGCAAGTTTGCCCAAAATTTAGATTCTGATTTTATAAAAAAAAATTTGTTTAGTTTTTTTGTGAAACTGGTCGCATTCATCTGCATTAGTCAGGCATAATAAGCTGAGACACATTTCGTAATCCCAGAGTTTATCGTTCGAAAGTTTTTAGGGGAAAAACACAATCATTTAGAAGCTTTCTGCTTTATATATTAAGATTCGGACGGTCGCACAGGTGCGCACTGAGTGCGAATTTAAGCCAATTCGAAGCGAAAATTTCGCACTCAGTGCGCACCAGTACGACCGTCAAAATACACTATTAATTTTCTCGATAAATCCGTCGTATGAGTAATTACGATGTCGTCGCCTATCACAAGCATGAACTCGTTACTCGATAATTAAACAAAAACGGAAGAAATTATGCCTCGAATTCGTTTATTATTTGGTGCAGAAACGTTGAGTAAAACGATGGGTTTTGGAATTTGACAAGTGGAATGAATGCCCTATTGTAAAAATATTAAGCTTCTATATTTCAAGGCTGTAGCGAAAAAATTAAAACGTAGCGATGGAAAGTCAGGGGATAAACAGAAATTACTGAGCAGCTAAATATTGTGACGAATAATAAAATCTGAATATTCACTTTAGCAACAGGATCCTGTTTCAGAGTCGGGCATATAAAGGGCGGTCAGCGGTAAGCGTCAACATTCAAACAAATCAAATACGAATACAAATCTAAGTACACTAAATGAAACATAGTATATATTTGTATTCGTATTTGATTTGTTTGAATGTTGGCGCTTACCGCTTTACCGCTTACCGCCCTTTATGTGCCACAGCCTTAACTGTTGTAGAAGAAATTGAAGACGTGTGACTACGTGTGAAAATTTAACGTTCCAGGAGGCAGCGGAAGACAATTCAATCGCTTTTATTATGCGTAATCTCGGCGTGTTTCCGTTAAGGATTGCTTTCAACCTGAGGCTAATTGTAGTACAGAATTCACCTCTGAATTTCCAGTAACTGATTACCTGAGTTGTTGGTTAATTTCGAACTAATTCGATTCAGACAAGTGAAACGTAACTGAGATACGAAGATGTTCCAACTAATAACCAAGTAAGGGATGAGAACAAAGTTACGTTGCACCGTGCAGGAGAGATTTTGACTAATCGATCTCTTCAAAAGTTAGAACAATTTCTAGCTAACCATTAATCCTCGCGCATCCTTGTTTACAAATATAAATTCAACGGAATTGAAATTATAGGAGAGCATAAATTAGTTTCTCACTGTTTGATAATGGTATCAGAAACTAATAGAATAAAATATCGCTAATTTAAGCAAAAGCACTAAGTAATTAACTGTATGTGTTTATTATAAATTTCTTCGAATTCGTTTAAATGTCATATGAATGTATTTAATTTTAATATTCAGAGAATAATTGAAATGTATAAAGCTTGAACGATACTCGAGGAGTGACCAGACTTCGAAATACAATATTTCGTTGAATAATAATCAGAAAAAAGCTTGAAAAGTGAAATTAAATTTAATATGCATTTAAAGAGGCATGCTTTTGCTCCAGGTACTTTGCTGGAAAGCGTTAATCTGAATAAGATTATAAACCTCGACTGACAACGAGCTGCTTTTATAAAAACATAGGTCTCTTAAAAGAAAAAAGAACCCATTCGATTTTAATGTATTTAAAATATTTGTAGTCTTCCAACTGCGTTACTTCTAAACAACTTGTTTACATGTGTTGCGAACGTATAATAATTTTTCGAATGTTATTCGATTTCTGCTCACCCTAAGAATTGACTTTCCACGCCACACAAAAAATACGTTGAATTCTTAAATCTTATATAAAATTACTGATAAACTGTTTAAATGTTCTGATGAAAGAATAGTAATTGTTTGAATGATGTTAGAATTCTATTTACCTTTATAAGCAATCTTAATTCATCGTAGAAAATTTGTTAAAATCTAGTCTCTGAAACTGTCCATGAAATTGTTAATATAGAAAATTTTATAGAAATCAGCCATTTGAGTCTTACGTGTAATTACTCAAAAATCCCCAATAATTATGACAAAAGAATGATGAATTTCTGTTAAATATTATTAATAAAAATTTGCAGTGTTTAAAAAGAGGGATGCTGTTAAGTTCGTGTATCGCAGAATTAGCGTTTATAACGATTATTTTATCAGAAATGTCCACTTTTCGCGAAATCCTTGTTTGGTGGTTCGAGTTGACTGTTTTGATTAACCGACGACATGGAGGTGGTAATGTTTACCCGAGTCTACGTCCAAATTCGGTGAGCCAACGATCCTCGCTTCGCGGCGACCCGCCGGACCACGAGGGCCTCCAGGCTCCCAGGACCTCCCGGCTCTCCCATGTCTCCTTGAACTCTTTGGCCTTCCTGGACTTTTATCAGTCTGGTCAGTCCGGTCTCTCTAGTGAGTTAAATTTTTTTGATTTTTCTGTTCTATCTAATCTCTTTAAATACTCCGGTCTCTCTAGTGAGTCTAATTTTTTTTTTATTTCTCTGGCGTCACTCGTCTCTCCGGTTTCCCTGATCTGTCAGATCAGTCTAGTCTAGTTGATCTAACTGGTCTAACTGGTCTACTAGTCTGCTGATCTATTTGGTCACTCTAGTCTTTCTGGCCTTTCTGGTGTTTCTGACCTTTCTCGTCTTTCTTGTCTTTTTGGTCTTCCTGGTCGTCCTGGTCTATCCGGTTTCCCTGATCTGTCTGATCAGTATAGTCTTGCTGGTTTAATAGCTCTAATTGGTGTAAATGGCATTTCTGGTCTCTCTGATTCTCCGGACAGGGTTTCAAGCACTCGTTCAAAGGAATTTCAAAGAATTTCTTCGGCTGTTTCTGCAGTTCTGAAATCGAAGAGATCTGAGCTCATTCTTTGAACGTCCACCCCTTTCGACTCATTATTAACAACAGTTACTTTATATTGGAAGAAGAGATTCAATATTAAAAGAAGAGTTTCAACATTGAAAGAAGAGATACAAAGATGACTTTAGAAGACAAGATTCAAAGATGACTTTGGAAGAGGAGATTCAACAATGACATTGGAAGAAGAGGCGGATCTAGGACACCCTCGTCATCGAGGGATTCCACGCTTAGTGGTAAGGAAAGGTGTAAAGCTGCCAAGGAATCACTGAATTTTAGCTTACCTTGTTCGCTGTTAACTCCTCATCTGTGATAAGGAGGTCACTTCTGTTTCTATTCTAGAAACAAGTGACCAGCTTTAGAATCGTTACCGATGAATCAGCCCCGTCCTCAGGTTACTGGTCCAAGGAGAAAAGTTTCGGGCGTAGGGGGTGTACGGAAAGGTATACCCCCTGCGAAAGCCATCCGGGCCGATTACCCAATCTCCGCGTTATCCGGCTTGAGTCAGGTCACAGCTAGTGTGCTCCTGACGAAGTCGTCCGGAGCAACAGGAATCGCCTCGGAGGCGACGAAAACTCTCCTTCTTCGACTAGGACACCTGGGTGGTAGGAGTTGCACCATCGAATACCGATTTCACGGTACGCTCGTGTTTCCTTCTTGCTGAAATTCATGTAACATAGTGAATGTTTGGTAGCTCCCTAACTTCAAAGTCTAAACGAAGAGATCGATGGAACTTTGATTCCATCCATCTCTTCGTTTTAGTAGTACAAGGCTTTCTGTAAAGGGAGATCGATGGAACTTTGATTCTATCTATGTCTCTACGGATCTCCACTCGCAGCAACCTCCTCATGGTGAGACCTGGAAGTCGGTGAAACCGATGGAAATTCCCTGTTGAGGTATATGAAGTTTTATCGAAGGGTCTTAATCTTAAAATATTAGTATTAGTGGGACTTTGAAAATTTGTCCTCCAATGTAAGACCAGATGGAACTTGGAATATTTTAATAAGATAGACGGATTGGTGGAACTTCGAAAATTACCTGAGTTTTATCTGTCACCAGTGTTAAAACCCTACGGATTTTTCCGTAGATCTACGGATTTTTTACGTTATATACGGATCTACGGATTGCAAACTGAAATCTACGGATTTTTTAACTTTTTCATGAGCTAATTGATAAAACAAATGATTCTGATTCTAATTAAAGAAATCATTTACTGTTTAATTTGACTACTATAACACTACAAGAGCTTTTCATCACACTTAATCGCTGGAATTCAAGCTATTATTTTGAACGAGTACAATAGGAATAAGCAAAGTTGATTTCAGAATCTTTGCATGTGAACTTTTTTAATTCCCTTTCGTGAATTTACGTCGGGACGAAAGTTCTTGGCGAAAACGACTTTCGGGGAAACATTTTTTGGAAAAGCTCTTGTACTGAAGTGGAATTAGTAAAAGTTGATTTCACAACTTTTGCTCGTGAACTTTTTTCGTAAATTCTGAATTTTTGTTGTGACAATAATTTTTTTGAGGATGTTAGGGGAGCGTCGAAATATAAGATTTCTAGAAAGGATTTGGGAAAGGACGGTTTCCATGAGCAAGGCAGTTAGCTTCTTTCATACATTTAATAATTAACACTTATGAAGAAAATCCATAGATCCACGGATTTTTCAAAGGCGGATCTACGGAATTTTACGGAATGTTGAACTTTTCTCTACGGATTTTCAAAAATCTGAGTTGGCAACACTGTCTATCACAATCTTTTTGCTGCAATATTCTCAATTACGTAACTTTATTCAAGATTTGGAATTTTCCCAAGCCTGTTCATATATAGATAAGACTTGAAATACTTTTATACCGTGTTAAAATAGACAAAACCCGACGCGTTTCATTAAAACGTGGGAACTAATTTCGTAAGGCTATTACCTCAGGACGGGGCTTGCAATATTTTATTAGACTCTTAAAATAAATAGAATATAAAACTACCGAAATTGAGTTAAATAAACTACTTTATTGAAATAGCATAATACGTATAACGTTGAACATTTTCAAAATTTTCAATCGCAAACGGTAAAAGTGGGGAAGAATCTCTTCTTCATCAGAAGGCAAGCGTATTTCTTCACGTTCTTAAAAAGATCCTTCGCCGCTTGCGAAGTGGCTGTAATTAACGAAGCGTGCTGAACTTAAACTTCCATTGATGGAATAGCCACTGCTCGTGGTGGCGTAGTAATTTAACCATTAAAAACCAGTTCGGTTCAACTCTCTCGCGGCCTTGAAAAGCAGACGATTTACAGAAGTGACGTGGTGATAGCTACGATACTACGTTCCAGGGAATTTATGAACAGGGAGCGTCACTCTAGGGGGATCAAAAGCGTCAATTATATCAGGAACACTGGAACAGCGCTGGATGATGTTGGCAATCGCCGTCAATAATTGCATCGAGCATGACAAGGACGTTTCCATCTTCGCCGCTCGTGGATCGACAGGCTGGCACGGGTTGTTATTCGACGTTCGACTGAAATTGACTGACGAGATTGATCGTCCTCGTTCGATGACTCGGATATAAATTGCGCAGTGATATTGGGAAACTGGCCAGCCCTTGTAGACTACGTGCTAATTCGAACCATACCGCGTGGTAGGTACAGGACTTCTAATTGGAAAACAGAGAAATGCGAGGAATCGTAACGTTTCAAATAGAAGAGTGTAAAATCGGGGATTCCAAGAGGGTCTCCATCGAAGTCGTATAAAAAGGAAGTGAAGAGCCGGTGAAAGAATTCGCAAAGTTTAAGGAAACGAAGAGGATGTTGAAGCAAGCAAATTTCACGATAAATTAAGCACAAGCTTTAAGGTGCTTGGTGAGAATAAACCTGAAGTAGTTTCCTCTTTTCCTCTGTTCCATATTCTTTGATCAAGAATTCGATTCTTGAAGCTCTGTACTCTTTACAATTTTCTCCACCTGTTGTACTTCCCTTGCAACGGTTTCGGAAACAGTATGCGTTCCGAGCTTAATTCGTCGGTTCATTTCTCCCTGGCCTTGTACAATTATGTTCTCCACTGTCCTTTCTCTTCTATGTTTGTGTTTTCCACTCTAAAGACGACGGAGGCGGTAAGAAATAGATAATTGACCGAAAGTCACAAGTTTCCAGGACACTTTTGCCGAAAGTTGGGCAAGCGAGATTTCTCGAGTAGAACAACAGGAAACGCCCGAAAGGCAAGCAAGAAAAGTAGGCTCAACGAACTGGAAATATTCTTATCAAAGTACGCGATAGCCTGCAGCGTAATAAGGGAGACTGTATGCATAACTTCTTGCGGGGAAACTTTTAATAAGTTCCAGATTCTAAAGCAACGGGGAAAAATTAACAGCGAGATCGTAAATTGCTCAGTAACTTGTAAAATAAGGGAAAATAAATATTTAAATTATCGCCTGGCGTTATGAAATATCTCTCTAGTGGATTGAAATAAATGTTTGAATCAATATCATCGGAAAACATTTCATAATAGTCTGTTACTTGAAATATTCTTTCGTAGACAATATTTCTAAAATATTTGCTAAAGAAATTATAGTGTTGGAATTTTCCCAAACTCAATTTCCTATTCATATCGAGCGTGAATTTATTCACCACAGATTTGGGATATTATCAAGCAAATTGACTTCTACAAATCTAGGTACATTAAATTTTAAAACGACACCCGTAGAGTAGACGTAGGTAAAAGTTCGCAGCGGGTAAAAGTTCGCACCATGCGAATTTCATTGTCTGAGTTGTGGCAGTGGCCAATGGTAATTGACAGTCAATTGTCAATCAAGAGTCACCAGTGTCGAATTGTGTAGCTGTGCTTCGTTTTGTTATCGTACAATGTGGTAAGTACTGAATTCGTTAGTTCTGATGCAATATTCTCATTTTCGGGAATCAATATTATTCCTATAAATTGATCAGTAAATACTTTAATTCGTATGTCGTCTGAAAGAGCTGAAATTCTTCTATTCAAAAGTGCTAATAGAAGTTTTCAATTCTCCTCACAGATAACAGGATTCATTAAACAATGGAGAAGTAGCTATGGGGGCAAAAGTTCGCACAATGCAGTGGGGCAAGAGTTCGAATGCGAACTTTTGCCACAAAATAATTTGACGCGTGTTATAAATTCATTAAACTTATTTTATTTCTAATGTTTGCTAAATTAGTAACGAAAACTGAGTAAACCGACTATAAAAAATAAATTGTAAATTAATTATTAATCACAACATGGAAATCAATTTTGAGTTTATGATAGTTGAGCCATATCAGCTTTTCATTTTTTATTATTAATTTTTATTCCACAATATTTTTCCAAAATACTTTTCTTACTAACTTTTTGATTACAAAATCAGCTTGAAGTAAATGAAGCAATGAAAAGAAAATCTGAATGCGAACGTGCAACGAAATAATTAGAAAAGTAAAAAATCTCCCAAAATAACGGCTACTTCTGAAAAAGTTAAAAATGAACAAAACAAATCCTTGATTAACAAAAAATTAATTGTAAACTATTAGTCGTTTTGCTATATTACCACAACTATTGCATGCAGGAAAATAAAACACTTTTGTGGAAATTTCTCGTTCCGTTCTTTTACCCCGTAACATGCGAACTTTTGCCCCACATGCCAGGTAAAAGTTCGCGTTTGACACTTTTTGGAAATATTTATTTTATATAAGTTGTGACAGGTAAATTTACATGAAGTCACTGCCTATCGAGTAATAAAGGATAGTAGTTATTTCTCACAAAATGAAATGACTACCAGTGTAATATCAAGGATTTTAGGGAACTCTAAACTTTAAGTGCGCACTCTTGCCCCACAATACTCTATGCAATATTCGACGTTTGGTCGAGTGCAAGCTTCGACAAAACGCAAATGTGGCGACGGCCTTTACCTAACACTCTTGTGTCTATGAAAAAACTGCTGAGATTTTCGACTTTAAATTTTGGACACTACCTGCTGAGGAGTTATAGATGCCGACAGACACGTTAGAGCAGATTACTGACAAAAGAAATGTTTCAAGTTAAAGTTCCGGTCTAAGTAAACCTTGCAATCTATTAATTTCTTTCCTACGAAGCCTCACGTTTCCTTGTTTTCCCTCGGAGCCACGGCAAGACTACTAATAGCGGGGCTTGACTGTATAAGCCGTTGCAACGCACAAATACTCCTCCAGCCGGCGAATCCCCGTGTCGAGAACGGATTACAAGTTGTGATCTAGTTAAGGACACGCTAGGAAAACGGACAAATCGTCGAATATCACGGTTGCACTTGATAATCCCACGCGATCCGTCTGTATCGTTCGTTGATATCCTTAGGCTGGCAAACTGCTGGGGGGCACTCAAACTAGCCACGACAGCTCTCCAATCTGAATGTAAAGTGAGCTCGCTGAAATGAAATTCCGGGTACTTGATGATCAAAGAGAAACTTTTCAAACGAACTCAAAATAACCGAAGTTACAGGCGTTACAAAAAAATCCTCCCTCCGTAGGCTTATTTTGCAAATACTTTTTGATCTTGAAGAGAAGGAAAATTGTAATAAAATTACAGTATGGTAAAATCTCCTTTATTAGGAGTCTAGAGATGGAAAAGTGAGATATTGCATCTTGACGAATAGAATCAGCATGTAACCGCCTTTAGTATGCAATCTGATAATTTGGAAGCCAAGTTCACAATTATCGCTAACGGGTGTGGCAAAATAAAATGCACGAGACTTGATAAATGGCAAGGCTAACTTCCAGTGATTATTACATCAAATTCTGTACATGAACATTTCAAGTGCAGAGTGAGGATTTTAGTGGGAATTACTGTAATCGAACCTCAAGTTCCGGAGTTGAATAAGCACGTAGCAATTGGCGCAACAGATCTCAAGGTATCGGATGTAATTTATACCATGCCATACGTCAGAGGGGTATCAAACTTCAAACAATTACCCTGTACTATGTAAATGTAAGGTAATTGATCAAAGACGAACTGAACTTACGCACTGAACCGTTCTAATCAAGAATCCTCGAATGGAGTTCGAGGCACTGTCTTTATTGAATTTCAGTAAGATGCAGGGAGAAACGATTGTTTAGAGCAATCTAGACACAAGGGCACCGATGAAAGAGCAGGGAAGCATATAAAGATTTAAAGGGGCATAATACTGGAAAGCATACGAATTGAATACGGGACATTTGCTCCCTGCAATTTACGAAGATTCGTAATTATGAAATTAAGTGTGAACAGGGGCAGTAAAATGGAAAATAAAAATTGAAAGTGCGCGATAAAGGCAACCACGGTTGCTCGTAAAACTAATTTTACTGGCTTTATATCTTTGAAACTCGTATTATTCCGCGTCTCGCGATTTCCTTCGAGCTCAATGGCTTAGACCCCAATTCCTTCCCCTATACGAGGTTTCACCGAGCTATAGATTTCTTTTATAAGCCACAAAACCACGATACTGACTCGATTTTATCATTCAATTCAACGTTACAATACAGTCCATTACTACAATATAAACTTTTCATCTTTGATTTGTAATATCTACTGGGAAGAAAGTTTCTTGGGAGAATGTCCTGGATGAAATGTACCAACTACAATGTCCTCGTGAGATGGAATCAGAAGAAAGTGTTGCTTAAATTCAAGTCTACCGAACGCAATGGCAGCGACTGATCGATAACCTAAATGGGGACATTTACATCACCTGCCTCGAAACATTCATCCCTCGTTACTCAATGCTAATGAACGAATCGTTGGAAGCTGAGTAAATTGCCGCCTGGGATGGTCAAAATATATCGACGGACAGGATCGCGATTACGAGCCGCGATCGTGCCGAGCATTCGCCATGGAAACGATCCAGAGTGTCTCGTCCGCAATAATTGGCCCCTGTCGGTAATTTTCATTAAGCGTACGACAGTAATTGCCGAGATACGCGATTGGTTAGAAACGTTCTATCGATCCGCGTCCAGATGAGCATTGCCGACCACGAGCGCGAATAAGAGTCCTCTCCTTGACACCAATTAATTGCTCTCGGCGGTGTCAAAAAGGACCAATCAATATGCCGATTTTTTATGCGAACGGCGCCGAATTATTCATCACCGATTACAAACGAATGAAATACGATGAAGCCATTTTCGTTAGGGGCGAAAATGAAATTGTGGTTATTCAATTATTAAAATTAGCGAACTGTGGCAACGTGCTCTGAAACGGGGACAAGCAGCGTTGAATTCTTGATCAAATATCCTCGGTGGATCTATACTAATAAAAATATCAGAAGAACGACCGCAGCTGCGAAACAAAAAAAAAAACAATTGCAGCTCTCCCAAGGGAGGAATAACGTAGAACCGAGCGAATGGCTGAAAATGGGTGGAAAATTATATAAATAAAGAAATCGCCAAATGAAGCAAGTTGGAGTGAAACGACGGAGACAGAAAATAAAGGGCGTCTTCCAGTTTTTCTTTCCATGGAAAAGTGTATGCATTTGTGATTATGAAATCTATGAAGCATTTAATTGAATTCGAAGCAGTTTTAGAATTCACTAAGTGCCTTTCAAATGCTAGTATCGAAAGGGGAGTGTGTCAATAAAAGTTGCGGCGTTGAAATTTACCTGATCTTCTTGCCCAAAAGATAAAAAAATCGAGACAAACGTTTAAATAAAGAGAAGTGGTGAGCTCTGGCTGGGGAAACCAGTCGACGAGGCACTTTCTCTCCGTCAAAGATGGACTATTAAATTGAAGCGAAGCAAAGAATCCCGCCTGGCACGTCGTAACGAAATAGTTCTCCCTTTGAGCAAAGCTTACTGGCGCCGACACAAAGGCATTATTCAAATGCATCCCTCGGTCCTCCCTTCGCGATGCACCAATGGCGTGAATAGAATTTCTGGGAATTTTTGTTATGCAACTTAAAATTAAAAGGAATTCACTCTGTCGAGGTAATGGTGTATTAAGGGCTACGACTGAGAGGGTTAGAGACGAAGCAGTAGAACGAGAATAACTTTCCGAGTCTCGCGCATTTTGAAGCACTCCTTTAGCTTCCACTAGCTCCCCTGTCAATTATAAATAAATGAAGTTGCTGGTGTACTAGAAGCACTGTTGGTACCATTGTGGTATTTTATACTTCCTCTATATCTCCAAAACAGAATGGAGAAGTGCTCGTAATAACGTCTTTTAAATTACGCGCTCAGAAATATTTATTAAGACATTTAGGAGCAATTAAAAGTTCTACCAGAGTTCGGCTCGTTTCAGGGCTTCTTCTTACACGAGTTAAACACTTTTTATTCACCGTTGCAGAATCGACTGCTGCCCTGTGTTTCATTAAAGCCCTGTTTTCAGGCTATTCCGCCCGCGATAGTGAGGAAACTTGCAGTAAATGCGAGAACGTTGGAAAATTGAAAACCAGCCGTTTTCTTGCCCTTAATAAAACCTTTACGTACTTACGCGCACGCTGCTTCTTCTGCATCGGCAGATGCTTCCCCGTGTACATAAATTTCTCCTGTGCAATAATCTCGATACGAGATCAGTACATTCATGGGATGTTCCGCGAGTACTTTACTATCTCTTATTGCGACGTCAGCTGTATCCGTTTATCACGAATGCGCGCGAATTGGGCAAGTAGTTTCCTGTGGAGAAGCGTTAAGGATAATTGGGCAAATATTTCTTTGCAAAAGAATCCGTGTTATTGCAGTGAGAGGCGATAAACTACTTGCTTCTGTCGTTATTACGGTATATCGATAAATAAAGGGTGCTAATAAAAATGTAGGACATATTTTCTGGATCAATTGTAGGTACGCAACAAAATAATTATTATTCTATAGATTTTATTACGTATTCGAATGTGAATATAGTAATTAAATAAAAGCAGTTCGTGTACATATACATCTGATAATAGTTAACAGTTAATTGTTTAATTATAAACTGTCTCGTATTTCTTAAAGCACGGACCAAAAACGCCTGTATAACAGCAACCGCCTCACACTCGCGCGCGTCGCACAGTGTCGCGGCACGTGTTCAAAAATCAAAAATTTGAGTTTTGAAATTTTGTATTTCATTTCATGGAATTGATAGTAAACAATCCTCCGATATAAGAACATCATAACTTAGTAGCATAAATGACAGATTGAAGGTTAGTAATTACATTCTAAGTCGAATAACTAAACGCAAGCTGCCACAGACTACACAGAGGAAATATTTACCCACTGTATTTTTGGTGTATTTATAAGTACTTTTTTTTTGTTTTAAAAATAAGTAAAATATATCCTTTTTTCGTTTTATTAATTAAAGATTTTTGCATTTAAAGATATGGATACGTACCAGTGGCTCAAATTATTACCTTTTTGTCGCATAAAACGAAAAAACTAGGCAAATCTGTGCCCGAGTATTTATTTTTAAAAGACACTGAGCTTTGAATTCCTTCAGATTCAACTGATAGTGATGAAGTATAATAAGAATGAATAATTTAAAATTTATTATCAATACGAATTATTTAAAAAATTAATTATATTTTTTTATAATTATTTCATATGTTTGTTATTAATTTGTCTTTAAATGTATTAAAAAATATATATATTTTATTTGTTTTACTTTTATTATGTTCAAAAATATATTTTAATGAATTATTTTATGTTAAAAATTAATTTTTTTGGGTATAAATATGATTAACATATCAATTACGTGTAAATAACTGTATCTTAATGGAAATTTGATTTTTAATATTTTCCTATATACTCGTTACACTGAGCGTCGTCTGAAGAGGGGTGCTTATTAGGGTGAAACGAAATATTAGGGCACAATTTTTTATTATCATTCATGACTTCTAATAGTTGTCAAAAGTTTCTTTTTATCGTGGTATTTATGCTGTCAAACTCTGAACTGTTTTGAGGTGCCGCAAGTCAGTATAAAAATTATTATTTTTATTGGACTTATGAACTTTGTTTTATCATGCGATAACACTTTTTTTTAAAAGAAACTTTCTCGTCAGATTTACTAGCCGTGTAGACTATCTGACTGCTATCCAACGGCTGAAGAGAGCTCCGTAAACTTTAAAACCATGTTTAAAAAAACAAGTTACCTAATACCTCGAAATTCTTGCGGCACTTCAATTTCTTTTGTACAGAATCTAGCTTCTGCGGGCTTAATCTGAATCATCATTAAAGGCAAGTTGTTTTTCACTAATAAAAAACACATAATTTTGATTTTTTTGTTCCACCCTATTGCTTATTTCGGTGTTGCTTTTTAATTGTTTTTTCCTGAATAAGTATATTAGCTCATATATCAAACACATTTGCATTAATACCCTGTACAAATCGAGAGAAATGTAACTTTTCTAAAATAGTATATATAGAGAAGACTTAATAATCCTTCTTACACAAAATAGTCGATAATTCTATAAAATTCCACGTAAAATTGCAAAAATATTTTAGCCAATGACATCAAAGAATCGCCCAAGTTATTATTATTCTTTGAAACGTTATTCGAGGTGATAGTGGTTAACCCTGTGTACACGCCAAAATTTTGTGGGTTGCCAACGATAAACAATAATTTTTCACCATTCAAGAATGCCCAGTTTTAATTTACAGGGCAAAAATTTCGCCAGAAAACACAATCTTCATTAACATTACAATGCTCTCAAACAGAGAGCAGGAAAACCATTGAAATGTGGTAGACAAAAATTAAATTTCGGCTGCATATTATGCATAGGTGGATACAAAAGCCATGGAAAAAGTGCTCGATGTTTCGAAACGGACCGCAAAATCCACGGAAGGGATTAACATTTTACGCGGCTCGACATTGTATCGAGTTTCTGCTCTTTTTGCGGTTACAGTTTGCTCATAACGTTGCCGCATATTTCATAACGAAACAAGCTTGGCAACGGCAGCGTCGTTCTGACGCAGAAAAATGAGAATGGAAGAGTCATTAGCGTGAAACAGAGAAGATCATTTCCGGGTGCGCAGCGTCTCGTTCGCACTGAATACCTTAATGAGCGTTCGTGTGCGCCCTGCTAGCCACTGTCCTTTTCTTAGATAGTTTGATATCAGTGTGGACGAAAGAGGGCTTCATAAATTTCGTAATCATAAATGCAAATTGACTGATTGTGAGGAACCCTCATGCATTGCATAAAACTTATTTTATTTAGAACGCGATCTCCATCGATGATCACTTCCCACTTCGGTTATTTTTTCCCACAACCTTCGACAATCCCATTTTCGTGATATCCTTCAAGGTATCTCGAAGTCACTTGTGAAATGATTAAACAGAATGTTAGTAACTCCATGGCGCACCTTTCCTTTTTAAAAGCCCACGTTTCCTTCTCTCAAATATACTTTTGCCACCCCGCCTTTCCAGTTCTTATCTCATAAAACTATCACGAACGATCCACCTGGCAGGAAAAAAAATTATTCGCCTGCCACTATGAAAATCTTTGTTCTCTAAAATAATCGTATTTTTATAACGACTTATCTGATGCACCGATAAGATCGAATTTCCGTTCGACCTAATAATACTATAGCAATAATAAAGAGTGGAGAGCTGCTTGTTTGCAGGCAGAGAAGAATTTGAGCATCAACTGGTTATTAATTATCGAACGAATATAAGTAGGGTATTAATTTCTGCTTACACGATTCATTTCGGAACAATAGAAGAAACGGAGACTCGTTTGCGCTGAAGCAAATAAGACGTGTAATTGGCGTGAAATTATAAATGCTAGATGAAGGAGGGTCCGTTTCCAGCCGAGCTGACCATTGAATTTATGTCTGATTCTTTCTAATCGATTAGCTGCATCGATTGGCCAGGTCGAGCGCTTTTGCCCAACTTCGAGATGAAACCAAGCCTATTTACGTCAGTGTTTATAACCGAAGCTGCGGCTCGCGACGATAATTCGATTGGAAGAGCAAGAATCGTTCACTGAATCGTTCGAGCAACAATTACGCCAAACATTTGCCATTCCTGCCCTTCCCTTCTGCACGCACGGGCCGAGCCAGGATACGTGTATGCCCGGTATGTTGTATAATGACAACAGTATATGTGCATGGAATGAGCGTCTTCCGCTGAGCTATTTCTCGTTAAATGTCTTGAAACATTCCGCGGTTCCCTATCATTGTAACACAATATTACTGAAATTATCGGACGATAGCGGACGATAGCGGACGAAATAATCGAGTTAGACGTTTATATTAGATTAACTATGTTGGTTATCTGTGTTAACGATGAAACGGCCACTCGAGTCCTGCGTAATACATGTTCAAGAATTTGGTAAAACGAAAACTATCGTAAGTGTATACGGTTAATTAACCGCGTTAGTTCTTCACCGTCCAAGAATGCCCAAAGTTTTAATTTGCGAACCAAAAATTTCGCCAGAAAATACAATCGGCATTAACATTACGCCAAGGCGTAAGTTGCTTTGTGAGAATGCCTTTATATAATGCCTTATTATATTGAAAGTGATCAATTAAAAATGGCAGGGTCTAACATAATGAGTATGGCCCCTTTCAAGAAATCATATTTTCACAGTTAATTGAGGAGTTGAAATGGTAAATGATGTAAGCCCAGAACTGCCAGAAGTGAAAATTTACAGTATTTTCTTTTTAACCATTTCAAAATTGGTATTTGTGATCTCAGTTCTGTCTGACGACGTCCTAGAAACTGAAATAAATTACTCTAACACTTATAGTGTTTTCCACCGTGTTCAGCATCCTTTTCCAATAGAACAATAATTTTTTATTTTTTTTTAGCCCTGACATCGTTTACCATTTCATCTCCTCAGTTGTGAAAGGACCTTGTTGCTGCTTCATCTATAAATTCCACTTCCCAGCAGGATATAACGCGTCGATATCATTCAGTTTCCGGTAAAGGAAATAGGAGAAATTTTCTTTTTAAAAAGGCAAACATCGTTTTCTCGGGTTAATAGCCGGAGTCTGTTGCCTGAGTCGGCGTCGGTGACTTAATTAAAGTAATTACAGGGAGGATGGACCCTCAGCAATGGTATCTCGTGGAGCAATTGCGAAGAAGGGAATCAGAAGTTTCGGAATTGCGTGGAAATCTGGACGAACTGAGGACAAAGTTTTTCCAGCTAGAGCGAGCCTTCGAAATCAACTTGCAGCTGCAGACCAGAAGAGAAGTTGAGTTTAATCGCATGAAACAAGGAAGTCGAGGTAAATTGCGTCCCAGATGCGTTTTGTAGTTCGTTTTCAAGCATGAGAACCTCTCGAGAAGTGTAGAGCGTTAGCAATATCGATGGGAACGTTTTAGGTGGGTAACTTTAGCCAAATTTACATTATTAAATTAATATTGAGACCTGTAATCGGTATTAACTGGTTAACAATTTAACCCTCTAGTGCATACGCCTGCCTTAAGGCGGGCACCTGTTTAATACAGGAGTTGGGGCCCTATAATTTTTTTTCTGAATTCTCATTTGCCAGCCTTAAAATTATTGCCACACCGCACATATTGGCCTAAGAAACATGTCAATCTGACATTTCGATTTGACAGAAATCTAGTTTGTAGT
Organism: Andrena bucephala; assembly: GCA_947577245.1. NCBI lineage: Eukaryota > Metazoa > Arthropoda > Insecta > Hymenoptera > Andrenidae > Andrena > Andrena bucephala. The sequence continues at coordinate 17,475,866 of OX387717.1, read as the reverse complement.
GCATTTTTCAGCTAAGCACGCTGCGAATATTATTTGTGAAACTAAAAAAATCAAATAAAATACTTCCCGACATCGTACAGTTAAAAGAAAATTATTGGCAAGTAGTTTGTGTAGTGATCTATCGAATAGAATAAGGATTTGAAAACAAAAAATAATTTACACTTGTGAAGTGAGGCTTGGCCGGTAGCCGCCTTAAGGCGGTATCATGTTAGTAGATCATCCTAAGTTAGTTAGAGTGTTACTTTATTACCCTAATAATTGATGCGTGAAAATATTACTTGTGCACCTTTTTAGCTCTTTCTTCATGAAATTTGCTACCTATATACATACATATATCATATCATACTATCATACTATTATAATAAAGCAACAGCATTTGTCTGTATGCTCACAAAAATCTCCGAAAATACTGAACAAATCATTACGAAATTTTAACTACAGTATCCTTAAACAACAAGAAGGGAAATAGACTATGTTTTATGACGTAAAATATAATTAATCTGTATAAAAAATGGTATGTATATAAAAAAGTCACGACTCGGTCGGCGCACGATGGATAGTACGCGACGCCACCGCCAGGCGGCAACCGGGCCAAGCGCTTCTCGCGCTTCTTCTGTGCTTTGTTAAATTTCACAATACACAATAATGAATAATTCTGTATTATATCATTTTATATTTTTTTAAACATTTTTTCATAGTTTTTCATTACAAATAAAGAATTTATTTTATAAAAAAAAGCACTACATTTTTTGTACTTGCTAAATAATCCCGCCTTAAGACGGTGACCCAGAAGGCTGCCCTTGAGAGCCCAGACGACCTTCAAATTCAAAACTGACATCGGATTCGGTATTTTCATCCCCAAATTAGACTAGTCTAATTTTTCCAACTGAATTAAAAATCTATGCACTAGAGGGTTAAACATAACCGAAGTCAGGTGTGACCTAGTTAGAACAGAAAATACAATGCCAATAGTATCTGTCTTCAACGGTACGTTATAATGATATCAGAATTGTGGAACATGACTACGACGATCATGTCGTAAGATTCGATTACATTGGGATGTTAGCTCTGAGGACACTAGGATCATAGAACACGATATCGATAATACGGGAAATCGAGGAATTGGACTGCAAGAACTTGTGATAGGGGATTCGATCGTAACATGTACGTGCTGAGCTACGAGATCTATTTCTAATATGACCAAGGTGAATCGTATTTCACTTTGATCTCCTACAAATTGAGGCTCGCCAATTGAAACCTCGCATTACACTATCAGTTACCGTTGCATTCGTAGGATGACTGATTTTTCCCGTTTCCTTGGAAGCATAACGCACCCAAGTATACATGTACAACAGGAATAACGACCTGCAACGAACTGTTGCTCGCGTTTACAGAGAAATACGATTTCCCGGCATCTTCGGCAGCAGCAAATATCGTTCACCCGATCTCCTTACTCCTTCCCCTCGTTAGGATAAGGTAAATAATAGTCCACTCGAGGGAGTTCCCATCAAATCACATTTCTCTAACGGAAGCAGCCTTGAATTCCGTGCTACTTGTTAACGCAAAGTAGGTAGTCGCTTGCGCGAAGCGTCTTCGGATTATCTCGGTCGAATTACTCGGAATATCGATAAGAGTTCTGTTTATTCCATGCACGAAGAAACGCAGTTTTCTCAACCGTGAATGCACGAAACACGTTAATTCTCCCGTACGTCGTATAGGGGAGGGTTGCCTATATCGTACCACTTAAGACATTTTACGTTATATTTCATATTTGGTACTAATTTCAACGCAAATGACTATTGGATATTGTAGCTTAATCTTTTAGGCACCTACTATTATACGCTTAACCTTTTGTTCTGAACAAATTAATTTGTTATTAATCGTTTTGTCACATACTGTAAAAGGTACGATTTAGGCAACCGGTCTCCTAAATCGTACCTCCACTACAAATATTATCAATAACGAATAGAGAAGAAAATATTCAACATAAAGTAATGATTATTATATAGTTACATATACATATGTATATGGATTACACACAGGCCACAATAACCTATGAATATGATATATATACATAACCTATATAACATACGAGTTGTCAAATCCTACTGGTACGATTGTAGTGGTACGATTTAGGAAACATGGTCAATTTATTTATAAATATCAATTTAAACTTTATAATGAATGTAATATGTACTTAAAATGAATGTAAAATATTCTACATTAAACCCGCTTTTAGAAAAAGACCAAAATACATGACAAAATTGCATTGTTTGATTATTATCAATTAAAATAAACTGGTACAAAGTTACATCAATCATACCTGATTTTTTAAAATGTTTATAGCACGCACAAAATAGGGTGAATGCTCAAAAGGTTTTGTTTCTATTTCTTATTCCGCATTTACTTGATATTTTTATCATCAGATGTCGTTTATATTCATTAATTACTGAGAAATTGATGAGGTAGGATTTAGGTGACCAGTACGATATTGGCAACTCTCCCCTAAATTCTTAACGTGTCCCATCGTGCGCGATTCCTCGAGGATATCTCCTTTTCCATCGGCCAGCTCCCAGTTACCGTGAACTCGAAACGAAAATTTCAATGTTGCCCGCAGGCGTTGCAGTTGGAATCTCGAAGCAAACCCGAGTTTCCGAGTAATCCTCGCGCGCGGAACACCGGGTAGCATTTTTCTTGGTGCGATTTAAAAGAAGAGAAGCCTCGTCGGCGAGCAGGGTCGCGGTTGGAAGTTCGATCGGGAAACATCCCCGAAACTTTTCTTCTCGGGGCGTGATTTGTGTCGAAGTTTACGCGTCGAATAAATATTTACACGAAGGAGAATGTATAATACCGTCGAGTTGGATAATAATACGACTAGCGACAGAAGGAAACGAAGTCCGTGGGAAGTAACAGGCGCTGATTTTTCTAGAGCTCCGAGAGCTTCACGGCGAGACTCTGCAAACGAGAACAGAACTCAGCTCGAGGTTAACGAATGCAATAACTGAGAAGGATCACTGGAAGAACGCGTTTCTTCAGCAAAAGGAATTTATTAAGAGGTAAATTAAAAATAAGTACTATGAAATCCTGTCGTTTTTTGTTTCCGCAAGTTTTTTGCCCGAGGGTATTATAAAAGGAGGGAGTAGAATATTTTCAGAATGGAGATTATGGTCTTTTTGTAGAGTACGTTTAGGTAGAATGTTATAATGACAACTTCTCTGTGCCACTATTCTCGACTACCACTGCATTTTTTAACTAGTTTATTGCTTGATTATTCCTTAACTTTTGTGCAATTCTTTACGTAAGGTAGACTCAAAAGCAGCGCATAAATCTTCAAAGAACTTTGTGATAGTATCGTGGGATGAAAATTTCATATCGCGAAACAAGTTTCCGGTTTGAAACCACTTCTTTAATGTGATGAATAATGTACCTAAGTTACTCATGACGGTGATTCCAATTTTACATCAGAAGACTTGTGAAATTCTATATTCTACTGGCCATAAGCTCATTTGTTCAACTCCAATTATCTAAGGAGCTTTTATCTAATCACCTTTTATCAGAGAACAAATGGTCGGAATCCCTCTTTCACCGTTCAAGAAACAGAATCGGTCTTTTAAATTTCTCTCAATCTGTTAAGTCAACGTTTCAATCCCGCGAGCTGCCATTGTATTTCAGCTTGTGGGGAAGCAGATTAATTAACATTCGGTGCATACGTTTATGTAGATTCCCCAGGTACCACGCAGTCAGTGAGCTCGTTTCCCATTAATCTCGATTAGCCAATGAATCAAGCGTATATCTCCTATCGAAATCGTAGAAAAAGGGACGATCCGACGACGGCGACGAGAACCAACGAACATACGATCCGATTTGTTGAGAATTCACGAGAAATCCAATGGCGGATCAAGGAATATCGACGGGAATACGTCGGGTATCTGTGAAAAATGCACGGAGCGATGTTCACTCTTCGTCCTTAGTCCGTTTTCCTTCTAGAATTTGGATCGTCATATTCTTCCTATTGTACCGTTATCTGGACAATTTTCGAACCTGGGTCAACGAAAGTTTCTTTCTTTTATTGATACTGTAGCACGATGAAAGAAAGAGACTTCTTTCTCTCATACATCATATGAAGGGTAAGGAGAAAAACAGGGAATGTCACAAAACAATAGTTTAGTCCATCAGTAAAGAAAGAAGGATTAATGAATTTAATTTTCTTATATAATTTTCTTCTTAAATAATTTCTTGTTTTACCTTGACGACAGAAGCGGAATGGTCATTTCCTGTTTTAACCAGTAGATGGGTATACCAAATCGTTAACGTTATCTTACGGGGGTATATGATCTTTATAACCCTTTGTGCTTCGACAGTTCTGTAGTCCCAGTTGCCACCAACAAAAGCTATAAATCCCAAAATCACGAAAAATGAACATTCCCGGTTTTTCCCCTTACCCTTCATATGAAGTTTGTGGGACAAATTGAAAGTGAATATGTTTATGATAGATGCTACAGAAAGACTAAATAATCGAAATATCAATTTTTCAATCGAGGCCACTGATTTGTCGTGATATTTTATTTATTTACAGTAGGGGAGATCGGGGCAGATTGTAACAAAAAAGTTTTCACAGTTTTTTTTCGAAAGTGCTTTCCTCAATCAGGAATTAATTTTCGTGCTTTACTACTTACATATGTGGTAAGCTGATTGCGTGAAAGTACGTGACAAAATTTTGGACACTTAGACATCTAGCTTCATCTTAAACAAATCTGAACCTTCGTTACAATGTGCCCCAGTCCGGGGTAAATAGTAACACATTTGTTTTACTTATTTAAATACAAATATAAACACAAACAAACATTTCTAAAAAATATAAATGAAAACACAGATCATTATTAAACATTTGATATACATGAGTTAAACAATCATTGCTTATTCGTCGGATTCTATCAAAATCTTCTTCCTCGCTTTCTTTACTTTTGCCTTTCTACTTTTTTTCTACTTTTTGGATTCTCGATTGTTCCGTTGTTCGTCTACAGCATCTTTTTCCCTGTGTGTCAGCAAATAGAGTCAGCTCCTTTATTACCATTTACAGCGGAGTAAGTAGTAACATGTTAAAAATTACCCCTTGAATTTTTGTGTTTTATCTCAGCAAACGAGAAATTAACCAATGTGTACTGATTCGTTTGCGACAAAGAAGCAAAAATTCAAACGGTTTCTAATGACGGTTAATTGAAATAAAATTGCTAAGACAACATTTACTTACGTGCTCTAAATACTAAAATTCTGGGCTACAACCACAAAATGAATACATAACGCTCGTTTGTGTCACTAAAACCGACGGCGCTGATATCGTCAAGCAGCTCTCGCATGCTGTGGGTTACCAGATTTGTCGTTCAAAAGATTTTACTTATGTTACAATTTACCCCGTGTTACAACCTACCCCGGTCTCCCCCATTTAAACCGAGTAGCAATGCGATTTATAGTGCATACACTTTTCTGGGTCGTTTGGTGATTAACGGAATGTGAAACATATTACGGTTGAATAGGAAACTAACTATTGGCTCGGTTATGGAAATTTAATTGCATATTGACGGCGACGTTTGATTCGCTTCGTGCAGGTTATTATACACCGAGCGGAGGGTCAACGAAATGGAATATTTAGAGGTGCGCTGATGTATATCCTACACGCGAATGTACAAATCCAAACGGAAATTGGAAATATTGCATGCGCAATAGTCCCAATTGTACCTATGTGTCAGTTGCACAATATACCCTATCCATCAAACCCCAAAGTTCTCGATTAGTAAATTCAAAAACACAAAGCTAAGTAGTTCGATGTAGCAAGTTAGCAAACAGAAACAGGTACTCACCGAACAACCATCTTATTCTTCCCGCTTTCTTCATCACCTCCAAGTTCCTCTCGTTCCTAAATAATTCTACGTGAATTGCCTTCTCCCCCCCTGCCATTCCTCTACGAAGTATATTTTCCCTAATTATGAGAGTGCTGCTCCGCGCCTTAAGAATCGTTTATCCTTTCCTCCAGAGTTGCTTCCCCGCACCTCAGTTCCAGTTATCTCGCGAATCAAGTAATTATGAAAGCGTATAATTAACTACGCCCTTACTTTCCAGTTTACGCGATCCGTTTTTGCCGAAACAAGCCCGTTCGAAGCTTCTTAATTAACGAGCGAATTCATTTTAAAGGTTCCGCGCCGGAACGTCACCGTTGTTGCAAATTACATCTCAGCGTGGGCCACGTATCGCGAATTTACAACGTTGTTTGCCGGGGAAAACGGTGAAGAGAAGCTATCGATAAACCGTTCTTCCACCTCCATCCTCCGTTTTCCTCCTCGGCCCTCCTCCCCGCGTCGATTTACGCTCATTTCTCGAGCCTGAAACGAAAATATAGTATTATTCTTCGCGTGCTCCTGCTGCAAATTGCTGTCAATTATCGGAAAAAGACGGGGTGTTGTACGATTGATCGAAGCTCGATACGATTAATCGACGTAAACGTTTTCACGATGCTGGAGAAACGGGGAAGTAATACGCGGCAAGTTGCAATGTTGATCGTTCAATAAATTCTGACGAATAATTTAATCTGAATTAACAGGATGCCTAAATAACTCGTAGCAACGCGATATTTTGTTCTAAAAGTAAACTGTTAGTAAAATTCTATTACTTAAAATTCATCCGTGGGCATTAATATTCGTACTAATTGCAGCAGTTACAACGATAAAGCTGATAAATTTCTTGGAATGTTATATTTATAGTCGGGCCACGTTTGTCGATATCGAACGTAACGGAGGAACAAGGGGGGAAATGGCCTTGCGAGAACGAAACGAAGGGGCTGAGGAAGATACAGGGGCAAAGTTTCCGAAATTCAGCTCCTGAGCAAAGTCGAAGGTGCTGCGAACAGTGGCAGAAGCGGGGTCAGGTTACCGAGTTGCTTTTAAAAGTTCCGTCGATTCCATAAATCTTCCAACTTCCTGGGCGAATTTTACCATTTTCGCGGCACTTTCGCCTCCCTCTTATGCTAATACAGGCCCGAGATAAATGAATTTATATCCGGACTTGTGGCTCGCGAGATTTTAATAATGACACGGACCCCCGCCGGATCGAAAATGATAATCTCTGTTTCCAATGAAACTGTCGACGGATTAATTGCCTTCGACTCAGCAGCCCGTGACGCCGGCGGCATTATTAAAACCATCTATTATCAAATTCCTAATTTAATATTCCAATCTTATCCTGCTCAATATTTTTCCATTAATATTCATACAGTATTTTCGTGATGCTAGAATCTCAAGTACACCGTGACTGTGTAAAAATCAAATATTCATTAAATATTCAAATATTCAACTGCTGACAGTGTCGATATAAATCATAACTTCTTCTCTACGGAACTTATTGTTAGATGTATCCTTCCCAAAGCATTCAACGCTTTAACTGAGGATTCTGCCTTTCAAGGCCGAAAAATAGGTGTCTTTGTGAATTATTTGTACAAAAACTATTCGGCAAATTACATATTTTGAAGTTGGCAGGCTGTTTGATAGTGTCTTGAAGTACTTAATGTTTTGAATTTTTATGTGGACGGTAAAAAAAAGCAGAAACAGAGTCCTGACTGAGAGCGTTGGAAAAACCGGGTGGTCCTGGCGTTGATGGAAAGTACTCTAAGGATTACCTGAAACACAAAAAGGACAAGAGATTTTTAATCTGTATGAATGTGGCTATCTGTGGTAGTGGATTTATCGCCGTATCTGTTACCGTTTCTTGTTTAATTAAAGAAGGTTTTCCCGATTTGTGGACGAAATTCAATTCATCTTTTTCAGAAGCCTGCCATTTTAACTTTTTTTTATTTTCCTTGATGACTCTACTACCACAGATAACCACATTCATGTAGATTAAGACTCTGTTTTCCTTTTTGTGTTTCAGATAATCCGTAGACTACTTTCCATTAACGCCAGGACCATCCGATTTTTTTTCAACGCTTTCAGTTAGCATTCTGCATCTGCCATGTCTTTTTTTTTTTCGTCACACAAAAATTCGGAAGAATAGTCCAAGATACTATCAAATTGCCTGCCAAACTCCAAATGAATTTGTCGAACAGTTTTTGTACAAAAAATTCACAAAGACTCACCTATTTTTCGGCCTCGCAAGGTAGAATAATCCTCCGTTAAACAAGATCCAAAGTGCATCAGCCTTTTTTCCGAACTAGTGCAACGATATTCTGCTTGCACCTCGACACTTGAGCCACCAGAACTATTATTAATTCCGTGACGTCGAAACGATATCGGAGCACGAATTCCAAACGGTGACCCGGTTTCTGTGTAAAACATCGAGTCGGCGAGGATCTGCGATTTATCGTTTCTAGATATGACCACGCGAAAACGTATTTTATTGTTTCCGCTCGACCATTGTTACGGCTTTGTTACGACTCGATGGAAAGCGAGGCTGGTCGTGTCTGGCGGATGAGGACAAAAATTTCGTTTCGAGTTAAGGCACGGCCCCGCGGGCAAAGAAGAATAATTCCTCGCGCTTCATGTCGCAACGTCTCACGTCTGGCCCGTGGAAAATTCTTGCTGCTTCCGATATTTGAGGCGGAAGTTCTGATTGCTTTTGTTCAAAGGGTACGAATCACTCGACTGGTAAGGTTGAATAAGACGGGGCCGAGAGACAAATGGCCAGCATCTTCCTGAAAATTCGACGGCACCGGGCACGTAGACCTCCGCCATTTGTTTCTCGGCTCCTTTACGAAAGGAACAGGTCGACGGTTTCATGCAATTTGTCCCCAGCTCCGCTGTTGCACGAGGATAAGAGGACAACTGTTCGATAATACCAGCCAGCAGGTATCCGTCGTACAGGAAAGAACGCAAGAATGTGTTCTCCTAGATTCTCCAACGTGCATCCTGCTTTATCGAATTCGAAATTATTTGGAACTATCGCTCCTGGGATATTTAAGTATTCTTCCTTACTGTAGTAATAATTTCATCAGCGATTCCTGTTCGTTACAAGCAAAGATTTTCCAATATCTACTGAATCGAGGAAATTGATTGAATTATTGAGAACAGAATTTCTTGGGCCGTTGGTCTGACCTATCACTGGTATTTCTACTGCAGAAAACTCGGTACCGATCAGTGTCTGACCACCAGCGGTTCACTCTCGATTCTAAGTGCAGTTCGTTTCATTGGAATAATTAACTGAACGGCAGTGTGCCGATTCGCAAAGCACGCGATCGTATAATTAACCAGGGCATTGATTAAACGTCGTACACCTACCGTCTTTACAATGTGGTTTGTCTAGTGAAAATCAAGGCAGCGTAACCGTGGACGAACACGGGAAGTTGATCCGATTGCAGCAGCGAACGCAAACAGAGTTTGTTAAATTGATCGTCGACGGTGTATTGCCTGCTAACGTTATTTCACAAAATACCGGTCAGTGTTTACTGAAAATATCACCACCGTCTAATGAGAAAACCCCGTTCGGAATCTGAAAAAACATCGAATGCAACAGACTGTGCACGCTTTTCAGTTTTATTTGGGTATTTTCCACTTTGAAAAACAATTGGGAATCGTATTTTGCGCGTTGAAAAGCACGGAAATAGAATATTGTGTGTTCCGATGGCCAAAACGGAAATATAGATAACCGGAACGGAGAAGAGAGAGAGAGCGGCCAGCGTTGGTAAACAAAAATCGGAGTGTAATAACAATTTGGTAGATCACGTGATCCGTGGAAGTTTATCAATTAAAGGAAAAATCTACACGCGTCAAGCAAAGGACATAGAGACCGTAGGCACAATATGTTACGCGGATCATCTAACAATAAATTCACTGTCACCGGAACCGGACGTTTACTTGGTCCAGGGTGCACCGCCCTCACGGTGGTGTTCACTGATCGTCACCGATCGCTGGTAAATCATCCGGTTTTTCTGCTGACAGTGTGACAATTGGAACGATATTTCTCGATAAACGAGAACCCTCGTATAAAATTCGATGCTTATTGATACCAAAAATGACGATGCAGCAGTTCCTCCGTTCCCAAATACACAGGACGTGATAACAGCAATAAATCGTGACGGATCCTGTTCATTAAAACAACAACGAATTCATCTTGCATACCAATACACATATGTATTTAAAAATGTTCGTCCCATGTAGGTATGTATGTTTGAAAGCGCGAAACTCAAAAACTGCTGAACAGATTTCGATGAACAATATAGGTACTAGAAGAATCTTTGTTTTAATGGGACTGCTATAGGCTATAGTATATGTAGTTAAAAAATTCGCAAGGCGCTACACTTACTTTTAAAATTAAATGTTAAATTAAATGAGAACGGGAAGTCTAATTTCGATGCGGTTTTCAAACTTTGAGTTTGCTTCTTTCAAAAATAACTCATTATTTGTTAACATTCCCAAAAACATTTTAACATTGCTTTTCATTTCTTCTATTTATTTCAAAGTAAAAGTGTAACAATACAAAACCAAAAAAACTCTCTTCTATCTTGAATCAGAAAAAGAAAACAGAATGAAACACTGTAATAAATGGTAAGATTCAAAATTAACTGCAGTGCTAATGAATGCCGTAACGAAGCACGAGTATTTAGCTAGTTGTTTATAAGAATTTGATGAGGACTTATCATTTATTCTTTCATTGAGAAGTACACGAAAAATATTGACACTGAAGAATACTGCAAGGTAAGACATACTAAGCTTTAAAAGTACGAGAGTAAAGTGTCTATAAGAATCAATTGCTTACCTACATTCTTAAATCAACAAAGTCTCAGATTTGTTGCAACCCGGGACAAAGCTGTGAATCTGTACGATTGCAAACGGTTTAATTATTGATTATCTTATTGTTGGATAGCGTCGAAAACTGACTTCAGTTCTCATTTTAGGTAATATTATTTGACCGTAGATTTCTGTCACAGCGTTCGTTTCCCCCGATTTTTCAGTATAAATAAACTGACAATCGCGTGTAACGAAATGCACAAAAGAGGATTCACAACGTTTACGCGGATGCGGAGCACGTTGTCGAGTGATCGTGGGAATTTCCGATCCTGAATAAACTGCGTGATTAGCAGGAGAGCTGGATTGATGTAACAATTTCAATGATCGTTATCCGGTCGCGACGTGGAACAAACAAACCAGTGGAGAAGAAAATGGGGTGAAATTTGCAGCGTAAAATTGGATGTGGGCACGTGTATCTTGCGTTGAAAGCACATTTCGCGTTAAAGCACGATACGTATCCTTTATTGAAATGATGGAATTAAATCACGAAGCTTCCTTACTATCCCAAGTATCCAAATATCTTCAGATTTACTTTGGGGAACGTACAGAAGTTAATAATAACAAATGTGAATATTACAAAGCTTGTAGAGCCAACAGAATTTAAATACTATACGCCAATGTTTCCCAACGAGGGGTACGCGGTAAAACTTTTGGATGTACGCCGCACAGTGGTCGGATTGGGGAAGTTAGTGAAATTTGTGGATAACTTTTGAACTATAAAAGATATCGGAATGAAATTTGCGCCCTAAGAACAGGAAAAATGTATTCCTTTCTAATGATGTATAATTTAATATATTTTCTATTTATTTAATTTTTCTTTTTTTCAACTTTTTAACACAATAATAAAAAAATAAAAGAAGTTTGACAATTGTTTATTTAGTATTTTATTTAATGCTCTCTTAAGTGATTTAAATCGCATGTTTGGGAAGTAGACTACATTTTCCACAGGGTTCTGGAGAGTAATTAGGTAAAATTTGATTCAAATCGATTAAAAAAATCGGGATCAAAAGTATCCTATATGTTATTCCTGGCCCTAGACTACGTATATACATAATTTTGAGAAAGATCCGTTGCGTAGTTGCAACATAATTAAGTAACAAATATCCAAACACACTTTCGCATTTATTATATTAGTAGGATAGTAGGATAGAAAGGGTACGCCAGTTATATACACATTTCCAGGTAGTACGTGAAGCATAAAATGTTGGAAAACACTGCTATACACCACTTCTCTTTAATCCAATAAACGAGGAAAATTAGATGTTAATAAAGAGACTAAAAGACGGGTCAGTAATCATCAACAAGGAGTTTCCACATTACCCACATTGTATCCCGCGCGAACGAAAAACGAGTTGCGTTAAATCCGCAAAAACATTTAGGAAGCATTTATAACGCTGGAAACAGCGTGGACTGAAAAAAGAATTTGAATAGTTCATTGCGCGGTGCGCTTTGTACAGCGTGCTTTTTGTTTCCAACAATTCTGTATGAAGTCGGTATTTGCTGAGTTATGCGAATGCTTGCCGTTACTCTTGTTTTGCTGCACGCTGAGACAATCGCGCTGATGAACGCGGCTCTGGTATTGATTTCCAAATTATGAATAAAATCGAATTGCCAGCTTGACGAGAACGTCGACTCGTTATTTGGAATCACGCACCATGGCCATTGATCGACAAAGTCCCTCTTGAAAAGGAGAAAAAAATAGTCAGACAAGTGCTGTATGGAACATCGATGGAAAACATGATCTATTCATTTCAAAATTATTGAAAACCTAATGGACCATTTATCTTACTTTCCATTCCTCGCAAACCCTTTTCTGATCGTAATCGGGGGAGGAAATGCGGAGTCTTAGGAGCTCGATAAAATCATCGAGAGGGATCTCATCTGCATTGGAAATTTTTTATTCAACCTCTGTCGCGGTTTTGAAGCAGATCGTGGATGGAGCAAAGCTTCATCGTCTTCGATATTAAATTCGGTACGTACAACGAGTTTATCTTTCAGGCAGTATAATATTGGCGCTGATGAGGTCTTCCTTATGGCTTCGCTGTTTGATAAACAGCTGTAAATGAAGGAACGGAAGGGAAGCTTGAAACCCTTTGATGCTCTCAACGAATCATTTGCTTTAGACAGCAAAGAATCTACTTCTTGTCATTATTTGTTACTAAAATCAATCGATATTAACAAATTTGATAAATTTTTGTTTCCTTCCTCACACCACACTACATTTTAAAATATAATGTAGAAGTCCACTCTGAAGTCAACGCACTTGCCACAATAACTACATTATGATAATTCAGCAACGTGAAAGATTGACACAAACGAGTTTACGATTTTATAAACTACCCCTGATTAAATTACGCTTGCATCATGTCCCTCGTAACATCAAGGACACATTTTCGATTCAGTTCAAGATTCCGAAAATTACTCCGTTTACGAGGGAGAAACATGGTGATTCGAAAACATCGCGAAGAAATGCGTCATCGCCACTAAAATCCGTTCACTTTCGCGAAAATCCACTCTGCCTTGAATTTGTCGTCCCATGAAAGTTTCCTATGAGTGGAGCTACGGAGGACAAAATGTAACTCGATCATTGGTGTTCGATGAGTTCTGTCGTGGTCAAATGTTATATAGTTGTTGCGTGGCAAAGTTACAGCCTCCCAACGTTTCCACACAGTCACATGTACGTACACAGGGGCACACAAAATTTGCATCTTGTGCTACCATCGGTGCAGGTCATGTTTGTTACCAAGCAGCCGGTAGCAGGTTTGTTTGATAGAACAGGAACTGCAAGCTCGTAAGGAGTATCAACAAATGGCCTGGCGGCAATTAAAGCGAGTATGCTTCGCAGGAAACTTCGAACTAGGGACCGAAATAAATCTTCAACCTCCTAAATACCATACAGTGAAAAAATCTTGGAAACATTGCAGAGAATTTGGCAGAATATTACGAACTGTTGTGTTACGTATAGATCCTGCATTTAACAACGTAATGAGTAATCGATAATGCATTGTAACGTAATATGTAACGCACGTGAATACGCACAATGCTAAACACCAGAATAATAAGCGTCTGATCGAACGTATTAGGCTCGTCAAACAGAATTGAAAATTAAACGAGCTAACGGGATGCAAATTGCCAAGTAAATCGTTACAAATGTTCGATTAAGCAAACTACTATAAGTGACTGCACCAGAGAAATTTTACATGTCATCAGCATGGATTAATAGCTGCAGCGTTGAATGAAATTAATAATTGAACGAGTATGACAGCGAAAGATTAATGGACACGAAAATCACTCCATTTAGTGCTGTAACTGTATCGATGCATGCGTTAGGCGAAAGATCGATGTTGAAAGGTTTTTGGAGATTAATTTTTCACAAAGAAGTTGCATCTGACAGTATATCCATCTTGAAATTCTCGTTATAATCTTACAGATCCTCGAGCGTGGCGGCGCTTTCAACTGTATAATCGGCTTTTCTTCTCCATCGAGAAAAATATTAGCAAACGGTGTAAACAGTTCTAGAATTAGAAAGTTTGGAGAACTTTTGAAGTTTCAAAGACATTGAATAAAACCCTCGTCAACATGAAAATATGCGGACTGGCGTAAAATCTAAAAGATTACTTCCAACTTGTCAAGCGCGATTTTAACGCGAACCTACTCTTTCACAAACTTCGCATTTTCTTCAGAATTTGGAGGCGAAGGTTCATTTTTATTAAGGCAGTTCTCATCTATTCAAAACTGAACGAAAGGAAAGAGTTACTTGCATTCATAAGGCGAAAATTTTAACTGAATATTAATGGATCATTAAACCTCCAATGGAGTAGCTGCAATTTTTGCGAAACATGAAAATAATTTTCCAACAATATAGTTTTACAACTGTAAACTTTGATTTAGCATTTTGTGCCTTGTTTAATTACACAGTTAGACAGACATCTGGACTTCTAACATTCAATAGCCGTTTAGGTTTTCGTGCGCTGAAAACGCATCCGCAAACCGTTTGCCGCCATCACCCTCAGTTTTTGAGAAATTCGATTTTGAAGAAAACTGCAAATTTTTTAATTTGAACATCTTTTATACCGAAATGGTAATAGTTATTCGGTTGCTCGTTGCGTCAAATTATTCTACGAACCCTCCCGAATACAACGATATAATTCATTATTGCATTATGAACATATAAAAATGTTTAAATAACGAACAAAGGGAAAAGGACTCCCGAAATGCATCCATTTTTTCAGATATCTTTCAATTTGATCATTCCACGCGATGCAGCAGACAGTTTTCCGTTGAAAAGCGTCAACAGAAGTGGTATGTCTCGTTTTGTTTTCAATACAGAAGCGAAATAGTTTGGCAAAACGTGCGGCGTCGACAGTGGTAGTCAACGGCGGCGCGCGATCCACTGCCGCTCCGCGTAACACAATCGCTTAACGCGCCTGACTACTACTGTCGGCTCCGCGCGTTTTGCCAAACAATTTCGCTTCTGTATTGAAAACAAAACGAGACTTGCCACTTCTGTTGACGCTTTCCGAGGGAAAACTGTCTGCTGCATCGCATGGAATGGTCAGATTTTCTCCCAGACCCTTAGTTTTGGAAATAAATTTAAAGATATCTGCAAAAATGGGTGCATTTCGGGTGTCCTTTTCCTTTGATCGTTGTTTAAACATATTTATATGTTCATAATGCAATAATAAATTATATCGTTGTATTCGGAAGGGTTCATAGAATAATTCGATGTAACGAACAACCGAATAATTATTACCGTTTCGGTATAAAAGATGTTCAATGTCGCAAATTTACAGTTTTTCTCGAAATCGAATTTATCAAAAACTGAGCGTGATGACGATATACGGTTTGCGGATTCGTTTTCAGCGCACGAAAACCTATAAGAAAAATTTGTCGAACTGTGTTATCGACGTCCCTGCCCTTGTGTTATTCGTTTCAAATATGGTCATTACAATATAATTCGCAAAGAGGAAATGCTGATAGAAGTATACAGTAGTTACCCAATAAATCGAATGGCAAATGAAGTCCGAAACGCGACTCTGAAGATTCTATTACACGTCGAGAGACAAGAGAGACATCCCAGCGATGGGAAAAACAAGAAATTCGAAGGGGGGGTAGATTCAATAACTTGATCGGATATTGCGAAATCTCCGAGAGGCTATCGAACAATCCTCACGGATCACATTCTCTGCAGTTTGTTCTCCTCTATCCATCGTATTTATTAAAATAATTTACGCTACAAAGAACGAGTAATCGAAAACAAGTCGTGCATTTTCTCGTGCAAATAGTGGATGACACACTTTCTGAAAACCTACAATCCTTGAAAGATATAAACAATTCATGTCGATTTTATTAAGAGAAGAAGAATAAAAATTTTGAACTATTGATTTAGTGGAAGCCAAAATCGTTTTCATCTTCTGCCGAAGCATTTAAAAGGATTTGTCACAAATTGGTTAATTCATTTCCAGGAAGAAAATTGAATGCGGCGACATTCTGGTGAAACGAGAATGTGAAGACATTTTGAAGATGACTCGAGAAACTACGGAGAAACAATTTCAGGAACTAATCGAGCTGTACAACGGAGCTAGAGAGAAGGTACTTCAAAATCTTGATTAAAATTTTTGCTTCACTTGTGGGTGTAGCGAACGTGGTAGTAGGAAAGCAATTCATTTATCGGTACATATAGAATCTTCGCGAAGAAAATACAAACAAAGACGTTAGCTTAAAGTACCTTTGTTTTATAATTCAATAATTATCCCCCCCTAGAAAGAAGCTTCCTCTCTTACCCAAGATCTGTAGCATTAAAACATTGTTCCTCTATGATTCGAAAAATCGGGACACAAGGGATATTCGAATTTCTCTTGGTTGCACGGACAGTAGTTCAAAAAGTTTCAAACGCAATAAAAGCGCTACATGCATGGTAAACCAACATCAAAGCGGTTTTTTAATTGATATGCATTCACTCTCACGTAGCCAGGTTCTTTTACAGACAACGCGTCGGAACAGTGCGCCCTTTGAAACGTCGCCTTTTTGATACTCGAAATCGAAGTTGTCCCCCCTTCGTTGCCTTTTGAATATTCAACGTCCAAGTAGACTTTGGACTGCAAGCGACGCGGATGCACCCTTCTATGTTCCCAAACCGCGATTTGTAACTCCGTTAACAATTCTATCAAACGTATGGTTGAATTTCCCTTACGTTAAGTTTATTTCAAGAAAACCACTTGCATTCCGTGAAATAGACTATACTTCAGTGAAGTTTCAATTATTTCAAGTCGAATGAGTGTCGGAATTTTTCAAGAATGTTTGCACTGTCTGAAATATTATATTTAGCTTCGTTTAAGATGTGACGTTCAGCAGTTAATTCGAGTTTGTCGTGAATGTTCCTAAATTGCCGTTACATAGTGTTTCCCTGCTAGGAGAGGAAGTCTCTTCTGACAAGAATTTCGGGAAATTTCAGACCGAATTTTCTTTGTAGTCGAAAATACATCAGCTAAACGTCTTTCGTAATTTCTGGGGCAAATATGTCAGATACAGTAACCGTTATTCCTGACACTGGCAAAGAGAGGCAGAGAGAGAGAGAGAGAGAGAGAGAGAGAGAGAGGCGGGGGGGGGGGGGGGGAGAAAGAGGGAAAAAGGGAGGAGACTGCTTTTGATCATCAATATTTATTGACAATCTTGAAAATAGCTTCTCCCGAAGGGAACCGCTTACAAAATTCTACATGATTATAATCTTCTAAGATTACAATCTTTCTACTCATAAACTTTGGCATCATCTTTTTTTTTACAATTCCTTTAATATCAACGAATTTATCTGTGTAAAAAAATTTCCCTACTAAGTAGTTTATCGTCACCTGACTTGAAGCTACCAAAATATTACCCCACATATTTTCCTATTACTTCATAATCCAACCCCAGATATTTACACTCATCCCCCAATAAAACCAAAATAATATTTCCTTGCCGTACCAAATTAAATTTGCATTGCGCCTGGCGCAAATCAATGTGGGCATTCTCCCCAAACAAGCATGGCGTGAATGAATCCTTATTCAGCGTGATTAATAACGAGAAACTCTCGCTGGTCCGCGAACTTCTTCCTTCAGCTTCTACCCTCCCTTCTATCGACCCTGTTTTTGTTCTTACCGCGATGTCGCCAGCTCGTGCTCCCGGCAATTTTCTAGGGGGGTACCAAAGAACGGTCATCAACCCGGGTAAAACGAATTTAACGCGAAAGTTTTACGATCGTCCGCGTAAAGGGGCACAGATCTGCCTGCGGCTGGTCATCCGGACGTAGCGACGCGGTGTTACTCTTAGGCAGATGCCAGCCACGAATCAACGGAACGGAGGGGTGTCGAGATGGAGGCTGTTAAAGCGTTGATGGTTCATCATTGAAGACCGCCAGGCTGTAAAGCCGCCCATTTGCGAAACAAGAATACGCATCCCCGTGCGCGGAGCACTCGGCTCGTTAGTATATTTCGCTAGAGAAAGGATAAGTTTAATTTGATGGCGGGGAAAGTAACGAGGCAACGTTCTGCTTCGCTCCGAAATGTTGCGTTTGGCAACGTGTCGCGAAAAAGGACGCACGCAATTTTTCCGGCGAGATTTTCGACGTCGTTACCGCGCACCTACGCGGCGGCTCTAACAATCTACCGGTGAAAATTTGACGAACGATGTCACGCTCTGCTCGCGTTCGGAATAAAAGTGTCGCTGAAATTACAGCCGTATGGAATTATGATACCGTCACGATGAAATTAATTGTCACGTGTGATTTCAGAAATTCGTTGCAACATTTTGAGGGAAAATTGAAATACCGCTGGGGGTATAATGTGGAGAGGAAGTAAGAATGTCTGTAGGGGTCGCGGTCGCTTGCGATAGCACTACTGTAACTGTTATTTTCTCAGCGATTCGCTGGTTGAAATAGCTCCCTTATCAGATTTGCCAGGATTTCATTCGCGTGTGACTAAATGATATCACCGGAATGAATAATTCAAATTGGTGTATTCAAATTTAAAATTTATTAAAAGCGTAATTCAGAAAGGTCGAGATATTCTTTTAATAGATAACCCGACTAGAGGAACGGATAGAAACGAACGAGACCATTGTGCGCGAGCGGGAAAATCGAACTTTTGAGCTGGCGAACCTGCTTGAAACTTTAAAACGTTTCGACTTGGA
This sequence comes from Andrena bucephala, assembly GCA_947577245.1. Taxonomy (NCBI): domain Eukaryota; kingdom Metazoa; phylum Arthropoda; class Insecta; order Hymenoptera; family Andrenidae; genus Andrena; species Andrena bucephala. The sequence goes on along the minus strand of OX387717.1, from coordinate 17,456,931 downwards.
TGTCGGTTCCGTCTGTCAACTTGTGGCAGAAGGTAAGTATTATCCACTGCTTCGACATTCCTTCTTGCAAGTCGGATATATCTATCCGTTTGAATCAGCTCTGAAGAACTTGACCGAGCGGGGAAACTTATTCGAGGAAGGAATGAAGAATCTGAGGCATCTCGCTTGGACCACAGAAGACAGGGTAGACGAACCGGAACTGACTTTATTGAGGAAACAGAATTCCGTTTTAAGGGAAGTCGTGAAGAATCTTAGGAAAAAGGTTAGTGCGTTTGGTCTTTTATTTAAAATTCACAATCAGGTGTTGATAAATATATACTATGACACGATTTGGTACACAACCATTGAAATATCAGTAGTTAAATATTTCCTAGAGACACGAAAAGTAAATCTTAAAAAATTCAAAACCACAGATTTAATTGTGAAACCAATGGCAGGTACTAAAATCTGCATTTCAATCTATATAAATAAAAATTTAAATGTTCGTTTGTTCAAAATCTTAAATCTCCGAAAGTTCTTCACCGATTGCTTTGAAATTTTATTTTGACACAACGTTGCATTCGAATACGCGCGTGTTTTTATATACCTACTATTATATAGATGTCACACCTGTGACAGGTAAAATCATTAGAAACGTGCGCTTTCTATTTTCTTTCTTTTCCATTTAACCAGACTGAGCCACAGCAACGCGTGGCCGGGTACAGCTAGTAATAAATAATTTTGATAAGACAACTTATTCTCATATATTACGTGCGGAGATAGGCATACCGATAATTAATTAAAAAGAATCGAACCGTGAAACTAAATCAACATTGCCTCACATTAGTTCCACATAAAAACTTTTTCATTTATCATCAGTCAGTGTAGCCTCTCGGATATTGGCCCCCGCGTAATATACGAATTAATATTTTTTCGATATTTCTGCATTTTCTTTATGAAATATTCTCTCTTCCTTTTATCGTTCACGCGTACTACATCACGTACCACGGAAGAATATTCATCTCTCATCCGTTTCATTACTCGTCCTGTATAATTAGTCGCAAGACAATTTCCCCGATGTACTGCAAAGACTTGGTTAAACAAAACTTTTTCGATATTCTGTGGAAGTCAATGCAGACCTCTATAGAGAACATGTTACACGGCTGTGCACGTACGACTTGTTTAAAATTTTATCGTAACCAATGTTTCCTGCGTCAACTCTTTCTACTGGGAAAAAAAACGACAGCAGTTCCACTTGAGTAAACTTTGTAGACTATTTTATGCTTGTGCACAGTCCACCGCAGGGTTTCACGTACAACGCATGAAAAAGACGAGAAATTCCATGCAAGTCATAAAACAGAGAATGTACTATAGGAAACAAAGTACCTATCTATGTAATTATCCAACTTGCTGTTGAAGATGCGGCAAAATTCGTGACACAAATTTTAAAAGGAAATGAAAAACTGTTGTAGGAATACACGAGAAACCACATAAAATATAGTAAAAAAAATTTTATTAAAACGCCCCAAAAAAGGAAAAAATTAATTTTTATATACAGGCCTAAATGACTGCCTTACGCCACGAATTAATTAGATGCCGCTGTGCGTCCTAATCTAATTAAAACCTGGCATTAGAAGAAATCCCTCGTGTGAATAAAAATAAAAGCGTGGGACGTAAATTCTGAAATGTCCTTTTTATACAAATATTTATAATGATCTACGTATTTTGGTACATTAGTTTTCGCATTCTGCTAGAGCGTCGTTGTTGCATGAATTTTTTTCCACTTGATTGCGATCAGTCTGATTCATCAATTTTATTCAAAGTCTGCCCTGAGATCTAACCAGATTGAAAGTCAAGACAAAATCATGCCGTTCAGCAATTAGTTTTTGCATAACTTTTAATTTTCAATATTTACGCCCCTCGCTTTTATTTTTAGTCATAAAATTCTTCTAAGGCAGTCATTTAAGCCGGTATCAAAATTATTTTTTCCCTGTTTAGTACATTTTAATAAAAGCTTGTTTTTAAAAAAAAATGTTTACTGTAAATTATTTTATGCTTGTTAGTCTTCGAGAATTTCAATCTTTATCATCTACATTAAATTCTATAAAAGCTTGTTTTTAAAAAAAAAATTATACGATAAATTATATTATGCTTTTTAGAGAAAATATGGTATTGTCATCGGAACAACGTATGGGTATTGCTATTTATACACAAAAGCTTGTAATGAATGGGAATTATGATGATATCACACATTCCTCGCAGCGTGAAATACAATTAATTATTAACGATTAATGTGAGAAACATAGGAAAACTGAATGAAAACGAAAATATTCAATGGAAATAAATTTGTAAATATTTCATACATGTTAAAAAGCGTATAAATATTCTTTTCCACACTGACATCCAAAATACAAGTTATAAAACTCTACACTCGAAGAATTATGTCTCCCTCCGTTTGCCTATACTAAAATTCCCTCTATCACATAAATTCTACATTATTCCAATTCGAAGGTGCATAATCGTAAATGTGCGAGTTCGCCGCGAGGAAAAAGCAATGAGATTACACTTTCACCGAAATTGATACTGAGTACGTGCTCGACGATATCTACGAGTGACTTCCGCCTTTTTTTAACCAATTCTATGTAAATATTCAACTAGTAAATAATAAACTAGTAAAAGATTTTCCTTCCGATTTCCATGCCCCCCCCCCCCCCCCCCGCACGTAATCTCACCTCAATCAAATTTGGAAATCGTGATCACGTTTTTACGATCGCAAATTATTTCTACAACGTTTCCCGATTCGATGTCGCCAGTAGCTATATTTCGCATTCTTATCGCATACTTTCCCTATTATTCCGAGAGAAAAACTCGTTAAAAAGTTGCAGGCACCGCAGCGGCAGCATAACGAGATCCCAGAGAGGGAAAGCGGACAACTAAACTATTCAACTTCTCGGGAAGTTCAAACGAATTCGACGAATTTTAATGACGACTTACCGACCGGGTCCACGCTTATCGAAAACCACAATCCAAATCCCAGCAACTCCACTGGCATTTTAACACTGGAACATCATGGCAATTACGACACAAAAGACCGCGAAAAGCAGAACGACACCGCACCGACCGAGGCAGCCGGCGGGTACGCCGACGAGCATCGAACGAACGAATTCGATATAGAGAGTAAGCTGATCGACACGCGCGAAAGGGTACTCTGCATTGAAACGCACTCTAACGGGCTGTTCTACGAGGAGTACATCTTCAAATTGTCCATCGACCGAGAAATAAAAGTTAAATATCCAGTTTCTTTGAACAATAACGAGGGAGCGGTTAAAATGCTGTTCGTCGATAATGAGAGCGAGTACGAGAGAGCGCCGTTGGACGGGATCCTCATGTTCTTCAAAAATATATATGTGTCTGTGAACGTAAAACAAACTGGAGTGCCCTGCGGCACGCAAACAGCAAATATTAAAACTTCCAACAGTTTCGCCCAAACCTCGATCACTGGAATGAAATCGTTTTCCCGTTTGAACGCTGGCGCCACGGTGAGTAAACAATTTTTATGATTCTTTACTATGCCAGCTAGAAATGGAAAAATTTAATCATTGGTAGGTAACGGAATGATATAACGAGTTTCGTGAGAATTAATGAATTATTGAAAAGTAATTGTAAATTGTAACTGTTGTCGTCTCTACTTATTTGAGGAAAGTAATTGTATTTCTTTTTAAGGGGGGATTGCGCCTTCTTGGACCGAAAAATAGGTAATTCTTTAGGAATTTTTTGTACAGAAACGGTTCGACAAATTAATTTGGGGTTTGGCAGGTTGTTTTATTGTGTCTTGAACCATTGTTCTGATTTTTGTGTGACAGTGAAAAAATATATAAAAAAAAATGTTATGTTAAACGATTTTATTAAAAATGCAGTAAAACAGAATTATTTTCTTGTACTGCAATTTCGATGGTGTTTTTTCACTTTAAATAAAATCGAGGAGCAGGATATTTCATAACAGAATATGAATCAATTTAATACAGCATCAAGCGTCGAAATGAATTTGTTGTGAGATACCCTGCTCCACACCATCGAAATTGTAATAGAAGAAAAAAATTATTTTTTAGTTTTTAGTGCATTTTTAATAAAATCGTTTAACATAACTTTTTTTTTTTATATATTTTTTATTTTCTTAGTGTTTATGGATTTAGAAATATCTTTTATTTAATTTTAAATCGCGATGCGACTAGCGACCAGAATGCAGCGACTTTTTGTCGTTTTCGTAAAGAACGCGAGTGGCTGATTTCAAGTTGTTTGGCTTTGTGGTTATGGGTTACATTTATTGATGACTGGGTAATTTTTTCACCCGCTCGGGGTTAATTTTTTTTTTAAATATTGTATTGTCATCCAAACTACGCACGCCTGCAAAGTTTCAAGGCAATTGGATAGTTGGAACTGGATTAAATTTGAGTTGCCAGATTTGAACCATACAAACAAACATACAAACAAACAAACAGAGGATCGAAGCTGAATAAAGTCGTTTAAAAAAACATGGCAGACACAGAGAGAGCGTTGACAAATAATCGGGTGGCCCTGGCGTTGACGAAAAGTACTGTAAGGGTTATCCGAAACACAAAAAGAAAAAGAGATTCTTAAACAATATGAATGTGGCTATGGGTGGTAGTAGATTTAGTGCCGTATCTGTTACCGTTCCTTTTTTATTTAAAGAAGTTTTCCCCATTTTGAGGCAAAAACCTTTCTTAGACTTAAGTCAGGGCGCTTCATCTTCTTCAAAAGGCTGCCATTGTAACATTTTTTATTTTTCTTAATGCATCTACTACCACCCATAGCTAATTACATTCATATAGGTTAAGAATCTGATTTCTTTTTTGTTTCGGATAACCCTTATAGTACTTTTCGTCAACACCCGCACCACTCGATTATTTTTCAACGCTCTCTCTCTGTATCTGACATGTTTTCTTTTTCACTGTCACACAAAAATTCAAAACAATATTTCAAGATACAATAAAACAGCCTGCCAAACCTCAAATTAATTGGTCGATCCGTTTTCGTACAGAAAATTCACAAAGAATTACCTATTTTTCGGCCCAACAAGGCACAATCCCCCCTTAATCGATACTAGATCTGGGTGACGAATTTAGTAATTTCTTTATAGCTAGCTTCACTTTAAACCACCAAGTTTAAATATCACATCATGAAATCATTGACCATGCAAGATGGAAAGTCTTTTGTATACCTATATTTCGTATATCATTGAAAAACGTACATCGATTTGTTTAGAATTATTGATATAAAATGTAAACTTTGATTGCTCCAATCTAATATAGATGCTTAATAGCGAGAAACGTGCGATAGAGAGGAGTCTCTGTAACTTGGAACGAACCGTCAGGAGTCTAAAATTCAATGCGTTAGGTCAAGCTCGAACCATGATCGGTAAAGATTCACAGTTCCATGGGAATGATGAACTCTTCGACTGCATTAGGGTATTGAGTCAATAATTCGGTGGACCGGGATGCCTATCGCTCTCCAAGGTTCACGAATTTCTATTACAACCATGTTCGTAGCGCGTAACAGTGTCGAATTAGATACACTTGCTGTATCCAATTGTAGTAATACTCTCGATGTTTGATTGTACATAAAAAAATACCGCTAGGAGAAATTGGTAAAGATAACCACGTGTTTAGAAAGAGATTAGTCGTTATTTGTTACTTGTTAAAAATGTTATCAGACGAATCTTACAAGATAGCTATACACGCATAGATGTACATTATTTACGTATTTTTATATATATAATAATAATAATAATAATTATAATAATAATAATGTGTATATAATCGTATTTAAAATCGTAGTAATTATCACACTATTCTGAGTAACAATCTTTTTTCTTCGTCAAAGATGAAGGTGCATCCTACTTGTATATTCTCGTCCATGAGTAAACTTTCATTTCAAACAATCTCGATACATACTTGTCCCTTTAAATTGAAGTGCGATTTCGTTACCAGACATGTAAGTGGAAAAATTTATTAAAAATGTGAAATGCAATTCGTGGAAAAATACATGTATGTGTAAACCTTTAATAGGTTAATCTTCACAGTCCGTCTTTCGTATAGTTCGTACGATCGAGGCACATAAAATCTGTGTTCCTCGCGTATTCTCGATCAAACGTTCTGTATCCAAGCTTCGATTACAAAGTGATAAAAAGACGAACAATTATTGATCTACGTTTTTCTTTTAAGTAACAATGAAAATCTGATTCGTAACAAACTATCCTGTTACACTTACGCTTCCTCTGTTTTCGACAAATAAAATAAATAGCTGTAGCATGCACTATATTCTCCTTACTTATTTACGTGGTTGATTCTCAAATCTTAGAAAGACAATACTAGAAACAGGCAAAGGCTTAAGATTCGATTCCTGTGTAAAATACTTTTAAGAGCATGATGTTTAAAACGATCCAAGTAAAGGCGATATTACATTAAAATACGATAAAAGATTGGAGGAATGTTATCGCATACTAGTGGGTATGCTTCCGTAACCCTGCTCTTTCCCTTTCTCTGTCTCTCTTCCGTCTCACGTCCGTTTCTTCACTAATATCCTACCTTTGTTATCAAAAAGATTGAAAACTGATTGCTAGATACTTATATATACCTATTCTATCCTCCTCGCCTCTCTTACTTCCGAGTATACAATAAATTGTTTCTAGAAAAGGAAAAAAATTCTCTTCAGCAGCTCTAGATTTATCTTTTCTGTTTCTTATGTCTGTTTGAGAATGTTCGGTTGTAGTCAACATGTTGGGCCTGACACTAGGAGTTTGCATTCCTAGTGATACTTTGAACAACGCGCTGTCCCCACCAAGCTTCCAGGTTGAAAGGTTCGAAATCTGTAAAATTGCCAGTAGTGTCGATAGCTTTGGATTCAAATACATTTGCAACAAATGTCCTGCGGTATAATTGCTTTATACCTTTCAACTGTGGGTTCGGTTCTCGCTCTTGGTAATATGTGACAGACGCGCCATTCCTATAATTGGAGGAATTGCTGTGAGGTTGATTGTGGCACATATCCAGCTCTCTGGATACTGTATTCCATGCTGCAACAACAGAATATCGATGTAACACGACGAATCATTACAAAGCATAAACGATTCGTCAGGAATCATCACGGATCAATACACTATACTTACAGTCATAGATATATTTAATTAAGTCGAAATGTTGAGCTATAGTTTCAGATTGATGTCGCGACGGAATCGATGATGGTCTCTTTCCATTCATCGCCGTCATTTGTGATCTGCCGCTACAAAAATGCAAAATATATTCAATCTTAAAACCGTTGACTTTTAACGAAGCTGCCTAAATATAGTCTGCTGAATCTATTTTAGAATTTAACGATTTTACGACTATGAAAGGAAGCGTAATAACGTGACGCGCAACGACAGATACATATGCTGACGTTTAACTAGATAAAAAAAGGCATGGTACACGTGCAATACACGTGGACGAAACCTAAGCACTAAATGCAAAACAAAGACATTCATTAGAATCCATTGACAGTATATTATAATAATGCCTGCGTAGAGCGTGAATAGCGAAAGAGAATGGGACGCCATTTTATCGAAACGCAACATAAAATATAACCTTTCATATCAATTCGATGTTCCGATGCATAGAAACTAACATAAGAAAATGTTTACGCATCTGTAAGAAGGTCACAGATTACGAAAAGAAACTGTATGAAGTGGGGTTAATTGATAGTTAATTAGATCGTGCCACTCAAGGGTCTCTGTCGGCTTGTCAGAATCCACGTACATATACATGTACCCAGAATTCGTATCTGACACATCTTCCCAGGAACGTTCTCCCTGAAAGATTCCGAGAAGCAAAGTATCGAACGATTGTTACGGGGAAAAGGAAATGTGCGAGGGGTTAATTAAACGCTGGACGTGTCAGAAAGAACGGAAAATAATTAATAACGCGAAGCCTACTTCCGAAGAGAGAACGTTCGTGGAAAAGATGGCGGTTTTTGCATGACAGTTAATAGCAATGCTTTTCTCATTCCCGCTCGTTTCTCCCTCTATCCATGTAATGCTGTTGCTTCTGTAATTCTCACAGCAACGGGTCGAATTGGCTGTCCGCCAGAAATAAGCACGAGATCGCCGAAAGTGCAGAACCGAGTCTTGTACGAACGAAAATTAGAGCGAAACGATTGAGCGTAGAGACGCGGGAACGAAGCAGGCAACTTTCATCGCTAAATACCTCATTTTCTCTGCTCTCCGTCCAACACCTTCAGCAGCTACGCGCTGTCGCGATTGCAGCTTTGCGGTTGAATTTTACGATCACTTCCCACGCCAGCGAACGAACCAACGTATCCGGGAAAACAAAGTCGCGGAACTATATGACAAGAGAGAGCGTTTGTTTCTCGCAACAGCTGCGGCAAGCTTTCTCCGAGAAGAACTGTCAACAATGATCTCGCTTGAATGTAAAGCCCGGATGGTAAGGCAGAATGTCAGTGGCGACAATTCAGTACAGTCATCGACGAAGTATAGGATAGACCTATCACGCAATGTAATTTTGTGTCACACGCTCGGGGGGCTCGCGAGCCCCCTTACCATTTTCGTGTCACACCCAACGTTATCGATTCAGTCTAAAATAAGATTGTAACGCTAATCGTGGTAGGAATTAGAAATTAAAAATAGGACATTCGAAACCCGCGATTTACAAATGATTCTCATAAAGTAACAATGTAAAGATCGTTTTACAAACGTATTCCGTGCAACGACAGAGAAAAAAGTGTCACAACAAGAACACATACGCCTTTTAACCTTGCTGTCCTATTCGAGTGTATTTAACGCAAAATAAATTTATTTAACATAAAAATATATATAAACAACATTAGTTGTGGAAGACATGCTTTCATGATGTAACGTGGGATTCAAAATTAAAGTGGTTTCGGCGCAATGGTTCGGTCACTTCAAATTTATAATAAAAGCTATTTTGCAGTGGTTATATTTCCGACGTTTCGGTCATTGATTGTGACCCTTATCAAGGAAAGTGAAACAAAAGTGAAATAAAACTGCGTTTGCCTTTAGGTGGAATTTACAAGTTAGCCGAAGACGTGCGTTGAGCGCGTCGGTTAGAACGTGACTGAGGTAAACAGTAAAAACAAAGCAGGAGACTCTAGAGGCCGAACGTAATACGTTATAAAGCTGGATTCAAAAATTGAAGGAAACGATATTTCAACCCTCAACGTGGGATACCTCGCAAAGGAATTGTAACTTAGTATAATTCAATAAGGTGCTGAAGCAGAGAGTACTTTAAAAATTGTCATAAAACCCATCAGTTCCAGTATCTCGCTGAATGTTTCTTTAAAAAAGTAAAAAAATTACGTCAGGTACATGAAATAAAAAAAATACAAAAAATTGAAAATAATTACAAAGTAAAAAAAGATGTGAAATCAAAATAAGCTGCAAGCACATAAAGGTGCTTTCCTGCAGCATGCAACGGCGACACTGGTTAACAATAAAATACAAGAAAATATGTCCGCGGCCTGGAAGTCAAATACTTGGCGTGGTCAGGCAAAGTATTCTCAGATCATCAATACCCATACCTTCCCCCTCCGCAGGCTTTCAGATAATTAGTCTATTTAAAACACAGCCAATATGAGTATATTTTCATTATATTGCGTTTTAAAATAATTGTAAGATCATTCATCGACACCGATGCCTTTCCTCTCATAAGCTTTCACATAATTTGTAAATTTAAAACTCTGACAATATGAATACACTTTCATTATTTTGCGTTTTAAAATAATTTTAAGATCATTCATCGACACCTCGACCTTTCCTGGCCACGCCAAGTATTTGACTTCCAGGTCGCGGACATATTTTCTAGTAACGACGTTTGTTATGACTGAACGATGCCCCAGCTTTGGAAGTCACCTCTGTTCAGACGGTTCGGCCACGAGACGCGATATATACGTCACTCGGCGTGCAATAACCGACCGATATTCCAACACTTCGGAAATACGTACGCGTGTATTCTCTCGCGAGGCCTGCTGGCTCTCCCCCCACCAAAGCCCATATTCGCCACGGTACATTGGCGGGGCGCGGGGGTCATTCGTTCTGTGGACATCGTTGAGTTAAGACGTTTCAATAGCTGCGTACATAAATGGTACGCCTACATTATCTATCGTCACCTAATTACTTCTATTCATTATTAGTCTTCTTCTTTACAGTCTATCGTCACTTGCTGCTACTATTAATACACTTTCGTCCCGAAATTGATTAAATATCGCGAGAAAACCGTTAGACGTTCGTCGCGTATTCCCTTCGTTGCCTTCGTACCGATATTTCTGCACATTTAGTGCACACATATCGTGTCTCTGTATTCAATTACATCCCTTTTCGGGGATATTTCAAGTTTATTTCTTGTTTAATTGCCTTACGAATGTTTTAATGCTTTTGTTTCAATCTCTTGTTGCATCGTTCGGTTACAGACGTTGAGGCGGGAATCGAAACCAAAGGGCAGGCAACGCGATGACACTTGGCGGTTAATTTGAACGGTGCTTGGATGGCGACTGGTCATTCCTTGGGAAAAGAAGGTGGCAATACGTGTGGTATACTTTTTTTTATCGTTATTTTATTGAATCATTGTTGGCTGTGAGGGTGATGGGTAACTTTGCAGTCGGTTAATATCGGGATGAAATGGGAAAAGATTGAATTATGATAAATTCAATAATTCTAGTCGGATTTGTTTAAACATTTCAAAATGGCGTCAGTAGATGTTTACGAAATATTGGAATGATCGAATTCTATTGCATTTCGGTCGCGTTTACGTAGAATTCAATAATATTTCAATGATTTTTAAGAATCTATCTCTATGAAGCTAGTGTAATTGCATTTACGTTCGGTTTTGGATGCAAGTTTTGTTCTTTATGTACAGAAACTGCGTAGTTGATCGAGGACATGCTATTCAAGCATGAATAATTAACGAATTTTGATTCTTGCAATGAATTTTGGATATTTATAAAGATCGTGATATATTTTAAAGTATTATTCGAATAACACGAACGTGCTTACAACTTTAATGACGAAAGCCACTACTACGGTTCATTTAAATGTAATAATTATTTCTAATGTTGTATATTCTGGATAATATCGTGTTACTGAAATGTTAAACTGCTCCTATCGAGCGAGCATTCTGTATTTTCGCATCACACCTTGTATTCTAAATAACAAGGAGTGAAAGTTCCTTGGCTGGTTCCAAGAAAAACAATATTTCCTCGTGACAAACACTCGATCAATCCACATCCACCCCACCCTCCTATTCTACTTATTTTTCAGAGATTGTGACCGCGTGCAATGCGGCCAAATAGAGTCAGTGTTTATGTCGTACGAAGTTTTTCGTTTTGAAGAGCACAGTTGCTCATAGTAGAGTGTCGTTAACAATTTTGGGATACGCGAGGGTAGAGTCAGTGTTTTCTACGCAATTTATATTCTTTTGCGAGCATCGGGGCTCTGACTTTCGAATCGCGAGAATAGATTCAGCGGTTTGTTCGACAATTATGATCTTTGGGGCGCGTTGATAGTCTATTTCTTTTTTTTTTTTACTTTTGAAAGCGAAACTCGTTATCGGAAATTAGAGTCAGTGCGTCAGCTGAAGAGGAGATTTGTGCGCAGAATATTATTGGAAAGATGTAAGTATCTATGTATTTCATTTAATTCCTTTAAAGTAGAGTTCATTCTTCAAAATTCCAGAAACAAAAAATTAAAAAATTAAAAGAAAATTAATTTCTAGAATAGAATCACCAAGAAATTCAAAACTAACGAAACTCTTTACAATTTAGACATTTTAAGAAAAAAAATTTGTTAATTTTATTTTTTAATATTTAATTTTTTAATTTTTTCTTGAAATGTCTGAATGATAAAAAATTTCGTTTTGAATTGTTTCGTGGTTCTTTATTAGAGTTCGAACAATCGTAAGTTTAGAAAGAAATTATAATTGTGTTTTGTTCTTTCGTTACAGTCTAGGGGCAGCTGAGCAACCTGATGACTTTTTCTAGCAGCTTGATGACTTCCCCTGAGCACTTGCAGAGGTGTTGGCGCCTTCGTCACCGGGGCACAGCGAAATGTGAGTGCGCATGCATTATGGTTCCTCTGGTCACTCAGTCATGTCGTAGGACGTTTGGTCCAAATCGACACGAGTGACCGGTTGTATACTTTGGCGAGCATAATGACCGCGGGTATGGTAACCATGCCCGTGAATTGTAACATTTTGTCCGTGTATGTATTTCTTAGACGAGGGCTAGGGTCTTCTTGTGCACCGCGCCTTTTCAATAGAATCAAATTATAATCATAATTTCCAAGATAAACGTTTCCTAACGCGAATGTTTATCATTGATCATACATTGATGTAGATATTTATTAAATAATGCACCTAAAGATGCATAGCAGCTCAGAAGGTATTGATATTTGATATGAATATCAATACGGCTGAATGCTAATTTTTATGTAGCGAAGAAGTCTGATACTCTCAGACTCCACAGCTACGATCATTTTTATCTAATATGTAGCCGAAAAATCGGATGCCCTCCGATTCCGTCATTGCGACGATTATAATGACTTGAATTTCTGTTATTTTTCTGATACTACTTACATGTTCAAAAGTAACTTGATGTCTAAATGATGATAATAGACATACAAGTGTAATTCCTTTCTTATAAAGGTCACTCGTTTGCGTACACAAAGAATAATTAATTTCCATGTGCAAGAAGACAATTGAGGGTGGGCAAATTTCAAATTCAAAGTAATTAGCATGAGAACAAACATTCTTATTACCTATATGAAATTTACTTTGACGATGGAATCGCCCGTTTTAAATTCTTAAATTAAATTCTTCATGTTTTAGAGTCATTTTCTTAAATATTTTTTCTTAAATAATTCTTCATGTTTTAGAGTCATTTTCTTAAATTTTATAGTCTTTATTCTCACTAATTGAATGTCGAGTAGAGTCCTTTTTCTTGATCTAAAGTAGAGTCCTTTCTTATTTATCAAACTTTAAACTATTGACAAGTTGAAAGTCGAGTAATTTTGCTTTATAATGTAAAATGAAAGAATACTAGCGTGCTAGACACTATAGAGACTAATCATATTTTCTAGTTGAGGATTTTCAGGATATCTTTCCGTACCCATTGCCTTTTACCTCATCCACGTGCCCATGCGTTACTTGGGTGGGTGAAGGCAATGGGGCACGATGACTTTCTTTACTAAATAATTACATGTCGGCGGCTGGCATTGCGTTAGTGTATCGTGCACGCCGCATTTTCCACCTGTGTGTGTTTGTGTGGTTAGGCGGTGGAATTTGCGTCGGTGAAAGATTTTTATCAAAGACCATGTTAACGAAACTATAACATTATATTATTATTCATTGCAATAACGATACCAATGTATCATATTCCTTGTTGCACACGATGATCATTCTAGTAAATAATCTTGGAATATGAAAGTTAATCAATCTCGTACAATCAAACGAGAAAGTAAAGTAATAACGCTTGATGTATGTACCTAATACGTGCAATGCACATTATCAAGTAATCCATTCTTTGAAATTGAAAATAATTAATTGCTATGTAAATCATACTTATACGCAATGGTCACTGCCTTTGCCAGCCGATTTCAGTGAAAACTGGTACGTACTTATAAGAGTGTGATTGTGGCCAAGCTCGGGTGACGGAGTCGTCCCGGGACGGTCTCTCTAGTGTAGGCTTTGCACCCGGGCGGTGATGCTTGAGAATCGTGGAGTGGGTTGACTGATGATTGTGTTTGAGAGACTGTTTTGATATTTTTTAAATATAGGTTTTGTGTAGGATAGGTAACTTACCTTCTGGTACGAATGTGTGACTTAAATATAAGTAGGTAGGGCCGGGGCAGGTCGTCGTATTCTCTGATCGCATGTTCCCCCGCGCGATGACCTGCTTTCAGGAAATTTGTGAGAAAAGTCGACGGCCAGACTAGTGCGAGTGGGGTTTGCCCTCGCTTCTAGCCTCGCTATGTCGACTTTTTGACGCCAGTGGGACATTGCACATTGTCGCTGGTCGCGGTCGGCAGGACGGGCTTGGGCACGCTATTCATTTTCAGAAGGGCGGACCGCCCGAAGCAAGAAGTGGCCAAAGAGCCGAAGATAGCCCGGCCAGAGAAAAGGCCACATCATGTGGGCTACCAAGAATGGCCCTGCATCCTCGGGTGCGGGGTCATTCTTACGTATTATATTGCCATTATGCTCGCCGGTAGTTGTAGTAGTAGTAGTAGTAGTAGTTTGGTTGGCCATAGGCTGACCCATCGAGACAAGGTTGGAACGAAGTATAAGGGTAAAATATTTGTTTTATTATTCATGACTTCTAATAGTGGGCAAAAGTTCCCTTTTATAATGGAATTTAAGCTACCAAGTTTGAACATGATCATCAAATTTTTTCAGGTGTCGCAAGCCCTTCAAATATTAATATTTACTGAAATATTAATTTTTGAAAGGCTTGCGGCACTTGAAGAAATTTGTTGATCACGTTCAAAATTTGGTAGCTTAAATACCATTATAAAAGGCAACTTTTGCCCACTATTAGAAGTAATGAATAATAAAAAAATATTTTGCCCCTATATTTCGATCCACCCTAATCGATACCCCCTCCCCTGAAATTGAGCCCACCGCGTTTTCAATTAGAGTTGCGAAGAAGATTACGGGGCCAGTTAGTGTTGCGACTAAATGTTGATCACGGTTTGAATTAGCGTTGCGAATCAAGCATTCCCCGCGTCTGGTTCTAGCATAGCGTTGCGAATAAATATCGATCGTGGTTGCTTGTAGTGTTTCGAAAAAAAAATCGCGATTGTTTTTCAGATTATTCTTGTATTTTTAATTGGACTTACTAGAGTTTGATTCATTGCATTACTTTTGATTCATGGTATTCTTTTTATTAGAGTTGCGATGCGACTGATCGCGTTTTTTTAATAACTCGTCCTAGTTTGATTCTTAATATTTTTTTGAGTTAGTGTTGCGATGATGACTGATCGCGTTTGTAATTAGAGTTGCGACCCCCACCCCCCAATGCCCCAAAACTATCCTGGGACATGTCCAGAGACATGTTCCTGGGAAAAAAGAGTCCCGAGCAGCTGGATCTGCTGCACATGGGACTCTACACAGCCTTCAGGAAGGCTGCAACGAATTAAAGTTAGAGTTGCGTATTACGAGACACAGGTGCACTGAATTTTTATTAGTGT
This sequence comes from Andrena bucephala, assembly GCA_947577245.1. Taxonomy (NCBI): domain Eukaryota; kingdom Metazoa; phylum Arthropoda; class Insecta; order Hymenoptera; family Andrenidae; genus Andrena; species Andrena bucephala. Next base: position 17,441,684 of record OX387717.1, on the reverse strand, counting down.
TGCGAAAAATGAAACCACCCACGTGGTGGTTCTCGGTAGCTTTTTCGTTTGCTATTCGGGATTTGTATTGAGTATAGTAGAATTTTCAGTAATGAAGCACCATCCGGGAATTTTGAATTTCTTTGAGAAATTAGTGCTGCGGGTAGTCCAAAGTCCTAGTGACTATGCTCGGTAGTTGATTTTAGTCTGTAGTGAGTTAGCGTTGCGAAAGAAAGAAACGGTCCACTCACGGTTTTTTTGCATTAATGAGTGGACAATGATCAGCTGCCCTTCTGGCTACTGATCATTTTTTCTAGCAGCCCTAAGCGGCTGCACCATCCTCCTTCTCCTATCACCACCTCCCCACCCTTGAATCGAGTGTTTCTCACTGGAAATATTGTTTTAAAAGTATATTCATATCTTGCAGATAAATGTTTTCTATTTTTTTTAGAATATTTTTAAATTTGAAGTTCTAATTTTTATGGAATAGCATTCCAAAATTTTATTCTGTGACTGAAAGAATGGCGATGAAAGGTGTGATTCATTATTTGTAATAGAAATTGCAGACTTCTGACACACCTCCATTCAATTGAAGTTCTAATTAGAGTCTTTGAAAAGTAGCAGTAGCTATTCCTCATTAACGTTGCTGATTTTTGCATAGTAACTTCGTCAATCGTTGTATTTCCTATCAGATTGATAAGAAATGTAGTTTTTTATTTTTATAAATTTTCAACATTCCTTTGCATTAATCAAAATTCACCCGCGATTGTTGCTTCATTTGATGATATTAAAAGGAAATTTGCACTGAAAAAGTAGGTAAATGCAATTCATCACTTTATATTGATAGTAAATTTTCAATATTAACGCGTGCTCGTTGTTGCTACTTTCTGTATGAAAGTAATTTCGATTACTGTGCAGTAAAGTGCAATTATTCCAATTTTCAACATTTGCATAAATGTTTTTGATTACCCATTGTATATTATGATTGATTGTCGAGTTATTGATACATAAACTTTGAAGATGCCAATTAATGAGAAACTACAAGGAAATTATTAAGTTGATGTAACAGAGCACCCAATGTGCTTAATATTATGAATATCAATTGCTTCGGAATGAAATGTAATATGATTAGTAGCTTCTTTTTCATGAATTGCTAAAGTATTGCTAAAGGTTAATTGCCTACTTTGTCTGCTGATAATGAAGCAGTATTTTTTAATCTTTTCCTTCTTTCATTTTATTACCGAATCGATATTCCATATTGAGTTTTAAGTTGTAGCTTCAAATGTGATATTTCAATATTTGGGCAATAGCGATTCAATGAAAAGACTATATCTGTTGAAATTACATTACTTAATCGAGATAGATTGTAAGTACTAATTCATTGAGAAAGTTTCTGTTGCAGAGTATTACCTATGTGTGAAGAATATTGCAAAAAGTAGATTTCAGGCTCATCATCCTTGAGAAACGAAACCTCAAGGAATTTTTATTAATACTTTTAAAAATGTTTCAGGTAACATTGTGGGTCCATCGAGGGAAGTAAGAAACACATGACAATTTCAGATTTTTATTAGGCAGGTCATTATTTAAATTTAAGTAGATATATGTATGGTTAGGTAAGGTGTTTAGTGGCCACATAGAATTAAGTAGTTTTTAAGGAATAAAATAAACACTGCAGTGTTTAACTAAATATAAGTAGCAATTATTAAATTCGAGCGCTCGTATCCTTAGGAATTATTAGTATTTATTATTTAAGTAGCCATAGGAAATATACACTGGCATATTTCCTATTAATGAGTAGAAAATTTGAATTATTCACTAATTGGGAAATATTCCCCCTTTTTTCTTTGTTTCATTTCCAATTAATGAATAATTATCATGGTAGAAATATACCAGAAAATTCTTCCAATTTTAAATGAAAGAAACAAAGAAATGTTTTAAATTCTGCTTTAGTTTCATCGCGGTAGGTTTTTACAGAAGGACTCCTTCTGTTGCCCGGTTGTGGAGCGATCGAGGATCGTTTTGCAACCGTGCATCAGGGGGATCTATGGAAATGAAAATAAAATTTTGCATAAAAGGAGGGTGGATGGGCCTCGGTTAGGGTCGGTCTCCACTCGCAGCGCCTCCACGTGGTGAGACCTGGGCAATCTGTATTATTTGAAGTATAATTACTAATCGTATCGCAAGTAACATTGTAATACAATTATGAATTACGTGACAAGTAATTCGAGCCGATTGGCTGCGATCATCTATCTTCGTCAATCTCTATTCCATCCTCAAACACATGTTAAGTTGCCGAAATTTGAATTGCGACATGTTTAAATATCATCAAACTGTTTTTTATTTGTAAGTAAAAACTGAAATTTCTCAGGGCTAGACTAAATCTTACTTCACAACGCGGGTTTCGAACGTAACGCGATTTGCAGTTGCATCCATGCACCCCACGCCACTCATGCATCATGCAACGTTCTGCGAGGCATTTATGAATTAGGTTTTACTGTAAATATCAATGTCGGCGGTAAACTAATACTCGGAGCAAGTAGAATCAAATTATCATTACTTCACTGGAATGATTAAACAGTGCATTAGAAACTTGCGGGAATGTCAGTAACGGCGTGAATTTTTAATACTTTTCGGCGTACGATACGCGAAAGAGTTCTACCACACGCAAAGTACTACTTACTTAATAACCAATGTCGTCTTGCAATTTATAGCTTACACGGGCTTTGAAGAAATACCATTCTTGAGCGCCCTAGTCTCTTGAACCCCGAAATGGATTTTCGGAAAGAAATCCGCGTGAGTCGTAGACAAACTGTGCCAAAGCATAGCGTAGCAAAAGCCCTGCCTTCTATGTCAAACTCTCACACTGAACAAATCACACGTATACAAGCACGCACACACATTTCAGCATCCCAACACATTTCAGTGTAGTTGCTGAGCTGGACGCTGTTCATAAGCATATGCCACTACATTCAGTTCTGAAATTATGGGTCGGTAAGACAGTTTGGATGGCGACACGAACTTCCATAAGGTGATAGGTCTATCCTATACCTCGTCTGTGGTGGAATCGGCTTATGAAATGCGTCGAGATGTTGAAAGGTGTGTGCGTGCTTGTATACGTGTGATTTGTACAGTGCGAGAGTTTGACGTAGAAGGCAGGGCTTTTGCTACGCTATGCTTTGGCACAGCTTGTCTCTACGACTCACGCGGATTTCTTTCCGAAAATCCATTTCGGGGATCAAGAGACTATGAAGCTCAAGAATGGTATTTCTTCAAAGCCCGTGTAAGCTATAAATTGCACGATGACATTGGTTATTAAGTAATACTTTGCGTGTAGTAGAACTCTTTCACGTATCGTACGCCGAAAACTATTAAAAATTCACACCGTTACTCTGACATTCCCGCAAGTTTCTAATGCACTGTTTAATCATTCTAGTGAAGTAATAATAATTGGATTCTATTTGCTCCGAGTATTAGTTTACCATCGACATTGGTATTTACAGTAAAACCTAATTCATAAAAGCCTCGCAGAACGTTGCATGATGCATGAGTGGCGTGGGGTGCATGGATGCAACTGCAAATCGCGTGAAATTTATTTATTCGAAACTTTTCCATCTTCCGCGGGCTGGACCCTGCGCGCACGTCCCCCCGGCGCCGCTCGTGCGCATGCGCGAGAATTTTTCGACTTTTCGGAAAAAAAAATTTTTTTCGAAACTTTTCCATCTTCCGCGGTCTGGGTCCTGTGCGCGCGTCCCCCCTGCGCCGCTCGTGCGCATGCGCGAGTATTTTTCGACTTTTCGGAAATTTTTTTCTTTTTCGAAACTTTTCCATCTTCCGCGGTCTGGGCCCTGCGCGCACGTTCCCCCTACGCCGCTCGTGCGCATGCGCGAGAATTTTTCGACTTTTCGGAAAAAAAATTTTTTTTCGAAACTTTTCCATCTCCAGCGGTCTGGATCCTGCGCGCACGTCTCCCCGGCGCCGCTCGTGCGCATGCGCGAGTATTTTTCGACTTTTCGGAAAAAAAAATTTTTTTCGAAATTTTTCCATTTTCCGCGGGCTGGACCCTGCGCGCACGTCCCCCCGGCGCAGCTCGTGCGCATGCGCGAGTATTTTTCGACTTTTCGGAAAAAAAAATTTTTTCGAAACTTTTCCATCTTCCGCGGTCTGGGTCCTGTGCGCGCGTCCCCCCTGCGCCGCTCGTGCGCATGCGCGAGTATTTTTCGACTTTTCGGAAATTTTTTTCTTTTTCGAAACTTTTCCATTTTCCGCGGGCAGGACCCTGCGCGCACGTCCCCCGGCGCCGCACGTGCGCATGCGCGAGTATTTTTCGACTTTTCGGAAAAAAAAATTTTTTGAAACTTTTCCATCTTCCGCGGTCTGGGTCCTGTGCGCACGTCCCCCGGCGCCGCTCGTGCGCATGCGCGAGTATTTTTCGACTTTTCGGGAAAAAAAAAATTTTTCGAAACTTTTCCATCTTCAGCGGTCTGGGCCCTGCGCGCACGTCCCCCCTGCGCCGCTCGTGCGCATGCGCGAGTATTTTTCGACTTTTCGGAAATTTTTTTTTTTCGAAACTTTTCCATCTTCCGCGGGCTGGACTCTGCGCGCACGTCCCGCCGGCGCCGCTCGTGCGCATGCGCGAGTTTTTTTCGACTTTTCGGAAAGTTTTTTTTTTCGAAACTTTACCATTTTCCGCGGGCAGGACCCTGCGCGCACGTCCCCCGGCGCCGCTCGTGCGCATGCGCGAGTATTTTTCGACTTTTCGGAAAAAAAAATTGTTCGAAACTTTTCCATCTTCCGCGGGCTGGACTCTGCGCGCACGTCCCGCCGGCGCCGCTCGTGCGCATGCGCGAGTTTTTTTCGACTTTTCGGAAAGTTTTTTTTTTCGAAACTTTACCATTTTCCGCGGGCAGGACCCTGCGCGCACGTCCCCCGGCGCCGCTCGTGCGCATGCGCGAGGATTTTTCGACTTTTCGGAAAAAAAAAATTGTTCGAAACTTTTCCATCTTCCGCGGTCTGGGTCCTGTGCGCACGTCCCCCCGGCGCCGCTCGTGCGCATGCGCGAATATTGTTCGACTTTTCGGAAATTTTTTTTTTTCGAAACTTTTCCATCTTCCGCGGGCTGGACCCTGCGCGCACGTCTCCCCGGCGCCGCTCGTGCGCATGCGCGAGTTTTTTTTGACTTTTCGGAAAATTTTTTTTTTCGAAACTTTTCCATCTTCCGCGGGCTGAACCCTGCGCGCACGTCCCCCCGGCGCCGCTCGTGCGCATGCGCGAGTATTTTTCGACTTTTCGGAAAAAAATAATTTTCGAAACTTTTCCATCTTCCGCGGTCTGGGCCCTGCGCGCACGTCCCCCCGGCGCCGCTCGTGCGCATGCGCGAGTATTTTTCGACTTTTCGGAAATTTTTTTTTTTTTCGAAACTTTTCCATTTTCCGCGGGCAGGACCCTGCGCGCACGTCCCCCGGCGCCGCACGTGCGCATGCGCGAGTATTTTTCGACTTTTCGGAAAAAAAAAATTTTTCGAAACTTTTCCAACTTCCGCGGGCTGGACCCTGCGCGCACGTCCCCCCGGCGCCGCTCGTGCGCATGCGCGAGAATTTTTCGACTTTTCGGAAAAAAAAATTTTTTTCGAAACTTTTCCATCTCCAGCGGTCTGGATCCTGCGCGCACGTCTCCCCGGCGCCGCTCGTGCGCATGCGCGAGTATTTTTCGACTTTTCGGGAAAAAAAAAATTTTTCGAAACTTTTCCATCTTCAGCGGTCTGGGCCCTGCGCGCACGTCTCCCCGGCGCCGCTCGTGCGCATGCGCGAGTATTTTTCGACTTTTCGGAAAAAAAAAATTTTTTCGAAATTTTTCCATTTTCCGCGGGCTGGACCCTGCGCGCACGCCCCCCGGCGCCGCTCGTGCGCATGCGCAAGTATTTTTCGACTTTTCGGGAAAAAAAAAATTTTTCGAAACTTTTCCATCTTCAGCGGTCTGGGCCCTGCGCGCACGTCCCCCCTGCGCCGCTCGTGCGCATGCGCGAGTATTTTTCGACTTTTCGGAAATTTTTTTTTTTCGAAACTTTTCCATCTTCCGCGGGCTGGACTCTGCGCGCACGTCCCGCCGGCGCCGCTCGTGCGCATGCGCGAGTTTTTTTCGACTTTTCGGAAAGTTTTTTTTTCGAAACTTTACCATTTTCCGCGGGCAGGACCCTGCGCGCACGTCCCCCGGCGCCGCTCGTGCGCATGCGCGAGTATTTTTCGACTTTTCGGAAAAAAAAAATTGTTCGAAACTTTTCCATCTTCCGCGGGCTGGACCCTGCGCGCACGTCTCCCCGGCCCCGCTCGTGCGCATGCGCGAGTATTTTTCGACTTTTCGGAAAAAAAAATTTTTTTGAAACTTTTCCATCTTGCGCGGGCTGGACCCTGCGCGCACGTCTCCCCGGCCCCGCTCGTGCGCATGCGCGAGTATTTTTCGACTTTTCGGAAAAAAAAATTTTTTTGAAACTTTTCCATCTTGCGCGGGCTGGACCCTGCGCGCACGTCTCCCCGGCACCGCTCGTGCGCATGCGCGAGTATTTTTCGTCTTTTCGGAAACATTTTTTTTTCGAAACTTTTTCATCTTCCGCGGGCTGGACCCTGCGCGCACGTCTCCCCGGCGCCGCTCGTGCGCATGCGCGAGTATTTTTCGACTTTTCGGAAATTTTTTTTTTTTCGCAACTTTTCCATCTTCCGCGGTCTGGGTCGTGCGCGCACGCCCCCCGGCGCCGGTCGTGCGCATGCGCGAGTATTTTCGACTTTTCGGAAATAAAAAAAATTGTCGAAACTTTTCCATCTTTCGCGGTCTGGGCCCTGCGCGCACGTCTCCCCGGCGCCGCTCGTGCGCATGCGCGAGTATTTTTTTGACTTTTCGGAAAAATTTTTTTTTCGAAACTTTTCCATCTTCCGCGGGCTGAACCCTGCGCGCACGTCCCCCCGGCGCCGCTCGTGCGCATGCGCGAGTATTTTTCGACTTTTCGGAAAAAAAATTTTTTCGAAACTTTTCCATCTTCCGCGGTCTGGGCCCTGCGCGCACGTCCCCCCGGCGCCGCTCGTGCGCATGCGCGAGTATTTTTCGACTTTTCGGAAAAAAAAAATTTTTTCGAAACTTTTCCATCTTCAGCGGTCTGGGCCCTGCGCGCACGTTCCCCCTACGCCGCTCGTGCGCATGCGCGAGTATTTTTCGACTTTTCGGAAAAAAAATTTTTTTCGAAACTTTACCATCTTCCGCGGGCTGGACCCTGCGCGCACGTCTCCCCGGCGCTGCTCGTGCGCATGCGCGAGTATTTTTTTGACTTTTCGGAAAAAAAAATTTTTCGAAACTTTTCCATTTTCCGCGGGCTGGACCCTGCGCGCACGTCCCCTCGGCGCCGCTCGTGCGCATGCGCGAGTATTTTTCGACTTTTCGGAAAAAAAAATTTTTTCGAAACTGTTCCATATTCCGCGGTCTGGGTCCTGTGCGCACGTCACCCCTGCGCCGCTCGTGCGCATGCGCGAGTATTTTCCGACTTTTCGGAATTTTTTTTTTTTTTCGAAACTTTTCCATTTTCCGCGGGCAGGACCCCGCGCACGTCCCCCGGCGCCGCACGTGCGCATGCGCGAGTATTTTCGACTTTCCGGAAATAAAAAAATTTTTCGAAACTTTTCCATCTTTCGCGGTCTGGGCCCTGCGCGCACGCCCCGCGGGCGCTGCCCAGGTGCATGCGCGAGTATTTTTCGACTTTTAAGGGTAGAGGTACGCCTGCTTTTGCTTTCTCTTACAATTAACTTCATCGTGCACCGTGTCGTTTCTCATTTAGCATACTATTAAACACTTGTCATTGTGACCTTTCTATTCTCTTCTTTCAATTCTCTTTTGTTTCTTTCCGGATATATAATTCGCTCTCGGGAGAGATCTTGAATTAGCACAAGATGCTCGGGCACGATACACTTGCCTGTGCCAATTGTCGGCTTTGTGGTGGGAGCGCGTATTGCAGCTGCATGTGATTTAATTGTGAGGCGGGCTGCTGTGAGTCTGACCCTCTCAGGCGCGGCCCCGAGCGGAACTCCCATAAAGGGGGGGGGGGGGGGGGGCTTCGCGAACGGTGGTCGCGTAGTAGCGTTTTGTCTGTGCAACTGCAATGCGTGAGTGTGTCGAGCAGCTCGAGATCTCTCGCGATGGTGAATCCGTGTCCGCTTGTCAATTCTTTTTCATCTCGGCAATGCGATACTTAAAATCTGTTTGGCACTTGAAAGCAATGCAAGCGTACCTTTATAATATTCGAAAGAAATTGTAATCGTATGTATGCAGAAAGATCGACGAGAACCTCTCGTCTATTTCTCTCACGTGTGTTTGTTAACCCTTTGGACTTTGAAGTAAAGTCTTTTGAAAGAATTTTAGTAGCCTTTTACCGTATATTGCAATCTCAGTCCGATGGATTAATATACCGAAGCATAGTCTGTTATGCTTCCACAGTGTGGTGTGAGTGCGTGTGTGTGTGTGTGTGCGCGCTGAGAAACTTAGAAAACTTGGGCAGGCAAGTCTAGTTTTAATTGTCCCATCGAAGATTCGCCGAGGGATTCGCCGAGGGATTCGCCGAAGGGTTCTCTGGTGAATTCTTTAAGAGATTCACTCAGAATTTTGATTCAACAAAAATTTAGGGTGGAATTATATCTGGGTTAAGGTTTACTAACATTGTAGAGTAGAATTAGACATTTTTTTCAGGCATTCTATGCCATTAGCGCCCAACGAGGCTGCTTCTTTTTCACATTAATATTCGTAATTATTATGCGCCCAATGAGGCTGCTGTTCTTCCGTCTTGTGACTAGGCATCGTTAAGCGCCCATAGAGACTGCCGTTTTTTTTTTTCATTAAAACTGAAAAGCATGAGACGCACAAAATGGCCACTCGTTTTTCCTATCAATGCGACTTGCAAACCTACGATCTACGTTAAGGGCCCAGATCGAGCCAATCTTACGTTCAGTGAGTTTTGTTCGGTCTAGACATCTAATCAGAATTTTATTCTGTTTCAGATAGGTATTTCGTCGATCGTTTTACGTAATTTATTCTATTTCATGCATTTCGTACATGGTTTTGCTTGATTTATTTTATTTCATGTCCTGTATTTTATTTTGTTCATTTAATTTCCTTCCATGCTGGTCCCACTATTACTAACATAACGTAATTAATTGCTTCAGCTTTCCAGGTTCAGCCCTTCGCGGCGAAGAGATTTAATAAAATAATATATTTAAAAATAGAAGAGATTGTGAAAATTAATAGTGAAACGAGATAGTGACAGAAGACATCTAAGGAAGCCTAGGCTAATTTATTATAGTATGAAGTATTTAAGGCCCCTTGTAAAATTGCCAAGTAATCGCAGAATTTTATTAGCTTTGTTGCTGGTTTGCTGGTTTGCTGGCTCCTCATCTTCGATGAGGTGGTCGCCACTGCTTCCGTTTTCGGAAGCAAGTGACTGAACCTGAAATTGGTACGAGTGGATCAGTTTCATCCCCTGGTGTTCTAGTCGAAAGGGAAAAGTTTCGGGCGTAGGGGGTGTACCTTTTGGTACACTGCCTGCGTAAGTCACCCGGTTCGACTTCCCAGTCTCTGTGTAAGACGGCTTGAGTCAGGTCACACCTATTGTTGCTCCTGACGAGTCGCATCGGTGCAAGAGGAATCGTCTGAGAGACGCCGAGCGCTTTTCCCTTTCGACTCGGACATTAGGGTGGTAGGAACTGCGCCATCCAATACTCGTTTCATGCTCACCCGTAGTCTTTCCTTCCTTGCTGAATTTATTTCAATCAAGTGATTGCTTGGCAGTTCCCTAGATTCGATATCTAAACCGAAGGGATCGATGGAACTTTGTTTCGAACCATCTCTTTGGTTTAGTAGGCTAAGAGTTTCATGTATCATCTATCTCTCTACGGGTCTCGAAACGGAGCAACCTCCTCGTGGTGAGACCTGGTAATCGGTGAGAACCGAGCCGATAGCTGCGATTGTCAAATATTCTAATTAGATATAAGAATTTCTCTAACCTAAAAGAATAAAATATGTAACTTGAAATGTTGTTTGATTGGTTCCTACCGGGCCCCAGAACACGGGTATAGTGTTACGTTAGACGGATAAGTGCAAGTTGGAATATTTCAGCGAGATACTGGAACTGATGGGTTTTTGACAATTTTTAAAGTTCTCTTGGCTTCAGCACCTTATTGAAATATATTCCTTGGCGAGGTATTCCACGTCATTCTTGTTTTGTTGTGATCCTTCTTTCTCTGTCGTTGCACGGAATACGTTTATAAAACGATCTTTACATTGTTACTCTAACAGAATCATTTGTAAATCGCGGGTTCCAAACGATCTAAGTTTTACCCGTGTTGAATTCTAATTCCACGCGTAGCGTCACAATCTTATTTTAGACTGAATCGATAACGTTGGGTGTGACATGAAAATGGTAAGGGGGCTCGCGAGCCCCCCGAGAGTGCGACACAAAATTACATTGCGTGATGGGTCTATCCTATACCTGGTCTGTGATGCCACTACATTCACTTCTGAAATTATGGGTCGGTAAGACAGTTTGGGTGGCGACACGAACTTCCATAAGGTGATAGGTCTATCCTATACCTCGTCTGTGGTACAGTCACTGGACGCATTCGTTCGTTGAGGAATTTAGCCGCGAGATGGCAGATACGCGTCAGTCTTCGTGAGCATCTGTAAGCCGCGCGTTTTTAATTTCGAGCGTCGTAATTTGTAGAATGCAGTGATTAAAAAGTTACTGTCAAGTTAAGGGGCGTGTTTATTTTTGAACGCTGAAGGTTCTTCTTCAGAAGACTCCAGTTTTTTAGGCGAGCATTCCCTCCGTACGTATTTAAATAAATTTATAAAATTTTGTCATTTGACGAGGGAAATATTGCATTATGGTGTCATGTATTACGCAAATACGAGTGCTCATAATTTCTTATTTAAGTATTGGAAGCATAATTTATTGAGTTCTATGATAACGTAATTACACGCATATAGTTTGGAAAAATTAAAAAGTCGACAAACGCGAATGCAACATTAGCTTCCGAAGCACGCGATAAAATTGTAACAAAATTGCACGTTCTCGGGGAAATGGGCTTTCATGTGTCATTTATCGTGAAGATGCAGCCATTGATAATGGAAATGCTCGGTGGCCGTAACGAACGTTTGTAATTTTCAAGTCACGAGAATGTCGACCTGGTGATAAAATCTGTAGTTAATGACACCGTGGTTCGAAAGTTTCGAAATTAAAATTTTGAAAAGTTACACAATTTAACCAGCGTCATCTACATGGAAATGCATATAATTCGTGCGCTTCGTTGTACACCATGCAAGCGAATATCTAAGGAGAGATCTACAATGATGGAAAATTCTACTTTTCTCTTCTTTTCTAACAGGAGAAAAAGTAAAAAATTAAAAACAATCCTTTCTAATGAAAGAGGGAGATATTTTTTTTCCATCTTAAATATTCATTTTAATTTCTATTAAAAGTTATAAGTCCACAGAAATAATTTGCTTGATGTGAGACCCCCTCAATTTTAATGTTTAGAACATTTTTTTGAAAATGGACCACCAATTTAGTCTCTAATAGAGCATTTCATAAATGATTTCTGAAAATACAATTTAAGTCATGATTCATTAATTTCCTCTCGTATGTTATTACATTGATGAATATTTAATATCTTCCTGTTTTCAATATTATATCTTCTATAGTTATATAATTATTTCATATAAGCTGAGTCATCACCGTCCAGCCCAAACCGTTGACCCTAGAAACATAAAATTCGGAGGGTATATTCCTTTCGCGGCGTAGGTGGTCGATAAGTAGGGATTTTTTAAAATTTCACCTCGAAGGGGGTAAGAAGGGGTGAAACACGTTTTCTCGGACTCCTTATTATTTCTTAAGTCTGATTAGATATCAACTTGGTTTTTACTTACAAAGGTTACTCACACAAATGCCTAAAAACCGGATTCAGCCCCTAATCAACCCCTAAGGGAGTGAAAAGGGGTAAAATGTGTTTCCACGGATTTCGTAAAATCTCTTCGGCCCGATTAGATATCAACTTGGTTTTTACTTCAAAAGGTTACCCACACAAATACTTAAAAACCGAATTCAGCATTTTGCCCTAATCAACCCCTAAGGGAATGAAAAGGGGTGAAATGTGTTTCCATGGATTTCTTAAAATCTCTTCGGCCCGATTAGATATCAACTTGGTTTTTACTTCAAAATATTATCCACATAAATGCCTAAAAACCAATTTGAGGTTTTTGCCCTAATCCTAGGGGGTGGTGAAAAGGAGTGAAATGTGTTTTCATGGTGTCCTTACTATCTCTTGGGTTCGAAACGAAGTGCGGGGGTAGTTTGCTAGTTTTGTATAAACGCACGGCGAGGTATCTAAGAGAGAATATGTAAATGTGACTGCCCCTTTAAAAGTCAAGACAATTAATCGAGGGCAGGCCTGCACAGTTCGAAGGCTAAATATAGTATCACGACAGTTCATTGGGGCCAAATTTTAAAAAAGATGTCACGGCCGTCGATGCTTTCTCTTGACCATTCACATTCTACCCCCTCGTAAAGGCCAATGGGGTGATTTAATAAAGTATTTAAACCAAAATTACTATTACGAATAAGAGAAACATATAAAGTAGAACTTGCAGGTATCCATTTGCAAGAAAGTTTTCAACCACGTCAACCTAATATCTCTCGCAGCTTTAGTTGACCTTAAATCATTTGAAATAAAGGTTCAGCAAACTTAGCAGTAACAGACTATGCAATTTTAAATTAATATGACAAGTACGTAGAGTACTAATAAATATTTCTGGATTACAAACCAGAAATTTTTCCATAAATGAAAGTTCCAGACATGTAATCTGTCAAACAGTCTGTTCTAAGCTATACGAAGTTACATTGAAACGTTGTTCAGATTTCTAACAAATCCTTATATTATTAGTCTATTGCAAATCTAAGGTCTCATTATGTTTAAAACTAGGTTAAATGAAGTGAATAAATCTCAAGTGCAAACGGAGTCTTCTGCCGCTGACTCTATTTTGAGTGAATGCCTGGCAAAACGCGAATAGCCCTTAAAGCATTTGAGGCATTTATCTAAAACGCTCGTGGTGCTCTTATCTCGGGCATTACTCGTTAAATTATACGATAGCGTGTCGGGTTATATTTGACAATACTATAACGTGGCCTCGATATATCCATATATCGCTGGCACCATCGCCACGACTTCAGTTAGTATATAGTGCGTTTCACTTTCAGTTAACCACACGCCTACTGGTCTATTTCTGCAATTCTGACGTTCAGCGCGATTTGAAAAGGGTCGCTGTCACCCTTTGTGATCGCGCAGCAGGAGATAGCGAAACTATGCGGCCCTTGTCCTAGATGACAGCGATCAGATATGTCGGCTTGATTAATGTTACAGTACTGTTAACATCGACAGAAAGTTATGCTCCAACATTTCTGCTGAAATAATGATTGAACGGATAAGTGAACGAATCGCGGGAGTGTGGGTTCGTTAATAGCGTTGGAAAAACTCAATAGAAATGTTCTTCCAACTTTCCTGCGCGGCCAACAACAACGAGACTGTAACGGGTGAAGCTTATAGGTGTAGCAAAACAGATTTGCATACAGGGCTGTTCCTGGGTTTTGGCTGCCCAGGTGCAAAAACAATATTGCCGCCCTTCGTAATTTAATATTCTTTAATTAAGAATTTGATATGCAGTGTTTGCTTTTATATCTACATATACATAGTTTTAAAAAGTTATCATGCAAATGAAATAGATTGAAGAAGTAGATTTTGTTAAAAATGGAATATGTTATAGTCTTCGTGAAATTACGGTGGGTTTAAGTCATCATTGTGCCGATTTCGAATTTGTTTAAAATAGATTGGGCCTTGAATTTTTGCTTATTTTCGTGAAAATGATTTGCACTTATGAATTTTTATTTCGAAAACCAGGGTTGGATAATTTAAAAAAATTTAAATGAGAAAAGGAACGATATTATTAATAATCATCATAAAAGTTTTGATTATTATTCTTATTAGACAAAATTTTACATATATTAAACCTTCTGTACCCCGCCAGGAACGGCCTGTTTACATATCTTGGATGGCTCAATTTCTCGAAATACAATTATTACGCCCAATGGACGAAATAAGTTGAATTTTCAGTTTAGAAACTTTTTCAAATATAAGGAACTACTTAGAGTTTAACAACGAAGCGTTGTATTACGCTTTCAACTTTTGTAGCTTTTTGTCCATTTCTTAGTAACAAAGAAAAGCTTGCTGGTATCATTGAAAACGTTGTTGGTTCTTCCAATTATGTGTTAAAAACTAATTGGCCCGAACACCCTTGTGTAGGGTAGAAGCTTCTTCGCATTGTTCCTCGAAATTCATTATCGGTGTCAGATAGGTTTAGTTAAAGCTACTGCGTAGAAACTGTCTCTTCATCGGGACTGTTCAATCTGTTTCACGCTGTCACATCCGACATGAAAGCCAGCCAATTAATCGAAGCGCTGATGCGAACTAATTGCGTACGCCGGGAAGAAAAACTAGGTCTCATGACTGTATCACGATAACCTTAAAAGAAGTCAATGTTTACGAGACACAGTGGGTAATTAGTTCAGTTCTTTCAACCGGAAAAGTGCTATACATCTTTGTTGGGAATACTTCCACCCTTAACTGTTTTTAAATAATCGTATACGCGAACAATCATACGCTGTAGCCAGTTAAAAGATTTAAAACTCTCTGTGTATATTCAACTCTAACACAGATTTGACAAATTAAATTATTCAGCTTCTCCCCCACTTTTTCCGATGACAGAGATGAATATGCTACAAACATGTGATATTCCTTCAACATTCACATTGGATATGATACCGTTGAATATCTCTGGTTACGCCAGACAGGTGGGAAACCTATACCACGGTCTCCTCCATTTGACAATGGTTTCTAATTGAAAATACGAGATGAGGAAAGTTTCGATTCTGAACTACATCTCAATAGTAATAATGCGGTCAGAGGTAGGGGAGACCGGGGCACGTTGATACAGGGGGCAGGTTGATACAGAATTATCTCGACACTGTATATATGTAGCTCCTTATGTGCGAGATATGTGAAGCTTCTTGTTCAATTCTTTACTACGATCTAGCGTACGTCTGTATATCTTAACGTTAGCAATCTATTTTTAACGGTTTTCGTTTCTGTAGAGAAAAAGTAAATAGTTGTATTCACTTTCCAATCCGTTTTGAGATGGGATGGAGAATTTTATCATTCAAATTAATTGGGCATCACATTGAGTCCTTTGAAGGTAAGGTAATTATTTTTTGTTATTTTGTTTATATGCTCTATATTTTTTTATGGAGACGTTTGTACATAATGACGTCCTGTGGGGTAAGTTGATGCGTTTTCTTTGGGGCATGTTGATACGTTGTATCAATTTTCCCCGACTACTTTTAATTGGATCTTTCCTTTTATTTCTAGGAAAATGGTACGAAATTATGTCAGAAATACGAATCGTGGCAAAATACCGCAAAATATTTTTCAAAAAGCGTGTGTCGGTGTAGAAAAGGAGTCAATGTCGTTACGTCAAAGCGCGAGAATATACGGAATAGATAAAATAGCTTTATTAAGATACATTAATAAAAATAAGCAAGCACCTCATGTTAAAGTGGGATAAAATAGCGTATAGAATTATAGAATTTAGATTACAGTAATAGATAGTTAAGTTAGATAATTAAGCTAAGATCCAGGGTAAGGTTCTAAAGCAGCATTCGATGCGGAACCTCGCCCATTACGCCATAAACGCTATACGCGAACTAGCGACATACTAACATAATGTCAATCCTATATGGGGTAATAAAGACGCATTATTATTATTATTTATTATTATTATTCCAGACATCCATCCTTTACTCATTAAACGGATATTTTACAGATGTATCAACATACCCCCAGATCAGTATCAACTTGCCCCGCAGTGGGGTAAGTTGATACATTTTACCTTAGCCCAAATAACATTTTTTCATTCATTTTGTATGTATTTTTTCAACTATTCATTTACAATATATTAAAGAGGAAGGACCAAAGTATATTTCAGCATATTTGTTATTAAGTAATTAATTAAAACAAAAATGAAAAAAATTTGTTAACTGAAAAACGTAGCAACTTGCCCCGGTCTCCCCTATGACTACTCCCGAACAAAACGAAAATTGTATTCGATGGACTCTAAAGAGCCGTCTTATCACTACCAGTAAATGTTTGCTCTCCATGTGCACAAATGGTGAGTGGACACTGTTCAGTAAACCAAGGTGGCTAGAAGGGGTACCGTAGGGACAGCATGGCATAGGATTGGCAGGAAAAGCCGCATCACTCGTAAACCCCCGTGATCCTCGAAGACAATGATCCCCACAGGTTCAACTGCCATTGGCCAAATGTTATTGTGTAAGAATATGTACAAGAGGCAATTGACCGAAATAGGCCATAACTGACGCGCGCACGTGAACAGGATAATTTCCGGGCATTTGAAAATCGATTATATCAATAAAGTGCAAACTACGCTGTTCCGTGGCGTTTAACGAAATCAAACGAAGCAGAACGTCAACAAAGCCGCTGGTGCCTGTTCGCGTAGCTGCGTTATTTTAGCCCAATACTTCTATTTATACGGTGTGCCGATTTTCAATAGTTACTTAAACGTAAAAGATACTTTCACCCCTGAAATTGGGATCTTGGTTTATGCAACAATTTGTGATATTATCGGCGTAATAAGCTAATAATCAGGCGGTTTAATATCATCTCATTACACTGGAAGTTCCATTAGGCATTCTATTAGTTCGGCGGAACTTCATCCGTGGAGAATAACTTTATGGAGCACAATGTATCATAAATTTAAACAATTTGATTGGATTATCAAATCAAATGTAAGAAGAAACTACATAATACCTTTTGACAAACGAATTCTTCTTCAAATATTCATTCACAAGAGTTAGTTACCGAAGTACCTATCTCTATAATAGGTATAAGATAAATTAATCACCCACTCATCATCGTTACGAATATCTTATTCCTTCGTAATTTCGATATACGAAAGGGTAGTTGGAGATAACACAGTTCATTAACTATTCAACGTGATTGAGTATAATTAAGAAGGTTAATGGACGTAATAAATGTTTAATTTATAATATCGATGCAATTTATCGCAATGCCGTGTGCACACAGTTCGCTGCCATATTACAGACCGTACCGTGACATAACAACGAAGTATGTAATACAATTTATCGCGTAATTTAATTTACAAAATGTTTGCCTCTTGATCGTTGAATACCAGTACTTTATACGATAGGATTCCATTGTAGTTCATGGTGAACTGTTCGTTACAATAAATTCGTGGTAGTTGATGATAGCGGTTTGCGGTTCCTTTTGCCCGAAATAATTTATCGTGGATTACCACCGTGGGATTAGCTTCGCTTGATTTGGTCGGTCGCGTGTGGCCAAACTCGATGTAATGCAGCATGAAATGTTCATGCGGAATTATTGACATTTCACACGTCGATACGTCAGCGATCGTCACGGAATTGCGACAAATACCTACCCTGCGAAAGCAATAACGTTGTTACGAAAATTGGGTACAAGGTACTTGAAGGTTTATGAAAATACTTGCAGAAGCATCAGTCTAATATCGCAGTCTCTATAGATTTCTAGATAGATCCTACTAATTTCTGAGAGATTCCATAAACGATGCACGCCGTTTTTCGAGGAGAGGAAATGAACGTTCACTAATCTCTCTAGAAATGTTTAATCCCCAAAACTTTCTCATATCTACCAGTCTCTGGGCATCTACGTCAATTTACAGCAGTCCTCCGTAATTTAGCGGGATTTGCTTATGCGCGGTTTCGGAATTGTGGGCACGGTATAGGAAATTAGTTACAGAGTGGATTAATCTACTGTTATGTAACAGTACTCACACATGGATGCAGTTATAGATGTAATATAATACACAATAATTAATACAGAATTTAATACCGAATATGCTGTGTAGAATATTCTTGAGCAGCAACATCGAATTTTCTATAAATACAGGTATATATATGCATTTGCGAATGAGATGTGTGTTCAACGATATGAATTTCTGCGTCATTAAATTTCAAAATCGAATTACCTTGGGTAATTCGTAGAGCGGCCACTAAATCCTGTAGAAATAAATGTCAACTGCCTCGAATGTTGCACACGCATGCGTTTGCAATACATTCATCGTTTCATGAAATCAAACAAATGTGTAGGTATGTATTGTGGCAACAGGCGTGCGAACATCGATTTCCGATACATAATACATATGTACCCGATACATGTTCTACCTTCGCATCTTTTCGATCTGTCTCTCTTTATCTATTCTTTTTTCACTATCTCCCTTTTGTACTCTCTTCAAGTTTGTTTCGCTTTGTTCGTCCTACTCCTTTCCCTTTCCCCACAATTTTCCACTTGTGCCACGTTCTAAACACAGATACCAAGAAAAAGTGGAAATATGCGTCAGCATTGTTCTCCCTTCGAGGAACAAAATTGGCAACATTTATCTCTGCGTAAGATCATACAAGGACCATGAAATACAAATATCACAAACGACGTGCACCACCTTTGTGTTTTCAAGCTTTCGAATTCTTTCACGTTTTTAGGTGAATTAGTCGGTCTCCACTTTGATTCCATGATATTAAATAGAAATTTTAATAATGCTCGGTTCCATTGTTCAGTGTAAGAGTAGGTATTTATAAAGCTTATGGTTTCACAAAGGGACATTCTTCCCTTAGATTGTATTTTCGACGGCCCGGCATTCCCTGTCGTGGCAAAGGAAAGGGTGTATTGTCATGCAAGAATAACCATACTTTCCCGAGGCAAAGAAATTGCATTTGCGAGACGAAAGGTATCGTCGGTGCTTATATCACGGAATTTCATTTTCACCCCCCTAGAATCGCACGCGTTTTATCTACCTCGGTTCCGTCAAAAAGGGCCACTTAATTTCATCGAATCAAATTGCTAAGAGAATCCTGTTCCTGGAGGCTCCCTCGTGGACGAAAAATTCATCGGCCAGCTCCTTCGTTCCTTCATTTTTTTTTCCTTTTTAGAGTTTCATTTATTTGTCGCATCCCCCGCTGAAAGCTTTTCAGCCATTAAAAAGCCCGCCAGCCTCGGCGACTCGTGCTCTTAAGGCTAATTAATGCGCAAGTAATGTGAAAGCACGAGGAACGAATTTCATCAACGTTCCTGATACCCGGAAGAAACCGCATCGAACGTTCTGGCATGCAAAACTCTGTGTACCGAAAGCAAAAAGGCGCAATGCATTCACTTCTTACGATTTTTTGTACGCGCGTAATTATTGAAGATATTACTAAATTGTACGTTCGACTGTCATTTAGGTTTTCATTTAAATCATAGCTTCTGAAATTTTTTGAATCAGGAATGTATATATATGATAATATTATTTTGAATCAATTTAATGGAATCCTTTGTCGCTGTGGTTCTTTTATTAGTATACATAAAAATTATGTTTAGGATTTTCCGTAGATTTTATTTATATATATTTGGAGAAAGCTGCAGGCTAGTCAGTGTGTGGACTGAAATGTGTTTCCGCTTCATGCAATATCTGTTCGAGTTTATTAGGAAACCAGGCCGGAGGCTATGCTGAACAGCAGAGCTTTTCAAAATACTTTCCCTGTGGTTAGAAGTTATTGTTTCCCAGAAAGAATATCACGACGCTAAACGTTAACGAAATAACAACGGTTGAAGCAGACATGTAGTAGCTCGTGCAGCAGAATTGTCAAAGAAGAGAGAAGTTTCTACAATTGAATTTGTGATATTGAGTCAATTAGAAAATGCAAAATTTTCGAATGGCAAATAGTATGTGGCGGGAAAAGGGGAAATCCGCAGGGAAGTAGCCGCGAACAGAAATCCGTTCCTGCTACGAAATATTTTTACCATTTTTCCTGTGTTGCCTCTTGAACGTCAGATTTCCATCCGTGCAGAAGATAAGGAAAAAAGACATCGAAGTGCTTCTTCCGGCCAGCGATCTCGAAGGTCGAGCAGAATTTCAATAGCCGGACGGCTGGAAATTCGTGGTCAAATATTCTGCGTATTTCCTCATCGCTAGCGACATTTTTATTCATATTATTCACGTTGAAAGTGAAATTCTGAAGCAAATGAAGAGACCGAAGGTTAAAATTAGATAAAATAAAGAATTCTTTATGGATAAACGTTTATGGATAAGATAGCGAGGAAATACAAAAATAGGAAATTATTTCTGCCCTCAGTAATATTATTTTTATAAACTGTTCGACCGTTCAATCGAATATAATAACTGTTTGACGTCAACGAAATTCTTTGCTAAAATAACATACCTACTCGGGGCGAGTGCCTCATATTTTTATAACAGCAGTGCAACTTTCTTATATACACTAAGTTTCTTTTATGTCGATTTTACTTTTATATTCTACAAAATTTCATCAGCGTTCTATTTTAATATTTACTCTGGAAATTTTCCATTAATTGGAGAGCGTAGTATAAAATTTCAATTTCGGAAGTGTCATTTTATTCGACATTCATTTCATTTCTATCTTATTGTATCTTTTATTCTAAGATACGCATTTAGGTACAGATTTTAAAACACGCACAGAAATTTCTTAAACAATTTTTATGAATCATTTATCATTTCCAATTATAAAAAAATATTCTGGATTAGATGGAAGAAGGAGCTAGAATTTATACATATACACATTGACACATGGTGCGTGCGTATCGACACTAACACCGGTCGCACTAATTATAGCTGTTCATTTCCATAATTAGAACAGACAGCGGCGTAAATATTGCGTTAAGGATGACACGGCGCTACTTATCGATTAACTGAGAACTCTACTGGGGAATACAAGGACAAGGAGTTAATAATTTCCAGTTGCTTCGGTATTCACAGCACGTTACACACTACCACTATTTAGTGTTTCTTCTCGAGAATTCTTTCTTGAGAATTTCTCGAGAAATTTTGTAATTTCTTATTTCTCATTTCTCGATAAATTAGAGTATTTCTCGAGAAACTTAAGTGTATGAAAATTATTATAACTCCCATTTGTTTACAGAAATGAATTTTCAGTTAGTTCAAATTGTGTGTTACTAGTTAATCGTGAACATATAAACACATATACAATCTGTAATAAATGTTAGCAATTCATACGAAGAATTGCGCGATTTTTTATAAACTTTTCTCTTCGTGTCACCGATACTCTATATACAATTAAGGATGTATGGGACGTACAATATCAGACAAAAATATATGAAATTTGAAATACTTGAATATCTACGCATAGTAAATCTAGATGTAAGGAATTCGAAAGACAGTTGGAGTCTTATTTTTAATCCTAGGAAGGTATTTCTCACTTTACAAATGCTTTCTCAAGCATTATTTGCAAAAGCTTTTGGCTGTGAAAATGCCCAGAATTCACAATTTTCGCAAGTTATAATTTATTTCATTAAAACGGTGTAGTGAAAACAATTGAAACACGGCAGATATTTTCATCTACCCATATACTGCATGTACAAAAAAATTGAAAACATTGGCACTATTTCTTCAACATTTTTTCAAATGGTTTATCCGTCAAGATCGTCTCTTTCCATAAGAGTACGTGTAAAATCAGTGAAAATTAAAATCGTTATAACTCAGTAACCGTTTAGTGAATTCGTTTAAAATTTTTGGAGCACATCAGCAAGATTAAAAAGAACAATCTCACAAATTTTCATCAACTTGGCACTATTTTGAAAATAGGTCCAATACATCCTTAAACCAACATCCTCTCAAAATGAAAGAAATTTTTCTACAGCCGCAGATTTTGTCACAAAAAAGAAGTAGATTGGCTGACGCGACATTAGACGCATTGTGATTTTTAAATAACTATTTCAAAACAAAAAAGTAATGTTTCGCCTTGCTCACATTTTGTATTAAATAAATAAATGTATCAATTATATTTAATATCTGTTTGTTTCATTTACACAAGTTTCGTCTAAGTTAGACACGAATAAAAATTTAGATAAATATTATCAACATTATTCCAAATATATAAATTTTGCAATATTTCTTTAATTTCTTGAGAATTCTCGAGAATTCTCGAGAAATATAATCTGATTTCTCATTTCTCGAGATGCGAAAAATATCGAGAAATCAGGAACACTACCACTATTGCATTCTGTTACCTCATACATTGTTAAATCTGCACTGCCAGTGTTTCCAGGCACTTGCACTTTAAGAAGCATGCAACCAAAACTAATTTAACCGTTTCATTCCATGACAATCTAACGACTGTCAATACAATTCCCGACGTTAAGAACCATTTGTTAATTATTTATTAAACAACACTGTACATTCAATTTATATCTCCTATCCGGCCTGTCCAGGAACACAACTGCTCTGATAGGAATCCAGCGGAGCCTATCAATGCCGGATCAACCAGATCAGCCAGCACTTTCCACGGAAGAAGATTGACCGTATCGGGAATGTAACATCGCCGTGCCGTTCGTCCAATTCCGTGAGTAGCCATTGACGCTCGCGACGAATTATTTCACGGATTTTATCTCCGTTCCGTGGTTATCTGAAAATTTCAAAGCTCCCCCCGATAAGAATTTATTCTGAAAGGGTCCGTGGTCCGATCGAAATGGCCGTGCGGCTTTTTGCGGCGGAAAGGGTCGCTCGTGTCTAGGGTTGAACGGTCGTACGAGGGGATGAAACGAGGCTCCCGGGTGTCGCGATTAAATCGCGAGGATGCTCCCCCCAATAGATCCCGGAATCTCTTGTCGATGACTGGAAGTCGAGTACGTGGAAATGTCGGTCGAAGGAATTACGCTGTTCTTCCCTGGCAGAGTAACCCTTCTGCGTATTCAAACTCTGCGCTAATCATCCATGGAATCTCTTCTTGGCTCGACACTCATCCTTACACAGGGTGATTCGCCTAAGTTGAGGAATTTAAGGTACTCGTGAACTATTAGGGTCTATGGACCAGTGATTTAAGGGAGTGATATATTAAGTATATTTTATTGAACGTAAAAATGTGTTTAGTGATGTTCTTAATTATGGTCTTCAGCTATCGATTCATATCCTAAGGATCGACAAGAAATAGGAAATATTCAAACTGATGACTGAGACACTGTCTACCTATATAGTGTGTTTCCTTTAGTAGATCCATACAGTTGCGGGGTCTATGGTGCTCTGGTTATGCAAATTTTTTGCAAGTACGTGCTCTGAATAAGTTTGTGATCCGTGTTTATCCTTATGTCCGCAGGACCGCATATCCTTTCTCGATGTGACTCTGTTTACAGTTTCTCCAAGTATTGGCCGTTCCTTAAGGGGAGGTTCCGGTCTAGAGCCTCAAAAAAATAGGTGATATTTAGGAATTAATTAAAGGAAAACTACTATATATAATTTAATGAGACTTTTTTGCATTGTATTAAGGATGTTTTAAATTATGGAAACATATTTTTTGTTTTATAATTAATCATTGCAGACGACACTGGGGAGTCGTTAAAGTCAAGGCGTCAAAAAATTCATCCAAATCGATGGAACCTGTATCTCCAAAAGTGAATCACCGGTTCGACTGAAACTTTTTTATTTTGAAGAATATTCTTCTGAGTAGGGGGGGGGGGCAGAACAAAAATACAAAATGACATTTTTTGAGAAAATAACGCCACTTGAAGTTTGAAATCACTTTTTCCCTATATATTTCGTCCTTTCAACGCCCTTGAAAATTATAAATTTTCAATTATAAATTTTCAATTTTTTGTAATTTTTTCTTGTTTCCCCCTCAGCCAGAAGTATATTCTTCAAAATAAAAAAAGTTTCAGTCGAATTGGATAATAACTTTTGGAGATACAGGTCCCACCGTTTTGAGAACACTGTTTCGAGAAAAGCGCGTTTAAAGTTTTACGTGAGCGCCGAGTGGCCAGTTGTTGTCCATGCATTTGCCGCTACTCAAATGCCTATAACTTCCGGAATTTTACGAATTTCAACAAATCCTTTTAAACACGTATTCCCAAAAGGTTGAATATTCGAAAAATGAAATGATAAAAAAATCGACTTTTAGACCGGAACCTCCCCTTGAGAGAACTTTAAAGTATTTGCGCGCTGAGCTTCAAACATTTTGCTAAGAATCCTATTCTTGCTTAATATTTTTTCTGTTAAGATGTTTTCCCATGCAAAATGTGATTATAAGTATTTATTTTGATAGAATGCGGTGGTTATAATAATGATTTCCTAGACTTTGTTTCCTGATTCAGATCCATTTGAGTTAATAACTCGTGGGCGTGTCGCTTTGATCGATTCCAGCGACCACTATCTAGTTAATTAATCTTTAATACCATGCAAAAAGAAATATGAAATTTAATCGAGCCGGGATGAAGAGATATGTTTAGTGTATAATTGATTCCCAAATCGTTGATTGTAACATTAATATTTATTCATTCGTAATGAATCATATATCCCGGAAATATTCGCATACATTTTGGATAACATTTTTCCATTTGAAACGAGTGATAGTGTATTCAATCATGCAAGTAAAGCTAATCAGCTTTCAAGCCCAAAAAGCTTCCTCTCACGAGGTCCAATTGTACGACAATAGAGAAATCGTGAAAGTAGTAATTGGGTGTAATTAGCCCGAAAAACGTGGACAGTAAACATTGTTATATTAATTACAAAGCTCCTCGCGGCTTCACTTCAACTCCTGATGCGAGGTAGCTAGGTAAGGGAGTTCGTTAGAAATTTAATCCAATTTAAGTTTCGTTGAGATCAATCTGTGTCGCTGAATCAACAATACACCATTGTTAAGTTCCGATCTAATCTCAGATAAATTTCTGCGTGAATGACGACGTGTGGTTTGCGTATTAAAATGAAGCTGACCAAATAATTACCTACTCATGAGCGAAGCTCAACTCTTTGTTTTCTTGATAACTGAATTTCCCTAACTTCACTATTTTCCGTTTCGTTATTTATTCATGCGAGTTACATTTTAATACACTATCAATTTAAAATATCAGTTACACCAACGTTAAGTTTCAAGTTAAACAATTTTGTAAAATAGACCAGAGGTATTTATCTTTATTTTGGACCAGACAATTTTGTCTCACAATGTCGATGTCGTTCCACACTTCCACCCTCACGCGTAAACTGGAAGAACGAGTGCCTTTTGAGACGCGTTTCTCTCTTCTGTTGTACACGGAATTCGGCGCTGGTTCGAAGCGTAGACAACCTGACAGGGATAGACGGGGGAAAAATAAATTTCCGCGAGCGGCTTGGTGGTCTTGAAGAACGCAAGACTGGAACCATTGAAACGGTGAATGAAGACGGAGGGGAAAGCATGACAAAATAGTATAATAGGATTCGGTGAACTGTACGACGGGTTTTACGCTGCTTTCGGCGCGCGTAAAAGAAATTTGAAATTAGATTTTCGCTCGAGAAGGGAAAGGATCTGCAAAGATTACTTTGTCGTATCAGGGAAATGACTTTTTTTATGATTAAAGTCATTTCATTTAACATTCACAGATTCCACTATCTCTAATTTCTTAATGTCAGATATTTAGTTTTCCTTCTAAAATTGCTGTTTTCAGAATTTATCGAGGCATAGAAAAAATAGGATATATTTCATAAATTCGTATTGTTAGGTGCGCAGTTTTTCAAACTTCGTTCACTACGACTTGGAATATGATCCTCGTAATTCCTTCTTACTACGTGTTATCGTTATTGCTTAACACAGACAACCTGCAGAAGTTGCAACGAGATCCAGTATAAGTTACAGTTATCGATTCTTAAACATTCCAAGCACGATCGTATATTCGTGAAAAGTTCCAGTTACTTTCAAAGTGACCACCTACTTCCGCTTCTAAGTTTGATGAACTGCCATATCGAACCGTCTGCCATCTTAAAACGAATAGATTTGATAAAGCGTTGGCAATTCTAAAAATGCGCAAAATCGTCTGAATTCGATATCTACTTACATTTCAAGAAATATAGAATATGTTTTATTTTATTCAATATTAAAAGCTAGCTCAACGTCGTCGCATTATAATTAACGATGGGTGGTCGAAGGCTCGTCGAAATTACTTTAGCAGTCGGAAATTTGACGAGCCGCATTTGAAGATTACAGAAACGCAGATCGATCCACACCGCAGGTTATCATTGGGCTGTTAATCTCTCTCCGAATCTAATCGTAATTTATGGATCTTATGGCCACGTTTCCTGTTACGGGTATCAAGATCAATGAGCTAAGGCGAAACGGATCGTCGACGGGGAAGGCTGCGCGGATTTTATCCGATTGCCGACGAGTGACTGCTACACTTTTGTCCAACGTCACGGATGTACAATCGTCGTTAATGGTCGGGCATCTCTCGACCTGGAAACTCGTGGCTGAAACCGACGAGATAATATGTAGAACAAAAATTCGTCTACCGTGGAAAACGGCGCGAAGGGAGGAATGACGATAAGCGGAGAGGAGACGAAAAAGGAAAAAAAAAGAGCTGAAGAGGACAAGCGAGAACGTTCAGCGACTTTAATCGTTCAATGATATTAACGATCAGAATTCTTGCACTACCCTGGGTGACTACCATCTCTTGTACGTTGCTCCTCTTAAAATTCAGTTCGGCCCGCCTTCGCGGTTGCGACGTGTTCGCTTGGAAGAGAATATAAATTTACGCTCCGTCGTTCTATCGCAGCACTTCGTTGCCTTTGAGCCGAACGACGAAGCGATTTAAATGGTTTAAAGTAAATTCAAACCGCGTTGACGGTTTGAACTTGCCGCGTTCTCGGGGAACTTTGGCGTCTGAAAAATAAATCTCCCCTCGTGATTTGACACTTTGATCATCAAAGGTTGCGTTCACGTTGCTGCAACACCACGTTCTTGCGAAACACGCTTGTAACCCGCGGAGAGGAGCGTCTTTCATAGAACACCTAGGGCATTAAAGGGAATTACAGTGTTTCAATTTGAAAGAAACTATTTAAAATCACTGTAACTCGTGTAGACCAATTTCTGTTTGCTCGGGATGATGTTAGATCTGTTAACTTGTTACCAACTTGTACCTCTACCGAATCGCATAAAATGCCAATAAAAATGGAAAGGTATAAGTGCTCATTCAACATTCTCCAACGAAGACGGAACACCATTGACAACTTTCTTCCGATCTCGAACCTCAAGGTTTCGTCGCCGCAACAGAATCTCGTTAAAAAGTATGAAAGTTGCTCGCCTCTCGAGGGTAACGGGTTATGCGTTCAGAAGTTTCGTTTCCATGAATCTTCTGCAGGTGTTATTACTGCATCGCGACCACACAGTCGGTACGAAACGCTCGTTTAAAAATTCCCCGGGAACGAAAGCGAGCAGCACCCCTTTAAATCTTCAGTAATGCCGTTTTACTGCGAAAACTGGCGGTTCGAACGAATAAAATTTGAAAGTATGAGAACGACTGAAAACTCTCCTTAAATATTAGAAGTATCGGGAAGACAACATTTCTAGCTGGTTTGAAATGTTTCTGTAGAAACTTGAAATTATCAATACCTTTAATTGTCGATACATTTATGATATTTATATAACGGAGCGTAGGATACGCCGATTGATTCTTTACGTTTATTCATCTCGCGTATCACGTTTTATGCGGGAAATGTTATATGGGTCGGGCGAGTTCACATTTGAAATGTTCACGAAACGTGAAACTATTACTGTCGCCTGTAATAGATCATACACGTTACGCTGTCTCTGTTGGCCGACATTTTCTAGGCAAATTGCATTTGAAAATTACATGGACAGAAGGGAATGAGATGCAAGGGAGCAAAGTGAGAAAATTCTAGGAGTGTGAACAATATAAAGAAATAATAGTAACAGTGACAATAAATGAGGGAATAAAATTAGAAGCTACTATGTATCATTCAATTTTATTTCCATTAAACTTTAGAATTAAGTTTCACAATCTTTCATCAGCCAAAAGAGGTCAAGAAGATAAATTTAAATACTTTCTATTTTCCCTGCTACCATTCAGAAGCATTTTCTATACGAATGGGTCGATACGGTGAACTCGATTGCGAAAAAGCACGGAATTTTTCATGTTTTATCCACGGTGTTTACCGTTCAAACAAAAGATGGCTATGGAGTTTACGATTGAGCAAGTGAACTAACAACGAGGACAACACGGGGAACACCCAACCGTGGAAACAATAGAAGAGCTTTCTATTGGAAGTTAAACGATCGTTAAATAAAGATTTCCATTGTCCTCTGTGGCGCCCGCATGTTCGACTCCCGCTATCTGTACTCGTGAAATCATTTACACCGAAATCGATATTTCGATTTCATTAACGCGTCGTAGTCTCACCGCGTGCCCATTAAACGCACAAATCGATTTCAGGAACATACAATGCCATACGGAAGGACTAAAACCCCTGAGTTTCAGACCTCGACGCACGGTGTCCAATTTTCTTAAACATTTATTTGATATTTTCTCGTGCTTCCCTATTTCCTTCTGTTTCACTAAAACTATACCAGTGCCATTCAAGTAAAATAGGGGCTCGGACGTAGTCATCAAAAATTTAATCCATGAACAAGTGCTACGTTCGAACGAACGATGTGATTGCGAATTTCATTGTACACGGAATAAAGCATTGAATAGAAGTGAAATGAATACGATATAATATCGCGAAGGATGCAGGCGATTTATCGCTACGGTGTTCGAAGTTTCCACGATTGAAAATTGGCCGACTACGATCCACGTTTTCACGTAGCCCGTTGTGGTTCTATATTGGGATTGCAATATTGTAAATCGCGAGAAATATCCTCAAATTTTTACAGATAATTCGCCAAATTTTTACCGGTAATTCGATAAATTACGTATAGCAATATAGCGCATATATGCGTTCATTAATTCCGTTGACATCTACTACGTTATCAATGAAAAAAAACTTCAATTAGTAATAAAGACGAAAACCGAAGTATTTCATGAAGAACCAACTCTGATCCAAAAGAAAACTAAAAATCTGAATCAAGTCATCAAAAAAATGGACGCTATTCAAATGGAAAAAAGTAAGGAGAAAATATATACAAATGACATATGATTTCTTAATGACTGCCCGACCAACAAGTGTAGAATCTGAGACCGCTTTATCCGTGGCTGGATCATTTTGTACAAAAATTAGGTCGTGATCAGGAAACCAAAGTTTATACAAATTATGTTTTCGCGTGCTTATTTGTTAAAAAGAATTGTTAAATAAAATTATTAAATGATGTATTTAAGTTAAGATTCTTTTCATTATTTTCCTGTTGAAGATCGATATTAATAAGTATTGTCAATAGTTATACAAAGATATCTATTTTGTGTTATATCATTTTATATTTTATGTTCAAAATTGTTTTATTTACATATATTTTTTATAAAGCTCGACTAGAGTTCGAGAAAAGTTTTTTTTTGTAATGCTTAGTCTTATATTTTCAATAAGTTAAAAGAGTGCCGGTCAATTACCGGTAAACCATTTTGATTTAAAATTTTACCGAATTACCGGTAATTGAAAAAGTCGATAAATTTGCAATCCCTAATTCTATAGCTTTGGCAGAGCTGAATGCGCCCCTAATTACATCAGGTTTTGCTTGGAGCTTAGCTGGAATTTTATACGCCGATTGGCCCGCGGCAGTTTAATAAACGATTGCGCCCCCATCTCGTAAGCTTCGAAGTCAGCAAACTGTACTATTTAGGTGCGTCTCTATGAGCATACCTACTGTGGTGACATTCAGAATTTAATATAGATATATTACATTTGACGTCTCGTTTGAATAGATAGTGTAAAGCCAACACAACTTAATACTCCCCTCTCTCGCAAGTTTTTGGTTTTCCGTTATTTTTCCTCCATTATGTTCGAGACTAGGGTTGTAACGAATATTCGAATAATCTAAGTATTCGAATATACCACAGAATTCGAAATTGAGATTCGAATATTCAAGTAATTAAATAATCAGAAGTATTCGAATACCAGAGAATTCGAATTTGAAATTCGAATATTCAAATAATCGAATAATCAGGAATATTCGAATACCAGAGAATATTGGAATGTGATCGAATTTCGGATTGTAACGAATAGGAATCTAAACATGAAATATTTTTTTTCACACTGTATTGTGAAATCCTTTTCATATTGGCCTTTACAATAATTATTTGCTTTTGAAACGATACCTAAATTTGGAACTTTATTAATCTTCGATAAATTTATACATTTTGAAACGGAACCAAACATCAGTTAGTAGTATTATGAGTCTAATAATAATGAGTGGACAACCCCGACTGTGTAGGCCAACGGTTTCCTCCTCTAGGCTTACCCGTGTTCCGCCATAAGCGATGACAAACAGTATAAGCAGACTTTTGTGTAGGAAGCTAAAAGCCCATAAACGATTTTAAGCAACTGTAATATTTTTATTTCTTCCCCCGTTACTATAATGTTATTTCTCTAAATTTATTATTCGAATATTCGAATACTCTTAATTATTTGAACATTCCTGATTATTCGAATATTCGAATATTCGAAGAAATTATTCGTATTCGAAATTATTCGAATTATTCGAATATTCTAATAATTACAGCTCTATTCCAGACGTACGTACCTAATACATTTTAAAATACGTGCTAAGATCGAAGTTAGATTTCACTTCATCAGCAAGTGTGGAAATTGTAAATACCTATTTTCTGTTTCCTCTTAAGATATTAACTTTGTAATAGTTATAATTCTCTATCATTTTCTAACAATCGCTTCGACTTTTTACACATCTATATTTTGCATACAATGGATAGACCCAATACAATAGATTGTGATTTCGGATTTACCTAATAGCGTTTTAGCTGTGTCCTGCTATCAAATATTTGCCTCTTTACCAAAATTGAACAAAATATAGCAAGCATTTCTAAAGACCTCCCATAATCCTTGAACATCGATCTAACAATAAGTGCCCCTCTATTGCACGGAATATCTCTGGACCGGAACAAAAGTTGCCAAGGAAGAGGGAATTCCTTCGAACGCCTCTCGTAGCCTCGATAGTGATCGCCTAGCAAACTGCCAGCATCTGCTTCAGCCACGGATGGAGTAGCACGTAAACGATGTACCCTAACAGCTCCACCAAATACACATTATCCAACTTTCGGTCTCCCTCTTTTCCTCCCCTGCTCTCGTTCCGCTTTGACTCCGAAGTCCAGTATGTATTGAGTGAATCTCATTCCGGGACCTCTTAGATGTCCAGATACGTATGAAATCTCTGCGGCCCCGATTCTTCCAATTCCCCCTTGCTGTCCACCTTTCTAATTTCGCAATTCCGCTGAGTAAATTACAATTTGCCTTCTAAACCAAGTACACGCGGCACAGTAGGTACTCCAGAATTAGTTCTTGAGCCGGCTTCGACTATCTCATTTCCTCTTCCACGCGAAATCACCCCATTACGCATCGTTCCGCCATCATCCCTGCTCCCTGTAGTTTCCAAAAAGCTCCTCATCGAAACCTTATTCGTGTTTCCCCATTACGTGAGATAACGAAAGCCCCGCAATGCCATGGCTCCCATATACAAGAGGAATCGAATCCACGTCACGAATGCGTCATTCGGATCGAAAGAGAAAGGAGTATTCTATTGGGAACGGTTTTGATCGATGCCCCTCCCCGTTCGATCCGCCGAAATCCCTCCTTATTATTACGGGCGCTGGTACGCAGTTAACATTGTCCCCGGAGGGTGGGGATCACGTTCTGGCTCACAATAAAACATCTCTGCCCCTTCGTCCACACCTTAGCCCGGTATGAATGCGTAGGCAGGGCAGCGGCAGGTACAGGCCAGGCTTGCCAGGAGCGTAGGTGAGCTGAAATAGATCGATGGACGGGCTGCGCACGCAAGTACCTCCGGTTGTAACCCCTGCAGGGGGTAGGGAGAGCGCCATGCTCCTAGGTAGGGTTATCAGTGAGCGAGGGGGCAGGAGAACGGAGGGGGTGTGCGGCGGAACGGAGAAAGAGGCAAACTGTACGGGGTCGAAAGAGGGAACGGTACAAGGGAGAAGAGTGAAAAGCAGAATTAGGGGAAGGCAGGGTGGTTTCCGCGCGGGAAAGAGACGGGGGACAACAAGCGCGGGGCGTGAGTCGGACGGGGATGGGAGCAGAAACAGAGCGGAACGCGGCGGTGATCGTAAGAAGCGAAACGACCGAGACGAAGCCAAAGGGGAATAATAAACGAGACCAAAGTGGCGGCAAAAGTGTCTCTCCAGTGGAGCTGGGAAACAGCATCTCGCCGAATAAAGGCGACCAACGTCGCGTGAAATATCGACGTGACCGTGATTGATACGCGAGGACCCGATCGTTGATCCGTCCGGTGATGGGAGCACCCCCAGAATTCCGGAAGATGCCTCGGAAGAGAAAGAAACATACGCAGTAAATGCGACCGGCAGGGGCGAAGCTAGGGCAGAGAATCTGGGGGTTGATTCGCGCCAGGTTAGGAGGGATGGTGAGTATGAAGCGCCGGAGTAGGGAGGAGCGTGTAGCCAGAGGGGATGCGTGGAAAGCTGGAGCGGGAACGAGGGAGACGGAAAACCGACCAGCCGGGTTATTGGAGTAGGGTGGCGGGGTGGGATGGAAAGAGACCGAGGGAGGGAGACAGAGAAAGACGGGCACGCGACGGCATCTCACCTGTTTGCCAACCCGCCAGTCTAGTTTACGCGCCCGGTCATCCGCCGGCTCTACAAGTGGCTATTCCATCGCGACTCCCAAGTCCCGCTCGTTCTATTCGCGACCGTTTTCTTTCATTCGGCCGCGTATCGCCGTGAGGTTTTTCGTGCCACCCGGCATCACGGTCCACTGACAACCGGATTTCACCAGCTACGCGGAACTTGCCGAGGATCTCCCTGGGGTCCTCCCATCAGACAGGACGCGTACCACTAGCGACGGGAACGGTGAGTACCCAGGGTCAGCGCACTTCAGGCAGCATCCCATCGAGACTTCTATCTTGGACGAAGCAGGCCACACTTACCTTTTTCAATTGCCATTCGACACGGCCCTTTGTTTGGCACCAAAGTCGCGGTGTAGCTACAACGATGCCTGCGCGTTTTATAATCGTTCATCCTAGTCGAGGGTTTGGAGTATTCGGTGATTGGGTATGAATTTTTCTACCTTAAAGCGATTTCAGCGAGTTTCTCTGAAAAGGAATCTGTGATGCCGTGGGCCTGATTAAGTGCGCGTTGAGTTTTTATTAGGCGACGATAATGGGGTTGAAAAATATTGGTCGATGACCTGGATTCTCTATTATGGTTCATATTAGGATCGGTTTACAAAAAATTATTAGAGAAATTGTAGTGCTACTGTGTTCATTTTAATTTGATATGCTAGTGGTTCATTTTGATAATCCAAGGTGCATCGAATAAAGTGTGTCATTAGTCGTAAGACTCAACGTTTCAAGGTCCTGCCGTTCTCTGTCGCGATGATCAATGTTCGTAGACGCTCGATTAGAGATCATACAGATAAATCCATTTCGGAACGACGAACGTACCTACGTCACGTTTAATCAAGCGAATCATTGTCTGCTGTTATCACATTTGCACGTCCCTATTTCTTATGAGCCCTTCTTCGCTGTGAACATTTACACTTTATACCGTTACGCCTTCGTATCGCACTTTTTTCCGTTTCACGTAGAAGGGCGAGGGAGGGCGAGAGAAGCTATAGGCCACGGGATTGCGTTTTCTCGAGTAAAAACGGGGTAATCAAGCAAAAGGGTAACGAAGGTAATCGCGTGCGTGGAATTGTTCGTTGTCGGTCGATGAAAAAGTTTCTATTGACGAGCCCCGATTTTGAAGGCCGAATGTCGTAATTTTAGAGCACGCCTGGGCGTTTTTAAAATAACAGGATCCAGGTAGATTGAATTCCGTTCAGGCCTTCCCTCGATTATTTCATATTCTAGCGTTATTTTGTGCACAGCAGCGAAATCCACCAGTGTTTCCAATAGATACTATTAATCCTCGCAATTTCTTCCGCAACATATACGTTACGTTTAATTAAAACACCAAGGTGTTAACTTCAACGGCGACGATATACAATACTTGTGGTTGTATATGTATAAGAGTTTCGAAACCCTTCGTGCTCTCGCCTTAAAGTTAAGAACGTGGAAGTCTGATCGCGCGAAACGCAAGAATCTTAACGAGGAGGGCATAAATCCTCGGGGATTGAAGTCGTCGATTCATCAAACTTTCCAACATAAACAGAAGTGGATATTAATAGGCGGCGGAGCTACGAGGAAGGTAACCATCGATGAAGACTTATTGAACAAAGCGAATAAATTTAACTGTCGGACTTTGATTTATCGCGGGGGCGAACAGTTCCACCGGGACTTCCGTATCGATGCGTGCAACGCCTTTCCCGAGGATTCTCGATTCGTTACGAGTCTTTCACGCCGGCTCCATTCATCGAGAATGATATTTATTTTTCCAACGGACGCAGGAAACTACTTTAATTCTGGCAGACTTCCGAATGAGAAATAAGATTCTATGTAGTCTTGACAACGAAACATATTGCATTCCGCTCGAGAAGTACCGATATCTTTAACATTTAGGTGTGGTTTCCTGATCGTAATTTACGATATCGTGGTAATTTTAATCTGAATAGAGTGCTGCTCGAATATCCGGATATAAATTGAAATTCATTTTACGTAATGACAATAGCATTGTAACGGTAACAAGGAAACGATATTAAAAATTTAATGTTTTAATTTTTAAACCGCATACTATTTTCTGCGTCGGTAACAAAAACAGGAAGCTATCGGATGTTTTATATTTTCTAGACGATTGGAAATTCAAAATGAAACTTCGAATTCGTAGATGTGGAACTTATAGGAAATATTGTGGACGAATTGGGAAATTAAAGTAGCTATAATAAAATATGTGCTAATATTATTTATTGAATAATATTACCCCCGCCCATTATTTTGATAAACCCGATTTGTGACGTTATGCTGAAATTAATTTTACTTCGTTAGTAAGCGGTATGATGCATTATGAATGTACAAGCACTATATTACGTGTTTGAGGTTGTACGAAACTCTGTCATCCGTTTCTAACCGCTAAACGAAAATGCTAATTGAAGGGGTTTTGGTTATCTCGAAGTTATTTCATGGTTTAAGCCATCCTTTGGGCTCGTAATTCCCATGGTGGTCGTCAGTGGCATAACAACAGTGATTTAACGTTAATTTATTTGTTCGCCCGTTTCCCCTTTCCTGACATCGTGATGCTGAATGCCAGGTTCAGTTAAAGCACCATCCGCAATTACAGTAAATTCTGTAAAAAGGGTGCCCGGGAATTCTTAATTCCATGATTATTTCCAACTCTGGGTATCGGGTTTACGGTGGGAAAGAATACTCTACTAGAATTGGTAATAATGGAGATGATATTATTCGCAACTTCTTCTGCAGATATTCTCAATCTTTTCGTTTAATGTGCCTCATACCTTGATTGTATTCTACAGCTTGCACTATAGAACATGGCCATAATTTCACGTAATATCCAACATACAAATAATAGAGTCCATCTGCTATAATTTACAACAATTCTTTCCATAAAATTTCCTCACTTCTGTATCGCAATTAAAAAGTTTTTACTGTTCAAAAATTAAATCTATGTTTGGTACCTACTCGTGATCCTATAAATGGCATCGTCAGCGTTTTCAATTTATATTCAGATCACATTGACTTTATTTTTGGATCCATACTAACTTTCAATTTTTAGCTTTTTACTGTTAAATGTCTTATTTCTCTTGTACGTATGCTACTGCAATCATTATTGTAAAAATTGGGCTTGTTCCGTAATAAATAATAAAGAATAATAATAATAAAAACTTAGAAACGAGATAGGGGAATGGCAGAAGGAAAATGAAACGTAAAAGGAGTAGAAGAAGGCGTTGAATTAAGGAGGAATGCGTCGCGTCTACTAGACTAATCGTTCTTGGTGCTTTCTCATCGTTACATCATTGGCAAAGTAATGTTGCATATTGTTTCTCGTCTTATTATTCCATGTTGTCACAATTCTCTGACGCACGGTTCCCCTCCAGTTGCAGTGCTACGTGTTATTTGTCAGACAATTGAAATCGACTACATTGTATTTTCGTTTGCCTCAATTATGTTCATTTTCAATCGTATCTAATTACATAAGTCGCTTTCAATTTTGCTCACTTCGCGATGGACACGAGGAGGAATGACTAACGAGATCTTCTTCATTTTTATTCAATCCCATGTCGACATGAAATATGATAACGTTAATTAGTTAATCTAATTAAAAAATCTATTAGATGCTCGCCTCTGTTTTGCAATTGAAACGAGTTACTAATGAAGATCCGATCGAGAGGCTTTTATTATGCAATAACTAGGGATATCTACAATGATCATACCGATGTTTTATGGAAACTGCATTCACTGTCGATATTGATTGGCATTCATCATGACGTTCGATGTAAAACTTTATTTATTTCTAATTGTACTAGTTTACAGCCATTTTGCGCAGCAGATGCCACTATTTTTTTTCTTATGTAAAATGGAAGCCTGATTCCGAAAATGAGATCTAAAATTTTTTCTATGGATACGTTTTCGAGATATCGACAGGTGAACTTTTAACCTGTCTATCAAAAAGGTGGTCCCAGTTAATTGCGAATATCTCGTGTTGCGAGTGACCGATGTGGTTGAAAATTATCCCAAATTAAAGATAATTGAATCACCAACAAATTTACCTTACAACATTTTCAAATCAGTTTAGTAGTTCAGGTGAAATCGATAGAAATATGTGGAAAAAGTCATTTTATCGACCGAAATTGACATCGACAATTCATTTAATCATCTGGGAAAAGTCGAAATCGCAAAAATGGGCCCAGTATCTCATCTCTTACGTTGAGTCTTCACTTTTACGAAGGAAATAAGGTGCTACGGAAGAAAATCTATGGATAAACACCGAAGCTAGAAACAATTGTGTGAAAACACTAAAATTTCATTTTTCCTCGGTTTTTGTGTTTTTTTCATTTTATTGTGTTATTTCAATTTTAATTCATTCTATACATTTTTAAAAGTATTTTGTTAATATAGTATGTGTGTATTAGAAATAATTCTGGCTCTTTTTTGTCTTTTATTCGTTTTGTTCAATTTCGATGGTGTTTTCTCACTTTAAATAAAGTCGTGGAGCAGGATATTTCCTAAAAGAATATGAATCAATTTAATACAGCATTAAGCGTCGAAATGAATTTATTGCGAGATATTCTGCGCTACGATTTTATTTAAACTGAAAAAACACCACCGAAATTGTATTTCAAGAAAAGAATAATTTTTTAGTTTTTATTGTACTTTTAATGAAATCGTTTAATATAATTTCTGCTTGTAGTTCATTTTCTATTGTATGACTTTCATTTTTTTTATTTTCCCAACTCTGAAGATCTATTTCTTGTTTTCTCACACGAATTTTTTAGCGGAAAATGTTGGTGACGTAAATGAGGAACACGGAGAGAGATTCCATCAGGATATGAAGGGTATTGAGCGGCGGTAAAATGGATTTTGGGATGAGACAATGATGGGAGATTATATTTAGTTCCTCATAAGCATAAGAAAAGCGAATCCCAAAATGTACAAAAAACAAAAAAAGAGCCAGAACTATTTTTAAAAGACATATATATTAACAAAATACTTGAAAAATGTACAGAATGAATTAAAATTGAAATAACACAATATAATGAAAAAAAAACACAAAAACCGAAGAAAATTTTAGTGTTTTCACACAATTGTTTCTAGCTTCGGTGTTTACCCATAGATTTTCTTCAGTAGCGCCTTATTTTCTTCGTAAAAGTACAGACTCAATCTAAGAAATGAGAAACTGGGCCCATTTTTGCGATTTCGATTTTTCCCAGATAATTAAATGAATTCTCGATGTCAATTTCGGTCGAAAAAATGACTTTTTTCACATATTTCCATCGATTTCACCCAAACTACTGAAATGAATTGAAAATATTTTAAGGTAGATTTTTTGGTGATTCAATTATCTTTAATTTGAGATAATTTTCGACCACATCAGTCATTCGCAACACGAGATATTCGCAATTAACTGGAACCACCTTTGTGACAGACAGGTATAAAGTTCACCTGTCGATATCTCGAAAACCTAAACATATGAATTTGAATTTTTTTTAGACCTTATTTTCGGAATCAGCGGGCCATTTTACATAAGAAAAAAAATAGTGGCATATGCTGCGTTAGTGTTACCTTTTCCGAAAATTAGTCTCAATTCCAAGTTCCTCATTTGTCCAATGTACAAACGAAATTATGTAGCTGATGGCAACCCCCATTGTCTTCTGCAATATCGTACGTGACAAAAGCGATTATTACGCACGGAATCGTAAACGAAGCCAAAAACAAATACGTGTCTGGGGAACGCGCGAAAAGATGGAAAGGACGCATCGTTCATGGACACGTCAGAGTTACGCATAACGCATGAACAATTCATAACGTCACCTACGACGATTTTAGAAGCTCGAGCCCCTCGAGTTATCACAGAAATCGATTCATGATTTATAGCGTGCGCGCGAGAAAATGGGTAACGCGTAAAAGCGCTTAAAAATTCCCCGTCTGTTCCTGAATATTTCATTGTGTTCCATTGGTGGCCCCGTAAAGTGTTAACTGACAGGTGCCAGGTATTTCGTATTCTATAAAGATCCGGCGAAGATATGGGAGAAAAATGAAGAGAAAGAAGTTACGCGCGATAAAAGGAAAGTAAAGCAGACAACCTTTGCAGCGATAAAAATCTCCACGAATAGGTCGGTCGTCCCCAATTTTTCTGGATAACCACGGCCAGCTTAATATCAAAACCACGACGCTATGAACTTTCCAATATCTTCCTTGCAGCCATCGAAATCGATGCTAATGAACCGTTTATTGGGGAAAATACGGCGAACAATGGAAGGGCACATAGCGAAATCGGTGCTGAAACGAGGGAGCGCGTAATCACCGCGGCTGCTCCTCCTCTTTTAGTAAAAATAAATTATTCCGCGAGGAATTTCGACTCTTGACTGCTCGGAAATCTATAAAAACCGTAGATTTATTAATGAATACCTACTACGCGGAGATTTTTCCAATTCAATTTAATCGAATTTACAAAGTTCAGGTACATTCAAAGATCCGATGTTGAATTTATGTGGATATAAAGTCGAAAACGAGTTCAGCGTATAAAGGAGTAAAGATTTAAAGAAGCTTATGCAAACATTTGTTGTATCTGACCCTGTTCCCGAATACTATTGTTTTCCGTGTTTCAATCGTTTTCGTGTTTGTATTCGACACATCGTATCTCGTTTATTATCGTGGCGACTATTCATTACGCGTTTTTGCAGTTCTCTATGAATAATTTCAAGCTGCCCCCTCGATAAGGACATTATGAATTGAAAATGCCTGGTAACAATGCAGAAACGAGAGTAACAGAAGAATGGGGTCATGCCAGAATATATGAACTCCTTTTATTATTGTGTTTCTGTGCGCTGAATTCAAGCCCGAAGTGATGTCCACGTGTCATGTAATAGTCTGTAAGTTAATTCATAACTTCATTCACACCTCGCAGACTGAATATTACGATAAATTACTTCGCAAGGAGTATTCAAGGCACGAATGAAAATGTAACGTCAGAGAGTTCCCGGGGTTAATTACCACCCTCCAAAGTTTCATTCCTTAAACTGGTGTCTCCGTGATTAAAAGCAATACTTATCCTTTAACCCTACTGACGCTACAAATACGCGAAGTTTCTGCCGAATTAACACTGAACATTTCGGGAGCCATCCTTATTAATCTCTCCAAAGAAGTGGGCCGTGCATCCCTGTAAGGATAAAGTGAAATAAATAGAAATTTGTTGCTTAATTTACGGTGAATTAATTCGCGCGCATTGTCACGGCAGAAATGTAATAGCTGGGGATGCTAATGCGACGAACGGGTAAAATTCAACAATAATCAACGTTAATTATAACAAACTAAGCCACCCCGATGGACGTCACAGTGCTCGTCGGAGCAGCTGTGTTTACTGTTTATTCGAAACCTGTAATGACGACAACGCGAAACGTCGTTTGTTAAAACAATCAATATTTAAACACCCACGAACGGTGTTAAGTGAATTATCCGTTGCGTTCAGATCGCAGCTGTATCGCGTTAACGTCGATATCATGGTAAAACTTGCTTTTAAGCCAGCCTGGCTATGAAGCAATTACGACGAATAATTTATCAAGTGTTCGCTAGAAACGCACAAGAGCACCGCAAGAAAGGAACGCGACTGTAGTATATCGATCGATCTTCGACTTCCGCGGCATAGCTCGACTTTCGATTCCGATGCTGCTGTAATCTCTTGTTGACCCCGCGGGAAAGAATAGAGGAAAGCTGTTACTTACCCTTGGGACCCTTTTCAACATTCTTCTGTATTTTTCGTGCGAATCTCGTCCTAAACGCTATCAGGAACATCGAGGGGAAAATTCCTCTCTGTCAGAACTCGTGAATTTCGAGATCGGGTGGGTTAAATGCTGTATGAGTTTGAAAAGTTGTTAAATGGTTCCCATATTTGTCAATCACATTTTCTAGAAACGGCACACTTTCTACTCTCCCATATTTTTACCTTTCCGTTTTCTTTTTATGCACTAGATCGGAAATCCTTCAACTGTTAAGTCCAGAAATTATCGTAATCAGGCTCTCGAATGGCTCTTTTTATAACCACAACTAATTTGTTACTCTAAATCCTTCTCTTTACCACTTAATCCAGGGAATATATCGCGACCTCTAACTGCCCGCGAGTCTCGAATGTGAAACTAAACCAAAGACATTGGACGATTTCCGAGGTGCCATTCATCCTCAAATCCGACAGAGGATACATTTTTCAGAGGCTCTTTTGCATGAGGCGGAATGAAATATTCTGAATGAGGATAACGGCAAAGGTAGCGGTGCGCCATATTTCATGGCCAAAAGATCTCAGCAATTTCATCGCGAGAGGGTAGATGGAAAGCGATAGTAATTGCTACCCCGGTCACTGTTAAAGTGGTCGCGGCGAAACGGCTCGCGCAATGGAGCTTTGCATTGTCGCAGAAATAGCCGACGTGGAAATTAATTTAACGTAACGGAGATGCCGATGTCCGACGCATGCCCTGTCCCCGTGGTCCGCGAATAAACATTTTTCATTTGTCGCCCGCCAAAGTGAATTCCTTTTTCCTGTTCTACGTTTGCCATGTCCGCGGCAGAGCGTGCTGTCGTGGCGAGGGCAAGAGCAAACGTCAAGGAAATCGCGATGGGAACGCGGCCGAGCGGCCAAGCTAGTGATACGAGTCGACGCTTTATCGGACGCGTCCCGTTCTACCGTGAAAGGAAATCGCGAATTATAATCGTCCCTCTTTTATCGTCGATTGTTGTTTTCCCTTTGTAACGTACGCTTCGGGGGTTTGCATTGTGGAACTGTTGAGGATTATTTTTTAAATGTATCACGGTGTTTTATGGAAAGGAAAATGTTTCAGAGTTTCACGTCCCGAGGTTTGACGTTGTTCCTCTTATAATAGTAAATATTTTTTATTGTTTCGGAGTAGCAGGCTCTCTATATTTTCTTCTTTAGAATATTGAGCTCTGGTGCGCAAACAATCCCAGTATTTCAATCCACCGAACGTTTATCGATTTATCAATGTTTGTCATGAAAACTATCCCATCGCTGAGAGCTATTTTAAAGTTCATTTATGTGCGCTGGAAAAATTTGGTGGAATCTGTCGGATCGATTGAATCC
Source organism: Andrena bucephala (assembly GCA_947577245.1). Taxonomy (NCBI): domain Eukaryota; kingdom Metazoa; phylum Arthropoda; class Insecta; order Hymenoptera; family Andrenidae; genus Andrena; species Andrena bucephala. The sequence continues at coordinate 17,399,883 of OX387717.1, read as the reverse complement.
GTACTCTTTTAGAATTTCTAACGTTCCCTTCGCAAGTTCGATTCTAAGACGTCGACGTGACCTAAATTGAAACAAGAGACGAGCAAAGTGAAGAAAAAAAAAAGGAACAGTAACTTGGGTAATTCGAACGTTGAACGAAAAGTTCCTTCGTAACTTTTTAATATCGCGTGCTGCAGCCCGATGCGAGCTCACCCTGTACGAGATATCCCTCCCTCCCTTTCTTTCCAGCGATAAAGAGCTGGGGTTGGAGTGTCGCGAACGCGCGATTGTTAAGCATCGTTTATGGTAAAGCATTAGCACCAGATCGTGTTTCTTCTTTTGCGATTAAAATCTCAGTAACTGGATGCGTCAAACGTTTTCGCCAGACGTATCTATCGCTACATTTCTCCCGTTCGAGCTACAGTCTCATCACGAGTACACAAGGTAATTGAGGCTAAACGTGACTGCGAAAGAAACTCCCTTTATTCGCTCTTAATTCATTCCACGAGCACGAGACGTCGAGATTACGAAGCCCACGGGCTCGTTATTCCGCGCTGCACACCGCGTTTAATCATTGAGCGGAGAAGATTAATTAATTGACCAGATTTACGGTGGATATTTAGCAAGGTGGATTGTTTGAAGCAAATGACCTTGGCTGTTCGAGATCACTCGTGCATATTTTCACATTGTTTGGAAATTAAGGACAGCGGAGTTTAGTTCGACCACGGTTCTGTAACTACTTAATTTAAATGGCTCGTATTAAAATCACGTTCAATACAATTCGTTTTACATCTTTGTGCTTTTTATGTAAAAGTTACAGAGATTTAAGGGACACAGCATTGAATACCATTACTTTATATTCACTCGTAACTTTTGCCTTTTAGCATTTCACTGCGAATTGTTATTAATACTTGTACACAATGGAAGTGTAGGTATATTTAATCGACATCACCCCTGCACGTGTGTAACGCGCAAACAAACGTCAAAATTAATAACTCTATTGGAACACAGTATTTACAAAAGGTCCGAGGGTAAAATTATGTCACTAGGAGCGGGCATGAAACCATCCCCTCTTTGATCAACACTCGATGTGCCTCCCTCTTGGTAATGTTAGCTCTGACGTGAAAGAAGTTATCAGAATACAAAGAAGGGAATGAGTCTTCTTGCAATTAAATTAAAATTGTTCAGAACATTTTCCTCCTGTGTAATTACGAAATATTTCACTTCATTTATCGATGAATATTGCACCTAATTTAATCGACTCGAATGTTTAGCCAGTGTGTTGGACGAATCGCGATATTTATGAGGGACTTTCGAGCCTGGAGTTTCACGCTTAACGCTCGACAATCGCGAATTTCCGTTTCTGTGCAGGAAGCCGATCATCCAACTCGTTCCTCGACGTCACGATACCAACCCCGTAACTTTTGAAACCGGTAAACGTTGAATTTACCAAGTTATAACGAGAAACGCGATGACTGCCGTCACTTTGACGACACTTGCTGGCGAGCTTAGCTCCGGGCTGTAGATTGTGATGTCGCGAATCTCCGCGATAACCCCTTTTAAACTGCGCGAGCAATTATTTAATAGCTTTCCTCAAAGGAGCCCTCAAGATGGCACTCTGCGCTCGCGTGCAGGCTCACGTGAAATTTACAGAGCCGTTAAAGTGGCGCCTGACGCTTTTAGACGGCAACTTTCAACGATATAAAACCCTCCCCGCACAAAGAAACAAGCAGTAAATGGCATGTCGCGTCATTGCTTAAATTATCGGTAGTTAAAGTTCCAGCTTGCCGCTGCTGTTCAAGTCTGTTCGACCTGAAATTATTTCATCTAATTATAAAGAGGCTTGTGAAAAAGTCTGCTCTATTCTTTTACCATTTTTTCTCTTGTTTGAATATTATAGATGAGACTTATATTCGCGTAGATTTTATTACGATAAGGAGAATAATCGACAATGAACGTGACAATGAAATGATAAGGTTCCAAAAATATTTAAATGCAGGACTTTCTAAATTTCTTCATTCAACACTTCGAATACAGTGATTTCAGACACCCACTGTAACGATTAGAAAGAAGGGATCGTGACGTGTGTGTCTGACACGGCGTTCACGTGACAAGCAAGAGAAATGCTGCAGGTTTTCGTAAATTGCGCTCACATACTCGTCGCGCGAACCTCTCGTTTCTTTCGCCCCTCGAAAATAGTGGTTTAAAGGGAGAACGTCCGTGCCATCTTGCAGGTGAGTTGTCATGTGGCACTACCTTATATCGATCGCAGGTCGAAGCCGGCGGTTTAAGGGTGTGCTCCCTATAAGGTCCCTGGAACATAACCTTAATCCGATTTATCTGCCATCTCAGCGCGATCAGAATGTTAAAACGACTACCCGCGCAGCGCTTTTCCCCTGCTCGCCTCGATCCGATCGGCGTTCTTTGCATTTGCGAAGAAATCGAAGGAAACACGAAAGTTCGGAAGGACTTCGGATCCCTACCCTCTCTTCCAATGAATTATTTAACGCCGATGAGAATTTTTGCACTTGAAACAGATAGAGCACGAAAACTGAGGACCAATTTCCACTTACTGTTAATAATTGTAAGTAGTTAGTAGTAAATGCAATTAATAATCCTTGAGGTAGTCGTAACATAATGTGGGAACTGTAATTACGAAGCACAATGCCGCTAGACAGGAAACAAAGGGTCTTATCGAGTACCTCGAGCACTGTTGTACATTATTCACAGAATTTTAATTGCAGTTACGCGGTATATCCATCTTTGTCCACTTTCTATTTCCGTGCCACATATTTCTCTAGAAGGAACTGGTTCAATGCACTTAGCAAACGAGAATCGTTTAAAAATTTATGGACTAAGTGATTAATGCCAGGCAGATTAACTGAAAAGCACGGGATCCGCGGTTCCCATTGTACACGCACGCATAACTGCAATGTTGTTAATGCCAAACGCTGGGATTAATTAAGCTACACCTTCTGACTAACGTTCATTATGCTGCAGCCGCTTTGAACCGCACGAAATGGGAACGGATACCCACGGGTTGGCGTGAATATCTGCAACGCGCAAAAATTTCTGGCGTTACGAGAGCCACAGTGTATACCTACCTGGCGAATTACCACTCAGTTTTATCACGAAATCTCCTCCCAGTTAACGTTATAAACCCAAATATACTTTTAATTAATATATTTTTATCACTTCATAACAAAGCAGACCTTTTTCTACGTTTGCATACAAAGGTGTTTGAAATACTTGCATGATGCGCATAAAAATATAAAAACGATTAATTTAGGTCGTTGTACGAATAAAAATATGCTTTGCCAGACGCCTCGTAAGCATGCAATTGGTGTTACTCGCGTGATTTAACGAGCCATGAACTGGTTGAGAGAAAATTTCCGAATTATCGCTGCGATCAAATTGATTCGATTCGCGTATCAACGAACGGGTCGAAAATTCGGCGTTTATGCGACGGAGCGATATTGCTCAATCCCATAGCTGCTCGTACAAATGAATTCCCCTCGTACCGCTGCGTACGTTCATAGGAACGTAGTTGCAGTTAAATACTTTAAGGCAAAGGTGCAGGGGATCGTAGGCAATTAATAGGCGAAGCTGAAGCTACATATGTAGGTACGGGTGAAATGCTTGAAATGCCTCCACTATTAGGTATTTCGAATTGAAGTGTGCAATGCATCGAGGAACCTACGAACGACATTATAATTAAATATGCATATTTCCAATCAGAAATGTCCGAAATTTCCGTTGCTTTTCCCTTCCTCCCTACACCCCACGTAGGGGAGACCGGGGCTAGTTGTTACACTTTTCAGTTTTTTATTTTTTGATTTTTTTTGCATTTACATATTCAATACTATCAATGACTCTGACTTAAAGTACGTTCTTTCCTCTACCGGTGACCGCTATCGCATGTAATTAAACGGAAACCATGACTTTGAAACAAGCCATTTTGAAAGTCGAGACATGTATCAACGTGCCCCGAGTAGGGGCTAGTTGTTACACAATACGGGGCAACTTGTTACAGAATTAAATTTTACGAAACGAGGCTAATTATGAGTAATATAATTATATTTTTTTGGATAGAAGTAAATTTATTAATGTTAAGAATCTGTTACAATAAATATACAATGAAAAATCTATTTTAAAAATAATAAAAAAACTACTGAAATCAGTTGCACTAATTATCGTCGTCCGTTTCATACGGGGACTCGCAATTAATGCACACATAAAAGTGATTCTTCGGTTTTGCACACTTCTCATGTGCCCACTTTTTGCATTCTATGCACTGAATCCACTTTGTGGAGCCCCTCTTTGAATTTGAAAAAGGACAGAGACAGTGCAAGCAAACGCATTCTTCATCTTCGGAGGAAGAGTGTCTATTATTTGTGGTGGATTTATTTCTCATCTGCCTTTTCTTTATTGTATGTTTTATTTTTATTTTTATGTCATCAGTATCCTTTCTAAAACTTTTTAATAAAATCTTTTTAGGTTTTGATTTTTTACTTTTCGTTTTTTCTTTTAACAGTTGTTCCTGACGTATTAATTACTAAATACAATGTAACAACATGCCCCTTTCCCTCTGTAACAACGTGCCCCTTTTCGTATGTAACAACATGCCCCTTGTCTTGTGTAACAACTTGCCCCGGTTGACACCATTGTGTATAAAAAGCTATAAGTTCATACCAGTTGGGTGTATTCTTATGTTCTTGGTGGCAATCTGTAGCTAAAGGAACACTGATTCAAACGTGGTAATATTAATTTACATACATTTATCTGTCTGTTCGGTAGAAAAGATTCAAGTAGAAAGAGAAAAGTTACTACCCTATTAGTAGCATTTATTTGCTGGGACATTGTTGGGCCAATGACGTGATATCCGTTGGCCAACTGTTGAAGTGTCGCGCTATTTTTAAATGGGCCAACGATTGTAACCAACGCAGGCCCAATTGAAGGTTTCTTTCCATAGGCCCAACTGAAGGTTTCTTTCCATAAGCCCAACAGTTTCTTTCCAAAAGACGTCGTACAGACGTCCAGAAGGCATCTTGAAGAACGTTAAAAGACGTTGTAAACACGTCTTTTTCAGGTTGTAAACACGTCTTAGGAAAAATAAAATTCGGGGTGAGAAGCATCGAAACCCAAACTTTCCGCTTACGAAGCAACCGCTGTTCCCACTTACCCAACACATTTCCTTGTAGACAATTCTAATTTCTAGTTACATAACTAATATTAATTGTTTATAAAAACTGCGCAGTGACGCGAAATATTCTACAAAATAGCATCATTCGACCTTTAGACTCATTCCTTAAAATTTCACATTCGTCTCAAGACAGACGTCCTCATTACGTATTTATAAATAAGAAAAGAAAAATCACAACTTGGAATATAATAACAGGTTTTTGGATGTAGCAAATTTTTTGTCGTTTGTAAGACGACATTTAATCATCGTTGTAAATTTTTTGATAATTAACCAACCATAGTAATTGTAGGCCCAACATTGAATATTCGTTGGCAAACTGTCGTAACTTTTTGTTAATTAACCAACCATAATAATTGTAGGCCCAACGTTGAATATTCGTTGGCAAACTGTCGTAACTTTTTGTTAATTAACCAACCATTATCATTGTAGGCCCAACATTGAATATTCGTTGGCAAACTGTTGTAAGTTTTTTGCCGTAGGCCCTATGTTGGGAATTTGTAGGCAAAACACTAACTATATCCCAACTAATTCCCAACTGTTGGCTACCGTTGGCCAACCAAAAATGCTACTAGGGTATTAGTACCGAAAACATAAAAAGCTGTAATGAAGTGACAACGCGTGAACCGACTACAAACAAACAACATACACAAGCGTGTATGGTTGAAACACATCAGCCACTTCATCGTCGAAGTGATAGTCCAAGCGAAAAAAATTTAAACTGCTTTGTAACAACCTGCCCCTGTAACAACTAGCCCCGGTCTCCCCTACTTCATCGTTTCCATCCCTCACTTCGTCCTAAAACCTACTCATTATCGCGAATTATCGTTACCATCGCAATCCTATATATAGTTTCATCAGCTATAGGTATCCGATGAAAATAATCACGTGCCTCGTGCATCGGGCACTGTCGTGCCAGTGAGTCGAACGCGTTTCGAATAAGCCTTAAATGCCGTTCTCCTATTCTCTTGGTGTAAGAAGCCGGGGGTCGGACCTTGCAAGAGCATTACTCCCGTCCTCGAAAAAAGGTACTCGAGAGGGAGGTGCTTCCGATGATTACGTGCCTGTGCACGCGAGAAAGAGAGAGAGAGAGAGAGAGAGGGAGAGGGAGAGAACAAGAGGCCGTGATCCGTGAAATTGCTTCTGTGTCAATCACCCGATTCGAGGTCGGGAGAAAGGGGTCGAAAATAGAAAATAAGAAACACGAGGGTAATTAATGGCCCCTTCTCGAGTAGTCTTATGTCGACGCGTGAGACTTCTTTATTAAAATCGACGCGAAAGACGAATCACTGGTACCCCGAGATACGAACTTGCAGATTCATTACAGTTTACCAATCAGATATATTTCTGTGACTGTTCCTTGATGAATCATGAGTTACGACTACTGTTATTAAGGTAAATCTTGCTAACGTGCTTGGATGGAGTCTCAAGTGTGCTTGACTAATGACTGGTCTCCTATGAGTCTCCTTTGTACGCGTTTTCTTTGCTTTTGCCCAGGGGTCGGTGCACAATGTCCAGTAACGGTGATTAATTAGCGAGGAGAGGGTGGCTTCAGTTAATGGACGAGTAAGTGAAACTCGCGGATACGAGTTTGTATTCGTAGACCTCGGGACGGAAAGCCGAAACGGTGATGAGTAATATGCTGCGGAAGTAGCTTCTAGTCGGCACTTATGTCAGGCAGACACTTCAGCGACTCCGGGCTAACGCAAAGCTGGCTAACCAACAGCGCGCTACTGGCGGCACGGTATCGAGCGGATGCACTATCGATGGATATTCGTCGGCGTTGGTTTCCATATATCGTGTCCACGACCCGCGAATATACATACATACATTATTTATGAAGCCGTTGGGTTCTCTTATATTGGAAGCTGGCGGTGCGCGTAAAGTAAAAAAAAAAAAAAAGAGTGGCCAGGAAACATTTTGGTTCGACGTTCATTGAACGTGGGCGAGTGATACTGTCAATTGGTACCTCGGCAGGGGGAAATGATCGATGGTCGCGATGTTGCATGCTGCGTGGACTGCAATAGCTTGCGCGTCGGATGGCGACTTAATTTTACGTCACTATTCCGCATAGATATCAGTGAAAAACTCGTACAAAAGCCGTAGAGGCTTCTAAGAGCTACCGAGCCTTTGAAGTCCCGCCGAAATTTAATATTTGTAGCATTCAAATAATATTCAAAGTGATTCGAAGCGTATTGAAAACCCCCAGTGTTGCAGGAGCTCATTTCGCTTTTCTAAACAGCAGAAGCCGCCCTCCATTCGGTACTCGAGGAGAAACGCGTTTCCAATATTATGGAAATTAATTTTCTGATTGGCCGCCGCTACGCTTCCAAGACTCTGCGTAAATAAAAGGCGAGGTGAAAATACATGAAGCAGTGAATTGAGAAGAGAGGCGCGTTTATGTTCTCGGGTTAGGTCGGTAAGGAGCGATCGTTCTCTCTATCAGTTTCAGCGCCCTTCAAACTTTTCTCGAGCGGCGCAGACGCGCCCGGCACCTGGAATCGCGTTAAAAATGCAATTAAAATGCCGGGACCCGGTTGAAAATAAAGCGACATGATCGCAGGGGGCGGCTGATTCGTGAACGTTCAAAGCTCACCAACACCAGCAACGTCAGATGGAAATTTGCAACTCGGAATTCGTTAGAATTCCTGCCGCACGGCTGCTGCATTTTCCGAAGGAGAATTCTTTCGCGTCGTCGCGAAGCGAACGTTTTTAGTGGGCAGGAAGACGGCGCGCACTATTTGTATGTTAATTGACGTGCCAATTTGTCGGGGTAAACGTTAAGGGTGGAAAAGTTCGTAGCGCGGAAGAACGAAAACATTTACAACTGGTAAATGAGAAAAATAATGCGGCAATTATTCGTATATCGCGCGGGAGAATGTGTAGCATTACCATTTGCATTTACCATGTGGGGGAAAGTATTTCGCTTTAATTCCGTTGTGAGGTGAGCTGCTCGAGTCTAAGGAAGCCAGACGAATTCAGGCTTCAAGTGTGTTATAATTTGACTCCGTAATTGCGTGTATCATATTCTTGTTACATTTCTACGAGACTAACGTGAAGCATAATATCTATGTATGCTTGAATAAGCTGAGCAAATATTCCATGCATATGCAGATGTAAAAGTTTTATAAGTGGATGCGCATATATTCATTCTGTCGTGAATTTCGTTTTAATTAACAAGTGCATCGTTCCAGCCACTGGCTTCTATTCCGTAGCGTCTTTTCAAGTAGGTAATCAATTTAATGAATCATCGAAGCGTTTCGTTACTAGAAGTTACAATTTCCTTGGCTATGAAGAAAGTAATAAGTGTGTTGTACGAGTTTCCGTGGGAAACTGGCGCAAACACATAACAGCGTGAATTAAACCAGTGGACTTTAATTCGTTATAAGTCGGCAGGTATAGTCTGTAGTTGAGCCACGTGTTCGCAGGGCAGCCGCATCCATTATGATTGATCTACTTTTACTTTTCACTTGCATTCACCTACGAATCCATCGTCAGCTGCAAAGAATTCGCCGGCGTGCCTTTACATTCGTTTATTCCGTAGTCTGAGCTTTCTACGCAGCCGCGTACAGCTCGGCCAGCCATTTCGAATATCAGACTTTTTAGAGAGAAAAGACTCGACGACAGGCTAGATAGCTCAATTAATTGGAGCAGTCATCTGGCAAACGAGAGATTCGAGCTCGATTTCCAGCTCCAGCCGTTCGGTCTGTCGATTATTTCCCCTGCGGAAGTATGACCTGACATTCTCCTCCAAAATTTGAAACATATCGAGGATATCGACACTTAGGGTAAATCCAGAACACGTTGTCGGGCCGGAGAGTCGGTCGAGTCGCTGTATTTCAGAGTCTCTACGTAAAAATGCGTTAAAGTGCAGACCAATTACTTCTCTAGAAGCCAATCAGTTGAATGAATAGCGTCATTTCGATTCCTTCTGTGTTTTTCTGGATTTATAGGCTATAAAATGTAAATTGAGGTTACGTTTCACCTCTTTTGTCAAACAGCGGTGTACAGAATCGTATTTAAAATATATTTCTGAGTTTATTTTCGTTTAATGTTTGGGATAATAAGATTGTAGAGATATTGAGGGAAAATGCAGCCAAAGTATTTGGCTATATTAACTCTTCCTCTCAAAGCTAACGAGAAGACCATCTGTCGCTACAGAAAGGAGAGATGGTCGAGTTATGATATTTTTTATTATTTTTTATATTTTTTATTATTATTTTATTATTATTTTTGTTTATTTAGTTTATATATTCATTTTTGTATTCATTTGCCTTGCTAATCGCCAGTACATAATTCACTTTTTCTTTTATGTGTTCTTTACTTGTTTAGCGTAAACAAATTAAATATCAACGAATCTGTAGTTGTATTCACTCATAAATAATTTTGTTTTATCCTTTGTTAATTTTCCATGAATAATTATGTGAGTGGTCTTTGCCAACGACGAAAACCATTTCTCCCGGCACTTCGGGGGAGGTGGTTAGATGTCATGACTTCAGTTTTCTTAATAATATTTTCTTAAAGCAAATATCGACCAGTTTTTCTGAATCAGCATAACATTTTGAACATATAGGTTTGTTCTGATAAAAGAAGTAATATCTATATTAGTTTTAATGGCCATTTTATATTAGCTCGACCGCGTCTCCCGGATTTACCCTGAGGGGGAATTCTATTTTGGGGGCCAAAAACATAGTAAAATGCGGGATTTTTTTTTAAGAGACTAGTGATTCGATTCATCTGAAATTGGGACCATATTTTTATACATCTTTGCAGAAGTTGCAGTGTTTTTTTTTAATAAGTTTCAATAATAAATATAGGAGTTATGCATGATCCACCAACACGCCGCGCAAAATTCGTCGCCGGCTGGTGTGCATATTTATCTTCCAGGTAATCCGAAACAGAAAAATGTAACGGCGTTTTGCTTCATACATATGTAGCTTCAGATTGGTAAACTAGAATAAAACAAAAAATTTAATTGAGGAGGGTGGTGAGTTTTCAAACTGAAGGGTCTGCACCTTTAATCTTCGCAATCCAGTTTTGCGCCAATTTTCTTATGTAACAAAAGAAGTACCTATGTCTATAACTTATCGGTACTCTGGTTCATCAAACTGAAGCTACATAACTATGTATAAAGTAAAACGCCGTTTTATTTTTCTATTTCAGATGACCTGGAAGGTAAATTTCATGCATAACTCCAACATTTGTATTATTAAAAATGAATTTAAAAAAACTGCTCCTTCTTCAAAGATGCATACCAGCGTCATTAAAAATCCCAAATTTTGCTGTTTTTAGCCCATAAAATAGGATTCCACCGTTAAAGTAGCCATTACTAGAAAATCAATGAATTTTAGTGTCAATTGCATCTGTTAAAAAATGTTCACGTCTATTAATTCATATTAATGTTTCGACACAGAATAAATTAACACAGTCGGTTGCGACCACTTTTTACGCATTAATTGATAAAATTCTTCCTGAATACAATTCGAATCCGAGCTGTTCTGTCCAGCGATATTTATGCCATGCACACTCACGTGTTCTCATATACGACGTGTCGCACCTATTCTCACGGAGACTGCTTTTGTTTGACAAAAAGCAGAGAAATATTTTGTTCAAATATACCGTATGTTCCGTGACGATTAATGCACCTGGGAAATCAGAGCTTCTTCAAAAAAGCGACTTACAAAATACAAAATACAAATAAAACCCTTGTATTTTGATGAATAAAAATATTTATTCATTAAATTTCTGCTACACCAATATCACCTGAAATACAAAGTTCATAATAATTAACACTTAAGTCGTTCAATTTTCAAAATCAGCACGACATTTCTCACGACACTCTTCGAAATCACTCGAAGCGCGTACATTTACGTGGATGCTGGAACCTGTTACATTTCTGATTACGGTCGCAAAGGATTGGAAAAGCCAATGGTCCTGCTAAAAAAAACTGATCGCAAATTTCGTTCGAACTGTTCGTAAAGCGTTTGGGAAAGTTTTTACGAACCGTTGGTACAGAAATATTTCCACGTTCGCATTAGAGTGAATCGCGACGATCATGTACATATATAACAGGGTACCCACCCTGAAAGGGAAGCTTTACACGGATCATCGAGAATCTCCGCACAAACGAACACCATCGCTACACTGATAACTCGTTTTTCTGGAGAGCGAGGGTGCTTCTGGGATATTGCGAGCGCTTCTTCGCTTCATCGCAAACGAAGGATAGGAAAATAATTCATCTGGGATGTGTGGTAACATGTGGGCGATGACTCATGTCTGGCTGAAGTGGTAACGATTTTGACCCGATTCAGGTAGAGAACGAAGGACAAAGTTCACAGAAACACACGTCTTCTTTGGCCCTGCATCCGAGTTGTAGCCAGTTGTCTTGCCGCAGTATTCGCCATTTTTAAAGGAAACATTTGTTGTCGCCAGCTCGCAGCTGTATACATGGATTAAATAAATCGTACTGCGAAGCGGAGTAATATTTGCAGAACCGATATTAATGTCATATATTTCAAGCATTATTTTGCTGAAGGTTGAATTCATGATGGCTGTACTTTGCTCTGGCATCGTTATTGCAGCTGAGGTAAATACTTCCTCATTTACCTGTTGTATTGCCGGTATTATTTATTGGTTGGATAGTGGTCGGACAAAATTGGATACTGTTACTCAATTCGTTGAAAGAACACGGGTAGAAGAATGGTAATTCCAAGGAAGCTGTCATTGGTAGAGGAAAGTGAAGCAAACCCGGATGCCTGATATGTTTTTCCTGCTAGCAAAAAGTCAGATCGCAAAATAAATTTTGGCCGCCGCTAGAAATTTTAATTTGACCTTACAGAATCGGAAAATGAAAAAGGAATTTGACTCACAGGAAAACAAGACATCTCGGAAGTAGGGGAGACCTGGGCAAAGTGAACCTCAGGGTAAAATGAGCTTCCTTAATTTATTCTTTAACAATAGAATATATTTACAAATTTTGGTGACGTAATAAATGTGTGTAATACCTCATTGATAATTATGCACATTCGGATATTGAAAAATGGAAATTCATTTGAAAAATTAAAAATTAAGTTTTAGAGACTTCCGATTGGTTTTCTTTTCAATTTAGCTTTTTGGATAAATGTGTCTTAGATGTGTTATTTTAACTCCAAATTTTTTCTGCGTGTTTATAAGAAGCTTATAAATATACATGTACACGTGTTTAAGAAAGCATTAATCCTAACATTATTAAATAATTAATTTTCTACTGAGTACATGTTCGGGGTAAACTGAGCTGCAAATGGCTGCTAAGAACCAATGCCCAAGTGATGCGCGCAATATCCTAACCTGTCAGCTGGCTAGAAAGCCACGCGGCGTGATGGAACAGAAACTAACCACAAAAAAGTTTCCATAGTTTTTGTCAACCACCGTGCAAAAAAGCCAAAAGCTGCCGTGCTACACACGTCATTCCCGCGCAAGGGGTTAATATTTACCTATAGTCGAATTAAAGTTCTTATTTTGTGGCACCTCACTTTACCCCGGATAGGAAATCAGTTTACCCCATACATACCCCTCTTGCATCATTTCTTTCAAGTTGAATTTTAATATACTCTAAGTTTATTTTAAGCATTGCTATTCGTCATTTATCAATAGTAATGTTTTAATTATATTATAAATCCATTTCCAAACATTTTTATTGAAAGGGAAAAATTTTGTTCGACTTCAAACTTTTTTCGTGTCACTTTGCCCGGGTCTCCCCTATGCAAGTGCCCGGATTGACCCCTATAGATGTGGGTAATACGGAGTACCTACATTTAAAATTGATTTTATATATTAAAAAATATTATAATATTAAAACCTTTAGAACTATTATTTCAGAAGTCACAAAGAAAGTTATTTCAACAAATATTAACTTGTACCTACATAAATTTATTTTAATTTATCTAGTAAACCAAAATCAAAAGTTCCAGTAACTTTCCAACTCGAAAATTGTATACTTCTCTGGATGGAAAACTACGACGGCCTTTGCTCTGCGATTGATTTTATGTCGCCGTTAGGTGTACCCGAATGTAACACCACACTTGACTGCATATCGCAGCTCTTCTTTCAGAAAAACAATGATACTTGTTCTGACCCGTGTACCCGGCTATACTCCACTTTTCCCTACCCCTAATCTCGCAATAAAAAAAATGTAAAAATGTGCGATCACTCAGAAATTAGATTGAATGGAACATTTATTATGTTTTTTGCACGTTCACTTCACGAGTGTTCGCAACGAAATAATTTCGATGCGCCACAATTAGTTCTGAATGTAACGATCGCGGTAGAAGGTAACCACCCACTTACGCGGGACGAGCGCAATTGACAGTAAAGATACATAAACGATAGAGCTTCTCAATCATGGTAATCTTTCCGCTCTTACAGTATGCCAAAGAATTCTTGTGCTTTAACTGCTTGAAGCGCATGGAGTATGAAGAGCTTTCAAGTGCCGAGGATAAAGATGGTCGTCTCTGCAAAAGAAACGGATGGTACCTAGCGTTGGCTCCCCTTTTCTCTTAATTTCACTCTCTTGTATTTCACTGCTCGTATCTCCTCTCCTCCCTTTCTTTGCCGGTCCTCCTCGAGCATCAACGTTCTTTCAGAACTCGCCTCTTTAAATCTTCCTTCGTTCCCCTGGATGCTTGGCTCACCTACGGCCACCTTTTCATCCCTCCGTAGCTCGCACCCTCCGAATCTATCCTCTTTCGCGATTAAATGTTCCCTTCATATTTATTCCCCCCTGGAAATACGGTTCTTCCATAGAATTGAAGCCTCCTCGAAAGAATCTACCATTGCAGGCGTGATGGAAAACGTAAACAGCCTCTCGAACTCACGATCAAAATACGACACTTGAATAAGGTAAATGTGCCAGTGCCCGGCCATGTACCTGAACAGTAACGCGAATTTTATTTATTTTTAAGCTTAATTTTGAATGTAATTAAAATAAAAAAATAGTACCATAATGCACAAGTATTTAGCAATATTAATTAAAATCATTATTGTAGAAAATTAAAAATCGTTAGATAGAAATAATTATTTTATATCACACTTCTTACGTGTAGCAGATTTCAAGAAATTTCTTAAGCTTCTGTCAACACACTTCTGTCATTTGCTAAGAAAATATTGACAGCATTTCTTATTTATATATAATAATAATACATTATTATAATAGTAAATAGATTTAAATTTAGTTTAAGATGGTTAAATTTGCAAGAAAATTAATATTTTTTAAACAAGTCTAAGTTTATTTACTGGTACAAGATTTTCGTTGAATTTTTAGGCTGTCCGCTTACTGGGACGATATAATTCAGGTATTGGGACATTCAACTTTAGATTATCCGCTTACTGGGACATCTGCATGTTTTCGTATTTTCATTAATAAATACGTCTATTATAATACATAAACTTTTTCTTTCAGTTTCCGATAGTATAATATTGTGTTATCTTCCACATTTCAACAACATTTTTCTATTTCGTGATGGTTTTACAAATTAAATTAGGAGACAAACTTTGCCGCTATTCCTTAAGCCCCTTAAGGGGTTAGGACACAGTAACGGGCCAAGAAAGCAGACGATTTTTAGACGACGATAATGAGAAAAGTAAACAATTGATTAATATAAAGTTTTGTGTTTTTTTGTTCACTATATTATGAACTATAAGAAAAGCATATAATATTTACAAAATAGCATTTGTACGCCGTGCAATGTCTCCATTTAAAATGTCCATTTTTTTTCGGATGGCCAACTGGTGGGCCGGATTCCGGCAAATCGGATGAATTTTAACAAAAACCCCAAACATGTCATAAACTATAATATATATCCTAGGCATTGACGATCCAACATTTCAATTTTTGCGAAAATTGACAAAATGGCCGATGTTTGAAAAATAATGATCAAATTTCGACAAAAGCGTGTGATCTTTTTCTTTATATTTTGTACAATAATTAAAAAATTTTAAATGTTGGTTCGTCAATGCCTAGGAAATATATTATAGTTTATGACATTTTTGGGGTTTTTGTTACAGTTCATCCGATTTCCCGGAATCCGGCCCACCAGTTGGCCATCCGGAAAAATGGACATTGTACGGCGACATTTTAATTGGAGACATTTCACGGCGTACAAATGCTATTAAACAATTGCACAAAACCTTATACTAATCGATTGTTTAATTTTCTTATGATCGTCGTCTAAAAATCGTCTGCTCTCTTGGCTCGTTACTGTGTCCTAACCCCATAAGCGTCCGGGTACTGTTACATTTACCTTATACTTTATTCTACTTCGCTGACGCGAGGACTTTTCCCTACGCAATCCCGAATCGTGTCTGGTTGATGGGCCATCCTCACCGACTAATCGACTGTGCCCATTTTACTCACAGCGAATGCTGCATTCAAGCTGCAAAGCTGGGTTTACTCCGGTCGTACGAGCGTATTAATTATCTAACTTCCGCAGCATAACTCAACCTAGCCAATTCCAACAAATATTAAACTACCTTGTTATCGTTGCATCGTTGCCCAACAGCAATCCAATGCCCTCGGAAAGACCCACGTCTTCCACAACGATCGGCACCGAGTGGAATTCTCCTCGGAAGCTCGCGATCAGCATCGAGCCGCTTTCCTCGAACGGAAGAACCACCTTCGATACACGTATTGATTCTAACGCTTTGCCGATCGCGTTACGCGACAACACGTGACGACCGTTTCGCCGACTCCCGCCCTCTCCTTGCATAAAGCCAATTTCTCGCTCGCCTGTGCGCCGAGCATCTCGTCGCTCGTAGAGAGCCGACAAAGAGCGTCCGCACAATAAGTCGGGCTCGTTCAAAGTGAAGAAATAAAAAGCGACAAAACTGCAACGCCGTTACCTCATGAAATCGATAAAGAAGTGTGTACAATGGGTGCACGCCGATTTGCTCTCTCTCCCCCCCCCCCTCCCCACTCCTGGTCGCGGGGTTCGCGCTGCTAGGCCAGGCTATTGAATCGTGCCACGGGGGCTTCACTGGGGGGCGGTGGAAATTGAAACGACGCCACCCAGGAAATCCTTTGGACGCGCGGTGTACAACGCGTGGCAGCTCGATCGTGAAGAAAACCGCCAACCGTTATTGCCCGCCCCTCGTTCGAATCGAGCGACGCGCGGCTCGCTGTGTGCGTAGTTAACGCGCGATTAAACGCGACTGGACCGATGACAGTCTTGGACGGGGGCGATCGATCGCGATTGGGTTATAATTAGCCGGGTTTCCGGGGCAATTGGAATCGCGACGAACGCTTTCGTCGCCGGCGAAACGGGGGAACAGGGGAATTAATTAGCAGGATCTACGGGCGAACGGTCGAGGCGGTTTGTTATTCGTTCGAGTTTAGAGCGGTTTGCCGTCCGTCCGCCTCGGCTTCAGTAGGATTCCCCCCTTTGTCTCGCGGGGACGGGAAGCTGATGAAACGTGCGAGGGAGTCGATTTGCTGGAAAGTTTTGCCGAAGCTCCACGGCACTCGATCATTGCGTTTAGTGGACTTTGAAATGTATAGGTACGGTGAAAGGGAAAGGGATCGTGCGGTTTCTTAGTGTTACATCGAAGGGGTAGTGTATTTTTGTCTGCGTTTAAGGGCACGTTGAAGCAGTACGATAGCAAACAGAGGGTGAGAAAGGAGCGGAAAATAGAAAATATAAAATTAAGTTATATTGAACTAAAGAGAGCTTGCTTGTTTTATATAGATGATCGAAGGAGTACGGAGGGTATGTAATACGCGTAACCATGTTTGTGTATTTTTTAAGGGGTTAGGACACAGTAACGGGCCAAGAAAGCAGACGATTTTTAAACGACGATAATAAGAAAAGTGAACAATCGATTAATATAAGGTTTTGTGTTTTAGTTCACTATATTATGAACTATAAGAAAAGCATATAATATTTATAAAATAGCATTTGTACACCGTGAAATGTCTCCAATTAAAATGTCCTTTTTTTCCGGATGGCCAACTGGTGGGCCGGATTCCGGGAAATCGGATGAACTGTAACAAAAACCCCAAAAATGTCATAAACTATAATATATTTCCTAGGCATTGACGAACCAACATTTAAAATTTTTTAATTATTGTACAAAATATAAAGAAAAAGATCACACGCTTTTGTCGAAACTTGATCATTATTTTTCAAACATCGGCCATTTTGTCAATGTTCGCAAAAATTGAAATGTTGGATCGTCAATGCCTAGGATATATATTATAGTTTATGACATGTTTGGGGTTTTTGTTACAGTTCGTCCGATTTGCCGGAATCCGGCCCACCAGTTGGCCATCCGAAAAAAAATGGACATTTCAAATGGAGACATTGCACGGCGTACAATTGTTATTTTGTAAATATTATATGCTTTTCTTATAGTTCATAATATAGTGAACTAAAACACAAAACCTTATATTAATCGATTGTTCACTTTTCTTATTATCGTCGTTTAAAAATCGTCTGCTTTCTTGGCCCGTTATTCTGTCCTAACTCCTTAAATCGTTTCGGTATTGAACAGTGTCGATATCTTCGATCGTTAAGGGTACCGCTCATAAAATTTTTCCAAAAAATCGTTCCTTTTTTATAAATATATATTTTGGTAGTAGGTAAATCATCTGAAGAATGCCAAGATAAACTTTGGCGTCAAAATTCGCAGCAACGTAGAGTCTACAGGTACAAATAACAGTGACTCATTCGTATCTACAGCAGTTAAACTGTAAATGTGTTTTTCTTAAAACTGCGGAAGTTCTAACGAAAAAAATAAGCAACCGATTTAAAAAATTCTGAGGGGGATTTCGTTCATTACTAAATTCTCGGTGGAATCGTATATGATGGTAACTGCGCGACCAATCGTTCTCTTTTTATAAACATTTTCGTACGTAATTTTCATTTTTCACCCGTTTCTTCGATGTTTCTGGTTCAAACGTCTGTCGACACATGAGACCACAATATTTTGCTATGACTGCAGATGATTCCATGAATAATCTTGTAACATTAAGAATTTGCGCGGTTTGTCACAGCCACCACCTCGCAGTAAATTCCTCCGTTCTCAATTCTCTGACATCCTTCGAACGTGACAGTGGAAATTTACAGAGCCACGGCTGGGAAACGGGAACACCAAGTGTGACAAAAGTGGCCAGCAGATAGTCCGCCTAAAAAGCGTCCGACCGTCGCGTTTCACCCGTGGCTTCGGCACACATTGGCCCTCAGAAATCGATGCTTGCACGATGTACAATGCAACCGCACGTGCACTCGGAAAACCATGCCGCTGCGTGGTGGGTGTCACGCACACCAAGTCGAGACGCTAGATAAAATCGAACTTTGGGTTTTAGGGCCCCTCGCACGCCTCCCCTTTCGTGCATTTATGCATTAGTACATATGCTCGTTCTGTGTCGTGATTTACCAAGGCTGACTCACCGATAATCTTCTACAGCCAGCTTAACCACCGCATCGAACTTTCCTAATGTTCTCAATCGTACGAGCCCCCTGTTCCCCCCACCCCCCTCCCCCCTAAATCTCTTGTCAAGCTTCATCAACTCATAGCTTTCGCGAAAATAGGGACTCCGATAGACGATCAGGCACGCGCACATTATGATTGCCTCGTGAAACGAGTGTTTGATCATAGGATGAGTGACGGAAGAGTAAATGGAGGAAATTAGAGAAATAATATTGCAATGTTATAAGAAACAAGATTGGCTGTTCTTGGCCGTTTACGAAGTTTACTTTAAGAGGGTGAAATATTGCTCGACTTTTATTTCTGTTTCGTTTTCTTTTAATTGGGAAGGGCCGTAGGTCGGTCATGACATTTAAGTTTCGTTAGTACTTCGCTGGGAGTGTTCTCTCTTTTTCTCGGTATCTACTTGTTACTTTGTTTGGATCGGTTAACTTCGAAGTGCGCGACAAAGTTCACAGTGAGAACCGGAGTTCTTGGTGACTACGTAATTCTGATCTTTTGCTTGTCTTTTCGGATTCTCGAGTTTGGCAAGAAAGTTCACGCCGAAACGTGGGAATTCTTGAAGTATCAGATTTAATTCTACCATGTTTCACGGTAGAAAAAGCTAATCTTCAATGTATGTACAATGGTTTGTTGACGTGGAAAGAATCGACATCGATTCTCTGACGGGATGTTATCTTTTTGTAATATAATGGCACTCGAGCATGAAATATTGCCATATTTATCATATTTCTGACAGCTGTGTGTCTCGTGCCACTTCCTACCATACACGCGATTTCCCCAAACAGACTGCTTCTGTCGATTAAGAGATTTTAAACAGTGCCATTTTAGAACCGATAGGAAATTCCAAATCTCATAATTTATCAAGAATACGTTCATTCAACGGTGAATACTTTCACTACTGCAGGTTTCTGCTAATGATTCTTCTCTTCTTTATAATTCTGTTGAACGAGCATATAAATAAATTAATAATCTAATTTGTTGTATGATGCGAAATTTATTAATAACATTAAAAATTTGGAATTTTACTGAAATGCTGGGAATTTGTTTTCTGGAGGGTGGATAAATCATAGAATTTCGGGTAGAAATGAGGATTACACAAATAGTATTATATATATATATATAGGGTAAACTCGAGTAAATCCGTGATACAGGTTATTCCGTGATACTTTTTCATTTATCTGTAAGTCGAAATTGTCTGACTCAATTTAGATGGAACAAAAGCGAACAGACAGCGTTGATCTTCTAGTTTATGTTTTGGTAAAATAATTAGTCAATTGAAGTTGGTGTGATAGAGTGAGAATGCATTTTGTTCCAGCAGCGCATTATTCGTGAAATTTTTCGTGCTAATTGTGGACGATCGCTTTTTTATGTATTACATGTGCTTTAGAAGATAAATGGAAAGTTCAAACTGCAGGTAAGTGATGGTGACATGACACTTTAACAAGTCTTACTCTTGAAATTATCATACAATAAGGCATCAGTGTTATTTTTGCTTATGAATAGTGACTAAATTCTTATTTTCTGTGTGCCTGAGACTGCGTTTCTGACTGCGTTGAGAAATTCTGATGGTCAATACCAGAAATAATGTTTACTTACGTCTCAGACATCTAACGATCATGAAACGATTGATTATACACAAAATAACAATAATATAAAATAATATAAAATAATGTAAAATCATTTAAAATAATGTAAAATATTGTAAACTAATGTAAACTAATGTAAACTAATATAAAATAATATAAAATAATATAAAAAAAGTAGTTGATGGCCATATCACGGGCTAGTGAGAACTATCCCGGAATTACCAGAGTACTATCGGATTAACCAGAGTATGTCATGACAATTTAATATTGTATATTTTCAATTAAATATACTTAGTAAATTTGTGTTAACCTATTATTTGTTTCTCTGATGTCTGACCTATCATTATATTCTAGACTCACTTTCAGAATATGTAAATATTAGCAGTTATTAGATAAATTCTAAAACTATCACGGATTTACCCGAGTTACCCTACTCTCTAAAAAATTCTTCTGAAAATAAAAAGGCAGCGAGTGTATAGTAGTTACAGTAACAAACAAGTTGTACCACATAACGAGTTCCCGGTGTTTCCAGTTTCAAAGCAGGCCACGTTCTTTATGCATCTGCTGCAATTTTAACGAGCTGAATGTAATATTTCTGCCACTGTCGCTTTTGGCAGCTTAATTTCTGAAATGTTTAACGTAGGCTAATGTGAAAAAAAAAACAACGCGTGAAAATAAGAGCGTAGAACAGTTCGTGACGTTGAAAATTTTACGGAACACAACTCACATCAGAGCCCGAATTTCTTATCTAAGTAGATCAGACCCAGTTGAAAGAGATAACATCACACGAAACTTCCTGGTAAGAGGACCTGGCTTAGGATTCAAACAGCGAGGCTCGCGTTTATCAGGCGACGTTTGCATTAATTTCGCTCGATATTCGTGAGAGGGGGGAGGGGGCACGGTCGACGAGCTTTCACACGACTTTTATCCACGATCTTGAAGTGTCCCTCGCGGAGAGTCGTTAGACTCGGAATACGGGCGATTCTCGGAGCATGAAATTTCCGCGGATCCCTAAAAACGCTAAACGCAAAAGAAAATTTTAATTATTTCGTACGAAAGTACTTCAGCCGTCGCAGAAACGCTGCAGTGCTTTAGGACACTGTGAAATATAACCAGGCCACCCTTGAATATCGCGTTACGTTTGAATTTTTTAACGTCATCGCGCACGCTGCGGAGAAACATAGAAACAAGACGCGTCACATTTTAACGCAACACAAAATAGGGAACGAAAGCTCTGGTAGAACACGCGACATTCGAAGCAGAAATAACGAAATAAGGATAACTAGAAAATCTTGATGAAAGTATTATACTCGCCACGTTCTTTCGCGAGCCACCCTCCAATGCTGGCCGACACGGAGACAGTGGAATCCCCGAGACGCGGGGGCGCGTGAACTTTTTCCTTTTCTGTGACCGCGCGGAGAAGGGAACCACGTCGTACGGGATGCAGAAATAGAGGAAAACCTCGGGCAATAACTCGGATGAACATTTGGGAGGAACGTGTGCTCCATCCAGGATCTTGATTCGGTGTCGTCTCAAATTTATTCGGATAATAGAGCAATTGCAGTGGTCGCACCCCGTCTTTCCCCAGGAACTGAGCGCTCGTATATATCTCATTATACAAGTACCTATGTTTATCTATTGTCAGCGAAATATTGTTTGCTAGCAGTCTATTTTCCAGTGGTAAACAAGCATGTGTACTCCGCGAGGTTTGGGCAGATGGGGGAGCGGGGGCAATGGGCATACGAGCACGGAGATTGCGAGGGATAAACAGGATAAGTAGAGGATGGGGTGTGGTGAGGGGAGAATTTATTCGGCTGGTATACAGGCTCTACTGGAATGCGTGGAGAAGGGGATGAGCAGCTGGGAGGAAATTGTTGGTGCTAATAGGTGTATATGTAACCTTGATGTGACCGTTGCAACACGTGGAGGGTGATGATGGCGTGTACATTACGACGTCAGGAACGTCGGAGAAAATGGCAGAAAAGATTCACTCATTAATTAATCAGATGATAGGTTAAGCTGGAATTATCAATCTGTGTGGTGCGCATTAAGGGGTGATGACACTGTAGAGCCCGGAAAGGCAGCCTGATTTTGAGGTTTTTTATGCGAGTATAGTGAATAGAATACAAAATCTGTTTGAAGGGCTTTATTGTGCATACCATGAAGTACGAGCACAATTTTTAAAAAATGTTTTAATACAAAATAGCGGCGCCACAGCTCAACAATAGAAGCTTCTTCTGAAAAACAGTTTTTCGCGTCCGGAAAGATTTCTCCCTCAGTTTTTGACCTAGAACAGGAAACAGAAAATTTTTGAGTTCTATATAAAATTATCTCGGGATGTACACGAGGAAATTAAAAAATACTGACTTTTGAAAGAATGGTGCGTGATTGAACAAAACACGAAACTGCCACATCCTCGAAATTGTTGAAACGTTTTGTGCAATCACGCACCATTCGTACAAGAAACTGTTTTTCAGTAGAAGCTTCTATTGTTGAGCTGTGGCGCGGCAATTTTATATTAAAAGAATTTTAAAAAATTGTGACCATACTTCAAGGTATGAACAATAAAGCCTTTCAAACAGATTTTGTATTCCATTCATTATACTCGCATAAAAAAATTACAGTGTCATTACCCCTTGACATCAAATTTTACTGTAGGTATTTTAGTTTGATCGTTGATTATTTAACAATGTTGAGTATTTAACCCCACGTGATATCAATCCTCACCTGTGAAATAGGTGGAACGAATTAAATTGTATATTTTTAGTAACCACATTACATTAATTGAAAATCACTGATGTAAAAACGGGTTCAATATCGAGCATCGCTGTCGGGTTCAGTGGGACATTGAAATTAGTGAAGCAGATCGAGCTTTGTATGCCTGGCATAGAGTTCTATCCGCCGGTTACAATAGGATTTCCTTTGAAATAATAAGAGGGCGTTCACTGAGACAGAACAGGGGAACAACACTGAGTTTGGTCAGGCACTAGTAGACATGGCACAGAGCCTGCACAGACGGTAGAACTCTACCTAACTGTGCTAGATCTGTTGAATATCAATTGACACAGTACCAACCTCTCGAGGCGGATAGGGTTATGCGTGAAGTAGAACACTGCTCGATATGGCAGAACTCCAACAGACGAGGGAAATGCTCACACTGGACAGAATACTAGTAATGGATAAACCAGATATTATTGAAGTCAAGCCTCGTTGGATTTGATACCTAGGTTGGCCCCGTGGGATTTTGTTGAACTGGACGACACATCGGCCAGGATCTCCAGGAACATCAGAAACCCCCAGAACACAGTCACTTACCTCTGGATTTAATAGAATCCCGCTGGGCACTATGGGACTTGAACAGATTCCATATTACCCAGCCAGATTTTGTCATGTTTGACTAAATCCCGCCAAGCTTAGCGAAATCTCATTGGTTATGAAAGGATGAACATGAGAAAGCTGTACCAGCCCTGGCGAAGTCTCTTAAGACTCGCCCAGGGTCTAATTGCAAACTGATTTAGTAGGGTTTGAACGTATGACGAAGTCGCGTGGCGTATTTGTAATTAATTTTTCTTTATAGTAACTGTGATATTTCCAATTTTGATTATAGTAAGTAATTTTAATAAAGGATATGCAGTAACGAATGCCACACGCGTATAACGTACCAGGTAACTACAATAGATTTCTTTCAAGAATAGAAACAGAATTTCTTTCAAATATCCCACTTTACAGATGAATTCAGAGCAACACGTGCTTGCAGAAACGGGGAACCGTGCTCCGTGTACAAGGCTACATATGTACCTGCTATACAATCATTCCGTCCCCATGTATCACGAACGAAACAAGTTCTGGGTCGTGTCGCCTATAGGCGTGCCGGTGAAACAAAGTGTTCGTGCAGAACGTAATTTTCCACAGCGTACAACTCGATAGTACTCGTTAATGATACTTTGATCGCGCCTACCTTATTACTGTGCTGCGTTACCTTATTAACGTAGTTTCGGCCATATATCGAACGCATTTTACGTTAAACGTATTCTCGGGAATGGAGGATTTCCAGTTTCTGTGTTAAACACATACGCACAAAGCGAAATGGGTAGACTTGCTACAAGACACACATACTACATAACTAATCTACAATATCGACTAATTAGTGTAGCTTTGACGCATTCTGATTAGGCGTACCTAATAATTAATATCGCAGAGTAACAATTAAACGCATTTAAACAATTGGGTGAAAGCACCTAGCTGTGTAATATTACATTGCTCTGAATAATTCAACCCGTTTCATCGATAACATCGAAACGAGGTAGGTATTGTCAAACGTAGCGCGTGTATGTTGTGGAGATAATTAAAAGAGAACGTTGAAAAATAACGGAATTGGCGTCAGGTTACATGGTATCTATTAGAATCTACCAGACCGTTGGAGCGGAGCTCGGCGCTGGAGCCGAAGCGCGGAAAATTTGTATTGCTCTATTGCTCCAAATGTTTTTTTTTATTATTTGAATTTTCTTTCATTTTATAAGAGCAGACGAATGAAATGTTTTTAATAAACACCAATTCTCAATGTTTCATCGTTGAAAAAATATTATATCGTAAGGGGGCATAGTACTTTCTTTGCCCGAGAATTAAGCATTCTTTATGAATTTTTTTCTATACGAAAATGAAAAGCTAAGAAGATGGAGTTTGTTGCAAATGAAAGATCACTGTTTTGAAAATATTGAAAGTATATTTATTTAAAAAAAAAGCAGCTGGAGCGGAGCAGGTGCGAAACAAATAAAAAATTAGTCTGCTCTAATCCCCTGGAATCTACATATTAATGCCTTGATATGTAACAAATCCGACGCGCAAATGATACTGGGAAACCGAACCGACAGATTCGTGTCAATTAACAACGCTCAGCTGGTTTGACGTTGCGAATACACTCTAATAAGATTATTTATTAACCTATTTCCGTGTATAATCCCTCTTACCGAGCTCGCAAATACCGTCTATGCTACTATTTTGGAAAACACAACACGGGATTCACCCAATACTACGTAT
The DNA here is from genome assembly GCA_947577245.1 of Andrena bucephala. NCBI lineage: Eukaryota > Metazoa > Arthropoda > Insecta > Hymenoptera > Andrenidae > Andrena > Andrena bucephala. The sequence continues at coordinate 17,374,620 of OX387717.1, read as the reverse complement.
AAGCAATCAATTTACCCCCGAATGCTTCATGGAGACTTTCAAAACAGACTGGGACTTTGAAAACTTTTTTTTAGTGCTATTTTAATCGACTCGATGCTGGCGTCAAACGTTCAGAATAGTTTCAAACCTTTTGAAGTCCATCGGTATAGGATGCCGCTCTCACGTTCTTTTTCTCTGGGAAAATTCTGGCTATTCTTGGAAAAGCTGCGCGTCGCTGCGCCCGAATTTTCGGAGTTTCGTACATCTGGTGGGAACTATAAATTCATTCGACCAGATACCAGGTAGCCAGTGAGTAAAATTGGGTGATAGAAACAGAGTTTCGTTGTGAATGTAGGTAGCAACACTCGAGTGCTCTGGTAACCGAGTGAAACAACTCGTTTGTGCAGCCACCCTCGTACGTGTGTCCCGTTGACACGGCCGGCGCAGGGGCGCAACGAGATTCTCTCAGCAAATGTAATTTCCTGCCTGAATAAAGCCAATCATTAACGATGCTTCGAATCCGGCCGCTGCATCTCGCGTCACGCATTGAAACTGAAAAATTTTCAGCAATTCCTGCTTAGGCAACGCTCGCGCGCCGACAAGCGTCATTCAGCTGACGAAATTATGTCGCGTTTCGAAAATTCACTCAACTTCCGCATCACAATGGAGAGCGTGGAAAATTGTTTGAAAAATACAAACACATCGGATAAAAAGTTCATTAAATTAAATTTCTGCAAGCAATGCGTTGGTTCCCCAGAGTATTATTCCGAAGAAAGATAACCGAAAAGCATGTTACCCTGCATCGATACGTATCTCTCGTCTTTCTTTTCTAAAGTACTATGCATGTATTGCGATTTACAGAGGTACTGTAGATAGTGAGAATTCCGAAAGTAGGTTTACGGTATCCGACCTACAAAAATACATTTTCGATATTGTCTCCAGCTGGAGGAAAGTGTATCTCTAGTCTGAACAATTTGTTCACAATCCATTTCAAGGAAAATTTCATACTTCTACCAGCACTGGATACAAGTAGGGTAAACTTGTCTAAATCGTACCCCTTAAGAACAAATGCTTATTACATGAAAAATAATAGGGAAAATGAAACAAAATTAGCGGTAATCAACTCTTTATTAATAGAATAAACAGTTTTATAAATTTAAGCAACAAAAAATAATCAACTCCTATTCATTTTCGCATGGAAAAAGTTCGATTTAGGATTAATGTTCATAAATCGTACCATACTTATCCTAATTCGTACTAATTTAATTACTACAATCATCATATACATATTCAAAAGTAATTCTATCTATTCCCGCACAAAGTCTCTGTACTCACATTTTGCACTGCGTGCATTGTATCATATTTTTCTGTCTATTTCCTTGACACATTTTACAAAACCATTTTTCATTTTCATCGTCTTTCTTCTTCTTCTTCTTTTCTTTCTTTTGTGTATTGATTTTGACGGTATTCTTCCTCTTACGAGTTTCCTTTGCTGTTCTGGTTTTTCTGGTTATGATTTTCTTTTTAGCCTCATGCAATTTTTTTTCTGTACGATTCAGTACGATTTAAACTTAGGTGGTACGAAATAGGTACATACCTGGGTCAATTTCAATTCAAATCTATGGCGCTAAAATATAGGGCGCTGTTCATTGATATCAAAACAAGAAATAAACTTGAAAATAGACGTAGTTTCACATAGAAATTTGTTTCACCGATTCTCACAAATAGTAATTGTACAAAATCCTTGAGAATCATGGCAAAATTTTAGTGAAAAGTACCCGAAAAAATTGCCTGCTTTATATTTTTTGTGGAGTGACGGCATGGTGACTCGGCTTGCTAATAACGTATGGCTAACTGTTATTTACACTTTCTACCGTTAGGGACGATTGTGACTAGGGTAAAGGACCCAACTACTGACACATTAAGTGTTGACGCTGACATTATCTTATAGTTATGTACTTATAGACTAAAAGTATATGTTGTTCTTGTTATTTATTATTCTTTAATATGTTTACTTGATGAAATAAATTTGGTGGATCTTAAAACTTCAATTTTTATGTATAAATTCATCAATTTCAAAAATATATTTGGGGACCTATTACTGACACCCTTCAAATGTATTTGAATGAATTACTGACACCCCAATTACTGCCAGCTAACCTAATACTGTTTATGTCATTTTAAGGTTACGTCGTGCCATGCACATGAGCAACTACTGCTATGACAGTAATACCGAAATGCTTGAAACGCTTGTACCAATCACTGTCACCCAATTAATAAGTAAAAAGACTTAATGAATCGTTGAATTCGGATCTTTATTACTGTCTATGATGCTTATATTATTTAAAATATTTTATTTTGTTTTGTTAATAGCTTAAATATTACAATTACAGCGTTTCCTTTAATGCTTTGTTTTCTCTTTCGCTAGTAAGGAAGTCATCGTTTACATTTTCCTAATATTCGCTTAAAATTTTTTATCGTTTTACTCAAATTAACGAAGAAAAAATTAAGTACTGTTTTTTGTATCGAATAAATAACCGTTTGAATTGTATACTACATTTTTATTATGCATCATTTTATAAGATTTATTCGTTATTTTACGTAAAACAGCTTAAGATGTCAGTAACTGGGTATGTGGCAGTAATTGGGTCTTTTACCCTATCGTAGGTTAAAAGAAAAAGCGGGGGTACGATTTAGGCGTAGGTACGAATTAGGCATGTTGACCTACCTACATCCTCTCGGTGTGCCCCAAGTTGTGGATCAGGATGAGGTGTGTTTAAGCCTCAGGGCTTGTACAGAATATTCGAACAAGCCGTGTTTTGCCAGTGACTCTTGACTATGTAGACGTGTACCCTCATCGTTGCTTAATTAACCTCGACTCCATCCTGGAACGGGGACCTGCCTATAAAAAACGGCGATTATTCCTGGCGACGCGACATTGTTTCCTCGCTAGACCATAACCCTCTCGTAGCAGTTTGATATATAAAGTTTTCGAAGTCGTGCTCCTGGCACGTAGAGATTATTTCGAGTGTCGTAAAGATAACGAACCAACTGGCCGTAGTTCTGCGGAGGTGGTGGCCACTAATGGAATTGAGTTCCTTTCACAAGCCTCAGGGAAAAAGAGTCGGATATAAAGTACAAGAAGAACGACCGGCTTAAACGGTGTTCGCAGTTAAAAGTTTGCAGCGTAAAAAATATCGACTTCGATCGTGATATGACTGGAACTGGCTGCAAGTTGCAGTTTCACCCTCGACTTTCATTTCTTTCGTGCGTCGACAGTCTAAAATTTTATTTTATCAAGAATATATCTGATCCACGATATAGCACTGTGACGTTAATTTGGTCTCCTTAATCACAATGCGGATTATATAGTTTCATTGTTAGATGCCACCTATTACTAGACACCGTCATTCTACCTGTAACGCAAAAAGCACTCTCAACTCGAAGAGCATTTTTCAGATCACATCATTAGAATTCATATATCAGGCTCGTAATCCTCTATGCGCGTTGAGTTTTATTAGAACGAATCGAATCTGGTATGCGATGACTGGAATCGCGTGGTATTTACGTGAACTTCGATTCGAGTACCTCGGAATAATGCTCGGTTTCCTGAACAGCTTCTCTGCTTGAATAAAATTTGTGTGACTATGTACTTCATAGCTGTGGAATTGTGTTTAAAGGAATATTCTGCAAAAAAACATTATTTTAATAAAACCTCATAAGTGACTTTACACAGTTTGTAGTATCATAACAAGTTAATGTTGCAATATTCTAAGAGTAGGAACAAGATCACTCACACATCATCCAGTTTTTGACCTGCAAAAATTGAAAAATCGATGAGCTGAAAAGTGGAATGTTTTATCTGGTGAAGCTTGCTCAGGAACATTTACACAAATAAATTTTCATTCCAAGCTTTACTTCAACCTCGCAAATAGGCATTCCTTGAGCGATGTAAATAAAAGTTTTATTTGATATCGTCAAATGGAACTCTCCAGAAAACGTCTATCCTTCGTTCGTTAGTCGAGCCTCGTATTTTCATCCGCGAGAACGTTGGTCCACTCTGACAACCCCTAAAAGCTTCTGAACGAAGCGTATTGCATTCCTTTGCAGGAATTCCAGTTTCCTCCTGGGATTTTACGGTTATACCGAATTAACCGTTTTATACTTGCACCCTTTATTGGAAATGTGTGCGCTTTCAAGCCCTTGGAGATTTTCGTTCACACTCTGCTGCCATTTTCACGGCGATATTGTGGCTTATAAACGCTCACAGTCGTCTCTGGATTACGATAACATTTTCCGTAAAATGAACGCGTATTTCGCTGCAGAATTCTTATTTCCGTCGCGTGCATTTATTGTGCAATACTTGATCATAAATCCAGCAGGATGTTTAATGAAAACGCCAGAAATATTCACAGGAAACTTTTGAAATAGTAGCGTTGCAAAATGATAAATTATAAGTTAATATCCTCACAATTTAGACTTAAAATAATGCTTCTGACACCTACCTAATGTAAAAGATTTGTCACTCCAACCGTGTACCTCGGGTTGATTTTAAATTTCGGTACATATTTTACAAATGATTTCAGTAGGCAAATATTGGAGCTAGAATTGTGTGGAATTTATTTCACATTCATTCGAAGTGTTTGTAATTACAATAATAAATTTATTCTGTTCCGGTTTTGGTATGTACATGGGAAATGAGTGAAAACTTGCCGTACAAAAACGACAAATGTCTGTTACATCACCGCGACTTTCCATCGGTATACATCAGAACGTTTCAAACCTCACTCCTCGAAAGTTTAATCAAATACGCATACCACGGATATCACTGTAGACTTTCGCGATAACAAACATCCTGTTTATCTCCATTTCAAATACATCATACTCAAAATTTAATCTTGAGGGAGCGGAGTTGAACGGATAAAAATATTGTTATTGCAAATTCAATAAAATTCATTAGGTAATTATACAAATTTATTTAAAGAATAAAATACAGTCTTCTTTTTTTGCAATTACATTCATCTCCTTTTTCCTTTTTCTTTGGGAGATGCCAGCCCCCCCTCTCCTCTGAGTGCGCCACTGTACTAAATAAATCGTCAAGATTTAATTTCTACCTTCTTTTATCATAAACCTGTGAATAAATTCCCGTGACACAACGGCAAATATGTGTTCGTTTTCAATAATTACCGTTTCGCGTAAGTTTCTCAAACAACGCGAACTCCTCTCGAGCCTCAGGCTTCCGGAACTTGTTAAAATTTCGCGGATCTCGTTAATGTCGTTTTAACGCTGAAAACTCGGAGTCGTTCGCCGAGGACTCCAAGTTACGATCGCACTGTTTGAAAAGCGAATGTTAATTAACAAGTTTCGAGGCGATTGTGACGGAAGGCAGTTATCTCGCTCGGAAACTTATCTTACACGCGCAAGTTCTCCTGTAAAATTCGCCGATTTACGCCGATGTTCACGACGTGAAAACGTTTGCACGCTGCGAACACGTTAATTAAATCGGTAATTGACTGCGAGTTAATTACGCATTATGCTTCGAAAGCCTTCCATCGGATGAACGATAATTTTTAGCTCCGCACAAACCATTTCCATTCAATATTGAATTACTTTGACGAAATAAATGTAACGTTTCCTGTTGTATTGATTTTATACGATTTCTGTTAAGAGCACGTAAATTTAAACTGCTAAAAAAAGTGGTTAATTGAAAAGAGGGGTTGCAGCCGGTGGCCACCTTGTCGCGTTATTCCAATTTATATTCAAGCGACATTTTCGATTCGGACATTTTCCACGGTGGAAAAATAAATCCTTAAATTGATTTTCGCAGCGTGTCGCCGAAATATTTTGAAGTGTAAAAGATTTTAAATATCGAAATTCTGGCTTTTATCTCAGTACATTCGAATGGAATGACCTATTTAAAAATAATAACGTTGTTCATGGCACTCGTATTCCAATATTCGACCCGTTATCGAATCCTTTTTAATTTCCATACAATCGTTTGCTGCATATCAGTTATTTGTGCGCATTTTCAACAGACGGTTATTGAAAATTGATCAAAACGGGCAGCATTGAATATAAGCACGTATTTCACCTAGCAAATTTTAACGGAAAATCGGGTAAAGGCGTTTCCCGGATATTATCAACTTTCCACCCAACTTCGAGTTTGTAATTAATCGCTGCACCTGGGTGTATTAAATATTTTACAAATCGGTTCGTTACTTTACAAGGCACCGAAAAACATTATAATATGTTCTCCATAGAGTCCGGCTTGGCCATTATCCGCGGATCTATTGTTTCTAGATGAAACACTAAACCACCTCCATTAAGAAAATAACAATTCGTTTATACACACAACAGAGCATCAAGATTCCCTCGCAACTCTCGCATTCCAGCAAAGTCAAACACTGCTTCAATAAATTTTCCTGCACATTATTCGTCTAATAAAAGTGCCCTACATCACGTTTCACCAAGCAACCCACTTCACTGAGAATTTCAAAGTGTGAATTATCATCACGCCCCGTTGACACCCCTAATTGAACGCCCTTTGAATCTGGCGACTCGCTATTTACGCGGCTCGATTGATCTCGCGCATTAAATATCGGAAGTTGGGGGAAGGGGTCCCGTGGGTAAGACACGAGGAAAAAGGAAGAGTCGAAATTGCTCGGAGCGGTAAGCTATGATAGGCGGAGCGATGAAAGGAATGAAAGCAAGGGAAGTTGGCTCGCCTAATGAAATTGGCTGGCGCAACGTCGAAGAAAAACCTAGGCTCCCCTGTCCCGCTGTACATATCCACGCTGTTCAGCTTGTTTCGCAGTTGAAGGAATCTCCGGCTGTCGTGCTCCAGAAGCGTCCCTTTGAATTGTTTCGCAAACATCACGGCCGCTCCTTGGCTCTCCTCCACCCTCGGGTTATATCCACGACATTTTTACGAGGGGAAATTCTTGGCGCGAGGTCGGTCGAAATCAGCCACCTGTCACGCCTTCACTTTCGCCTGTCGATCAATCCTCTCGAGTACGAGGGAAGGAAGATCGAACGAAGGATACGCAGTTTCGTGAACTTTGGGGATCGAGTTTCGCGTATTGGGGAAATTAACTTGTATTTTGGGGCTTGTTAAGGGATCGAGAACGGTATTCCGAAGTTCCTGTAAGTGGTGGTCCCGAATGGAGGGTTTAATTGCTATTCAAGGTGTGTGGTAGGGGTGAATGTTGTAACACGTGTTGAATGCAAGGAATCTTACGAATGACCAAAGTTGTGTCTTAATAACTTTAAAGGAAGAAACTGGTGACTACAAAGTCTTCTTAAGGGGTAATGCCACTGTAGAGCCCGGAAAAGCAGCCTGATTTTGAGGTTTTTTTATGCGAGTATAGTGAATGGAATACAAAATCTGTTTAAAGGCATTTATTGCACATACCTTGAAGTATGATCACAATTTTTAAAAAAAAATTTTAATACAAAATGGTGGCGTTTGTGCTCAACAAAGATGCTTCTTCTGAAAAAACAGTGTTCCACGGCCGGAAAGATTTCTCCTTCAATTTTTTACCTAAAACAAAAAACCGGAAAGTTTTTTGTTCTATATAAGATTATCTCGGGAACTACACGAGGAAATTAAAAAATACTGATTTTTGTAAGAATGGTGCGTGATTGAACAAAACACGGAACTGCCACAACCTCGAAATTGTTGAAACGTTTTGTTCAATCACGCACCATTATTACAAAAAAACAGTATTTTTTAATTTTCTCGCCTACTTCCCGAGATAATTGTATAGAGAACTAAAAAAAAAGTTGGTTTTGTGTTCTAAGTCAGAAACTGAAGGAGAAATCTTTCCGGCCGCGGAACAGTTTTTTTTCAGAAGAAGCTTCTTCTGTTGAGCTGTGGCGCCACCATTTTCTATTCAATTTTTTTTTTAAAAATTGTAATCATACTTCAAGCTATGTACAATAAAGGCCTTCGAACAGATTTTGTATTCCTTTCACTATACTCGCAAAAAAATATTCTCAAAATCAAACGGCTTTTCCGGGCTTCACAGTGGCATTACCCATTAAGGGGGTATTCTCGGCTAGAGGCACGAGACCCTCTATCCTCTTTATGGATGACGCACAACAAAAACTACGCAGCTTTTACCCGTGAACATTATCCACACGTGTTTATTAAAATATCAGTAAGTTGTAAAAAAAATTCAGCTATATATAATAATTAATGGAATTTTTCAAAACGGTGTTTTTCATGACGGTGCGCACGATACACCTTCAGAAAACATATAATTCTAGCCGGTAGCAGAATTGAGTCGAAAGAGTTTTTCTTTCACATGTTTAAGGCCGTTTAAAATCGAAAAAGAGACGCCAAAAATGAGTTTAAATTCAGAGCCTCGCCATTTTGTGAATTTTAGATATCTTGTTTTATAAATCTGCTAGGGGCCGTAGCCACACTCTAACGGATTAAGAATCCTTTTGGTTTTTTTATTTCAAATCAACGGAACAACCGGAATCGTGACCACCATATTTTTTTCTTTTAATTTTTGCACTTACAGTGCTTTTTACAAAGGACTCTTCAATTCAGTTAAAGGTAACTGTGTGTGAGACCACGTTACTCAATCATTTACAATTTCGGTAACAAAAGCGGTTTACAAAAACCAAGAATCGATAAATCGGTGAGTTACTTGTGGGGAAAGACGAGCAAATAAATGAAACAAACAGTGAAAAATAGTTGAAGGTACACGAGATCGACAAGTAAACCTTGAGATTTTAACAACCCTCACCCTGATCCTGCTTCGAAATGAATATTTAGGCGAAGAGAGTAAATGTTTCGCTGACAAAAGTGTTTTGCTTCCGAGCTTTAATGTTGCGAATAATTCTCGCACGATGACGAAGTACAAACCGCCCATGGTCGGATCTAATTTCGTTAATGAAGAAGTTATTAAGAGGGACACGTTGTTTGGATAAATATAATCGAATTTCGGAGTGGCACCGTTAATTAATGCCGGTTTCCTCTGACGGTAGAGTGCTTCGACCTGGGATATTTTCAATGGCATCATTAAGGATATAATGAGCGAGATCGTTAACGAAATATTAAAGAGACATCGCAGGATTTATTGAGCGAGATAAATTAATTTGATTAAGACTATATGCGGAAATATTTGTTGAAGTTTAAACGATAGACCCCTTTTAAGAGAATAATTACCTGCCGGAAAAATAAACGTGAATTATGACAAATGACAATTACGGAAACAATTGATAAATGGTTCCAGAAATCCCAAATTTTGGAGAGGGGATTTGGAAGTATGTTGGCAGCTTTTCGTGTAATACTATAAATCGTGTTTGACGCAAGATCATGGAGATTAAGGGTGACAAACTGTTTCGAAAAGAAGAATTAATGACGTATCTATACCTACGTGAACTGGTGTAGAAAATAGATGACTCATCGATCGCATTGCACGATCCATTAAGCAACGATAGATATTGGAAAAACCCAGGATTTCCATCTGGACCCAGGATTTACACGAAGAATTAGATAAAATAGGATTACGGTGATATTAACTCTCCAGTCACGATCTCGTTATCCCATTTATTCAAATTAAGTCACATTTTCGTGTGTAGTGACACGTTAATTCGTGTTCTGGGTGGCTGATTCAACAAATTTGAGTGTGAACAAGATTTAACAATGCGTATTCTTTAAACACTTATATTAAGCCTACGCAGCCAGAAATTTTCCATTCCTATTAAATATATGAAAAGCACTAATAAACCAATATGAGAAAATTACAATGAGGCACACTGAATATTTTAAATAAATGGTTACATAAAGTACAACTACTTTTACATTTATAACTCCACATTTGATTTTGAATACTTCTCACAAGTTCAGTGTCTAATAAAAAATTGCACAAAAAAAAGTGGATCCAACCAAGTCGACGAAATCACCAACTCTATCACATATTTCAACTCGTTATCGCAACAGTAGGGGGCGAGGGTAAAATTGGATTTCCAGAAGAAAGCTTTCGATCTACCCCTGAAATCGTTCCTCCTCACTTTTGTTTAGCGTTCCCTGTTGTGCGATAAATTTGTAAAACTCACGGCAGGAAACGAGCTCTCGGGGCAATTATTGCTGTAGGATATCGTGGGGAGGAAGGAGCGACGGGGATCGGAAGGAATGGCCGCCGGTAAAATGCTACTTTCATCGATAGGTTTCTGAAACTCCCTCGAAAGCAGATATTCCGCCGGAATCTTATTATCTTTGCACGACCCGGGAGGGCGTTTTAAGTTTTATCATATTTGCTTCCCCCTCTGCTCCTCGCACGATCACTATCGACCAGAAACTCCGTTCGTCCCGTTCACCTTTCTTCTCCTTTCGGCGATCCACATCCGAATCCTACATGAATATTTGTCAACCGGACTTAAGAATCCACGGAAGTCATCGGCGAAAGTTTTAATGAAGTTTGTACCATTAAAGCCTCGACCGGGGATTCAAGTATTCCGAAGTCGATGATAAACAAATTACATTTCGTCGTTCAATTCGGTCTCCGGTGTGGCTGGTTCGAAGTTACCCCGTCCCCAGGGAATACTATTCCTGTTCCCGTTAATGAAAACCGAAGCAGTACGTTTTTTTCCCCCGCTCTTCATTACCATGTTTTACAGGTTGCAACGGAACTCGTTAAACTTTGTTCCGCGGCTGCTGACAAGCGTTCATTTCTGCTGGGAATGTGTATATACCTACCAGCGACTAGTGTCCGCTTCCGAAGCGAAGTATTTTTCGTTTACAGAGGGGGGTGTGGTTGTTGAGAAATTTATGGTAACCTCCCCTCCACTCCACATTGCTCAGCCATAGACTTCACTTAGCAAAATTGCAACAATTTTATGCAGTATAAAGAAGTCCATCAATGTTCCATGGATTTTTTTCTCAACGCGAACGATGATCAACGAGGCTTCGCGTGTCGGGCTTGAAAAAAACACCAAGGGAAGCAATATTACTGAGAAGCAGCAACAGTGTCGACGATCTCGGCGCAATATCGATTAAACGGTTAATTAATCGCGGTGGTGGAGCGGCATCAGGATTGCGACGTACCACGAGGACACGTCGTGGCAGGCTGTTGGATTTCGCATCGGCAAAGTTGCGAAATTGTTGCTCGAGTTTCGTGGCGAGCTTGTTTACAAAACTGTCAGCGGGGCTGTGGCGGATTTACGGCTGGTAACGGGGCCCTGGAGAACGGGCGGGTTGTTGAAAGATGGGGGTGAATGGGCTCGAGGGCAAGCAAAGAATGCAGACCCAGCAAACGCCGGATACTAATTATGCTGGTTACATCGAAATTGCGATGCCAGCCAACCGTCTTCGAGTTCTCGTGAAACTTTGTTCTATCGATCGGTGGAAAGATTCGGGGTTGGAACGTCGATTAATTATCGCGAGCTTTTTGAGAGCGCGAATAATTAGGAAGGGTGTAGTCTATCGTATTTTAAAAATAACAGAAGGAATTTAATTTTACGTGTTTCATCGAGTAAAAGGTTTTTGTGAATGTTACGTGGAAGAGTGGGTGATGGGCTCTGCTCCAAGGACTTAGGAACACGAAGGAATAGGAAGAAGAAAGAATATAATCTTAATCTTTCGACTTTTCTTTCCATAACGAGATCACTTTTAAAGTTAGAGTTAATTATGGTAGGTCGATGAAAGGGGAGAAAGTAAGGTTTGAGTGTTTTTAAAAACAGTTTTTTTATAAATTTTTTAATTTCGGAAACCAGTTTTTAAATTTAACGTACCTACATTAAATTTAAAAAAACGGGTTTAAATACTAATTAATTGTAAAAATGAATTATATATGTAAAAATGTGTTAACATTTTCGCTTGAAATCCCCTCGAGCCCAAGCATATTAGAGTAAAAGTTTACTGTAAAACTAATTTGTATGAGTTCATATTTCTGGAAAAAATATACTAAATGAAATTTTATAATTTATAAAATATATATAATTTATAATTTATATTTTGTACGGATTTTGGTTATTTTACTTTTTTCCATTTATGTGGTTTCGTATAGATGGAGTATATTTATCCATAGATATTAAATAAATTGAAAATTTGGAAAAAAAGTATAAATATTTTTTTCAAAAGTCAGTTTTTTATAATCCTTAAGAGAATATATGCAAATTCGCGTTATTTTGAGTACGTTAAGTTTCAGTTCGTTCGAAATGAAATACATTTAATCAGCCGCACAATACGGAACTGATGCTTCGCAACAATTCCAAGAATTTATTGATCCGAATGTTGGCCAATATATAGGTAGTATGTACTTCAACAGTCATATTCTCCAATGAGTTAAACGTGAAATTTGTGGTTTCATGATGGAATTGTCGACGTTCCCAACTCATTTCTCATCAGAACGTAATCGGGCCAATACTTAATTTGGGGGGGGGGGGGGGGGGGAATTGGTATAGATGACTCCCAACAATATTGGACTGAAACCGAGGAACGGGGAAAATACTTTTTTATTTTGCTTTTATCTTTCTACTATGCAATACTCCGTTGTTCGTTTTTCAAGCAAAACGCAATAGGGATTCAAAGCTGTTGGGCCCAATTATTCTCAAGAGTTAACAAAAAGAATGGTTTCAAAGCTTCGAGCAATTAAATTTTTAACGAGTGCTCGAATTTTTCATAGAACAAGCTGCAAACTGTTCTACGTCTTGAAATTTCTTAATGCCTCACTCATTTCCAAACACAATTAACCTTTAGGAATACAACTAACTCGTCAGTAGAAGTGATGATTAACTTTCGAGACCTTGGATTTAATAATATGTACAACATAATAATAATGTCTTTATTACGTCACCAATTACAATTAATTAAGTGAAGAGTGGGTGGGGTTCAGCATTACTGCCGTGTTAAGGGGTTCTTCTACTCTTATATTATACAAAAAGAAATGAAAAAGAATTTGTTTTATTTGTTTGAAATTTTTTATAGCGTCAACATGTCACCTCAAAAAAGAGATAGGTATCTGAAACAAAAAATTCGAAAAGATTCTTAATCTGTACGAGTGTCGCTATCACTCGTACTTCAATTAACAATTTTTATCAAAAAATAACCGAAAAATGGCGTTTTGTCAAACTTTTTTTCAAACCAGCGTCATTTTGTTATTTTTCAACAAAAATTGTTCATTGAGCTCGTTTTGTTCGGTAGCAACACTCATACAGATTAAGAATCTTTGCAAATTTTTTATTTCAGATAAGCCTGAGTGACATCACCTGCGCCTCGGACATACCTATTTTTGCTGTGCCATATTGACGCTATAAAAAAACATTTGAAACTTTTAAAAATCATTTTTTTTTGTATAATATAAGAGTCGCTTAAGATATTCCAAAAATCTTTATTTCATTATATGTTGTTTTTTCTCAGAAAATACAACATATAATGAAATAAATCTATTAAGGGGTCAAAAAATTAAGCAATTTTTTGACCCCTTAAATGATGAATAGACGAATCTAGGAAAAGCAGACAAGGAGTGTAAGAAAGTTAAGGAAAGCGATTTCTACGCCACACATTCAGGGTACAGCTACGTCATTGAAAATCTTAATGCGAGTAGTGAATTCCCCTGCTGATTTCGATCGATGCCCATCCGATCGGCCTTTATCGTGCCGAAATGTTTGTCTAAACCGCACTAGAACTGTTACAGGGCGCAGTTTCGTTTTCCCAAACCTCCGAAACCATGTTGCGACCCAACCGACTATCCGCAAGCTCTCCAAAACCGAAAATACCTTGAGGGTTTTACTGTCAATTCGGTTAAAGGTTGCGACGTAATGGGTAGCCGCCATTCATTGAAGCTTCCAAAAGCGTCCCTTAACCAACCTCCGACCACTCGATTCGAAGCCCCTACATCTGTCCCCGACAAAGTTAGTCCTTTTCCTCTATCTCGGCGCCTTCTGAGTTGTTCATGCGAGTGGCGTCAGGAATGTCCGACGAATAGGAATTGATAAACCTTAAACCCACGCTGTCTTATGTAAGACCATGCTCCGTGAAATCGATACCCGTCTAAACAGTGAAAACCGTATTTAATAGAGGATAAAGTGGTCAGTTTAGAAGAATAGCTAAAAATTGATCGATAATTCCAAGGAATGTAGTTAGCCAGAGGTTGGAAAACTTAGAGAAATATTTAGCAGCAAGAGGGTTAATCAAGGGAAGTGTGTAAAGGATGACACGAATATGTGCTCGACGAATCTTGTACGACCTTTTGATATCAAAGACTTTGAATAGAGTGACCTATGACTGGAATTTGATCGTTGTGAGCTCCGATCCTGGTGACCCTCGAGCAGTGGAACTTGATCCAGATGATCCTTGAAGCTAACCCAGATCACCCTCGGGTCATACGAATACCAATACTAATAGTCACTGAGTCTGTTTGATACATCGATGATTACTGAGTCTTGAGATCCCATTCCAGAGTCGTGAAACCTAAGCTTAATACCTTCCACGTTATGGGACTCGATACTAATAATTCTCCAATTTTGAATTCCGATGTTCATAATTCCTGAAACCTCATCCTTATGACACTTGAGTTGAGACATGCCATTCAACTTATACCCAAGCATCGGGTAGAGGTTTCAATGTGCACAGAGTCTTTAATTAAATTTGATTCAGGCGTTATTGGGAGCAAGGTTTACAATTCAAATATCGTTAAAATCTAACAACCTGGGGGTCATCCAGTTCGGGTCACGTAAATTGGGGATCGTTAAATTCGAAACTCGCAAATTGGGGATCATCAAAATTGGGCTGCACAATTCAAGAGTCATCAACATCCGATCCTATATCTGGAAAACTATCGAGCTTGGTGCACCTGTGAATGTAAAGTGTTTACTGAAGCTCATTACCCACTCAACAAAGATTTATTCCTTCACAAAAGCACTTCTGCCGATTTCTCTCATTTTATAAATCTGCTCCTGCACCCTAAAGTTATTGTCAACGATATACACAGATCATCTGTTCATCTGTGAAATACCAAGTTATAGGGAACATCGTTTAAAGATCGTTATGCTCATATTACTAAACAGAAACTGTATCTCCACTTACCTTGAATCCTGTAAATCAATGGTCACATCCATAACAGTTATCTAAGAAGAAACTTTAAAATTATGAGTTAGGATGATCCTTCATTTTTCACTGACAGAGTTCTCTTCCTTACAGATGATGGCGATACAACGTGGAAACGATTCCCACCCGTCTGTGAAGCAGGCGGCTTAAAGTGTCGGGCGACAGACGATGACTTAAGTTGCACGGGGGACCGCAGCAATTGCGAAGGAAGAAAGTAACAAAATTGCAAATGGCTCTGGGGCAGAATCGATACCGTGACGCAAAGAACCGTGAAAGTTCTCGAGGTCGAGGTGCTTTCCTCCCCGTATCATCGAGCCAATCCACCGCGTCGCTTCGGGATCGATGCGTGTAAAGTTCGCGCGAAGTATAAGCCTCGAAGCTCCTGGGGGACAGCGACGGACGGCAGGGAAAACGATGAGAATTGCTATCGCTCTCGCGCATCGGCATTTCGTTTAGGTCGTGGAGACCAACTGCATACCAGGTGACAAACGCATCGACAATGAGCTTCTTCAATTCGCTGCAACAGTACGTGAGCGACAGCGTCGCGAGCCTCAGCCTCAGCCCGAAGAGGTTCTCGTTCAGTCGAGAGGACTCGACAGCCAGCACCACCGGAAGAAGCGGCTCCACCGGAAGCGTCACCGGAACGACCAACACGAACTCCACGGAGCAATCGACCCCCCATGGCTACCCCAAGGTGAGATCAGAGCCTCCTCTGAATGCAAAGCAGGCGCTTCAGACTCAGTTGTTAATAGTTCGTGGCGAAATTATAATATGATTGCTGATGAAACTTTGATTTCTAGATCAGAAGCATTAGCCACCTAAATTTAGGAGAATTCTCGGTCTTCTATTTTTTATTGCGAAATCTATATTGCAAAATTGCACTCGGCTCGTACTAGATAACATGGAATCTCTTTTAGAATGCACTAACTATCCTATACATCAAAGAGGAACATCATCTGACCAGAGTTTACTGCTTCTTCGAAACAGAAGCAGCGGAAAACGAAACCATCCCTAAAAAATTCGAAAATAAACCCGCAACCACTCGTGAACTCTCGCAAACGTTAGTGGCACGATCACTGCCAGCCACCCTTAGTACAGTTCCTCAACAGCCAATAAAATACAGATCCTCCCGCGACGACTGTCACGACCCTCTTGCGCGGATGACACAGAAAAAGTCACAGAGAATCGAATGCCCTGGTGATTCGTTGCACGCACCAACATTCCTCCCTGTTTACTTCCGCCTGGGGGTGCAGCCTCTCAGAAATCTCTCCAGCGGGAGACTTCAGCTTTAAAGCAAGGGTCCGCGTTAATCCCGTATGGATGGAACTTGGGCTGACGGATAATTGACCCGATCTCGACGCGTCTGTTTACTGTTTCCAGGTGGTGCCACCGCCGGGCACGGTCACATCCTCCCATGCGCGCTCGCTGTCGACGCGCAGACGAACTCTGGAGTGCACTTCCGCGCCGGGACTGACGGTGCACCCTGCGGCAGGAGCTACGTCGGGCAGCACGTCCCCGCGCAGGGTCGGCTCTTTTCGAAGGAACACCGGTTCCAGCGATAGGCCGCCCTTGATGTTCTGCAGGAGGAGACCCTCTTGGCCGGAAGTCGACATACAGGCCACTTCTGGGTGAGCAGAACTCTTTTTCGCGCGCGTCTGCGGCGTGCGTCCCTCGGCGTGCCGCTGAGATTCCTGCTTGAAACGAGTCTCGAGCAGAGAGAGCTGTTGAAAAGGGAACGGTTCTCGCTTTTCAGGCGGACAAATATTTTTCGACGGGAGTCCGTTGGGATTGAAGGGTGGAAAATTCCAAGTGCGAACGGCGGTGAGACGATTTCTGGACAGCTTCGGCCAAATATTAAGCGACTCGGGGATATTTCAGTTTCACGTCGTGTATCAGTATTATTTACAAACGTAATTTTCTCAGGGCGTGTGTTTGTTACAGAGATGGGCAAAAAATTATTTGAAATAAAAATTTGAATACGAAATTTTTATTTCAAATAATTCTTTGCCCATCTCTGGTTTGTTAATTGGGTTTCTTAATTTGCTTTTCTAATATCTGAAATAATCTGAGGTACCGGAGACGGCAGGAAAAAGTGTTTGAGAATGATAAATTGGGGTAACTGATATCAGAAACATTCGAATCCCATTGAATAGAGGAGAGGTACAAAACATACAATTTGTGGACGTCAAATAGTTACTATCCCGTTTAATGGAATAAGAACAACTTGCGCGTCGAAGAAATTCATTTACTCTCGGTTTGCCTCAATTAATCTGAGATAACGCTCGCCGGCGAGTGGCAGTCTTCCTATGCCAAACTACACATTGATAGTTTAATCTGTTTGTCCCAAGTTTCGCTAAGCTTTCCAATTAACCATACTAATCCCGTTTGCCTAAGGTCACTTTAATTAACTCGAACCAACTCCGCAGTACTCTGAACAGACTGCACAGGCATCCGAGTTCAAAACTGAAAATAACATTTACCGAAAGAACCTTTAATATTTTAGTATCATAATTAACCAGATGGACAAAACGTGAACGTTAAGATTCCAGCGTCGTTGAACTTTTAATGAAGGCACGTGCATGTACCACGAGTGTTTTGTATAAACTGTTATACTGTTTACATATCGGATAATAAGTGCATTTTTATCGGGTGCTTTGCATAGCGAAACCCTCATGAATACTTCATTTGCATATTCAGATTCACGCGCCGCCGTCCTATTATTGGATTCATTCATGCCTAAAATACATTTTTTCCGAATTCTTAACCAACAGGAATTTTGAATAGCACGATCGATACGCGCTGTCAGATAAGTCTCCTGCTTGTTTTTCAGTAAATGCACAACTATAAAATATATTTGCATATAAAATGAAACAGTTCAGCAACGGGTGCAGCAGCGTCGAGTCTCAAAATATGATAGCAAATATTTCGATTGGAACGTGCCACAAATCATAACAGGGATATCTCTTTGGATTAATTGAAAATCATGCTGTTGAAAAGTAAATTGAAATGTTTACTTTCCCAGCTTTTTTAGAATTCTATTTCGACAGAAATATAATATAGGTTGAGGATCTTAAATGGAATTTAGCTATGACTATGAATATTAGCTTCTATTTAATATGTGCAATATTGAAGTTTTCGGAGCAAGTAGGAGATGTAGCGTAGGGGCGCAAAAATGATTGATCTGTACTACTAGAATGTAAGGAATAAATAGAACTAGGAGGAAGAGGGAAACTAATCGTCCATAGTCAGACAAATTCTAAGCCAGTATAACAGAAACTATATCACTTTATAACTTTCCATCTGATTTTGCCAAATGGCACATGAAGCCTTATTTCCCATAAATATTAGCAAGATTTTTCGCAGAAAGTTATTCTCGTTATTATTAATACTGTCAGAATGAATTCCTGGTAATAGGGTAGTGAAATTAATGACATATAAATCAGAAATATCGTCGTTTTTATCGTCGTGATTATTAATACCTTCAACTCAATAATTATAAAGCGCAAATTAATCGACACGGTCGATGTGAGAAAGCGTGATGGGAAGGAAAGCTGCAGAGTCCAATTATCAATTCCTATGATAAGTGGACAATGTGCCCGGGAAATTTTAATGAGTTCCGGGGAAGGGGCTACAACATCTTCGAGATACCAGGATTCTTGGAACGTCGACGAAATCGAGTTTTCAAACGGCTATCGCATCGTAATAGTAGGAATTGGTAGGAAATGATCTATTTTAAACGCTCCTCGACTTTAGATTTTCAAATATGTCTGTCCAACGATGATTTATGAATTATGCGACCAATATAAATTGTAAAACTGTTGTAACAGATAAACAATAATACATCTTAAACAGGGTAGCTGTCCAAATTATTGCTAGAGTCCCTATTACTGCCACTTTATTGATTTTATTTAATAAAAAAAGTGACGTAAAAAATATAGTGTACAAAACAAATTTATTATTAAATAATAATTTATTATTAATAATAAATTTGGACTGTTCTTCTTCTTATTATTTTACACTATTCTTTATACGTTGCGTTTTTATTAAGTAAAATAAATATAGTAATAATAGGGACACATCTGCCCTAGAAATGATCAATAATTTCCAGAATACACAATTACTTTTTCGCTTAATCCTTTGAATATATGGTATACGCATCGAGAACTTCCTGACTGCGTAAACAGATCTATTGGTCTATTTAAACAATCTGCTCGATAAGTTTCAAGTGATTACAGTACAGTTTTAGATAACTAGATTAGTTTCGAGTAGCCGAAACTTGGTACCGCTAGATATAGTTCTACTCGGAATCGCTATACAGTACCTATACACATTTATGTACATGCATCCAAGCGTTTAAAGCTTTCAGGCGCTCGTTATAATTGAACGTAAATCGATACGTCACCGATATGTGAAAACTAGTATCTCATAATAGCTGTTTTCCAAATATTATCATCAAATCTGGCATCCAAAATTCAATACCAATCGCAAATATGAGCTTTCGATTACGTTTTGAAATTTCCATTTTTAAAATCCTTTTTAACACAGTTTACATGTTTTTTTTACTACGACGGTCTCTTATTACCAGTTACTTTCAGGAAATTATTGTTACAAAATAAAAGACTCGTATTCTGCTTTTCGTTTTCAAAGTCAAGAATAAATTAAGTTATTTTCAGCTTGGTAGACTTCTAAAGTGCCCCGAAGGGAGTTGTATAATAATGATTAATTAAACCGTTATTTATTAAAGAAAACTTTAATCATTCTGCAAATATACATACGCGAAGGAAAAGACAGCGTAACATACGACTTTGGCTCACGCGAGGAAAGGGCGAAATGCAGAATGAATTCAAGATCTGTATCACTTCGTTTGACTTCTTCGCTAGAATAATATTGTCCCAAATTTTAGTATTCTTTCGTATTCATACATAATATCATTCTACCAAATATAGTGCCTACTTCTGAATATTTTTCAAACATTTGCAAAGGAAGCTTATCTTCAGTGATATTTTTCACACTTTCTCTTGCAAGCAGTATTTCATTTGTCACGAAATACCCGACTGCCCATATTTATGTAGCCAATAGGACTATTTCAGTAGTATTCTGATCAACAGGTCTCAGAAGGGTGGCTTAAAGACTCAAGCCAAACTGGTATGTATAAACAAATTGAAAAAAATCATTTCCCCTATGTATACATCCACTTATAAATTCTAAGTAAATATCTTAGTTCACTGCGAGTTAACTCCAGCCTATCTCAATCAACCCCTCCCATAATCAGTCAAACTCACGAGTCAACTCTCATTATCAGTTTCCACTAGTATTTTTTCTTTAACAAGTTGTATATCAACTTTTTGCGCGTCTTTCGTAACTCGACTCGATTTTCAGAAAGTTACTTCATCTGAGAAGACGAAGTATTTTTAATTTCAACTTGAAGTACCGTAATTTAGTAATTACTTAGAAATCCCGTGGAAAGCAATGAATCTGCTACTCACCCTCAACGAAGTCCGTATTCCCCCATCGTTCTTTACTCAACTTTCGTATCCGTCAGGATGCGTCAGCCGCGAAACTTTCGTTTTATCAAAATTCATATAGCAATTTCAACTTTTCTCCACGGACACGTGACGTGTCCCCGCAGTTCGCAACAGACGTCGCGAATTTATATCCATCCGACGTGGATTTCATCGGTCCTCGCCTTTCTTGATGCACTTCGAACATCGAATGGACGAGAGTGCACCGCGTGTTCCCGGGCACGATCGTGTCTCGCCACGGAAATATTTTATGCAACGGGGGCTAGGAACTTTCCTGAGCAAAGTGTCGTTCCGAGTTCGCGGGTCGTTGTTGCGGTATCTAAGGTCGGGGCCAGATGTATTGGCCGGTGAATTCGTTTTCGCGAACAGCGATCGAGGAGAAATCAGCCACCACCATCTGACGATCGTGGATTTGTCAGTTGGAGTTGCGTGGCCCTCGCAGGTCATGGTGGGGTAACGGGAACGCTGCTCGGCTCCACCTGAACCTAGCCGTTTGGCTGTTATTTGTCCTTAGCGTAATAGTTGTGTGCGTTACGAAGCTACGCGTAGACCAATACGAGATGAAGCTATCGAGGAAGTATCAATGTCCTAACCAATAAAGCTCCTGAATTTTTTCGTAGCTAACGCACACCTATTCTGATGCGTGTATTTCTACGCTGACAGCTCGGTTTGGTCTACACCCCAGAAGCTTGGCACTATCCCCACCATTTCTGGCTCACTCTTGTTCTGCGAAGGCGAGAGCGAGATGGAACGAGAGCGAGTCAGAAAACGTTGAGAAAAGGAGCACCGAGGCAAGCAAAATGTGTGGTGGGAGAATACCCCTCACGAAACTCACCGGCCAATATATATGGCCCCGACCTTAGACGTATTTCGATTGCATGACAGCGCGCAACGAACATCCTCGATCCTTTTCCAAATTTCCAGCGCGGAAAACCTCGAAATTTACCTTGACTCACCAAACCATGCAAACCTACGCGTTGGAAACTAAATTAAATATGGCAACAGTTTAAACATCAAACTTTGATCACTGAACTCCTTTATCGTAGAACTAATTATTTAATTATTGGCGAATTAATTCAAATGTTGGTCTCTGTCTTCGATCGCGAGTTTCTACTTTTTCCCATGTTTTTATATTAATTAAAAGCCCTTCTTATTAAAAAGTATAGCAAGAAACGGCTTTCAGTTTGTTTGGATGTTACCGCGGGATTAGAAGAAGATACCTGTCGAGAATACTTATTATTTTTGCGCAGTCGTTACTGGCATTCTGCGAGGGCATTCGTACACGAGCAATCCTGGGAAATATCCCAAGAGACGTCATAGAACCCCGCGGCCATCCTTCTTACCAAATCGGAGGGACGGGATTCGATGCTTCGAATTGGGCTTGGTCTTTCCAGAGGATCTAATCAAACTACATATGTATATGGTACCTACCTAGTGCGCGTCTACCTTTCCCGCACGAATTCGCAACACGTAGCTAACTTTAAACTAGCAACAACTATTTCGCGGTTCATAGAACTTTCAGGCAATTCGCTCGACAAAGAATCTGTTACAGTACGTGTTACAGACACGTTTTCATGCACAACGAAATTTCCATCGATCAACGAAACTACTGTTACCAAGGGACTTCATTAAACTCAGCAAATTCGGTTTCCCAAATCACGAAATTAAACAAGAGAAGCTGAAAGCATGGAGAATTGAGGGAAATGAGAAGCTTCTTTTAGCTAACATCAGAAAATATTTATTTTTTAATTACATGTTACTGGGGCACAGTAACATGTAACATCGTACAGCTTCTTCCACTTATCATGAAAAACAGAATACAATAATGCATGCAACATGCAGAGGTCAGTCAGACAAAAAACTCAAGGAAGCACGTGCAATTGCACATCCCTTTACTGATACCGTTGAGTGCCTATGTAAATTTTGTAACGCCGAGATACCCGGAAGAGCTTAACAAATATACCTTCATTGTTACTCCTCATGATTCGGGATTTACATTGACGACATAATTTTCTGCAACGTTGCGCGGGTGATCGGGGTCCCAACTGAGACGCGCCACTCCCATCACCCCCTGCCCCTTGTCGAGAAGAAAATTCGCATTGTAAGAGAGTACATAACTGGTATTTACGGTTGCTCGCCTGAAAGAAGCCCCATTTTATACCCTCCGACAGGCAGGAACGAAGTCTCTATCGGTAAAATAAATTGGAATCGTGAGCGGGGATCCGATGTTTCTTTCTAAGTTTACTGGAAGCCTTTGCCCGATGACACGGCCGTTGCGCCGATGAAATCGCGAATAACACGTTGCACGGTGATAAATCAAACGTCGCCGAGACGGCGTCGGAAGTGGAGGGACTTTCCATAAATACCAGCCAAGGAACTATAACTAATGAGAAACCCAAGTTCCCAGCAAACGGGGCGGGATTGATGGGACATGCTTTAGGGGAGGGTTTCAAGGAGACGCTGGTAAAGATGTCCTCTCCTATCGGTCTCGATGATTGTCGCTTCGTTTTTCCCTCAGCTATACCTGCACCCCTCTCTGCTTCTAACTTGATTAAGATATAAAGAGGATCACAGAAAATCGCGACGGAAGAAGAATAATTTGGAGGTTCCTCCTCACTGGTGCTTATAATTGTCAAACTTTTAGATTGATCACTACCTTATTTCTCCTTCATAGAGTACCTCCATTTAGAGGGAATTATGGGTGTAAGAAAGTGGAATTAATTAGAAATTTCTTTTTCGTTTTCGTTTCATCTAGTACGAATTATGAAATGACGAAGATCGCAAGAGGAAGGATAATTTAGAGGTTCCTCTGACTCTAGCCTTATCGAGAAACATATTTATTTCTGCTTAAAATACCCAGCGTTAAGAGGATGTTCCGGTCTAACACCCATAAAAATAGGTGATCTTTAGGAATTAATTAAAGATAAACTACAACAGATAATTTAATGGGACTTTTTGCATTAAACTATAGTAATATATTTTTGTTCTGTAATTAATCATTGCAAATGGCACGGGGCATTCGTTGAAGTGGTGGAGTAAACAAATTCATGCAAAATGATGAAACGGTCTGAAATAAGAAACAATGCCGGGTTAGTAAAGGGGCATGAAATTCCCGAGTGGACATAGCTTTAAAAATGACAGAAAAATGACATTTTATGAAAAAATAACGACACTTGAAATTTGAAGTCACTTTTTTCCTACATTTTTCATCTTTTCAACGTGTTTAAAAAGTACAAATTTTCAAAGTCTATACAATGTTAGTGGTTTCCCCGCTGCATAGAAGTATATTCTTAAAAATAACAAAATTTTAATCGAATCGGATAATAACTTTTCGAGATATTTGTTCCGTCGATTTGAAAAACACTGTTCCGAGAAAAACGCGTTTGAAATTTTATAACTTCAGGATTTTTTCGAAATTCAAAAAATCCTTTTAAACACGTATGCTTAAAGGGTTGAACATTCGGGGGGAAAAAATCAATTTTTAACATTTATAGACCGGATCCGCCCCTTAATAATAATAATAACAACAACAACAACAATAATAATAATATAATAATATTAGACCATCAGATTGAGTTAGACGAATACATAGTTAGTTGTTATTTTTTTTTTGTTGTGTAATGGGCGAGTTTCAACAAAACGGTGTGTTGAAATCTTACATCAGAAATGATATCTACAAGAAAATTCGTCCTCTTTTACTCAGGACTACAGCACTCATTGCATCGTAAGAAATATTGAAATTGTCGTTTTGATTAATCGATGGAATTTCGCTGGAGATCCCGAGACGACGTCGACGTATCCGGCAACGTTAAATCGCGAGTGTAACGGATTTACCTTATCCCCGTGAATTAGTGGCGTATCGTGGGCGCGCTGTAAAATCCTGTTCGTGCATGGAGATTGGACACGGGGATTTGTCCCGTTGCTTATACTTGATGGAGAGCATCTCAGCAGCGGCGGAAGTATCGCCAGGGAGATCGTAAAAGACTACTCTCGACGCAATCCACTCCGACCACGGAAATAAAATTAAGCGCAGCAGGTGCAGTCTAATAAAACTTGACGACGATCAGCGGGGCTCTGGCTGTAATAATCGATGACGTATACAGTCTGCCATTAGGGGCGATATTTTTAGCTTCACGTTCGAAAGAAAAGTGAGAGGAAATGTACAGGGTGAACGTGAAACACTGCTCATTCGAGTGACAAACAGAAATGGTCAATGTACGAAATAATTCACAGTGAAGCGATATTTAAACGAAAAGATGAGGAATATTTTGTGAAGTAATATTCTTACTTTAAAAATGGAAATTGTAGTATGTTTCTATACGCAGCATACACGACAGTTGTATTGTTGTTATTGTAAGAAAATGCCCTGAACGTTGCTTTTCTCAGAATCATTTTCCACCAACAGCTGTATGAGGAGCAAGATCTATCGGAGCCACTGCTGCAGCCTAGACTGTACAACACTATCGTATAACATTATAGTGATGCATTAACGCTTTCACCATGGATGACACGGTGCTACGTCTTTCAGTTTGTAAAAGTTAAGAACCGTCAACGTAGTGCCATGACTTTTTATAAGCTATGACCACGAGCTACTATGGCTATCCATAAGGCGAACTTTCAAGACTTTTTTTACAACAGTATATCTTTTGTTACATGTCCCTTAAAAGTTGAAGGCTCAGGCAAAGTGCATTCGATCATGCTTGTGGATGTTCTTGGTTATATAGCAATTTACCATATTCTTGTGGTTTTTCTCAGTGAAAAGCGTTGATAGATAATAGTCACTGCGAGGTGATATATATATATATTATTGTAAGTCCGGCAGAGTTCGACCATTTTCTGGAAAAGAAATTGTAGCATCGTTGTTTTTCACATTTTTGTCGTTTTGTGCACATTAAAGCAAAGCCCAAGCAATTTAGGGTATATATAAATTATAGTCTGCGATAATTTAAAATATTTATTTTCATTTTCAACCAAAAACATTGGCACTGCAACTGGTCGGTCTCACCCGCATGTCGGGGTTAGACCGTCCACCCACTACGGGTAGGAGCGACCTTGAAAAATAACAAAAAGTGTAACTTATAAAAAGTATAATAAACGAGTAAATTAATTGATATTTTATTTCTTCTTTGGTTTTCCACATAAATCACAAAAATTCTCGTATTTGGAGCATCTATCATGAAACCAACGGCTGCAGCGCATACATTTAATCCAAGCGTTGCTTTTCGAGGTTTCAAAATAGTTTTCTCCGTGTCCCACGCATTCGTTTTCGTCCCACTCTTTTAACGACATATCACTATCTTGTAGAATGGAATTTTCGCTTGCTGAATCTGAATATGGGTTTACAATAAAAAAGACACATGTAGGTAGTGTTTAGAAAACATTTCGATGTCAATTACAAGAATAAGAAATAAAAAATACGAGCATGGTATGTGTCCCTCGACACATTACAACTTTCGTCTGAAAGAAGTCTTCGTACCATTCATATTTTTCTAGATATTTGCACTTTTTCAGATACAACGGACACACTGTATATTTAACTAATTTGCTCGGACTGTCCCGCATTAATGTGGCCGGACTATCCCACAATCAAGGGGGTCATCGACCACCTTGTCAAAATAAATTAAAAAGGAATACATAGGGGAGAGTTGCCAATATCGTACTTCATCAATTTCTCAGTAATTAATGAATATAAACGACATCTGATGATAAAAATATCAAGTAAATGCGAAATAAGAAATAGACACAAAACCTTTTGAGCTTACACTCTATTTTGTGCGTGCTATAAACCTTTAAAAAAATCAGGTATGATTGATGTAACTTTTTACCAGTTTATTTTAGCTGATAATAATCAAACAATGCAATTTTGTCCTGTATTTTGGTATTTGTCTAAAAGCGGGTTTAATACAGAATATTTTACATTCATTTTAAATACATGTTACATTCATTATAAAGTTTAAATTGATATTTATAAATAAATTCATCATGTTTCCTAAATCCTACCACTACAATCTTACCAGTAGGATTTGACAACTCGTATGTTATATAGGTTATGTACATATATCATATGCATAGGTTATTGCGGCCTGTGTGTGATCCATATACATATGTATATGTAACAATATAATAATCACTACTTTATGTTGAATATTTTCTACTCTATTTGTTATTGATACTATATTTAGTGGAGGTACGATTTAGGAGACCGGTTTCCTAAATCGTACCTTTTACAGTATGTAACAAAACGATTAATAAAAATTAACTTGTTCTGAACAAAAGGTTAAGCGTCTAGTAGGTGCCTAAAGGATCAAGCTACAGTATCCAATAGTCATTTGCGTTCAAATCAGTACCAAATATGAAATATAACGTAAAATGTCTTAAGTGGTACGATATAGGTAACCCTCCCCTACGTATTGTTGGGGTAACACTGTAGTTTTATGCATATTATATCCCCCAATATCGGAATAGTATAAATAAACTTACCTGTCTTTCAAATATCACCAGCACTGTAACTTGGTCTAAAAACTTTTAGACTCGCATAAAGTCTTAAGTGTTTCATATAATTTAAATATGTATTTTTGACAATGGTCAATGCAAGATCAACAACAAGCGCATTCATTTATTTTGTGTCAATGACACACAGTGCCCCATCTTGCGTCAGTCTTAAAATATCAACACTGGCCGGACTCTCTCGGTGGTCGAACTATACCGGACTTACCCTAATACTCCAGTAAAAAAAACTGTCCCTAACTCCCACAGGCCAGAAACACCTAGATGTGAGTAGTTACCACACAGTAAGCACTCCATCAAATCATAATTCATTGCAACAGACAAGTTACACATATCATGTATGCATACATACTTCCACCACAAGAACTCTCGACACTGCAACCACTGCACAGCCAGACGCCCGCCAATTTAGCGGGGTCTTTACTACCCATCGTTGAATCCTTTTCACTTTAAACCGCGCTGAAGGGAAAGTTACGCAGCTGGATCGCCAACGGGGGAGCAACTTATCTCGGGTGATAACGTTGCGTGTCTCGGCCAGAGAGCGTGTCGAGGAGATCGCGACGAGAACGAATGTTCCCTCGCATGACTTCGCGCGGATTATCCGTGAAACTGACACGGGTTCGGCCCGAGGACGAAAGGGAGCACACTGTAGCAGGTCGGCGAGCAAGAGAGGGACCGACGAATGAAAAGCAACAGAAGAAGACGGGGCCCCTGACACAGGGAGGAGAGTAGCATACTGGCATCGCAATAAATCCGTAATAAAGGTCGCGTTACGGTCGCAACGACGGTACGTAAAATGACACCGCCTCAGGGTAGGAAAATACAGCAGGGGTAGGAAAAAAAAACGAAAGAACTCGGGCGGATTGCCGGCGTAAAGGCAAATGGCGTCGGTACGTAATTTCACGTTCGTACGACGAGCTGTGTCTTCAGTCGGCCTGTCCGACCTGGCAGAGGTTCGTCCTGACGAGGAGGGAGGCTGGTTTCGCGGGTGTTGACGGACGGACAGCCGCCCGCTCGAAGGTGGAGCAACAGATCTATAAATTCGCCATTGCGTCAGACTGTCGCCTTTGTCACGTGCAGCTGCTTTAAACCTCCGAAAATATATCGCGCAGCACATCTCTGTTGGGGGATACAATTCGGCTCGGTTGTCCAAAGGAACATCGTCGGCCGTTTCCCTTGGGTAAATTGCGAATGTAACCGGAGCCATTAAATTCCAACCGCGAAATCTGCCTGGAGCTTGTTCGCCGCGGAGAGGAGAGACACTGTCCGATCTTGAAAGAGACGAATGGTACGGGCAAGCTGCGGTCGGTCCAGAAGCGATAAGAAGTTCGGGGTTGATGGCTGCCAAAGGACGCCACTCTCAAGAGGCAAATGATTTTCTGGAGGTGTCGAGACCGGGGGCAGTTCCCCGGCAACTTTTTCGGCAATTTTGGAGGAACAGTCCCCTCTGGGGTAGTGAAGTTTCTGCTCGGAGAGAATGGCGTTAGATATCGAGGTGCTTTAGATACTTAAGGGATCATTCTACTTTGATCGGCTGAAAAATTAAGCTACTTTCAAAGATTTTTTGCTGAGTAAATAGAACATATAATGAAATCAATCTTTTTGGAATTTAATTAAGCTACTCTTATATTATACAAAAATAATTAAGATTTTTTTTAAATTTGTTTTAAAACGTTTTTTTTATAATGTCAATATGGCACTTAAAAAAAAGTGGTATGTTCGTGGCGCAGCTGATTTCCCGGCTCAGGTTTCTCCAAAACAAAAAATTCTAGAAGATTCTTAATTTGTATGAGTGTAGCTATAACACGTAGCTGAATTAATAATTTTTGTCGATAGATACCAGTGATTTTTCTCGCGGAACACCTGAGAAAACGCCCTTTTGGGTGTTTTGTCATACTTTTTCTTCAAACCGGCGCCATTTTGTTAGTGGACAAGAAAAATTGTTAATTGAGCTACTGGTGATAGCAACACTTATACAGATTAAGAATCTTTTCGAGTTTCTTGTTTCACATAAGCCTGAGTGGGGAAATCACCTGCGCCACGGACATACCTTTTTTATATGCCATATTGACGCTATAAAAAACCATTCAAAACGAATTAAAAAAATTCCTTTTAATTTTTTTTATATAATACAAGAGTAGCTTAATATATATCAAAAAGATTTATTTCATTATATGTTGTTGTAGTTTAATTTTTCGGCCGATCAAAATAGAATAACCCCTTGATATCGCAGAATTTGAAAACAGAGAGGGATTAAGGTTTGAGGAGAGGATTGAAGGTTTGAAATATTGTGAGCGTGTTTTATTTTATAAACATCACAAATTAAAAATTGCCAGCTCGGTGTTCGCTGAACGTCGAAAGGAAATTTAATTAATATAATTCTGTAGCGGGAAGCATTGAAATTCGTGAGGAAATATTTCCAGATTTTTTAAGGGGAAGTAAAACGAGACAGAGGATTGAAGGCGCTGTTAAGTAGCATTAAAATGCTCAGGGCGGTTTCACTTTATAAACTCACGGGTGGATAGTAAACGTTTGAGTACCTTCATCCCCGCGAATTGCAAATCTCACGATTTAAGAGCACTGGTTCATTCAGGTTTCCGGTGTCGGAATTGTTATAATTTAATCGACAAGGTTTATGGAACGGATTAACATAAATTATTGTTTCGTGTAAATGCTTTCAACATCACCAATCAGATGTCCATTCGCGTTTAACTTTTAGAATAGTTCCTCTGATGGCAAAAAGTCACGAATAGAAGATTAAATAAAAGTTTCTTGAAACTTTTCGTAGCCTCCCTATTTTCGTCTCTAAATTTGAAGCAAACATTTTCTTCCAAATTCCCACAGAATTTCGTTGCATCGCGAACAAAATTCCTTCATTTCTCCAGAGTTTTCTGAAACTTACTCATTAAAATTCTGCGTTCATCCGAAAAGTGCTTTGAACGTATTCAAGGGTAGTTTGAATATCCACTCCGAAGATATTTCAAAAGCATTTAGAGGTTTCCGTGTCGAAGCTCGTAAAATTACGTGCAGCTGGGTGCGCAACAGATAACCTGACCCTGGAATAAAGATTGAATTTGTCCGGGTTGTAACAATGTTTCGACGCATTTCGTCGTCCTTGCTAGGACGAGATACCCCGTCCTTTCAGTGTAGAGAAATTCGCGACGACAATACAGCGCCCTTGGCTGTCCGCATGACTTGGTTTCGCGACGAAAGAGGAATGGAGCGCCAGAGGGAAATTCTTTTATGGATGTTCGCATCTACCAGAGAGGGAGAGAGAGGGGCAAAGTTACGAATGAACTTTCACTGTGTAGTTTAAAGAGCCCGTAACGTTACTTCTTGAAGTACTCTCTTCGTAGAGTTGCTTTCCTTTATGCGACGTGTTTGCACACGCGACGTTTTAATTGTTGCGACGATACACTTGTGTAACTCATCTTGAACATTTTTATTACTATGCTCAGAAACATTATACCAGTCTCATGAAACTGTCTACTCGTACTTTCGCGGATAGATATTTCATGTTAATTTACACACGAATTGCGAGGAAAACAAAGTTTAAGCACTGAAAGTTGTTTGTGAATTAAGGGGTTGCATACCCTTGACAGGTCGGAAAATAGGGTCATCTTTATGTTTTTCTTTAAAGTTTTAAGAATATTCGAGCAAAATTTTATTCAAATCGGTACAGTAATCTCTGAGATATTTTTGGTACCGCAAATGCTGTAGGTATGAAAAGGCCTTGGTAGAAAGGGCTGCTGTGGCACCACTTCTTAAGATATCAATTTTCTTTTTGAAGAGAATGTAGCTTAATTTATACCCAACAAGGTGTATATCTTGAATTTTAAATATTACGTTTCATTATACGCAAAAAAAATCATAAAAATAATTCTATTTTTCGACCTGTCAAAGGTATTTAACTCCTTAAATCAGGTGGATGCATTTCCTTCCAAATTTCGTCTCCACGTGTAGTCTGTGTGAATTGGAAACTCATTTCTGAGTTATCATAGTGGACCAGAGATACTTAGGAATTTACCTACCCTTTCTTCTGGGAGCTTTTCCTAGCTAAAGGAACGTTCGTGAACATTCCTAACGTTATTAACGTTCTTGAACGTTATTGGCATTTATTAGCTATCTAATTACGGTGGAATATAGGACGCGGAAATTATCGAAGACAAAATGCAGGTCACCTGGTCGCCCTACATAATGTGCCCTATATATATATCGAACAGGAACGCAATGCTCCAGGTGAAGTCCTTGTATACTGTGTGCAAGGAGTATTCGGTACAAGGACGTAGCATTTCGAAAATAAGCTTCCAGAGGAAATAATAAGGTTGTAAGCGTTCGGGGGTGAAAAGCGATTCCGCGATTCTGAATTATACTGGATTTAAGCGAATATGAGAATTCTCCATTTCGAAATTTCCTGGAAATTTTCATAAATGAAATGAGATATTGACAGCTAGTTCAAATATTTTAATCAACCGAAAACGCGTGATACTTGAACGTGCTCTGGAAATGACATTTTTACAGACGTTAATTAAATTTAGTACGCAAGCTCGATAATTTCAACCGAGGCCTTAACGAAACGATAATGAAGTCACGTTCTGAATTTAAAAGCTCTTGGCGGGGTTAATTAAAAATGGAATTTTATATTAATAACGTTGTATTAGTATAGGTTGCAGGTGTCAAACTGATCGTCTTATTTTATTGGAATTTTTATTGAACTTTTCTCTAGTTTAATTGAAGTTGTAAATATTCATTAATCCGTGAGATATCGTCAATATGTATAACATTAATTTTATTCAGTGAACAATTCTTTAATCTTTTGTAATTGTGATTGTTTAATAATTATTATACATTTCTAAGCTAAAAAGAAACTTAAGTTAATTCAATACGTTAGACTTCTATAACGTTAATGAATGCTAAAAATTTCCTTCAGACAAATATTAAATTATACCACTATTATTGATATCAGATAGCTCTTTATACAATTATATCTGAACTTTACAAATACGTAGGAGGTGAATTGCTCCCTGGAGAAACGTTAAAAGACTTAATTACCAAGTTTCTAAACGAGGCATCACATTAGAACGGAAAACAACACTTCGTAATCGCAGATCATTCTCCCGGATGACTGGCTCCATAAATCTTGGATGCACCCTTAACGAGTTGCAGTCAAAGTGCTTTATTAATCGTTGTGTAAGTATCCCTCGATGATGTCCTGTTTACTGTTATCCGTGACCAATTAACATCCAGAGGTCTGCGAAAATTGGTGCTAATATTCCGCTTCTACATCGTTTGCAACATGCACGTGGCTGCAATCGACCAACGCGACAGCAACGGTGGAGAGTCGATCAAAAGGGGGGGGGGGGGGAGAAGAGGGGGGGCACCTGCCCTTTGACACTTGACATGAGGTAATTAGGGGGTGTCATAAGAAATTCGATTTCCGACATCAAACTGACACGTCGCTCTTGTCAGCCCGCCTACACTGAAAATTCATAGAAATATCTCCAGTTCCGTGGGAACTGCATCGCCTAGATGGAATTATTTTGAATCTCGTTCGCAATTTACAGTTGAAGGTGGACAGCGATATTGGAAATCTTGATCGTATTATTCGGCAAGCATTTTCATAGTCTTTTCTCTTTTCTATGTGTCGTTTCCGTATCGATTGTCAATCATTCCGTGTCAATCAGTAAGGGTGAGGGATGATTTCAACCCCATGTTTTTCATTTACGCCGAATGGCCCGACGTCAAGTGGTGTCGTGGCAGTAATTTGTAGCAGCGATCTGTGAGGCATCGCATGTTATTCCGTATTTGAACTCTGATGATTCTGAATGAGTTTCATCAAGCATCAATAATTAAGAATGTGGAAGCTGACTGCAATTTTTCCCACCCGCGACGCCACCAACACAGGTGCCACTTGCCATCGGTGTATTAGGTGTATTTAAATTATTTTATTTTACTTTTTAATTTCTATTTCTATAATAAGTGCATGTATCTATAATTATTACTGTTATTATTATTAGCTACTATTAATTATGTAGATATAAAAAATAAATTTGCATCTTTTAGGTTATAAAGACGTCGAACCTGGTAAAAGAAAAAAGATATGAGAAGTCACCTTTAGCTTAAAAAATTTTCAAGCATTTTATAATTGTTTTATACTTTATAATTTTCTCTTTTTATTATCATTTTAACTTTGAAATCAACAGTCAGTCAAGGTACATGCGCTTGTGGCGCGTTCTGCGCTGAGCTTCGCGTCAGCTTTCCCATTCATAAATCACTTTTCTGTACACACATAGAGGATGTAACGCAAGCCACAAATATTAATTGCATCCTATACTTCATACAGCTAACTATCGGCAAGATCACATTGAAACTTAAATTTCTCCAAGTTCTTTGTACCAAACCTTAAACTTTTACATTGCGATGTATGTATACCCTTACCAAAGAAACGGTAAAAAAAACTTGCAAGGAAGAAGTAAGGATGAAACCTATATAAATGGCTTCGGTACCAACTTGCTGTTATCTAAATGGTCAGAGCGAAAGTCACACAGGATAAACGTCCCTACCGAATGGCTATGCCCTCTTTCTCTCTAAACTTTTTTTCGCACAAATGATATAATAGCATTACGACACAGGTATTACTGTCCGGAAGAGAGCCGAATAGACGGCGTCGAATCGGTGGTCGTATATCGCGACAGGATTCGCAACACGTCGTGGCCTTAATTGCAAATTAGCAGGGAACCGATATTGCCTTGGCCACTCGCCAACCCCCCCCGCTGCGAAGATAGAGTGATTTCGAGCCGGGCTTGATGGTGGATCCTTGCAAAAACCAGCGAATATACCAGTGGAATATTTGCTTTAATAAAGACGAAACTGTGCATTGCCAAATGCACTGACGAATTGCGTCCTCAATTCGGGTGGGTATCACAAACAAAGGCCTCTGTACAGAGCTGAAGTGTAATTCGTAGTAGGTATAGTCAAAGAGGAAGCAATTCAAGCGAAGGGTGAAAAGAGTCAGACATGTGAGCTGTCAGTAATAATATTGGCTTTCCACCAGTTCTACTATCTAGCTTGACCTCTCCTCATCTTTGTCGAATCAGCAAGATGGTTTAGATTAGAAATTACCTTTGTACGATATTCATTTATATATTTCTGTATTGTTTACCTATTTTTAAGTGTATTTAACAGAATGACACCAAAATTCCTGCGATGGTTAAAACTCAGACAGTCTCTTTTATAATTACATATATCGTTTATAGGGACAGGTTTGTACAGACGAAGCTTTCCAAACAATTTTGGGTGCCTCGAGAGATTTTATGTCCCGAGTAAAGAAGGCGAAGTCGGTTGGTTGATAAAAATTTATGATCGAGCACGAGATTACCTCATCGATGCTGCCTTCCGACGGAAGAAAATGCCCTCTACCAATTACAGGAAGCGAGGACGGTAGACCGCCACGAGCTACTGAAAATGAAGACGAATGTTAGTCGAACGTGGCCCACCGGAACTGCGATTCTTCACAGTATATTTTGCAGAGCTATTTGCATTCTAATCGCGCCACCACGAAATCACCAACTCTAAATTACTGCCGGCGGTGAAATAATCTTTCGAGGAAGAAAACCCTTTGGTACCGAATTGGAGCTTAGAATTGTTTCGGGAGGATGAAATTGCGATAAACAATTCCATTAAGTTTCTATTAAAAGTGGAACGAGTTTCTGAGTAATAGATAGTTTAGAGGGAATTTAATGTGCTTTGGATTTCATTCTTTGAAATTTTGAACGCTATACCAAGGGCTATATTAATTTCAATTTTCATGTTGCGCACGTTTCTTCTTTATTAACCCGAAATAATGTGTTTCACTTATTTTTTGGAAATAACGTACCTCTTGTAAAAGATTGTGTAAGCTTTCATGTAAAAAGAGTCCGACGTCTAACACTTTTAAATATTTTTAAGCCCTCTCAAAGTTTAACTTGATTTTTATATCAGAATTTATCTGCACTCCTTATATGTGGATTAAAAAATGCTTATGACACCGGTATAACAGTATAACACAAACCCGAATTTTGATGTTCAATAACGAGTAATTACAACAATTAATTTTAGAGAAAATTTTATGAGTTTTTCCTCATAATTTTATATCTAATCAAACAATAATCTGAAAGAGGAAAGTATTCGGATTTTGAAACACTGGAGGGTTGTCAATTCATACAAAAAAAATTACATCGTGAAGTTGAAATTGAGAAATTGAATTTTAGCCACTCTGCAGACCACTGTGCAATGTGAAAAATCGATCCCGAAGAAATATCCTACACTTTTATTAACATTCTGTATTTCATCGCAATTTGCGATTTATTCCATGCTATCCATGCATCTTGAGCTGACAGGCTATTGTAATCGTGTAACATTCCGCAGGAATAAATTATAGATTCATAGTGAATTTCATATAGAGTCCGCTGAGTTCCTGATATTATTACGTCAGCCATCGCGTGATTATGCATACATCCATGACAGCTTAAGCCAGGTTGATCCAGAATGCAGATATACAGAGTCCGGAAATTCTAATCCTAATTTCGATATCGAAGCGTGTGTCACGAATAATCACGATGGGGATAAACAGAAATTCAATTGCTGAAAACTGACTGTGAAGTCTTTCAAACCAGAGAGGGTTGCCTTTGAATCTCACACTCATTTCAAAGTGAATAAAGATTTATCGTTAAGAAAGAATCTTTGTATATCAATATTTCACATTTTTGCTGTTCAAAGTGTACTTTGCATCTGCATTTATAAAATCCATTCACGAGTAAAACTGACTTCCCCGATTTGTTTCATCGAATCTCAGAATACACGCTCCTCCACGCGAATATTTGTAGGGAGAAATCGGATGTAATATAGCATCGCAGCGGGTAATCTGAAACGGAGTTTCTACCGAATGCACCGAGATTAAATTAATTCCATGGTGGTTGTAGAACGGCCGCGGTGAAAAAGAATCTGGCAAGACCTCTCAAAGTTTCAGCGCGAAATCCGAGAATACCAGGGTGAATATAGAATTTTTTTCAGCGCTTCATGCATAAAAATATTAAAATGGGGATTAGCGGGGGGATGATTAAAGTGGTAGAGGAAAAGAAATGTAGCACATAACTGGTTGAGCTTCACTCGTAAAAGCAAGCATTGTAGCTGATGTAAAAACTACTGGCGTAAAAAAAGGATCAAGTAAAGCTATAAGTAACATCGAATAAAAGGTATCCCCTATAAGCTAATTTTTTAAGTACTTTATGTAGGACATTATTGAGAATTACATACAATTTTTACGGATAATTGGGTCAAGATATGCAGGAAGCTACGAACCCTCAATGATCTGAAATTGAGTAAATTTACTTTAAAGATTTTAATTGTTAAAGAAAAGTAGCTTTATTTCTATTGGGTATATTTTATTTCTTATTATTGTTTTAGAATGCTCTTTAATAGGTTATTTAATAATTATTTTTATAATTAATATTATTTTAAATTTTCTACAGTTTTTGTTTTTTAAGCCTAAAGTGGAAAGATGGCTTGGTAGTTTTAATAATTGTATACCGTAGGAGTTGTTCTATAGGTTGGTAATTTTTGCAAAATAAAGACCACCAAATTATGGAATCCGCACTGCGTTTAACTAATTTTTTGTCAGTTTGAAGGTTGGTAGGTTTCCGCATAACTTGGCTCAATTTGTGCTCGTTTGTATCATTTCTAAATTACATCACATTTTTCCTAAAATCATTAAGCACTGAGTTTACTAAAAAATAATAAAAGAAGAATCTTGAATAATTTATCATACTCGTGGAATTTTATTACTTTTATATTCGTAACAGTTTCCGATGAAACCTATATTTGCGGAGTCTAATAATTGCTTACGGTCGAATGAATCCACCTTCATTCCATTTATTTCCATTATTACCCATATTCGCGGTTCACGTGCTCGAATATTAATTCAACAATCGTTTGCTGTACCCAAAGCGCAAAGGTCTGTCACGTTCACTCTATTTCCCAGCAGTTCTTTGGTTCTCGGTGAACTAAAGGACTTGTCAGAAACGGAAATAGGTCTTTAAATCCTGGGGAACATAAAGGGTCTCTCGTCGGCCGCTCTTGCAAACTGAAAGTGTTTCCACGGTCTCGAGACATTCGAGGGGTCGAAGTTTGACGTTGAAAGGCTCTTCGTACAGTTGTTGACACCGTCGCCAGTGATTAGTGCGGAAAACCACGTACATAGACGAGCTAGTGGCTGTCCACGAGTCTGAAGAGCTCTTCGGAACACCAGCAGCCATTACAATGCGTTACTGTCTCGAGTAAACGCTAATTAAGCCGCGTACGACGCTTCCAAAAAGCTAAAAGAAACTAAAAAATTATAAAACTAATGGATAATGAAAAGTTTCAAAGATTCCAAATTCTGCTTGCAGGTTGGAGATTCTGTAATTTCTTTCTACTTTTTATTGCGTAACTCGAAATTCACCGACGCGCAACCAGAATTTAGAACCTTTGAAACATTTCTTATTACAAACGAATACAGAAACCCAGTTGCTGCTAAAGTGATCAAATAGATTCGAAATGAATCTTGGCCTCCTTAAACTCAAGTGAATTTCCTTGTTTCGTCTGATCGGAGAACAATTCTATTCCCTTTATGCCGCAGTGTCTTTGAAACAGGTACCTTTCTCGGTAACTGAATGCTCGCGTGGTTTAAGGGCTTCGTATTGTACTGTCGTAATTAAATTGCAATGATTAAAAGCTGCATTTTCCAGCGTTTCGTTTGTTCATTATTATTACCAGCATCGCTGGGAGATGCCATGGGAACTAGTTTGCGTGTGCTCTGCTCTTTAAATTATTCACAGTAACAGGGTACTGAACAATTTTCTCCACAATGCATAATCGGTAAAGAAATGCGTCTCTCGGCTCGGTAAATTAAATATAATAAATATATATTAATAAAAGTGTTTGCAAACGCCGGGGGAGGGGTGCATATTAATTGGTTTTGGATTGTGTAGAGAATTTTTCGCAGTTCCCGAAACTAATAGAAACTTCCAAGGGGCGAAAGAAAACTGCTCACGTTGGTACTCTAAGGGAAAAGTTACTCTCTTTTGCCGAGGGTTGAACCTTCTTTCCCGAAATGGCCCGGGTAAAATCTGTTCATTGCTGGGTTCGCGCGAAAATATTCTTGGCCAGTAGAAATTTTACGGGCTTGTCGAAAAGAATTATAGAGGAATAGTATCAACTATAAATTACCCAGATTTACGATCAGTTACAAAAGACAAATTCTACAAACGATATGCCGAAAGCTGGCTATGAAACAGCAATAATATATCAATACGGAATGAAAACTGAAAGGAATTCCATCCTGGCATCTTAAATTTTATCATAAAGATTAATAACTCGCAAGAACAAATAAGTTGTCATTTGCAGCGAACGAAAAATTGTCGCCCATTACTAATTAATAATGTTAGTAAAAAATATTTAAAAATAGAATACAACAAAGTGTCGTGATCTTAAAAAAAATTCCATATCGTCTTAAAAAATGAACCCCTATACGCGTCACAAACAATGTGTAAGAGTGTCTCTTATTTCTTCAGGGACCAATCCCACTCTACATGTATCGTGTATTATCGGCTCGCATCGCCTCTGTTCTCATGGGTTCTTAACATACGGAACCCGCCCCCTCGAATGCAATAACGAATACATGAATACCAGCGGGAGATGATGCATAAAATGATTTCACATTGCCTGGGAACGGTGCTCTAACGATCATCGACTGATTCCCCGCGTCGTTCGAGGGAGGCATAAAGGTTCGCTCCTAAAAATACTAAGGGGGCTCGCGTAGGTACAAGGTCGAGGGGTCGAAAGGTCGTGGTCGCAAAGGGACGTCCATCTCCTGTATGTATCCTTTTATCTCGCCATGGACGAGCAGCGCTATTTCTTTCAGGGCCCTTACCCTTGCGCCATTACCCCCATTAAGTCGGCCACAGTCTTGTTTCCATTCTCCTGAAAGTGGCGAACATCGATCAAGCTGTGCATACGCGGCAAACAGAGTCCATTGTGTTCCTCGCCCCGTCGTCGTGCTTCTTCCTTGGGTGTCGGGTCATTGGACCCGCTGGCTATCCCCCTTTCAGCAAGGAGGAAGCTTTATTCATTGCGTGGCGACGGGCTTTTTCCGTGCGTTTCTGATTTATGTTGAGACGAAAGTAAATTAGTTGAGCACAGTGTTGGCTTTTATCGAGCCTAGCTGCACCAGGATGTATTATAGAAACATCCCGCAGCGTGCCACTGCTCGTCTACGTCCGAAAGCAGTGATGTACTGCTGGACATTATTCTTTGCCGATCGGTCGCGCAAAAAGTTAAGCGAAATTCATGTAAAGTAAATAGCGTATCATCTGACACATAGATGGCATTCATTTAAATTATCAATTATTAGTTAGAAGAAGATGGCGTATTACGACACAAAGCGACAAATTTTGTCGTCAAATAAATGTGTCGCAATAAATTAGTTCTCGTCTTAAGTTTTATAAAGTTGTAAGTAAATTTTGTGTATTCAAATTGTTTTCTCGGTCTCATTTATCTTTTATATGATTTTTAAGAGGATTGTATATCGTCGGTGATAGTGCAAAACCGCGTATGAGCAGTTTGCAAATACCGCGGATATGCATTCTACCGATTTTACAGGAGGAAGAGGAAACTTAATATTTTAGCCATTATAAGGGATTTTTTTGACTGAACTTTTTTGGGACAGTTTTAGCACTCCTTGTAATAAATACTAACATCAATGGTCTGACTTTCAAAAAAAGCGAAATAGCGCTTGGCAACTGTGGGCGCGAAATCTCAATTCTGCTACTTTTGCAGATCCGCGGTATTTACACACAGCTCATTCGCGGTTTTGCACTATTGCCGGCGATATGCATTTTCTTGGGCATTTATTTTCAATTAAAGAATACATAATCATATATTCGGCATAATATAGTGTCGAACAGTGTATGTTGAACTAACGTATACCCGGTGACACATACATATATGAAGGGTAAGGGGAAAACAGGGAATGCCACAAAACAGCTTTATCGAGAAAATAAAGTTTTATTCCTTTAATCCACCAGTAACGAAACAAGGTTCAATGAATTTAATTTTCTTCTTAAATAATTTCTTGTTTGACATTGACGACAGAAGCTTATGCTTAGAAAAGAGTGGAGACATTCCGTATTTTGTTCCAGTGCAGAGTGGACATTTCCTGCTTTTAATCAGTATACCAAATCTTTAACGTTATCTTACGGTGGAACAATACTTGAATTTTATAACCCTTTATGATTCGACAATTTTGTAGCCCCAGTTGAGACCAAAAATCTATGCCATAAATCGCAAAATCAGGAAAAATGGACATGTCTCGTTTTTCCCCTTGCCCTTCATATATTAAATATTCCAAAAGAATTAATCTTTCAATTTTCATAACGTGTTTACTTTCTTTAATGACACTGTGAAGCTTCATCAACGATCGCAGATAACAAGTGCAATCTAACTATTTGCAAATACCGTTCATTCTTTCAGATCTTCCAACTAATCCGATAGTAATTAACGCTGTCGATTCATCGCGTACTTAATACCTGAGCAATTGTGAGATTCGTGCCACCGATCGCTGAATACCGAATCCATTTTCTATTTTTTTTTGGCGTTGCGGATACATGCTATCGAAATCCGATCAATGGGGAGGAAAAGGCTGGATATCGTTATCATGGTTTTCTCGGTTATTCCCTGGCGCTTTGCTCTCCCGATTGCAAATCGAGCTGCAAATATAATCAGACACGAGTCGAAAGTATTTTCGTTCCGTTTTAATAAAACAATCAAAGGGAGCGGTTTATTCCATCCTCCCTTCCAACGCGGATTTTTCAACGTTTCGCCGCTATTATACGAAAACGGAAAAGGAACAAAATTCCCGTGCCCCTTTTCCCCTCCGTTTCTTTCTTCCAAATATCACATAGCACCACGTGGAGCAAACGTGACACTTGTTGGTGTTTTCGTTACATTCGGGATGAAAACTCGGGAGGAGGTTAATTGAGGACTCACAAGGGACGTTTCTATATCTCGTTGCCTCAATTAACCAAAGTAATTAGCGAGGAATAAGATGAATGCCGCGTCTAATGTCTTCTAAAGCCAGTAAAACTTTGCGTTGCAAGTTAGAAGCTTTTGATCTTTCAAATTGAATAAAATTCGTCTCGTTTAGAAAATGATTTTTAAGTTACTGTATTATGTATTACAGAAGGTATGTGGTACCAAATGATTCCATTATTCACGCGTGTTATTATTGGACAACCTTCGGGTGCTAACAATGGTAGACAATGGAAGCTAGCAGAGCACGGAAATTCATGTCAACACGAGGGTGCGGGAGGGAGTGGAGTGTGGGATAAAGGGTGTCCAATTTACAGGGGAATCATTCAATTTCCACGGGCCAGTAATTGGTTAACAGAAGGACTCCAGAGTACTACATTTCATCGGCTCGCCTTACGGCCCATTACCCCCCTCGCGTTTAGTCGCGCATCTGAAGGGATGAAGCGTAATATCGTGAGCAGATGGGGAAGCAACAGGGTCGCCGCGTTCGCGAAACCGCCGCCTTAATCTTAACCCCCTTAACCGCCAGCAGAAATTCGCGGCCTTATTCCTAGAAACCCTTCCGTCGTATCCTATAAAAATTTCATATTGCTCGCACGGCCCCGCAAATAACAATTTACCATTACATCTGTTCGCATTATCCAACTGGTGAGCATTGAAGTTTCGGAGCTAGGAAATTGTAGAATTATTTTAATATTTGATATATCTGTGCGTGTGTTGGCATTGGAAGAGTAAAGGGAAAAAACCGCGAATGTCCATTTTTCGTGATATTTCGATTTATAACATATTTTGTTGGCGATAACTGCGAACAGAACTGTCGAATCACAAAGGGTTACAAAGTTCAAATTCCCCCATAAGATAACGTTAAAGATTTGGTACCTATACTGGTTAAAAACAGTATAGAATGTCCTCACTCTTTGCCTAAACATAAGCTTCTGTTGTCAAGTTTAAACAAGAAATTATTTAAGAGGAAAATTAAATTCATTAAACCTTGTTTCGTCACAGGTGGACTAAAGTATTAAAACTTAATTCTCTGTTTTTTTCCCCTTAGGGGGAGTTTGGGCACTTTGATGCAGGGGGCACAATGAAACATTAATATTATCTTGATATTTATACGGTATCATCTTATAATCTTATATCATCTTTCAAGATCATAGAGTATACTGTTTTGTGACCATTTTTTGAACTTCTGACTGTTTCTAGATATCAAGAGAATATTAATGTTTCATTGTGGCCCTTGCACCAAAGTGCCCCAACTCCCCCTACCTTTCATTTATTTAAATTCTAGCTAGTCTTTATTTGTTAGATTGTTATCACTGGTGTGCTTGGGAAATTCTTTTGCTTGAAACAATGAGGGATTCCAATTTCTACATTTAGGAAGAAAACATCAAACTGCTTGGCACCTCGGCAAAACGAAACCGTGGGACTACTCAGACTAAATATTTCCTGCATCATCTCTCACTGGAAAATTTTATTTCCAAAATCACTATCTCCACGACTGTCGTTAAACCGCAGCTGAGCGGGACGAAAGCTAGGTATGTTTTGTCCACCGCTTTGAAGCAAATCTTATCAGAGGGATGGAAACGGGATAAGGGGCGATGCACGATCGCGAGGAGATACCAACTCGTTCTCTTCCTGAAGTTAACAACCCTCGAACCAAGAGACGATAACACCATCGCTGGTTTTACGATCGCGGTAACCCGAAATATAAACGTCCGTAAAAATTGCTGTCATCGTAAATTCCTATATCGCGACGCTCGAAATATTCAAATTTCAAGGGTGCCTTCTTCGTACAACTTCCGAGGAACCTGAATTCAACCACCTTTACGAGGGTACACGCGTCGACCGACACGAATCCCCTTTTTCCGTCGTAAAGTTTGATTAAAATTTATTTACCCTAGCCTTTATCCCACATCACCAACAAATTTCTGGAATAGAAAGATACGGAATATTCCGAAAATTTTAGCAAACCAACCGTTGACATCCGCGGAACAAGTTTCTTGGGCACAGAGAAAAGTGGGAAATGAAAACGTACAGCGCGGAGCCCATGTAGGAAAGCTACAACTTCTGTACAAGTTTACTTGCAAGAAATGATGTTTTAAAAACTTTCGATGTGAAGGAAATTAAGACAGCGGCGAATGCGGGGCACGTAGTCGACGGCAGGAAAGTGTTTCCGAAGGAGTCGACGTGACGTAAGAACTTGCAGGGAAGCTTATTAAATAATATCTGAGGAATGCAGCGCCAATGTTCAGAACGAATGGATACGTCACGTGGATGGAGGTACGAACGTTAAAAGTGGTTGGTACGCTGGGTATCGTGCCTCTGGAAGAGGCTGCGTTACTTCTAAGTCACGTATCATTTGTATCTCGATGGTACGATGTTCCCCTTTGAACTTTATCGATACCTACGTCTTACCTCGAAGCGTCCCCGTTTCGCTGGCTCCGTGGAACAGATGCTAGGTAGCGTCAAAGAAAGACGTGAAAGTGGGGTAGGGTATGAGCAAGGAAAGGGAAAATGCCGGCCTCTAAGTCCCGGGTAAGCGTTTCCCGCATTGAAATTCCATTTTCGAATGGGGGAGGCTCTTTGTGCTCTCTCTCTCCGCGGGAGAAAATTAAATAAACGAAGAACCGGATGAAGGCAATGTCAGATTTAAACTCGTACGTCGAGCGTCCAAGTAACAGAATATAGGTATGGCCTACATTGCGCTCGATGACACGAGCTCGCTGCAAAAGTGTATTTCACCGGGAATTAAATTGCACCCGCCCTTTTACTGAGGTTGTAGTATCCGGTAAAGTTGCCGCTTGTTCGTAATTAGAACGAGCTTTTGAGGAGCGAGCCTTTCTTATTTTTCTCCTTTAAAAATACTTACCTCTGCTCGAAATCGCCTTATCGTTCACGAAATTCTGGTGTTATAGCCGACGATGTATTTTTATATATTTTCACAATTGCTTTCGTTAAATTACACATGAGTACAAATTAGAGGAGGGCCGGACGGTGT
The DNA here is from genome assembly GCA_947577245.1 of Andrena bucephala. Lineage (NCBI taxonomy): Eukaryota > Metazoa > Arthropoda > Insecta > Hymenoptera > Andrenidae > Andrena > Andrena bucephala. Next base: position 17,330,450 of record OX387717.1, on the reverse strand, counting down.
TAGGAAACACATCACTGCCCATAAGCAGGATGCCTATGACCAGTGATGGGTTCAAGGGTACTAAACAGTCGTTTTTATCGAAAATTTATTTTTCATTTAATTACAAAGAAATAAAATGAAGCTGCAACTTGTTCTTTGACACAAAGTTTACTAATATAAGTCTCAGTTGCAACTTATGTCTTTGTAATTAATTGGAAAAGAAATGCTTCATTTTCGACAAAAACGACTGCCTAGTACACTTAAAGGAAAATGCCCAGGTGGCAAACGTTCTGAGGAGCCCATTTTTCCGGAAAAATAAAGATGTAGTTCACTAAAAACAGGGTAAATGTAGTAGCACAGAAAAAAATTATAGTGTTTGGATAAAATCATAACAGGCCCGGTGGGGTCTTCTGTGCTGGAGCCCAGGCGGCAACTGCTCACTAGCCGCCCGTTAAATCTGCCACTGAGCAGGACACTTACTACTTTTCGGCGTCACTGCACCATAATTCTGTTATTCGAGGACCCACCTCGCGTCTTCTCATATTTAAAATAAAGTTCGCCACTTAGTTAAAACGCGTGTGTTTCCCTACATCGTGACAGCGGCGTCTTATTTCGAAGGTATTCTGCTCGACTTTAACGAGCGTGCAATGTTAGACGGCGCACATGGAAATGGAGCTTCAAAGGAGGAGAAATCGTCGGATTTCCCCGCGATCTACCATGGCCGTTTATTAATACCGTATCCGACGGAATATACGGCTTCGTTGCTTTGTACAAATTAGCGCAGCAGGCCGTGGTTAACAAGGTGAACGTGGCGTATTCCAGAAGTACGATATCGAGGACCCGGCCTGCTTAACGAGGACACGTTTCTTTTTCTTCCTCCCCGTCCCTCGGGCGCGGTTTATTCGATCCCTCGTTCTTCTCGCTCCCCCGGTTTGTCTCGAAACCCGACCTCTCAATTGCTTCCTTTTTGGATTTCTATCCACACCCCCCCCCCCGCCCCGCCGTCCCGTTCTACTTAGTCTTAACGCATTTTGTTGTTTGTTCTTCCAATTCGCCCTGGTTCTTCTTGAGTTTCAATTAACCGATTCGCGGTACAACGCAGGAGACAATGCCAGCTACCTTTTCTTCAGCTTCAATGAAGTTTCGAGGGAGGAGCTGAACTTCTCGTACTTTGCTGTGTTGGAAAAGGATCTCCTTGCAGCAGACTTCGACACTTTGTTGTCGGCAAACAGGATTCGTGGAAATACTACTTATTGTTAGCCTCCACTTTATTGTGTATAAATTGGTATCAATTACGCCATAGAAGGCAAGCTTTAATTAATTCATTAAAGGCCACCTCTGTTTACATTTACATAATGCAGGTTATTCAGAGTTGGCAGAGACCTCGGTTCAAGTTTGAAAGTGTTTTGTTTCGGTAAACAGAGCCCAGTTGGAATCCGCTGAAGCTTAACAGACAAAACATTTTTACCTTTTTGTAACAGTGCTTTCAGTAGTATTTTCTGTTTACTTATTGTGCACAAACTTTGCTCCTTTGTCTGGCCATGGAAATCGATTCTCTAACGTGAGAAATTGTCAGATGCTGCTTTCTATCTCTCCTTTCATTTTTTATGCGTCTCTGTCTCATTGTTACAGTGTAGCGGGGTACCTACTTTTATAGTGTGGCTTCTTTGTAAAAAAATGTGACGTTCCTCTTGGCGATTGTGTCGTCAAGTCAAACGCGTGTTTGGCTCTCCTCACAGAGATTAATCTTCCGGCTGAAATGGGGGGAATTGCGACGGATTTAAACTCTGTCCTTCATTTTTCACAACTGAATATTCGTCTTAGTAATTATCTCTTGGTATTTAACCCTGCAGTGCACACGTAAATTAAAATTACACCACTGCACACGTTGGTCCTCACAGGTCCATATTTCCAAATCTAGGAATGGACAGATATTTTGAGAAAAAATATTTTTAGTTTCCACGAAATCTTATTAAGGGGACCGTCCGGTCTAAAAATCGATTTGTCTTTTATTTCATTTTTCGAATGTGTAACCTTTTGAGAATACGTGTTTAAAAGGATTTTTTGAAATTCGTAAAATTCTCGAAGTTATAGGCATTTGAATAGCGGGAAATGTGTACGTAAAACCCGGCCACTTGGCACTCAAGTAAAACTTTAAACGCGTTTTCCTCGAATCATGATTTTCCCGAACGGTAGACAGCATAACAAAAGAAATTATTAACCGATTCCATAAAACTTGGTGGCATTTTCTTTGGAAATGAATTCACTATCGCATCACCCTTTGACTATCAATTTTAGAGGTCATAGTTCTTCGTTATTAACATTTTTAGGCGCAGAATTACCCCCTTTTTCGCATGTTTGTGTTCAAACGTGTACCAAACATCGCCATTTTGCTTTATTTGCCTTCTTAAAGGCTGATGCGATAGTGATGGATACAACATATAAGAATATATTTGGTTTTTTGATTTCAAACAATTCCACCTCGAGTTCTACTGTCTACCGTTTCCGTCTCTTTTGTTGCAGCAGTGCACTGAGCGCCATGTAAAATTCGAATCATTATAGAAAAATGAAAAAAAAAAAGAAGTTGTTATATCCTTGAAGAACGAATAAAGAAAGGCCATAAAGTTTTTTACTGCAAGTTGTATACTTTTTTGAAGAAAAAAATCCTAAAGATCACCTATTTTTCGAGCGTTTTGACCGGACGGTCCCCTTAAGAAAAATATTTATAACGAAATGGAATACTGAACAAATATCTCTTTAACACTACGCGTCATCGCCATCTGAATCTTTCTTAATATCATGAGAAGAGGCTTACAGTCTTGCACAAGCTGTGATACAATTTATTTAAACGTTTCCTTTCTTATATTCACTTAACTGTTAATTTGGGTCTGTCAGCGTCCACGCGTGCACTGTAGGATTAAGCGCCTATGTTACACCCTGTCTCAGAAATCTGTCTTTGAAAGAAAATAATCGAGAATCTCTGGTTTCATAAAGTTTGCAAATTATAGTTTCTATAATTAATCTCGTTTTTCCTTCAGGATCATTTTGCTGCCACTGTAAAATTCGCCCAATTACATGGAGACATTCTGCAAACATTAGTAACGGCGTGAGAAACACTTCGATTGTAATATGTCTCATATAAATCTCTTAATGTGATTTATCGTTAAAGGGGCGACTTAAAACGCCATAAATCCAAATCACGGTATAATAAATCCAGACAGAGGGACAATAAATCCCCCTCAACTACCACTACGCCGACGCGTAACAGTGTGTGCTTCTTGAGTAACGTATTACCACGTGGATCGTTGTCAACGCACAGTAGGATGTGTAACACATCGCCAAGTCGATAAGCAAGATATTGAGGAAATGTTTACGATCTATGGAACTGTTGTTTCCTATGCAACCGTGTCTCCTCTCTACTATCGTGTTGAACCTTAAACGTTAATCAGGCGACAATTTCTGAACCGTCCACCTTGGAAGCTTATTTTTTGGCATAAATCACAGAAGAATCTGAGGATTTCATTATGCATCAAGTTTCTCCGTGTTGGTGTTTTTGCTCTTTCTTTATATTTAAGAGACTCTACCAACGGCTTCGTGTCTCCTGGAAAAAAGAGAAGGATAAAAGGAGTCCGCCGATATTTTACTTCGTTTTTTGAAGTATTCCTTTGTGCCTCGATTTGTTCCTTCGGTCCATTCACTCGGATCGTTAGCTATCGTCTCGAACAATTTCCCCGCGCCCACGAAATTAACCCACTTTGGTCGTACCAGCTTGACAATTCTTTAAGACCACCCCGAGAGTATCGCCTCCAGAGGTAGGAATTTCTGAGGGATGGAGAGGAACGTCGCGACGATAACAAAAGAACTCTAACGGGCTTACATTCAGATCCGGGCGTCTCTAGAGACTCCGAAAAGTCCCGTCTCCCTTGGCGGAATATTTTAAGCTCTTTCACGTGGCTTCTCGCGAAACATGGCACGTAACTGCTCTTTTCCGTCTTCCCTTTTCCACCAACGGTTCCTGCTCATTTCGTGGCCGGTTCACGCGTCGAAGAAGAACACCGACGTCGAGCACCGCACCTTTGATGTGGGTCCATTAGCACTATTTGCAATTAATTGAAGTAACGAGCAGCCATGGCATCCAAGGCACCGTTCAGTTTCTATTCGGTGGCCGTTCGTTACCTTCACGGTATCGAATAAACTGCCCCCTTTTTACTTGAAAATCAGATTTGCTGTAAATGTTGCTTCCAATATTATAACTGTACCTTCATTAAATTATGAAATTAGAATTTCATGGAGATCTGAGGTATTTTTTCCGTGCTCAAAATCATTCAGGGGTTAGACCACCTTGTGCAGGTCAAGAAATATCGCATATTTGGGAATTTTTTCTAAGTGACAAACACACTTCTTTATATAAAAAAATTTCAATAAAGATAGAGACATCTTTGAATGATATAAATCTTTTTTTTCAAGTTTTCTTTAAAAACAAATGTGGCGGTCGAAAGTATACCATAGAGTGTACGGATTGACGGTGTACGTTATTTCTAATGAACGGGTTCCTGAACCAAAATTGTAATAATAGAATATTAAATAAAACTACGTTGTTCATCGGTCGAAGTTCAATTTTTTTAATATTTTAATTTTTATCTGACTTTTGATTACTGATTTTCATACACACGAAACTGAGCTTCTTGCTTCGAAGTTTAACGATTTTGTTATTTTTCAACCAATTGAAAAAATTGAACAACTTAGTTTTATTTAATATTCTATTATTAAAATTTTGTTTCAGAAAACAGTTCATCAGAACATTTACGTACACGTACACATACGTTCACGTATACTCCATGGTACTCTCGATCGCCGTATTTATTTTTATAGAAAACTTTAAAAAAAAAAAAAGAATTGTAAGTGTATTAAAAAAATTTAATCGAATAATGTGTTTTTGTTTCTTATTTTCTTAAATCCCCAAAGATGCGGTATTTCTTGACGTGGCCAAGGTGGTCTAACCCTGAAACATCAATATTCTCATGACAGATTCATAATTATCACAATTATAATTATCATAATTAGCGTATTACCACAATGTAGCTTACCATAAGGACTATCACTTCCAACAACAGATAAATATATACGAATTAACAAGTGCGTAGTACACACCAATCTCTCGTCCAGCCACATTCTAATAATTCACAACCCAGCCCGACACAAACTCACATCCACACAAAACTCCCCAGACGCACGAACGAACCACCCTACATGCTTCCATTACCAAGAAACTCCGCAATTTTCCCTGCAAGTATCTCAGACGTTTCTAACCACACCCTGGTTTATTCCAATCCACCAGAATGAAACCGATTCAGTGGAAACGATCCTTTTCCCCGAGGAACGAGACTCCGAGCCGCGCACGTAAACAGAATGGTATTCCCAGGGACGGCAAGGAAAAATCTGTTCCAACGACTCCTCCATTTCGATTAATCGAACGTTCCGCGCAACGGTAATCGGCGTCGTTCCGGCAGAACGCCTTCATTTTCGTATCGGCCAGGCTCCAGTGTATACCGTCGGGACTTGGCTGTGGCGTCGATTCTTTTAGATTTAAATTAGACCCCGCCGTCCAAGGATCCTTCAAAGACACGCCCTCTTAGAGCGCTTTTCTATCTGCATATTTTTCATTTTGCAATTTTCCTTGTCACCCCTACCGCGCTCTTTCTCAGAGGAAGGTGGGTGGGGTCCCTTCGACTGGCTTCATTCGAGCAGGCTATTCTTTTAGCACGTTCGCCCGCCCCAAGCAAGAATTATTGCGCTCCACGCCGCACAGTGGGACAATTTGCACTTTATTGTTGGCAAAATTGTAGAACTTTTGATCGAGGTAAGATTAATCTTTTGCGAGGTTAAAGCTAAGCTGTTGCAGAATAAGGGAAAAATATTTAAAAACTATGGCAAACAAAGTTTTCACTCTGAAAATCTGTCAACAGTATCTTGAAAGGCAAGGCAAATTCTGCGGCCATGTTTGAATTCAGTGCGTCAAAATCTATAAGAAATGATGTATAACAATTGTTGAGGAAAAGCTTCAACCACACATTATAACGGAAAACGGTAATTTTCTTTGAAAGTGTCAACTTTGACATAGATCTTCAATGTCGAAACTTGTTTGTCATACATTTTCAATATTCTCCCTCTATCTTACTTCTATCAAAAGTTCTACGATTTTGTCACAAAAAATGGCAGTTTATGGGGAAGAATACTCGACGTTTCGGGAATGCGAGTGCGAAATGGCGTCGCGATAGAGAACGGGGGTAGAAGTTTTCCGGAGAATCGAGCAGTTGGGGAAATTTGTGATTCGTTAGATTTGGGGAACAATGTGATCTGATATTAGAGCTTACGAGTACGAATCGGATCTTCCTTGGGAACCTTCGATATTCCGCCGACGTGAAAGTCACCTTAGTTAAAGATGGTCTTTGGCTGATGGTCGAGATTTTGGGTGTAAGGGATTTTCTGACAAACGCAAAGCGCGTTTCGTTGACTATACTATACCTGTATGGATTCTGTAGCATGGAAACATTTTTTAGAGGAATGTAATGTTACATTTGAGAGTCCTCAAGTAATTTAATTGCAAGGGGCTGATTGTCAGATGCAAAGGAAAGCTTCAGGTGTCTGACGCCAATTTATTGAGAATAATGGTGGACTTTGAGGTTCAATTGAGGACTTTGCAGCGATAGGGGTGGAGCTCCGCCATTTTTACCAACTTCAAGTAAATTAGAAAAAACTGTTAATGAAATTATTGCTTTGACTTAACATTAAAAAAGTAGTTACTGTGTTTTTATTTATATTTTTGGCAAATTCTTCAAATCAGGTGCATTCGTTGCATTGCGCAAAACAGTAATGGGTACAGATTCATAATTTGCAATAAATCGCTTTTTAAACGATTTCACTCAGCTTCAATCCTCTGTTTGTTTGTTTGTTTGTATGTTTGTTTGTATGTTTCAAATCTGGCAACTCAAATTTAACCCACTTCCAACTATCCAATTGTCTTGAAACTTTGCAGGCGTGCGTATTTTGGATGACAATGCAATATTTTTAAAAAAGTTCATTTCGACGCTTGATGCTGTATTAAATTGATTCATATTCTGCTATGAAAAATCCTGCTCCACAATTTTATTTAAAGTGAAAAAAACACCATTAAAATTGCCTTACAAGAAAATAATTATTTTTTAGTTTTTAGTGCATTTTTAATAAAATCGTTTAACATAAAAATTTTGTTTTATATTTTTTTTTTGTTATCGGAGTTGCATAAAACATGTACCAAACGATGTAAAATTTATTTTACACACTCTTGCTTCAAGGTTATCAAATTTATTGCAATCAAACACTGCCTCTATTTTGGGGATGTTGCATGAACCCACGGCGTGGTTGCTTTGTTGGACAATGTATTTTCTACAATATTTCACGCGCAGTAATAGGATTATCACGGTACAGCCGCTAGTGACGCTCCACAGTGGGGTAAACCAGGCTTCGAGCGCGAAAAAAATATTATTATGTCTCTAGCAGTGTTATTGATTAAGTAATGCAATGTATTTAAATGATAGATATATACATGATATTAAAAGCACAAAAAAAACAAAAATATAAAATTGTAATTTTGTTTATTTACAAAAAATAGTTTTAACTTTAATTGTATTTTAATTGCTATCTATAACTACAAGAATTATCTTTTATTGATATTCCATTGTTGTATAACTGTTTGGTAAGTCTAATAAATCGAGCATATCTGCAGGAATCTCTTCTTTTTCGCGAAATAAAAAGTTCCGCAACTCCAGAAATTGCACAGATATGCAAATTCTTTTTATACCAATAATTTCTTAAATATGTGTTATTATAAACGAAAATCACAATACATGCAAACACGTGCAATTTTTTGTACACTTCGATAAAGTTAGGATATCTGCTGACAGAAAGTATGAGAAGAACTTCAACAAATTTATCTATGTAACGTGTAAAAAATTAATACAAAAACATGTTACATCCCTGGAGGAGCACAAGCCATCACAGAAAAATAAAAAAAAATGGAAAATGCTTGCAATTCACGACTGTACACCACTAAAGACTGGAGACATTTGATGAGTACGCGTAACCGAAGTCAAGGGCGTACGGTAATATATCTGGATTTCACGTGTTTCCCGATTGCCATTTCTTAAAATACTTCATGATTTCCAGTACTTTAAGGTCTATTCAGTCCTAATAAATACTCAAAAATAATATACGAAGACCTTTTTTTTTACAATTTTTCGCGTTCGAAGCATAATTTAGCCCACTGTGGCGCCCCCTGCGTTCCACCTCCAACCCTCTGTAATCTAAACGAATTTGTCGACATTTTAACTGAAAGGTGATGTGTGTTTAAAAAGTTTGTACACTTTCCTCGATGTACCTTTGTTGATTTATATCATCAGTTAAATATTTCTACGGTGTGCGTGATCACGAGATACGGGGAAGTTTCAACGCACCATCTTCTGTTTCAACGTACCAGGGCTAAGAGAAATATCAGCTTGAACGTGATATATTAGTTGATATTTCGACGGAAGAATGGTAAAAGAGTTCGACGATTTATTAAGCGAATGCACTTAGAATTTCCAAGCGAGCTGCGAGTACTTCCGCTGAGAGAAAACTCAGCGCGCTGAAATTCCAGCGAAAAATTCCCTCGAAAATCTAGACAGCTTTGAAAGTTAATTTCCAAACTGCAGTCGAGCGTGGCGTGCTTCGTTATTTCGCCCTTCTATGCGTGGTGCAGTATATTAATTATAAAATGGAGAGAAAAACATATGGAAAAACAAGAAACTCGTCGACTGATCGATATATTGCAGCGTCGCGAAATATAGCGCACACGCGAATCTGGAAAAGGCACGGGAAACGTACGTTCGTGGTAATTGTACGCGCGTGTGACTTTCAATAATTGCGATAATTATTCTCGATTGTTCGCGATCTAATTTCTTTGCTGTTTGCCTCAATGCTATGGATGTAGAGCGCTTGAAACACTGATTTTCTACTATCCACTCTGCTTTTCAAATTGATCCAATCATAAATCATAATCAGACACCTACATTCCGATAAAACCATGAAATTTCTAAATAGATCAATGGACATATTTCTTTTAAATGTGACAAGCAGTTGAATACTGTGATAGATAGTAATATACGTGTTCTTTAAGTGACCTGAACCCGACAGACAGATAATATTGACATGTGGAACATCATCATCTATTATGCATTCTAGACAAGCGTCATTGAATGCGTCATTGTACACCACACGATACTGTCTGCCATATGAAATTTGATCTACGATTTGAAAATTAAGATCACTCTAAAACAGCATTGTGACATGTTATTAAACACCTTTCCCCTGCCACTTACATAGGTGCTAAAATGACACCTGGCTTGTTAAATGTTAAAAAGTAATAAACAAAATAAAATCTCGATGTTGAATAGATTGCTTTAACCGGCTTGCGGACCTATATGGTGGCAGAATTTGGTATCAACACGGATTAATTTTTCCTGCGGAGGAAAACATTTATTTCCAGGTTATATAATAGTTTTTGAGGATGCTGATTTGAAATTTGTGGTCATTGTTGCAAAAATAGAAACTGAGTTTCACTCCTAGAAACAACGGTCACGATTTTCACATCAGCGCCCTCGAGAATTTTTAATTTTAATCGACGTAACTAGTGACTGTTCTTGCATTCTTTGTAGGTTTCAAAACATCACTTTTTTTACAATATTTACACGAACGCAACTTTGCAAAAAAATGTCATTATTGTGGTTAACGTTACTGAAAAGTATAGTTTTTTAGCTTTAATTTCCAGTTTGGCTCGTGTTAATACGATCTCTGGTTCTTAAGTTATGAGGGAAAACACTGCCCCGAGTCAGGCTCGGGTTAATTCGCAAGCTTCTTTTCTGTACATTGAACGAGCGAGGAGTCATTTCCCATGGCAGTTTTTAACGGATCACACTGTGCTTAGCACAGCACGATAATGGACGAGCAACAAGTGACGAGGCTGAAATGCAATTGATCTTTCAGGGTTCAAGAGACGGATGGCTCCTTCTTCGAAAGTTTCACCGCGTTATCCTGGAAGCAGCAGAATAGAAGGCTCGTGGTTCTTCAGGAAGTGGAGGTCAGAGCGAAGGAACCACCACCCCCGTCCAGAGACAGCAGTTTGACGTCCTCACAGTACCGTTTCACCAAAAAGGAGGTAAGACTTTGCCGAACACTAGAAAACCTGCAATTCGCAAATTCAAAAACTTAAAACACTTGGACAAAGATACAGGGACCTGTAAAGTCAGGGGCCATCCTTAAATTACATAAGGGTCATTTTGGCGATTTCCTACCCCCTCCCTCTCCCAGTATAAAAATTCGTCAAATTTTATATTCCAACCTCTCCCCTCCTCCCTATCGTTATATTTTTTACATTGCATTTTTTCAATTATTAAAATTCTTTCAAAGGTTTATATAATTCATTTTCGTCATATTGACAATTCGGATTAATTAATTTCTCTTTGTAAGGAAACTTAAGAAATTTGCGAACCCCTCCCCACCAAGAAGCACTACGTAATTTAAGAACGACCCCTAAGTGGAAACGGATATGAAGTCTTGGGTCAAGAATTCTGTAATAACAATTTAACAATCGTACGAACGATGAAAGAAATTTCATTACTTAACCCTTAGTATCATGATTTTTTATTTCACCCTGAAAAAATTCTTATCGTTGCATTTTTACCCACACTTCATCTTAAAAATAAGCAAACAATTCCTAAGTAGTGTAACAGCTTTTTATATAAATGAAAATATGTGAATATAACACCACTGTTAAACCATGTATAAATGTATCTATGTATTATAATGATAAGCCAATGCTCGTTTCTGCAGAATGTCACACTAGTGTTACATACATTATTATGTTCGACATCAAATTTAATCAAAAAGAAAATTCGAAATAATTGAGAGAACAAATTAGCATTTACTTGGTATTTCCAGTGGTCCTGGCGAAATTAAGATGTGTAATCAACAATAGGAGACAGTGTATCACAGTAGAATTTCTACGAATGTATTTTTGCCCTATGGACACTTGTTACATATGATAATAGTAAAGTAACGCTTTTTTAGTTTATGAAAAAGCCCCCAAATGGCGCGCACGATTTTTTCAATTTGTGTAATACGAGTGTTGCACTATGATACTAAGGGTTAATAGAAAAGATTTTCAATCTCTATTCCATAGCCACGTAGGTAGAAAGAGTTCCCGAATGGAAATAATCTTCCAGTATCGTGCAAGGCTGGAAAAGTCGAGTTTAAAACGCAGACCTAAAAGCATTAGAAGACTAATCCTATCTCGTGTTTAAACCACTCTACCTTCACGTCCTAGTAATTCCGAAAGTTCGCTACACGAAACGCAACTGGTGTAAGCTTCCGGTTTTTACTGCTCGCGCGGCGCATTGCACGCTCGCCCTACTAAACGCAAAAGCTTGTACCCATCTACTATCATTTAAAACGCGGTACAGTTGTTAAACACGTTCAGTTGGCGTAACAGACCTCGCGGCTCATCGAATTTAATTGCACGGGCACTTTGAACAATTCACTTCCCTGCCACAGCGTTGTTTGTACCAGGAAAAACTAGTTATCCACATTAATCAATTAAATAGTAGCTCTTTGGCAAAGTTAATTTTTCACGTAATTATGTTTCAAGAATTTTATAATCAATTCTCCTACTAACTTATTTTACACTCTACGGTTTTGTGTCAAATGCCACCAGTTTGTATGTCAAAAACTGTTTCTTGCATCTTGTACAGCTTACAGTGTTTTATTTGAAGAGCTTTCGAGTTAACTTCTCCTGCATCTCCAAAGAAGGAAACATCTGTCTCTCCATTTCTCGTCGCGCGAGAACGTTCATTAATATCAACATCAAATTATTCGCGAGTACATCCCTTTGTCTATGAAGCACCACATTTTGTCATCTATCACAACACATACGGCATGCCAGTAACGTAGATTGCACGCGGCCTGGTAGTTGGATTTCGCTTGAAATATTACGCACGCTTGGTCAGTTTAACTGGCGCATGTTTCGATCAAAACGAAAGACAGCCGTTCTAATGATACTGCCAGTTCAACGTTCGTCAATCGGCTAACACTGGCGATACGCGGTTTCCCGATTACGCTTTGAAGGAACTTTCATGTTCTCTAAAATATCGAAAGCATCAAATTCTAAGTTAACATCACGCCATTGGTTTTATTCAATGGTTCCTTTATACCGTAGCATTTTAATAATATATTTAGCATTTAGCATTTAATAATATATTTTAAAATACATACATAAATAATGTATATATATTTAATAAGTCCGTGCCTGTATTATTATATACAGACAATAAATTAATCAGTAATCAGATTATAAAATTTACATAACTCGAAGAAAACTTAGGTACAGAAATTGATTCAGCAATTGTCGACGTGACAATTTTACTTATATTTTTTTTACGTTCTTCCCAAACTGTTTTTGCATAATTCTCTAGTATTTTCTCTAGAACTCTTGAATTATATACACACAATTACTGTACGGTGTTAGTTTTTAGTAAAACCGTGCAACGGCTATATATTCTGCTTCAAAAACCTCTTCTCTGTCCAACGCATGTATCGCGTATTGTGGCAGCCAGGATGATCCTACCTTTCGCTGGCCATCCCTGGTGTATAAGTAGATTATTGGATTCTAAGTCGACATCCCGTGGATTACCTAGTGCATCAAAGTCAACCTGGAATTCAGGTTCGCCGGATAACGCAAAGCTGGACGATGATAGAGTGCTTGATAGAGCTACACAACAGTTGAAAAACGAATTCCATGAAACTCGTAACGTTCGTAAAGCTGGCGGAGGATACCTAATTGGAAGAAGTTTCCACTCTTAAACAAACCTGGCATGTGTTGAACATTCGAGCACTTTAAGCTTTTAAGGTCAGAGGTTCCTGCTCATTTAGCTTTCGGAGTTACAACTTCTCACTCACTGCAATTTCGAGATCAAAGCTTTTTTCTTATAAAGCTATCGGGGTCAGACTTTTTTCCCCGGGATCGTAGCTCTTTTTTTTGCATGACCTTTCGATATTACAGCTGTTTGCCCTCTCGCAAGGTTCGAGCATTTCCTCCTCCATCCAGGTTTCGGGGTCAGGACCTTTTGACACTGAGTTTCCTTGAATAAGAACATTTAGTCTTTGAGCTTTCGATATTGCTGCGATTTACCATTAATATTTTCCATCGGTGATTTTCAGTTGAAATTATATTATCATTAAAAAGCTTTAGTAGGAATAGGCTTCGTAATTCCTACATGTTCTCGGGAGCCACGAAAAAAGGGGGCCTCAACAATGGGACTCGAACCCACGATCTTCGGGTCCTCCGTGCTACTAGCCAGCCACCTTACCAATGTCGCCAAAGCCGACCCTCCGCGGTCTCTTATTCCGGGTTCCCTCTTATGGGGATTTCTGATCTCACACTTTTGAACGTTCTTGAATTCTTTTGCTCAATGTAGCCACTCATTGTTGATCAATCAGAATTCCAAAATTTACTCAAACAAGGGAAGATCCCGAATCAGTAAATTAAAAAAAAATCTGAAACTTTGTGAATATATAGGGAATTTCCACCTGATTACAACGCAATTTTTGTTCGCTACCTAAATTCACTCTAAGCGGGTGTAATTGACTTCCGAAAATCCGGGTATTTTCCGAGTTTGTGTTATATCTCGTGAACAGTAAAATATTTTTTACCAAATGATAGATTAAATTAAGTAGATAAGATTAAGTAGATAAGATAGATTAAAAGAAGTAACTTTTGTCTTGATACTTTTTTTCTATCTCTTACAGTTCGCGAGTTATAACACAAAATCGGAAAATAGCCGAATCTTCATGGGTTAATTTCACCCCCTTCGAGTGTATTTGGGCAGCAAACAAAAATAGCGTTGTAATCAGGAGGAAATCCCTTACATATTCACAAAGTTGCAGAATTTTTTGAATTTTCTAGTTCGGGAATAGGGCTGCAACGAATATTCGAATACCACAGAATTCGAATAATTTCTTCGAATATTCGAAGATTCGAACTTCGAACCTTCGAACCTTCGATTATTCGAATATTCGAACTTCGAACCTTCGAATATTCGAATATTCGAACGTTCGAATGTTCTGATCTATCGAAGTTCTGATTGTACCGAATAGGAATCTGAACATGAAATAGTGGGGGTAGATTACAGAAACAAAGAATAAAATTACTATTAATGAATAAGATGGTGTCTATAAAGCGAATAATACTCTATAAATTTAGAAAAATAACGTTATAGTAACGAGGGAAAAATAAAAATATTATAGTTCCTCAAAATCGTTTATGGAGTTTTAGCTTCCTACAAAAAAGTCTGCTTATACTCTTTGTCATCCGCTTATGATGGGACACGGGTGGGCCTAGAGGAGGGGTCCCTTGGCCGATTCCATCAGGGTTGTCCACCCATTATTATAAAAATAATAATACTAGTAACTGATGGTTGTTTTCGTTTCAAAATGTATTAATTTACCAAAGATTAATAAAGTTAAAAATTTATCGTTTGAAAAACAAATAATTGTAAAGGTCAATATGAAAAGAATTTCACAATAAACTGTGAACAAATATTTCATGTTCAGATTCCTATTCGGTAGAATCAGAATTCGAACGTTCGAATATTCGAAGGTTCGAATGTTCGAAGGTTCGAATATTCGAATAGTCGAATAATTGCAGCTCTATTCAGGAACTTCCCTTGTAAATTATCTAAATCTCTATTTACTCTAAACGAATTCTCTAAAAGAATTTACTCTACAGTAGCTACATATATCCCCATTAGTATTTATCCTCCAACTTTCCACGGTCGTAGGATAGCCGTATTGTCTCTAAGAACTAAAATCCGTACAAAATGTAAATCTTTTAAAATGTGGTACCAAATTATAAATCTTTCTTCCATTTCATTTTTTCTCTGAAAATATGAACTCACGAAGCTTAGTTTTATAGTAAACAGTTACCTACTACAATTTGCTTGTATCCGAGGCGATTTCAAGTCAACATGTTAACGTTTTTAATTAAATAATTAAATCATTTCTTCATATTAATTCTAGTATATAAAACCGGTTTTTTAAATTTAAAACCCGGTTTTCGAATTTTACAAATTTATAAATAAAAACCGGTTCGTAAAACCGGTTTTTAAAAACCGACAAACCCTACCAATTATCTCTATTTGTCGTATCCCCGAGGTCCCTGTGTCTTTGACACGCGAGGAATGATCTTTGATACGTCGTTCGTTAAAGGAAGACGTGTATTTTTAGAAAATCAACGACTTCGTTATTTCACATTCAACTTGCGCCCTCTACTTCGCTTCCCGCTTACACAATTTGTGTTGTATAGTTACTTTGAAACCCACGCGGGATTTTTGGAAGTTCAGGAGACGTATCTATTAGGCAATAGTTTTCAACGTCCACGAATGATGAACGTTTTGCAGGAGGGAAATAAAACGCGATGGAGATGTATGCCTACAGAGGGCAAATATTTGCGACCACCAATGATGGTACAGGCTAGCTGATTCCATTAATATCGGCCCGTGTTTGATTTCTGCTCCGTGTATTTGCGTCTCTGTGTGCGCCCGTCACATCGTCCTTTGCCGGACAACTTTATAACCATTTCATTTATATCTTCCACGTTGTTTTCTTGCATTGGGGCGATTATTGGGGGGTGTTTTTTAATGTACCTCTTTAACGCGTGCTAATTATCTTTACTGATAAACAGGTATTTTTCATGACTATCGTTACAAACAGAAGGGGGGAATGTAATACTCTACGATATATACGTGTATAATATTTACCGTAATTTCGAAACGCGTCTTCAAGAGAATATCACACTTTTCCTTTTGAAGGATAGTATAAAATGAAATTAGTACAATCATATGACTGCATTGCATGTAATATTCATCAACTCCAATATGCCATTTGCACGGTTTAACATTACAGGGTCCGTGTAGCTGGAAACATTTGGGAAGACAGATTTCGGTGGAATTCTCCGCGCATAGTCGGGCGGTCTGAGCGGTTACGCGCAATTCTACTTCGTTGTACGTTCAGATATTTTTCTCATCTTTATCGCTCCGCCACTGGCACATTAATTTCAACTGTAACTGTTAATCTCGCCGCCTTCCCCTTTTTCTCTTTCCCAAGCTTTCATCGCTAACGTTTCCCACTAATCCTAGATACGAAAAATTCAACGCGGGGATGAAGGAAATCACTACGAAATAAAGGAGACGGTTTGCCAGCAATTTATGCATACGAGCCGGATTTTAGAATCTAGTGAAGCGTTTTTGATCAGCCAATTAAAGAAAATAAATAGATAATTGTGGGTGTATATACATGAAAAAATGTTTATTAATCAAAGAAAATTAAATGGGTACTTAGGATATGAAATTTATTCGAATTTATTGAATTTATCACGGTTATTTGATCTATCTTTGTAGGTGGAATAATGATAAATGTGTTAAGACACCTTTTGTTCTCAACGAAACGGAGATATAATTAGATTCCTCTGTGCAATCCTGTTACTAGGCTTCACGTTAGTCTTTCTGATATTTTAATACATCAAACGCAGCAATGATGACAGTAATGAGAGAATTAATTTCCACGGTAGGATTATATTTCCAGTACCGTACTTTACCCTGAAATACATATAGAGTTGAAACTTGTACAATCCGCGAGAGGCGTGTAAAATTCTCATTTCTCAACTCCCACCATTACCTGTCCGTTTTACTCGTCCTTTAAATAATACGCGGTTATAGTTCTGCAAATAAACAAAAATCTCGTAAACAAAAAACGCGTAAACAGAACGAAACATGGTGGAAGCACAGTGTTAAAAAACGAAACCAAGAATCATTATTCTGCTTGTACGTTTATATTCCCAGCATTTGCCAGAGAATCCTCATGTTTCTGAATTTCCCTCGACATTTCAAGCGCGGAGAGAATCCGTTTTGAACCCCCATTTACGGGACGCGAGCGTAAAATCAAGCCCTGTGTAAACTACAGCGTTAAATTGATAACTGGAATGTTGTAGAACTTGCAACGAGACATCAGATCATTTGGAAACTGGCCCGGTACGATGTACGGTTGAAAACATTGTTTCAGCTGGAGCAGTTGTACATAGAAGTCCTTTACACGATCGCCAACACGGTGGGCGCCAGCACAGGACAATACGCGCACTACAAAGAGGATCTTTATAGGTACGCGCAAGAGGCATTCGGCGTTCCGCAGGATCAACATCGCCGTTATCTGAATATCGCTTCTGAGGAGAAGGTACTTGCCTCTAAACGTTCCTATTACCAGCGACGCTGAAAAAGGACAATGCTTAAGCTTCCGTGTATCCGCAGGTTTTGAAATTACAAATATTTTTACGGAATTTCGAAGATCACGTTCAAATGTATTTTCACTTGGTGGTGACTTTGAAAGGTGTACAGTAAACTTTCGCTATGGGCTCGCGCTCGGTGACTGCGAGCGCTTAAAGAATTCCGTCGATGATTCCGAGCCGCTGAAAGAGCGCGAAGTGAGATAGAGTATCATATTTTCGATCTTTCGTAGCAGACGGCAGAGATGGGCAAAATTTTTATTTAAATAAAAATTTCAGATAACGAAGAAAAGTTAAAAAGTTATGCGTTATATGTTGAATAAAGTTAACTTTTGATGAATAAAGTAAATTGCTTTATTCGAAGAATAAAGTTAGTTTTCTTATTCGTCGAGCGTTTCAACTTCAGCGTCGAATAAATTTTTCAACTTTAAGTTTCGGTTTAAGTTTAACTTTATTTGGCGTCGAATAAAAAATTTATCTTTATTCGTCGAGTAATCCAAAGTTTGTTACTTTTATTCGGTCCGTTATTTAAATAATTTTTTATTTAGTTAATGCCTAATTCTGGCAGACGGAAACGTCGTGTCGACTCTTTCGTCCCCTCTCGCTCGCCCTCGGGTTCTCCCACTCTCGACCGAAAGATTCCAAGAAGTGGTGGGGATAGCAACGAGCGCTTAACGCATAGTTGAGGCGAGCCCATAACGAGTCATACTATAAATCTTAATTTCAATTTAATCCAACTCGTTTAATAAAAAATAACCTCAATCATTGTCTTTTTTATATTATTTTCATCTTAAGTCCTTATGGAAAGCAATATGTAGGTGGAGATTTCTCTACAAATTCTTCTCATCTCTGTAAGCATAAATAAATTGGAGGTTTGAAAAGTTTCCTTCTATTTGCATTCATCGGTCAATATGGCTCTTTTTTAAATAACTGCTGGATCTTCCAGCCTCCCATTGTTGTCCTGAGCGTGGAGGTGGTCGAGGCGGAAGGACTGGAAGCCAAAGACGCGAACGGTGAGAATTTGTTCAACACATTTCTCCCAGAGCCATGCACGTTCCCACGAACCGTCGATACAGGTTTATCGAGCTGACAGAGGCATAGATGAATTTCCTACACAATCGCAAGTGTAATCCCGTCAGAGTCACCGATGTCATAAACTTCGACGCCAGCACCGACGAAGGGGTGTATCTTCCAACTTGCGTGCATCTTTTCAATACTTTCAGCCTTCAGGTCTTATGCAAACATTGCAAACCCTTCGATGGCGAATCTTAACAATTCTGGCAACGATGTCTGCCCCATAGATATCGATGCCAAACAAGTGTATTTAATTCAGATTAAATACAACCTTGATACTTGATTTGCTGAGGGAATTCTTTATTCTAAGAAAGCTTATTAAAGTTCCACCCTCAGATGACATTGAATACATTGCACTCGTTATTCCTCGCACCAGAGATGGGCAAAAAATTATTTGAAATAAAATTTTTTTGCCCATCTCTGCCTCGTACCTATGATAATATTGTTGTGCCAGGCGATGCGATAATAGTGTAGCTCCGGCTGGAATTGTCCCGAATGTGAGTGTCTATATTTTCGGCAGGATTCAGCGATCCCTATTGCATGCTGGGAATCCAGCCGGGTAATACAGGTGCACCGCTGAGTCCGCAGACGAATTTAACGGCGCACTCGCCCCATTCACCCCCAGCGTGGCCGCGACAAGCAACACGGGCCCTTTCTGATGGGGCTGAAACCGAGAATTCGCATCACGAGAAACTGCGGAAGCACCATAGGTAAGTCGAGGAAACGGGGCTCCCGTTTGGACAATTCGGTGATCGATTGCGCGTGCTCTATTAAATTTTTCTAATCTCCAAACTTTCACGTAGAACAGATGTAGATTTACAATGAAAGTTTGTTCCGCAACACCTAGTTGTGGAAGTAGTAACTTCATTGGTACTTGGATCAAGACCACGCGTGGTTTGCAATTTGAATTTTATGGAATTCAATTCGCGTAGCTGTTTGAAGCAGAAAATATTAGATTGAAAGCTTGGCAGTTGCCTTTAAGCGTTCAAATATATACATACACATGTTGCACAACTAAATTGGACGGCAGTTGAGTAGAAGTTAGTAACTTAATCCCTGTGACTCTGCTTTAGCTGTATATCGTGATATGTAATTGAATAAAAACCTGTTCCCCACGAGAAGTTCGAATGTTCATCTTTCTCTAGGCTGCTGCAGAGATCGTTAGAAATAAATTACCTATACATAAATAATATTAAGTCATAAATCAATATCATACTGGAACATTCATGTAAATATACTTTACAGAATGCTAACTCATGTCTCACACCAGTGGACCCTCCGGTCAAAACGCTGGAAAAATAGGTGATTTTTATGAATTTTTTATAAGGAGAGGTTATAACATATCCTAAAAAATGTTTTTGGTTTTTATTAACACACTCGTAAGGATACAAAAAAAAATTGTTTCATGTTTTCGGTCGTGATGCATTTTCTAGGTGGCGCTTATTGTTAGTGCAGCGCTGCCAAAAAGAGATGCCTAAACGGTAACCGCGATTTCAGAAGTTCCAATGAACCGATTCAAAAAAGCCTTGAGGCATTTGATTCCTAATTGGTCCCGCTGTCGTATGAACCTCTAACATAATATTTTTAAACACAAGTTTCTTTTTTATCTGCACATTTATGCGTAAAAGTATCTGTTTTTGCACTATTTCGTTCAAATGTGCCCAATCATCGTAGTTTTGGTGTTTATTTTTTTACCGCGACAGAGGACAACGCGATAGCCATTGAAATAAATTTTACGAAATTTTCTCGATTTTTGATTTTAGACGATCCTGTGAGTAAATTTCTTGGTCCCGTTTAGGCATCTCTTTTTGGCACCGGTGCAGTAAACGCCACCTACAAAATTCATCAATATCAAAAACATGAAACAAAAATTTCTTTTCATACCCTAAGGAGTGTATTAATAATAGTCATAAACATTTTTTAGAATATTTTATAACATCTTGTAGAAAATTCATAAAAATCACCTGTTTCTCGAGTGTTTTGACCGGAGGGTCCTCTTAATATAACAAACAAGAGTCAGGTACACAGAAAAGCCATTACGAACTCTAAATTACACCAGAAAACGGTATCAGCGTGGACAAAAACGGATAACAAATTCCAACAATCAATTCTAACTAGCCAAACTTTCATTGCTATCTAAAAAGAATTACTGTGTGAACCACAAATCACTGACATCGCGACAGTTACACGTTCGCCAACCCCTAACAGCCCCACTCTGTAGGAGAAATGATAAAGTTACCGTCAGGATATTGGAGCTTCACGAACATCTTAAACGAATTACACTCCATTAGGGCTGGGAACAGCGCTCGTCCCCCAATTAATCCCATATTCACACCGAAACAATTCTCGGTACGAAGGAATCCATCAGTGTCCCACCTGTAAGTTCGTTTACCGGCTGAATTCGAGCAAGTTACCTCCAGCCGCGGTAATTATCACCGAAGGAAAGGTACGATGCGTGATCGATTAATCTCGTTACGAGGTGCTTGATCGATCACCCGAAGGAGCTGGCACGCCGCGCGGAACAGAGGGGTGGCCCGTTCTCCATTCGCCTACTCGACTGACACTTTCACAATGCGCCGCGATAACAATGAGCGTTTGCCGGATGCGGCCAGTTCCGTTTGCAACGGTCCCAGGCAGAATAAGGCCGTGGTGCATTCAGAACCACGCGTCCCGCGGTTCTATCTCGCGGCCATTGTCTTTTCGTAGGCATCGAAGCTGGCCGCAGCGGTTAACTCAGTCGCGCCGCGGCGACGCGCCAAACGAAATCGCCAGGCCTTTCGTGTTTGACCGCGTGCCATCTGACAGCGCCACGTTATCGTCCTTCCACCCCGATTCCAGCGAGACAACCATGCCGAACGTGGAGAAGCTGGCCCTCAAGCACCTGGAGACTCTGTGAGAACAATTCCCATGGAGACAGCGTCGCATTAGGAGTAGATCATGATTAATAATTCGGCTCGCGGTACACAGGTCTCCCAGGGTGTCTCTGATAAGTTGGATCGTGTGATGGGTGAAATTGTAGCGGGCTAGTGGGGTTGATAAATGTTCGGTGCAATGATAAATTGGGTTTAGTATTCGGTGGAGTTTGAACCGTTGTTTGGTGAATATGGAGTGACCAGAGGGAGATTCGTCATGTGGAGATAGTTAATTCGGATGGTATCCGTGGGCAGCCTATCTGTAATTTCGTGGATAAAGTAGCTTATATTCAGAAATTTTTCCAGTTGACTGAATGCAGATACTTGAAATTATTATGGAATCGGGAAGTCACATAAGAGGGAGTCCGGAATAAGAGACCTCGGAGGATTGACTTTGGCGGAGTTGGTTAGGCGACTGACCAGTACTCAGAGGACCCAAAGATCGTGGGTTCGAGTCCCATCTACCCGAGGTCTTTTTTTCCGTGGCTCCCGAACTCATAGGAATTACAAACCTAATTCCTGCAATATCCTTTATACCATATTAGTATTAAAATTAGCCACTGCGAGTATTAAATTGTGTTAACTGAGAATTAAAGAAACCCTAGCTCATAGTAATAATACACTGCAACGATGATCGTAAAAAAAGATTCAGCTAAAGTGTTTCCCCGGAGGTGGTTGTTAAAAGTACCGTTGAATTTGAGTCTCACGTTTCGAAGGAAGGGGATACAACGACAAATGACAGGGAGAAGTTATTGGACCCGTTCGAAATCAGTTTCAGATTGTCGTTCAAGCGCAAGGATCACACGAGCAGACGTGAGCACCGAGAGTCCTTAAGCGGCGCGGTTCCAGCGAAGTTTATACGCGCGACCACGGTGAAGCCGCACACCCTGAGCCCGCGATGGAACGAGAAGTTTCGTTTGTAAGCACCACCAAAGTGTTCCAACTGCTCCATGGGGGGGGGGGGGGGGAAGGGGGCTTGTCTGCCTTCTAATCGATGTGCAATCGGAAACTCATTATACGTCGCGCGTTACGTGGAATTAAAACGGATAGGCGACGACAGCTAACGATTCCGTCTTCTCCTTTGCAGTGACATCGACGACATCAACGCGGACATCCTGCACCTGGATATATGGTGAGTCGTGCAGTTGAGAATATTTCGTTTATTCGGCCGAGCTAGTTGGTGTATCCAGGAAATAAGTAATCGATTGAGCGCGGTTATCAATAATTGTGCTTTGTGTATTGCCGAGACTTTTAGGGGAGGATGCGGAGATCGAATCGATATTTATTTTCTGGATTGAAATAGTGGAAATTGTATAGCTAGATGATGACTGATACAGAATGGATAATGTATAAAAATAGGTAATTTGCGAGGAGAATATGCCGCCTCTGTCGTTGACCGATACACTTCGCAGCTATGGTCACTTTTCTATTAGCCTTTTCTTTTCTATTGTGCAGCAGCACTTTCCCCTTTGCTACGCACTTATTTGCTCGCGTCATGGGCATTCGTAGCTGCTGGCTGCTTCATATATGCCTATGATAGCTCGAATCTTCAATGCTTCTGCTTGAAAGCTTTAATTCTGCTTTCAATGTATGTACGTGTATTTTCCACTCGGAACATGTTTGCGTTGCTCTGACAGACATAGTTTCAGGGACCACGACGACGAATCCTCGGTACTCGACGCAGTTAGCAAGCTGAACGAGGTGCGCGGCGTGAAGGGTCTTGGCCGGTTCTTCAAGCAGATCGCGCAGAGCGCGAGATCTGGCGGTCAAGATGACTTTCTGGGCTGCGTGAATATCCCTCTTCAGGTACACGATTTCTCACGTTTCGTTTGGTTATTTTCTTCCTCGTAAGTCTATTTAAATTGTAACCAGAACAAATCATTTTCCCCATACCTATCACTTTTCTTTCTTAACGCTTCAGCTTCATTAATTTTGAACAGTATTTACCAGAGATGGGGAAAAAATTATTTGAAATAAAAATTTCGTGCACAAATTTTTATTTCAAATAATTTTTTGCCCAACTCTGGTATTTACCAACATCAAGGAAATCTTACTTTAAATGTTTCTCATAATAATTATTTTAGTTTACAAAAGTCAGTCACTTCAGCGATTATTCATTGAAAATTCCTTGGGTTTAGAGCTTCATGAATAATTTTCATTTCATTGAAATCAATCACCAGTATCGAAAACAGAGTAATAAGTAGCTTGTTGTTAATCATGGAACTTGAAGACAGATTATTTCATGACCTAATGAGGGGATGTTATTATTATTCCTGTCAGTTCGGAATCAATTATTCCGAATAGACATTTTGCTATGTATAGCATCATAGAGCAAAGAATCGGTCGTTTGTTACCAGGACATTCCGAGCACCGGGCTGCTTCGATGGTACAAACTAGAGGCCAGAACGCAACGAAGCACTATTCAGGGTAGAATTAGATTAAAGCTGTGGCTATCGACGAGGGCAGACAGAGGGACGTCCGAGGAGGACAACTGGGGGGAACTGAGGCAACAGGAGAGGCTTTACACAGTCTTTCTCAACCATGAGATGAATAAGCAAGGGGTATGTGTTGCTCCTGGCAAACAACAAATTTTATTTCCTCAGTGAATTCACGTAATCGTATCAACCCTCACTCGAGCATAACGAACAGAGACGGGCAAAATTTTTATTTAAATTAAATTTCGAATAACGAATAAAAGTTAAAATATTATTCGTCAACAAAGTTAATTTTTTTATTCGACGAATAAAGTTACTGTTTTTATTCGTCGAACGCGCACCAGAAATTTATTCCACGCCGAATACACCGTCGAATAAAGTTAAACTTACAGTTGCAGTTAAAATTAAAAATTTTATTCGGCGCAGAAGTTGAAACTCTCGACGAATAAAAAAAGTAACTTTATTCGTCGAATAAAAAAATTAACTTTGTTGGTCAAATAAATTCTCATCAAATAAAAAAATTAACTTTATTCGAGGAATAATCTAAAATTAAAGTTACTTTTATTTGACCCTTATTTAAATAATTTTTTATTTAGTTAATGCCCAACTCTGATAACAAACCACTTGTTTCGAAAGTATAAGAATACCTACGACAAGGAAAACCCACTTCAATGGCATCAAAACTAGAACTTCTATTAAACTATTATAAACAAAGTACAATCAAAATTTTTTGAGAAAATTACAAAAATATCGCAAGAAACAGAAATGTATTAATCAGAAGGGAAATTTCACACGTATTCACTTTCCGTCTGACGCGCCTGGTTCATTTTACTCTGTTTAGGAAGATTTCACGGGGGAGTTGCCACAAACGGCACTAACGATTCTTCATCAGCACGCCGTCCAAGGTGATGTCACGCAACTGCAGCAAGCATTAGTGAAATGGGTGGCAACGGCCCGACAGCCGACCTGCGATCCGAGGATCCTTCACCGTCTACTTCAGGTTATTAACGAATCATTCACTAGCCATCGAAAGGGCGCACACCCCTCGTCCTTTTTCACACCCAACACGTCGATATCACGCAATTTTCTTGAGGCGTTTCGATCGCGGCTGGCTTTGCAGGAGCTGGACAATTTATGGCACACGGACACGCTGTCCCGAGACGAGGAGCAATGTCTCGCCGATTCCTTCAACGAGTTCCTCGAAGTCACGTTGAAGAGAGTCCGACAGCACCGAGTGCTCTTCTCCCCGTTGCATCGGCCGTCGATCACGAAGCTCGATTACTACCTTCGGTGAGTATTTCTCGTATTTCTTAGATTTCTCTTCGAAAATGCTCCGGGAAATTAGCTGCCGGGGCAAGAAAAATTGCGTCAG
Organism: Andrena bucephala; assembly: GCA_947577245.1. Lineage (NCBI taxonomy): Eukaryota > Metazoa > Arthropoda > Insecta > Hymenoptera > Andrenidae > Andrena > Andrena bucephala. The sequence continues at coordinate 17,305,277 of OX387717.1, read as the reverse complement.
ATTAGAAATTGCATTGGAGCTTAATGGGATATTAAGATACATATTTGTCTGTGGAAATAACAGTGCTTTATATCGAGACAGTGGTTTGGTGAAAATTTCAGGTAGATTTGTGTGATATATTTCGATGGCTGATTGTAGAAACTCAATCGATTTTCTCATTATGAATTATACAGCACTGGGTTTAAGAATTAAATTGTTCCAGTTTAGTTCATTTAGTATACAGATGATCGTTTTACGGCCATACTTCACAGGAAACATTTTAATCCTCTTAATGCGTCGTGAAAGTGTAATAATCGTGTGGATTGAAAGTAGCATGTTTTCAATTAAATGATCCATTTATTAATTGGTTGATAAACTCTTTGGTTTGCAAGAGTGTATAGGTAGTAAAATAAGGAACAATATAAGTACTTGAAATAAAAGCACAAGCCGAGTCACTGAAATACAACGTATTAACAGTTTTAAGGGGGGGGGGGGGCACTGTAACTAGGGTTTATACAAAAACCAACTTTTGAAAAACCCGGTTTTCGAATTCCACTATTACCAAAAACCGATTAAACCGGTTTTCGAATTTTCATAAAAAAATATTATTAAAATGGAAAATAAATATTTGTACTTATGGAAAATTTTTCGCTTTTTTTCAATATTTATGGAATTACAAAAATATAACACAACAAAATATACTCTATCTACACAAAACCAAGTCAATAAAAAAATTTAACTAACTAAAATCCGTACAATTTTTGAGTTCATTTAATATTTATGGATCTATAAAAATATAACACAATAAAATACTCTGCAAACAAATCCAAATGAAAAAAAATTAAATAACTAAAATCTGTACAAAACATAAATTATAAATCTTTATTTCATTTAGTATTTTTCTTCCGAAAATATGAACTCGTGAAAACTATCTTTACAGTAAAATGTTGCCTACTACAATATGCTTATGTCCGAGGCGATTTCAAGTAAAAATGTTAACGTTTTAAATGTTAGAGTTTTTAATTTTCAATAATATTAGGTCAATCAGAAATAAATCTTGTATGAGTATTTTTTTCTGTCTTTTGCAGATGTTTGGGACTGCTGTCGAACATGAGAGCCTTCCGTACGTGTTGTCCTTTCAACAAGGAAATTCGAGGAGAAATTATAACTGCCTTAAGAAAGGGAACACTGGATTGGTCAGTGTTACATTCAGTTTAATATCTTCTTTTCATTCTCGTATTCTCGTCTGAAAGCTACGAGAGACGGAGCGTTTCGTTGTCAAATCTCTGTCAAAGATGATAGAGGGAGATCTAATCTTTTAATCAAATATTCCTTTTCCCCGTAGGTACGAAGACACCAGGCAGCACACAATGTGTTACGATAAGGAGCCCGATCAGGATGCAGATAAAGTCCTGCAGGACTTCACAAACTTGGTAACTGCATTACTGGTAGACTTGGAGCAGGGGCTGACGTATTATAACAGTCTCTTTGAAAAGTAGGTGCCTTTAAACTTGAAAAGCTGCAGTTCTAAGCGTATAATAGCACGTGATAATAGACTTTCCACAATTTCATTTCGTTACTTGGGCGTTGAAACGTAGAGCACTAAATCCGCAGATGTGTATTCAAGAATTTCTATACGTTCTCTTTTCGGAAATCATATAACTTTTGAAAAGGAAAATGTAAATGGGAAGTTAGAGTAGAAATTCTTTTTCAACAAGTGCGAAGAAACGAATAGTTCTTCCTTTTTTTATAGTTTTTACTGAAGAACTCGATTAATTCCTCTTCCAGAAATGGAGCAATTATTTTTGGCTAAAACTAACGGTTGTATATTTCAAAAACTGAGCGACCCTATTTGCGCGAATGCCGTTTGCTTTTTCGCGAACCCCAAAAAAATAGAACATGTTGCGTCTGTTTACAAACGATAGATGAAATGTTGTGTTCCAGCACGAACGGCGTGCCGTATTTCTCAGCGGTGTATAAACAATTGGACAAACTGGTAAGCAAACCGAGTGGTAAAAGTAATCACCTCAGACAAGTGAAGGATAAACGGGAGATATAAAATATTCACTTGACAGTTCGCGATGATGCAGAATCAAAGCACACAATCTCATATAACACATGACTATATATTTTATTCACTGTTTCGCGAAGCTGTATGTGCTATGTTTGGCTTGTATGCTTTATGGAAGACGTCGATCGTGTTTTTTTTCGAAACGTCCCTCTCTGACAAATCTGAAAAGCAAATTCGTTAAAACAAAAATTGTATGTTCCTTCCGATCTCTGATAAACAAACAACTCATTCGTCGTTGGAAATCATAGAAGATAAATTAGAAAATCGGTGAAAATCAGATCTGATAACGACATAGCAAAATTACAATTAATTATCCCGTCACATACTCTAATAATTAGCTCCTCTCATCATTTGCGAATTCGGTCGACGTCCTTGCACCGAAATGACTACAGAACATGATACTCTTTATATATAGGGTGTTCCAAGTAAACGTACCTTTCGAAGATAAATTTTATTTTCAAATAAAAATCGTTGCTTAAGGATTTCTAATAAAATACAGAGAACCTGTCATTCAGCTGAACGTTTCAAGTATTTCAGTGACTGAAGTTGAACGTTTATATGTATACTAGCATGTGGAATTTTAATCGAACGATTTACAGCGGGGACACCCTATAAATAAACAAATCGCAGTGACCTGAAGGCCAGGTTCCGAATGAAGATTGGACGAAGTGTTTCTAATGTCCGTCAGGTCATCGCGATCTTACTGTACACGAGATGTTTGTCCATAGCTGGCGGAACACGTGGCGACACACATGGAGAACACTTCCGAGGTACTTTTTCAGCACCACCACGAAATGTTAAGACCCCATCCCCCTTTTCTCTCTATCTTTCTTCTTCGATCTCCATGTATATGTGATAATTGAATTTTTCGCATCGAGACGCCCTGCTTTTATTTGCGTACGCTGAAAGGGGAGGATAAGGAATTCGAAGAAACCAGAACCGAGAGGGGTGTCGGTGAGAACGGCTAACATAAATGAAGATGAGATTCGAAGTTGAATTTTCCATGGGTACGCGAATAAAACGGAGGGCGATTAATTTAGCTGGTAGCTTCTTGAAAGTGTTCCACACTATCGGCTCCTCCCGAGCTTTGGATTACTGAAGTTTAGAACTTTCTGACATTGTAGAGGTTTGAGGGGTAATCTCAACGAAACAGACGAAACTTTATCTCGACAGCACACAACTGCTTCCACATGGTAGAATGTTTTAGCTTTGGTGTCGGTAATGCTTGAATTTTAGGGGATTGGCGTGTAGCTTTTTACTATTACATTCATTAGAGATTGGGCAACAGCGTAAGTAGGCATTTGCATATGTGTGTGCCTCGCTGTGTCAATTTCGTTGCATGAAGTGAAAGGAACACGCTGAAAGATTCTAGTATAACGAAACATAATTTAATGGATGAATACATTGCTTTAAGTTGGATGTTTAATTCGATAAATTGGAGATATTATTATGAGAAGAAGAATGAACACTAACAGGTCAATTTCTAATAGATTTTCTACTAATCTTTCTGCTTCACCCTCTTTAATCCTACAGCGACATTCGTGAATTTCTTTCTTATAACGTGCGCTCCCAAATTCTTCGGTATAAGGGTGTCCCAATTACGCAGAATAAAAGTAAAAGTAAAAGTTGTGTATTTATAGTTTCAACACGTCCCTATTTGTACAGCGTCGCGCTGCGATTCTCTTAAATTTCCCAAAGGAAAATTTATCCGTGACATTCGAATGAAGATGTCCCCCAGAATCGATCCTACTTCCCACGTAAACGTGCTGACGCGAAACACGTAATTCTTCACCGAATCTTTCACGGGACGCTGGACACGTTAAGGGCCATGCCGGAGCATGACGTTGCCATTTATTGACAGCCCCTTCTTTCCAGCTGGTGCACGTTTCTCATAAGGCGGCGTGTATCCCGCGACACACCACACACACACTGCATGGATCTTCCACGTAATTTGGCGAATGCTGCACCGAATATGTCTACATCGGAACCCATGCATGCGCTCGGCAGTTCAGCAAAGTAACGCATCAGTCGCTGTTTGCTGTGCATCGTCTCTTAAAAATTGCCGGACCACCTTGAGACACAGGAATTCTAAGCAACCTCGTCGTGCTTGATCTCTTTGGCCCAGGCGGGTTCGGCTACCCGATTATAGTTTTTAAAATTTGAGTGAAGGGAAGCAACGTGAATTGGATTTCCAAGAGGAATTGGCTTCTTGTTTCAGGAATGAGAACACTGTAAAGGGACATAGAGAAGTGCAAGTAGAATGAATTTCAGAGTTAAATACAACTATTTAGGTATTATTAAATAAATGTTCCAGGGGCTTTGAATTCTTAACAAAGCTTATCTTCCGTGTAATTCAATTATCTTAAGGGGGGATTGCACTTTGTTGGGTTGAAAAATAGGTAATTCTTTGTGGATTTTTTCTAGAAAAACGGTTCGACAAATTAATTTGGGGTTTGGCAGGCTGTTTCACTGTATCTTGAACTATTATTCTGAATTTTGGTGTGACAGGGAAAAAACATGGCAGATACAAAGAGAGCGTTGAAAAATAATCAGGTGGTGCTGGCGTTGACGAAAAGGACTGTACGGGTTATCTGAAACATAAAAAGGAAAAGAGATTCTTAATCTATATGAATGTGGCTGTCGGTGGTAGTAGATGCTTTAAGAAAAATAAAAAAATGTTAAAATGGCAGCCTTTTGAAGAAGATGAAGCGCTCTGTTTTAAGGGGGGACGCCTACCTAGAGCGGTCGAAGCAATGCGCTTCTTTGGGATTTTTTTCTAGAAAAACCGTTACACTTTTATTAATAACTATTCGTCTATTGTTAAGAGTACATCTAAAGGACAGTTCAGTATTTTTTGCGTTAAAGAATATTAAAAGATTTGAGAGTTATAAGCGATGACAGGGATGTCCTTTTTTTTTGCGCTGACCATCGTAGCTCGGAACAGAATCATTCGAAATGAAAAATTCGAAAGGCTTTAGATATAGTATGAAATTATCTAGGTGCTATCGGAGGGATTTCTTTTCTTTCTTCTTAGTTTTTTTTTTTTACAGGCCAAGAAAGGAACTACTTTTTTGTTGAAAATCGATGGTTCAACGTTGCAGCGCTGCCATTTTGTCTCATAATAATTTTTCCAAAATCGGGCCCGATAGCGCCTAGATAATTTCATAGCGCCTAGATAATTACGGTTTTTCTAGAAAAAAATCCCAAAGAAGCGCATTGTTTCGACCGCTCTAGGTAGGCGTCCCCCCTTAAGTCTAAGAAACGTTTTTGCCTCAAAATCTGGAAAACTTCTTTAAATAAAAAAGGAACGGTAACAGATACGGCAATAAATCTACTACCACCGATAGCCACATTTATATAAATTAAGGATCTCTTTTCCTTTTTATGTTTCGAATACACCTTACAGTACGTTTCGTCAACGCCAGGACCATCCGATTATTTTTCAACACTCTTTTTGTATCCGCCATGTTTTTTTTTCACTGTCACACAAAAATTCAAAACAATAGTTCAAGATACGATAATACAGCCTGCCAAACCTCAAATTAATTTGTCCAACCATTTTTGTAGAAAAAATTCACAAAGTATTACCTATTTTTCGGCCCAACAAGGCGCAATCCCCCTTAAGTAGAATCCATAGAAAAACGTAAAGACAGAAGGAGAAATTCGGTTTCCTTGTTCCTGAGCACGTCAAGCGAAGTCGTCAGTGGATATCAAGCACCCCGAGTCGATCTCCTCTCGCACTTCCGGCAATGTACTTCCCGCACAACCTGTTAACTGGGTCACTTATAATCCAGAAACAGTCCTCGAGTCTCAAGAAGTGTGCATTTAAGAACGCTTCACCATTCCGTTTACTTCAAACGCCGCGCAAACCAACCCCTGTTTCTAGACACTTTTGAAAGCCACTTTTCAAACGACGAGTCGACCAGTGTTGCCCAGTTAGCAGGTGAAACTGTTCTCCTCGACCCCCGATTAACTTTTTCTCTATAGGCTGTAGTCCACCACTTTCGCGCAAGTTTCTCGATCAGCACCCAGCCACCCTCGAAACAATCGCGGAGGTCGTGACTCTCGCGACCCCCGTCCACTTGCCAGCCTTAATCTCGCCCGATCGTTGCGAGTAAAAGCAACGTGTTTCCTCGCACACTCGTCGGCAACAACGCAACAGGACGCTGGAGTATCGCTTCGTAAACGAGCTACCGCGGAAACGAGCCGAGTTTTGAAAGTTGCCAGCTGTCCAGTGTATTCCTCGTTCAACGCTTTACATTTCCGACCTGGTAATTTTCTCGGGTGACGCGCGACGAAGCCCTCCGATTCGACAAGTTTCGTGGCCCCGTGCACCTGTTCCCAACGTTCGTCCATCATCCGCGAGACGCGCACTTGGAGTTTCGTCCCGAACTCGCATTTGCCTTTCACGGGCCGAGGAATTTGTTTCTCTTTAAGGTTGGATATTTGTTGGGGCTCTTCACATGAGACACTTTTGTGGGTTAAAAATTTTATCTAAATAAAAATTTAGTAATTATTTATAAAACATATTTCAAGATCATTGAAATCGGTAAGGACTGTCCTTTTGTAAATAATTACCAAAAATTTCGAATGACAAGTAAACGTTAAAATTATTCGTCATGTGTCGAATAAAGTTAACACGTGTTAACTTTGTTGGTCGGATAAAAGAAATAACTTTATTCGTCAAATAATCTAAAGCTAAAGTAACTTTCATTTGATCCGGTATTTAAATCATTTTTTATTTTGATAATACCCAACTCTGCTAGAGACAAAGCTGGTTAAGAAAAATGGTGTTTACTTTATTCGTGTTAGGATTAGAGTAATTTATTTACTGGTAGTAGATTTGTAACCGAATTTGAAGTGTAACAGAAACGTACACAGCTATTCCCGCGTGTCTGACCATTCATAGGACGATTCTACTTGTACGTCTCACGCGGTGAGGAAACAGTTGGCGCTATAAATTTAAAGCTTAAAACCAGAAAGTTTCCTCCCCTTTTAACCACTAGTTTTTCATATGACCTTGATTACGCTGGACCATTTTATTCGTCAGAAAATGGCCAACGGTCATACAATCAAAGAACAAAGATTTAAACAGAGAAATACACAAGACGTTGGCAAATATTTCAAAACGCTCTATAATAATATCGACAAAGTTTCACTTCGATCTGAAACTTTACTCCTACAGAGCTTTGGTGCAAATTGAGAAATTAACGGTATCGATATTTGTACCACATGCAGGGGTCTTGACACTTAGAATTGGCGTAGTAAAAAAAACTTGCGGAAAGTGAGAAAGTGGCGGTAATGTAAATGATGGAGCATTGGTAGAATGATCCGCCGGAACATTTCTTCATTGGATGTAATCGCGAGAAATGCGTTCCATAGATGCAAAACGAGCTGGGGGCAAGGGTCACCATCGCCTGTCTTCAACTTCCTGGTCAGAACGCGGATGAAGAGTACGTGCTGCCACCGGGGGCGGAAATAGGGACGCCGATGTTCGAGTTGTACCTCGCTTTGCAGGATTTTATAACGTACATATCAATTAAATTATCACTCTTCGCACACATTATTGTAAGGAGAGGGTCTTTGATAAATAACTTTTACTATGGTCATTTCTCTTAAGGGTCTAGGCAGTCGTTTTTGTCGAAAATGAAGCATTTTTCTTTTTCAATTAATTACAAAGAAATAAATTGAAGCTGAGACTTGTTCTTTGGCACAATGTTTATTCACATCATGAACTTAAAAAAAAACATGTTTGCCGAAAATATTGCATTATACATAGATGACACTATAGGTGGATCATTAAAGAGGCTTTTTAAAAAAGCTTCTTTTGTTTTGCAGCGATTTTGACGAAACGAAACGAATGACAGCGACTTGCTTGTAAATTCTTCTTCAGAATAGTCCTGGTTCTGCACTGAACCTATAAAAGAAGCAAAATTATAAAAATGACAATTACGAAATGGCGATTTTAAACAAAATGCGGTTTTCGTTAGACAAAGATGAGATTTTAGTGTGTTTTCATAAAGAATAAGAGTTTTTATTAACTTCAATTTAGTTTCACGCCGAAACTACACGTTTTGTTAACATACTCGAATTTGATTTGAATCGATTGGAACCTCCGTTTTTAAGATCTCACTGGAAACAATGCAAAACACTGCATATCTTTGACTACACAAACATGTTTTTTTATGTTAATAAACTTTGTGTCAAAGAACATGTCTCAGCATCATTTCCGATCAAAACAACTGCCTATGAACGCTATAACTCATTATTATATACATTTATCCCACATTAATTACGACAATATCATTTATCCTATATTATATACTATATACTAACTTACACTGGCTTCTGATACTTCGAGTTGTTATTGCATTTGGTATTCTCGGGGCCGCGACAAGATGCTCTTAACGACACGCGATGTAGATTGGGAAGAGTATCGACAGGCGTCGCGTCGGTATTTATTACCGATGGGATTGCTACGCCGAGGCATTCTGGTTGCCATTCTTCAGGCATCGCGTAACACTCTCGATTCTACAGTATTCGTGTTTCAATATAATCGAGGAAATAAGTAGGCAGCTTGAAACGAGGGATCTCTAGAATTCAATATGTATCTCGTAAAAAGGCTTGAGAAGTTAAATATTTTATTGCTCCAAGAGATTCGAAATTAAACACGCTATTATATCTTCAACTCTGAGCATCCCTCCAGCATTCCGATAAGAGTTACTACAATTTTTCTCATTTTACGTTCCCTTTCAATTTCACTTCCTTACGTTCACTTGTTCCCCTCGTCGAAAGTAATCACGACTGAAGGAAAAGCATTACTTTCAGCATGAAGGAGAACCTGCCGCAGTCCGACCATAAAACTTTGGCAATTTGCAAGTATTACGAGTGGTTCAGACCAGCTGTCGACAAATGGCTGGATCTGGCTAAATTGAAAGCGATCCAGCGTGTAAGGAAATCGGTCGAGCTTTATCGTATCTGCACCGGTGAATACATAGTGAAGCACTGCACGTCGGCCATAGATGTTACCGCGTGCTTTTATCAGGTACGTCGCGCAAAAGGGGCAATGTAAGTTCGCACAGTATGGTCCATGAATATATCATGTATTGGGGGGCTGTAATAATTGTTCGCAGATCAAAGAGTTTTGGAAAAAGTTGACGTGGCCGGACCTTCCCGGATCTTACAACTTGGTCCTGAAAGTTGTCGACGTGAGTGATCGATAAACACTTTACATTCTCCCCATTTCATAATTATTTAATATTACATCAGCTCGAAAAACGGAGGTTTCTAATGTGTCCAACTGTAATATAGACAAAAATTCTCGTAAATTTCTAAGATCATTGAGAAATGAATTCTCGTGAATATTAAGGGGTTAGACCACCTTGGCCAGATCAAGAAATACCGCACCTTTGGGAATTTATTTCTAAGTAACAAAAACACTTTTGCCGATTAAAATTTTTTGAAATACCGCATCTTTGGGAATTTATTTCTAAGTAACAAACAAACTTTTGTGGATTAAAATTTTTCGGTAAAGATAGAGACGTCTTTGAATAATCATTACAATTTTTTCATGTTTCCTTTAAAAACAAATATGGCAGTGGAGAGTATACCATGACGAGTAAGGTTGGACGGTGTACGTTATTTCTGATGAACGGGCTTCTGAAACAAAATTTCAACAATTGAATATTAAATAAAACTAAGTTGTCTATCGGCCGACGTTCAATTTTTTCGATTGGTTGAAAAACAACAAAATAGCACACTTTGAAGCAAAAAGCTTAGCTTCGTGTGTAAGAAAATTGACCTTTATTTACGCGTAAGTTAGGTAAAAATTAAAATATCGAAAAAATTGAACATCGGCCGACAGGCAACTTAGTTTTATTTAACTTTTTACTATTACTGAGAAATGAGGTAAACCGTCCAACTGTACACGCCATGGTAAACTCTTGACTGCCATTATTTGTTTTTAAAGAAAACTTGAAAAAAAAATTGTATATATTATTCGAAGATGTCTCTATCTTCATTGAAAAATTTTAATTGAAAGAAGTGTTTTCGTCGCTCAGAAATAAATTCCCAAAGATGCGGTATTTCTTGACCTGGTGAAAAGTGAAAAATGTAGTAACTCCAGTTCTGCTGATCTACGGGGCACTGATAGACGTCTCCCCGTAGAAGTTCCCCAATGTTCTCAATGCTATCTGTCGAATGATGTTCTTTCCTCAGACGTGTCCCCCAGACTCATTTCTATTGTAGTGTTCGCAATTTCTCCGAGCTGTTTACTTATGCCACAGGCGATATGCAGTTCAGCGGCGTACTACGCGGAGCTCACTCACCAGAAGTTGGCCGACAGCGGGTATTACGATGAGTCGACTCCCTACAAGACTACAGACGAGGTAATCGCTCAGGTAGAGTCCGCTTCGCATTAGTATGACACGACACTGCTTCGCGAAATAGCCGTAACTGCGTCGAGAACACTTTGCAACGGGAACGGGTGACGTTCTTCCTCTAGTAGGGTAGGGTGGGGCTAACAGTCCCGTTTTTCGTATAAACCTATGTAAAATATAGTGCTAACAATCTAGAGACAACTGGTGTTATTTTGTATAAACTATTATGCTTTACGTTCACGAAGTTTGTTTGTTGATACTGTTATTTTCTGTTGAGTTATACCACAAAGTCCATTGCATAGGGTAGAAAGTCCCTAATGTCTTTTCGTGTAATATTAAACTGAATAAGTAAAAAACTCTTATCAAATCAACAAATATTTATTAAACCAATTCTTTTTGGTATACAATATTGAAAGGAAAGCACGACTTTTTTACCAAAAAATAAAAATATAAGTCAGTGGCTCACTTTTAACTAAAAACTAAAAAAAAAGTCGCTCAACTAAAACAAAAACACTATTTAAAGACTTTGGCATCATTTATTTATACTTTGGCCATATTATTATGAAAACAAATAATAAAATATATATTTTCAGTCTGAGGGACTTTTTGCCCCAATGGTACCTCTATAGTTCCTGCGATATATACGTTAGAAAATATTATCATTCAGCAATAAACAATATCATGCACACATTTCTAAAGGAACACACAATCTTAACGCACTTGGCTGATACGCTTTTAAACTGTGGTTTACTTCGTATAAAGCAACAAAGACCATGTATTTCTTTTAGTTTTCGCTCGAACGTCTAGGAGCGACTGGCGACTCTGTGCTCGCCTCCGTTTCCTCTCGCCTTTACTGCGAAACTCAATACATTCAACTCAATACTTGTTACCCACCGGAATTTTAGCCCCACCCTATCCTACACTTGCAATGTGCCTGGCAAAATGTAGAGCGTAGATGAGCCTAAGTTTGGAATGACGCAAGCGAATGATCTTTAGACTCCAGTGATGCGCATACAAAAACAATGAAACCAATTTTCTTACTTTCGATCTCTCTATCCCTGTCAAACATATCTCAACTACCTGTGCATCTTTTATAAACTGAAGGAGCAAAAGAGTGTTAAGTATTAATATCTATGAACCGACTACCCCTCGATTTTCAAAGCAAGATATTTCTGACGGAAGTGACCTGTTTGAAGGATCTCGTCGAACACCTTAGTTTCCTTCTTTCTAGAAACTTTCTGACTAGCTACTCTGTGAAGGGAGCAATTGTGTGAGAGTTGTTTTTTCATGAACACTTGGAATGCACGTCGAAGATGCGTCGCTTCGTTCCATCGGATGATATCGAAATTCCGTTCTGCAGATGTGCGTGACCATCAATGGCCTCGAGTACGTTCGAAGGTGGCTTCTGGATTTAGGCGAGGAGCTCCACGTCGAGAAGGTTCTGACTGCTCTGGAGTGTCAGGCGGGCGATTCTGCTCGGGTGCAGTGGAGGCACGCTTTGACGTCACCACTGGAACAGACACCGGGACAAATGTTGCTCTTCATAAATCAGATCGTCTCAAGGATCGGCACGAAGGTGAGCAGCCTCGACGAAAATGCAAAGAGATGAATTAACGTGGCAGGGAGGTGGGAGGTGGGTTATACGGGAGTTCTTTAACAGCGGATGGGGTTTGAGAAATGGTACAATAGCAGCTTCATAGTTACATCATTTGGGACTGATTTGAATACAATTTTCCTGGAATATTCTTCAGACTATAATCTGGTATTTGCGGGCGCCGATTTTGAAAAAAAAAATGTTTTGTAAAATGGCAGCTACTCAAAGTCAGGCATGTGATTTTCGACTTAAAGTTTCATCTTCTTTTATTAAAAAAAGGACAAAGAAAAACAAGACACTAATCGACAAATCGTCTCGGTAAGTATTAGATTATAGTCTTAAGAATATTCGTGCAAAAATTATTTTCGGTACCGCGAATGATATGAACGTAACTATGAACAGGCCTTGGCAGAAGGGGCTGCTATCGCACCATTTGTTGAGATATCAAATTTCTTTTTGAAGAGAATACAGCTTAATTTATACACAACAAGGTGTATATCTTGATTTTTAAATATGACGTTCCCTTGTATAAAAAAAAATCTTAAAAGTGACCCTATTTTCTGACTTGTCAAGGGTATGAACTTAATGATTCAGAACAGAAGCTTTCATGTGACATTTATTGGCGTTAAAATAACTGAGAGGAGATTTTCACCGAGTACAATTGTGTATGCATAGTGAACAGTAACGAGGTCTCCAATGCGCATGCCCACAGAGGAAAGTGGTCCGCAGTTGGGATTCTGTTAGGATAGTGATGAATCATTTACAAACTTTGTTATATCCCATTTTCTTCTTTTAAATTCCTCTACAACCAAAAGTTTTGATAAGATTCTTCGACTTCTCAGAGAATTTAGGGATGAACATTTTTAGGTTCGTATAGTTATTCTGTATATTTGTCAGATATTACTAAAAATATCGCTCGCGTCACTGAATCACAACATTCGAGACATTGAATCACTTCCCTTCGTCTGCCGCAGCTGCGAATTAGCTCCCTTTATTTTGCAACGTTCTCACCTTCTCGCGAATCAAAGAGAAAACGAATGATAAATGACCACCACGAGTGATATCATTCATCCTTTGGCCGTGGATTTTCGGGATGATGGATAACTAGAATGCGTTAATCCAACTGATCCGAGAATGAAGTCTCTGAGGCGTTCTTTGTTCGAATCGCAGATGAGACCATCCCTAAAGAAGGCGATGTTCCATCTGGCCTGGTCGCCGGATAGTCTGCCCACTTCAGAAGCCATTGCACCGTTACTGGAGTATTTGGACGTCCATCTGGTGGCACTCAACGTGGCTTTGCTCACCGTGAACTTTAATCGGGTCCTCCAGGACATCTGGGAGGTGGTGTTGGGGGAACTGAGTAATCAGATGGACGGGAATGCAAGTGTAAGTAGGAATTGATCGATGCCCCCTAAACTTATTATACACTAGAGTATAAGGAAGAATGAGCTAAAGTGTTTCCACTTTATTATATATTGTTCTTTGGCAGGACAAGCCCGCGATGTTTTACGAAAGGCTCCACGAGGCCCTCGACTTGCTGGTGAAGTTCTTCCACGCGGATGAGAAAGGATTGCCGTACGAAATGCTTCACTGTCAGAGTTTCTTGAACGTGGAAGAACGCCTGCAGTACCACAAAATGGACACAACTTTCTTGATCGACCGATATTATAGACAACGACTTCAGGTACTTTTTGAATCTCGTTTCTATGTTATAATTACATTCGTTTTCTTTATAATTTCACTTGTCTTCTTTGCGCACTGTAGGTGCAGGGTATACTTTCTAATTGTCTCAGATATCCGTACCTATACTGTTATTAGATAAAGCAGTTTCTGTTTCTCGCGTCGCCAAATTCTTTTCATGGCCCATTTTCGATTCGTGCGAGTTGAACTGGATTAGAAACTGATACAATAACTTTCCAGGACCAATTGAACACCGTCTCCTCGGAATACGGTGTTCTAACAGTAAGGGCGTACTTGAACCACGACTCTCTGTGCGTCGAGGTCTTGAACGCCAGGGATGTGATACCCCTAGATCCGAACGGTTACAGCGACCCCTTTGTCATCATCGAATTGCTGCCGCGAAGAGCCTTCGAGCATTGCGCCGAGCAGCACACCAACGTCAAGAAGAAAACACTGAATCCCATGTTCGACGAGTGTTTCGAATTGTGAGTAGCCAACGCGATGTACATACAGAAGATCCACTCTTTTCTAACCACAGCTCTAAGGGGCCATTCCTCTGTGAAAGCTGCGAAATTGATCAATTTTCAAGATTTTTTTTTTTAAGCGATACGTACGTCTATCGTTGTGATTTTTTTTTGTAGTTTATTTAGCTACTTTTTCGTCATACATACATATTTTTTATTCGGTGTTAAATTAATTGTTTGATCTGTTTATTTCGCTCGCAATATATGTATGTTTAAGAATCATGTCTCGCTGACGTAGATGATTGGAACTCTCAGGGTGGATTAGACCCAAAAATCAAAAAGATTCTTAATGGGTATGTTCGTCGCTTTTTTTTTTTTTGGCAAAATCGCAAATTGGCAAAATCGCGAATGCTGAATTCAAAAGTCTGAAATATCATCTTTCTTTTTTCGATCATCTCTCAATAAAAAAAGTATGATAAACTCAGTATAAAAATATAATTTTGCTTTTGACGAGGGCTAATAGTGTCTGGACTATCCTATAAAAATTTCAGAGCAATCGGCCAAGTAGTTTTCGAGATTTCATCTACGCCAGCTGAAAAAGTATATTTCGAGAAAGCGCGTTTAAAGGGCTCTGTACATAAATGGCTGTGCAAATCCCAACACTTGAAATTTCTCTTCCAAAAATTAGCAGTACCTTCTCAAATATATATATTTTCGAGAAATTAAATAAAATCAATTTTTCAAGGCGTCACAGAGAAATGCCCCTTAAGTCTACACAGGCTGTTCCACCTAACTCTTTCACCTGAAATATTTCTTCTACATATATTGAAAGTTTCATGAAAATGTTTGCTACCAAAGTTGCATAGAATTTTTCGTGTGGACCGGCGTATAGTAACAATAGTTCTATTCTGTATGTATACAGTGATCTGAGATTAAAGAAGCTGGTATGATTACCACAGTATACAGTATACACCCTCTGCAAGTAGAATAAAATTACCGACACGATTCTCCTTTCCGTAGCTCCGTGAGCGTGGAACAATGTCGAAGTCCAGACGCCATGGTGCTCTTCACGGTGATGGACCACGACGTCCTCACGGCGAATGACTTTGCGGGCGAAGCATTCTTGGGGCTGAGCACGATACCAGGTGTAGCTGACACGAACGCCAGCATAGACAATTTTCACGGCCTCAAGCATACTGAGCTACCCCTGATGCATCAGAAGAATCGAAGTGAGTCCATAAAAAAATACTTCTGCTTCGGCGGGCGATCGGACGTTCATTCCCCAAGGCACTCGTCTGCATCCGGGTATAAAGTATAAAGAGACTTTACTGAAATACGTATAGCATCATCTTAAAGTGTGCAATAGGGAATAGAGATTGTCAGAAAAAGGGGTTCAGCACTCGTGAAATAGATGGCAGAGTTGGGCATCAACTAAATAAAAAGTTATTTAAATAACGGATCGAATAAAAGTTACTTTAGCTTTAGATTATTCCACGAATAAAGTTAATTATTTTATTCGTCTTGAATTTATTCAACGCCAAATAAAGTTAAAGGTAAAGTTACACTTAAGGGGTTGTTCTACTTTGATCGGCCGAAAAATGAAGCTATTTTTAAAAGATTTTTTTTTCATTAAATACAACATATAATGAAATATACACCTTTTTGGAATTGAGGCGTTTGATGGAAAAAGGGCACATAGGCTTATGTGCCCTTTTTCCTTAAATCGTTTAAATCGACTCAAGTGTATGTATATATATATATGTGTATATATATATATATATCAGGTGTATGTATATATATATATACATACACCTGAGTCGATTTAAACGATTTAAGGAAAAAGGGCACATAAGCCTATGTGCCCTTTTTCCATCAAACGCCTCGATTTATTAAGCTACTCTTATACTATACAAAAAAATTAAAAAGATTTTTTTTAATTTGTTTCATATGTTCTTTTATAGTGCCAATGCGACACATACAAAAAAGAGGTATGTTCGTGGCGTAGGTGATTTCCCAGCTCAGGCTTACCTGAAACAGAAAATTCGAAAAGATTAATCTATATGAGTGTCGCTATCGCCCGTAGCTCAGTTAACAATTAAGACAAATATAAGAGTAGCTTAATAAATTCCAAAAACATTTATTTAATTATTATCCAATGTATTTATTCAGAAAAAATCTTTAAATATCGCTTCATTTTTCGACCGATCAAAGTATAATGACCCCTTAAAATTAAAGATGAAAAATTTATCCGTAATTTTATTTAAAACTTAATAAAGTTAACGCGGTTTATCTTTATTCGTCATTCGAAATTTTTATTTAAATAAAAATTTTGCCCATCTCTGGTAAATGGTACCAACAGTATTTTTTTCGTTACAAGCTCGATTTGCTTTCAATGCTATAAGCTCGTTGGCACCCCCACCATATGCAAGATTATGAGCTTATAGCGAATAAATACTAATTAAATTTCGTAAGTGAAAAGTGCTTGATTAATATAAATTGAAAGGGTATCGCTATAATAGTTGGGGAATGGCTATTCTACCCTTCGGAAGTAACCAGTGGCTCCCTGTCGTCTTCAGCAATAACAATCGCATTTCTGTTCCCAGATCACCCGATCCTCCAGATCCTGGAGACAAGAGTCGGCGACAAAGTGGCCCTCGACTTCGTGAAGAAACAGAAACAACGATTCGCCGTGGCGTAAAACGGGCCCGTCCATGACGGGCCCCTTCCGTCGCGATGACGCGAGAGCCATCGAGCGTCCCCGTCTCCAAACGGAGAGAGACAGAGGCATAAAGGAGCAGAGAACGGAGAATCCATCCCCTTGGACGGCTCGTCGACTCTCTTCCCCGTTCGTCCTGATATCCGCCAGACCTTTCTCGGTGTAAATCGTGTTGAATATAATCGGTGTTGGTAAACTAAACGAAACTAATAACAGGAAGAGAAGCTGAGAGAGTATTATTTAAAGGGGAACAGTAAGAGTAACGAAATCAAAGGTGGTAGAAGAAAGCATATATTCAGAACTATTTTTGTGTCGGGAACAAAGCCAGCCAGGATTAAAGAAACGAAGAGAAGAGATTAACGGAGGAAAGAAATGTTTAAACCTGTCTTGTGTGATGTGTCTAAGGATAAATGTCTAACAAAAGCTATTCGTCGAGACCGTCGGAACTTCGAAGCAATGCCAAACGGCCGTGGGCATGGATGCTCGCCGAGGACACCTTCCCAGAATGATTCTTCAAGCTTGATGCTGCGGCATACGTCCATCGACTGCGTTCCCACGGGACGAAGAAAGGAGGGACAAGGAAAGGCCGCGAGGCGTTCATCGCCGCTTCGCATCGCTTCGACGATACAGATCAGTCCCAGAGAGTCGATATAACGATATTTTTCTTACTCGTCATTGGCTAATGTCTCTTTCTATCTTTCCACCGCCGTTTTCCCCCACTTCTTCGACCGGTCTTCTCCTAATCGCGCGCACGCGACCCTATCGCAATCTGCACGACGGATTTCAATCGACGTTCAAGAGCCGGAACCACGCGAAAGTTGGGCTAAAGAGGGAAAGAGGCGAACGATGATTTCTGCCCAGTTGTATGTGTGCGTAAAGACACGCCGAACAGCGTGAGAGAATAAAAGAGTAAAATGGAAAAAATGGAAAAGAAAAAAAAGTTATAATAAATATCAGTGAAGTGTCCCCTTGTGTCTCTACTGCAGGGATTCGTGTTTGATTTGCTCGTACAATCTGAATCTTTCTAGAGCTTCTCCCGATCTTATCGGCGGGGCGTCGAGGCTTCTTCGCTCGGGAGTCTCGCCGGCGAATCGCGCGGCCAAACGGTTCGGCGTAATTGGACGAGTACCAGACGAAGGATCGCCGAGGGAATCGTTTGGAGAACCGAGCGGGAGTGAATCGTATTGCTTCTGCGAACGTTCGGCCCTCGTATCTCGAGGGCTGTCGCTGGATCGACACGGCACGAGCCATATGGAAACGGCGGGATCGAAATTGGCGACCAAAATACCTGAACTAAATCGTATTAGAGCGGATAATAGAAACCGGAACGGATGACAAAGCGCACACTCGTCAATTTTTCTATCGCACGCGCGCGTCTTATTTGCGTCTGCATATTATTATACGTACACACACGTTCATTGAGGAAGTAACAAGTAACGAACATTCGAGAACACACCTTTGTATCTCACGCGGCGTCGACGAAAAATAGAAACAAAAGTAGACACGCGAAAACGAACCAACAAAAAAAATAAAAATAATAATGAGAAACAGGAGAAGAAGAAGATGGAGAAGAAGAGAAGAAACGATGATCTCTCGAAATGTCGCCTGCCCGATCCTCGATATATTCTCGTGCATCGAATCCGATCGAACTCTATTTGCTTTTTTCAACCTTTTACAATCACCAGAAACGTATGTACGATCTGTCTTGTATCGTGAGACGAATAAATTAATATAAATGTACGGGACTGTTGTCGTTTGCTTCCTGCACGTCGCTTTTCACAATTTTCTTTTCGATTTTCATGGAACGGTGTTTGTTGGGGAACGAAGCTCTGCGTTTGGAGAGGAAAATAAAGTTCTGTTTGTTTATTTAACCCACTAATTAATAATAAAGGCGTTACTTTCAGTAGAAAGAATTTTTAAAAATAAATTGTGGATATTAAGAAGGAAGTTTGAGTCCACGTGAAAAGAAACAGGGAAATGCAGGTTGCAGGAGATTTAATATTTCAAAAAATTTAATCAATCAAAATATGTATATGTTTCGTTATTTTCTGTAAATATTGCTCAATAGCATAAAATTATACAAAGTTCAGCTTTTCTTACAACTTTATATAAAACGCGGAATAAATTCAAAAACTAGCAATGACGTAAAAGGCTTGCTAGAAAAATGTTTGCTAAAAAAGAGGAAGCAATGGTTGAATATGTAGAATAAGAAAAAGGTGTGTAGGAATATGCTGTCACATTATTGTCCAGCATTTTGCTCGACCGATTTCTGGGACTGCAAAGGACTGTCGAGTGGCTGCGGTTGGTTTACACATGAACATTCCTCTGATCGAATAATCGGTTCACCGTCCAGTTTTTCCAATATTGGCAAGCGTCTGGCGACCTCTGTCCTCCACTGATCCCCCTAAAAATGTCATATATACCGTCATTGTTACATTGAGCGCTAAAAATCTGTGTTCAGCATTATAAGGAGATCTTGAAGTCAACCTGTACACTGAAACATCAAGAGAGTTAAAATAAACTCCATTATTGCTACTTGGAAACCTAGTTAATTGTAAGTCTAAAGCACAGTAAGCTGTTAAATTTCACAGCATTTCTTGTAGTGTATCGCTCTCTTAGCTCAACTTCTTGCATTTAACTTACTGAAGGCTGTGAAGTACTCTAGATCTAAAGCTACACGTCCTTTAATTAAACACTGAATAAAAAATGAAACATATAAGTACTCTAGATCTAAAGCTACACGTCCTTGAATTACACACTGATTAGAAAATGAAACATATAAGTACCTTCGTATCGAGAAATCTAATTGTAAAATATAAATGGCTACGTGAATTGGCTGTAAAGCGAGAATTAAGATTAAGAAAGGATTAAGAGTACCTCGAGACTCTCGCAAATTGGATTCCCAACAAAAACCAGATCCTGGAGCATGGCGAGTTCCTGGAGCCTGTTGAATTCGTTCCACTCCCTCACCAAATTGTTCGACATGTAAAGTACGCGGAGGTTCCTAAGCGCATTGATCCCCTTCATCTTCTCGATAAGGTTGTACGAAATCCACAGCTCCTGGAGCGTGTCCCCCAAAGCCTCGAGCCCAGAGAATCCTTTAATTAAGTTGCGGCCTAACGCGAGGATCTTTAGGTTCTTCAACGTCCCGATCCCTGCGCCAGACGAGAGCACCTTTAGTAGATCTTCAGTTTCATGCTCCATTTAATGGCAATTCACTTTGTAATAAGCGACTTGAGTGGATTAGTCATATCTGCTTCGTAAAACCTTGCTCGCGTTTGAAATGTGCGCGAAAGTGTTTAGATGAGAACAGGAGATGCTTAAGTAGTTTAGACTTAAATTTTTTTCTCTTGAATCTTTGGGTTTTCTCGTGGAAGTGTTGTGTGAAATTTTGGAAATTTTTAAGCACGGGTGGAATTGATTTTTAATCATTTCGAATAGCTGATAACTTATTTGATAGGCAGAGAATTTTGTGGAAGGAGGTGGATGTTCCACAGAATAATCCGTTTTTCATCAGATTGCATTAATGGCGGGCAAATTACGCGTCAATTAAGGAGGTCGACTGGCACCTGCGGTCCATTTCTCGTCACCTCTAATGTAATTCCGTTCACATCGAATTATTTGCCCTGTCGAACATTCCCCGTTCATTATTCTTGTCTGCTTCGCTTCATTGCGCGCGAATTGCCACACGTTTCCGCGGATCACGGATTTATATTCCCTATCGACGCGGATTTATCTTTTAGCCGAAGGAAGCGAAGCTTCGAAATGAATAAATGATGAAATTTTAGGAAAGTGTGAAGAAAATTCACGAAAGAAAACTGAACGAAGCAGAGGAAAAAATCTGTGGTATCCACCTGCGATTTTCTCGATCATGTTCGTCGACAAGGAAAGTTTCTTGCACTTGACCAAAGTCGCCAAAGCATTGTCCATCTTCTCTATGGGGGGCCATTGAAAGTTCAGCACAATTTCTTTCGCGGTGGAAGCCTCCTGCTCGTTTTCCTCTTCCCATCGACGGATCGCCTCTTTGCAGGTGGTTGGCTTGACAGTGGCCATGCTGTTTATCAACCATTATCAAATCCCTCGAAACCCTTCCGAGATTAAAATTCTCTGGCGTCGAAGGGGTTCTGCAAGAAATCGAGTACTAAATTCAGCTGAAATATTTAAAAGCTTTGACGAATAGGTAAAATGAAAAGAATAAGCAGCGTATAATTGATATCGAAGGTTAATTAAATGCCATTTCACTTGTAATAATTTAAGGAATATTTAATTCCATTTTATTTACCTTTCTCGATAAGGAATTCCGTTGATCCGTCATCCAGCCGTCGCTCCGTCGCATTTTCCTGCGCTTTCCTTCATTTACGATATAATTCCTTTTTTATTTATTGCTGTGTTGTTTATTATCGTTTATCGTACCGGTTGGAGGTTACAAGAAATCGACATTCGTTTTCCGCCGTGGCAAGCTGCCACGACTGGAGGCTGGTAATATCTGGCACCAATCAAAATAATCGATGCACAGGACGCATGCGTCTGGCGCGGTGTTATTTATCAACTAAGCGTCGCGATAAGATTTACGATACGATATTAACATTGAAAAAGTACAGGTTTTCGATGGTGGGACCGTGTGCATCATGTCGGCGTCCAAAAGTTCACCATCCTCGTATTGGCGATCGAAAACCTGATTTCTGTACTCGTGGATGGTTTCAGAGTCGATTTCAAATTTCGTTGAATATAATATGCATCTTTAAATTGAACAAATTCCAATTACAAGGCATAATTTAAAGAAATCTTCAAAAGCATTTCGCAAATTTCTGCTTCTTAGAATGAAACGTAAGAATATCTGATTCGATGTTGTGTTAACACTTCGTGGTCACATCTTCTGATAATCACGAATTGGTCACACGGGGTTCACTGCCCTTCAACGCATTATTGAGTTATCATTTTCGTATTTTTAATTTTTAAATTTTGAGTGTTAATTGTACATTCGTAATACTCATTCGTAATAGTCTTTTTCTAGAAATCTAAATTTTGATATCATGAATTTTGTAGTTGAGAAAATAGTTGTGAAAAACCGCGATGTTTTCTTACTAAAATTCGCCCAATTCTTGAATTTTAATATTAACGTCTAAAAATTTACAGAAATATTGGCAAAGAAAAATGGAAATGCCTGGGGTGCGATACACACCGTGTAACCACGAAGACTTGAAATTTAAAATTTCTCAGAACAGAAATTTAAGGAGACATCTAAATTTGTCCAAGTTTCAATTAATTTTTATATTATTCATATTCAAAACTGCAGTTAAACAAAATTCAGCGATTACGTGTAGCAAGTGTATACTAATTACAAGTGTCATTCTGAAAGCTGCGGGCCGAACGATGAGAATACTAGAAGCTGCACGGAGAAAGACAACGAAAAATTATTTGGGATGTCACTTCTTTATTATTACCGATGTACAATAATCCCTCGGGATTAGAGCCATTCGTCAGACTTCCTTGGATGACAGGTTATCTTACATCGAAAATATTCCGTTAAAGGACGCACGTCCGCGCTAATCGTCGTTCCTCTATCGCTCCGTCAAAACCGTCGCGACGAGCACAGTCGCTCCCCGATCGGATCCTTCCGCGTATCTCTTTCGACCGATAGGATGGCAGTATTGTCACGTCACACGTTACAACGAACAGACACGAGAACGTTACAGCACTGAGGATACATCGATAATCGTCCGGATTAACAGCTAGATTCGTAAGAGGACATAGAGTGGGCGTACCGTGGAAAAGCTGGTCAATTTGTTCACGTAAAGTTTTCCCTAACCCTTTGTGGTCAGACATCTTACGAGAACCTCCACCAATTAACAGGGAAATACCCGATTCGTCGTGTGTTTATGGTGTAAATCGTACAGTCAATAGCAGAGGTACAGCAAAGCCGAAAGTTGGGCAGTTAAATGGTGGCAGGAATTAAAGTAGACAGAGCCAGCGTCATATAAGGTATCCCATTATAGGATTTTAGGGTTTCGTGGGAACCTGCAATGGGATTAATGGGAATTGAATCATAGTTGCGATATTTCATACTATACAGTACCTCGTACTGTTTCGAGGCTCCAGTCCTCGTCTCCCTATATTTATTTCGAACTACTTGTCCCCACGCTTCCTTACGCCTGTCTCATTGTACGAGTTTGCTACACCTCTTCTCCTGACTTTAATTTAGACTGCTTCTCGTCACACTTCTTCATTCACTGATACGACGAAGGGAGGAAGTATCCCATATTTTTAGCAGCATAAAATAGCATTTGTCGCCGCGCCACAGAGATTGTTTCGTCTAGGATAGGCCTAAGGTGTTCCTTTCCCGATCTCGTCTCATTTCAGACGCGACATTTTGATTGCCAACGAACTCGTGTCACCCCTGGCGCAACGCACAGTGGCGAATTTGCCCGAAATCGTAGCCAAAATTAATATCTTCAAATGCAAGTTAAATTGTTTAAATAAATTACAATAACATCACTCTAGAAAGATACTCGTGTACTTTTTTCATGAAAATTTTTTAATTATTATATTATAATATATTTGAAACATTCAATTATACGTGTATACTTTTATAATATACATAAAACGCATTCTACGTGATATTTAATCACAAATAATAACTGTTATAATACAATGTTGAATATAGGGTAAACCAACTAGTGAATGACCGAATTATTGAATTTATGGACCTTTGAGATTAATACTTGAATATATTTATGTATAACAACAAAACAACTGTTGAAATTGCATTTAAATTTATTTTTCTTGAAATTTCTATAAAAATAATTACTTATTCTTATCGTAATTAAAAAAAAAAAGATTATAAAATGCAAAACGTGTGGAAGTCCAGTAAATGACCGCATACTTTTAATAAGAATTGTACTTATTAATGTTTGCTTAATACGCGTAACTAAAAATATGGGATATTAAAAGTGCAATCCATTTATAAACATAATATTTTAAAATTTATAATTTACACTTCTTTGCCTAATGGTCATTCACTGGTATGCGGTCAATTACTGGTTGGTTTACCCTATGCAATAACATACCAACTCCTTTTTAACTATAACATTAAAAATTGTGGACAGAATTAGTATTTACAAATGACGATAACACGATTGTCGCAGCTAATTTCAATCCGAATTTCTTCTGTAACTTTTAAACCTCACTTTAAAAAAAAATCGAAGTTCAATCATGGACCTATCCTAGGTCCATGAGTTTCATCTCGTTTCATACACGCCTAATTGCTCAAAGAAAGAAAAACTTATAGGTCTCGTATTTTTATCTACCACAGCTGTTGAAATATTTAAAAAATAATAAAATTAATGTAAAAATGAATTTCGAGCATATTAGATAATACCAACATTGACAAATTATCTTCTTACATCGACAATAAATCGTAACATAATTTCCAGTCTTACCTGAAAAAATCCATTTTCTAACGCCATTAAGTTTGAAATTGCATATCTCTTAAAGAATCACAGATTAAAAATTGATTCTAACAAAAAAACATGCTCTGATATTGCATAAATGAAGTACACCACACAGATTTTTTAAATAAAAAGAAATTTACTTTTGGCCATGATTTCGGGCGAATTCGCCACTGTGCAACGTCCAACCGCAAAGGGCTAAGATGTTCACAGGACAGCAACGCGACGCGTTGTCCCTGTCGATCGTTCCGAATTCTTTGTCAGGCCTCTAATCACCCTGCAGCCCGCGAGCACTCGCGCTAACGCCCCTCTCGCGGCATTCACTGCGAAGTAAAGGACGCAACCGGCGGTGCTGAAACTATGGAAAGAAAGTAAGGAAAGAATGATGGAAAGTACAAGGCGTCGTTAAAGCGTGCGGAGAATCGCGTACGAAACGAAGTCGTCGGGAAATGAAGAAGAGCGTTACGTTGCTTCGTCCATCGGCATACGTTCGAATGTTTACACTGATCGTATTTCTTCTTTTCTTTTTTAAGACTTACATCGAGTTAGCGTAAATTACAAAAATACACAAAGGCACTTGATAAGAATCTCCGTTTAAGGTCCTCGCGTCGGAGTGACGCCGCTCTAACAGAATCTTGCTCGCACCATTATTCCTTTCAATGCAACAATTAACAACAACGACGACGACGCAAAAACCGATACAACACACGAGAAACGGTTAACTCTGGTATGTAATCCGCAACTGATACGAAGGTAGAACGAACCTGGTCGACGGCGATCGTCGTGAATCGGCGTTTCGTACGGTGGGCAAAACGGGTTGCCATCGAGGGAACCATTCCCACTCAAGTACACAGGATTGATGGTTCAAAACTTACGTCTTAGTATTTTTATTCGGATCCTTGATTTCGAGTGGCAGCGCTGCGGCGAGGTTGTTCCACGGTTCACGTTGAATCGAAGGAAGGCGTCGTGGTGATATAAAAAATTCGAAATTAATCTGTCTCTATTAAATCGCTTTCTCCTTTCACATTGGTGTCTACTTATAGTTCAACAGTTTGTCCGATTTGTTATCTCAACTCGTTCAATATGTTTCCTTTTTCAACCCTTCATGGTCACTGTCCAATAGACCCGCCCCTTAACTTTGGAGCTTGATGCCGGTAAGTTCCTGGCTTTGAAATGGCATTGATCTGATATTTTACGGAAATTTGAGGTTCCCTCTTCCGGTAGAGACCGTCAGTTTTTTAATCAAAAAGTCCGTTGGTGAGTGGCAGCCGTTACAAAAACGTACAGATCTCAAAATAAATACCTTTTTTGAAGCGCACACTATGAAACTATATATTTTCAACCAGGACTATAACTTATTAATATTAGCCACATTCTGTACGAAAATTAATTGAAAATTAAAGAAGTTATAATTGTTTTAGTACAAAAAAACTCATTTTTCAGGACATTTCCGATTTTTTTTTACATTTTGTCATTTAATTTCTTACTAAAACGTGACTGCTTCATATTCTGCAATGTTCACAGGGTGATTGGACTGATACAGTTCGTACGGTAACTGTTTAAAAATCTGGCGGGTGAATTGGACCCTGTGTGACCACGAAGGGTTAAACTGTGATCACTGATCATTTGCTCGATCGAATTGTAAGTTTCACATCACCTCGGGCATTCATTTAAACTCACAATTTCTTTCGAGAGTATATTTTTAACGTAATTCCCTGCCCTATAAACTACTCACAATCAGCTTGGTCCAAGACTCACGGAGTTTGTACCTGCTCGGCGCATGAAGTATCTTTATATTGAAAACTGTTTAAAATTGATACCTCCCACGATGCAGTACACTCTGCAATTTAAATCCCTCCCAGCTTAATGCCACTACGCCCTCGCGTAGAAATTTATTTCAGCTCGCTACTGTCTTTGAGCTTCCACCCCTTTCACTTCGCCATACCCGCGCAATCCTTTTGAAACCGTGTCTTCCCCAACCAAATGACCCGACTTAATTTAGCATTCTAATTCATTATATACCTTCTACCCCTTCACCCTGCCAGAAATTTACAATCCCCGGGAGCTGTTGTTCTCGCCCATCTAATGCCTCGTTTTAACTTAGTATTCTATTTAAATTCGTTACGCCCCCTCCAGCTTTCACTCCGCTCATCCCTTTCAAATTCTAACTCCTTTCAAAATAGCATTCCCTTCGATCGAATATCGTTCACATCCTAACGTAACTCCCGACAACTCTTTTCACTCGACGCCCCTTCGATTTGGCCCCTGAAACAGATGCACCGCGGAAACCACCCCCGCCACAGGGCTGCTTGATTAAATATACGCATATACATATGTATGTACTATATGTGTATACATAATTCGGGTATACAGGCGTAGAGATCGCAGAAAATAGACAGTGGACAGTATATGTGTATGTGTGTATGTGTATATATATATATATATATATTCTTTCTTTTCTTTCGTAATTCGCTCGCAAAATTTCAAAAAGAATATTCATCTCGGTAGACATTACAATCGACGTCTATATCGTTTAGTACCCGTTCATTTGAGGAAAACACGCAATACAGTAACACGTCAATCGTTTTAACATACATCTACACAAACTAACGACTTGCTTTTGATCCATAGATATAGTATACCATCGGAATATACATACGACGATGTACACTCGCCTGGGGGTAATTTATAATTTATAACAACACACGTATCTCGCTTTTGACATAGTAGGTACACAGATCCGTATCGTTAAACTTACCAGTATATACAGCTCGGATAAAAAGATTAAATTGGTCTTATTGTACAAGTAACGTCGTAAAGTATAATGGCCACTACTTAGTTCGTGCCATGGTCCGATTAAATTCCTTCGTACCCGTCCTGGAGTCGATTTTTGAACTGTCTGGTATCGGACTTCTTTCTCCTTTTCGACTAACCCTTTGACCTGCGCTGACCCTTTCCCTTCAAACAATACTGTCACACGATTTGCTAGCAATCGTTGCACCGGTGACATTTTTTGTCGATGAAATTCGAATATTTTAAAAGGAAAAGGAGAATAAAATTTGAACCGGAGGTCGGTCGTTTTCCGCGCCGTTTAGAATACATTTTTTAAACGGGATATTTATTGATTTAATATATCTTTGTAACGAAATCTCGCGCGTGAATTTCGTGAACACAAAGACTACGTTTATTTATCTTTTATTTCGTCTTTTTAATGTCTCTGGCAGAAGGTTTTGAAAGGTTTGAAGTATCAGGGAGTGAAATCCAATTATTGTATAAAAGAATGAAATTTTTTAAGGTAGATGAATGTATACCTCTTTTTAAAAACGATCGAAGAGAACTGAAGGGTCAAAGGATTAATCAAACCTCGCGTATAAATTCTGTCCTGAACCTCTTGAGTGTGATGTCGAGTGGACGCAGAATCAGTTAACATTGACGATGCTCTTGGCGAATTAATACTAAAGTTAGTCGTCGAGTAGATCCTCGATGAATGTCCGTACGTTCTACTCAGTGTTAATCGTTCGTGGAGAAGCAATGGGTCACGCTCGTTTCGATTAATTGGCACTTTGATCGCACCTCAATGCTCGACATCCCCATTCTTTCCAATTCTCGCGAAGCGGGTGGCCAACTTCGTTCCACGATCCGTACAATTAGTTTCCTAAAGATTTTTGGATACACCACGCGCCAAGTTCAAAGTTTCAACTAGAAACGTCTTTGAAAAACAGAAGTTTCGCTAGTTATAAAAAACAATTAACGAAAGTTATATATTCTCTGAATTATTTTCACGTTCACGGTTGCACGCGTCTGCAAAGTTGATAGGCTTTTCGCAACAAATAAATATTCTACCTTCAACTTCGAACGCTGTGTATGATTTATAAATTCTTTAGCAACAGAGAAATAATCTTATCAATTTTGAAGCGATATTCTCTGTGTATTCAACGGATTTCGGGATCACGACAGCCGCGGTCTGTGTATTGGTAAGCGGATTGTGAACGTATTAGGGGATGTACGGTATTACGGAGCTGGAGGAAGCGCGAAGGATCTCTGAGATTGTTGCAAGCATCCACACTCATCTGCACCTTTAATCTTCTTATATTATTGAGAATAGAGAGATGGGAAGCACGAAGTTTTTTTTTTAAACTAAGGGAAACTGGCATACCAAAGTTGAACAGGTCACTGAATCGAATTGGCCACCCTCACGAGAGCTCCCAAAAGAAACACTGTCACCAGAGTGTGTACCATATATACAAGGTGGAACACGTATAAGTAAACCTTCATTGCTTTTGAACTCGTAAAAATGTAATGGAAATTAAAGATGCTCGATTTCAAAGATTTTTCCATTTTCCTTGAAGTCGTTAATAGTTTTTTAAAAAGGAAACACATTTTCTGTATGCTCAGATGAAAGGGAAGTTAACCCACACTAATTCTGCAGTATGTATCCCTGTGCTGTTTAGTTACATATATTCTGGGATATATAATGTGAGGAATCGCCTAATGTATATTAGTTTATTCTTGTGTTCCTTTACTGTGCTTCGTATCAATATTTTTTTCCAAACATTCTACATTCATCTCTTTGAAATATTTCGTATTTAATTGAATTGACAAGGGAAGTTTGGTGACTTGGAAATTCGAAAAGATTTGATAATTTGGAGAAATGTAACTCAAGGGATGCTACTAACGTAACTATTTTTTGATTCGGCAATAAAACGGTCCTAAGGGTGAAAACACCCCCTCAAAGAAATTACGAGTTTTCAAATTATAACTGTAAAAGATATCGAGAAAAGTTCCATTCAAAGTTTTATAGCTTCCGATATCCTACAATATGGTGATAAAGAATTGTCAAAAAAAGAAAGTAGTGGGAATAAATTTTGAAAAGAATAATTTTCGCACATCCTTCATCGCCGCTTTATAGGACATAAAAACCATAGAACTATCAATTCAACTTCTTTTTCATATCTTTTACAGTTTCGTAGAATTTTTCTCAACACTTTTGAGCTACATTTCTCCAAAGTTTCCAATTTTTTTGAATTTCCGATTTGCCGAACTTGCCTCGTGCGTCATTAAGAAACCAGTGGTTCCACTTTCAAAGCCACTGACGGTCTTGAAACCCCGAAAACAACTTCGACAACCACGCCCTTCCATCATCACATCCTAAGTCGAGTGTCACAAGTTAAAGAGCAATGGAGGTATCAATATAGTTGTCAGACGTACGCTGTCCAGTGTCCCATTGTGTATATCGGCAGACACTAATTATCCCAGTGCTCTCTGCATCGGAGCATTCTCGCCCAGATTATTTCACGACTTCCCAGTCATGCGAGCTGCGTGGAAGGAACAACACTCCCCCATCATCTAGCCTCAGGTACGGCCGAGAGATCCACATACACACACACCCCTCCCCCCCCCCCCTCAACCTCCCCCTCCCCCCTAACCCCTTGTTTAAAGCACGTGAAGGTTCTCGCAGTTCTTGAACTTGCTGTCCTCCTTGCCGAACAGCCAGGTCAACATTTGCCTGGCTTTCATGCTGGCGCGCACCACGCCTCTGGATTTGTACCAGTGCCCTCCACCCTCAGTGCCGCCGTTCGCCGCCCGATTCTCCGCACTCCCCTGGACGGTCTTCAGCCGAATCTGATTCAGAATCCCGACCAGCAGATCGTCCACGTTGTGGTTTATGCCGACCGAGACCTCGATGAACTTCACCCGATAGGTGCAGGCCATGCACTTGCCATCTGCGTCGGCCACGTGGACATGGATCAGAAAAGGGGCGGGTGTATATTTAACCCCGGTCGCTGGCAAGGACATACGCTTGGTGTTTGGAAATAGCACGGGACCATTGGTAACTTTACCCCGGGAGGGCGATTGTTTTTCAGATAGGCGAGGAATGTTTGATGCAATTGGAGTTGGGTGGATATTTCTCTGGTGGGCGAGCAAGCGAGTATAAGTTAGATTTTACTTATTTACTGATTTTACTTACACAGGTTCTTTCTTGTTCTTTTTTTTTTTGTGAATCTTTTAACATATATGTTATCCACTTTCACGTCGAAAATTTAGTAGCTGATCTTACACAGCAGTTTGTTAATATTCTAATCCTGTGCCAGCCCCACCAGAGATTTGTTCTCGAGGGGTTCTAGTACTTTTAGGGTTTTGATTGATTAGAATTGTATTGAAATGGGTGGGAAATGTTTAATGCAATTGGCGTTAAATGTATATTTGTTTTCTAGTACTTTTGGGGCTTTGATTGATTAGAATTGTACCTACTGAAGTAGGTGAGGGACGTTTAATGCAATTGGCGTTAAATGAATATTTGTTTTCTAGTACTTGTAGGGTTTTGATTGATTAGAATTGTACTGAAGGAGGTGAGGAATGTTTAATGCAATTGGCGTTTAATTTATATTTGTCCTCGAGGGGTACTGGAATTGGAATATATGTTCTCTTTAAATTTTTAGAGTGTGTATAAATGTACATACTAGCACGTGAAGTTTAAAATGATTTATCTATAAATCAATGAATATCGATATTTTGTATGGCAGTTTATGTATCACGCCTCCTGGGTTGAAGCGTATTTATAGATCGCGGGGAATTAATTTAATTAATGTTGACTCGAGGATAAAGGGTTGAGGAATAAGAACAGAGTTTTTTTTTATATGCACTAACCTTGGGAAGAGACCACCCTGGACCGAACCAGATCCACTTTGTTCCCAACTAATATAGCTGGCTTCCCTCGCAGGAGGTCCTGATCGTGCAGACGTTCGAGGATCTCCTCGGCCCTTTGGAAGGACGCCTTATCGATCACAGAGTACATGACAACGAAGGCGTCCGGGTATATGTTCTCCAATTCCGTCTTTGAAAAACAAAAATATGGAGTAGGTATTGAGTCAAATAAGAAAATCTCTAAATCGATATTAACATTCGACATAATTCAAAATGTCGAGTTTATAAGATATTCAGTTTATAAGAAGAGTTTATAAGAATTCCACCATCCCACAAATTGTAGAACTAAAAGCTAATGACAGGCATCTAGAAGCTATGAAAAACCAAGGCAGGATCGACTACAGCGGCCGAGCTGTACAGGGGCCCCAGAGAAAAGAAAAAGGACGAAAAGAAAAAAATGAGAACGAAAAATTTTTATTTGATTAAAGTTAAATTAATTTTATAAACCGACTCGAATTTACCATAATACAACACTACGGACACACCGCAATTGTGGTTGCGGTAACCATAATTCGTCGGTGATAGTGCAAAACCGCGTATGAGCAGTTTGTAATTACCGCGGATCTGCAAAAGTAGCAAAATTTAGATTTCGCGCCCACGGTTGCCAAGCGCTGTTTCACTTTTTTTAAAAGTCACACCATTGGTGTTAATATTTATTACAAGGAGTGCTAAAACTGTCGAAAAAAAGTTCAGTCAAAGAAATCCCTTAAAATGGCTAAAATATTAAGTTTTCTCTTCCTCCTGTAAAATCGGTAGAATGCAGATCCGCGGTATTTACAAACTGCTCATACGCGGTTTTGCACTATCACCGACGATATCATGGTATGCGAGCACCGTCAAAAATGAAATTAGAATACAACTTCTAATATAATAATATAATAATCTAATATTATTATTAATATGACAATAAAAATGCCATATATTTAAATATTTTAATGCTTCTTTTCCTTATTTCTTTTATTTTCTTTCTTCTTATTATTATCCTCTTTCCTGAAAAGACGTGCTCTTTTACCATTGAGAAATTGTTTGTGCCCCCAAAATATTTCTTGCATCCAAGCCATTTTATAGACAAGGTGGGTCCTGAACCAAGATACCCATTGTCCCACCTTACTTGAAA
This sequence comes from Andrena bucephala, assembly GCA_947577245.1. Taxonomy (NCBI): domain Eukaryota; kingdom Metazoa; phylum Arthropoda; class Insecta; order Hymenoptera; family Andrenidae; genus Andrena; species Andrena bucephala. The sequence continues at coordinate 17,273,125 of OX387717.1, read as the reverse complement.
TCAAATTCCTTCAACGACACTAGCTAGCAGTTTATACCAAGAATAATTACAGACTCGCAAAATCGCTCGCGCCACACTGTGCAAATAATACGAGCAGTTAACTGCGAGACCCTACAGAAATAAGGGACTGAATCTATCCAGCAAGGGGTTGACCAACCCTCCAAGGGTCCTCCCTCGACGAAACCGGTTTCTACCACCGCGACAACGGTTGCTCACCTTCGGGTTCACGATGTTGAGGAATCTCAGCTCGCTCTCTTCGCCGTTCAGCATCACGAAAACAGATTGCTCGCTGGGCACGTCTGCAACAAACAAGGGAAGAAGACGTTGAGCGATGTCGGGGCACTTGACAAAGCTGCTGAAAGCGCGGTGGCGTTGAAAATGTGTGCGGGGGTTGGGGTTGCCAGAGGATGAGGAGCAGGCAGGGGGGGGGCGTGGCAACAGCCCCCTTTGATTTGCTGCCTCATTTATTTTTCCACGAGCCCCCCCACGCGGTGGCGTGTCCATCGAAGGACAACCAGCCGTGGACGTCGAAGGAAGGAAACTCGGCTGAAAGGAAAATAATCAAATCGCGCGCGCTACAAATAAATCCTAGAGGGTCGAACGGAAAAGGAATTCGTTGCCCCGTTACACCGACGGCCAACGTGACGTCTCCGTCGAGAGCGGCGTAATCCCGCGCCGGTCTAAATGCGTCCACGTCGACGTTCGCCCGTCAGCGACCACCCTGAAACGTCAACGGGGATTCCTCGGCCCATGTCGATACGTAATTCGATGATGTCAGGCTCGCTGCTATCGCCATCTCCCCTGCGCAATACCCGACCTTTCAAAATTCCATTTTTTGCATCTTTCAGGATTGCTTGCTTGGAACGGGTAGTCCACGCGGGCGTTGGGGGAACGTTCTTCAGCGTCGATTCTTGGAAATCTTTGGTTACTGCTGCGTGGGAATAGATACTGAGGTCGGTAACTGATCGCGGGAAAATGTGGAATGGAAGGGAAACGGATCTAGAATCAAGTTACATACTGTGTAAGTTGTTATTCTTAGATGTAATGCCCTGCATGGTTTCTTCACTGCAAACGGTAAACAGTCTTTTCTCCTCTTGAATTCTACATAATTGTAAGAGCTGTTATTGCAACTCTAGCCTAGTTTCTGGCATTCGAGAATAGTAGATTGGCTGGAAAGTTCTATCTCTAGATTTTACATGCGCGTTTACAACCTTATTTGAGGATTTCCAAAAGCGCAGCGAATTCGAGTATATGTATACTAATTTTGCACCGTCGAAAAATGAGACTATCAGCGCAATAGTGGCGTAAACCCAAAACTTTTGTTTTCAAATTACGGCTAATGAAATTATTAACGTTCTAAAGTCGTTGCTTTAATTTCTATTTTTAGGTACATACGTATGATTTTTAAAAAAAATATAATCGCTAAGATGTGTAGGTTAAACCAACTATTAGGCAAAGAAAGTTCAATTATAAATTTAAAAATATTTTATGTTTATAAATGGAGTGTAGTTGCACTTTTAATATCCCATATTTTTAGATACACGTATTAAGCAAACATTAATAAATACAATTCGTATTAAAAGTATGCGGTCAATTACTGGGCTTCTACATGTTTTGCATTTTATAATAGTTTTTTTTTTAAATTACGATAAGAATAAGTAATTATTTTTATAGAAAGTTCAAGAAAAATAAATTTAAATGCAATTTCAACAGTTTTTTTGTTGTTATACATAAATATATTCAAGTATTAATCTCAAAGGTCCATAAATTCAACAATTCGGTCATTCACTGGTTGGTTTACCCTATTATTTGTATATAACTGTAAATGTATGAATATTGGAGAATTTGTAATGCGCGACGTAAATCAACAAAATGATCAGTGCAAAAATAGGTTTTTGTGCTGCTATTTTGTAGATGCTTTTGGAAGGTTGCTCAAGCCACTGTAGAATTAAAATTTTGCTACATAAGAGGTGGTTTAGGCTGAAATCCATCGAAAATCGTGGGTTAAGCCATTATTGCGCTGCTAGCTTCAAATAAGCTATTACAAAGGCGGTGTAATATTGCTGCAAAAAGTATTTGCTATGCATAAGCTGGGTAAGTGGATCAGGAAATACATGAACAGACATCAATCACTGTATGACAAAGTTGACAATCCCACAGAAACCCACAGAGATTTAAGATACCAGTTAGATAATTTGCATTTGCCATCAAAATGTTAATTCCAAATCGATTTTCTGTCTTAACCATTCGTCCTAACCCCACAGTTGCAAACCATAAATTGTCGAAATTTCATATTGGCATAGAATTTAATACTACTTTATTCCTGCCAGAAAGCAGCAACGATATAATACCTATTTTGATTAGAAAATTTAAAAAACCTCAGCCTCGCCGAGCACCAAACCCCATTTCCTCGCGAATGTCACGAAGAAGAAATGCCAACTCGTTCTTTTCGTATGGAAAACTTTTTCTACTTGTAATCTAGGACGATTGCGATCTCCAAGGACAGAAGATTGATGGTGGCAACTGAAGGGTCGACATCCAAATCGAGAAAGATGCGAAGCTGAAATGAGTTTGGTCCATGTGTTCTGGCATCCAAACTTTCTATGCGAAAAGAAGAAGGGGCTCCGCAAGAGAAAGAATATTAAAGCTACATGCTTGACATACGAGAATTTCAAGCGCGATACAGCATTAAAGAAACATGAGCAGAGAATTTGAAATCATCATTTACTGTGTACACACAGAAATTTTTTAACACTTTGCGGTACCACGTACAGCCAAATACATGTACTTCATACGTTAGCCTGTACGTGGTTATTTAAATTTCAGTTTTATTTGCGAGGTAAAACGTTGGAAAAAAAGTACTCTTCTCAGAGGGAGTAAGTAAACATACATTGCAAACGAATGTCCACAGCTCCACCAGTAAATATCCTTTTTCTTCAAATTAATGAGAAGAAGTATAATAGACTGCAACGAATTAAGGATCTCATATAATTAAAGGGATTCTTAATCCCAAGATTTGCAATTAGGAGTTTGAAGATACTACAGTAGATAGTAATCCACGGATTCATTAAAGAAAATGAGACCCTTTCATGTGAGAATATGTTGTTCATACAAAGAAGGCAGTTTCCCTTTACCCTTGTAATTCCTCCCTTTTTATTCTTCCTGCTCCACTCATTTTTTCAGCGAGTTCGAGTGCAGAATAATACATTTAAAAATACAATGCAGAGAGGATGCATCTTCATTCGCCACCCTCGAAACCAGCAAAACGTGTCGACAGGTGTTCCACGCTTTTACATTTCCACGTCACTGTTTTCACATCCACCCCCACGTCCCATAAATGTATTACTCCAAAACGAATAACCACGACAATCGAATGGTCGAATCCTCCCTAAAAGGCATCGAAATTCCTCACTCATTATCGAGCCACCCTAACCAGTTCAATCACTCAAGCCAGAGGTTCCTCCTTCTTAATAATCCAAATATAACTCCATATCCAGTGACGTCACCAAGCCCACACAACCTAGTATTGAATTTAGTATCCCATGCTATTGAATTGGCTAATACTTCAAGTAAACATTGAACTTGCTTCCACCCCCATCTGCATCCCCAATTCCCACCATCATTTACAATCCTACACACCTAACTCCTCTATCTCCTTCTTCCTACAAAATCCCTACCTTCCCCTCTTTAAACCCCAGGTTCCTAATCGGTCATAATTAAGGTAGCGTTTTGAAGTCGTTTCACAAAAAGGGGTAAACGAGGACGAGCGAAGTTTCGCGGCACTGAAACGTTAACAGGGGCGGTGGCGGGTGAAGAACAGCGAGGAGCAGAAGGCTGGGAGAGAAGGGAGAGAGAGAGAGAGAGAGAGAGAGAGAAAGAAGGCGGCGCGAAAAAGAAGAGGAGGGCAGACGATGAACAGACACGGAGGCTGTATGATGTACGTTTATAGCGGACCGACGCAAAATTAACCAGCGCTATTTCTGCCCCGGCTGTTCCTGCACTTTTCTTTTTTAACACCTTCCTGGAAAGCGGCGCGCTCGTTTCGCTTGCTCCTCGCGCAGCCTCCATGCGTTCACCCCGCGATTCTCCTTCGCTGCTCGCGTCTGGGAAGCTTCTGCAACGTAATTGCTCCTCACACCCACTCCCCCTTCTTCTTTTGTTTTCTTTGCCCTGGTACCAGCCGTTGCACCCCCCCCCCCCTGCCGGTCCCTGGCCTCGATCCCGATTTCGCGGCGAAATTATGGGACGAAACGCGACGTCGGCCACCGACTTTCGTCCGCGAGATTTTATGTTACGCTGGATAATGGGAGGCGCCTCTTTTTCGCGGGCAGTAAATCATCGGAATATCGACGGACACTTTGTTATCCGTATCAATGATGCGGAGGTTAATCGGGTCTTCTGGATCTTCCATTTCTGTTTTTTATTGTGAGTAGAGGTTTGAACGTGAAAAATTATTGAAATTGGATTAGTTGCTTTCAATTTATGAACATTGTTTTCTTTCTGGAGATGATACAATGTGAAGTTGAGGGCACTTCCCGGTCGAAATGTAAAAAAAGATTTTTGCATATCTTCATCCCACATCTCAAGAATAACCAGGAAAAATGTCAAACAAAATTCCTGAAGGTGCAGGTTTTACAGGCAGGTAAGGGGGGCCACAGCGTGAAGGCCTTAAGAATAGTTTTTTTTTTTTTAAGATGGATTGTGGCGCGGGTATACTAGATAGAATTGTGATTTTTCTTTTAATTAATAATACATTTATTCAACTAAAAAAGAATCAATTTTTGTTTTAATCGAATAAACACGGAGAAAATAGGGCGCTCGCGGGGAACTCCCCGCCAATCAGGGAATTCAATTCCGGGATACGGGATCCCGGTTGTTTTTTTAATTTAAAAAAACCCGGGACTTGATATCACTAATCCCGAGATTTTGGGGATTTTTTAAAAATGCGAATTACTTTATGAACAACTGAAAAACATCCAAATAAACAGAATAAATCAATGTAGTCATTCATAATAATAAGGACAATAATAATAATGATTTATTTAAATAAAAATATTGTATCGCATATAACTAACTAAATTGTATTTATTTTTACAATGATATTCCCACTTTCCACTATTTCGAAATCGTGCGAGTTGCAAATTGCAATTTGTCTGAACACGTAAAGTCGAAAATTTGTAGGTCGAAATGCGCCGAACCGGCTTACATCTCTTTGAGGGTGGTGGAATCCTAGAACAAGCATATCAATATTTGTTATCAATTCCTCCGGCAAGCATTGAAGCAGAGCGAGCTTTTTCAGCGGCCGGTTATATAGGTAATAAAATAAGAAGTCAGCTAGGAGATGATACATTAGATGCTTTGCTATTTCTTCGTGTACATTTCCAAAACGCTTCATAATGGTTTACTGATATTACCTATACTTATTCAGACTGTTTTTTTATTCTTAAAAATGATTTTAATTCATGTTTGTTTAGTTTAAATAAAGATTTCGCATTTTAACATCTAGTAAATCATTTTAATTACTGAATTTTTCTATTACCCAATCCCGGGATTAGTTCTGGGATTCCGGGATAGACTTTAAAAAATCCCGCAATCCCGGGATAGTAAATAATGACCGGGATTGAATTCCCTACCGCCAATAGACGAAAACGCTCGGCCTCAAACTTTAAGTAGAACGTTTTTCTCGAAATAATTTTTCGCCCATTATCGCCACTGTAAAAAATGAAATTCTGGACCGAATCTAAAAATTCAAACGGGATTCTATTCGCAATTACACTCGCTTCCGGGCTACCCTCTATTGTAAACTTTCAAACACTCAATATTTTTTTACGGAAACTTTTGTACGAAAAAAGCCTTTTTTCGGGATCCTATTGTTTAAACATATGGCAATCATACTGTACTTGTTTCTTAACAATGAGAGAGCGTAGCTCGATAACCACACATGTGTAATTAAGGAATTGCTTTGGTTTTCTGATTTTGGATGAACCTGTCTGGAGTTATCATGGCGATAGTCCAGGCCTTTTTTGTTAGAACGATGCAGCATTCGATGCATGTATTCGATACGTATCAATATTCTTGGGACAATTTTCTTTGCTTTTGATGTGATTCTCCTGATCTATAAGCAAAGCATGTCTCGCGATCAGAGATTGTATCAGAAACTATTTTATAGGATGTAACTATGAGATTTATATTCATCACCTTTTCTTCACAGTTATTCGAATCATAGAGAGTATTTAAAGATTTCCTCGTTATTCTTTGAGGTGCTTAAATCTCTGACGAGATTCCATCCTTTTCTTTGGTGGATAATAGAAGCATGATAGATAAGGAGACCGATAACGCCTTTAACAAGCCGTGAAGAGTTTCTCCAATAGAGTTGAAAATGAGGAAACATTCGACCCTAAAGCTCGAGGTCTCGATGCGCGGGGATCCATCGATCTACTGTCTCGCTTTTGGGACTGAAACGTAATAAAATGAAAAGTTCCGAATAAAGCTGTGGAGCGTACAAGCGAGTGCACCGCCAAGTTCCTTGCAAAGTAATGCAATTTAAAAGTTACTTAGCGCGGTCACGTTGCTCACGAGTGGGCAATGATAAAAAGAAAAGTGTTCCTTCCAGTACTTTACGATAGTCGCGGGCAACAACATTATCGAATTTTTCTGTAAAAAGCATTTCTGTTATAATAGCCAAAGGTAATAAAGGAAAGAGGAGCTTAATTGCTGTCCTCCTTGCTTAACTTTAATGCGCAAACGATTAATATGTAAAACGAGTTTGAGTTCCTAAATACCGTAATCGAAAGTGTAGAAAGTTTCAAGATAATTTGCATGTAAATGGGAGGTCACGTCTCATTTTTCTCTGCGTCTGAACTGGGAGAGCTCGAATAGCTCTGAAATGTTGGAACATTATTTATCCCCATGAAACAAATGCTTCTTTCCTTGCAATCATTACTAACCATTCGGTACTTCCAGTTACTTAAATAGTTCACGAAATGGCTGATTCTCTTGGCTCTCGATTAACCCTTCGGGGTCACCTTCTAATAATCACAAATTGGTCACATGGGGTTCATTGCACCCCACCGTCATTTTGTATTTACCATTTTAGTATTTTTCAATCTTTTAACTTTTCAGTGATAATTGTAAATTCGTAATAACCATGCTCCAATAGTCTTTTTGCAAAATTTGTATTTGGAAAAATAATAGTTGTGGAAAAAAGCGACTTTTTTTAAAATTCACCAAATTTTTAGAATCTAATATTAGGGTCTAAAAATTTACACAAATATTGGCAAAGGGAAAAGAAATTACCTGGGGTGCGATGTTTAAGTTAAATATCATGATTCCATTAGAAAACACTGTTTACAAAGCGGAATTTATTGACAATGTCGTCTAAAATATTCACAAAGATATTGGAGCAGCGTGCAAGCATCGCATTTGCATATTCACGACAGAGTTACCTCAGAAATCAGAAGAAATCGAATTTCTGGTTCAGAGGAACCGCGGTACAACGCTAAGTCTCGTCATAATTAATCGCGAGCTAGCTTCAGTAGGGGAGACCGGGGCTGGTAGAGGCCAGTTTTTCCATTTTTGATTTTTAATAAATTATGTGGGCAAAATATCATTAAACCAGTTAGTATATTTGATAGAGCATACATTTGGCTATTTGATTAAATTATTAATGTTGACCCAATGTGACAACAATTAAGGTATTTTAATGTTTTTCTAACACCTCCAATGCTGGTCAACCAACCCCATGAACGGGGTTGGTTGACTTACAGTATGGGGTAGGTTGAGTATATGTAGGTACAATCAGTTAAGAGAATGTTATTAGTAACTTATCTCAGCGGTAATAAAATAACACAATGTCACAAGAGTTGTTTCATTATAAAATATTAATTTCTTTCTTTCATATTTTAATAATAAGCTGAAAAAATTTTCAACTTAAACATTAATTATAACGTATAGATAACATAATGTAAAGTTTAGGTTTGTTATTCCCATATCACCCTAACGAAGGGTAGAGATCTGAAATTTCTCTTAGTGGATTTTTAGACAAAGAGTATTATTTGGTACACATAAATACTAAAATTGTTGCTGGGGCCGTTTCCCTATGCTTACCCGGCTAGACCCTTTAAACAAAAAATAAAAATCACTTTATGAATAACAAAATAACAATTTAAACCTTATTAATCAACCAGCCCCGACCGATCATTTTGACTTCAATAATCTATATAACCTTCAATTATTTATGTATAAACAAAAATACTATGTCAATAGAACGTCTAATAAACAAACTTTAAAATAGTCTCTTAACATTTATTCTATTGTAACTATATAGAGCGTGAAAAAATAAAATCTTTAAGAAAAAATATTTACTTACATAGTCAATTTTTCGACAAATGCTAATAATTTGCAATAATAGCATAGTAGAAGTGACTTCTTTCTACAGTGAATGTTTCCGCAATAGAGTATATCTCGGTGCAAAATTCTTAACAATTAGTCAACCTACCCCTTGAGACAACCAGCCCCGGTCTCCGCTACTCATGCTTCAATAAAACGTCAACACGACGGCAATTTAAGCGTGGGAATTCGGTGCAAGATGCACGGGAACCTTTTAAGCGAGATCAGCATCTCGAGGCTGCTTTTACCCCATTACGTCTCGCGCGAGTTTATTTTTTGGAAGGGAAAATAGGATAAGCGAAGGTAGGTAGCGGTTGGCGAAAAATTTACCACGGAACTGGGTTGATTATGGTGGCACACGGGCGAATGCAAAAACCATAATGGAGTATGCTGGTACGCTGTATCGCGAAGGATAGAACGTTGGACGAGAACATGGCGCCTATCTGCGACATTTTGTCCTCGACATGCGGCGTGTATTGCACAATAACGTACAATATGCGCGGCTCAAGTCACGTAACCGTATGTAAATCGAATTCAAACTTGTGCAACACGTATTGGCAGCGGGATGATAATATTTCCCGCAACGATATTGCCCCGTTGAGTCCGCGCGAGACGCGGAGGAGTCGCCGCAAGTGGCGTGGGTAAGCGTATGGGCAAACTGGAGGACGCGGGCGTGGAAATCTCGTTCTGCTGCAAAATTTAGGAAAAAAGTTTGGAATGTAAAAGCACTTTGAAGTGTACAACAATGTGCACAGAATTTGTTACAAAGGAAATAGACAGTAGTAAAGGATAGAATATTCTAAAGGTGCGAATCCACGATGAGATTCTACACGAGACTTTTCCATCGTGAGACAAAAATCTTAGCAAGAACTAAATGTAAGTGAATAATGGAAATAGTCGCGAGAGATGAGATGTTTGAAAATACCTATATCATGAATTTTGTCTCGTGAGATTAAAGTCTCATGCCAGGCACGATATTTTTGTCTCGTTGTGGATTTACACCTTTAAGGGGACCTTCCGGTCTAGAACCCAAAAAAATAGGTGATATTTAGGAATTAATTAAAGAAAAACTACAATATATAATTTAATGGGACTTTTTGAATTGTATTAAGGATGTCTTAAATTATAGAAATATATTTTTTGTTTTATAATTAATCATTGCAGACAGCCCTGGGGAATCGTTAAAGTCAGGGCGTCAAAAAATTTATCCAAATCGGTGGGACCTCTATCTCCAAAAGTTATTATCCGATTCGACTGAAACCTTTTTTATTTTGAAGATTATTCTTCTGGCTAGGGGGGGAACTAGAAAAAATTACAAAAATGACATTTTTTTTAGAAAATAACGACTCTTCAAATTTGAAATCACTTTTCCCTGTATTTTTCGTCCTTTCAACGCCTTTGAAAATGATAAATTTTCAATTTTTTGTAATTTTTTCTAGTACACCCCCCCCCTTAGCCAGAAGTATATTCTTCAAAATAAAAAAAGTTTCAGTCGAATCGGATAATAACTTCTGGAGATACAGGTCCCACCGTTTTGAGAACACTGTTTCGAGAAAAACGCGTTTAAAGTTTTACGATGCATTTGTCGCTACTCAAATGCCTATAACTTAGGGAATTTTACGAATTTCCACAGATCCTTTTAAACACGTATTCCTAAAAGATTGAACATTCGAAAAATGAAATAAAAAAAAAATCGACTTTTAGACCGGAAGGTCCCCTTAAACTTTCAACTTATGTGCCTGACATTTTGATATTTTTTATATAACTTTTTAATATCACAAACGCCTCTAACGACAAACGCCTTTAATATCACCACCGATGCTTCAAGTTTAGATAGTGTTCCGATAATACATTTATGAACCATACTCTTACACAGTCGTTGTACTATACTTCTTAATTACTAGAAATTCTATTAATAATTCGGCAAATGAACTCCTAAAATTTCTATGCAATCTTCATTTGTGGCAATGCAATACCTATGGATGACCTCGAATTTTGTTTCGGAACTGGTGCTCGTCGCCCCTGCAGGGAAGCACATATTGGAAGCATCTGGATAGGCAAAGCACCCGAATAAAAACAATCTCGTGGCGCGAGTACAATGGCCGAGGTCGGGACCCTGGAAAGCATAAACTCGGCTAGGAAGCACCAAGGAATTTCAAAAACAGGCCAGTCGTCACGGCGAACGAGTCGAGCACGGTTTAGCCGCTAAGTGGATCGCGAAGGTTAATGACACTAGCCGGTCTTATTAAAAGCGTCGTATTTAAAGCGCCGTATTAACGATTCCGTCGAGAACCTCGCCAGAGATTCGTGCGTGATTTCATGCTACTCACTGCCTGGCATGTGTACGTCACGTGTGCGTACACGAATGTAGGCGTTTAAGTGGCGCGAGTCAAGAATTAAACCGAACACATCTTCATACATTGAACGACGGGAATAATTATTCTGTGAACGCTCCACGGTAAGTTGTACAGAAGTTTTTTTTAGAGTTTATAGAAGGTTTGAAGAAGCCTAAATTTTGTCGAAATTTGTGAACACTGCCAGAATGTGTTTGTTCGCCCATTCGATGTATATTGCATTTTATTTTATTTTATTGTCGCGGGAAACGAGGAGCTTCTTCCACTGCGACGTGGGTCTTTTACGTTTGAACTGAGAACTAACAACGTGCTGTGAAACATCGGGAAAAATGTATTCCAAGGAAAGTGTTGTATTTAAATAAAACAACTATCCTTTGATTTCTGTTTGATTTATTATTCCTGATAATAATATACCATCTCCAATTTGATACGCCTCTATACGATAGTTCTTCCAAATATTTCAGTCTAAACGTTAAATATACCTGTACTAAATTTTTTGAAAATGAATGTCAGTAATTTCACTAAACTAAGTAGTTTCTTGAAATTATTCTGCACGACTGCATAAGGTTTTAAAAGCTGAACGAGTACATGTAAATATTTAGTGGAACGTAAATGATTTATGACACCTTAATGTATTGGCTCGTGGTGCTAGTAATCGGGGATGAAAAAATCGACGTGCACGTCATATTGATTATCGTTAAAAAAAGAATAGCCCTTTGTTTGTGGAGAGATGAATTCCTGGCGAACGTAAATTGAACGTAACTGAGCCGAGGATTCTCAATAAAGGAGGCGCCTCCCAGTTATCCTCGGCGAATGTTCAGGGATATCATTATTGAATTTACCAACGAGAGGATCGAACGCTCCCCCTAAACCCAGGTCTTCCCTATCGCGAATAATATCGCTGATAAAGTAAAGTATACAGGTATAATAGAAATAAAGTATCGAATTTCGACGAAAATTTCAAGGGCGCGTGAATGAACTTCGATGATTGAAAATCCAGGCATAAGTAGTGATTTATCTTTATAGGAATTATAAATTCTCCGCTTGGAAAAAGAAGAATTTTTATTTTGTTAAATAAAGGATCTTGAAAATCGACGTTAAATAATATCGAACTTTGGATAAGCTTTTACTGAATTTCACAAGGTTCTGTGTGTATAAATTTTGAATCGAAAGTAAACTGTATAAAATGGAGCATAATGTAAAATAATTCAAGCGAGGATCGACATTGTTATTGTGACAAGGTAAATCTATTTATGTTGCTAAATGCCCACGTTTACATCGATAATCAGATTTTGTGTTGACAGATCATAATTTGTTATTAGTCATACTCTAACAGTTATAACAGAATTTCAAGAAGTAATCGATTATACCACCGATATGTGGTACTGCATTAATGATCTGCTATTTATCCGCTTGTTTACAAAACGTGGTCAGTTATAAATAGCACAAATTCCATGGCTACTGTGTATGAGATTACTTATAAATCGTACAATAATATTTGGATAGGTACTGGTGGGTGGTTAGTCAATTAGTGTACCTACTATAATAATTCAACGATAATAAGATATATTCAACAACCAACAAATAACAACACTATAACAAGCAGTTATAAAAATTGTTCAAACACAGACAGCGGAGAACGAAGTGTTCGATACGATGGTTCGAGGTATTCTGCTCCCTTCGTGGGCGCATGACGAACATCCGAAAAACCAAAGGATGGGAGAAAATAATTTCCCAGCGCTTCGAGGACTTAGAGAAAGTCCTTCCCGTAAAAAGCGTATCTCCCACGCTGTTAGTGTTGGCTAGAACCGTGGTTTGTGAATCACGAGTGATCCGATCACGTTCGTTCCCAATCACGGTGATTTTTCACTGTGATCCGTGATTTTCGTGATCGCTTCTGATTGATGCAGGCAGAACAGTGATTCGCGATTTTCGTAATCGCTTCTGGTTGGTGGAGAGCATAACTGCTCTTAGCACGCGCCACGTAACCCAAATTTTTACTTTCTCTCGAAATATTCTCAAGTCCTCACTGTTCTTATAGAATCTCAGTTGTATATTTTGAACCAATGTAATCGTTCTTGATCTATTGAAATTAACGAATATTTCTTCACTTTAGTTAAAAAGTATAATGTATATGTGAATACCTTAGCCAATGAAATCAGTGCGTACCTACATTAACTATTTATGAATGTATATTCTATATATTCGTTGAATTAGCGCGCTTTGACTGTAACACAAGCTATATTGAAGTATTTCATAAAAAATAATTCAATCAAGATCAAGAATTACGATCACAGTAAACAATTCACTCAAGTTAAAAAAATCACAATCACGGTCGTGATTTAACTTCAATCACGCCCGTGATCGTGATTCTGCGATCACTGTTAGTGATTCTGCACTCCATCCCTACACGCTGTCCTTAGCGTTCGACCCAAAGCTCTGGCAAATGTCATCTTTATTGCTCCAGCCCCAAACTCGGCCGTACGCAGTAAGCACTCGTGTCACGAACAGTTTAACCCTGGGAAATAAATAAAACTTTCCCCAGGCCAACAGTCCGGTACAAATAAATTAATGAAGCGATTAGAGGAACTTTTACAATAAAATTTGCAGTATATCGAAACCGCGAATCGCATATTTATTAGATATGTTTCCCGTGACCATCAGTGTGTAAGTATTAAGTGTTCTTTACTTCCTGTCAGTACTTTTATACGCGCCCTATTCTACTTTACCGAAATTAGATACTCGTTTCAGAAGATACTCAAAAATTACTCACAAGCAAAACAAGAACATTAAAGACAATTAAATCTGCAGCCGCAAGGAGTTTCAGTTTTTCCGAAATTAAAAATTCATATTATCCAATCCCAATTAAACCTTCACACTTTCATTACATTCCCCCCTGCTGCGGTTCTCCAAAACGATTTGCATTGCAGTTCGAGGCTAACCGTTCAATTTTCTTCGAGATTGGAGTCGTTGGGACACGGAAACGCCGTCTCGCTAACTTTTCTGCGAGATCCGTGGAGCGAGGAGTGGCCGCGACGTTTCTATCGGGAGTAATTACAGAAACGTCTCCGGCAACAGATCCGTCGAACATCCTTGACGCGACTAGCTTTTCAGCGAGAAACAGAGCCAGCCACGTAGCCGACAACACGGACGAGTGGCAAGTTCGCTGGAAGACTTGATGGAACTTTGTTAAGCAACCGGAAACTTCAATATTTCCGGTGAACGAACGTATTTACGTTCCAGTCGATAGCAAACAGCGCTCTCCCGTACTTTGAAACGTATCGAGACACGGCGATTGCACAAAATTTCAACGAAAGTCGACGAAACCCCGCGGACCTGAATTGTCTATCCATGAAAGGTTTGATTGGTGCTTTAATTAAGTCTACTAGGCGTGGAATGAGGACCTCAGACAGAGAATCGAAGCGATTTAACGCTTGCACCTTTTCTAAGAAAGATGAAACTTTATTGGCAGCGGAATTGTTCGAGGGTCTCCATTTGTGACGTCGACTTCGATTTTGGTTTGGGTAGGATTTGTGATGAGTAATGAATCATGAAAATTAAAGAAAAGGGCGATAGGGTATTTGAAGGGTAAGGGGAAAAACAGGGGATGTCCATTTTTAGTAATTCTACGACGTATAATGTATTTTGTTGGTGGCAACTGGGGCCACAGAACGGTCGAATCACAAAGGGTTATAAAGTAGAAATGTCCACATTCGACGACGTTAAAGATTTGGTGTACTGGTTAAAAACAAGGAATGTCCACCCTCCACTGGAACAAAACAAGAAATGTCCCTAGTCTTCCTACTTGCACGTGTATTTATGATTAGTGTGAGCTTGCACTACATCTGGAGCCCTCGCACGTCACTGTAATGATTAGTGTTCCTTCTCGAGAATTTCTCGAGAAATTTTATAATTTCTTATTTCTCATTTCTCGAGAAATTAAAGTGTTTCTCGAAATTTTTCTACAGCCGCAGATTTTGTCACAAAAAAAAGAAGTAGATTGGCTGACGGGACATCAGACGCATTGTGCTTTTGAAAAAACTATTTTAAAACAAAAAAGTAATGTTTCGCTTTGCTCACATTTTGTATTAAATAAATAAATTTATCAATTATATTTAATATCTGTTTTTTTTCATTTACACAAGTTTTGTCTAAGTTGGACACTAATAAAAATTTAGATAAATATTATGAACATTATTCCAGAATTATAAATTTTGCAATTTTTTTTTTATTCTTGAGAATTCTCGAGAATTCTCGAGAAATATAATCTCATTTCTCATTTCTCGAGATGCGAAAAATATCGAGAAATCAGAAACACTAGTAATGATAGAAATGGTAATTTATTTTGTTACAGTATTCTGCAGTGTTCCACTTGAAAAAATATTAAAACAATGTGAAACAATTATCTTTTTGCTCAGTTCTCGTCTGGTAGAGTATAAATTTTTCATTTCATGAACAATTCAGTTAAGTATGAAAGCTTGATTTTCTCAATAAAGCTGTTTTGTAACAATCCTTGTTTTTCCCCTTACCCTTTATTTAGAATATTCGTTGAATATTTTTTAGTGATAATTCGAGACTGACATACTGCAGGTAATTTCATGTAGATAAGGACGTAAACGACCTTAGTTTATTCTTGCGCAAATCAAGTGAGCCATCAAGCTCGACCATTTATCTCAGAACCACCCACGACCATGCCTAGGCTCGTTAAAAAGCAATTTTGTTACTCCACAATACTTCGTTAATGTAATAACAGAAAACTAGACGTAATCTTAATAATGTTTATTACTGTGATTTATACATGTGAGATGCAAACGGACGAATAAGATATTGCCATACTCAAAGCGTGAAATTAAGAGTGTTGCAAGCAGGGAACTTGGAAACGAAGCGTGACATGTTTTTGTTCTGTGGAGACATGTAGACCATAGCAAAGATGTTTTGAACTTTTTTAATGATGATATCCGTCTTCAAGAACCTATCAAATCACTATATACAATTCAGTTATAACGAATCGGCGTGTGAAAAGCATTATAAGATAATTGCCCCAGTTGTCGATTAAGTCCCAGTTCTCGATCATTTTCACAAATATAATGATAGCCATAAAAGGTGTTCAAAATAATATTAAACAACCTTTAGAAAATAATAAATAATAAGATGGAAATTAAGCATACCTTATTATTGCTATTTATTAGTAATTTAAAAGTTTGTGTTGAACATGTTTTGTATGTTTATACAAGTATTTTATAAAAGAAAATTGTTTTTTGTACTTAAGTATTTAATAAATATTGAATTATTAAAATTTATATGATAAGTTAATGAGATAAATTATTTATAAATGTTTCGGAAGGATTTTTTACCCGTTTTCGTACTTTAAGTTTTCTTTACAACCTCTCTTTTCTTGATCGACTACTAGAGCAATTACTGATCGACAACTACTTAGTTCCGACCGTAATTTAGTATCGACATCTGGGGCATGAACATTTTTTATCTCAATTATAATTTTCACATTTAAATATATATAGATTCTAAGTTTTTACTTTGCTATTACCTGTCTATATTAATGTTAGAATTAACTGCTAAAAGAAAAATAATTAATTATGGTCCATTTACATAAATTTTTTCATTAAAAACGTTTCGACCTCCTACTTACTGATCGACAACTGAGGCAATTGCCTTACATTCAATTTCTGTTCTGAAAAGAACATTTTTAATAATTAATACTACTGTGCGTAAGATTATAATATATACTTGTAGCCAAATTTGAAGTGCATAAGTCACCTCCATAGCGAGAACTATTCATATATGTATGTCTGATCAATTACTGGGAATTTCTACTTCTACTTCTCCGTCTCTACGAAAAATAAACAGAGTCCTGTTCCTGTTCGCGATCAGGAAAAAAAGATCTTCTCGCTCTTTACCTACTATTTCGTCCTTATGATTCTGATACGACTTCGATTATGAATGCTCAGTTTATTCGTCAACGAATGGGCTAGAAACCTGGGTAGGTATAGGTACTTGAAAACAAATATTGACATTTAAAAATTCGAGAAAATCCTTATCACGATTTCTATGCATTTACTAAGGAACAATTGAAGTGTAGACCAAACAATCACAAGTGAAACACAAATTTCACATCTTTCTTAATTTAGAGATGCCAGCTGTTAGCATTCTTTATTTTACACCCCGCGTAATCTCGAAACGTCCACCACACACGTTTCCAAACAAATTAATCGTGGATGCGAATTCTGGCAGCGACAACGAGGCTTGTGGTTTCGCTTTAATCTCGTGGCTGGCGCAACAAATCGTGCGTGATCGCGGATTACGCTAAAGTCCAGGTGGGTAATGGACACATAATAGCGCGACGACCTCGCAACCTATCTTGGAACATGAGAGGATCCAATTAATGTCCTCCTAATTAAGTTTTTACGAACAGTGCCGTGAGCAGAACCGTGATCCACCTGTGCCACCAAATACCTCCCCGATATATTCGGATAATACAATAATCCGTCATTAAACTAAACACTAAACTATTGGCCATAATTCGGTGAATTGAATCGAATCGAAATCGCCCTAATACATTAATGCCATCGAATCAAGCCAATTATTCGTGTCGATTGCATTCAGTTTTTCGTTTTAATTAGTTCAGAAATGAAGCTCGATTACGTGGAGGAACAAAGGAAATATTTCATTTCTATTCAACAAAAATACTTATGTATGCACAGGACTATTTGGTTTTAATTTTTCTTTGAAGAAATAAGAATTTTTTTACCTTTTCCTCAAATAGGTAGTACTCTGAGGTATGCTGATTTCTGGCGATGATACTAAATATTTTTGCTGAACACATATGCTGAAACATTTCGATTGTACCTGTATCTGCGTCAGCCGATTTTATAGCATATGTATTTGCGCGCTTTATTTCCGCATTAAATGTACTTCCGACTGCATCACCATTCAGGATGTTCCTCCGACAAACAGACGCCAGGATTCCAGAAGCAAGTAGCCAAAATCATTGCTGTTTCCC
Source organism: Andrena bucephala (assembly GCA_947577245.1). Classification (NCBI taxonomy): domain Eukaryota; kingdom Metazoa; phylum Arthropoda; class Insecta; order Hymenoptera; family Andrenidae; genus Andrena; species Andrena bucephala. The sequence continues at coordinate 17,255,365 of OX387717.1, read as the reverse complement.
ATATCTGGGACGCCTAGATCCATTCCACATCTCTTTGTTACTTGGCAAAGAAACTACCCTCCGTTTTCGACGCGCATCCTGGCTCGATCCTTTAAGGGAGGATTCTCGAGTAACAGCTCCAAAAGTAACTGATATTTATGAATTTTTGTTGAAAAAAACTACTGTTAATATTGGATTGAACCCTTTTGGGATGTAAGGAGGCATCTCTCAAATCGCAGAATTTTTTTGTGTGGATTGACTTCTTCGACGAGGTTGACTTGCCACAGTCATCTGATTGCAAATAGAAGAAAAAGTTCTTAAAATTAAATAGTTTGCGCTGGGATTGACCCTAATTTAAAGAACTAAATAAGAAATTGAAAAATTTATAGCGCTTGAATGAAAACGTATCTTTTTTCCTTAGATAAATTTAAGTACTTTATATTAATGAAAATAGTATTATAAACAAAAAACTAAAATTAAAATTTTATGTTCGGTCCCAACGTAAACCATCTAACTTTAACCCTTCGTTGCATTCTGATGCAAATATGCAACATATTTTTTCTTTTTAATTTTTTTTCTTGTAACTAGCATGTAGTGTAATGTAACTATCTTATCAAGAAGGACACATATTCTAGTTTCTAAACATTTACATAGATTGCGCTAAACGCTGTAATTCCCCGATTTTTAAGTAATCATAATTGTAATGGCGGAAAAATTGGAAAAATAATTCCGAAAACAATTTTTTTTTATTCTTTTCCCTTGTTATTATCACCTGTACGACTCTAAAAATGTATCTTTTTCAAAATCGAAGAAGTTATACAACGAAGGGTTAAAAAATTTTCTTCTTTTCCACAATTCCGCGATTCCACAATAATTAATAATAAGAAGCATCCACGTAAAAAAAATCTGCAAGTTCAAAAATGCCTTCTTATACACCAAATGAATTTAATTCAATATTAACAACAGTTTTTTGCAAAAAAAATTGATAAATATCAGTTACTTTTGGGACAGTTACACCGTCGACTTCTGGTTACTCATTACGTGACTCCATAGTTCCACGAAAACCATACGTGCCCCGTGATTCAAATTATTGAAAGGAACCTCTGAATCTCCCAAATAATAAGTCTCCATCGTCCCTGTATCAGAAACATATCCACCTGTCGATAGATAAAGACAAGCCAAACATTTCTCTTTTACTTCCTGATTACAGTAATTAGAGATTCGATGGAATGAAATGATAACTTCCTGTAACGAAACTTGGCAGATCTCCGTATGTTCCGGCACGTGAATGTACGAAATGCCTAGTCAAAGATGTCTCGCGAGGGCGGTTGCTAGTGGAACGTACCGTTGCATAAACGGAAAGGAGTCGTTATGCTAATGGTGTTTGCTGGCTGAAATTCGTGGCTTCTAAGTCGGGCAAAGCGTTGCATTAGTCGATTAGATTTAAACCGTAATTCGGTAGCATCGTCGATGCGGAACGCACGGATTAATATACCCACACGTATGTACGCGAAGAAGGTATGGTTTTTCATTACATAAATAGTGTCTTCAATGACTTCCAACTTCAGAAGCAAATACAGTGCACTTTCATAAAAAAAATCACAGATAAATGAAAGGTAATCCTCGAAACTTTGAGACTTTGAAAATTCTTGCGAGGCAAACTTCCCAAAGATATAAATCGTCATGGATACGAGTAAACGAACAAAAGCACATCTCCGCGTACATTTAATTCAACAAATATTACGTCCCCGTGTTTGAAAACTAAATAGAAACGGAGGTAAAAGGAGAACGCGCGAAAGCAGATGCAATTTTTAGCGGCAATCTAGACTCGAGCCCTCGAGTTGCCCGAGCTTAAAATTGCACACTTGGCGAGAAAGAAGTGCTCTTACGGTAAATTGCACAATAAGAACGGTTTATGATAAGTCCTTTAAAAGGCATACCAACATTAAAAAGCACACGGGAAACATTTGTAAAATGCTCGTCCTGCGAGTCCCTCCATCGGAGTCTCTAGCATTCCGAACTGTGCAAGGAAAACAATTAACACGATAGCACGTGGTCGGAATAAAGAACTGGCTCACTGCATGTGCACGATTCAGAACAGTTCCCGACCTACATCCTTTGAAAAGCCCCCAGGAATCGTTCGTCTGCTATAAATTTCCAGCGTGAATACGTAGAGAATGCGAGGCAATTTAGCGATAACGTCGTTCCGGTTAAATAGTTCTCAGGCTTCTCGCGCGATTCTAACGGAAGCCTAAGCCTGTTCCAGCAGGTGAAAAGCACCGAAGCAGGCCGATTGACAGTGCTGGGACGATATTTTACGTCCGGACAGAAAGGGATCCTCGACCCAGATACACCTGCAGGTCCTACATTACTGGAAGCAACGCGTCAGGAACATTTTCGGCAAATGGACACTCTGAAAAGAACAAGGGCGAAAATTTTCGTTCTCCCGTGGGAAGCGGACAAAAATACGATATCTAACGCGGCAACTGTTGACGATAAACTGGCACAGTGGTAACTTGATCTTTGTACAAAACAACGTTAAATCTACACGGTAATTCAACGTTACAAATCCCTTGTCAAGATAAATCGACCGGTGGCATTTTTATCCTCGAAATCAGATGGGAACTTGAGAACCTTCGGAAACGGACTTGGATCCCGTACGTAATTTGTGATTACATTGTGATTGTGCCTGTATTATTTTATAGTCACGTGCACGATTGCTGTTTCTATTATCGCTACTGGATGTTGGGGTGGCGAGTGTTTCTAGACCAGAGAAACCCACGTCCCTTTTAGCCGAGGAATCGAAATACACGCTAAAAGCTCACGTAAACTAGAGATTTAACGGCCCGTAACCCGTGACGCGTAAACCGTCGCAAGCGTTCCCAGATTATTTGTAAAAGAATCGATCGGCCTGGCCGGCCGATTTCCACCCTGCGCTCGGCTCGAAAACCGCGCGCGCATTCGCAGTCACGTAGCTTTTCTCACGGCACGAAGACAATCTGCGCGTCGGCCGATGGCTCTTTATCACGCGCGAATCAAACAACTGCCAAAATCCATAAACCGAGCGCCTATTTCCGCCGAGACTGCTTCGAAAGCAGCGTTACCAGTTTTTCTAATTTCTATTATTACCAGTCTCGCAGCAAGCTAGTGCAATTCTAATTCAAGACCCGACGTGTGCCTTTACGAAACGTTGCAGGTTGCATTGTTTTATCAGAATTCGGAAATCATTGTCGGGGAAAAAAGTGACCAATTGTTTTAATTACTATTCTCTTTTACTTCTACTTCAATTTAGTCAAAGCCTCCTGCTACGTTCCTCCTCGTAGCACTTTCAGAGAATATAAATATTCCTTCTCAAATTGGAAATCACACTTGGGAAGCGATGTTATAAATCGCTCGATTTCTTACGCCCATTTAAATTTATTTCTATCTGGATTTCCTTTTTTAAATAAATATTACGCTTCAGGAACAGAGTTAAGAATTTATCAAATCACTGGTCCCAAGGCCTCTGCTACGTTTATCCCCCCCCCCCCCCCCCGGGGAAACCATCTACGCGCCTAAGCCTTCTGTTTTAAATAAAACTCCATTGCTGGCAGTGTAATAGATGGAATTCGATGATCACTCGTGCAATGGATCGCACGGTGATCGGCCTGAGAATTCGTGATCCCTATTTTCGGCGCGGGGGTGTGATTGCAGAGCTTCCGTTGCGACACGCGGATATTTCCGTGGTAAGAATTATTCGCGTGGAGTGGCGGGCTGGTGCACGGCTGTGAAATAGAGCAGGAGAGAGTGTCCATCGTGACGCGCCGGTCAGACCCATCGACATCGTTGCCAACAACACTCTCACGCAAAATAAATTCGATGATTCACCGAATATCCGACGCTCGTCGGCTCGATGACGCGTTTTTCGGCTGGCCACGCGCAGCTTTCGAAAAACAAGGCGTGATTGGCCGGTGACGGGGCACAGCTGCCATCGGACAGCGTCAATGTATTCCCTTCCGGGTTTTTCACCCCTTCCCCTTATTTACGCTCCATCTGCATTTGATAACGAACTTGAAGCTCGCGATATTTAAACTTGTTCGGGAGGAGTACTACTTTATTTTCGTAACGAACGATGACATTCAAAGAGAAACTCTTGCAGAATGGAGCGGAGCGTTAATGTACTGGAAGGGTAGTTCGCAGGGGTAGTTTAAGAGCCCATGAAGCAGATGGAGAGATGTTTCTTCCGATCTTTTCCTACGTTTACATTCGAATATAAGGTAAATGTCCCAATTTCTGCTCATTTAAGAGGTTACTCGTTATAAAGAAGGTGTAAAAAATTTGTTTCTGATCAAAAGTTGCAGAGTAATTGATTAATTCTTTAATAATAAATCAACTAATTCGAAGACTATTTAAGAAAGTTATTTCAAGATGTTCAACTATTAGTAATTTGTAATTAAATACAATGCTCCAAGTGTCCGTATTTCTGCTCACGAAAAATAGCGATGTAGGTACGTATTTCTACTCACCATTTGTACCAATTTCTGCTCACATAATATGTTGCCTTTTCACGTTAAAATAAGTTACATCCTTCATGGAGAGGTTTTATAACACAAGAGTAAAGCATAAAATAATGATAAACAAAAAATAAAATGACTTCGAATAGAAATAAAGGTTGCAGCGTACATTGAATTCTGAGGTTATGTTACTAAAATTTTGGTGAGTAGAAATGCGGACACGACGGTGGTTCACTTGGCCCTAAACCTGCTCACCTGTTTTCTACTTAAAAAAATTAAAAATTGTAAAAAAATCTAAATCCAGAGCATAATACGATATATGTTTATGTTATTAAATTACCAATTCTACTGCAAAAACTATTTTCTGTCCAATTATCGAATACCAATAGCGACGCTGTTCCTTATGCCGCGTTTACACCAAGGCGAACACGAACAAAAACATTGTTCGCGAACGTTTTCGTCTGTTCTTGCCGTGTCCACACCGCTGCAAACATGAACAAAACTCCGTGTACGAATCGTATGTGAACGTTTTGTTCTATTTGCGGCGGTGTGGACACGGCAAGAACAGATGAAAACGTTCGCGAACAATGCTTTTGTTCGTGTTCGCCTTGGTGTAAACGCGGCATTAGCACAACCAGCTAGAACACGATCGAGAAATCATGAGTCCCTCGTTTTAAAAGTTTTTCGTTGCTTATGCTGCACTTTGATTAGCCCCAACCTCGTGCAACACTCGCGTAAATGTTCAAATAATTTAGAATTATTTTGTTACAACTATAGTACATACGTAACGCTTATAATAATAATAAAAATACGAAATGAGCAGAAATGGGGACATTTACCTTATTATAATAGGATTGTGGCGGATATCTTTTGATATAGTGTAATGTAAATAGGTGAATTGAATTGTTATTATTTATTCACGTACCAAGGAAGTTGGGCCACGTTAGATTTAAGGCCACTTCTTCAAAAATCAATATTTTTTAGAAATCTCGTGTACTTCTCTAGTATTCAGTGTGTAAAATACAAAACTTTTGGACTTTTTGTTCTAGGTCCAACGGTGTGGACGTGAAAAATTCCATCGCGGAATGAATCAAATGGAAAATACGTATTGGCTGTGAGACTATTGCGCTGCCTTTTTTTTGTTAATAAAATCTGAGAAAAAAGAAATTTTTGTTCTTCTTTATACATATCATAAAAACCTTGTGCTATATTTTTAATAAAAGTCATGAATTTATTTCAAATCACATCCAAAGTTATCCTACCATTTTTATCCTATCATCGTGGTGTTACCCGTTAAATATTTAAATATGGTTGCTACTAAAGAAGCATGGGTATAATCGACTGGTCGATCAACTTGAATATATTTGGATTCATAATGATGCAAGTGACAAAGGAACTGATACTTCTTAATAGTATTAACGATATTTCACTCACATAAGTTGAAATATATATCGGAATTGTGTGACAAAAAGTGATTTGTTCAAGGTTTTGCTACGAATGGAAGTCTAAACAAAGATAAATTCCTAAGAGGAGTCTAAACACTCTCTGAATACTACACGTAGGATACTGGTTCGTATGTATCTCTTTGCTTCAAAATTGGATCTACATTCGCAGCAGCTTTCAGCTATTCTCACGTCTCTTATGCCATCATATATACGTGAAACTGACTGAAAAGATATTCTTAGCATTCAACAATAATTTCGCGCAACAATGTAATATTTACAACTGCATTGTGCGCGCTCCGTTCAACTCAACAACCTACTCAAATTATCGTTTTAGAAATCCTTCAAACACCCCCATGACTAAATAAAAGGCAGCTGTACACATAGCAATCCTGGTACATGAAACATCCACCAAAATGCACGTATACTATTCGAAAACAAAGAAGAAGCCAAGCGTATCATAGCTAAACGCTGTACCTTTCAAATATTCATAATTTTCCGTTGGCGACCAGCCAGAAGGAGAAGCGCAGAAGCTATTGTTCCTGATCTCGTAATAAGTAAGGGCAAATATTCCTGCGATTCATTCTTCCCACACACATCTCCCCCGAAAAAAGATCTTCAATAAGAACCCCCATGGCTGATAACAACCACGGTTACGGAGCCACGCGGCGGAGTGCATTCAAGCTTCAAGGATTTACATTAACGAATGAGCCAGGTGCTACAAATTGGCGGAGCTTTTCAATTCCTCGTTCATTTCATCCTCCACGCCGTTTCAGCGCCGAAATGAAACCACAAGCCGACCTCTCTAAAAGCCAACAACCATTCCATGCCGTTCCCCCCCCCCCTCCCCCCAGCCCCGCGATTCTTGCAACAGCGTTCAGAGAAACTGGGGAAAAAGGTCGTGCCGCTCGCCAAGAACGAGACACAATTCGCTCGGAGGGCAGGAAGCTCGCGCGGTTTTGCCCCTTTAATTCCCGCAAGATTGAGTCCTCGGGTCGAGGTGTAGGCGATTTATGCGCGACCTTTAACTTTATTAACCGACGTATTTCATTCCCGACGCGCTGCTCGGAAATCTAGGCTGCCGCTGCCTCGACACGTCGCCATTTCCAAACGAGTAATCTGTCTCGAATAGAATGGGCCCTCTACATTCAACTACTCAGCGTCTTGTCCTGCGAGAATTCTTAACGAAGATCCGACCGGTATCCTCCACTTTTCCATTATCGTCCCTTCATTACTCTGCAACAAAATCGTTCTCGCGGGGGAGACAAGCGTTCGTGGCCCGTTTACTAGTCCCCGGTTACCGACGAGCAAGCAATTAGACGGTACCAGTAATCGGAGAATGAAAGCTCGATGGTAATAGCCCCGGGGAAAGAAAAGTCCAGGCACCTTGAGAAATCGGAGGCATTTAAAGACTTCGCGATACTCAGTTTATGATGAGGCAGGGGGTCGGGCAGCAGTTGCGATCGTTAACGACGCGAGGAACCACGAATAAAGTAGGGGAAGTGTATGAATCGAGATCGCAGCTGTGGCGGGGATTTTTTAAATGATTTTCATTGCTTTCTAGTGGTAGAAAATTCGAACTTTGATGTAGAAAATGAGGTAGGCTATCGACCTAAGAGAGCTTATTTTCCTTCCAGATTGCAGACACCAAGCGTTGGAAACTGCTGATCTGTTTTCTTAAGCATGAATTTACGGAAATCCAAAATAACAGTTATTTTAATTTTTTTTTAAAGCCAGTTATCATTAAATCTCAAAGAAATTTCTCAAAAAATGACATGATTAAAAATCTTAATTTTTAATTGTTCTGATTACGACTAACCATTATGAATCAATAAACATTTTTTTGGCTACCAGTAACCATTGTCCATGACGCAAATTAAATTTTGTTCACCAATACAAACGATCGGATTTTTAAAAAAAAATTAAATTAAATTTATTTTCCGTCTATTTAAATTCCGTTGTCGATAATGATTATTTGTAACCAAAATAAAATTCCCGTCATCGATAATGATTACCAGTAATCAAAAAAAATTAATCATTTATACTGGTTATTCGTGACCAAATTCATTTAATTAAAGATATTAACTCTTATAGATACCATAACTTTTAAAATTTGTCTTACAACACATATGCTGTCTGTGAATTTATAATATTTTGTTGTTGTAGCCGTAGCAGGCCTTCGACAGCAGGTTTTTCGTTACATTTGTCACTGCTTTCATTTTCAAAGTGGACGTTTACTCACCTCTCTGTCTGTCGTACGCATTTATGCACTCGCTGGTCATGAACTGGCTGATCAGGGCAGTCTTTCCAACGCCTCTTGCACCCAACATGGCGACCGTGTACGAGGCAACTTCTTTCGCCGGTGGAGGATTCTTCTCCTCGGTTTCCGAATCGGCTGGTGCCAACGAGTTCGACCTTGATCTTCTTCTTCTGAACGAGTCGCCTCTATTGATGATACCTGTAACAGAAAAGCAAAGGCACATAGAATTGAGAAATTAATAAACTTGATAAATATTTACCCACTTATCTGCAATGAAAAATTGCACGAATCCCACGTTATATTGAAGATACTTGAGAAGTGATATTTCAAAAGGGCATATTTCCATTTTCGATCTTAAAGCAAAATTTTGATGGCATCGCGTTAATAATGTTAAATTACATCCCCAGTGACACAAACCACTACAATATAGGTTTAATTCCTTTTTGAAAAATTGAAGTCAAAATACATGTTTTATACAAAAGGTCCTATTTCCAAGTTAGTCTGAGGACATAGTGTAATAATTTTTTAACCTGAAATATAAAGGGCATATTTCCATTTTCGATCTTGAAGCAAATTTTGATGGCATCGCCTTAATAATGTTAAATTACATCCCCAGTGACACAAACCACTACAATATAGGTTTAATTCGGTTTTGAAAAATTGAAGTCAAAATACATGTTTTATACAAAAGGTCCTATTTCCAAGTTAGTCTGAGGACATAGTGTAATAATTTTTTAATCTGAAATATAAAGGACATATTTCCTATACTCATCTAGGAAATTGTAATGAATACAAAAGAAACTTAATTCCATAGAGTTACCCAAACATATACTAAATTAAATAGTTTAAAAATGTACCCACTGCCATGGTATCTTTACAATTAAATGTGGCAAAACAAAGTAACCATAAACATTATATTACATTTCGGAAATGGTTTATTTTTTATAGTTTCCACCAAAAGGGCTCATTCCCAAACGTTTTTCTTAAATAACTATTAAAACAATGACGCTAAATTTAAAACATTGCCACTATCAGGTGGAAGAATAAAATGTACGTGTACTAATAAAAAAAAATGCTTTTTTTAATAAACGTAAACCACAGTTTTTGACGGTTATTGAAACTTTTTTCTGCGTAGAAATGTGTCCTTCTGAAATATCACTCCTCACTTACACATACATCTCTTTCATGAAATCCGAACATTTTCTACCGAGAAAAATGAAAAAATTGTCGACCATTCAGAGGCTGAAAAGATTCCTACGAGCAGAGATTCTCTAGAGTTCGAGGAAAGGAGTGTCTCTGCGAAGCAAAAATTAGAATCCAACAAAACAGATAAAAATGTAAAACGAATTAACGAGGACTCCCGTGAATCGGGAAAGTACGAACAGTCTTGGAGTACTACTCCATCCCTCTCCTTATATTTCGAGGGGGGGAAAGCGTATAAAACAGGCAAACTCGGTTCTTCATTGTCCATGCAGCGCGTTTCTTAACGACAAGTGGGAGCGAAATTGCCTGGAATGAAAAGTAATAGAGACTTTATATGCGCATTCGCAAATTAAAATTGTCCGAACAGCTGAGCATGATTCGTTCCCTTGCTTTTCGTTGATGAAACACTAAATATGCACCGGCATCGCTTGTGAACGCGAAAAGGATGTATTCATTGAGTGGCGTCTTCGGTTCGCCAGATATTGTTTGCATTTCAAATCGAAGGTGTAGTTTGAGGAACCCCAGCGCGCTTTTGCGCAGATAAGGAATTCAGTGCCGCCCGGAGCAAATATAAATATCGCTCACTTCTGCATTCCGGCTTTCTGTGTGAAATCTTTGAATAAGACGTGACGTGACGTTCGACAGTTTCACGAACGCGATGCAATAACCCGCGTTCGTGTTTTTTATCAGCCAACAGTAAAGCGAAAGCGAACAGGTCGTGGTGAACGAGAATTATTAATAATATTATCCATTGCGACTGCGCTATCGAAGGTGGAGCGCGAGTAGTTTCACAGCTGTGCAAAGGAAAAAGAAACGGAAAATGGTACGCATAGGTATATGTGTACGTGTCGGGGCGAAATAAATGGTAAGCTTCACGTTTACATTCAGAATGGGAAATGCCATCAATTATACATGAAGTTGTACGTGGTTCGCCGAGCGAAAGGGAGTTCGGTCTTCCGTTTAATTGTAAATAAATAAAATGATAAAAATACATAGCTTCAGGCGCAGATTTTTGGGTCACGGACGCTCGAGCGCGTACTGCGCGATGCTGCGAACCCAGTTCCAGAAAATCTGCGGACAGCTTTTAGCGAGGAGAAAGAAGTGCTCGTCGCAAGTCTGGAGATATCGAGTCTCTTGATTATTCAACGAAATACGTGTCATATTAGAATCTGATAAGACTTAATGAAGTAGATTTAATTCGTCGAAAACACTTCGACTTTAACCGTCTGGAATTTTATTAAGGAGCAACATAAATATCTATGAGGCGAAAAAGTAGGATGGATTTGAAGATTTTTTTTTCAGAGGAGAAATGTTTTTATCAAAGAAAAATTATATACATTAGAAAGGGCATACTTTTGCCTATAAAATGTGAAATTTTCATTTAAAAAAATCGGAGAAGAAACTGCGTGGTAGCTGTTTCCACATAACAGTTTTTTTTCAGAAAAGGCGCTTGCGGTAACCAACGAGTGTTGCTTTTCATCCGAAACAAAAGAGGGAAAATTATTCTTAAAGTAAACTAAAAAAGCTAGTGCTTTTCATAGCCGATTTTGGTTTTTTCGATTTTTCGCAAAAGGGCGGGCGTTTGAACATAGAAGTCGACTTTATGACTGTAAATGTGAAAAGTTATAAAATCGATTTCTACGTTCAAAAGCCCGCCATTTTGCGAAAAATTGATTAAACCAAAATCGGCTACCACAAGTACTAGCTTTTTTTGTATACTTTAACAATAACTTTTCCTTTTTTGTTTCAGATGAAGAGCAACGAGGATATGATGGTTATCACAGGCGCCTTTTCTGAAAAAACCGTTGTACGGAAACAGCTACCACGGAGCTTCTGCCCCAAATTTTTAAATGACAATTTCACATTTTATAGACAAAAGTATGACTTTTCTAATGTATATAATGTTTCTTTGATAAAAACACATCTCCATCGAAAAAAAATCTTCAAATCCATCCTACCCGTTCGCCTCCTATGTGTATATTGCCCCTTAACAGTATTTCAAATTCTGATGCAGAGATTGGAGAAGAATGCGACGAATGTGCAACGAAGATATACCTACATTCTTACTCCATAGTATACATGCCACTAGAAAAGAGAGAACAAAATAAAATTCAACACAGCTCAGCCAGTTCAAAGATTTGAACGATTTAGTATCCTTTTTCAAACATAGAATAATCGCCATTATGAAAGTGAGTGTTCCATTATTCATGAATTCCCTTAGGTCTCAACCGAGCGGTTATATCTCCCCTCCAACTCAGATACTGGAAGATACTCTACTTAATTATTTATCAGTTCCCTTCACATATTTCTCAGTTCCCTATTTCAATGGAAAAAGTGTTTAAAACGAAACCACTGGATCCAAACGTTATTAGTAGTCTCATCCAAGCGAAAAAGTACACGTCAATCACGCCGTAAAGCGCGAAAGCTCGACGTTCGGCAGACTTGAACGAAGCCCAAGAAACGCCGCAGTCACGAATCCCATTTACCAAATTGCTCGAGGATTACAAGTGGTACCTGTTGAAAGCAGAGACTGACAGCCGAACGACAAAGGGAATGACTTCGCAGTAATTCAATGAAGGCTCTCGTCGCGAAAGAGCATCCTCGGTAAAACTCAATCGTTATTTCCCTGTCGAGTGTTAAAGGGGAACGTACACCTATATATGCCAAAATGATCGATTTTTCTTACATATTATCAGTGTTTGACGTGCCAAGAATGTTTTCCCCAAATTTCAGGTCGAAATTGGCAGAGAAATTCAAATGCATTTTTCTCGAAACAAGCTTTTCAAACACTGTACCCACGATTGATAAAAAACTATTCAACCGGTTGACTTCCAACTTTTCATGGCTATATCATACACTATTGCGCAGTTTTTAGTGAGCGGAATTTTTATTTGAATTATAGTTTCTTTTTTATTGCATAAAATGGCAGGATTTTGTGTCCGAAAATTGAACGTTTTATTGATTTATTCAATGCACTGACATTTCTTTAAAAATTAACTTTTTTAAATCGGCCACGTCAGGAACAGTATTTGTTAATATATTTTAAGAAACAAATTTGCTTTTTGGTTTCATATAAAATCTGTTTAATTAGGAGTGGGTACCGCAAATCACTGCAGCGAATGACATATTTGGAACTAGCCCCTATAACTGTATTATACGACTAATATTTTTAGATATAAAAATGAAATATTATAGCCAAATATGTGACATGAATATTAAAAAAATTACGAGTGCGTTAATGTTAATACTTACATAAAAAAAAAATCTAAATGTACGTCAGTTTCTAGGCCTCTCTAAGTGGATATTCCCCCTTAAGGTACATACACACTAGAGCTGGGACTATTTGTCGAATTTTTCAGTATTCGAATATTCGAATACTTCAATTGCTCAATTATTTGGCGAATATAATTCGAATATCCAAGTATTCGAATACTATTCGAATATTAAAGTATTCGAATACTGATGTATTCGAATACTATTCGAATATTAAAGTATTCGAATACTAATGTATTCGAATAGTATGGTGTGAATTATAAATCAAGTTCTTTAGGTTCATTTGTCAGGGTGAAATCTTGTAAGCTAATTTTGACCCACTTCACACCATACTATTCGAATACATCAGTATTCGAATAATAACATTCGAATACTCAAATATTCGAAGTTTATTCGTAGCATTCAACTACTTGTAAAATATTCGAATATTAAATTATTCGAATAGTCCCAGCCCTAGTACACACCGGGTAACAATCGCTGGATACGTGTACCTATCCAGTGACACCCACGGAGAACCCACAAGCAATCGTCCGTTTTGCCGCCAAACGATCTTTTACAAATCGTTTTTCAGCGAATCATTCCCGTCCGACACGAGAAACCTGAATACAAGCACATCTTTTCATGTTGCTCTGTCACCGTCTACTGTTCTTCGAATTCAAGTGGCCGACAGTGTTAAACAACGTCGGCAACTTGTTTTCGAAGGATTGTCGCCCGGTCTGTACGTACATTTGCGAAACGTTCGGATTCGCGTAATTAGAATCTCAGCGTGGAAACGATCGATCGACACGCCAGGAATTCGCGTGTTCGCCTAGTAATATTACAATCCCATTGAATAGTTCGCGCGGCGTTAACACGCGTCTGAGATTGCCGAGGAAATTGACCAGGCGAATAGAGCCAGGGGAATTACTTCTGCGATTGAAGACGATTCTGTTGATAAATGAATGAGGGATGACGGTCATGTGGCGAACAGGAGCAGTGTTGTTTCTACAATAGTCGTATAATATTGGTTAACGAAGTAACACTTGTTCGTTCTCGCAGTTCTATCAGTAGTTGCGACGAGGATGAGTACTTACATGGGGAAAAAAGTATTCCTCTTTTTTTATTTTATTTTTAAAGTTGCATCAACCCATTTGAGTTATTAGCAACCACGTTAATTTACATAAAAATAAAAGTGGACATAGATATTAAATTACGTTAAATTTCAATTTAATTAAATGAAAATTTTTAACATGTTTCAAGAATATTAATACACTTGAACATGAATTTGCAGTTCCAGTCACGTCTGTAGGATTTACGTTGAGTTGGTATAACCTTTTCTCACGTTAATGTTTCGGGCAAGATGCGATAGTATCTTCAACTGAATTTATTGTGTTGCATCCGTTACATATTGGCTGACCTCATTTTTTCAGCAGGCTGGCATGTGTGAAACAATAATTCTGATGTTCTTTATGTGCTCAGAGGTATACTTTGAATTTCCCTATATTGGGGATATTTTATTTTAGACGTTTAGTGGTTGCTTTTGAAGCTTACCGAAGGTTTATGGAGATTTGGTTTATGGAGAGTCTAATAATACACTGATATTATTGTAGACATAGAGTACTATTATTTCTGAAGAAGAAAACATTTGATAGAATTGCCAGTTTGGTGGATCCTCTTAACGGTTTAATTATTGTACTGCTGGTGCTAATATGTTGAGAATTATTTCTGAATATTGTGAGACGTACCTAAATATATATGAAGTGAATCTTCATTCGTAATGTTATTTGGGATTATTTCTTAATATCATTCCAAAGTTGACTTAAGTGGACTAAGTGTGCGAGGACAATACTGTTTGGAACAAGTTTCTGACATACTATGTGCATATCTGGATGGTAAAACTGTAGTTGTATGGCTGGGGTTTTGAAAAAGAGCTGCGGTTACAGTGGCTTGTTTCCAATGAAAATCTGAATAGGAACAGTGAGCCAAACCGGATGCAGCAGTTTATATAACAGTGTTAATATTTTAGTGGTTGATGTCAATACTGATACACTGAATTCTATTCATAAAATTCGTCATTAATAGAAATATAATATTAACAGAATATTAACTTAAGTAATAATATATTATTAAATATTAAATTATTATAATATTAACTTCTTTCATAGGCTTCTTAAAAAACCTTTCTTAATATTTCAATAAAAGCACGTTATAAATATCGGTTTACCTTTAAAAATTTATTAGATCTGCTCAATATTAAAATTTTTAAGGGTCACCAGAATTAGAATTTTGTATTGATTTCTCAAAGCCCGCGAAACTAGGGTTTATGGCAGTTATTAATCAAATAGTTGCAAACAAACGCAAACAGAGAGTTTAGATCCACTTCATTCGATGAGGTAGATCCGTATTACCGTTCATAGTAGCCTTAGTGCCCCCTGTTTGTTTGTTAATGAGAAGCTGCTGGTAATTTTCGACATTCGGCGAACAATAACCGTACTCGTGAACTTAAACAATACTACTGGTTAACGTACAATTATCCAGGTAAAATTAATTTTAGTTATTGCAATGCAATATCCACAGTGGGCGTATTATCCTGATCGTAGCATATTGCTGATATGCGTTTGCTAAATTCCTAATTATTTTTGGATTTGGATTAGTTTTAAAGTAGTATCATACAATTACTTCTTCAGCAGAAGTATTATGTATGGAACAAGAAACGTTATGAAAATTTATTTCGCAATGTTAGAGTCGTCAGTATCGAAATCGACAACTTTGGGCTGGTCAGTATCGAAGTCAACAAATAGGGTCATCAATGTTGAAGTCCACAAATAGGCTCATCAATGTCGAAGTCCACATATTTAGGGTCGTCACTATCGAATTCCATAACTTTAGGGTCAGCAATACCAAAGTCCACGTATTTAGGGTCAGCTGTATCGAAGTACACAAGTTTACGGTCGTCACTGCGGAATTCCACAACTTTAGAATCATCTATATCGAATTCCATAACTTTAGAATCATCGATATCGAATTCCACATGTTTAGGGTCGTCAGTATCGAAGTCTACAAGTTTAGGCCCGTCACTATCGAATTCCACAACTTTAAAATCGCCCATACAAAATTCTACAACCCAGTGATCGTCATTATTAAATTGGTTCCATAACTCGGCGTGTCGTCAAGATAACAGTTCACCACTGAAGATCTCTAATATTCACAAAACTGCGTATTCATAGCAGAGAGTCGTTAAAAATACGATTACAGTCCACCGATGTGTAGGCGTTTTTCTGTGGTTTTGCCCTGATTGGGAAAAAACACGGTTCGAATCGACTTGAATTTTTTACAGCATGTTCAAAACATATTCCCTTCTGTCGTGTACCTCAGCGTAAATTGTCAAATTTCTAGTTTCTACGATAAAAAAATAGTCATCTGTGCACCCCGAAAAATCGACATTTATCATAAAAATCGCCTTCTCCTAGTCGCGATTTTAATAATTTTTGTTCGATTCTTTTTTCAAAGGTCCCCTCCGAAATTACAGGTTCTTGGAGAAACATAGGGTGAAAGCACTAGTAGTCGACCATTTTTATTGTTTAGCTTAAAGAAATAAGTACTGAAATAAAACATTTATTAAATGACAATTTTATATCATATTTTGAATTTCCAACTTTAAAATACGACAAAACGCGCTCTTCATAGGTAAAAAAATTAATGCTTTTAAAATGATTTGTAAACTAATTTTGATTCTACATATGTGCCATTGCTGCTTTTCAACACGAGAAGCATAAATGCGCTTTGAATAGAAACGACATATGTAATTCAGTTCTATACATTTTTTACTGGAAAATGATGCAATTTCACTGAAAAAGCATCAACAATTTTATATGCGCTTAAAAAATTTTTTAAAAAAATGGGATAATTTATTTATTTATGGGAGGTCGGTAACTGGACCATCAATCCTTTTCAATTTTACTAAGCTAACTGCATTTACAATGTGCGCTAAAAGTCGACCACGTGTTAACTATGATTTATCTTATTAAAATTTTGATAAAGTTTTTAAAAGAACATATTTTAATTAGGCATTATTCCTGTCCCAATTAACTATTTACCGTTGTTGCACATTATATTTAAAAATAAATTCTAGTTTGTAATGCGCACATAACCTATTTTGAATTTCATATTAAAAAAAAGGTGGTCGACTACTAACCATCGGAACGATCGACTTTTAAAGTTAAGCGGTCGATTATTAAAGCATTCGGACACTTTATTTTTAACGCTAATTATTTATTTTCCCCGAACTTTTATACTAACACAAAATTTTTAGTGATACATTAAATACATTTGAATTACTTCAATACATTTTATATATTTTATAGCATTGATTGTTTATTTTTTTTTAGAACTTTTCATTCGAATTTAGCTTTAAGTGGTCGACTACTAGTGCTTTCACCCTATTCCAAAGAAACCGTTATATCTTTATTTTTAAGCTCAATATCGATGCAAAACCAAATACACTTTTCCTAAAACAGTGTCTAATCAACCACGTGTGGCGCCATTCGTAAAATAGATATGTAGACAAGAAAAATATTTTTGTACCCTACGTCATAGTTATAAACACTGTGTAAAACGAAAAATCAGTGCTTGCTTTCATCTTCTTGTAATTAATTCCCCAAAAATACTTGATTTTCAAGCGATTTGACTGCCTACTTAGTCCCTACCACCAAAGTTCTACTTCTATCAAAATCCTGCTCCCCTTCGCTGCAAGCCAGATTCAATCCCCAAAACTCCCGCACAGAAACAGCTCCGCCACGAACAACTTGAGCAGCGGCACGTTGCGTAATGTCATGCCAGATGAAGCGTTGGCCCGACGCCTATTTAGACTTTTGATATCAATGTAGGATTAAATTTCGACTCGAAGTCAGCCGTGCTACCAGCTGATCCCCGACTAACGAGCTCGGCTTGCGCTCCACTTAAACGCGAGCAACCTTAACGCAGCCTCCTTACGTTTCCTGTGCAGAAAGACACTCGACACTTCGAGGAATGTTTGCAAAGGAATCATCTTCTAAATGGCAGCCGAGCGAAGCGTTAATGGATTCTCGAAACCGATGCCGCCGGCCGGCATCGGTGTGCAATCTCGCGGGACGAATCCAACCGGGGGAACGAAATCGACAGCGGAAATAACTGGGCCAGAAAAGCCGGGAAGTAAACGCGTCGATCGCTAGTTGACTCCCGCTAATGCGTTTACATTGCATTTGGAATTGCTGCGCTTTCCTACGAACTTCCTTGGAAGCGTGCGCCCGGAGAACTAAGGGGAACGGTCGTAACCTTCCTCCTAAACTCACGAGCTTCTTGAGACGCGGGAAATTCTACTCGGAAATCTGAGGCGTGTGTGATCGAAACGTGACGAGAATCGAGTGTAATGGTTACATTGGTTGGTGCATATGAAATTGCCGAGTCGCGGACAGCGCAACAATTCCTTTGTTTATGTTGGGCATACAATAACAATTGAGGTGTCCAGTGGAAAACAGACAGATGCCATAAACTGGAGCATTGGCATGTTTTTCGAACATTTTGCTATGTAAATTTACATTTTTACATTTGCTTTAAGGGGGAACACCACTGTGACGGCCGGAAAATTAAGCCATATTTAAGAATTTGTTTTCAGAAATAATTTACAGTTTTCATAGAACATTTGTATTACCTACGTTTAATACGCTGTCTTAAGAAACTATACAAAAAAAAAAATCTATAAATTTTAATATATAAATAAATCTTCTGGAACGAGTTGGCCGAATGTGTAACTATGGAACAGATGGTCCGAAATCAAATTTCTTTTTTTTTTTATAAACTATATGAGTGTAGTTTGCGTACCGATTTCTTAAACAAATTATTTTTGTAAAAATGGTCCGCATTAGAAGAAAAGTTTCGAAAATCCGCGAATAAAGTGAACCGTTTTTCGAGCGTATTTCAAAAAGTTTGTTTCCAATCAAAAAGTCCGTACGTACAACGGAAGCCGCACTCATATAGTTTATAAAAAAAAAATTAAATTTGATTTCGGACCTGCTAGTCCATAGTTACACAATCGATCAGCTCGTGTGTGAGGGTCTAGAAGATTAATTAATATATTAAAATTTATGGATGTTTTTCCATTTATTTTTTTTGTATAGTCTCTTAAGACAGCGTGCTAAAGGTATGTAATAAAAATTTTCTATGAAAACTGTAAATTATTCCTGAATACAATTTTTGAGAATGGCTTACTTTTCCGGCCGTCACAGTGGTGTTCCCTCTTAAGTATCCTATTATAACATTGCATCTTTTGTGATTGTACTACAAGCGTGAAATTGCATAACATTTTTATCGCTTTCCTTCTTTAATACATGTCAAGTAACTGCTAATATTACACCGTACTGCCAATGTTCCCCCAGTTTACGGTGCCATGTATGCATAAATTTTCGGTCCTTGTACCATTAATGCGTACCTGCTACGTAGTATAATTCCACCACCTCCTAATATAATAACATGTACGTTTCACCGAACAGAATCACATTAAATTAATTTCTTGGTGATACGTGACCTAATAAAATTATTTTTTCAGCTAAAATTTGACAACAGTTGTCATTTACTGTCTAATTCAAGTACCGTTAAAAATAATTACAATTTCGTATCTACCACATTTCCTATGAAAACAATTTTTCCTTCATCCTGTTTTCCACTGGGCTTTCAACTAGAAAACCGTCACAAAAACTCTAAAAAGGATAATAAATAAAATAATTAAAAAGCAGAAAATATTATCATTCAAACTTCCTTACGCGAAATGCGTTGATATATTGATGTAACGGGTGTCTATGAAGTATCCATGAATTAAGAATAAACTAAAGTCTTTAGGTGAGAATCGTGCTTCCTTTGGTGTTAAGCGTTCAGCCTGAATTTAATTAATTATTGTTTGAAGTAATCTATTTATTAAGTAAGTGGAATCTGTCCTTTTGATTTTTAATCTAAATCAGTGGTGAGAGTCATTGTTCATGTCACTTATTTTGTACCCCATGCCACGAAAACAAATTCGACGTGAAATGGAGCAGAATTTGAAACAGTATCACTCTTCGTAGCGGAGAAATACATAATGCGGGAATTCGTATTTTAATTATACCAGGAAGCAGTGCGGACGAATTTTCATTGCCGGAGATGAATTCCAGATAAATTAATTGGGCCATTGCCTGGGGATGCTGGTCTGAAGGTCGCTGCATATAGTACTGTACTCTCGGTTTACAATTTACATGGGACATGTAGAACGCCAATTAAAATGCTGTTTCCAATTTAAAATGAACTCGAATTTTATCCAGCTGTTAATAGTTGATTCCACGCTATTCCAGATCCAGCTTGTTGAAAGAATGCACGCGCAAAGTTATGCACGCGCAAAGTTATTCGTCCGGTAAATATGGAATAAGAAACACGATATGAGTCTCGTAAGATATCTATCAATAAACGAAATGATACGTAATAAGTTCTCCACGTGGTCTTTTTTATTTCTATTTAATCTTAACATGGAAAGCATGCTAACATACTTCCGTTGCAATCGCGATTTCCGATTGGAACGAATCTCACTTTGCTTTTGAAAATAACCATCCCCTGATGCAAGCAATCGCAGGTAGACGGAAATAGTATTCCATTGCAAGTTTCATAAGTTAAAGGAACTTGCATTACCTTTTGCATGCTTCTACGCGATCGTGTTGAATTCCCTGCTAATTGCTTTTGAACTCAAGTGCCTAACGAGAGTAAAAACCAATTATTGGAGCAAAGTCGTCGATGCTTGAAAATGTCATTTCAAATATCAATGTTCAGCGCGTGTTAAATTCACTTATTAAAATTTCCGTATATTGTATAGTTGCCCTTGCAAATAACTTCTGTTTTTCGCATAATGACATCCCTCTGAAGTACCTGTCCTTCGCACTTGCGACGCCCCGCCCCACTTGGACCAATTATTCTTAACAAATCATATCCAACAACCTCGATCCTCCCGAAATCGGAAACGTTTGCAAAATAATCAGTCGTCCGGTCCATTTAAATACATTTCGCAGTCGCTCGCACTTACACTCAAGTGAGTTGCACTCTAAAATTCGAGTAAACGTGACGTGCATCAGCCACCAAGACAATCTCTTCGCAACTGCTCGCGTCTTTCACTTCCACAACGACTAGCAAAACTTACACGTTAACGGAGTTGTGTGCACTGCAATCAATACCTAACGAAACTTTTGTGCAAGCCAGGAGCAACTTCTTACTAAGTCGCGCCGGGTTTGTCTTGAGCAGCACGTCGCTCTTGCGGGTAACCAATTACGGGACGAGTTTGGTGGCTGCGAGCGTGTGTGCTTCGTTAATACGAGAATGATGTAGCCGGTTTACACATATTTAGCGTGGCACTGGCGGTGTTGGTGTCCACGACACGTTTTCCGACAACGAGCCCGTCTGTTTAACGGCTGAAAACACCGATATCCGTCCGTCTGTCCAGCTGCTCGTCGGCTTTGTCCTGCTGGCTCCGTTCGCGCAAAACTCAAGCGGACGTGCGCTACTTGCGCTAGTTGTCGGTCCAGCGGGATCGATCCCACGAAGACAACTCGGCAGAGCGTTGCTCGACTCCAGGACAATCTGGTTTCCGGCCTGGTCTTCGCCAGAGTCCGATGACAGGCGGCGATGAGGCTGCATTGGTACACCAGGTGGAAGAAACGCGAGTGAACGTTGATATGGAAGTATTCAAGGGCTGGTCTAATTGTTAGTGTTTCAGCAACTGCACACTAAATGCTATTTTATTACGTGAAATGGAACGGTTTTATAAGAGGACGGAGGCTTTCGCGTGGGAATTGGGTAAAATGGCTGACATTACGGCAAAAATTGGTGTTTAGGTATTTTTTAAAAAAAATGGAGACGAGTTCAATCGTCAAAATATTCTCCTTTGTTATCGATGACTGTCCTTCATCTGTTGGGCAGCATGCGGATTCCAGTGCGGTAGAAGCTTGGCGACTTTGACGCGATGAAATCATCGATATATTTTCGATATTATATAGGTACTTTAACAATTTTAATTTTACTCAATTTCAGATCACTGAGGGTTGGTACATTTCTGTATAACTTCACAATACTTTTGTTCTGGACAGCTCCAGATTTGAAAAATTCGCCAAAAATGGAAATAAAAAGTTATCAACTCAATGACTACTACTTATTGTGAGAAAATATATATTTTTCAATTAGTGTTCTTTTTTTTAATATTAAGTCATTTCAGGAAGTGGCTGGTTAGTTTTTCTTAAAATGGTTGGTGGTTTCTGGGCCGAAGCCCAGTCAAGTCAAAGCAATAATTTTATAAACAGTTTTTTTCTAATTTACCCAAAATTATTAAAGATGGAGTTGCAGAAATGAACTGTTTCTCACTGACTGACCCAGGGGTAAAATTAGGTTTCCCTAATTTATAGAAAATATGTGGGATCGAAGAAAAAGAAGCACGAATAATTTAAGCACCAATTTCCTTACTTACATCCGCGATTAATTCCCCCTCCCGTAGTCTCCGATCAACTCTGAAATAAGACCTCTAAACGGAGCAAGCTTTTTACCAACCTAGTGCTGCCGCAGAACTTTTAATGGAGAACAAAAAAAAGTGTAAAACAAAGGGGACCGCCATTTCCACGGGGTTCCGTTTTCTCGTTCGACGAGCGTTGCTCCAACGTCCCTCGATTCCCCGACGCGGGAAAAACAAAAACAAAACTCCTTTACGCGGCTAAAACGCGGACAAATATCGCTGGGTCTCTCGCTCCGCTAAACTGAAGTTTCCATGTCGCAAATTTCCACCGACAACCGACTGCCGCTAATTGGTCCACTTTAATTGCGAAAATTCACAGACTCCGGCCGAACAGCTAGTGGCGAGCGCTTGACTGATCTTCGAAGTAAATGACGCGCACGGGATCAAAAAGTTCTGCCTGCGGTATTAGAAACCGCTAACGCTGCTATGCGCTTCGGAACATTATTTAAACAAACGGGCGAAAAGCCGGGTAGGGGGCAAAGCGGAGAGAAAATACTTTTTCGATGAATTGTCGGGAACCAGGTCACGCTGGATTGGTTTTCATTAGGAAACCAGTTTCCCTGGGAATCTAATCGAGCCGCGCGATCGAATTCGCACGTGGAAAAGGCCGCCTCCATAAACACTGTACAGGTGCACGGATTTGGCCATCGAATAGGCGAGGCGGCGTCTATTAATAAAAGTTTGCGACGCCTGCCAAATTGCTCTAATACTCTATGCGCTCTCACGCGGCAAAACGCGCACCGAAAATCGGTTTCTTCGCGCTCGACGTCCGTCGCGAAAACGACACACCGGTCCTTTTCGCGAGGATTAACTTTTCACAAGGGCACACGTTCACGGATATTTGAGTATCTTTTTTTTTTTCTTTGAAGCGGACCTTTTTTTATATTGTCTTTTTTTCACTTTTGCAATCTGAACGCTGGACAAAGCACGCTCGTTGCACCGAATTTTTCAACCGAGAAATGATCGATGAGCGACTGAAATATGGCGGCAGATTCATCCTTTGATGCGTGACGGGCTTGTTTCGTATTAGGTATACGCGTTTTATTTATATTAGCAGAAATGGTAATTAAATTATGTGCGGACGAGGGAGCGTTTTTAACGTAATTAAATTCGCTTTTGGTAGCGTTCAGTGAAAAGGATCAGCGGCTCTGGTGGAGCGTGTCTCTTGTAATTGGTGCTTGTGAAATTAATTTTGCTAAAAGTATTGCTGTTTCTGATGCCGAACGTGATAACCTCCATTTACGAACTATTACGCTTTGAAGCATCGTGAAGAATTGAATAACATTCCACGCGTATCGATTTCGTCAGGCCTTCAAGTTACTCTCTTACAGTTTAATTAATTTCTGTTCGCCTTCAATTATACCCCAAACATCCTGGAGATCGTTGCAGTATTGGCAAAATTACAATTAAACCTGATTGTACAATATAATATAAAAAATACCCAAAAATTATAATTGCTGACAAGAGGGGTGCAGCTCCATATTTACCAACTTCCAGTAAATGAGAAAAAAATGTTTATAAAAGTATTGCTTTGACTTAACATTAAAAGGAGAACAGTAATTGAGAAATATCTATTTTCACAGAATAAGTATTACCTAATAGTTATTGAATTAATAAGTCGTATTTCTATTATTGCCGAATTTTTCAAATCTGGAACTGCCCCTGACTCGCACCAAAGTGTTCTTACAAAAAAACTGTTCCTTTTTGTTAACTGTGCACAATAAAAACAATTTATTGATTTATGGTTACTTTAAAATATGGAAAAAAGATGTAGGCACTTTTTGTAGACATAAAAAAACGTCATTATTCTTGAGCCCGCTCGTCATCATTGTCTGTGGAAATATCCGCATCCCCAACGCACATTTGAGAGCCCAATAAAAAAGCTATTTATAAGGTGAGTCGTAGCTGTGCATTCGTATTCTGTCGTGTTAATCCGAAAGGGCGTAGCTGCAACTTTCGCTTAAATTGAGTGATTACTGCCATTAGCACAAAAATAGTTTATCTATATTTATATTAAACAAGAAAGCCGCATTTGCATTGAAACTGAAGGTAGAACAGTTTATTTTTCGGACGTATGTGAAATCGATGCTTGATTTTGGATGTATCTACCAAACTCTCCTTTGGAGTTTATGAAATATTTTGCAGGTTTGTCAGAAATATTTAGGGGAGACCGGGGCTGGTAGGCCAGTTTTTCAGTTTTTGATTTTTAATAGATTATGTGGGCGAAATATTATTAAACCGGTTAGTATATTTGATAGGGCACACATTTGGGTATCTGATTAAATTATTAATGTTGACTCAGTGTGACGACAATTAAGGTATTTTAATGTTTTTCTAACACCTTCCATGCTGGTCAACCAGGCCCATGATCGGGGTTGGTTGACTTACAGTATGGGGTAGATTGACTATATATAGGTACAATCAATTTAGAAAATGTTATTAGGAACTTATCTCAGTGGTAATAAAATAACACAATGTCACAAGACTTGTTTCATTATAAAATATTAATTTCTTTCTTTCATATTTTAATAATAAGTTGAAAACTTTTTCAACTTAAACATTAATTATAATGTATTTATCAGGGATCGAAATAGTTCTCGAACCCTCGTTTTTAAAAAATTCTGTTAGAACTTATTTGTTTCGATTAAGAAAATATCTGTTCCTGTGGAATTTTTATTGAAACAAATGCTACCTGCAGGAACTTCTTTAAAAAGTGTTCTCATGGAACAGATATTTTAGAACCTATATAAGAAAAGTTCCATGGAAACAAGTTACATTAGAACATTTATTAAAAAAGTTTTCAAAAGATAAAGAAAAGTACTCAACTATTAGGTACTAGTTTTATTTAACAATATACTATCATATTCTTCATGTGTTTATTTAATAAAAGGTATGAAAATCATAACATAAGTAATTAATGGTTTCATAAGAAGTATTGAACGGAAAAGAGAACTTGTCAAGAATAATACCTAAATAACATTTTTTTATAACTTACATGAACCGAAATACATAGAAAATCTCTAATATAATATATAATATTTATATTTCAGTAATAGAATATATGAATATACATTTACGCATTAGTATACTATTTATGTTTTACAATTCAGCGTGATAGTATTATAGCTATAATACATTGTCGTATTTAAACACTTTGAAATCCGTGGATCTAAAAATATTTCAGTTGTAGAATTCCATCTTATTGGAATGTCAATAATAGGTTTAATAAACGATTATAACAATTCTAAAACATCTACGTAGGTATAAGTATTACATATAAATAACACATTCAGAATATCAATTTAACTGTAAGAATTATTTAATATTCTTGTAGTACTATTCATTGAATAGTATTTAGTATTTGTTACAACGATTAAGAACTTTTTTAATATCGGTGAACAAAATATCTGTTCCTGTTATAGAGAAATTTTTATTCTCATGTTTTATAAGTTCCATTCCAACTAGAACTTTTATTTTCAAGAACTTTTATTTTATCGTTTCGTCTGAGAACTTATAATGTGAGAACATTTTTAAAAAAGTTCCGCGGTCATTGTTTTAAATGGAACCTCTTGAAAAGTTCCAGAACTTTTTCGATCCCTGGTATTTATAACATAGTGAAATTTAAACGAAAAATAAAAATCGCTTTATGAATAACAAAATAACAATTTAAACCTTAATAAAGTTATTAGTCAACCAGCCCCGACCGATCATTTTGACTTCAATAATCTATATAACCTTCAATTATTTATGTATAAACAAAAATACTATGTCAATAGATCGTCTAATAAACAATCTTTAAAATAGTCCCTTAATATTTATTCTATTGTAACTATATAGAGCGTGCAAAAATAAAATCTTCAAGAAAAAATATTTACTTACGTAGTCAATTTTTCGACAAACGCTGATAACTGTTAAAAAACGTGCGATCGCGGGGTCGAACATAAATGCATGATATAGTAGAAGTGACTTCTTTCAACACTGAATCTTTCCGCAGTAGAGCATATCTCGGTGCAAAGTTATTAACAATTAATCAACCCTAAATACATTTTTATCCAGATTTAATATTCAACCTAATCCAATTTATATAAAATACTAAAAGCTGTTTATCTCAGACCCACCTTTTCACCAGATACGCCCTTTCGAATTAAAACGTCAGTATTGCACAAAACCATAATGAGTGCATGTTCAAAATTTGCTATAAATCGTTCATTTATTATCGCATTTGCACTAAACGTGCACCAACGATCTAGAATCTTTTTTACATATATGAGACGTCATAACTGTGAAAAATAAAGTTGCACCCCTCTTGCTGCAAGATCCCCAATTAAAACAGTGAATTACTTTTAAAGACAGTACCTTATCCTATAAAAACAATCCTCCAATCACAATACACCTGCGTATAGTTGCCCTGTCCAGCACCCTCGTCGTTCCTCCAACAGTAATCACTGTAATCAGCTTTCCTATAAATCTTGAACACCCCATTCCCCAGCCGACGAGAGAAAGATCCCCGTTATTTACCCAATCCTGATACAGTATCGATTTCATTACGGTGTTTCCTACACACGCCTCGTCCACGTGGGCAACACCATCCTCGACTGTCCTAACCACCCTACTCATACTCGTGAACTGTTTAATTGCATCTTGTTTTTCAAGTGCGCCCCTTTTGTACGGTCGAAGGTTCCGCGCGCTCGACTTGCTGGAAAACAGTGCATCGTCTTCCCCGTGCCGATAACCCGTTAAACGGATGACGTCACCGTGTCGTAACGAGGGGTGGAAACGGGAGATATGTAAATTAATAACACGGATGGCGGCGGGGTTTCGCGCTTCGAGGAGCGACCGGCGTTTCCCGTTGCATCCTCGAGCAGAGAGGCGAGGGGTTCGTTTTCTCGAGCGAAAGCCTGGATTGGATTTCCGCAGCTGAATCTGAAAGTAAAGATGGCACCTTGCAGCCGCGACACGGCGACGGAAGACAAAGGGTTGGGATCAGGAATGGGTTTGGACGCGAAACGAGTGGCGTCCAGCGTTTCCTGCCCTTTATACCGCGCAGAATGCTCGATATCGAGCGGTGTTTTCCCTTTTTTACACCTTTTTTCCGGAGCCCCGTGCATCCCTTCTGATAGCGCGCCCCATTTTTTAGCAGGAAAAATGGCGGACGCTGCCAACAGGGATAAATGAACAGCTCTTTCTGCGGCTGAGTAAACATGGGGGGGGGGGGGGGTGAAGTGAGTCTGATTCTGATGTCTCCTCGATTATTTGAGATGTAAATAATTTTTAGTAATTTTGTGGCAGAAGCTCGAGAGTTTCCTTATAATTCAATTTTCTATTTCTCTACATCTGCATCACCTTAAGCGAGCATGGTTGAAGGAAACAATATTACGACGCACCATAGGTATGCCACGGAAATTGAATCACCCATGTTATTTTATTTAACTGCCGGCGCCTCGCACGTGAACATATTTCATCTTTCGACTTTTTCCAGGGAGCTTGAAAGCTTTCCAGAATATCGAAAGCTCTCCACCCGCTAAAACGTTGCGCAGGAAATACATTCTGGCTGAATAATAACCGTATTGGAAAAGATCGGAACAGAAAAAAATAAAAAATTTCCTTTGGCAAGGAGAGTAATTAAAATTGAAAACTTGACACCGTGAAACATTTTTCTGAATAACTTCAGGAATAGAAACGTGCAGGTCTTGTTTATTTATCACCGACTTCAAAAGGAAGAGGTTCTAAATTCGTCAGGTATATTGCGTTATTCTACGAAACGATAGAATCGACATAGTGCATGACTCCAAGTTTCGGAAATTATGTAAATAGCGTGTGCAATAATAACTCCGTTTCGAAATTTGCAACAAATCTGAAGCCACTGTGCGCCTTCCTCTGGTCATTCACTCGTTAGAATGACCGCACCGCGAACTGACTATTAAATATGAAAGGAAACATCTATGTATAGAAAGCACCAGACAATGTTATAAATTTAATACTGTCAAGTGCACTGTGACACACTGCACCCTGTGTCACGATGGCAGAACGTGCCAATACTTGCGCACCTGTATGCTCTGACATCGACGATAATTCTGTGATAATGGGGCGTTAATTAGAATAATGGAAATGCTTGATAGGAAGAAATCGGTGTCACCTTTTCATAAATAATTTCATTTGTAAATACAAAACAGAAGCATGAATCGCAAATAAATTTACGTCCCCTGTTTATGAACGATTATTTTCGCAAAATATTAAAATGCTTGGCACATGGCGTAGTCGCTGGAACTGGCGCTGAGTTAATGACACGCGGCAAAATTTTAATTACACACGGTAAATTTCTATTCTGCTAAATTTTGCGGTCATTTATTTTAAATTCGATGATCAAATTAAAAATTTAAATCTACCATCACGGCCATGCTCGGTGACATTTATCTTATAATTTCTGTATAGTTTAACTGGCAGCTCGATGTCCACATTTATTCATTTGTGTACTTTACTGTAATTTTCATTTTGTATAACTAGGATAATAATCATTGAAAGGATTCTTCTGACTCCCATAGTTTCGGTGATACTTAAACAGCCACACAGTTTCTGGAGTACAACAATAAATGTCAAATGACTTTTATTGCAACGAACCTCAAGAAAAATCATAATAATTTTCACACTATAAACGGTAAAGTTGTAATGTTCAAAGTAAATAAATCGACGGATTTATAATGGAAAACACAAATAAATAAAGCGGCATGATGGGGTAATAAGGAAGAGAATGGAAACAAATGTTATGTATTTCGTAGAGATGGCAAGGGTTAGAAACCAGAATACTGAGATGAATAAAGTTTTGTGGTATTTTATTCGTAACAGTCTTCATAGATTAAAATCTAAGACGCTCATTATTAATGGAAATGTGTAGAACAAAGAAAGACGCATTTATTTCAAAATCTACTATCCGTTATTTTATGTTAACAACGGGAAAATAAGCGTAACGGAAGCAACGAAAATTAAATTTTCTGACAGGACTGCGCGAACGTGTCTTATATTAAATGGCGTCACAGTGATGTTTCCTCACGAAATAGAAGTGTTCTAGAAGGGAACCTGTGACTTGGCAGTGCCCTCACCATGTTCATGAAATAGGGGAGACCGGGGCAAAGTGACACGAAAAAAGTTAGAAGTCGAATCAAATTTTTCCCTTTCAATAAAAATGTTTGGAAATGGATTTATAATATAATTAAAACATTACTATTGATAAATGACGAATAGCAATACTTAAAATAAACTTAGAGTATATTAAAATTCAACTTGAAAGAAATGATGCAAGAGGGGTATGTATGGGGTAAACTGATTTCCTATCCGGGGTAAAGTGAGGTGCCACAAAATAAAAACATTAATTCGGCTATAGGTAAATATTAACCCCTTGCGCTGGAATGACGTGTGTAACACGGCAGCTTCTGGCTTTTTTGCACGGTGGTTGTCAAAAACTATGCAAACTTTTTTGTGCTTAGTTTCTGTTCCACCACCCCGCGTGGCTTTCTAGCCAGCTGACAGGTTAGGATATTGCGCACATCGCTTGGGCATTGTTTCTTAGCAGCCATTTGCAGCTCAGTTTACCCCGGTCATTTTACCCCCGAACGTGTACTCAGTAGAAAATTAATTATTTAATAATGTTAGGATTAATGTTTTCTTAAACGCGTGTACATGTATGTTTATAAGCTTCTTATAAACACGCAGAAAAAATTTTGAGTTAAAATAACACATTTAAGACACATTTATCCAAAAAGCTAAATTGAAAAGAAAACCAATCGGAAGTCTCTAAAACTTCATTTTTAATTTTTCAAATGAATTTCCATGTTTCGATATCTGAATGTGCATAATTATCATTGTGGTATTACACACATTTATTACGTCACCAAAATTTGTAAATATATTCTATTGTTAAAGAATAAATTAAGGAAGCTCATTTTACCCCGAGGTTCACTTTGCCCCGGTCTCCCTTACCGTAGAATGTTAGCGATGAGAAAAAGCCAACCCTGGTAAGCTCGAATGCAATCGAATCTCGGTCGGCCACAATCGTTTGAGCTGAGTGTACCTGTGCACGAACAAGAATATGAAACGATGACGAACGACACGATAGCACATTTATGTGCATGGTATTGCAGAGGGAAGCTTAAAGCGTGCCTTGAAAATTCACCAGTAATATTCAATTGCAACCTGGTCTTCGTTGCACTTCATTAAACGACATTGTGCTTTGAGAGGCGAGGCCTCTCCCATTTGTTCCACGAACATTGAACACAGTCTTCCAATGCACATATCGGGTCTATATGCGTATGTAACCTCAAATATATTATATGACGATGTAAATGTCCCGGTCGTCAGGGCTATGTAGATTGGATGCATAGACGGTGCGCAAAGACCCGGGTCCAGAGCAGTAGCACGATTAATACGGACACCGACCGACGGAATTTAATTTCTCTGTGGGAAGCAGTAAAGCTCATAACGTGCCCTATTGGCCTTAATGACGTTGACACTTAAAAAGACGAACTTGCTCGGCGTAAACGCTGGATACTAATTTCCGTCTCAGATAAATATCAGCTGTCCCGGTTCCTTCCTCATCAATTAGCCCGCAACCTTAGGAAAATGTCTCGAGTGGAAGATAAATCGAAGTATTATATTAGGAGACCTAAGTGAAGTGTTTGAATAGGAGAAAGAAAATAGTAATAAAACCTGTACCATTAAACTTGATTTTTTCTCCACAATTAATTTCAATTCACATCAAGTAAGTTCAAATTGCAACGGTCCCTCGATATATGCTCGATTTGCCACCTCCGCCGCGAGCTTATAGCGAATAATTACTGCAATCCCCGGGGTATCCTTCAGCGAGATTATTCCTGCCACTCTGGATACTTATAAATATTTAAAAAAAAATATTTTCATGGCAATGCTTTCAAGGCATTGCACGAGAAATACTTAAACTTTCTAACAAGGAGAGGTTCCCAGGTGTCCGCCTCTGATTGCTTTGAATTTTGGATATGTTTTAGAGGACCGAAAAATAAGAAATACGTGTCTTTTTATAGCGGCCCGCTTTCATATTTAGGGGTGAAATCAACCCCCAAAGTTATAAGGTTTTCAGGTGTTCATCTCCGATTGCTTTGAATTTTGGATATGTTTTAGAGGACCGAAAAATAAGAAATACGTGTCTTTTTATAGCGGCCCGTTTTCATATTTAGGGGGTGAAACCACCCCCAAAATGCAATAGTTGGTGCCCGCCTCCGATTGCTTCGGTTTTTGGATATGTTTTAGAAGACCGAAAAATAAGAAATACGTGTTTTTTATAGCGGCCCGTTTTCATATTTAGGGGGTGAAACCACCCTCCAAAGTTCATACGGGGTATAAAAATTGTGTTGAGTAAAACTTGATATAAATTTAATTTGCGTCAAAACTTGCTGTATGTTCTTGTCGTCCGTCACCGTTATTAGGTGGTAACTATGAGGGGTGGTTTCACCCCTTGAACATGCAAACGGGCCAAAATAAAAGGACACGTATTTCTAATTTTTGGGTCCCCTAAAACATATCCAAAATTCAAAGCAATCGGAGGCGGGCACCAACTATTCTTATGCACATTGGAGGGTGGTTGCAACCCCTAAACATTCAAGCAGGCCAAAATAAAAAGACACGTATTTCTTATTTTTCGGTCCTCTAAAACATATCCAAAAACCAAAGCAAGCGGAGATGAACACCTGAAAATCTTATAAATTTGGGTGTTGGTTTCATCCCCTAAATATGAAAACGGGCCGCTATAAAAAAACACGTATATCTTATTTTTCGGTCCTCTAAAACATATCCAAAATTCAAAGCAATCGGAGGCGGACACCTGGGAACCTCTCCTTGTTAGTCACCTTTATTACACATCCGTAATCATCGTTAGCAATAGTTATCGCGCAATTGCTGTCTCTGATCCAATTTCTCTTGAAACGTGACAATATCGATTTCCCCTACTCACAGAGAATTCTAGGAACCCTCTGTTCTTTCTCAATGAAATATCGATCCGAGGAAATTACCGCCCCGTACGCGAGGAACGGGCGACTCGGGCGTCCACATGCGAGATATGAAATCATCCGCGGGTCGATGGAATTCGAACTTTTAAACGAGTCGCGTGAAAGGTCAGCCGCGACACTTTGCACCGTCGCCGTGACGGCGATTTCGATTCTCGCCCTGTGTGCCGATATTTACAATGCACGGTCGTACAATGTAAATCGGGCAAACAACGTGGTTAGCTATTAGTTCTCCTGGCGAACGCTGCCTCCATCCTCGTCACGTGTCCCGCGGAGAGTCGCGCGGATTTAACAAATTACTTTATCGATCTCTCGATTGGAAGGGCCTTCGGCATGGTGAACGCGCGTGAAATAACTATTGACCCGTAATAAAAAGAACACTCCGACGGGTCAAAAGCGCGAGTGAGAGACAGAGATGAGGAGAGAGAGAAAGAGAGACGTGAATTTAATTTTCAATCGTTGCAAGTTCCATTTAACGACATTGACACGCTTTTCATTAGCCAGCCGGTTGAGAGTGTAAGCAATGGAATTAACGAAGCGATGAAACTCATAGAGTGGGTGGCCAAATTATTATACCCAAACAAAAAGGTTTGAGATTTTGTAAGTTTAAGTGATGGAATAATATAGCTGTTTTGTTTTTAATATTATAGTATTATTTTTTTAATACTTTAAGAATACAAATTTAATACATGTATATAGGTTTAAGACTATATTGTATGAGAAATACAATTAAATAAAATAAATTGAATTTCGACCGTAAAAATTGTACTAATTAGAAGAGCTGATTTCGGCGCAATGGTTCGGTCTATTAAATAATTAAATGAAAGCTATTTTGCAATTTTGAGAATTTTTATCAAATTCCAACGTTTCGGTCATTGATTATGGATTCTCAAGGAAAGTTACATTAAAAGAAAAAATACTGCCTATGCTTTAATACTGAAAATTTTTAATTTAAACAAATATCACGTTCATTGCTGGGAACGTGCGACGCACGAGGCGATTAACCGGTGACTGAGGTAAACAGTAGACACAAGGCAAGAACATCTAGATGGTAAACCAGAGTGCGGCCAATCAATGCCAGAGCGGTGACCGTTAAAGATTATGAAATAAATTGAAAGGACGAACTCCAAAAACACACAACAATACTGCCCTGATACCACCGTTATTGCTTATGTGGTAAATAATCCGTCACTCCTAGGTGTCAAAAAACACAATTACTTAACGTTGACAATGATATATAACAATAGTCAGATCATAGAAAAATAGAAACAAGAATTCTAATGTTGACCACATCATCAGGCATTACTTCTTCAGTAAATTGCGTGATAGTCCTGTATTTTAGGTGTTTCATACCTAAGATTTACGCTCGGTTGTTTAAT
Source organism: Andrena bucephala (assembly GCA_947577245.1). Classification (NCBI taxonomy): domain Eukaryota; kingdom Metazoa; phylum Arthropoda; class Insecta; order Hymenoptera; family Andrenidae; genus Andrena; species Andrena bucephala. The sequence continues at coordinate 17,221,779 of OX387717.1, read as the reverse complement.
CATAGTTTCTAATAGTTCTAATAATTCTCTGATTTAGGTTGGCTTCTTTATCAACAACTTTAACGTTGCCAAAGTCAAATCCATGACCGAACTCCAGTGAATGTTTCGTCAAAGCAGTGTGTTGGAGGGGGGATGATATGGGTGATATTTGTTTAAATTAAAAATTTTCAGTATAAAAGCATACGCAGTATTTTTTCTTTTCATCTAACTTTCCTTGAGAATGGTCATATAATCAATGACCGAAACGTTGGAATTGGATAAAAATTCTCAAAATTGCGAAATAACTTTCATTTAATTATTTAATAGACCGAACCATTGCGCCGAAATCATCTCTTCTAACTAGAAATACAATTACTCAATATTCGGTGACTCCGGCTTTAGCTTTTCTGTTGGCTTGGATGCGTTGTGCCATTCTCTGATGATATTCTCTATTAGGTCTGCCTTATTTGTAATAATTATAACCCCATCCTTTTAAAAACAAATAAGATTTATATGTTGGAAAATTACTCACAATGTTTCCAGACGTTGTAGCTAATCAATAAATGAAGAAACAATAACATTCATGCATTGCTACTTTAATTACAGTCACGACTTTCACAGATTTTGACGAAAATTTTTTCAGTATAATAATTTGACCACTCTCTGTAGTCTCCCCTCGCTTCTAGCAGAAAAGCATTGTACCTCCATTCCATTTTATTTAAGTTTATCACTTTATAATCACACTCACACGACGTGTGTTTAAAATTCTGCGTGTCGTTTGGTTCAAGTTGTTCTAAAAGATATTATACCGAAGTTGGATTCGTTGAAATTCCGATAACCCACGCAGGATTTCCCAATCAATTATGGTGATTCATGCATCAATTGTTAAAACAGAAAAACCTGCGTGCGTTAATAATCGTGGGACTCGATTCAAATGACTGCCAGTGGTCGGAAACATCGTTATTCCTGTTTAGTCATTCACGCGATATTCATATGCGTGACTTTTGACGGGCGATTTAATCCGCAAGCAAATCTCCCTGATCTGGAGCCCGCAGCATCCGTATTGATCGACCGTTTTTACACGGGAGCTGATTATTAGTCCATATAGACGCTATAAAACACGATTAACCTGTGCGTGTTCATCCAATGTGGGTAAATGAAGTTACCTTTGAAAGGGGAAATAGAAAACGAATCAAAGGGAAGAGGACGTCACCGCTGCTTCGTTTAATCGCTTTAATGAGCCCGCTTTAGTTTCATTTCCTAGCTAAATTGCGCCAGATTTAATGAACCTCTCTCTAAAATTGAACAATGGAAATCGGGCAGGCTGGCAGAAATAATAACGCAAACCTAAATAACGAGAAAAAGGAGATTTTGATTTTAAATAAGATTGTAACACTGAAGGATTGCTATTAACGACTATTTAATTCAGTCGTAAACGTACAGATAATTCGATAACTGTCTCCTGGTTCACTCTGTAGTTTCGTAAGTATTCCTAAAGGGGTGTAGGGATCTTTTGGAGGTGGAGTTTCGTACGATAGTGTAAATATTGTTGGTCGCGGCAAAATTACCATTAAAAAATTATACGGAACTTCAGCCATTTTCCTCGGACGTGAGTCCCATGATGTGGCCATCTCCATGATACCTTACTCGTTAACCTAACCGCATTGTTCACGGGCCACGTTTTACTGCCGGTTTATGACCGGAGACATTCGGTCTCCCAGGCGCTATAAGGTAATTTAGAAAACATCCGGCAAATAACTTGCAGAACTGAAGGAAAGTTTTCAGGCTTAAGGGGACTTAAAATTTTTCAGAAAATCGATTTTTTGTATGTATCTATAAATGGTATAGTAACTGAAGAATACTCAGTAATAATTAAAAAACGAAATTTGTAACTGTATAGATTCTACAATGATAGAAGCGACTCGACCTCCGAACTGCCGCAACATTAAAGCTTTAAACGCGTTCATCTTGAAACACGATTTTTCCGAACGATAGACAGCATAACAAAAGAAATTATGAACCGATGTCAAAAAACATGACGGCATTTTCTTTGCAATTGAATTCAGTACCTTATCAGTCTTCGATCATAAATTTTAGAGGCCATAGTTTTTCGTTATTAGCTTTTCAGGCGTAAAATAACCCTTCTTCGCATGTTTGTATTCAAACGTGCACCAAACATCACCATTTTACTTTATTTGCCTTCTTAAAGGCTGATACAATAGCGATTGATATAAAATATAAGAATATCTTCGGTTTTTTTATTTCGGACAATCTTACGTCGAGTTACTATTTTTTATGCCTCTTTTGTTGCAGCAGTGCATTGAGCGCCACGTAAAATTCGAACCATTACAGGAAAATGAAAAAAAGTTTTCATATCCTTGAAGAACGAATAAATAAAGACAATAAAGTTTTTTTTACTGCAAGTTGTATAGAACTCTTTTTAAAAAAAAAATCCTAAATATCACTTATTGTTTTTTAGCGATTTTAGGGGAATGTCTTCTTAATCCTCAATTGTTGCCAGCTGTAGGCAATAAATCGTGCTCCGCTACAACGCCCTTACTATATATATTGAATCTAATTTACGCGAACACGGCTGCCCATCCCTGCCCCTGTTTGGCGCACATTTCATAAGCATGTCCGTGTGAACATGTTTTATTCGCTGGCCGTGTTCACCGCGCCCTATAAAACTGTCCCTGGCGTTTATGAACATCGTATACGTATATACACCCTTCGCGGGGCGGGAATTAAGGGTTGGGGCCTCGGAACGGCACAATAGTCCTCTCTCAATGAAAGAGGCAAAGGATGCCGGCAATAATCTGCCATGGTAGACTCCCAGCCAAGAATATTACGCGCAAGCTACTTTTACCTTGCGGTTTCTTTTCGCTACGATATCGCCACTTCGGGATGCTAATTCGCCACGCTAAATACGGGGTGAGTCATCAGGAACGGGACATTTGAATATCTCTGAAGGATCTGAAAGAGCAAACAAACGTGTAGAACATAGTTTTAATGGTCTTATAGAACGAACATGGAAGAACACGATCTTTTTTTCCTTCGAGGTCAGTCCTTCCCGAGATATCAAAGTTATTAACAGTTTCTTCTATTTTTAAGGGAATTACGTGATATTATCTCATGGATGTCGTATCTGACATTAAGCGGGGTTTAACCTTGTACAATAATGTGAGAGAAAATCTTGAACGATTTTAATTCACTTTATACTTTCTATAGATTTTATTTTGGGATTTTAAAGTTGTGTTGAGGTGATTTTCAGGTGTTCTGCTTCTAGCAATACACCCTGTATTTCTTTCTGTTATTGAAATACCTTGCGTGGAAATTCCTTTTCGATTTCGTTCAGATTCATTTAACTTCCAAAATAGATCCGTATATAAACTAAAATAGGCCACCCTGGGTTTAAATATCTTGGGTGACGTATACCCTTTTCTTGGCCAAGGAGTTCCATAGAATTTTCATCGCAGAAAACTTCGCAAACTGAAGTAGAATTGCATAAGGAATTATGAGTGATGATGACAGAAGACACCTTTTACATTCAGTAGAGCTGAATTAAAACTCTAGTGACTGTAATATAGAAATAGTTTTAAAGTAATAGTCCCTACCACACAAGCAACCCTTAAGTTATACCGCAACACTCACTAACTGCTATTCGCAGTCCTATTATTTATTCATCAAATCCAACGCTTCTCTTAACTTTCCATTTCTATCCCTACAATATTCACTAGCATCACTATTATTATTATTATTACAACGTCTTTATTATTCAGCTTAATTGTACCTGGCAGAGTGTAATACATTATGTATCAAAACTTCCCGAACTCTGAGTTTCATAATTCATTGTAGTTTGACGGTTGAACTTGGACTTCAAACAAACGGTGGACACTTCCAGCATCTACTGTGAAAGATCTATTCTCGGATATACAAAGGTAGGTATCACACTTTCCTTTTTACTGTCTATCATTCCACCATAATAAATTATTAAACTCAGAGTCCGTGAACTTTTCACACATACTGTATAATTTAGAAAATCTAACCTTGCCTGTATAAAATTATCCTCGATATCAAAGACGACTAATCAATGTCACGCACAGACGATCAATTTACGTCTACGTGATAGCATAAAAATATGCTGCTCTTCCAGTTCCCTCTAGAAGTAAATAATCTAAGCTTCTTACAAAGTTTTAAGCTTCTGAACTAACAGGAGAGGAAGTGAGCAATGGGGAGTGGATTTAAAGAATAATGGAAGATCGAAGATGAAAGAACTGGCCTGCGACTGCACTGTTTCTCACTGCTGAAAAGAAAGTCGGGACGTGGTGTGTTGGACCACAAGGTGAGACATTTATTTATGCGAAACGAAACGAATTTATGGAAGACGATGGTCTCCTTCCGTTTCAGTGAAACGAGATTGCGAGAAATTGTCAAACGGTTACGAGCCACGGCTTAAATTTGACGCGTGCTACTCAATCCATTTTTACCAGCTGAAAAGCAAAATCGATTTTCCATGCTTTACAGCGGCAAGATTTTAGCATATAATTCAAAAGGAATCATAACCAGCGAATTTTCATGGAAGATTGCAGCGCACTTGAAACATCGTAGATATTAATATTTCTGTTTGCATTTTCTGTGTGACTGAAAACGAGGAATTTCGATAAATATGTTCATTGTGAAGTGGAGCTTGGAATATGCAATAATATGTAATAAATTTTGGATTTTGAGGAATTTTAACATAAACGGGGGACTGTATTTTAATTCCAAATGCACCTCTCAGGGTGTGTTTAAAAAGAACAGTATTCCCAATTATATGATTCGCCTAGGAGTATTGAGTAGTACCTACACTTTTCTAAAAATCTCATTTTTATTAACAGCTCGTGTGTCTGTCTCAAACTCGTCCCATTGTCTTAAAATAAAAATGCTCACTATGAATACCCCTCGTGGAACTAGCGTGGCACTATGAATAACCACTATCAAGCGCTTAAAATAGTTCTTCTATCGCGTTATTAAAAGATGTCTACTTAGTGTCAAAGCCTCCAGAAGTCACGGCACATGTGTTCACGTTCAAAGGACTCAGTTCTGTGTACAGAAAATATCTTGTAATATTTTAATGGAGGCACTCTACCCCTGCGAACTGTGATTAACTCGCAAACAGAGAAACATCTTGAATAGCAAGATGTTTTTCGCAGACACGCGAAATACAACGAGATAGATGAGACAGGGATTTATTGGCAATCATTAAAAGTTGTCGATCGCCAGCGAGTTTGACGTTCGCCAAGCTTTTCGATGACTAGAGCCAGGAGTTCGCTGTCAAGTGATACGCGTTTACGCATGGGTAGACAGGCGGCATTGTATTCCTGCTGGCATTCACTAAAAGTTCGAACATGTCCACTACAAGAACGAATATGAAGCCAGACATGCGATCGCAGGGCGAGATGCATGGAACAATGATACAAGCAGATGACATTCCCAAGAGAAAACGATGCTTGACTTATTTCCTGTTTTTCCAGGATGAGCTTTCCAAACTCTGAAGTTCGTGTGTTTTTTTTAATGGGAACGTTTTTAAGAGATAAAAGACAAAGACATATTGGTACCAACGATATCGAACACTATATTGGGATATAGAATTCGACTGCAATGATCTCAAGTTCGATGGGACCTCATCCTAATCATTTAATACTATGTAATGACCCGACAACTCAGAACTCGATTTCAATAATTCACAATCTGCTAATACTCGATGCAGGGCATTCAAAATCGAGTTAAATTGATGCAGAGTCCAATGGGAATTGATATTAACGAATCAGGGTAGGGGAAAGGTGGGATAGTTGATCACAGTTTTGCTATTTTCTTAAAATAATAATAACGGTTAGCTTTGTTTCTTTTTAATTACTTAAGTTGCGATTCTTAGAGTATTATCAATATACTTGTACAAATTTGAGAGGTGAAAACTAATTTTAATGACTGAATTTAAAGGGGAGACTTGATCAAAAGGTTAGGGAGACTTGATCAGTGAACTTTAAGAGTAAACAACACATTCATTTTCTAAAAAATATTTATTATCTTAGTCAATAACATGAAATAAAGGGAATATCATAAATGGAAAGTAAACTATCACTAACTTGAAAGAATTACTGAAAAAATAAAACAGAAGAATGACATAAAACTGTATGACATAAAACAACATAAATGCATTCTTTAAAGACATTTCATTTATTGTTTGATTTCATCTAATTCAGATGATGATGAAGAAAAGATTTTCCTGCTCACTTTCTTTGCCGTATTTTTCTGTTTTATTAGCCGTTCTATGGTTTTTTCTGGGGCTTTTTCACCTGTTCAAGTATCCCACCTCACATACTGATCAAGTATCCCTCAATGCATTCTATTTGAAAAAGGTGAAAAACCAAACTTACTTTAAGGAGGAACACCACTGTGACGGCCGGAAAAGTTTGCCATTTTTAAGAATTTTTTTTCAGGAATAATTTACAGTTTTCATAGAAAAATTTTATTACCTATCTTTAGTACGCTGTTTTAAGAGACTATAAAAATAAATAAATAGAAAAACATCTATAAATTTTAATACATTAATTAATCTTCTAGACCTGCTCACGCGAGCTGGTCGAATGTGTAACTATGGAACAGCATGTCTGAAATCAAATTTCATTTTTTTTTACAAACTATATGAGTGTAGTTTCCGTTGTACGTACCGATTTCTTAAACAAATTATTTTTGTAAAAGTGCGCTTGAGAAGAAAAGTTTCGAAAATCCGCGAATAAGATGGACAGCTTTCCGAGCGTATTTAAAAAAATTTGTTTTCAATCAAAGAATCCGTACGTACAACGGAAACTACACTCATATAGTTCATAAAAAAAAATTAAATTTGATTTCGGACATGCTGTTCCATAGTTACACATTCGACCAGCTCGCGTGGGTGGGTCTAGAAGATTAATTAATATATTCAAATATATGGATGTTTTTCTATTTATTTATTTTTGTATAGTCTCTTAAGATAGCGCACTAAAGATAGGTAATAAAAATTTTCTATAAAAAGTGTAAATTATTTCTGAAAAAATTCTTAAAAAGTGCTTATTTTTCCGGCCGTCGCAGTGGTGTTCCCCCTTAAATATTTAGATGAATCAATAAATAGCATTAATTGACCAGAAATGGCTGCTTTTACTTAATACATTTTAAATCGTTGAAAATGCAACATTCAGTCGAAAAGGAGGAAGATCAAGGTGACCGGAATATTTACTTTTTGGCTGCAAATAAAATCGAAGCTATTAACTAAATACATTATTCTATGCACCCGAAAGAAAACTGCAACATGAAGTGTTGCGATAATGCAAACATTACCACGATAACGTGACAGCAGGCACAAATTGCCAATATATTAATTAAAAAACTAACTATCCCACCTTTCCCATATAATGAAAATATATATCAACGACTCAGCATGGTGGAACTCAGAATCCAATGACATCCCCTATCCATCTTAAATCAAAGTCTATCGTAATCACTGCAAATCATCAGTAGTAATGATTGCGTAGTCGCACTTCTATTAGCCAAGAGTCGATATCAACTGACTCGACCAGTAAATCATCTGTCTTCCATCAATTCATTCATTATTGTCTTTGGCGATATTTCTGACAGTCATTGAGAACTTGCACCAGTCACGATTTATCGTTCACAATTACCAAGACCCACGGATCACCTGCACTGGATACCATGAATTGGAAACCGTTCATATTGACTTTCATCAGAGAGAATTCGAGAATCATCCCCGTCAAATCACACGTCCCGTAATCATCCGTGTCATATTTCACGAATCGGAAGCATTCGCTATCGATTCACATGTTCCCGATACATCAATATCGGATCCAATTACACAGGACTCCTTCCTGTCGAAGACGCCCTAGTGTTATTACCTTTGGCCACCCTTTTCGTTTCACGCTATGTTTCTCCCGAAACACGTTGCTATAAAAACGGAATTACGGGTTATATTACAAAGTGCCTCCCTTCCAGCAGTTTCGACAGGGAGGTTAAAAGAAACGTGAATTTTTTAACCTTCTGCTGCTCCCTTTCATCTTTCAATCTTACGGTTCCTTTTTCTCTAAATAGTTCCTGAAGTCGTCTCGATGAGATGAAATTTTTAGAGGTAGCTCTTTCCTTTTAAAGTGAGATTTACGTAGATGGAAATAATCTATGCCCTCTTAACTTTGCCCATGCCCCAGACATGCCAAGTTTCAAATTGGGCATTAAATGTTTTAAGCTCTTCTGCGAGAAGGATCTCCTTGTTTTTGTTTCTTTTTCTCCCGAGGATTAGGTGGAACGCTGCAGAAAACGTTGAATTTTTTAAGAAACCTCGAGGGACAACAGGACGTTACGACCGGAGAAATGATGCGACAGACTGCAGCTGCTGTCTACGCTGTGCAATTATCCCTAAATTTTTAATCGTGTTCTTTTTCCGATCGCTTCCCTTCGATGTCCCTACGGTTCAATTTCAACGTCAGATGATCGTGAGCAACCGAGTTATTGAAACGAACAAAACTTCCATCGACGAGATTGATTGAAATGGTTTGCATAAAAGAGAAGAATCGAACTGACATTAATTTCCGATGAAATCCATAGAGGATTTTCTGTTTACGAATATAAATTCCCGTTTCAAGCCGTCATTCCAATAGGCTCACACACTTTGTTTAAAAAGAATCATACAATTATTATAAAAATTTCTATTCTTTTCAATCCTTTTCCTTACTCGTTTACTGTTTCTCGTTATTTCGCTTCAATTCCCAATTTCCACGATAATTCCTATCTTCCCCGCGACTCTGCCCCAGTCCTTTTCTCGCTTCAACGATCCTTTCAATCGTTCTTTATCAATCCCAATACGCATTGCTGAATTTAAAGTCTCTTTGCCGATTCCCCTACGAGCTTCCACTTCCAAGTAGCCTCGCGATACTCCATAAAGTGCATAAAAATTATAATTACTCCAGGCACTGTTCCTACAAGTTACGGAAAACTACATACAGCGCCCAATCCAGATGAAATCTCTTGCCTTTCATTGTCGAACGTTCACCTTTCCACGTGTCAGAAAGATTTTATTTCTTCCTCCAAGCAGTGCTTACCGTTTTAGTGCTTATCGAATTTCCACGCGTCGAATTTCCACGGATCAGCCCTCTGCCCCCTTCGCACAGGCCTTTTCATTACCTTTGGAGTGGAGTATCTATCAAAAGCGTCCGATATCTATTGAAATACGTATCGCTGTCCGTCCCTTTTGTTCACCAGATCGAACAGAGTAATACCTTATCATCCTGGATGTATTGTTTGCGGGATACACGCGGCGTCGCCAGAGAGGGTGGAAAAAGCTACGTTTCGTTGGGTTCCTCCAGGGCGTTCACCCCTCCCCCCCAAGGGAAGGAGGTTTACGTCGACGAGGTCAGATTTCCGTGGCAGGCTCTGATTACTTGGGACAAGCAAACGTGCCCAGCTGTTTGTCGCCTTGGCGGCAGTTGCCACGACACGGCAAAGAACACGACCCGCAATTTCGCCTCGCCCTTTTGTGTACTCTGAAAGACATATGGTTCGCTGTGAACGGCAAATAGATTCGAGGATCAACACGGCCGAAATTGCGTGACGGGTAGAGTTAGTTTAATCGGAAGTCGATAGGGCCGTGGAAATCTTTCGATGGTTCTGATTAATTGGGTACGTTTCACTTCGCGCTGATTTCATGGTTCGCGTGGAAGCTAATTGGAACTTGGCCGAGCGAAATGGTCGCCCGGGGCGACGCTGCTTTGAACGCCGCGAAGTGTTTATGTTGCGTTTAATTCGCGACATGCTCGCGGCTGGATGCTAGGAGCGAGTATACAGGGAGTAGGAGACACGCTTCTGTGGCTGAGTTTCTCTTAAGGCCTACACTAGCGTGGTCTGTTTGTTTCGTTGTCAGGAACTGGAGCGGAGAAGTGCGAACTGCTCCGTTCCAAAACGGGGAAACGACAGTTGTCGTCACTGGCGCTGGCGGCATTGGCGACCTTTACCCTTGTTTTCGGGCAGACAACAGGTCGCTTGGTCGGAGTACGTAAGTATTTTATATGGCGGGGATAGCGACGTAGGTAGATCTAGCTTTTAACGAGGGGATACTCTATTTTTATCCACTGTTGTTTATGTGCGTGCCTTCCTTTGTATGGGAGGAGAGTTGTAGAGACTGTCATTGGAAACTTATCTTGCAAGGGGAACGAGGAAGGGTATGTATGGTTGATGCTACTCAGTAGTATAGTAAGAGGGAATCGAACCCAAATTTGAGTTTCGAAATTCAAATTTGTGCTTTGAAAGAGGGCGAAATCCAAATTTGAGGTTGGAAATAATAAAAATTAAACATCTATCGAACGTTTATAGAACCGCTTTGAACGTGTATCGATTATCGAACCACTTTTTTACATAAAAATTAATTGCTACTATCGTGTTAATCTAAAGTACAGCAGATGCATGTAATTTGGTGGTTTTGTAGACATTCAGAGTGGCTCGATAGATATTTAACTTCCAACTGAAAGTTGGGTTTCCAAACTGAAATTTAGATTTCCCCCTCCTCAAAACTGAAATTTAGATTTCCCCCTACCTCAAATTCAAATCTGGATTTCCAAACTGATATTTGGTTTCGAATCCTTTTTACTATACTATAGTGCTCGACACTATTTATCGCCGATCCGTCACAAGACAAGTTAAAAGAAATGTATGTAAAGTATATAGTTTATCATCTGATACATAGATAGCATTGTTAAAAAAAAAATGGCGTATTGATTCAAATTTAAGAATGAGTAAACAAGCGACTATTCAAAGCGACATCTTTTTTCGCCGATAGTTCCCTGTTCAACAGCCGTCTGGACGTGTAACATTCAATATCCATTTCTTATAGATTTTTGTGCGCTGAATACGAATCCGCAAACCGTTTCATCGCCATCACCCTCAGTTTTTGAGAAATTCGATTTTGAAAAAAATGCAAATTTTCAACTTTGAACATTTTTTCAGTTCAAACAGTAATAGTTACTCAATTGCTTGTTCCGCCAAATTATTCTATGAACCATCCCGAATACAACGATATAAGTTATTATGGCATTATGAACATTTAAATATGTTTAAACAACGATCAAAAGGAAAAAGACACTCGAAATGCACAAATTTTTCAGATATCTTTCAATTTATTTAAAAAACTAAGGGTCTAGGATAAAATCTGACGGCTCCACGCGACACAGCAGACATTTTTCCTCCAGAAAACATCAACAGCAATCGTAAGTCCCGTTTTGTTTCCAATACAGAAACGAAATCGGCAGTGGTACTCGACGGCGGCGGCGTATCCATTGCCGCTCAGCGTAACAGTCGGCACCGCACGTTTCGCCAAACCATTTCGTTTTTGTATTGAACACAGAACGTGGTTTACACTTACTGTTGATGTATTCCGAAGGAAAAATGTCTGCTACATCGCGTGGAGCAGTCAGATTTTCTCCTAGACCCTTAGTTTTTTAAATAAATTGAAAGATATCTGAAAAATTTGTGCATTTCGGGTATCCTTTTCCCTTTGATAGTTGTGTAAATATATTTAAATGTTCATAATACCATAATAAATTATATCATTGCATTCGGAATGGTTCATATAATAATTTGGCGGATCAACCAATTGAGTTACTATTACTGTTTGAACTAAAAAAAATGTTCAAAGTTGAAAATTTGCATTTTTTTTTAAATCGAATTTCTCAAAAACTGAGGGTGATGGCGATGAAACGGTTTGCGGATTCGTATTCAGCGCACAAAAATCTATAAGAAACGGGTTTTGAATGTTACAAGTCCAGACGGCTGTTGAATAGTCACTTATTTACTCATTCTTAAATTTGAATCAATACGCCATCTTCTTCTAACTCATAACTGATAATTTACAACAATGCTATCTATGTATCAGATGATACACTATATACTTTACATGAATTTCTTTTAACTTGTCGCGTGACGGATCGGCGAAAAATAGTGTCGAGCACTATATCTACTCGAACACCATCTATATCAATTCGATATCGACTATAAAAGCCTGAAGCTGCAATTGCGAAGTAACCCAGAAACAAGAGTTTGCTTTACGCACTGTTAGTTTTCATTCCACTTGCTAGTACGAAATAATTACGTGCACCCTTCTTCATACAAAATAACACGCTATCTCGTCACCTCGTGATGCAATCAGAAAAATTAAAATGTAATTCAAAAGTTTATAATAAAAAAGTTTGTAAGTCACCTTAAATCCTGAAGCTTTAATTCGGATCAAAGTAACGGGTATTTTTAAAGAAAAAAACGGAAATGACGATATCCACAGCTTCTAAAAAAAGACAATTTTTGTGTCTCGGACAGAGCTTTAAGGATGAGGAACGATAGTTTCCTATTTAATACAAGATTGCGTAAAACCAATTACTCGCATTTGTAATTATTTCAACAGCCCAGATGGCAAATCTCACTTTCTCGACCCTTTCTCTGGGTCCCTGAAATCTTTTAAAACGTTGTTCTTCGGGCGTCTTACAAATAGTTAGGGGTGAATGTATATGTACCTACTATTTTTATTTGTACCCAAACACTTCGTGATCACTCGTTCGTTTTTGCCAATATTTCCGCTCATTTTTAGACCTTAATAAAAAAATTTAAAAATTGGTAAATTTCACCGAAAAAAAATCGCTTTTATCCACAACTATTTTTTCAAATACAAATTTCAACATATCAACATTTACATTTCTAGAAACAGTCTATTAGAGCATGATTATATGAGTATTACGAATGTACAATTGTCACTCAAAAGCTAAGAGATTCAAATATACGAAAATGGTAACTCAAAAATGACGCTGGGATGCAGTGAACCCCATGTGACAAATTTGTGATTATAAGAAGGCGTGGCCACGGAGAGTTAATTATAGAGTACAAACTTTGCTCGTTCTCGTTCTCCTTCTCTTTCGGATTGATATATCATCCCATCCAAAGAATTAATTACCCGTGAAATAAATGAATAATAATACCCTACGATTTTCAACGAAAATGTGTTTACACGATTAAACGTAGAGCCCCTTAATTTCTCACCCACGGACCCATGCTCGTGCAGCGCCACTGACTCGAGTAACAAAATCGCGGCTCGACGAAAGGGTTGAATGTCGTCATCGTTTCGAGGCTTATTTTTAGAGCAGTTTATAACATTACACGGCTACACATCCCGCTGCTTAAACGAACTCACACAATACAAGCTGCCAGCGTACGAACGGTGCTCGATCGCGAGAGGCCGCCCGTTCGAGAGAATGCTCGGCGAACCCTGAAAGAAATTTTCATTTTATTTCACTCGGCTAGCCAAGCTTGTAATTAATCATTTTCCGTGCGGTCAACCCTTCGTTGTTGCTCGTAAACACACGGATCTTCCATGAAACGACGAACACCAGGGTCCAGCATTTATTTTTAACGACGGTTCTATTTCAGACGTTGACTCTGGGCCCCTTTCATTAACTTCCATTACCCGCCTCACTCGACGATTTGCCAGGTCGCGATGTCCTCTCTTGTTCAAGAGCAAACCTTGAACCGTAATTCTGCGCGAAGGTTGAATTGGAAACGATTAATCCGGCGCACGCGTGCCAGCCTTTGATTTTTCTCTGATAATTGCGAGGGTGGTTAGATGCGGTGGGTAAAAGTGGAACCTTTGGCTTGGGATCTTTTCGAAGTGAGTATATACCATATACCATAGGACGTATCATTATATGATAGATTCCCTTTCTTTGCTGTTTCGCAGTTTGCACTCGTAATTCGTTGTCTGCACCAGATTAATACATGTTTATAGAAAGTAGATGTATTCATTGAAGAAAGATGGGTCTACCTGAACCTTGAATTCATTTGTTTTATGCATTTTAACCTCTCAAAAAAATAGAAGAAAAATAAAAAATATAAAATTATTAAAATTCAGACCATTTTTAACGATAAAAGAAACGGGATAGTTTTCCTTCAAAGGGATCTAGGTGCCAGTGCTAAAGGGTTAAAGGGTCTGGATGTGATCCTCGCTATGAATATTTTGTTCTACAATTGATATACCCAGTGATGTTAATCGTTTAAAAATGTTTAAGCGGACCCCTCCGGTCAAAACACTCCAAAAATAGGTGATTTTTATGAATTTTTTAAAAGAAGAGGTTATAACGCACCCTGAAAAAATTTTCCGGCTTTTATTAATACACTCGTTAGGAGACAAAAAAAAATTATTTCAGGTTTTCGATCTTGATGCATTTTCTAGGTAGCGTTTCTTATTAGTGCAGCGTTGCCAAAAAGAGATGCCTAAACGTAGCCAAGAAATTTACTGACAGGATCGTTTGAAAACAAAAAACGGAAAAGTTTATTAAAATTGATATTAATCGTTAGGTATCGGTTTATCCACTGTCGCGGTGAAAAGCCAAAACTACGATTGGTGTACATTTGAACTAAATAGTGCAAAAAATTGTTAAGTTTACGCACAAGTAAATGTGCAGCTAAAAAAAAACGCGCGTATTAAAACACGTGTTCGTGAATAACGCGATAGCGAGTTCAATTACGAATCAAATGCCTCAAGGCTCTTTTAAATCGGTTCGATAGATCTTCTGCGATCGTGATCACCGTTTCAAAACATCGCGTTTCGGGAAAAACGTTTTCAAAATATTTTCGACTCATAAAACCTATACCTACCGTTACGAATTTTGGTCTGAAACCTTCTCTAGTGTACTCTCGGGATTTTATACTACGAAAATATGGAAGAAAAAGAAAGATTTTTTGAAAAATTTTAACCGGAGGGTCGCTTTAAAGGAGCTTAATAGAAAATCTTCCAAAGCAGTTGAGGAACCTTTAGTGCGGAAAATGTAGTTTATTTTAAAAAATATGCTGGGCGAAGGGCAAAAATAAATAGAAGGTGAGAATGCCTTCGCTAGAAGGTTTCGTGCATGGAGCAGGGCAGCAATAGATTGTGTTGTACCTACACACAGTATTTTACTACAAATATTTGGCATAGATTGTCAATCACACTGTGTCCACAGGGATAAAAACAATATGGAGCCAAATATCATTTACTATTGTAAACGCAGAAAAATTGGGGAGGCGATTCATAACTGCGCGAAACACATCGCGCTTATAAATAAATCACATGGCTACAATTTCATCAGAATGTTTACGGCAGGAAATACACCTGCATACGTGATAGATTTTCTGCCCCGTGGCAATGTCAACAAATCGTTGTATCACGCTGCTATCCATCAGCAATAGCTGCCGGAGATGACTAACCATTCACCCCGCGTTTTCCCGTTTAATTTAAATTAAATGTCCCGACGGTAATTTCATCATGAAATAATAGTATTCTGTTTGTCAATTAAAAGCTCTGGTATCCATCTATAGCACAAAATTGGGTGGTCTGGAAATGCAATCACCACAGTGAACCAGTTTCCAGTTGAACGATTCCCTCACCGCCAGTTTTCAATCAGCTCCCACGGTCAATAGAATTTTTGCAAATTTTATGAGGTATATGAAGGTTTGATATTGATTATCTGAAGTCTTAATCCCCCTTGAAATTGTAGTGATACCTTCGCACTCGCCATAGCAGAGCATTTTTTACCTGTCCCTCTCTCTCGCAAGCTCTCCCTCAATTAAGCACTGATTCCTATCCTACTAATCCTGCTAATACAATAAATGCGAAAGTGTGCTTGGATGTTTGGATGATTGTTACTCAATCTTTCTGAATTTTTGTATACACGTAGGTAGGGTGCGGCTAAAAGTTCGGCGGGTAAAAAGTCCCGAATTCAAAATCTCTATTCCTAAACAATGTATTGAGTTTCGCAGTATACTAAGTAAAAAGCAAGAAGAAACGGAGGTGACCACAGAGTCGCCAGTCGCTCCTCGACGTTCGTGCGAATTACACGACGCCTTCGTTATTTTGTGTATCGAAAACTAAAAGAAATACATCGTCTTTGTTCTTTTATACGAAGTAAACCACAGTTTAAAAGCGTATCAGCAAAGGATGTTAAGATTGTATGTTCCTTTAGTAATGTGTGCACGATGTTGTTTATTACTGAATGATAATATTTTCTAACGTATATATCGCAGAAACTATAGAGGTACCATTGGGGCAAAAAGTCCCTCAGACTGAAAATATATATTTTATTATTTGTTTTCATAATAAGATGGCCAAAGTATAAAGAAATGATGCCAAAGTCTTGAAATTGGGTTTTTGTTTTAGTTGAGCGAATTTTTTTAGTTTTTAGTTCAAAGTGAGCCTCTGACTTAGAGGAAGTGCAGCATATTTGGAATACTGTTGGTAATTTGGAATACCGAAGTATCTAATAAACTACTAACGCTATTGAATTTGTAACACCGTAGATTATAGGGGCTAATGACCTGTTCACTAATGACATTCGTGGATGAACCGAAATGTTGTGATTCCAAATATATTGCACTTCCTTTATATTTTTATTTTTTGCTAAAGAAGTCATGCTTTGCTTTCAATATTGTATACAAAAAAGAATTGGTTTAATAAACATTTGTTGATTTGAATGGAGTTTTGTACTTATTTAGTTTAATATTACACGAAAAGACATTAGGGACTTTCTACCCTATGCAATGGACTTTTTGCCCTGTGCGTGGGGCAAGAAGTTCATTTTGCATTGACAAACATTTTGTGGTAGGGTAGATGCACCATTTTTGATCACTTTAAGATATTGCAGCAGTTTTGGCCACTTCTTAAAAAATATAATATTTTTCCGTGTAAGCAATAAATGTAACCTTATATTTCGGGCGGTACCCTAAACAAAATATTTATGACGTGAAATTCCCCACAGAATAATGATCTGCAAGCAATTTAAAAATAAGATAATTATGCACATGCCCAAAAACAGTGCAATGGCCACAAACGGTACATCTACCCTATAATTCAGCAGAAAATAACAGTATCAACAAACGAACTTGGTGAACGTAAAGCATAATAGTTATATTTTAAACAAAATAACACCAGATATCTCTAGATTGTTAGTACTAAATTTTACATAGATTTATACGAAAAATGGGACTTTTAGCCCCACCCTACCCTAGTCTAGGACCTAGGAATAACATGTAGGAAACTTTCTATCCCGATTTTTTTAACCAATCTGGACCAAATTTACCAATAACTCTCTAAAGGCTGTGGAACATATAGGTTACCATGAAATCTGGACATCCCTCCCCTTCCCCCTTATTCCGCCCTCTTCACACTCTGTGATAATGAAAGTTTTACCCGGGCAACGCCGGGTACTTTAAGCTAGTATAATACATGTAATTCCTGCTTCATCCTACCTCCTAACGTCTCCGTCTCTAAAGCAGGGTGTGCTAGGTACTTAAGCCTTACTGATGGGTCCACTAGCAGGCGCAGAACGAAACGCATACTTCCTGCCTTCCTCTTTCCCTTTGCAGCCCCACCTTCAACACTCACACCTTCTACCCTTCCCACCTCAAAATATTTTAAAAGGAAACAGCAGGGAAGTTAAAGTAGCCTCCGGACGAAATATTCAACCCCCATTAGCGTCCAACTCATTTGACTCTTTGAAACTAACTTATATTCTAAAAAGGAACATATGAATGTATATCATTTCGCTATATACACAGATACCACACGTGTCGCTGAGAATATCAAATGGTTCGACACTCGTGGAACATTAGCGAAATGACGTTATTAGCGTGCATGCGCCAAGTGCGGCGATCCGGAGGCAGGGAAACATTCAACGGGGAGCGGTGAATAAAGAATGAAAATAGACTTGACCTCTTCTGAACGGCAAGTGCCACTCGACATTTGACTTGCACGCCGTGCACGCCCGCTGTTACATCAGACAGCAGGTTCAACACGTAGTCCCCCGGCTGTGCAGTTTACGACAGTTTTAATGGCGGGCGTAACTTTTAAATTCCAGTAAAATCAGCCCACGACAGACGATCCAGCTCCCCTGCGCTTCACCTCAAATTTACGAGGTGCCGGGACCGTCTGGTGTACGCGATCAGGCGGGAATAGTGAATTTCATGCACGGCTGAAACGTTGCAGCCTTTTGGAATGAAACGTCTCTAAACCATCAGAACGGGGAACGTTAGAGGGATAGTAAACACGAAGCACTATTTCACCCTTCAAAACAGGATTCAACGCAGTGGGTTGAAATCCCAGAAACATGGTAGAAATATTAAGGTAATCTTTAATAATTACAAAAATGAGTATACTAAAATTTTCGCGGTCGCTGATTACGAATCTGATGTCAAAGTGGCAAAAAACAAAATGACGGATCCAATATGGCGGACGCGTATGTCAAAAAAATATCAGATTTGGTCTAAACTTGGTATTCTACAGTTTTCGAGGTCGCTGAGTACGAATCTGAAGTAAAAATGGCAAAAAACAAAATGGCGGATCCAATATGCCGTCGTGGAACTTGTGTTCATTACATATCTTAATCAAAAACAATTATTTTAAAGTAAATAAAACAAAAGATTTCTCTTTTAACCTTATCAAGACATTTTGTCCGTTTTCTAATTTGCTCTCTTAAAAAAGAAAATTGATCATTTACTTTTTGATTTGGGGTATTTTTTAAGATATTAAAAAGTTCTTGTCTCGTTTACAACAATAGTATCAGTATTCTCATCTGAAAATAACAACAGATATAAATAATTCAATTTACTGGGTATGCAAAAAGAAATTATAAAATGAACTGGGAACCTTTTTGAATAAATTGAAATTTTAGGGATTGGAGCAAAAACGAGCAAAATCTGAATGTTAATCTCAGTTCTTTGATAATCAGAGATGATAACTGTGCAAATAACAATGCTTGATCGGACTTGGAAGTTAACTATATGTTTAATTCTTTCTGTAGATCAGCTATGGTAATTAAGATTATACGAGACAATTTTTAATTAAACTTTATGAAGGTATTATTGCTTGCTGCAAATGTATAACAACAAAAAGTAATTAAATAAACACCTGAAATTGACGTCTTCATCGCGAAACAGAAGTTTAAAACACAGAAAACACAAAAAATAGCTACACAAAATTGTTTGATAAATCGCTTGGAATAAACATGTAATGGAGTTCCTACAGCTAACTGTTTTTGACCGACTCAGGTAAGGAAGCCAGAGTTGTAGTAGACTGTGGATATACGTTTTATTGTGCGCACATATTTCAACTATACCAGGGATAAAAAATCAGACGTGTAAACATTCTTTTGCATTTCGATTTTTCGCCACCTTTTAGGGTCTCCTACCCCCCTGTGCAACGTAGCAAACGTATAGTGCGGAGGGGGGGGGATGTGAAAAAGAATCAGGGAGGGATTGATATTTTGGTGACCAATGAAATGTGTCACACCTTTTCGTAGTTTGGAACTGGTAGCCTTTGGCTTAGAACTATGTCCTTTTTTCAGCTTTTCTTCAACTGTAATTGTACTGTTGGATGCAAGACCGGCTTCGGGGCACTCAGGCGCTTTTTACATAAAACGCATAATTAGACTAGTTAAAAAACATGTTTTTCTATATTTCTCATTACAATCAAATTAATTTCACTGGTTAATTTATTATATAATTCCCATTGTAATAATGCAACTACAAAGGGGATATCTCAAAATTTTAAATATTATAGATAGTTTTACAACTCCACTAGGGTAAACTATACAATGATTGGCACCCTAAGCGGAAATCCCAATTAGAAAGTCTATATTTTGTTTCTGAAGTTTTTATATGGTCTTAATTTTCAGTTATTATCAATGATTATGGATTGCTCATTAAAATAAAACATATCGAGTGCTTATTAAGTCTTTTATTTTAAAATTATTCATTGAAAAACAAAAATAGGCATAAAAGTACAATCATTGGCACCCTAAACTTTGAAGTTATATAAAAAAACACATGCTGTTAAAAACGAAGTTGTAAGTGCTTTAAACAGACAATTTCGTTCACTATTAAATACCTACAATACTTAGTAAATCTGTATTTCAATCCATTACTTAATTATAAAGCGACAAAGTGTATTTACCTACCCATTATCACAATTTTAAGAAAACGCCTAAAACTCGGGCCTTTGTCCCACTTTGTGGTGTTGCCAGATGTAAAATGTGCAGTTCAACTACTGTGCTTTGCAGTGTTGTAGCGAAAGAAAAATAAGAAATTGTAAAAAAGTACATTTTAAGCTTGTACTTCTTAAAATTTGGATTTTTTATCAGGAGTGCCAATGATTAGTGCAGTGCCAACATTAGTGCAGTTTACCCGATGTATAAAAAATATCTAACTTCGTAATGTTTGCAGATACTTTTCCCGAAACTATTTTCATTATTCTGTTTTCGCAAAGCTGCAACCTTCTGCATAATAATTTGCCATTAGTGACTTTATATAAAGATTCTCAAAAAGAGTGCAATTAAGATTTCCGTTCAAAGAGATCCTATTCTTTGGCAATTTAGAATTTCGATCACTACTTAGTCTGTGCGACCAATCCCTTTATTTGAAAATCCGAGTTTACAGCCGTATTGTACAGCCAGGAAAGTGTTAAGACGCGATTTGGTGAAATCGTGGTGCTCGCGCGAGCGTGACGTTTTGTGAAAGAAGCTCTTGCTGGTTTCGTTGCCTCGAAAATGGGAATGGAAGGAGAGTAGATTTCGTCGGAGGCTGGTGGAGCAAGAATGGCCCCCGGACGTGGCTGGGAATGTTGGAGCGGAAATTCGTTGAAACGATTGGGGTAAAATAAACGAAGGCCGAGGGAAAATGACATACGGACGAGGTAGGAATACAAATACTTTGCACGGCATCGATCGGCGATGTTTCATGACTTTATGGCCGTGCGCCGTTCGCTTTACGGCGGGTGGTTCGACGGGCAGGGGGTGGCACCGAGGGATGAACGTCCACTGTAATACGACTGGAAGCAGAAATAAAACGAGGCGGACGGCAATAAATAGAAGCCAGGGGGTAACTTGTTGCTGATGACCATCTATTCCGCTTTAATGGACGCCAGCCGTCAGCGTCGTGAAATCTTCATCGGTCCAGCTTCGATCTCATAATACGACGCCCCCAACAGACTTCCGCGTATAATTTACTCGCCCACAAAGGGGGAGGAAAATCACTTCCCCCCTCGGAGCCCCTACTAAAAAATTCTGATTCACTCAGCACAGTTAACTGTCTCCATAAACCATTACTACCCATTAAATCACGAAATCCTGAGAATATTAGCAATAACTACTCGAACTTGGTGTCTCACGCGATATATAGAAATACCTATTTAGAAGATCATTACATCACGAAATCCTGAGAATATTATAAATAACTGCTCGAACTTGGTGTCTCACTCGTTAAAAAAATATTAGCATTTTAATTATCTTTGATATATCGAAGATCATTACATCATGAAATCCTGAGAATATTATAAATAACTACTCGAACTTGGTGTCTCACGCGATAAATAGAAATATTTAGATTCTAATTAACTTTCATTAATCCAAAGTAATTGCCGTCCTCCTCACATGTATTCTTACGCATTATAAATTTTCGATAGTCAAGGATTAAACATCGGATTTTTATCGGAAAAAATGGAGTATGAAGGATACAGCTAGATCGGCAGTCAGGTTTAACGCGTTTCCCAGGGTTTTATCGTTAACCTTTAAATGCTGGTGGCCGAATATCGGAATATTTTGCTCGAGTAATCTAGCCGACGAAAATAATCCAGCAAGAAGGGGGCGTGTGGCGTGCATCCGATGCGAGGCGGCGGGAATCAATATTATTTACTGTTCTATGGTAACGAAACACGTTAGCGACCACGTATTGTTTACCCAAAGCGACTCTGCAACTCCCTTTCCTGTCCATTGACCCCTCGAATATCCTGGCAGGCCCGTAGTTAGGCTGGAGTTAGGCACGACGCTCGATACTACGCCACGACGCCGCTGGACGAGATATATACGTACGTTTATTCACATATTCATTTCGCTACCGAAGGGGGCTTTAATAACGTACGCGGTTTCATTAAAAACGCGAGAGGTCTTCATCGGGCTCGATGCGGAGGCTGGTAATAACCGAAGGTACTTTCAGTAGCCTCTGTGGCAATCGATCCTTCAGTCCGAATAGCGAAAGGATAAAGTGGATTTTAAGGTGTTTGTGGGGTTCGAAGACAGTGAAGATGTGGAAGGAGACAATCGTTTGATTAAGTCTGACAAGGAAACGTTTCAATTTCGAAAATTCTGACTTTAATGAAACTTCGTGTGAATGTAGAACATATTGGAGTATGCAAGGAGCATTTTTTTCTGAGGAAATTCACTCTGAAGGGGTGCAATCAGCCCTCGAAGTGTTTTCGTGTTTTCTCGTTTTTTTTAATATTTTGTATGAACTTTAAAAATTGAATCCCGGAGGAGAAGAGCGGTGTAGACAATTCCAGCTGATATTTGTGCTTAAGGTGGGCTAGTCGACAGAAGAAAATGCAGTAGAGAGGTATTTTCAAACTTTTTCTTACTAGCATCGTGTTCGGCTGTAAATATGGCTTTCATATGTAATATTCTCAAATTTCTGTCATTTATGGCAAATGCAACTGCGAATAACCAAATAAGCTCAGATATCTGTGTTCGAAACTCGAGAAAAATTCATTTGAGATTGAGATTAAAATTTAATGAGAAATTTCGATCAGAAATTAATGGCATTGGAAGAATAGTAATGAGAAATTAATGAGATTTTAGTGATGTCATCATTTGATATCGAGATATTAAATTGATGTGATAAAGAGGAATATTTCAGACCGTACACAGAAATATGTAACCTATTGATTTTTAACTTTAAACACTTATTTCACTTTAATCACAGCCTCTGCTCCAACTTATAAGAATATTTCGTTCTCAAACTGCTAAGCTAATATTTACAATTACCCTGGAAGAATTGCACTGCAAACGGTACTTTCCAAAAATGCATGTATGCTCCAAGACAGAAAATTAAAAATTCTATAGAATTACATTCTCTATTAATAAAGAAGTAGTTCTTCTAAAAATAAATCTCCCAACTTTATATTGCCTACAATTTCGAATTTGTTAAATACTCCGATTATCAAAATCGTTCCTCGAACAGGTGTATCACTACACCTGACTTCATTAATAGCAGGCAATTTTAATTGCACAAACAACTTATAAATAATCCCAATGGCAGAACGAACGAAACCAATAATGAGGTCTCGCGGCAGCGACCGTACTATAAACAAAAAGAACTGGCAAGAAATCAAAACGAAGATTTACCCTAACGTAACAGGTGGTGGAATTTAATTTCCACACGACAGACACGTTCATTTTAAATGTACCGCTTCCACTGTCGAATTAGGGGGATACCTTTCGGGCCTGCGAAAAACTAAATTGTCTCGTTCACTCGTTTTATTTTCGTACATGCGTACAGATTTAGACGAAGCTACGTCTTCGAATCGTATTTCGGGGTTCAACTCCGATCCAGTCTGTTAAACGGCCAATTTTTGACAAATGATCCCCGATTCTTCGAACAGGAAACGCTAGAGGGCCTTCAACGTAAGACGCACCTTTCGGTCACTGATTTATGACGTTGTTAATGAACATGTCTCTTCCCATCGGGAACCAAAGAACGGTCATGAAAACTACTTAAAGTCTCCAGTGCCAGTCACAGTTTTAGATTTTCCGGTAAAATTCAAAAGTCGATAAAAAAAGAGGACAGTTTTTGATAACCAGAAGATAAGAATTGCCCTAATTTCTTCATACTTTCATCTCCTTTCTCTAATGCTTCGTTTCATTGTTGATTCAAAGATTTCTTCTGATAAATGTATTTATTAAATTCAATATCCGCTATTTTTCAGAAGAAACCGAAACGTTGATCTAATTGGAAATCGTATTCCACTGCTTCTACTGTTATTATATAATTATAGAAATCCAATTTTCTTCACTGTGCCTATCCTGTTTCTTCTGTGGTCTGTAAATTACAGTGAACGCTCGACTCTCATGATTTCGTGGGAACGTTAATCGCCGATGAAACACCATTTCCTACGATTAGTTTGGTAATTCGGATCTATCAATTTGTCCAGCTTGTACGTCACCTTAAGCCGCTAATTTGGCAGCCGCGAAGAGCTCGGCGTGTTGCGTTTCAGCCGATACTACAATTGACTTTTCGGTTTTGATCATCAAATGATTCAGCCACGTTTCAGAGGTAATCCCACTGACACTAATTGTAAGAGGATTTGGCCGAAGCTATTGGCCGACGCAACGCGTAATATTACATGGTCCATCTGGCAACTGTGCCAACTTGATTAACGAGAAATACGCCGACCCCGTCTATCGTCGTACAATGTGCAAGTTCTTGTTTACGTTAACGAGAAACAACCGCGAGCCATCCAACGTGGTCTGGCAAATTAATTCGCCCGCGCAGAAAGAATATATTCGGACTATAATGCCATCATCCTTCCAATCTAGCCCCCTCGAAGCAACAATTCGTTCTCACTGAAAGTATTTTTATTCTCTTCCGTTTTATTTCAAATTTCGTACTACCTGCTTCCAATGCGGAATATTTAAATTACGCTGAGTTATTATACGCTGATTATTCTGGTTGTTTCTGCGTTAATTTTCCCTCCCTTTGCGACGAATTGAGGACCTTGTAAGAGGAGTGCAACTCCATCTCTACTAACTTCAAGTAAATTAGAAAAAAAACTGTTTATAAAATTATTGCTTTGACTTAAAATTAAAAAGAGAACACTGATTATTCAAAAATAGATTTTTTCACATAATAAATAGTAGTTACTGAGTTAATAAGTTTGTATTTATATTTTTGACGAATTTTTCAAATCTGGATAAATCGCTCGTTTGTTATCGAATTTGCATCAAACGTGCGCCAAACGATGTAGAATTTTTTTTGCATATATTAAACGTCATAACTCAAAAACTGTCAAAAATGGAGCTACACCCCTCTTGCTGCAAGGTCCTCAATTCACGTCACGTGACATCCGGCGTCGCATAAACATGGCAGACTGTGTTCGATGTGAATATTTCGCAAACGAGGTAGAGAAATGAAAAATATCGGGGTTTTAACTCGTGGTCACTTGAGAAATATGTGCTTCAATTAATGGATTCGTAACTGAGTGGACCTGCCTTTGCAGCTGAATTTTCTGACAGAGACACAACGTGAGGTAAACTGGGGTCCTTTTAAATTTTCACGCTCGAATTTTCACCCGGCCTTTGCCTCGTTTAATGAAACTCACAAAAACTCTTAGAAACTTTTACGGTGCGTTAGGAAAGTTCTTCTGCGGTTATGTAGTAATGAGTTCTCTAACTGATACGGTTGTACACGTGTACACTAATGAGTTACCCACAAACATGGTTATTTACTAATGAGTTATCATTAGAAGCGTTTAACGTGCACGTCTGCACATCAGATGACAAACGAAGCAAAAGAAGTTTAATTCGATTCACCCTACCTTATTAGAGCCATCATTTTGTGAAATAAATTTCAAAAGGAATTTAATTTAATTCACTTTTTCCCGCGAAATTGGGACACCGAGCTTGGATACCGCAACCTTCGGAGTTTCGATTGTTTCAGGCTAACCTTTTCAAAGATTTCGTTATCCTCCGAGGGGTGAATCTAGAGGTGAGGAATCAGGTCAATTATAATGACCATATTCTCACTGAAATTAACCTGGCTACAAAAATATTACGAAGCAGCTGCATGGAATTAGTTGTACTACAATCTGTCGAATACTGTACACTCCAACGCTAATTATTTTATAAAAAATACTGCCTGTATATACAGTTGAAATAAAACTTGAGATTCTTTGTGGAGCTACAGTAATCGCGCCGTAATGTGGAGATTATAATTGAATCGATAATTGAATCGATCCTTGTAAAAAAACACTGTATGTGCCAAAATTAAAAAATAATTGTCGGAAAATGTGCTACGTGCTAATGGTAATACTATGGTGTAGAATTAGATTTTTGGCACTTACAGTATTTTCTACATATTCTTGAGAAACGACCAGCCAAGCCGCGAAAGAGGGGGAAATGCAAAAAAGTGAATTTCGCCGAAAATTGGAGTTAAGCCGGGAATGCACCAGAAATCATGCTATGCTATGCTATTCAAAGTTTTAAAAAATTAAAGCTATGCTATTCTAAGTTTTAAAAAATTATCTTCAATACATCTTTATGGAATCGTTTCCAAAGGCTAAGCTAAGCTGTGCTATGTTTTTTGTTTTACAGCACAACTATAGCATAGCATAGCATAGCATAACTTAGCTTAGCATGGCATAGATTATTGCTAGCTTAGCTTCCAGGTGGATCCCCGGGTTTATCCCCTTTCCGAAATTATCGATTCAAGAAAATTATGGTTGCACGCGTGTAATATAGTGATGGCCGCACTAGGGCCAACGAAACTCGTAAGTTTAACGGTGGCAAAATGGCCTTCTCTGGGCGAGAGGATCCACCAAGTCAGATGCTACTGGCTAAGCGGAGCAGCCACGAGAAATATCGTATGAATTTCGCGTGGCTGTATACCCGATAAACTTAGCAGCCTGCTATAGCGATTTCACCGACGATATACCCCAATCTAAAGCGGCGCACGCCTCGGAGGCAAATTCCCCCTTAAACGATCAGGCCACGGAAATTGTTTAACGAGACATCATGAAACGCGATCAGATTAAAGACAGAGGACTCAATTTTGCACGAGATCACCAGGACGTCCATCTAAGAACCATTAACCATGGATCTTTAACGCGAAAATGGCTGGGAAATGCGATGCCCATGTTGCATCGTTAATCCTTACTGGAGATGATAATTGTTGAGGAATTATTTAAGGGGACCTTTTAGGACAAGAAGTCTTGTTGCACTTCACCATACTCGGGCATGTCATCTACTTAGTTTCCTTCAAAGCAAGTTTCCGAGGAATTTCATTAAAGTTTGAGCATTAATTAACTCGTTTCACTCAGCTCGGTATTTTAATTTTGAGAAAATGAGACATTAATACTCTACGGTACGATATGTTGTTATGCAAAAATAGTAGATTTTCTTTTGCCAAACGTGAAAATCTTACAAAGGCAACTTTAGTAAAAAGACAATTTCAAGAGAATCTTGAAATGTACAAGAGAATCTTGAGCCCCCATGTTCCATTTATAATGTACGAAGACTTCTGCATCCTCGCAGAGCAGAGATTGTAAAAAGATTTCAAGCAGATACAATTGAAATAACCTGGTACCTGAGAGAAATTCAATTTATAAAACAATCAATCTGGGCGAGTAATACAAGAGCGAAAGGCGCGAAGTAGAGGGCAAAAGGGGAAATATATATCGGCGGGCATGTGGGTCGAATGTTTTCATAGAAATCTCGGCTAGGCGAGAGATAAAATAGGAAAGTCAAATATCAGTGCGGAGATGAATCAGGCGTCTCGAGAAACCACCCACGAAAACATTTTCTTCTTGTATTGGTGTTAGCGATTCCACTTGATGGCTCGAGGCATCACGAAATTGCATTTGGAAAAGATGCACCAGCAGCTTGCTAGGTGCAGCTCGTAAACAGATTTGAAGCAGCAAAATCGGGGGTACACAAAACGAGGCGAAGGAAAATATGTGAAAAAGCATGTATCTTCAGAGAAATAAGAGAGAATTATAATACGATAGAAGTAGGGTTTATACAAAAACCGACTTTTGAAAAAACCGGTTTTCGAATTTCACTATTCCCAAAAAACCGGTTAAACCGGTTTTTGAAATTTCACAACAAAAATGTTATTAAAATAGTAAATAAATATTTTTATTTATTTTAAAAAATTTCAGTTTCCTTAATATTATGGAATTATTACAAAAATATAACAAAATAAAATACACTCTATCTATACAATGCCAAATAAAAATAAAATTAAAATAGCTAAAATCCGTACGAATACATACAATTTTTGAGTTCATCTAATATTTATGGATCTACAAAACTATAATACAATAAAATAGAGTGCAGACAAAACCAAATGAAAAAAAAAAGCTGAAATAACTAAAATCCGTACAAAATATAAATCTTTTAAAATGTGGTACCAAATTATAAATCTTTATTCCATTTCATTTTTTTTCTGAAAATATGAACTCATGAAGCTTAGTTTTATAGTAAACAGTTACCTACTACAATTTGCTTGTGTCCGAGGCGATTTCAAGTCAAAATGTTAACGTTTTTAATTAAATAATTAAATCATTTCTTCATATTAATTCTAGTATATAAAACCGGTTTTTTAAATTTAAACCCCGGTTTTCGAATTTTACAAATTTATAAATAAAAACCGGTTCTTAAAACCGGTTTTTAAAAACCGACAAACCCTAGATAGAAGGACATTCATAAAACAATGAAAATTCAAGTATTAGGGATTAGCAAGATGGAAATTAAGTGTAAGATTCATAATGCCTGATAAATAAACAGAAGAGTCAGTTTCAGACTATAAAAATGTGATTTCTCCTTCCTTCTTAAAATAATTCACTACAACCGAAACGCTGACCATGTCGACGTCAAATTATTATCCTCACTGACCAATAAATATTCATACATGCCTACCAAATATATTAAAAAAAGATAAACAAAAGTGCACAGTAATTAAATTAAAAATCATATTTCGCATACATTTAAGCAAATACATGCATAGCATCAAAACGAAATCGTAGAGCCACAAGTTTAGTGTCTGGCCAAAGACCTACATATTCTACTGCCCGCGCTCTACTGTCCGTATCCATCACTCATAGAATAAACTAAAAGAACCCTTTCACTAAGGACGAATGAAGTGAACAGCTACACTTACAATGGAGTGTACCGCCCCTTTAACGGCACAAAAACGTAGTGTACCTTTGACAATTGTGTGGGTAACCAAAGAAGTAAGTCGAAAATCTGTTTAAACACCGTTATTATACATATCTTAAGTAGGTTTAAGCTATTTTCTTTACTGTTTTTTTTTTCAAAATGGCACTTTAAACGCGTTTTCCTCGGTACCACGTTTTTCAAATTGGCCTGCAGCATAATTTAAACAAACTTTACTCGTTTCACTTGAAATTTGTACAGTTACAATAAATAAGTAACGATTTTACGATTTGATGAAAACTTTTAATGTAATGAACTATTTCTGAGCTGGAAATGGTGGTGAATGGAGTGACCTTTATATTCAAATGCTTACCATTTCTGAAGAAAACAATATTTTACAATATCGGTACGTATTTTTATGGAGAATGTACATCGTACATAGTTTAGAAGTTACTGCAAAATTTTCAAGTGTCTCAAATAAAATTTGTTTAAATTACGCTGCAAGCTAATTTGAAAAACGTGTTTCCTACAGAACCGCGTTTAAACTGTCCTTTCGAGAAGAAAAGAAAAGAAGAAAAATAGCTTAAACCTACTTAAGATGTGTATAACAAAGGTGTTTCTACAGATTTTCGACTTATTTCTTTGTTTACCCACAAACAATTGTCAAAGGTACACAAAGTTTTTGTGCCGCTACAGTGGCAATACCCCTTAAGCCAACCGCACACTCGTCCCCCGCAGAAAGTATTCAAAACAGCATCCTCAAGGAAACTAACTACCTACAAGGCACATTTAGAAATAATCCTTCATTTTAAATTTCTCGTTCCTGTTCGCGTCAGTTGCCGTTTGCCACTCTTTCACCGTCATTTCTCCAGCTTCCACGGCACACGTGTACCAGCGGCTTTCCTGGAATCGCGGTGTGCAATTACAGGAAGCTGAAAATCTCGTTGGAATCGGGACCACCGAGGAGATTAAACGAGTAAACGACTGGCGGGCGCGCGCGTTCGTTGGCTCCCGAGGCTCGCTCGCGTGGCGAACGGCCGCTTCGAGGAAGTCGTACGACGTCACAACTATATAGATACTCTATTTTCGCTTATCTCGCCTCTACTCGGCCTCTCCCCTCCTCCCTGCCTTTCTCTTTCCCTCTGCCGCGAAAAACGTGTATTTCTGGCGCGGCCGGTTCGCGGCCGAGCGCAGGCCAGAGCCGCGGAACGATGAATACGAGCCGGAACCAGCCAACCCCCGCCACCACGGATCCCGATAAAGCTGATAGGAATCACTCGAGGATCATCTACACAGTGCTCGCGAGGAAAACGATTCCCGTGATCGGGGGGAAACAATGGCCATCTGGGCGAGAGATTGTCCAGGGGAGTGAGACAGGATTCAGCAATCTTGCCCGTCGGGAAAAGGTTACGATGGATATGGGCCGTTCAATCCGAGGTTCGATGTCTCTTTCGATTACAGGGGATCGGGCTTCCTCCTTTTCCTACCGTTCTCGCCGGCTCGTGACTTTCTACTCAGCGAGGGATGGTTTCGTTGTACCTTCGTTTTCAGGTCTAGGCGTTCTGAAGGGGAATTGTTTGATGGGACGAGAGGTGGTGCCGAGCTTTTCAATGAAGCTTCGGGTTGGAAGGTTGTATTATTTGTAGGAGCTTGTGTTGAGGCGCAGGTTAGTCGCATTTTTTTCTATAAAAGTATAAGTTTGAAGTATTCTTTTGATCACCACTGTAGGTGTGGGTATTAGGGGAGTCCGGGGCTGGTTGACTGACTAGGTTTGTGGAGTAATTCCCTTTAATTGTTGTATTATGGAATAAATTATGCTGCGATTCGCGATAGTGAAGCATATGAATGACCAGCTTGCCATTTAATGTGCCGCCGTGACAAAAACATGCGTGTTCTATCGGTGAGAATGGAAAATCTAAAAAGGTCGGCGGGAAGTAAATATTTTTGTTTCGACCAGGTATTTATGAGTTTTTGTCCAGTAAGTATTGTTTGATGTTTTTTTCATGAATATTTTGTGGAAACTTGATACATTGACTGTAAATTCCGGTATTTTATTTTATCCGGTGCGTGGAGGTTTTGTGCGTATGGCCCTTAACATGTTAACAATGTCGGACGGGGTTACTTGACAAAGTATAGGAATACCACTAAAAATTGCATTTTTTATCCTCAAAATACAGTCGAGGCAAAGAGTTTAGCTGCTCAAGTCCACTTCCCCTACCACAAATCCTTCCAAACTCACACCTACCAGTTTTATACCATATCCTCCCTTCAAACTCTCAGGCCTGCCAAATAGATGATAACAAACCAGTACAAAATAATTACAGTATCTAACACCATGATAATTAATAAAAAAAAAAATAACACTGTGAAGGAGTGAAACAAAATTAATAAAATTTATTGGTCGTAGCATACATATGTACGCGTTTCGTATACTATATTAATGGAATTGGCAGCGTGTATATACGCCTTTCGCAGGCAAAGGGTTAAAACTGAAAAGTAAATGTCAAGTCGACTAACCCCATCATATTTGCCAACTAACCCCACAGCCGGGGTTTGTTGACTTATTCGTCTCACTGCTCTAAATACAATAAAAACTACAACCTAGACACAATTAAAACGATTTTCAAAATTAAGCCTGTATACCTAATCAAATTTGTAAACTTTTGTTATGCAGCAAGTCAACAAAATACCTAAGGTCTATTCATAAAAATTAGAAATGGTAAAAATTAGTCAACTAGCCCCGGT
Source organism: Andrena bucephala (assembly GCA_947577245.1). Taxonomy (NCBI): domain Eukaryota; kingdom Metazoa; phylum Arthropoda; class Insecta; order Hymenoptera; family Andrenidae; genus Andrena; species Andrena bucephala. The sequence continues at coordinate 17,190,274 of OX387717.1, read as the reverse complement.
CTCCCCTACTCCATCCCCAATTTTTGAGTTCCCTATTTCATTCAGATACTATATTCTTAACCAGAAACTAGATTAAGCACATCTTCATGTGTCGTCGCACAAGTGTCTCGTGCATGTGACGTTTTTTTTTTAAATAGAATAATTGAAAGAATCTCATAAGAAAATCTTACCTTTACTGGTGAGACTGAAGCTTCTAAGCCTGTAACTGTCTTCGTCCTCGCCATCTTCCCTCGGAGGGATCTGCGAGGAGGTGTCAGGAACGTCCAGAAATGCATTGCTCTTTCTATGATGACTGTGGTGCATACTTTGCCCCCTTCGACTTCCCCTCCTTCTGAGGCCAGGGCTGATGTCATTGTCAGTCAATCTGGGCTCACTACTGCAATGGGCAGACTTGACCGTTCCCTCGTGATGATGGTGCTGGTTGTGCGCAGCTGAAATCAGAAATCAAAACAGGAATGTATAATTAGATGCTAAACTGTGGTTCAAATGGTGGGAAATTTGAGGTAAATTGAGAAAAATGCGCGTGGTTTCTTCTTAATTACTCGTTTCGAGGTTTTAATGATGGGGGACAGAATTGGAGACTCGTTATACTAATTCTTAGGCGTGAAAATAGAAGAAGATTCTTTTAAGTGATCAAATTACACTCGTAACAGTTTCAGAGCGAAGAGACGTCCTTTCTCCAGGGCTTACTTTCTAATTATAAAATGGAATAACATCTTCCTGTTCCAATATCCCATTATCTTAAATGTTGGTGATTTGATAATTACCTCACGCTTTACGATCCCATTAACCACCTTTCAAGGGCTGCAAAGAACAATCGAAGGAAAGTGTTACGAGCAACGCGGCGAAAATGGAACGCCAATCACAAACGCAGCGATTCGAGCAATAACAGTTTGCTGGGACGTCAAATATCAACGATATATTTCAGGGCCGCTGGAAATTTGATTTGAAACGCTATAAATCAGAAATGTGGTACATCACTATTTTCTACTCCTCTTTTTAACTGTATCTGTATTTCAGGAATTGGAACATTGTGATTGATGACGACACGTGTATCAGACTTGCTCCACAATATTAAATAATTGATTCTTTTCTATAAATATATCGATAGCAATTAGTACACTCGTTCTTAGTAAAGCTATTCTTTCTAACTAGAAGTTACGGAACTTGTACTTTCTCGTCATTTAAAGCTTTCGTAGATTACGTTACAGAACTAACGAAACAAATTCAATTAAACAATGTTCTAATGAAATCAGAGAAATAGTATTTAACACAATTTCTCAGGAGAGAAAAATAGTAGCCGTCCATAATCTCGGATCATGCACATGCGAAACAATATCAGGACTCATCTCTAATCCAAAAAGGAAGCTAATTTTTCCAATTATTTATTCAAGTTACACATCGCTATCTATCGAACCAAACTCCCGACAGTTTCCAAGTCTGAATCGTTGAATCGTAAGTGAGCTAAGCAAAGGATTTCATCCCGAAAGATCCCTCGATCCCATCTCACGTGCACCGACAAGCTACCACATCTTTATTTCACGCTCGAAGCGTTTCATTCAGACGCCCGTCTCGAATAAACTCGAAAACGAATTCGCCCTTCGCCGAGCTTGATTCTCCGCCGAAGGGAACCAGCCTCGATCGAGCAGATCGAATTTTTTCGTTTCCTGAACTGTGGTTGTTAGGCCGTAAATAAATATCGTCTCGAACTCGATTTCGATGATAGCGTCGGCGACGCAACGCGAGCCCTACGCCATCGTGGTGTGAAGCAATACGTGTGAAAGCGTGTTTACAGGGAAGATGTTGGGAAAACGTTTAGGTACAGGGTGTTCCTGAATTATGGGATCACGCTTTACCAGCTTATTCTACTATTCATGTTGATAAAAGGAACTGTCCAACTTCGGACTTAAGAATCGTAGCTTTTCGAGGTTGCAGGTTGAGGCATTTTCGCTTGAGACACTTTTGTAGCTGGTAACTGATATTGAGGGTGACCCTCGTATAACGCGGTAACAATCTTAAACAACGCGGTGTTGAAATTTGTAGATTTTCATCTTTTCACTTTATATATTTTTTAAACTACATTATTTGCACGACGGAGTCAATAGTGACAAACTGCTTTATGCGCAACGGGGGCAGCCCCCCCCCCCCCCTCCCCCAACTTGGCTTGAGACAAAATCGCTTATTTTTTTAAACTAATCTTTATTAAATTTATATTAAAAAACATGAAAATTTCTATATTTCAATTTTAAAATTTTTCAAGCAGGCAAATTCTCATTCCAAGTCTATTCGAATACAGTAAATTCTCGTAGAGAGTTTAACAGAGCGTAGGTAGGTACTCGCATACCCCGATTTATATAACGCGGCATTTTTATGGAACGGAATATCCGCGTTATACGAGGGTCACCTGTATATTCGCCTAGTTATTATTATTTCATAGTTTTCGTAAATCAATTCTGGCTCTGCCAAGTAAGTGCAGTACTTATTCGCTATAAGCTCGCGCCTCGAGACTATCCTCGAGCTTATAGTGCGTAAGGGACACATTACTGAGGCTCATTTACGCCACGCAACAGCTCGCTCCGCATAGATAACAGAAATGGTGATAATTGAGAGTAAAATTCTGCATATTCACCAAGTATCCACCATTTTCCATCTTTCTTAAAGGGGTACTCTAGTGTAACTGCCCATTTTTCAACGACAGCTTCGGGAATTTATTTAACAAAAACTATAAGTTTATACTGTCTAGCGTTTCGCCCGCATATTAAGATGTGTTTGAAGTAGTACTCAGAATTTTTTTAGCTTTTTTATCGCACATATATATATAAATATAGTCGGTGGCACAAGTTTCTTAAAAAAAATATTCTTTTCCGACGGACGGTAGTGTGAGGACTGTTATACTCATCCAAAATGGAAAAACCAAGGTTTATTTTCTTTATTACGGTTGTCGCTATGGTTGAAACCACGGACGAGTTTTTATCTTGTAAAAAATTAATTTTGCAGAACGAAAACAGCTAAATTTTTAGGAAAAATCGAACATTTTCTCAAAATGCTGTCATTCTGCAAATTTGTATTGTTAAGGGGCCTCTGTATCTCATATAAAGGGGTCCTTGAAACCTGTTTAAAATGAGCAAGGAAATGAGCTACACAGGGTCTATGTCACCATGTGCGAACTAATATAATACCTCTATTATCATAATTCAGAGCTCAAATATAGGGGAGAGTCATACAGTACCGGCCGTTTTCAGTTTTTGTACTGTAACTTGGGCTACTGTTGGTAAAAATCAAGTTTCAAAGAAGTAATTTGTACTGCAAATAGTGCTTAATAAGAGGAGATGAATCGTTTTTCACAAATTTTATCGTAAAGATTAATAATTCGCAGGAATAAAAAAGTTGTAATTCGCAGCCAACGCAAAATTGTCATCCAGTACCGCCCACTCTAAGTTTTTTGTACTATAACTTGGGCTGTTGTTGGTAAAAATCAAATTTCAAAAAAGTAATTTGCAGTACAAATTGTGCTTAATAAAAGAGGATAAATTGTTTTTATTGAATTTTATCATAAAGATTAATAATTCGCTGGATTAAAAAAGTTGCAATTCGCAGCGAACAAAAATAACTTTTGTCATCCGAAACACTAGCGTAAACGATAAATGCTTAGAACTCTGATAATACTGAAAGAAAAAGAACGTCGCCGGAATATGTTGCTACGGACTCTTGTATTTATTTATTTCTCCATCAATAGTACAGTTAACTAACATTAAAAGCGAGATCTAGCTTTGGCCGGTACTGTATGCTGTCCGGTACTGTATGACTCTCCCCTAACAGTTTATTTTTATAATATTTTCTGGACAGTTACATTTTCCAGTTACCACATCCTTCATCTAACCCACAATTTTCTTATTTGTAAACTAAGTAGGAAGTCCTCATGGACCCGTGGCTTAAATTGCATTCCTGTACGAATAAATTAATGTAGAATACTGGCGAAGCTCGTCGAAACGATTCCCGGACACCCTGTACATCGCGTGGACAATGTTTCACGGTTCGTAGGATGCTCGAAATCACGCCGGTTTCTATTCTGGCAGCATTCGTTTGGGTAGTAGGTCACTGACAGACTAAACGGGCGTCCGCGGTGCCAGTGCACCTTAGCTCAGACACTGTGCCGCTCTCGTCGGATCCATTTAACTGAAAAGTACGATCCCGCGAAGGGTTTCGGCCGGCTAAATGAAGCTTATTTAAAGACACGCCCTGCCACGTCCCCCCTCGCACCTTCATTAAATTAGTGAGCGATGGCGAGGTGTCACGGATGATTAAAGAGGGATGATCCTTTCGAAGAGGAAGAACAGTGATTTTTGTCAATTCTGGTGTTCCATGGAGTATTATTTATCGTTTAGTCATTGGATTGTCTGGTGGTTCTTCTATTGAAATCGAAAAACTGATAACAATGAAATATTTTGATACAGTGTTTGCTTTTCTCCTCCGTCTCTCTTAAAGTAGGAATCGAGGTGTCGATGGAGTGTCATGGATGATTAAGAGAATTGGGGATACTGTGATTTTTGGTGTTCTACTCGTTTATCGTTAGTTTCTGAATGATTGTTACACTGCGATTTTAGGGGCAAATAGTATTATATAATTGTTGAGAGAAAAATAGTTCTGGAGCCTTTTTCACTCAGCTCTTCAATTGACTCCTCGGGCTTTGCCATAAGAACGCTGTATTCATCTCGATTGTTCTCGAAGATCGTGTGCTTGCTACCCAAAAGGACACTTCTGGTAAACGCTTAAAGAAACGAACTGTGATATCGAAACGCGCAATAGACTTTGAATTATAAAACCGAAGATTGTATACCAAAGAGAATTCCAAATACCTACTCAAGAAGTGGTGTGTTCTATTAAACCTTTCAACAATAATTTCGATACACAGAACTTTATGTTTCACTCTCGTTTCACCGCCAAAAAGCATTTCAATTAAGGGACTATTCTGGTCTGACGAGGCGTTTTCGTCGCGTTATTTCGGAATTTTTTTACAAAGAATCCATCAATTTTATTATTATTTAGTTTATTGCTACATGTTTATTGATGTTTCAACTATCTTTACAAATTTTTTCAATAGAAAAAAATTAAAATCAAACGCAGTTGACTGCTTTAAAGTAATGTTGAAAAAAGAACATGGGGTCACGGTGCCCATGATTGGGCACGTTCTAGTGATCAGAAACAAAAAATGAAAAGAGATTCTTTATCTGTATGCCTGTGACTATCGTCCCTACCAGAATAATAAAAAAATATTGAAAATTAAGCAAATGGCGGCGGTTTGAAAAATAAGTTTCGATTTTCGCACATTTTTTCAACTTTAAAGGTCTGTGAAAGTTTAAAAACAAATTATTTTATCATAATTCTGGTAGGGACGATATCCACAGGCATACAGATAAAGAATCTCTTTTCATTTTTTGTTTTTGACCACTAGAACGAGCCGAATAATGGGCACCGTGACCCCATGTTTTTTTTTCACTATTACTTTAAGGGGTTAGGACACAGTAACGGGCCAAGAAAGCAGACGATTTTTAAACGACGATAATAATAAAAGTGAACAATCGATTAATATAAGATTTTGTGTTTTAGTTCACTATATTATGAACTATAAGAAAAGCATATAATATTTACAAAATAGCATTTGTACACCGTGCAATGTCTCCATTTAAAATGTCCATTTTTTTTCGGATGGCCAACTGGTGGGCCGGATTCCGGCAAATCGGATGAACTTTAACAAAAACCCCAAAAATGTCATAAACTATAATATATTTCCTAGGCATTGACGATCCAACATTTAAAAATTTTTAATTGTAGTACAAAATATAAACAAAAAGATCACACACTTTTGTCGAAATTTGATCATTATTTTTTAAAAACATCGGCCATTTTGTCAATTTTCGCAAAAATTGAAATGTTGGATCGTCAGTGCCTAGGAAATATATTATAGTTTATGACATTTTTGGGGTTTTTGTTACAGTTCATCCGATTTCCCGGAATCCGGCCCACCAGTTGGCCATCCGAAAAAAAATGGACATTTTAAATGGAGGAATTGCACGGCGTACAATTGTTATTTTGTAAATATTATATGTTTTTCTTATAGTTCATAATATAGTGAACTAAAACACAAAACCTTATATTACTCGATTGTTCACTTTTCTTATTATCGTCGTTTAAAAATCGTCTGCTTTCCTGGCCCGTTACTGTGTCCTAACAACCCCTTAAAGCAGTCAACTGCGTTTGATTTTAATTTTTTTCTATTGAAAAAATTTGTAAAGATAGTTGAAACATCAATAAACATGTAGCAATAAACTAAATAATAATAAAATTTATGGATTCTTTGTAAAAAAAATTCCGAAATAACGCGACGAAAACGCCTCGTCAGACCAGTATACCCCCTTAAACGATCAACACTCAGTAGCGGTATTCAAAGTCCAAGTTGCACGCTTAATAGGTACACTCGACCTCTTGACTATTTGCCTATCTCTGCCTGCCATTGCAAAACGCGGCGAATTAGTGTGTGCAATGAATAATTCATCAGTAATTAGCCACCATAGTGTACCTAACTAACCGCCTCTTCAAATTTCAAAATCTAGGTCCCCGGACACCGGTTCATTCAACTATCGGTTTTAAATAAAATCGCCTGATGAAAAGGCCCATAGTCCTTTGAGAATTAATCTTCATTACGGGGGTCTTCGGTCGCGCTAGGATTATCGCGTGATCGGCTCCCATCGTGTGGGCCATATCAGCGTATCGATGGCACGTGAAAGAGCACGTAGATAACGCTTCCACCCACGGTCCAATGCTTCTGACCCTCGGCCGTCCATTTTCAAATTAACTCGACGAAGGGTGAAATGGCGAAGTAGTAACGTCACTTCCACGTCATCCATGTCGCGGGACGTGGGCGTGGAAAGGTCTTGCGACATAGGACGCCTTGCACCTTCTGCAGCTAATAGCTTAAAATGCCGCCACGCATAATTTCCGCCACCTGATGGCACCCCTTTCAGGCCCGACGCCATTCGGGTGGAAACTCTACGGTAACTTTTCGAGCAGGCGGAATGAGTAGAAAGCACGATTTAATTAATAAATTACCTATGGATCCATGCAGTATCTATAGACATATGACATTTGTAGAAAGTAACTTAGGTAAGGTAAAAGTACCAATAACTGGACACTTAAGGATATCAAAGTTGTATTTTTAACAAAAGTGTCAATATTCAGATAAATGTTAGGTACTTCTTTCTATCAAATGAGCTACTAAAAACTTGTTTTCAGTGCGTTATTTTAATTAAATTGAGTAAAAACGCAAGTAGTTATGTGTACCAGTACATGGACAATAGAATTCTGATTTGTCCCAGCGTCCCACTTTTGATGTCCCAATACCTGGCCAATGGGGAAGATAACGCAATGCTTGGCGCAGAAGGCGCCACTAGTGTTTGTGTGAATGGTTTGCGCGCGAATTTTTCATTTTCCAATTTTAGGTTATGTTGAAAATGTAGCATGCAATTGACTAAAAATATGAATTGAAAATAAAAAACTGTTAATTTATGTACAGTATACTCGTACTTACACTTTTGATATACAAAAATTTTAGAAAACACAGACACTTTACCGGTTGGACAATGCGGTCAGGTATTGAGACTTCACCTAAGCGTTCAAAATGCTGACACGCCGACCAACTGGACGGCTGGTCAGTTATTGGGACAGCGTGCAGAGGACAAGATTATTATGTACCGGTACATGAACACGTATATTTTTAATTAAAATCAACATTAACTGATCAATGTTTTGTTTTGTATGTAACAAGAAACTTCTTAAGATTCTGTACATACGTTTTTTTCTCAGAAAAACGTTATATAACGATTATTATCACCTTAACAACTAACTGTATATTTCTTAAGAATTACTTAAGAAATCTACGCAGAATTCGAGTGCATGCACCTCCGATATTTAAAGACTGTTTTATATATTAAACTTTACATCTAGGGCTTTCTTAATTTTTTATATAAGAGATCAAGTTACAAAATAACATATGTTCCCAACAATATTGTTCTAAAGTTTCTATGAAGCTTAGTAAAAATATAAATGTCATTGGTGTCCAGGTATTGGGACGTGTCCAGTTATTGGTACTTTTACCTTATATCTAGATCCAGTTTATAGCCAAGATTAGTTCAGATTGAACCACCCTATATCTGAACTCTTTAAAATGTCCCGAACGCGAAACCACGAAGGAGCCAGCATTCGTTTCCCCTGGCGAGGCAATCGCAGGCTTGCCGGCAATAAAAAAATCACCGCCCTTATCATCTCGTTACCTTACCTTGAGCTGCCGCTCGACGCCGGATACTCTTATTCGCGCCGGAAACACGAGCACTCTGGGACCTGGTGGCGGGTCTGCGCCTTCTGGTCGGCGTGCTGCTATCCGGGGTTCCACTGCCGCTATCCTTTTCCCTGTCGATTTTATCCCTCTCCCTGGCGCCCGAGGGAGGCATCGCCTCCAACATTTGCTCCATGCTGGAGAACCCGGGGGCGCAGATCGAGGCCGATCTGGTCTTCCTGCGAAGCGAGTGCTCGGCCATATTGTACCGGTCTCCCAACGTTGCCCGCGACGACCGCTCCGAGAACCGATACGGGATTCACGAAACTACCCTCGAGATACGATCTCGACGGAAGTTCTCGCTGAATATCCAAGTGTCTTATGTACAATACAGATAGGTGTGTTCACCGCGCGCTCTATCGGCGCTTCAAAGCCGATTTCCACTTTTGCATGCGTCCCTTATTGGACTCTGAATTGTTTACTCGATTTCTAGAATTTGAAACCGCCTGGGGAGTGTTGGTTCGAGTGGCGAGTGGCGCTCTTTGGCGGGGAGCACTTTGCCCTTTGGAATAATCAAGATGCTCGCGGTGTGCTCGGGAATTACCCGGGTTGAATTTACGTGCTCCCAGTAGAGCGATCTCCACCCGTAGGAAACCGGCCAGTCTTCCAGTGAGTTTGATTATTCTTGAAATAGATAACCCTCGCAGGGTAGTATCCTCGGCGGATAGATTCACACGCGAGGCGGGTCGCTCCCGTAAACTTTTCACGTCCGGCGCACAGATTCGATCCAGGATCGACAGTTCGATACGGTCCCGAGTTTGTCGCCTCGAGTCCACGAGAATAGGTACACTGGCTTAGCCCGCTCGTGAGGCTGGAATTCTGAAGCAACACGTGGTGTCGCGGACGTTAATTGTGGAGGAATGAAACGTCACTGCTCGCCTCGCTGATATTCTAACTCCTTACTCGAGTGCATCACGATTTCGTCGTGGAAAAAGATTCTGCTCGATGCTAGTTGGAACATATTAGAAGTAATTTCGTAGCCTAAAAGTAACGCTCTAGATTCTAGAATAAAATTCTTAGAATGTTTTAGATTGGAAATTGATAATTCATCATTTTCATTTTTGTGTACTGGATTCGGTGGAAAGTATGGTGGTATAGGTTCAAGGTAATTGGTTTCCTAGGTAGAAGGATGGCTTCCGACCATCAATTCACCGCCCCTCATCAATTAACGAGGACCTAATTACTTTTTTCCAGGTTCCGAGACTTCGCCGTTGCTCCGCCGTTATAAATTTTCCCGTTCCGGTGTGCGCGAGCTCGCCAATTAATTTATTTACGTAAGGATGGTGGCCCGTCGGGGTCGTTCTATTTCGTTTGGCAGAGCTATCAAGCGCAGCACTCCGTTTAGACCACGAGCGCGATCTTTTCTGTAAGACACGGGCGAACTTTATCGTCCGTGAGACAATGTGGCAGCGATTTGTTGCGCGCGTCTGAGAGGATTTCCATCGAGGTGATCTGTACTGTAAAGACGAGCGGACTGCCAAAGTCGTTGCATACCCAGGAAGCAGGACGTGAAGGTACATTGAATATAAATATAATATCAGGCGACGAGATACTTGAAAAGAGAATCCATCTCTGTCGAGAAGGCTGCGCGAATAAAGCTACGTAATACCACGTGGGATACCTCGCTATCCAATGTAAAGGTGCAAGTGCACTGTTTTCTAATTTGTGTAACGTGGGAATTGAGGTCCTAGTAGGACGAAGACAGATATTTGCACAGAAATGTGTCAGTGGAAAGCTGAATCGAAGGCTGGAAGAATTTTAAATGTAGTAAACTTTGACGGTATAGAAATGGAACAAATGGAGGCGTCGATATAAAGATTAGACTGGGACGATGAGACTTTAATTAATTGGCTGCTGTTATTGTTGATCGTGTGATGGGCACCAAGTGTCCCCAATGATGCTTTGGAAACCCTTTATTGGTGGAAAAAATCTATCTATCGATCCGTTTTTATCCGGGGAGAATGACGCGTTTATTGCGCTTCAAGTGCAACGTTAAGTGGAAGAGATCAACGTTTACGTAGCCCGTGGTGCTTACGCGCTCGACGCTGATAACGAATTTTATGAATTTCGAAATCACCGCTTTGGGAATAAGTGCTTCCCTACTTTTAAAGCGCTTCGTGAACTGGTGACCTGTAAAAGTTCCCCTGAATTGTCTTCTGAAATTATATTTCGTACGAGATAGTGGATTTAGGTCTGTCAATCGCTGGAGAAATTCGAGAAGTTTGCGGTATCCAGGATCTAGTTCAGCACTTTTAATTGAGGACTAGAGGAAACGAGCTTTTATTTATTTTCCAAAGAAGTAGTTGTAGCTTTCATCATTGAAGAGGATAAAATTAGCCCTGACAGACACCCCCGCGATCTTTCAAACCTTATCAAGCGCTGAACTCGCGTAATTCATTCCCCGATATATCAAATGTCTTGCAACCCCATTACACACCGCATTGACGCAAGACACTCTGAACAGGTGTGTGACTGAAACTCCATTTCCTCCTTCAATGCAAATCATTTCAATCCAATATGTACCGGAGTCATTGTTGAATATTAATTTATAGCTAATCCACTTTCAAAGAATACGAGAATTTTAAAAATATAACGTCGTCGTTGTAGAAAATAAAAAACTAGAAACCTTTTATGGTTCTCTACTTTAAATTCGAAAAAGGGAAGGGTAAATATTGTTAATAATTTCAGTGAAAGATTAGACTCTATGAACTCAAAGGACGAAGATAAACGACCCCCTCCCCCCAGCAGCAAACTCTAACCCTCCAACCACCTTTAAGAAACAAAGAATAGCCGCCCAACAATATTCACACATCCTTCCTTCTCAATACTCCCTTCAAAACTTCCAGAAATCCCACAGCCTCCGCTATCCTCTCAAACGAATAAAATAACAGAATCCACCCGTTGCTTCAACAGCCACTGAAGTACCATCTCGACGCTTCCTCTATACTCCCTCCCCAGTCTCCCATAAAATCCGCACGCCACCTCGTCTCAACGAAACCAAAGCCCCGAACACGAAGCCTCGGTACCCCGTAATTGTCCTCATCATCTCATCCTTCCGCCCCACAACTACCCCCAAATCTCCTCATCATCCCCACAACCCTTCCGCCCCACAAACTGCAGCCGAATCTCCTCATCATCTCCACATCCTTCCGCCCCGATCTCATCGTTCCAACCAGTAAATCGAGTGGAATTTCCACGAACGCCGAGACGCCTCCAAAATCAACGAGCCGCGACTAATTAATTACCGCGGGTTGCAACCGGGCGGTGTCTACCACTTGCGGTGCTCGGGGACCGTGGCGATTCTGCTCGTCATTTTCTGCTCCGTCTCCCGTCACATGTCTCGATCGCACGCGGCGAGGAAACGCGATGGGCGCGCGGCAATTGAACGGCGTCGCGACGACCACGTCCGACGATACGCGGCGCACTGAGCCCGCTGGGCAGCGACGTCGCGACGCCTGGCGTCGTGGCAGCTCGGCACGCCTCGCGGCGACGCTCGCCGCACCTCGTGCGGGGACCGCTGGCCCCCGTCCAATTCTGCAGCTTTTCGCCGAGCCGTTCGTTTCGAAACCGCGAACGGAATCGGCGGAACCGTGGCTCGCGGCGATTTCGCGGGAAAACGGTCTCGCTGCGGGATTATTTACGAGCGACGTCTGTGCTTTAAGCGGTTCGATGCTGAGGTGCAAGTCTAGACAGCGTTGGGGGCTGCTCGCTGAGGATAATTTTTTTGGATGAGGGTGGATTAGTATATTGGGTGAACAGTAATGCCCACGATTCTCTGATTGAACGCCTGAAATTATTACGATCAGAAATGGTCAGAGAACTGTTAAATCATAAGCAGAAAAGAAAGTCAGCTCCCTTCGGAGATACCAAGTTTTATAATCGAGGAACGCTTAGGCCTCGTTCACATTAGTCAAGTTTACTGGCTTCAAGCGACTTGAAGAAGTAAACTTGACTAATGTGAACATGTCATTCACTTGACTTGAAATATCCTTTTAACTTTCTTTCAAGTTTTAAGCGAAGTATTCGTTCACATTAGTCAAGTTTACTGACTTCAAGTCGCTTGAAATCAGTAAACTTGATAATGTGAACCTGTTATTCACTTCACTTGAAATATCCTTTCAAGTTTCAAGCGAAGTAGAGAGTGTTCCAACCATCCTTGCCTTGAAATAATACAACTTGAATAGTGTGAACGTACGTTCAAGAGTCACGAAGGTTCTGTTCACCACTCATCAAGACAATAAAAGTTGGCATATGCATATATCCGATAATGTTTAGTTTTGCAGTTATAAGCATTTTTATATTTCGAACCAACCCTGACATATTGTCCCACATATTTATAAACACCCTGTAAATAAATTTAATTTGCATTTTTCATTTAAACCAATTATATTCTTACCTTAATAAATGACTGCAGCACTTCATACATAGCAGAAAGAACCTCAGGTAGAAACACAGATATTGTGTTTTTCGGAACACGATACTGGTATTGTAGAGATGTTAGGCTATCACCACTTGCTAGGTAACGTAATTTGATTTCCAGTTCAATTCTTGCTGATATTGGTTCCCTAAACCACGTCGACTTTTCCTGAACTTTGTGTTCAATCATACCGAGTAGATCATCAAACATCTCTACAGTTATTCTTAAATGATTTTTATATGTTGCATTATCTTCGAATGCTAACTCTTTTAACAGCGTTCCAGATGCAGGGCGATTCCTTCTGCAGATCCACTTTCTTATCTAAGTTGACCGTTTCCTTTTCATCATTCCTTTTTTTAATATTTTCAATAATTCATTCCTAATTTCGTTTTTTATTATGCACAAGCCAGCAAATACCATCTCCTTTGACGCCATTTTAGATATCTTAATTTACTTGCTTCACTGCTTCAAGCATCAAGAACTCTTGACAGTAACTTGAAGGCAGCTGACACTATCTGAACACCAACTTGAAGTCAGTATACTTGAATTCAAGCGACTCGAAGCCAGTAAACTTGACTAATGTGAACAAGGCTTTAAGGCGAAATCTACCGGACATGTGCATTTTTTTCCACTGCGATTACGAACCTGCAATCACTAAACAATAATAACATCCCCAGTTTCCGAATAAGATCTTCCTCTTGTAAAAGTAATAGCACTGACTTTAGTTTCTAATAAAAATCCATCTTTCCCTTGTAGGTCTCGTAAAATGTACAAGTATCGTATGTAAAAACTCTGTCGATGCAGAATGCATTGTTATGTTCATGAAATACTCAAAGTAAGTCCAATTCAGTGCGTGTTTGGACCCAGTTTTATCAGGAAAGTCTCAGTAATCCATTGCAATTTTTCTCATTAAGAAAAATGAAAGTTATAGAAATTTCCATTTTTGTCAGCTGAGGTGACATTGTCTCTGGCCTCGCGCGGGGGCTCATGATTTTTTCTCCACGCTGAGCTCGACGCTGACCCAGGTTAAAGTGGTAAGAGTAATCTTCCCATATTAACGAGTCCATTTCCTTCTATATTAACGAGGCACTACTGTATTTAGTTGGTACAGATAATGGTGGTTTAAGGGGTCATGCCTAGTTGGCAAGCGAAAAAGAACGTGATATTCCGGAATTTGTTGTGGAAAATCTAATGTATATTTTTTGCAACCATTTGCTTATTGTGAAAGTACATATGTTCAGCAACTCTCAGTGATTTTGTTATAAAAAAATATTATCAAATGAACGAATAGCAGCCACTCTCCCGGAAGCTATTTTTTTAGCGGTGAGTACGATTTTTCCGAGTGAGATCATCTGAAATCGAAAAGTGAAGAAGATTTTGTTAGTATATGAGTTTATCTGGTGCGCGAACGTACGATTTTTGTTTTTGATGAAAAGTCTATTCGGACATTGAAAAATCATGATTTTGCGTTAAACGGCCGCCAGTTTGCCTAAAATCATATTTTTTAAAAATTGTTCGTTCACGCACCAGATAAACTCATATATTAACAGAATCTTCTTCACTTTTTGATTTCAGATGATCCAACTCGGCAAAATCCAATTTGACCCGTGGTTCCATGCATACCCATCTTAACTCTGTAAGACCCAGACATTTTTCTCGGTGAAAAAAATTGATTTCTTGCGATCAGTTAACTGAAAAATGGTCCCAACACATGCACTTCCTCGTTGTTTTCCCAAAAAAGCCAGTCGAAATATAATTTTCTCGATGTGACGTATACGTCAAACTGGGCGTGTACGGATTAAAAAAGCGATTTTTTTTCATAAATCAAACTTTACAAGCATTATTCTTTTAGTATAACAATTAATTTACACGTATGTATCTACCAAATAAAATGTAAAAAAAATAATTTTACTCTCAACTGTTTAAAGAAAACAAGAGCAACGTTTCAGGTTATCGAAAAATGTCTTACATTCATTCGCCAGAAACGTTTCCATGGTTACTGTAAACATTATTTACAGCGGTAAACGGATCAGTGGCTTGCATCTCGGAGCCATTTAAAGAACTGAACCGTTTTGGGACCAAAAATTATCGACTATCGATTTTTTTGATACGTCTGAAAATGATGTGACGTATACGTCGCACTGGGCGCTAAAGGGATAAACAAGCTCTCATATCAGACTTCAATTTTGTTATGATTTAATATTATCTTTTACAAAAAGTAATGGTTTGATATTTAGGATTCAAAATGGACCCTGTGTCCCCCATCCAAGAGTTAAAATCGATAATTTCAACCCAATCTGCTCGCGTATACGCCTATACGAAGCGAATTTACATGCCACGTGTTCAAACGTGTACTGGAATAGCCTTTGTGTCCGCAATGAAAATCGACTGGCGATAGATTGTCGCGAACTAAGCATTCCATGGAACACGTTCAGAACTGGGAATCGCTTACACTGAGTGTTACATTACACGCGTTTCTATTATACTTGGCCCTAAGCTTCGAAGAGGATTACACGTGTTCGCGAGTGTCTTTGTTCTTGGTATTTCATGTTCCCTGCTCATTAAGATTTCTGCTTTAGATTCAGGGCAGTATGGATTTTCTTGATTTAAAGCGCGGTTTTAGTATGCAAATGCTCCATTATATGAAACAGTTGCATTATTGATATCTAAGTTCGATTTCCTTGCAAGCGACTCTTATAAAGATGGAGCAGTTTCATTATTTTGTTTGCAAGATAACAAGCTGGTTTTAAGATCAATACAGGTTTTCGGTTAAAGCATTGGCTTCCTATTCAACAGCGTGATAAAGAGGTGTACGCGATCGAAAAAATAAGTATACTAGGAACATGTGTATTTGATCGATGTAATGGAGGAGAATTTCCAGAAGCCAGAACAACTTTCGATGAACGAGATTCAAAGGAGAAGGTGGAAAGGCCGAGGCGTTGCTTACGCGGCTTCGCCAGAAAACTATTATGAGAATTTAGCTCTCACATTTCAAATGGGTTTCCCCGAAGCCGAAGGTTGCTCTTTCTTTACAATTAATCACGTTGCTGGTAGTCATGGAAAGGTTCCTGAGAAAACCTTGCGGTCGCAGTTAAACTCGCTCGTAATTCAATTCTTTTGTTGGACGAAAATCTCTCACCATGTGCACCATCATGATAAACCGAAAAATGGAAAAAACGTAGTTTGGAAAAAATATTAAGTCAATCGAAAATGTAGGGGAGAGGCTTGCAGGTTGCCACTGCTTGCAGGTTGCCACCCCTGCTCTATTTCGACTTTCTAGCAGTGTCGTAACCTTAACTCTGACTCACATCGACGTTAAAAGAGTAGTTGTCACTATTTATTAACCTCTGGAGCGGACAGACGCAATAACACTGTGCTTGCTGAGCGAAGTGTGATATAGTGTTTGTCAAGAAATTGAATTATTGAAATTGTGTGTTTTCCCTGTGCTCGTAAATTGAACATTTTCATCGACAATTCAAGGTAACTATTCGTACTGTGTTGTTGTTTTTATCTAATTTACATATGCCAAACAGATTTCCAAACATATCATGAATTGACAATTTTTTCTCATATTTTCCAAAAATGCGTCGGAATGCAAGTTGCCACCTCTCTCTTTCCCGCTTGTTTACACTCAAATGTCATTTTTCATGATTATGTGATGTTTACTATTGTCATTGAGTTTGAAGTGAAGTGTTTTTATTGCATTTTAGTCATATTTTCGTTCATTTTTTACATTTTTTTTTTACTTTTTTTTTATATTTTTTTCCTGTTTACAGCCACTGACTGCAAATAAAATTTAATAAATTTTGAAAAGTTTTCTGAATCAGGTTTTTAATTGAGTTTTTTTACACTTTCAGCAATTTTTCTAGCGGTGGTAACCTGCAAGCCAAAATTTCAATTTTGGATACTTTCGAGAATTTGCAGTATAATTTTTCTTTTTCGAGAGTTTACATGATTTCTAGCTCAGGATTGTAGCTCTACACTTCCTCTTTCCAACTTATACCATAAATCAACGATACGTTAATTTTATGACGAGTTATGATCAAAAAAGCTAAGGGGTGGCAACCTGCAAGCCTCTCCCCTACAATATTAATTACTGGATCATCTCGTTATACCTATAGCATTCATGGTTAATAAATGACGATAATAATATGTGAGTACCCACATTACAAAGAAATTCATCGTTCAGTGTTTCGTAAAGAGTACACCGACAGTGTCTATAAATATCTAGGACATGGGGATTCAAGGAAATGGCATTTGGCAAGTGGCATTTCTTCCAGATTCCACGCTCGTATTCAAAGGTATACAGATAGCAAGCTAGTTTCTGCTGAAACAAGGTGTTTCTTAGGAAATACAAGTGTCTTTGGTGTAGTCGCGAAGGAAAATAATGAACACGATACTTCGGCTGGTTCAGTAGAAACAGATATATACTCACAGACATGTTCTTCCCAATAATTGACCAAAATATAGCAGTTACTTTACTGTCTTTCGGTGATCTACGTAATTATAGTTGCTTCAGCCATGAAAGCTTAAAAGTAATATATGCTATCTTTGATAAGTAAGGATATTTTCATTTAATTATCTGGCAAAATAATCAACTATCGTTATATGAGAGTTGGGCAAAATGTAATCTAATTACAACTTACAAATTACGATTAAAATGTAATTGTGTAGTTGATTACACACTATTTTGTGTAATCGTTCATTTAGGTAGTTGACGAAACCAAATGGTCAACTACTTAAATTAACGATTACAGAAAAAAATGTGTAATCAACTCCATAATAACATTTTAATCGTAATTTGTAAGTTGTAATTAGATTACATTTTGCCCAACTCTGGTGCAGCCTAATGGAAAACATCATTGCTACTACTTAACTCAATTTCGCAAGAAAGATGGGTGAGGCTATTTTTGTTCTCAATGCCTCATATAGTAGTAGCATTCTAATCTTTTCTATTTCTCTGGGAAGTTTCTATAAAAAATTCTCGCGCAGAAACGTGCAGTTCCTTTTCAAGGGAGGCTTAGATCTCATAGGAGAATGCGTCTCGATTTACAAATGAATACACCATGTGTTCGGAAAATGTAAGAAACAAATGCCAGAACCAACCACAAAACGAGCTCTGTGTGTATTTATCCTGCTCACGTTCCAGTTATTTTCTCGGTTTTCCATCAAAAACTGCCACGCTCGCGGGGAAAAAAACGAATTAAGGACAACGTGCATGCTGTACCTTTGTACGAAACACGACATTCTCTGTAAAAGTACGATCGTCATGCACGGAATTAAAAGAAAGACAGCGGATACGCGAGCCAACCCTTTGCACGCGAATTGCTAACTGGGTTAATACTCAACACATGCATACAACAATATCATTATTTCCATTAAATAGCACATAGAGACAGTCATGGTTTCCTTGAATGAATTATCAAGTCCGTAACATATCAATCTACTTCCATCGCGTCACACGACTCATTTCACTTGAAACTCACTTCTTCCATAAGTAAGCTGAGTAGTACCTTCGGTACAATTAATTCCAGAATCTGTAATAACTAAGTTTGCTCCCGGGATCTCATGCTACTTAGCTCCTCAATCCCTACAATATCAACCAATTAAGATTCCAGACAAATTTCACCTACGAATGTTGCATCTTTTGTTGTACGATCATAGAGAATTAACTAACCTACTCCTCAGCTTTGCAAAGCTTTGCAAATACGGACAACGTACCGACAAAAACCGCATTACTTGTGGAACGACCTAATACCTGATAGGTATGAAGGGTAAGGGGAAAAAACAGGGAAAGTCACAAAACAGCTGTATTGAGAAAATTAAGTTTTAATACTTTAGACTTTAGAGTTTAGACCATCAGTAAACAAACAAGGTAAAATGAATTTAATTTTCTTATACATATAATTTTCTTCTTAAATATCGTATTTGAACTTTATAACAAATTGTAATTCGACAGTTCTGTAGTCCCAGTTGCCACCAACGAAATCTTAATATATAAAGCAGAAAGTGTTTCCACAAAAAATAAAAAAAAATTTTTTTTATAAAATCAGAATCTAAATTTCGGGTGAAGCCGAGTAGTAAAGCTAAGTATTATGCTATAAATCGCAGAATCACGAAAAATTGACATTTCTAGTTTTTCCCCTTACACTTCATATGTACCTACATTAGAAATAATAGAACTCTCTCGAGGCGAAACGAATAAATGTGAAGCGCTAGACAGAACGTCCCATGGCGTGAAATCTTAGTCCGAAGCAAAGGCTGTGTATCAATGAAAGAAGCACGCCGAGGTGAGAATGGCGTCGTTTTCTAGCTGCTGGCGCATTCTCCTCTTCGCCCTACGCTCAGAGGGAGGCATTAAGCGGCACCAACCGAGTATTTTTGACTTGTGGTAGTTTAAGGCTATTTCAGTAACGGAACGTCAACTCCTTCGACTTCATCCTCCGTTCCTTGCCACCCGTCCTCCTCTTTGTCGCCTTCTTGCTCGTTTTCCTTTCCCGTCCGCGGAAAATATTTTTCTTCCCGTGCTTAAAAGCGTTTCGCAGGACACCGCGGCCTGATGACGATCCCTCGCTAACTACTATCTCCGCAGCTGTTGACCCTACGACTAATTCGATGCTGCGAAAATAAATCCGCGAGACGCTGGGGAACAAAGAGGCAGGGGCGAACGTATCGGCGTTCCGCGCGCAGGGCGTTGAATCCCGAGGGCGCAGAACTGCTGTTCTGGGTAATTTGCTTGCAAGGGAAAACGTTGATTCATTCTTTAACTCCCTGGCGCATTTGGCTGCTTCTGACCTTGTTAGAGGCCGTTGTGCTGGCACGTCTTTCAGCAGGGCGAAGGTTCTTTGTGAAGGAACGACGGAAGGAGCGACGCGAACGCGATTACTAAATTCAGATAAGAAGCTTAATGAAATCGTTGAATTTAAGAGTTTAAACCAAGGATTAATTAAATAAAAAGAAGTAAAGAGAACGTTGGAGAAGATTTCCCAACGTTGCTTCAATACTTAACACGATTTATTCTTTGGCTCGGGTGAAGATTCTTCGCGAAAAAAACTGAGTTAATGAATTGTTTGGTTGTTACTAAATTCCCTTTTATACCACAATCTTCAGTTTGGGGAAAATAATCAAGGTTTCTGTTGAATAGTCAACCATCCCAAGAGATTTAACTGGTTCTAAGATGGTCGTACGCCGAGGTCGATATTTGGAAAACCATCTTTGGTATGCTACCTGTCAGAAAAGTTTATACAAACTTCTAACAGCCACTGTCGATGTATTTCTCCTCTAGTACCATACAGTACACGTACAATATCGTATAGTACCTAAAGTGTACCTTGCCAGCAGACATTTATGCGGCAGCAAATTCCCCGAAGAAACGTTTAATGTTTTAATGAGCCATACCTCACAGCTCAATGTACGAACGCTAAAAATAAATTCAGAAAACCTGCCACAAGCTATCCACTTGTCACCGACTCCCCTTTTAACCGCAATTTTTTAATCGCTACTGCGTCGCCTCTTTCAGCGCTCTCAGAAATCCTTACACAAATTCGGAATGTGCATTCGATAGAGACAAATTAAATCGAACCTAGGTCGTCATATTTAACCCTACTTACAAGGGAAGATCTCCCAGCCGGGAATTCAGAAAGTTATGAAACTTTAGGGATATATAGAGGATATATAGATATGTATTACTACGCAATTTTTTTTTTTGCTGCTCAAATCCATTCTAAGGAGGTGAAAATCATTCCTGAATATTCGGCTATTTTCCGATTTTGTATTATAATTCGCGAACTGTACGGACTGTGAGTTACCAAATGATAGTCCTAATTAAAAGAAGTAACTTTTGTCTGAAACCTTTTTTTCTATATCTTACAGTTCGCGAGTTATCACACAAAATCGGAAAATAACCGGAGTTTCAGAGGTGAATTTCACCGCCTTAGAGTGAGTTTGGTGCAGCAAAAAAATTGCGCAATAAATATCCCCAGTTTCATAATTTTTTTAATTCCCCGCTTGAGGAGCTTCCCTAGTCAGTACGACCTTCAAATAAACTAAGTACACATTTAACGTACCTAATATCAAAAAACGAGAAACATACACTAGTAGCAATTTCCTTACACCTCCTTCGCTTAAAGTTACAGAAGTCTTTTAAAAAATGATAAAGCGATTGGGTAAAAAAAGACCCGAAGAACGTAGAGGTGTTAGGGAAATGAGAAGGTGATCGGGTCAAAGGAGACCCGAGGGATGTAGCGTGCTTAAAGTCGCTGCTTCGCGAAAGAGCGTTGTATATTAAAATATGAAAACGAACTGAATACGGGGGCGAAGTCGCAGCGTCAAAATGGAAGAAATGAAATTTTGCAGATGCAAATGTGATCCATTGTGATTCGTGCTGGAATGGAAACGCATCGAGACAACGTTGAAAATTTAATATCACGTCGAACGAGACTTAACACGGCCACGGAGAATCACAGGCATGCGGTGCGTTATTCAGTGCCCAATAATCTCTCGCCCAGGTCAGAGGAGTAGTTTCAATACGCGCGACGACTCAATACACGTAACGCGACCCGGTCGCGGCTCCCCACGAAATTAGATGGTGCTAATTGCGAATGCCGTGTCCGAATTACATCGTGCAATCGGACGAATATTAATTTACTCTCTCACCGATCGACACCCCCGCCGGTAATCGGTTAAATAACGCACCGATGAGCGTTACTAAATTTACAACAAAACGACGCCGCGAGGCAAACGTGAGCGGCTGATAAATAATTTGTGGACATAGATTTTGCATTTTCCGCTCCAATAGCGTGACGCTTTTCGAAATATTAAAGAAGTGTATTGGGAAAATAATTGTTTCAAAGTAATCGATGGATTTTGAAATCTATGGGGAAACATTGTCATTTGAGATAATTGAGAAATTTGTTGAATAGGTGATTAGTATTTTTCGCGAGGAATGATACGGGTTACTTGTAGATTTGTTTGAATAATGTTTGTTTATATAAGTAATCGCAGGTGCTGGACAAGCATGGAAGAATAAAAATAAAAGATTAGGAGCATTGAAGAAGAAAAAAGAAAGTTAGTATATTTCGTTTCTTTTATTATAGTCAAGTTTGTCCAGGAATATCGTAGATCGTGTTTGAGAATGGTTAATTCACACGTGTCAATTAATATATACGACCTATAGTCTCTCATCTGCGTTGCTAATAATCGATTAATGCCTAAGGAACGCTATTACCACTAACTGCGTGCGAAACGCTCAATGAAACGCGTTAGAAATCCGTCGTTACCGTTACGTCAACTTGTATATTAGAAAGTAGCGAATGGAGGCACCATTAGCTAGTTTCAATTTAATTTCAGTGCTGAATGATTTGCATAAATTCCAGCACAGCAAGGTTATTCCTATTTATTTTTCTAAATTGCCATTTCTTTGCTCATTATTAATTTCTTTCTGTTCAGTCACAAAGAGGTTTTTGGATATGTTTTAGAGGTCCGAAAATTAACAATTTTTTATTTTTGGCCCCTTTGCATATTTAGAGAGGGAAACCGCTCCTCGAAGTTCTTAAGAAGGGGTACAATATAGTTCCTATTTTTAGATTAAAAAATATAACACTGTGTTGAATAAAATTTTATATAAATTTAACTTTCGTCATGATAACTTGCTGTGTGTATAATATTCTTGTCATCCGTCACTATTGTACCTCTTCTTATGAACTTTGAGGGGTGGTTTCACTTCCTAAATATGCAAACAGGCCAAAATAAAAACACGTAGGTATTCGTTCTTTTTCGGTCCTCCAAAACACATCCAAAACCAAAGCAATTTGAGGCAAACAGCTAAGAACCTATCCTTGACAGTTTCTCACAATCAGTTCTTTATAAAGAATGGTGCCATCCAATTGCAAGATACCTTTGTAAGCTCTGATTTCGTTGAAATCAAACATCTATTTAAACATCTTCAAAAATATTAACTCCAATTTCACGTAAATATACGTAAAATCATACTTCGCCGCGTTAAAAAATTGTGAACCTCATTAACTTAATGAGTAAATCTCTTAATCTGATAATTTCTAGATAACGACGAATACTGTTCGCTCCATTGGTTCGCGTTACATCTTTCCAACAGATAAATGGAAGCCTTTTGAGGAGGATGACGTTCACAAAGCATCGGACAAATCTAATTCCAGGAGCATTATCGAAACTATTATCGCGGGCCTTTGACGGCTAAGTGACATGTCACTATAGATATCGGTTATATTATGCAAACAGTCTTAGGTGCGCATACAACGGCGCACTATGTGATCAGAGGCAGAGTTAATACGCGGACAGGTGTGCCAGCAAACCAACCGTGCGCCGGCACTGATGTAATGTAATCAGATGGTAAACGCAGCAGCGAATGGCAAATTTGTCAAGTAATTTGCACCACTTCGAAGAGATGTGGCGCGAGACAAGCTCCTGAGACATCCCTAAAACCTGTTTGAATCGGATGAAAACCAGTGCTCGATTTCGCTTCGTTTTCTGGTCCCATATCTCCGTGACTGGGAATTTTTAAATTAATTGACTCCGACTTCAGGATCCTGCTTCTCCAGAGGAAAAATAAAAGTTCCTTCTGGGTCAGAATTGTTACTATAGTTTAGTTACTTCGTTCGTATAGGCTTTCCATAATAAGGGAAAGTCGATTTGTTTGAATCGTGGACGAAAAGTCGTGTAAACAGAGTTGAGTACAAGGATAAGTAAAAGAATGGTAATTTTCATTGTTATTTTACACTTTCTCTGGGTTTTGAGTATAATTGAAATGTAGGAATTTACAGTGGCGGACGAAAGAATGTTTACAACTTTTAAAATAGCATAACTTTCTTAGAATTGGTCCAAACGATATGATTTTTTTTTGAGAAACTAGAAGGATTAGTTTGCTGAGTGACGTGTTTCGACGTTTTGAAAAAAAATGCAATTGGTCGGAATAGCAAAAAAATTGAAAATGTCGTTTTTTAAACTTTTTTTGTGAGCCTGTAATGAAAATTCAAAAAACCCCGTTTGTAGATTGAAGTATGTTATATATATGCCCGAAATTTTATTAAAATCGGTTAACGTTGCTCTGAACTACACACGTTTAAAAATCGCAGAATAAGGTTGAAAATCGCTGATTTCGGGAATTTCGCGATTTTCGCCCTTATTCTGCGATCTTTAAACGTGTGTAGCTCCGAGCAACGTTAACCGATTTAGATGAAATTTTCAGCATGTATACAACTTACTTCAATCTACAAACGGGTTTTTTGAATTTGTATTACAGGCTCACAAAAAAAAATTAAAAAACGACCTTTACTATTTTTTTTTGCTATTCCGACCAATTGCAATTTTTTTCGAAACGACGATACACGTCACTCAGCAAACTAATCCTTCTAGCTTCTCAAAAAAACTCATACCGTTTGGACCAATTCTAAGAAAGTTATGCGATTTTAAAAGTTGAAAACTTTCTTTCGTCCGCCACTGTAAGTTGAGGTGAAATATTAGTACATATTTATAGGACTTGGTGGGGGTGTGAAATTTGAGAAAATATTGTTTTGTCAACGCTTTTATATTAAACTACGAGTTTTGGAGACGAAGAATGATAAACTTTTTACTTTTGCATTTATCTATTTACATGGGCGTCCAGGGGGGGGGGGGTGCAAAAGGGACAGTTCCCCCCGGCTTTTAAGAAAAAATCGCTCATTTTAAGAAACTGATCTTTATTATGTTTATACTGAAAAAGTGAATATTACTCAATTTCAGAATTAAATGTTTAATTAATTGGTACTACAAAATGAGTTCAAAAAAAGCAAGCGGGCTACTCGTTTTATCATTACTATATTTTTCTTCACCGTCACCCGAAAGTTGCCCCCTCCTGGAAAAAAGTCTACGGAAGCCCTTGTCTATTTATTTACTATCGTCGACCGTAGCATTTTATTATTTACACGGAAATTATGGGCTCGTTTCGAAAAGTGTTCGTGTCGCTCCAACAAACGCAATTAAGTTTGGTCAAAGTCGTCAGAGAACATGGTAAAGAAAGTGACAATTTAATACCTAAGGACACTCGTATGCGAAGAACCACAGTTAAACAAATTTACGAAGAAAATATTTCCAAACAGCGAAAGAATATTGTATAACATCAGTATTTTACCTGATCCGAGTGATGTTCCTCTGTCCTAATTGTTGTAACACAAGAATTTCATCCCTTAGCGACGTGGCAACATGTTTCGTATCAATCAAACAAGATAAAGGGCGCGAAGCGTGACAACTTTGAACGCCGATTTTTTACGTAAAACATCCATAAACCGTACGTCACAGGGTCACAACGGACACTTTACTGGTTAAATAAAGGCGGTATATAATGAAAACGAATTATTAAACGCAGTAGATTTACTAGAAATAATTCGGAAACCAATACCGGAGGACCAGCGGGCACTGACGCGAGCACCATAACTACACGCCCGTTATGTTTGCCCCACTGTTAGGGAACCTAGGAGAATTCGATTTTCCCGTTGGTAATAATATGTTTACGGCTTACATTGAATAAAATAGTGATTTGTTTGCGGCGTTTTTGTGCAAGCCTGAGGAAAGAAATAAATGGGCGTGTGGGAAAGAAGCTTTTAATTTCTATATTATCGTAAAATGGAAGCGAGTACGGAGCAAACAGCCGTGGCCACCGAAACCGCTGCTAATAATGAACAGGAACACAATGAGGAGGGCATGGAGGAAACTGAGGATTACAGTTTCGATGGAGAGGATTATAGGCATTTCGTGCCTCGGGGACGAGGAGGCTTTAGGTGCGTTATTCTCTCTCTTAACACCCCGTACATCGGCGGTATGTATTGCGCGTCGTCGGGAATAACAGGCCCGAAAAGTAAGGTTAGGTCGTCCCCTCATGATAGTTGCGTCCGACCACATAATACGCTCGGTGAGGAACACTCAAACATCCGATTCCCACCAACTCCTCGCATCATAATATATACTCTATGGAAACGCGACTATTGTTTATACTTACGCTCCTATACGATGAAATGATTTGCCCGCAACTATCCAATACAGTGTTTCGTTGGGTTTTTTCACGAGCTGCCTTTGTGGTAACACTTTCCCGTTCGCAAGTGTAAATTGTTTTGTACATTTCGAGACACTGCACGCAGAAAGGTGAATAACACCTTGGGCAATGTTCATCGCGTTTCTTAAAAGCGACGATTGGTTTCTCGCAGAATAATTCCTGTGCTCGTGCGTACGTTTTTCATTTAAATGTGAAGCTAGAGTCAGAAAGACGACGATGCGTCTACACTTGGGTAAATGATTCAGTCGTATGGTTCGTAAAGTACAGAATTACGAGGTGCGATAATAATTGAAAGGGTCGTGGCAGAGGTGGGTTTGATTTTCCTATGAGAGGTGGGCCTCCAAGATTTAGGGGAAGAGGATTTGGACCTAGAGGGCCGATGTTTCGAGGGGCGAATAACGGATTTCCATTCGAGGGACCTCCCAGGCCGAACTGTCCGCCGGGTCCAGCCGGGCCACGATTTAGAGGGCCGCCGCCGTTCGATCCTAGCTGGGGACCTATGGGGCCACCGAATCTGATGGGACCGCCGAACCTGATGGGACCTCCGGGAATGGTAATTGCTCTTTACGTTTAAATCAGCCCCCTCGAGTTTCTTCCGATAAAGTTGATTAAGCATAATCTAACTTTATATGCAATCAGCCACCGCCACACATGATGAATGGCCCCATTGGGACAGGTCCGGGACCGTACGGACCACCTCCTGGAATGGGACCACCAAATATGAATAACGTAAATTTCGATTTACAGAAAGCTAGTCAGCTTTATAGGTATCGAGATATAAAAATGGGGAATGTTGTTATAGATTCCAGGTCAGCAGCAGCCCCCACAGCAACAGGCGCAACAGCAAGCAAACATTCCAGGGTTAGATCTCAACGGAGAGGTATGGGTAGAAACCAAAACTCCGGACGGCAAGTCGTATTACTATAATATACGTACGAGAGAAACTACATGGACGAAACCAGAGGGACCAAATGTGAAGGTCATGGTGCAGGACCAGGTGTGTCAAATTCTTTTATAATCTACTACCCAGACACACTCTGTACACTTAATTCTATGGAGAATTCTAATTGTTTTACAGTTAGAACAATTGGTACACGGGGCGTCTAAACAAGCAGCTCCATCCAGCAATCCCGTAGCTACGACTACTGCACCGACCCAAATTAATGAAAATAGAGTTTCTCAAGGGGGCGAACAGCCCCCTACAAATAATGCAGATGCTATGAACCAGCTAAGCACTGCTCCTCCTGGTACAGGTCCACCTCCCACACTTGGTGAAGTGCCAGACATTAACACGCAACCACCCGACACGTCACAAGCAAACGGTATTTAAAAACCACCTTAATATTCATCTGAAAGTCGAACTGTGGAAACCCCTTTAATATTATAATTGGCATTTAGGTACAGCACCGGTGACTGTTACTAGCACTCCAACTATGAATACACCAACGGTAAATACAAACATGATGCAACCACCTCCTAATATGATACCTATGCAACATAGGATGCCAAATCAATTCGGTGGTCCAATTGCAACACAATTCG
Source organism: Andrena bucephala (assembly GCA_947577245.1). Lineage (NCBI taxonomy): Eukaryota > Metazoa > Arthropoda > Insecta > Hymenoptera > Andrenidae > Andrena > Andrena bucephala. Next base: position 17,162,866 of record OX387717.1, on the reverse strand, counting down.
GGGCAGCACCTTTCGGTATGCCACCACCAGGTTTTCAACCGTTCGGAGGCTACGGACCGCCGCAGGGAAATTGGGGTAATATGACTTATATCCGAGCTATATACAGTGGCGTGCAAAAGTATTCGGCCACCCTTTAAAATCGCATAATTTTTTTAAAATTAATCCAAACGACTTGAGTTTTTTTTTGAGAAGCTAGAGGGATTAGTTTGCTAAATGGTGTGATTCGTCGTTTTGAAAAAAATGCACTTGGTCGGAATAGCAAAAAAGAATAGTAAAGGTCGTTTTTTAAACTTTTCTTCGTGAGCCTGTAATGAAAATTCAAAAAACCCGTTTGTAGATTTACGTAAGTTATATACGTGTGTAAAATTTCGTCAATATCTTAAAGATCGCAGAATAAGGTTGAAAATCGCAAAATTTATTCTGCGATCTTTAAGGGGACCTTCCGGTCTAAAAGTCGATTTTTTTTATTTCGTTTTTCGAATGTTCAATCTTTTAGGGATACGTGTTTAAAAGGATTTGTTGAAATTCGTAAAATTCCGGAAGTTATAAGCACTTGAGTAGCGGCAAATGCATGGGCAACAACCGGCCACTCGGCGCCCACGTAAAACTTTAAACTCGTTTTTCTCGAAACAGTGTTCTCAAAACGGTGGGACCTGTATCTCCAAAAGTTATTATCCGATTCGACTGAAACTTTTTTTATTTTGGATTTTATTTTTTATTTCCAAAAAATGGAAAATTTATAATTTTCAAAGGCGTTGAAAATGTAAAAAATATAGAGAAAAAGTGATTTCACACTTCAAGTGTCGTTGTTTTCTAAAAAAATGTCATTTTTGTAATTTTTTTCTGGTTTCCCCCCTAGCCAGAAGTACATTCTTTAAAATAAAAAAGTTTCAATCAAATCGGATAATAACTTTTGGAGATACAGGTCCCACCGATTTGGATCAATTTTTTGACGCCTTGACTTTAACAACTCACCAGTGCCGTCTGCAATGATTAATTATAAAACAAAAAATATATTTCTATAATTTAAGACATCCTTAATACAATGCAACAAGTCCCATTAAATTATATATAGTAGTTTTCCTTTAATTAATTCCTAAAAATCACATCTTTTTTGGGCTCTAGGCCGGAAGGTCCCCTTAAGCGTTCATAGCTCAGGGCATCGTTAACCAATTTTGATGAAATTTTAGACACGTATATACCTTACATAAATTTACCAAGGGGTTTTTTGAATTTTCAATACAGGCTCACAAAAAAAGTTTAAAAAACGACCTTTACTATTTTTTTTTTTTTTTGCTATTCTGACCAAGTGCATTTTTTTCAAAACGACGAATCACATAATTTAGCAAACTAATCCCTCTACCTTCTCAAAAAAACTCAAGTCGTTTGGATTAATTTTAAAAAAGTTATGCGATTTTAAACGATGGCCGAATACCTTTGCACGTCACTGTAGAACTGTTCCTTAATTAATAACCTGATTCCATTATTTAAAAATGTATCTATCTTTCGCTAGGTATGCCACAAATGCCGCATGGAGTAATGACACCACAAGCTCCAGCAGAGGACCCTGCCATATTAGCGCAACTGGATCAGGAGCTAGTAGCATCCGCTATGGTGTGGACAGAGCATCGCGCCCCGGACGGTCGGTTGTACTATTACAACAGCAAAGCTGGGGAATCTGTCTGGGAGAAGCCACAGGCTTTAAAAGATTTTGAAAGTATGTTATTTATTATAACACAGATTTCTAAGCGGGTTATTCAATGCAACACGATTTTCTCATAATCAAATGCCTTACTAGATGCGAAATTAGCGTTGCGGCAAAAGGCCGAAGAAGCAGCTGCCAATTCTGCAAACGCTGCAGCAGTTAATGCGGCTGTCCCTAATAACGCTGTTATCACCGAACCCGTGAAACAGGAAAAACCGCAGGAAAGTAATCTCGAAACCAAAGATAGCGTAAAGGAGGCGGACACTAACAAGCTGAAGAAAGAAGAAGCGGCACCTAAGGAAGCTGCTAAACCCCAAGATAAGTCTAGGCCAATCTCGAGCACACCAGTACCTGGAACTCCCTGGTATACCTTTTAACGTTAATCTACCGCACTCGCGCCACTTGCGCGAAACGTAAATTCCAATCTTCTTATTAGGTGTGTCGTTTGGACGGGCGATGGACGTGTATTCTTCTATAATCCCTCCTCGCGCATTTCGGTCTGGGAGAGACCGGACGATCTCATTGGCCGTCAGGATGTCGACAAGATGGTGTCCACTCCGCCGGACGCGGTAGTAGCTACCAAAACCACCCGTCAGTCGGATACGAGCGAAAGCAGTGACGATGATCAGCCAACACCAGCGAAGAAAATGAAACAGGAAGACACGAAAAGTGAATACCATTCAGGTTTTAATATTTATCCGTCGTGTTGAGAAATTGAAATTATCCCGTCTGCCTTAGATGCGGCGCCAAAAGAAGAAGAAGAGAAGGAAAACAAGAAAACCATCGACATCGGTAAAGAAGCTGCGATAGAGGCGGAAGTGCGGGCAGCTAGGGAGAGGGCAATCGTTCCACTGGAGACACGGATTAAATCGTTTAGGGACATGCTTGCAGAGAAAGATGTAAAGATTACTAATTGTTTCGATGTAATTCAATATATGCAACTAACGCAACACTGGATAATGTTTTCCACGATTTCTCTAGGTGTCCGCGTTCAGTACTTGGGAGAAGGAGCTTCATAAAATAGTGTTCGATCCCCGTTACCTACTCTTGACGTCCAAGGAAAGGAAACAAGTCTTCGAGAAGTACGTGAAGGAGAGGGCCGAAGAGGAGAGGAGGGAAAAGAGGAACAAAATGAAGGAACGAAAGGAACAATTCCAGAAACTGTTAGAGGAAGCTGGTCTTCATGGAAAGTACGTAGAAATTTACCAAGCCTACGTTGAACTTTCCGAAAGAACCTCCATTATTTAATTCACTTTATCACGAATTGATGTTTTTTACGCAGATCATCGTTTAGTGATTTTGCTCAAAAACATGGGCGTGATGAGCGGTTTAAGAATGTAGAAAAGATGCGCGAACGGGAGAGCCTTTTCAACGAATATCTGCTGGAAGTGCGAAAAAAGGAAAAAGAGGAAAAAACAGCAAAACGAGAACAGGTATTTTTATTTTATTAACACTGTTGATTTCGTTGCAATGCTGACATTACTTTTCAGGAATTCGTGCTATACTATAAGAATTGAAAGATTTATGAATACTTTAGATATTCAATACCATAAGTAAGAAAAGATCCTAAAAATATGTTACCTTATTCGCGCGATAAAAAGTATACCAAATTTTTTAGAGATATTCGAGAATTAAGGTACCCGTTTTTCATTAAATTCTATAACCAATCTCAGTCCGTAGAATATTATTATGCGTATTTTCAAATTGATTACAATAATTCGGAAATGCAAATTATCTGTTTAGAATGAATTCGTATGTTTATGCCAATTTGCCTGCTACTTCATCACGGATGTTCCGTTGATTATTTGGTACCTCGATTCTCCCCGTGTATTAAAATATCATAAAACGGAAGTTCTTTTCGGATACAACCATCAAGCCTATCCCTTTTCCACACCAGACCTCATTAAGCTTCTCATACACGCATCCCTCATTCTGTTCGAAGAGATCATATAGTACATTACTAAGAATATATATCAACTGAAAATATAGACATAGCATATACTGCATTCGGGATAAGTTACGTGAAAGGTGAATGAACCTTTGTTCAGCGTCCACTTGTATGTGAACGAAATTTATAATTTTGTACTGTCTTTCGAAAGAGATAATTTATATATGCTATGGTTTTGAGTGATATTTTTACAATGTGCGATGATATAAGAAATGAGTAATAAGTACGCAAAAAAACGCTCTAATGTTAAATAAGACAGGATAACATTTAATGAATTTACATTTTCAGCGATAATTAAAGATTCTTTCAGGTTCTATAGGTATGTTAACTATTTTGTTCCACTTGTAAAGATTTATCTTATATGAATTCCTAAAATTAACGGCTGAAGAACACATACCAGGAGAAGTTTCTCTAATAATTCTCTACTCCAGTAGATTTTCTCGATAGACAAAAGTTTTGTAGCTGTAAGATGGGAGATGTAGAGAATAAAATCTTAGTATGTGACGGTTCCTTATGTACTTATGTGTTCTGAACTCTCCACTTCAGTCAGGAGGCAGGCAGGACAGGTTCCGTATGTGGAGTGGCTTGGTTCTGAAGCTGGTTGGTGGCATGGATGATGTCATCTACCATCCCCACCTACACTGCGTGGCACAGTTGGCACACCCTCGCGCGCCGCATTCTTTACTCCAAAGCAGAGTCATGAGAATGAACGAACTCGGTATTTGTATATTACTCGTAATCCTCGTTACTTCAAAAGATTAACTTTTCCCCCAAGATCAAAACCAATTTCAAAGGGATTGATTACATTCTACAATCAGTAAAAAGTGGGGCGAAGGAACCCTCAGTGGTAGCGTCAATTCCAAACAGATTTGCAGATCTTATTCTGTTCCTTGGAGATAAAGAACCGTTATTCGCTTTGAGAGAGAACAAAAGCTACCCATTCATTTAATGATCAATGTATCAACATAAGAACAAATTAATTCTTCTTATGTATTCTTTTGTATCGAATATAGCTCTATCAATTTTATAACTACCTATATCTACATGTCTACGATAATTTCGGATGCATGAGCAATAAATTCACTGGCCGGTAACAGGGAAATGTTGAAATGTGGTGCTCTTTTGCTTTCCGTGACAAAGAACGATTCCATTTTAGCAATTGTTCTTATGTCAATACATGGCACATCGAAACTTCAATAAAAATTCGAGATTCCCATTTATGTATAAAATTGATAAAGTGCATTTCAATTGGTGTATAGATATTTCCTTTTTACTATTTTTTTTTTTTTTTGCATTATCATTATCAGAATATAAGTATCTTTACTTGGCATGAGACTTAATAAAGGATCGAACTCTAAAGAAGCCTTTAGCAAAGAGAAAAGAATATATTTGAAGCAACAAGATGAGTATGTTGAAATAGTAGAATGAGTGTGCTTTTATGAAATTTGGTTTGTATCCTTCAGAGAACCTTGACTGCTTTTGTCTTAAGAGTAATAGAAGTGGACTTTGCAATGATTGCGTTTGGATGAAAATCAAAAGGTGGCACAAGTTTCTTAGTACCTCAAAACTATATAGGATCAGGATCCGAGTAATAACTGTAATGGCAAATTCAAGACCAAAATGTGCCAGCAACTCTGAACTCGAATCGTCTTTTCGTTGCGAAATGAAGATGTATCAAGTCTACAACAAATTGTCATTACCATGTTCAGACTGTAGGTCGTTCAGAAATTACGTAATGGGAATTTAAAGCTATATTGAGTATAATCTGCTATTAGTTGCTATTTCAATAACATAAAATAAAGGAACCAGAAACACAGAGAACCTTAAGTGATCAAAGAAATGTTTAACCGTAAGATGAAGTCCGTTCAATAGTGTAATCTAATACGTTTATTGAAATATTTTGGGATTCTATTAACAGAAACTTCTAAAGATTCGACTAAAGTTTAATTTTAAGATTCTTCGGTTTTTATTTCTTACAAGTTTTGTTGTACCACATTCACATTACACATAATCATCGTAGTATACTTTATAGCAATGACGAAAGCATAGATTTGTAATCTATTGGAAGGGTACTATGCAAAAGATAGTTAAGAAAAGTTAAACCTCGTTTCGTAATTTGAACGGCTGAAATCTTTTTGATATTTTCAAAATCTCGTCACGATGTACTAACGACTGTTTTCTTTTCAGCAAGGGCAGCAGATAATAATTTATCCATTTTATACTCCGTCTCATCATTAAATAATGGCTCGTATTCCTTTCTATCGCTTCTATTATTATTTGCTACTCGCTGACTCTTGTGTCCTCCGATATGCTAAATGTTTAATGATGACTCGGCTGGCAATAATCATTTTTTGCAGCTATAATGAGTATAATTTTTTTCAGCAAAACTGACCAGCTTATTTCATTAAAAATTCCAACAAGTAGAGCCCTTAACGTTGTGATACCTCCTGACACGAACGAATGACACGAATGACTATTTCTTCTACCTCTAACGAAATGTAGTTTGAAAACCAATAAAAAGGTTTGCAAGTTGAAATAGTTTGATCCACATTACAAGTCATTAATTTTATACGTTTATATACCTATACATTTATATATATATATATACATATACATATACGGTATATACATTATTGTCAAAGTGATTGTAATGTGGCTGAACGTGTAATCATTGGTTGGAAATATTAAGCGTGCATGATTAAAACTGAGACAAGCAAAAGATAAAGATAAAGAAAAGATTCGATTTTAAGGCAGAAATTGTACAAATAGAGTGTAAGCAAAAGCTAATTGTCTTTCAACAATGAAAACTCTTATGATAAATGCGTTTCAGGTGAAAAAGGAATTCATAGCGATGCTACGCGAACACAAAGACATCGACAGACATTCGCATTGGAGCGATTGTAAGAAAAAATTGGAATCAGATTGGAGGTACAGAGTGGTAGAGTCCGCAAGCACGCGCGAAGATTGGTTTAGGGATTACATTCGTATGCTAAAGGAGGAGAGGAAGAAGGAGAAGGAAAAAGACAAAGACCACCGGCACCGGGAGAAGGATCATCACAAGTCGGAGAAGAAGGATAGGGACAGGAAGGATGTTGATAAGTACAAGGAAAAATCGTCAAAGGATCGGGTTGACAAGGATAGCTCGAAGGAGAAGAAACAGCGAAGAAGTGACGCGCCGGCGGAGGAAAATGGCAAAGATAAGAAAGAGTCGACGGTAGAGAAAGAGAGTGGTGAAATCGAGGATAACGATGATAAGCCAGCTAAGAAAGAGAATGACGTAAGTATTCCCATATTATTCGGTTAATTAACATTAATTTCCTGGAAAATTGTCCGATTCACATAACGTTTCTTCACCAAGAAGGAGGATGCGGAAGATCAGTCCGATTCAGAAGAAGATCGTGAGAAACAGAAACGTGAACGTGAACGAAGAGCGGAAGCGAGCCTTCGTGAACGGGAGAGAGAAGTCCAAAGAACTCTCGCTACTCATCTTCGCGATAGAGATAAGGAAAGACAGCATCATCGTCACACGGAGGCAGTGCAGCATTTCAGCGCTCTCCTCGCCGACTTGGTATGTATCTCGTGTATGCGATTCATCGCGGATGGTTGGAATTTCAAACACTGTCAGTTCGTTTAATTAATCTAACTCACGTGTGTAGGTAAGGAACGGTGACTTGGCATGGCGAGAAGCAAAACGACAGTTGAGAAAAGACCACAGATGGGAATTAGCGGAGAGCTTAGATCGCGAGGAAAAGGAAAGGCTATTTAACGAACACATAGAGCAGCTGAGTCGTAAAAAACGTGACAAATTTCGAGAACTCCTCGACGAAGTAGGAGCATCCACCGAACTCACTGCATCGTGGAGAGATATCAAAAAATTATTGAAAGACGATCCTAGATATCTCAAGTTCTCCTCCAGCGATCGGGTGCGTAACATTTTAATCACACGTGTAACCGATAAACTTGGGGATAAACAATATTTTAACAGGACACTATATTTATCTTTCTTGCTCCACAGAAATGTGAGAAGGAATTCAAAGAATATATTAAAGACAAACTTGTTGCGGCTAAAGCTGACTTTAGAGAACTTCTACAAGTACGTTCAAAAAAAAAAACGACTCTTCATTCGTATTACATGCGTCGGGGGTGTAGCCGCTTCTAAATCTGTGGTTCAATATTGATTTCAGGAGACGAAACTCATTACTGATAAAACGTATAAAAAAGTGCAAGAGAACAGTGCACATTTACCGGAGATCGAAGAAATTTTAAGGAAGGATCGAAGATTTCTTGTGCTGGAAGCAGCAGCCGCTGAACGAACTCGTTTGTTAATGGGATATTTGGAAGAACTGGCGCGCAGGGGCCCACCACCGCCGCCTACTGCCTCAGAGCCGTCAAGAAGACCAACCACAAAGTAATTATTGCCTCCAACCAACGGAGGACGATGTCGGTACGCGTCTGAACTTACGGAATCTATTTCTTGTTTCAGCTAACGAGGCCCATCATCAAAACATGGTATACATATGGTGTCCAAATAACAAATCAGTGATTGAATTTATAGCTGTAGTTGAATTGAAGTACTTTACACACGAGATGATTATCGCCTGTAATTATAGGATTCAATAAAACTAACGCCAATTCCACACAGCTAAAAGTGTGTGTGTCATACTGTAAAGATGCCATAGTGTAAGCATATCATTAATTTGTTGGATTACGTTAAATAGATACACTACTTACAAAAACAAGTTACTAGCAATATTATATAGCGATAGCATAAACTACGTATTTTATACATATTTTATCTAGGTTTGTTACATAAGCACCCCATCATACGAATATTTTGTATAAAAATTACACGAAAATTGTGACAATGAGTCACGCTCTCGAAATAGTTTAAAAGCATGTGCAGTGAATTTCTATAAATCGACGTTAAATTGAATGTTTTGAAAACTTAATTCTTGTATCTAAACCAAAAAAAGAAAAAAGAAAAGCATAATGTACGACAATCATGCACGATACTTTTTACGGAGTATTCAGACCGGAAGTTGTGTGTTTGAATTTTAAAATTGCTCCCTCGTGCAGCTCTATTGGACAATGAAACGTAAGTATCTTACAAAATATTCTTATTTAAAATATACATTTTCGTAAGTGTTAGAAAGAGTCCGTGTGTGTATAACAGATCCATATGTCAGTTGCGGTAAATTACTTAAAATTTATGTACGTGGCATTTTTACGGTACAGAACTTCTAATCTGATGGAAATGAATGCGATAGGAAAATCTATTTTATCCAATAAATCATTATTAAAAATTGCGACATTTACATATAATTCCCAACAATCTCTAATTAGGTACATTTTATTTCTAATACTTTATACCATTTCATTGCAGAAAAGATTTTCATGCTAAACAATCAAGAATTGAATCTTGGTAGACGTGATCTCGTATAAAAAATAAGAATGATTGGAGATTGCATAAGTACTATAGTAACTTGTATATTTTATTTCGTATAAATAATTATTAAGGCTCTCATTTGATGCGATTATTTTCACCCAAATTACAATATACATATGTATAATGTACATAACAAATGTAATAAAGTCTGAGCACATTGTAACATTATGAGGAAACTGAATTTACTCGAAACAAGGAAGAAATCAATCACAACATAATCTTGTTTGAAACAACAATTTAATGCAGCTATGTAAGTATACTTTAGTTAATACGGCCTGCAGAGTTAAATAAATAAAATTTGAAAATTTATTCGCTGTTTGTACCAGGACGCTGTGAAGTATATTCCACACTTGAAACTTTGCAGCGTGTGGAATTCCACATTTGCGAATTTGGAAAACATTTTACCATTTTTTGTTTTCATACTGTTTTTTAGGCTGTTGAAATTTGATCTTTTAATTTGTACTCCCCGCTCCCAACTCCATAGTCGGGAAAAATTTGCTCCGCCAACGCTGGTTTTCATTTAAATCTATTTGCTATATTGTTTAGATTATTTAACAATTGGATCTATTAAACAAAGGCGTCTGGAGATATTTCCAGAGGGGGGGGGCGGGGCATTATGGGATGATGGTTAAAAAAAATATACCCCTCTTGCTTTTTTTAACCCATTTCGTAGTGCCAATTTAATTCAAAATTCAAAACCGAAATTTAAAAAATATTCACTTATTTAGTATAAACTTAATAATGATCAGTTTTGAAAAAAAAAACGATTTTTTGTCAAAATCCAGGTGGGGCAAGCTATCAAAATCTTTTTATCTACATTAATTTACCTAATCTTGATATTCACAAACATTTATCCAAACAACTCACCTCTGTGAAGTAACTGTATCAGTAACTTGAACGCCAGTCGTGTCGCGCGGTGATTTCAATGCCAGAACCAGCGGAGACTTTAACCCTCGCATAGAGCATGTCTCACTGTCAGTATGAACACGCATGCCACGTAGGTAACTCGTTTTATTCGTCGAAATAAATATTTTAATTACACTAAACACAAATTTACCTAATTGCAAATCGACAAAAATTTTAAAACAATTTGTCAATTTTTCTCCGCAGAAAATTCGTAATAAACTTTAAAATATTATTAAATTCGTATTAAACATTATATATATATAAAGCAGAAAGTGTTTGCGTGTTTGTCTGTCGCCTAAAAACTTTCGGACCGTGAACTCTGTAGTCACGAAATGTGTCTCAGCTCATTATGCCTAGCTAATCCAGACGAATGTGACTATTTTCACAAAAAATAGATCAATTTTTTTTTTATAAAATCAGAATCTAAATTTCGGGCGAAGCCGAGTAGTAAATCTAGTATATTATAACCGTTCATTTTCTTTTTTAGCGTAAAGTATATACCTACACACCAAAAAATCGGTGAATTTCAAGAAAATGTGCAAGTCCCCGAAAAGATTGCAGATCTTCGATTCTATTTGCCCAAACCTGATACTGCTGTACCTACCTACGTTGCATAATTGCCATCGGATTACACGGGCGCGTGGGTGGCTAAGATATCTCCAAGATGTGGGAACATTATTCCGCGTGTTCGTAGCGTTGTCACGAAACAAAATACCGTACACGAATCTGTATTGTATATCGTTGTCGTTACCGTTAGAATCGGGTCCGGCACGTTGCACTTCCTGCTTGCACGCTGAGAATACAAATTGGCAACTCGACGCGGCGACTGGCTCGTAACCGAATCTTACTTCCAGAATTTTACGTAACCAGGAGATAAACGACAGTCTTATACAGAAACAAAATTATATTTCTCAGAAATGAGTAAGATATTAAGAGACATATCCCTATATCAGCAAACACGTCACTTCCATCGAGCAACTACTTTTTTGTTTAATTTTTTCTTTTAGGGGCACGGTAACAGAGCCCGATCTAGGGGGGGGGCGCAAGCAGGGCAACAGCTCGGAGCGGCAAATTGGTGGAAACAGAAAATTAAAATCAATAAAAACCAATGAAAAAAGTAAAACTTTTTGAGAAAACAGTAAAAAAAGGTAGGTGATACATGTTTGAATTTAGTATCAACTTTATAAATTGTTTTTAAATCACCCGTACAATGACTATTATGCTGCCCTCATTAGTTAAAATATCTAGCATTTTCCATTTTTCAAGAAACGTTGAAATATTTGAAGTTCCGCACGTGTTTTACCGTTTAAATAAAGGTAGGAAACCCTATGTGCCTGGCAGAGATCTAGAAACAGTCTAATTTATTTATTGTTTTACAAGGACGGCACAAAGAAAATGATAAAACTTCAGTTTTCTAGGATTTTTCGAAATGCTACATAGAACATTTTAAATAAAGAGGACACTATACTCAGCGGCGTTCCCAGAGGGCGGGGGGGGGGGGGGGGGAGGGGTCTGGCACCCCCAAAGAAGCGGCTTTGTAAAAAGAAAAGAAAACTGGATTTTATTCCTTGAACAAGTTTTTATTTATAATCACCTAGAGAATTTTATTGAATTTACATTAAAAATATTTTTAACCGTTCTACTCGCCTCCGCCAAAGATTAAATCCTGAGTGTGCCACTGATTATAGTACTTAGGTTTTGTTTATTCAACAAAAATCTACAAAAAATTTCGCTTATGGGCAAAAATTATATTTTAAAATAATTATTTATAATTAAACAATAAAGGACGACAAAAATCATTTTTGCCCGGAGCGACGGAAGAGCTACGTCGGGCCCTGCACGTCAAGGTCGGATCGCAGCGGGCTGAAAGGTATTAAAAAATTAATGAACAACTTTCGACCGATCGACCATGAAGCGAAGAAACGTTAAAATTTTAAACCACGAAATTACTAATCCCAGCCGATGATGCTCTAGCAGTAACAGCCGTGGAAGCTATTAGATGATCGTCAACTTTGTTGCGTCACGAAATTACTTTCCCCAGCTCGTCCCGACCTTGCTCGTCTTTTTCCTCTCGCGGCTGCCCGGCTCCTGGCCGGATGTGAATCAGTTCGAAATCGACCGGCACATCGATTCGCAAAGGTCGCCCGCGACCGGCAAAGGTTAACGAACGTGCGGCAGCAGGATAAAATCGACCCTCGAAAAAAATGTTTACGAAGGCCCTGGCGAAGGACGCGCCCCTGTTATGACATTCTCCGGCTGCATTCTTTTGGGCCACGAAAAAATACGAGACGCTGATAAATACACGAAACTTGGACTATAAACCTGAAATTTATATTCTTAAAACTGGAAGGTCGATTTGGTACTAAAAATTTTATATTTAGATCAGTTGATGCCGGAACTGTGGATACGATCTCCAAGGAAGCGTTAAAAAAACTGCAGAGTCTTCCTCGACACCTATCTGATCTTGAATTTCAAACTAGTTATACGGTACCTATATCGTAAACTAGGGGAACATTGGAAAAGGACAAATATTTTATGCATTTTTTTCACAAAAGATGCAATGTTACGATATTTTTCTTAAAGCAAATATAAAGTTAATTTTTATATTAGGTATACACCCGGGAAATATTTATGATGTTTCCAAAAAAAAATAGCCTATATTCTAATCTAGGACGTCTGTAATGTATATTCAAAATATCATTGAAATCCGTTCAGCCGTTCAGGCGTGACAGAAGGACAAACAAACAAACAGACAACGTTTCACTTTTCTACATTAGTAGGGATAGCAAAATGTTCCTCCAGTTTGCGGTATTAATCATTTTTTATTTTCATCGTCAAAGATATTAGAAAGTTTGCCTTACGAAATAAGCATAATTATGTAAACTAGAGTAGGTACCCGAATTTTTGTTAACAGTCTTTTAAAAGGTCACCACTGGTTAGCCGTTCCTGGTGAAAAACTCGGGAAAAGCAAACGCGGATCCTCGCGAGTCCTCGCGACAGAGAAAAGCCTCGCTTCCAGGCTTTTGAAATCGTCGCGATCCTTGATGGCCGTCCTTCGCGAAGGTACAAGAAAGGTCGTTCCCCGGACGTTCTCAAATTTTTGCTAAAACCCGTCCCCGGGCTTTTTCTAAGTGCCGGGCCCCTTTCGTTTGATCGCCACAAAGACGTGGACGGAGAGTGGCGCAGATAGGTGGCGGGGCGAAAGGGAGAGGGAAAGATCTCGATGGCCTCGGCGTGCCAGCTCCGCCTCGCGAGGCGCGCGGCCACCAAGTGAAAGTGGGATTTTGCTTTCTACCCGCGGCCAGTGACAAGCGCGCCGTCCTCTCGCGAACGTCTGATTTCTGTCTGCCAGGATGCGCCTGCTCCACGTCTGTCGATAACCGACGATACCGGGCCACGTTGACGACGAGAAACCCGCCGAGTCCCGGCATCCTCGCGATGACAGTGTTAGCCTGACGATCGGGCGGGGACGTGCCTCGAAAGTTGTGCATAAAGTGTCGATACCAAGTGCTGTGCGACGAACAGTGCCAAAGGACCATGTCGAGACGCAGAAGGAACGGTACCTGGTTGGTGAACGGGATCCCGACGTGCCTGCTTCTCGCCTGCTGCTTCCTCGCGACCGACTGTCAACAGGGTGGGTTCCTTAAAAAGAGAAGAAAAAAAAACACCCGCGGTAATCCTCTTGCCTCCGACTGCGAATTCGAAGTGTACGATTCGGTTTCGCGTGCCGACCGCTAGGGCGCGCGGGCGTCCAACGACCGCGCGGTCCTTTCACAGAGCACAGAGCGAACGCGAACGTTCATTCTCTTGAACGTGCGGCGTGTCGCGTGAGATTTATGAGATTCCAGGTTGCCCGCTTGAATTTTCAGCGCCCCGAGAGGCTTCTTCGAATGCCTTCCACTACATTGTTCACCTCCCCGTGATTTATAATCGCCAATTTCGTCTCGAGGAGTTCGTTGAACCGTTAGACCCGTTGAAAGGTCCCGTTCGATTTTAACAACGTAATACGGGTAGATCGGGTGGGCGGTATTTATGTAATCCGGCGAGCTGGCGGTGTATGACTGTCACGATTCACTGGTCGCAGCCTTCCAGGCGTGAGTCGTATTCTCTATTTTTCTTCATTTTCTCTTTGCTCGCCAGGCACTTGTAACATATTTATTATGCTTCGACGGAGATTTTAAGTGAGATTTTAATGATATTGTAAATATTCCGGCGTTGGTTTGGAAGTTTCAGTACAGACATTTGCAATGACTATAGACCGAGATAATTTCGTAAGACAAACTCATTCGACGCATAGAGCGCAGTGAAACGGATTGTGGTTAGGGACGGTTCTACGAAAGGTACGCGCAAATTTTCTTGAACCGTAATTGGGGCCAGCAAAATGTTTCGTGCAATCGAATCTCAGATCTGTATGTAAAGAAGACAAACGGTGGATGATCGTCGCGCAACACTGGATAGTTTGAATTCGTGACCCGGTACGCGATACGCAATACAATAGAACCGCAATTCCATACGAATGTTACGTGTACCGCGATAACGCAATTGGATCTCCATTGTTGGTCGTAATAACGAGGGACTAGCGGCTATCGTGATATCCCTAAAACGGATACATCTAATTCGACATTGTGGCCGGCACAAAGGGAGATAAAATTGCCGCGATTTCACGCTTATTATTCTATTCCTATACACGGTGCAACCGCAATGGCAGACAACTAACGACCCCCACTCGGGGATCCATGTAAACAAACGGCTTCATCGATGCTTAACCGCGTAGATTCTAGATCATTTTGAAGATGCTTGAGAACTAATTTCACGGCGATATAAGTACGGGTTTCTATTATTTAGTGGAATTAAATTCCGTTTCACTCGCTGCACGCAAGTCGAGCAATTGTATGACCAGAACCGCGGATCGAAGTAATCAGAGTAAAAAGTAAGAGCTCGATCTGCAATGTAAATTGCGGACGTTAATGATAGTGAAATTGCTTTAAGTTCCGTGAAATTCCATTGCGAGTCGAATCGTAGAAATTCTTTCACTTGTTTCTGACCGACCATAGAATTCTTTCTGTGGAAAGTGAAAGACACGATGCCGATTTGTTATTCAATCCCCGCGATATCCGAAAATAGTGTTTCGAGTTAGGTACCTGTAGAATGCAATCCCGGCGAGTGCGCTTTTTTTCTTTCGCGTATTCGTTTTTGCACCGAATCGAGATGCATACCGCACGGAACAGTGACCAGCGCGGCGGAGCCAGAAACGTAAATACATGTGATGTATTCCTGACGCATTTTGGTATTATTTATAGAGAGAAATATTAGTGAAAAATTTGGATATTGTGGGATGAATAACGCAATATCGTTTTGCTAAATTATTATTCGAGGGTCATTTGAAAACCTCCCGAATAGTATTGTGCAGACCAGGACGAGAACTTTTACCAAATCGGGAGCATGGCATTGCCCAATAAACCAGGTGTTGAGATTTGAAGGGGGGCTAATGTTGAATAATAGGACGATTTTTCGATTAGTTTCTTGTTTTGTTTTTTATTAACCAAAGGAGATGAAAACTTAGGTTGAAAATCACGTGTTCAACTTTGGGTAGCTGCCATTTTTTAAAAAATAACATTTTTCAAAATCGGCGCCCATATGTTCTAGATTATAGTCTTAAGAATATTCGTGCAAAATTTTATTCAACCCGATCCAGTCATCTGAGATATTTTTCAATCCGCAAATGCTGTTACGATGAAAATAAATGTATAAAAGATCTTGGGAGAAAGAGCTGGTATAGCACCATTTCTTGAGATATCTAATTTCTTTTTTAACAGAATACAGCTTAATTTATACACAACAATGTGTATATCTTGATTTTTAAATATTACGTTTCTTTATTTGAAAAAAAATTATAAGAATGACCTGTCAAGTGTATGTAACCCCTTAAGGGGTATTTTCACCCTGACGAATCGAAAATGGGCACAAACGAAAATTACCTGATACTATTGAGGTCCTCTACAAACCAGGACAGTTAAACCAAATCGGAATGTTCCGCTAATCGAACTTCCCTTGTAAGTTTTCAAATGAAGTCCGTAGATATTAGCAAATTAAGTTCCAAGCGCAATCTGATTTTCAGACTCCCCTAAAAGTACGAAACAATATTTTCTTCCGATATAATGTCTTGGAACAAATTATACCGGCATTTGTGTGCCACGTGACTGAGAGTAAACGACTTCCTTAGTGCATTCCGAGTCACGGCTCCTCTTTTCGACGTACATAGAGTTTAAAAGAATATATAAAAAAAAAGTTTTATGTTGAAGGATTTTACTAAAAATGAACCAAAAACTAAAAAATAATTCTTTTCATGTAGGTACCACAATTTTGATGGTGATATGTGACTTTAAATAAAATCATAAAAAATGTGATTATCCTTTTTCTTTACAATTGATTCGAACAATTCTACAGGATAATTACAGAGTTTGTATGATTTTATTTAAAGTCGCATAATTCCATCGAAATTATAATACAAGAAAAGAATTATTTTTTAGTTTTTAGTGCATTTTTAGTAAAATCGTTTACCATAAAATTTTGTTTTATACTTATCTCTTTTCAAGTTTTTACTGAATGTGGATTTTTTATACATTTCTTTTCATACTTTTTTATTTTTTACTTGTTTTTAAAAAATTGTATTGTCATCCAACCTACGCACGCATGCAAAGTTTCAAAACAATTGTATTGATGAAAGTAGGTGAAAATTAAGTTACCAGATTTGAATGATACACAAAACATACAGAGGATCGAAGACCGAAGCTAAATAAAATCATTTAAAAAAAAAATATTTGCCCCTCCAATGTCGCAACAGCTGATGAGGCTCGCAGTGGAATCCCGCGACCAGATTCATCACTGGCTTAATCATCGAGCGAGGAAAATCCAAGGTACGGGATTCCATGTGAAATCTCGTTTCCCACGAAGATGATGACTCGTACAAAGAATAACACTAAAGGAGACGAACGCTTCACATGTAACATACACGTGTAAAATTCCGCGAACGCTATAAATAGTGTTACGGGATTAGTAAGGCGAATGATGTAGCTTCTTTCTCAGCTGAGTTATTAACCTTGAAAAAGAAACTCCTCCAGAGAAAGTTCCTGTCAATATGCGCCGCAATATCGACAGTCGCGGTTTCTTCCACCTAGCTTCTACTTCCAATATTAGCTTTCGTCAGGCGCTTAAAATTTTACCACGCATAATTAACCCCGGAAGATTTAGTGACAAAAAAACGCCGCCGGAAGTGCATCACTAATGGCGCTTGCTGTCGCGCGAATTCAAATATCAGTATTAATCGCGTGCAACTAAAATAACGGCGCGTTCGGTTATGGGGCAGCGGATTTCGAGAGTGGAATTTTTGACGAGCCGCGAATCCTATTTAGGCTTCGTTTTCGCCGGTGTTGTAGGCCAGAAAATGGCGCGGCCATTTCCGTTGCGTGCTGCGCAGCTCGCGCGCCTTTTACATGCAAGCGGAATAAGGAAAGTCACGGTACAATAATCGCGGAACGGGTAGCGTTTCAAAATATCGTCGTAACGTAAACAGGCAGAGCCGAGTCTCTCTACAGACTCTATGCATGCGTGATATATCGCCAGAGAGAAAGGAGGGGAAGAGGACGCGAGCGTATTAATCGATTTGAATTCGCACGAGGTCGTGCCAGTCGTTTATGCGTTTATTTAAAGCGGGAGTGGATAAAAGAGGGCTCGGCAAAACGTAGCAATGGTACGCGTTTGTAAGACACTATGGAAGAAGCGTGAACGCGTTTGCGTTGTTATGCTGTTGTTAATTGACGAGTTGAAATGGTAAACGATGCAAGTGGCAGTAGTTAAAATTTTCAGTAGAAACGAAAAACGCAGGTCTGTTCATTTTGGCACTTGCATCGTTTCTTTGCACTTGAACGCTATGGGCTTTCAGCGTATACAACTTTTAAGCCTCGTTCACATTAGTCAAGTTGAAGAGAGAATCTCTTCTTCACTTGAAACTTGAAAGAAACCTGAAACGATATTTTATGTAATGTAGTTTCAAATTACTGGAATTCAAGCGACTTGAAGTCAAGTAAGTTGACTAATGTGAACGATGCCTTACAGATTTAGAGGGAAACAAACAAATTACGGCCGTGAAGATTGAAAAAAAATATATAAAAAAAATTGTATGTTAAACGATTTTATTAAAAATGCACTAAAAACTAAAAAATAATTATTTTCTTGCACTGAAATTTCGACGGTGTTTTGTCACTTGAAATAAAATTGTGGAGCAGGATATCTCACAACAAATTCATTTCGACGCTTGATGCTGTATTAAATTGATTCATATTCTGTTATGTAAAATCCTGCTCCACGATTTTATTTAAAATGAAAAAACACCATCGAAATTGCAGTGCAAGAAAAAAATTATTTTTTAATTTTTAGTGCATTTTTAATGAAATCGTTTAACATAAAAATTTGTTTTTATATATTTTTTATTTTCCAGTTTTTAGTGTTTATGGATTTACATTTCGCAGCTCTGACTTCTTTAGAAATATCTTTTATTTTGTCGTTTTCGTAAAGAACACGAGTGGCTGATTTCAAGTCGTTTGGATTTGTGGTTATGGGTTATATTTTAGAGCATATAAACATGGAGGAAGCATGCAGTGAGCAAAAATGTAGACAGCGGTAAAAAGAGAAAAATATACATGGGGACACCCTCTCTTTTTCTAACGCCAGGGGCGACGTTTTTTTTTTTTTTTTATAAATTATTATTATTATTATTATTATTATTATTATTATTATTATTATTAGAAAGAGAGAGGGTGTCCCACATGTATATTTTTCTCTTTCTACCGCCGTCTATATTTTCGCCCATTGCATGCTTTCTCCATGTTTATATGCTCTAAGGGTTATATTTATTGCTGGGTAATTTTTTCACCCGCTCGGAGTTAATTTTTTTTTATAAATATTGCATTGTCATCCAAACTACGCACGCCTGCAAAGTTTCAAGACAACTGGATATTTGGAGGTAGGTTAAATTTGAGTTGCCAGATTTGAACCATACAAACAAACAAACAGAGGATCGAAGCTGACTAAAATCATTTAGTCACGGCACACTTTCATCGTTTTTCACCACTGCGAAATTGGCACTTACGACTTTAGCTCTATCTTGCGATAGTCCTAACATTTCAAATAAATTATTGTAACACTTATAACTTTTACCACCGTATTCCGCATGGACTTCACATCCTCTTCGACTAAAAAATTATTTTTCATTTTGGTGGCACTGACGTCGTTTACCATTTCAACTACTCATATTCTTCAATCTTCTTAGCTGATATAGGTACATACGTATCTTCTTAGCTACATTAAATCGCGAGACACGGGATAAAAAACGCATTAATATTAATGTGTTCTTCGGCCCGGAACTGGGAAAAAGTGTTTCTTTCTTTTTAATTGAGGCGATGAATTGTTATTAAACGAATGATTATACGTACGCGCAGAGTTAGCGATGAAAGTACACAGTTAATTTCATGGTCTCGTAGGCGCAACGGAACAAAGTTGCAACGCGATATGCCGGTTAAGGCAACTTGCGTTGAAATTGAAATTCAGATCGGGGGTACGCTTCCAGAAGGTGCAGAGTGTAGGCAGTCGCGGCTCGTCCCCAAAAGCAAAATTAGGCAGCTGCCTCGGGCGCAAAGTTGACCAGGAGCGCAAAATGGACCTTTCTTTATTGACATTTTTTATAATAAAGTTTTAAATTAAATATTATAATTGTTTTAATTATTATAAATGCTTTATGCTATGGAGAAACGTTCGGTGTAAGGTCATCAAAACGCTCAACTAAATGTTTATAAATAAAGGGCGTAATTCAGCAAGTTCGCCGAAGGCTCAAAAAGGCCCGAGCCGGGGCCTTTTTAATTTAGGGGACGAATAAGTGGCGACGGTGCATCTGCATTTATTATCATTTATTACGATCAGAAGGAAACGGATTGTCGTATTTCGAGAGGGTGGTGGAAAATCTGTGATCGGTACTTCGCCGAGAGAAACCCGAGTCAAAGAATTCATGCGGACGTGTATGTGACGAGAGCACGGGCGATCAAGTCGAAGGACGATCGAAAGGAGAACGCCGAGAACGGCTGCACTCGGCCCATTATTTATACAACTTCGTTGCCTAAGCCTAGCACGCGCGACTTCTCGCTCCATTCGTGCACGTACACCCGTTAGAATTCAGTAACGGACACTTCCTGCTGGCCCGATCGTGAAAGTATATATCGAACAAGTTCCACTGAAAATATGAGCTACATCCGTATTTACGTTTCCTTATTATGGAACTGCAAATACCGATTTGACTGTCGTATTTACTTAGTGTAACTGACTTTTTGCAGAAAAAAAAAACAATTGATGAGTCCTTGTAGAAAACACTGTAAGCGCGAAATTAAAAAAAAAAAATCATAGGAACTGTTTTACGTGTAATACTATAGTTTGAAATGTGATTTTTGGCAGTTACTGTGTTTTCTACAAGGACTCTTGAATTGTCAGAAGAAGGTTGTCGAGAAGCATATTTCCATTCGTGATAAAAACGAAATTGCATAAACGCGAAACGAGATACGCGGTTGCAGGGCAACTTGCATTTCCGTCAGCGGCCAATCGCGCGGAAATTTTCGCAGGTATCCGCGCGCTGCGCTTACGATAACGCAATCTCTTCTGACGTGAGAAATAAATCGCGATCATTGAACCGTATCGCTCGGTGCCGGGGCAGGTATATTACGTTCGTTCGAAAACAAGCAAATACGTTGCTCGAATGATAGTTGGAGAAACTGGGAGTGTTGAACAATGAAACAGCTATGTATCAGGGACGAAATCAGTAGAATCAGTGGAGCACTCAGGATTTAATCTTGGGGGGAGCCGAGTTGAACGGATAGAAATATTTTAAAAGCAAATTCAATAAAATTCATTGGGTGATGTATAAAAATTTATTTGAATAAAATTCAGTTCTTATTTATTTTACAAAGTGGTTACATTAATCTCCTTTTTCCTTTTTCTTTGGAAGTGCCAGGACCCCCTTCCCCCCCCCTCCCCTCCCCGCGTGCGCCACTGATAATGAATAGAATTTATACGTACTCCTAATCGGTGCATCTTCAATCTTTCCAGTTTTAAGATCAAAATATGGTTTTAAGTTTTTGTTTTAACGTTGCATTGCATACCTTCATAGTTTATGTTTCAAATAATTATTGGATCAACAAAAAAATTGGCTTAACAGAATCCGAGGACCTCGGCTATAATCGGAAGTCTAAATCCCAGTATTTGAAGCGTTCGAAAGTATTGAACTCCATATCGAATAATTGAGTCGGAATTCACGAAGATAATTCGCAGAGAATTCATGCCGTTCTAATTCATGCATATTTTAATAAGTTTATAGCATGTGGTGATTATTAATAAATGGTCAAATGGAATGGAGATGCTGTAGATAGGAGGACGGTGGAAATATGGATCACAATAAGCCACCTCGGCCTCTCCTTTATTAAATGAAATGCAGAGAACCGGCTTGGGAACTTGCACTTTGAAGAGTGCAAGTGAACTTTAGCAAGCTGCGATTAAGCTGACGCATATGCCGGATTCGGCTGCATGAAATCGAGTGGCCGCCAGGGGAAAAGCGGTTCTGTAGGAACCTCGCCGCGATTAACGCATTCGGGCAGCGTAACCTCGCCTTAATTTATATTCGCGCTCGGATTTCGAAGCCCTCGAGCCTTGTCGATTCCATCGCGCAGACACGCCCACGGAACTATTCCAGTTACGAAACCAACCGGCGATACGAGCCTTTTCAACAATATGTATCTTGCATTGCCTCAGCTTGAAAGCTTCTAACATTCTTCTCTGCTGAATAACCTTGTCCTGGACTGGGCTCCTACAGAGGACAAAGCGCAATTGCTGGTACAAAAAAAAGCGGGGTGATTACGAGACTTATTAGGATCTTTGCGAAAGAATACTGGATCGGTAATTATTGAATCAATATTTCGGATCAAATATAAACTTAAGGGGACATCCTCGTGAATTTAGGATTCTTCAGAATTTAGGATTTTTTTAAAGAAAACTATAAAGATGATAAAAATAATTTGTATTGCTTTTAATAGTTAGCTATAACTGTGACAGTGTTAAAAAATGGTGTACATAAAAACAAAAGAACTAAGTGACGGATTTCAAAAATTCTTTCGGGATTCTTTTCGTAAATAAATTCGCTGTCGTATTACCAACTTTCATAAGTTGTGGTCCACTCAATTTGATTTTATTCAGCATTTTTTAGCAACAAATTAGGTACCAGTTTCGGTGCCCTTTTATTAAAATATGTACCAATCATCGAATTTTCATTATTCTGCAGTATTGATTGGTAATACAATAACCATACTCGTATATTTTAAGAAAAACTTTCGATTTTTCATTGCAGACGAGCCAATCTTGAAATATCATATACACCATTTTTTTTTTATCAACCTCAGAGTGATAGCTATTTATTCAAGATTATATCTAAGAAAAAACAATAAAAAATGTTACAGTTTTCTTTAAAAAAATCCTAAATTTGGAAGGAATTAAACGAGAATGTACCCTTAAATCCCCTTTATCTCTGAACTTTGCTCCGTCTTCCTAAATTTGGAGATAAGGCGAGGTAAGACCATCATGAATCTTGAAATATATATTTAAATGTCGACAGCAACTGTCAAAAGGACTATGGAATTTATATCTTCATTTTCGGTAAGAAAGTTTCATCGTCAGTGTTGCACGCGTAGGTGCGAAAGTAGAGCGTGCTCTTTCCTGGCCGAAAGCTAGGAGAAGCCGGACACCATGGCGAGTGTGTTCACTAATAACGTGACAGAAGCTATTGCTTACCACGGTTGCCCTGCCGTTTCCTCGTAATTAATTACCACCCGTACACGCCACGGCACTTTGTCGAATCACCGTTCAGCGTCGCGTTAACTCGGAATAAGTTAACGAGCCTGAAAATTGAACGGTTATTATTTAACAGCGCGCGTCGCGTAGTAGTGCTAGATGATGTGCGTGCTCAAGGCTTTGTTTACACCCGAGGTTTTCCACGGAGCCGGGAGAAGGAAAATCGGACTCTTCCTCGAACAAACCGGCGTTACAAAACACGGGCGAACAATGCTGGAAAGCGTCTTCGCTTTCTTTCAGAAACTGCTTCGGACAGTTTCTCACGGAACGCGCTACTTAAGTCCACGAAGGGGCAATTGTACGCGTGGTTCGCGTATATCGAGCGGCCTTATCGTCGATTTCCACTGCCCTGGCTCTTAGTTACTCACAAGGGAAGTTAGGCAACCGGAGAATTCAGAAAATTATGCAACTTTGTGCGCAAGCAGCTTTCTGTTCATTCGTAAGACAAACCTATTTTCTGTTTGTGCCATGCTGCGTGTTTAGGGGGTGAAATCATCCCCTGAGGAAAATGAGGAATTTTCTTTTTCGTGGAATTTCTGAAGAACGGTGAGAGATGTCGAAAAGAAGTTTGAACAATAGTTGCATCTCTTTTGTTGTAACTACAAAGTTGAGTAAAAATAATTATCGAAAAATTTATACTTTTCAAGTTACCTTCACCAGCAATCCTTAATTCGATAATTATTTTTGGGCAGTTTTGTAGAAATAAAAAGGAGGTGCCATTTGTGTTTGAACTTCTTTTCGACATCTCTCACAGTTCTCGAGATATTACACGAAAAAGAAAATTCTGTATTTTCATCAAGGGGTGATTTCACCCGCTTAAATCAGACTATGGCATCAACAAAAAATTGGTTTGTCTTATAGATGAAATATTATCAAATATTGTAATTTAAAAGAGTTGAGATAATCTTAAAATTAATTCAATATCACAACTCACATATGAGTTATTGCTGATTTGAGTGAATTGCTGCATAAAAGAAGAGAATTTGTTTTTAAAGTGGTTTCAAGCCCCTATGTTTAAAGATCACCCCGCACTCTCAGTGTCAGGAAAAATAGAAATTTTATTTTAAAACGGAAATCTAAGCTATTATTGTCGACGAAGAAATAAAAAGTTACAGGCAGAAACATTTTGCTACCTTTTTCAATTTCTTTCGCCCAAAATTTCGGGGCAGCAAATTTTGGGCGAAAAAAAAATATATATATATATCTACAAATTCGCCCCTGCATCCCCAATTGAAGTTACAGAAACATTCCATCCTTAGTTCCAGAAGAATCTATCCCTTACAGTTTACAGGGTGTTCTGCCTAAAATAAATAAATTGTTTGTTTCTTTTACTTCCAGGATCGGCCGAGTCCTGGGACAAATTCTCGCGGCTAATACCAACGAATTCAGTGTACGAGCAACAAGAGAAGAATGCCTCTCCCTCGGCTAATAATCCAGGAGAGACGTTCTCGCGCTCCTTGGACGAGAATAATGTCATGGAGACGTCCAAGACTAATGAGAAAAATAGTGAGCACGAGGAGGTGGGGGAGGAAGAAGTTTACGAAGACGAGTACGAGACTGAATCGGATCCAAAAGTGAGATCCGATGATTCGGAGTTTTCTAAAATCACCGATGACACGGGCAGACGCGAAACCCCTTCGTCTCCCGTAAATTCCAAGATGGAAGACACGTCCAGGGATGAGGATTACGTCGAAGACTCATCGACGAATCCACACGACACGTATTATTATTATTACTACTACGACGATTATGAGAATAATAATCGTTCGCGGTACAAAGCCGTAGGTAAGATCCATTGAAATTTTTTATTAATATGTAAGCGAGATTAAGGTCAAATATATATTGCGTGGAACATTGGTGTTTTTGGAGTTGAAATTTCATTGAGCTTTGAGCATTACGTGAATTTTTACCACAGAATTAAGGGGATGTTCCGGTCTAGAGTCCAGCAAAATAGATGAGCTTTAGGAATTAATTAAAGGAAAATTACCACGGTTAAGTTAATGCGACCTTTTGCATTGTATTAAGGGTGTCTTAAACTATAGGAATATATTTTTCTATTTGTAATTAATCATTGCAAATGGCACTGGGGTGTCGTGGAAATCGAGACGTCCAAAAATTCATACAAAACAGTGGGACGTGTAACACCTAAGCCACTGGTATCAATTAAAAAACAATGCCAGATTATTAAAGGGCATGAAATTCCCTAGACCGGAACCACTCCTTAAAGGAGGGAGCCTGGTGTAACTATGCTGAAAATCGAGGCATTTTTCGGGAATTTTTTTTAAAGAAAGTGTTTAATTGATCTTTCTGAAACTTTCAGGATATTCTATTATCAGATTAAGGTAGATAAACAAAAATTTGTATTAAATAAGAGTAGCAAATAACGGAGTTATACGGGCTTATGTCCAGTCCGTTGGCGATGCAATTGTTCCACTGCCGGCAACGTAGCGTCTACTGTGTTCATCTAAAATCAAAAATCGAACAATTTTTGTTTAGTTTATGAGTGCACGCACAAATCGTATAAATTCATAACTTAAAAGATGCAAAATTGAACAAATGGCGGCCTCTTGAAAAAAAAGTTCACTTTTTCCAATGAAATTTTGCCTTAAATGTGTAAAAAAAGTTATTTATTTAAGTAATATCATTATACACATAGCTAAGTTCTGTGAAGAAAATGTTCACAAATATCCGTGCACAAGGTCAAGTCGATTGATTGAATATTTTTGGAATTACATTGTCCGCCAATTGTAAAACTGTCGTTTCGAGAAAAACGCATTTCAAGTTTTCTGGTAACCTGGTGCTCCGTAGCAAAACCGGCTTAAATATCCGCTTTAATTTTTCAAATTTCGTTTTGCGGCTTTGGGAGCATATTATCGTGATGTTCAACTATTGATTTATGCAAAAAAAAAATCGGTTTCTTCGCCCCGCTACACCAGACTTCCGCCTTAAGTTGAAGTCCTCTGTTCTCTTCGTCAACCTAACTTCGCTTTAAGTGCCGATTATCTTATGGTCCCCATTAATTAGCGTATCACTGCGAGTGTAGTTGTTAAGGGGACATACTTACCTTGCACGAGAATAATTAATTCACACCATACTATAGCTACACACGATATATTCCGCAAAATGAAATATAGACTAACAAGTATGATCACAGTTAATCAATCTTAGCTCGCACTGCACGCTGACAGCTAAACTACCGATACCGATCAGACATAGGGATCAGCTCCACAGGCGCGAGCCACGCATAGCCCACTTTTTCTCATTACATAACGCGACAGTGTCAAATAATTACAATCTTTATAAGCTCCCCATTACGCAAGCTGGTTTCATCACCCCCGTTGCGGAAACTGTCGTGCGTAGAGAAAGACACGCGACGATCCAACGCCACTTTGACGTACCTAGTCACCATTTAATCGTAATTATAAAAAAATAATTCTTGGAAACAACCCCCACAGCGAGCGCTGACACCCTCGACTACCCGGACGCAGAGGAGGAGGAGAGGGAAGCGGAGGAGGACAGGGAAAAGGAGAAAGAAGAAGCCACCCCGGTAAAAAAGGCAGAGGAAAGCGATGGCAATTCCTCCGAGGATGTAGAAAAGATCACAGACTCGCTTCCTGTCGCAAACGCCAGCATTACCTCGTCGGATCTCGTCGAGGAGGCGGACCTAGACACCGAAATCTCGGTTACGAACGGCGACGAGGGCTCCTCGATGGAGGGCAGCGACAAAACCTTCGCCTTCGTCGGGCCACCCAGAGCCAACTCTTCCATGGACGCTTCGATTTTAATCGGTGAGGCGGTGGTGTCCGTGGTGACCACGAAGAGCGTCGTCAACGGCACCATATCCGTCCCGACGACGCCCTCGCCGACCACCACCGAACAGGTAGCCGCGCCGCCGTCTTCGGCGTACGTGGCAACCACGGAGCAGCCCGTGACGGCGGTGACGACCGAGGACACGTCCAGGATATTGGCGTCGGTTCAGACCAGCCGCAGCATTTCCGGCGCGCGGTTCTTGCCGTTCCCCGTGATAGATCGCGTAGAGCCGATCAACCCTAACGGCGAGAAGAAGACGTCGCCGCCGCCGGAGTCCACGGAGAGCATCATCGACAAGCTGGACAGGGTACAGTCGGAGTTGTCCAGTGGCTTCCTGGTTGGTGGCTTCCGAACCGCTGGCAATGCTCCCCAGTTGGATGTGTTAGGCGATCGGGGTAATAACAGACGAAAGTTCACCACTACCGCTAAGACACCGGTGATCAGCAAATTCGTGCCGCGTCGTTATAACGATAAGAGGAACGATCATGCTACGCCGAGACCGCGGATAGAGACTACGCTGGATAGCCTGGAAGGGCTTCTGCCGCGAGATTACCTCGGCAAGACCTCTGCTACCACGACGTCTGCGCCCTCGAAGACTGGTTTCAGGTCTGTATCGCTTCGGTCTGTTTTGGCTTCTATTGCTATTATCTTCAAACAGGTTGTTAGTGTTAATTTAGAGCGCAAATCCTGCGAAGAAACCATTTGTGGTGATTGGTCGGTGGCTTTTATTCTTCACTTCCTTTCCTTGATCCCTGTAACTTATTATTGTTATCGAAGCAAAGAGGATGAAATAGAAGAATGATTTTAATAAATGTGTAAGAAATTTATTGATTCTGTTTAGATGGCCCACAAAGAGCACAACGCCAGAGGCAACGACAATCCAACTCACGACTACTACCCCGGCATCTACCACAAAGAAGGCTAAGAGCAACGTGCTTGTCCAAGACATCCGCGGCTTCTTACCCCCCGGATACAAATTGAGGAAAGAAGACGCGGCGACTACCGAGAGCTCTGTGTTAAGCGATATCCTTGCAAAGTCCCAGGTGGATATCTCGTCGCTGCTGCCACCCGATTACAACAAGAAGAAGAGCGAAGGGAACCCTGTCGTGAAGAGTGTGTCGACTGCGACGACGACAGAAAAAAGCATTGAAGCCTCAACCGAGAAGACACCGGCCGAGAAAACGATTCAGGATTTGTTCGCGAAAACCAAGTTCGATATTTCCGCCTTGTTGCCACGCGACTACGAGCAGAAGAATGTCAACATCAGTACGGAGGTTAAAGATGTTGCAGTGGAGATTAAGAATTCTCCTGCAACCACAGAGTCTGCTCCTTCGGCGACACCGAAACCTGGGGGTTTGAAAATTGTGTTTCCCAGCAGACCAGGTGGAAGGAAGCCTATTCATAAGATTACCACGCCACAAAGCCCGCGGGGCGACGCGGGCGTCTCAGTTACGCCGAAAATACAGAGGGGATGGCCGACCAGGTAGATTTGTTAAAGAGGGACTCCTATTTTTTGGTCTAGAAAAATAGGAAAATTGGGGATTTTTTTTTTTTAAGAAACTAGCGATTCGACTCGTCTGAAATTTGGACCATGTTTTTATGCATCTTTGAAGCAGATACAGTTTTTTTTTTATTAATTTTTAATAGTAAATGTAGGAGTTATGCATGATCCACCAGCACGCCGCGCAAAATTCGTCGCCCGCTGGTGTGCATGATATTTATCTTGCAGGTAATCTGAAAACGAAAAATGAAACGGCGTTTCACTTTATACATATGTAGCTTCAGTTTGGCGAACCAGAATAAAATAAAAAATTTACTGAGGAGAGAGGTTTCGAACTGAAAGGTCTGAACCTTTAATTTTTGCTATCTAATTCGGCGTCAATTTTCTTATGCAAACAAAAAAGCATATAACTTATCGGTATTCTGGTTCGTCAAACTGAAGCTACATGTGTATAAAGTAAAACGCCCATTCATTTTTCTGTATCCGATTACCTGGTAGATAAATATCATGCAAACCAGCGGACTATGAAATTTTTCGCGGCATGATAGTCGATCTATATTCGTTATTAAAAAGTAACAAAAATACCTGCAGCTTCTTCAATGAAGAATCGAATCACTAAGTAGTTTCTTACAAAAAAATCCCAAATTTTGCTAGGTTTTAAAAAATAGAATTTCCCTTTAAGCTGGTTTATGAATTTTAAGTTCGTGGTTCGAATTGAATTGAAATGCAAATTCCAGAGCCACTACAGAATTCACTGGATGGCCCACTCCGTCGACAACACCAATTTCGATAGAAAAATTACTGGAAGCAGCCCGAACAGCGACGATCTCCTCAATGAACGCATCACTTATCCCAATAACCACAACATCCAGCACCACAACTACGACAACCACGACGACCACGCCAAGACCTACCACTCCAGGAATCTGCGAGCAAGAATGTGAGGTTGCTGGAACCATAAGAATAATCGGCAACGCAACTTGGGTGCCAGAGTTGCTCGACCGAAATACTCAAGAATGGCAGAATCTTGCTAACGAAATCGAACAGGAGGTAGTACCCTTAGGAATCTGTAATAAATTTTGCTTCTTCAACTTACGCAAAGTCACATCCATTCACTTCTTTGTAGATGAACTTCATATTCTCGAAATCCTCCGTCCTAGCAAAGTGGTACAAGAAGATCAGAATCGATTCGTTCAGGTAACAATTGAAGACAACTGATTTATAACATAATCGTTGCAAAGAATAGCCGAGTGATTTGTAAACGTACAAATTACAGCCAGGGCAGTATACTCGTGGACTATTTCGTGGAGCTGGATAACCTGGAACAAAATGTGAACACTCAAGAGTTGAAAGTGATCTTCCACGACGCGTTACGCACATACAACACAAATAGATGGAACGACACGAATACTAAGAGCTCGATAAAGCTGGGCTCATTTGCAATTGACCCGAAGTACACGGACTTTGTGGGTATGTCACTCCATCCGGGAATGCTTGTCTCGTAAAATTCCTACAGCGTTGTCCAACGTGAGAAATGATTCTCTTTCAGTGATACCTAAAGTCACTACGCCTCAATACATCGAGAAGGACGATAGATTGATCCCACAATGGGCCATCGCTGTAATCGTGATCGGCGTCGGTGGATTAGTCTTTATCATTATATTTGGCGTTACAGTTGTGAGTATTACGCTGTTACAACAAGTCGAAATGTCGAGGTTGGTGGTCAATGTGGTGCCTTTTAATTTCCAGCTAATAAACCGTCACAACGCCTCGAAATTAAAACCATCTGTATCTGCGATTTACGAAGAGGAAGTGGCGAAGAATATGTCCAGTCACAGGTCCAGTGACTATTCAAAACCAGTGCATACGATTTGGACTGATCCGGACGTTTCTTGGAACGACAAGTCTTTCGAGTCGACCTCTAACAAGGTAAGATCTGAAAATGTTCCTGGACATAGCAAGCTTACTTGCAGCTGAGTACATTGTATGACAGCTTCTTTTATTCTAAAGGTGCTTGTCGAAAAATCATTTCAAGACAACAAGAAATACAATATGTACGATAGTTGGCGATCGGAATGGAATGGTTATTATTGTAATGGAGGATCCCACGCTAGTAGTAAATATGGCGGCTACGATAGTACAACAAATTTATCTAGCCGCCATCATCCCGATTATGACACGAATTTTTAAAGTTGACGGTAATAAAATAAAGTTTCTATCAACTTCGATTCTATCTAATTTATTCAGTGCCTTAAGTGAATATGACATAGATATTGCTTACAACAAATTCAAAGTATCGCATTATAAAACAATCGCGTACCGTGTATTACTTGAACGTTTTGAATTTACTACACTTATGTATAATATTCTGTATAGTTGTTATACGGAGCGAACAGTATCTTGTATTTTTTACCGCACAAAATTGTTACTGGCCGATTTTGGTCATTTTTACCGATTTCGTCGCGAGAAATTTTATTGTCTACTCTAGTCAAAGAAAAGAAACGACCAGTGGCGTAAAATAAATATTGAAAAACAATGACTCTGTAATATAAGCGTATTCACTCAGAATTGGAATTATCGTTATCTTCATTAAAAACGAAAAAGAATTTGTTGCGCTAATTTATTTACTACGCAGTAATTATCGTTATCTTCATTAAAAACGGAAAAGGATTTGTTGCGCTAATTTATTTACTTCTTTTACAGCTTAACGAACTGTCCAGTTGAGTAGAAAAATAGCCTCTTTAATAACGAGTATGTATAGGCATCGTGCATCTATTCATTGCCGTGTAAAAAAATATACAAATATGTACAGGATCAAAATAATTTACTTGGTAATGATAACAGTTCTGTTATCGGCGAAAGGTTTGTTTTCTCGCGGGGAGTTACATGGCGTTTTAGAATATTTAACACCTTTTGATATAGAAAGGAATGTCTGTAACGAAACGAAGATACTGTTTAAAGTCTCAAGCTTTCAAAAAAGTATAAAAATTGTATAAAACATTACCTGCTGGCTGGTTTACATATTGACAAATGATCTTGCGCGATTTCGAAGAATTCACCTACTCCGGGATCTGAATACAATGTTACTAAACAAAATCGTACAACTTCGAGTAATTTTATTCCTACTGAAATTCTCTTTAAAAATCATACCTGCTGAATTGGCAGTAACAAATTGAAACGGGACTTTCAATGCGGTGACAAGCGTAGATTTCGTTTCGCTGAAACTGACAATTTCTGTGGGATACTCTTTCAACATATTCAGAAAATCTTCGTGCAACTGTAGTAACTGCGGCGACTCTAAATAGAAAATAAGCGTTTCTTAAAGCACACTTAGAACGGATTTAAATGTCGCACTGTACAAAGTTTCGTGTACCTTCGCGAAGTTCTTGCACTTCAACGGACGGCCACACCAACATTTGTGCGGTTTGCGTTAAGACCGCCACGCGGGAGCCTCTATGGGGAGTACTATAAAATATTATACCCCGAGTATTTTTGCATATATTACTTTTATCGCCATTTTTCCATTCTGAAAGGATATTCGATCACGCGTTTAATTTTACCGCGTTGCGAACGGATGGATTCGTAAAGCGAGAACAACGTTCGATCGTATTGTAAGAGAGTGAAATTAACCAACCATCAACAAGCATCTTTTTTACTAGCAAACCACCCATTGAATGACATACCCATATCGTTGGTCGTTTTCCGATACCTGCGGTTAACAGTTTTTCGATATATTCTCCACTTCTCTCGCCCATAGTGGTCCTAAACAATGAAGGATTATAAATTACCGTTAAATCCATGAATTTTTAATAACCGTCATTGCATTCAGCTGCTCACTTTGCGCCTTCTATCGGGCACGAGGGAGTCCACATCGACAAATTCGTATCGTAATTTACTCCAATAACTCGAAGCGATGGAACATCCTCGGGTAACCAGTCTTTCGGCCAACACTGTGTCCTACATTTCCTGTCGCGGTCACATTTTTTTATGCAAATGTCGTCCCTGTAACGTTGAGTTCCTACGTACACAAACACTTTTAATAAAACGGACAATTTGAAGAAGAAAAAAACACTCTACCCGCTACAGAAATACGGTCCACGCGCTTTGCGATTAGTATTTTGGGGGCAATCGTCTAGAATTATTTCAAAATCTTCTCCTAGCCTATCCCACTCGCGTTTCCTCAAGTCGTAAGCTAAATCTTTCAGAAACTCCTGCGACTGTTCGCCTATCACGCTCGAAAGTGTGTCAGTTCCATTCTCCATCACGTAGGAATCTATAACGAATGTCATTGCTCAGGCTACTTTTAAATGTATTTAGTTAAGATATTAACGAACAATATTAAGATGGTATTCTGGTCCGACGAGGCGTTTTCGTCGCGTTATTTCGAAATTTGTTTACAAAGAACCCATAAATTTGATTATTATTTAGTTTATTGCTACATGCTTATTAATATTTGAACTATCTTTACAAATTTTGTCAATTAAAAAAAATTAAAATCAAACGCAGTTGACTGCATTAAAGTAATGCTGAATAAAAAAACAATGGGGTCACTGTGACCATTATTAGGCTCGTTCTAGTGATTAGAAACAAAAAATGTAAAGAGATTCTTTATTTGTATGCCTTCGGCTATCGTCCCTACCAGAATGATAAAAAAATATTGAAAATTAAGCAAATGTCGGTTTGAAAATTAAGTTTCGATTCTCGCAGAGTTTTTCAACTTTAAAGGTCTGTGAATGTTTAAAAACAAAATATTTTATCATAATTCTAGGGACGATAGCCACACGTGTGCTGATAATATATGCAAAACTTGGACTGAGTTAGTCCAGTCGATCTTGAAATATCATGGTCACCGATTCGAAAAACGTGGTTTCGAGAAAATCGCGTTTATAGTAAAGTTTACTCAACGTTCGAAGCCAAACTAATTGTAAGTTGTGACCTAATAGGAGAGTAACGGTCTCTTTGTAACCAAATGGTCAATTTTTGTGTTCTAAAAGGCACCCTGTAGATCTGTGCAAATATTACAAATTGGAAAAAAAAACTTTTGCCCACATATTACCCATATAATGTACCAGTAGAAAATGCAAAAAAAAAATCAATTTTTTTACCCGTCAGACCAGAATACCCCCTTAAGACACGTTAGTAAACACGTATCGCATCTTAAACTTATTAGACTAAAGCATCGTAAATCAGTTAGTCAGATTCACCTAGTAACGAACAAACTGTTTATTAATTGTAATACTAACAAACCTACAACCCCAAATGCAGACGTATCTGAATCCCTTTGCCTCCACGTTACAAACACACCGCCGAGGAGTCCATGCAGAAAGACAACGTCCAGCTTCGCGTTTGTTCTGGTTTTATGCAGCGGGTGGAGAAGGTAAATGCGTCTCGGATACTTGACGCCCTCATTTTCATCCATATCTAAATTTGCCAATGCCCGACTCGCCGGCGCTGACAGTCGTATGTCAGGACTACGAGACCACTCTACCAACGTGCCGATCCATCCTGACGGTGAAAAATAATTCTATTATAGCGCACAATATATCAAGTGTTACAAAACTAGAATTTAATTACCTGCTTGGAAAATGTTTTCTAAATAGTCCGAATGAAGGGAAATGTTAGAAATTATTTTCGCTAGTAATATACACATGTCAACGTTATCGCTGAAAACTTTCTTTACTATCATCAATACAGAAAGTCCGCCAGCATCCACGATATCTGAAAGTGGGAAGACGCATTAAGTAAAGAAGTTTGAAGCCGAGAGTAGATCTCGTACGTGGTTACTTTACTTTTGCTATATTTCTCGAGGCAGGAGTGGTGACACAATGCTTGAACGCAACTCTGCAGTAATTCTTGGTCCCATATTATGGCCGGCGCGGCGGCCAGTCCTAAGCTTGTTAAATCATGATCGAGTATCAGACCATCCTGTTTGTTTTATACTTTATAGATGATTAAGGTCTGCATAAAATAATCGATACGTCGGGGCTCTCAAAAGTTTTAAATAACATGTACTTACACGATGCGAATCTCTGAATTTTTTATTAAGAAACTGAGTAAGACACGGGTGTGTATTGTCGCATACTGTATTCAAATAGAGAAGCAAGACATGTACTTTTTCTATTACATCCTGAAAAGAATAGAATTTCTCATGGTGTATTATTCTAATAAACCGCTGCAATTGCGTCGCAAAATTCCATCGTACATACGTATAATTTATGCTGTACGTGGTAGTATGGCGGCTTTAAAAAAAATCTCGATTCGACGTTTGGCATCCTCGCAAGAGACACCGCTGTTCTAGCGTCCAGCATTTGCGCGATATGGTGGTAATGCCAATCTGCAATTTTTAACGACAGATTCCAGATACGTTCGCAACGGAAAGCTATCATGCGGTAAGTGAAAGAGTACCTTTTAAATATTTTAAGGAATTTAGAGTATACACAGCCTTCAGTCTCTCCGTTCTATCGCCGTGCTGCGCCATATGCAACAATTTATACGCCACGTTACGATTCAACGATTTCCACCATTTCATTATGATATCGCTGAACGAAGGTGATTGTTCCGGCAGAAATGATTGTAAATTTTCATTTTTCCGGAACATAAATACATCTGAAATTTCAATCGGTAGAATTGGATTCGACAAACGCGAGTTTGATAAATTTTAACGAACCATTGGAAGTCGATAACGCTAACGAAAAATAGCTGCGTTTGAGAAATACCTTTGTATCGGGGATCATCAATATAAATGTATTGTGCATGCATCTGCTCGAGATTCAATACATTGGTTGGCACAGTGGATCGTAAAATTTGTGATGCTTGACGTAGCTGATACAAAAACCAACAGCCACTGTGTCAAAAGCAGAGATCATTATGGCGAGTCGAATGAAAGCTTCGGAAGAATCATTTACCAATAACTAACCCCAGCACAACAATACAAATTCCAGTTGATTTCACATAGTATATATATTTTTTGTAAATCTGCATTCCCATCTTTACAAGGTGAATAATAGTTCTATTCTAGCACAACAGAAAAGTATATTTGCATAGTGTTGGTATCCCGAAGGGTATTTAAAAATACGTGTGCCAAATTAAGCGTTGGCAATATAGGTAGGCAATCGTTATATACGCTCATTGACATTCTTCAATGTTCATTGAATGTTATCTTTTCGCGATTAGTTTTGCCATGAACGTAGCATGTTACAGAGAAACGAAACATGTTTTTAAGGGTGCGTTCCACTTACGCCCAATAGTGATCCTCCAGGGAGTGATCGGAACATTTGGAACAACCTTATCGTCGCTGATTGGTTGCCGCCATTTGTGGTAAAAGCGGAAGTAACAGAAAGAAACTGTAAAAAAGAAAGAGACAGAAATAAGGATAGAAAGAGATAAACAATCAGCGGTAATTATTTAGAGGTTTTCTGTCTTCACCGATTTCAATGATTTTTGGATATGTTCTCGGCGACAAGATTCTGAACAACCTTCTCCTATACATGTTATCGCCATTCGACCTTCGTTTCCGAGATATTTGCGAAAAACTTCTGTTGATTTATTCCGACGCAACGCATTCCACTTTCCAACTTGTCCCGGGTATTAGTATTGGTTGGGGCTTGATTAGTGCGGGGGGCGCGCGGATGTGAGTTTTGTTGCGTATTTTAGCGGTGATTTTAAAATGAGAACGCGGGTTGGTGCCCGTCAGGAGGCTGCCACTCTCATTTGCGATTTTGGGACATAGTGATCCTCTAGAGAGTGATCGGAACAACGTATATCGTCGCTGATTGGTTGCTGCGATTTGGTTGCAAAAGCGGAAGTAGACAGAGAAAGAAATTGTAGAAAAGTAACAGACAGAAATACTGATAGAAAGAGACAGAAAAATTGATAGAAAGAGACAGAAATACTGATAGAAAGAGATAGAGTGAACGGTTAGGTTATGTTTATTTCCGGTTTTGCTCCAAATCTTGAAAAATGGCTACGGTTATACCGATCACTCCCTGGAGGATCACTATTGGGACAGTGTTTCGACTGACACCTAGGCAGTTCCAATTTTTTCGAACTAAAATTCAATATGGCCATGCACTAGTGTTTATGCTAAAAGGTATCGTATCGAACTGGAAACTCCCATTTGCTTATTATTTGAGACAGTCAGAGCAACAACGGAGCAAACCACATTAAAAAAAAAATTTTTTTTCTTATTTTATATGGTTAGTAGAGCCTATTGGAATACGTTATTGCTACTAATTCAATTTCGAAAAAAATGTCCATATTTCCCTCCGTCTTCGGGTGGTGGTGGAAACTCGGTGGAAGCGTGCTTTCCGTTACACAGCGGGGTGCCCACGTGGGAAGGCTCTACTCCGGGGATCGAGAAAACAACCCTTGAAGGAAATTTATTACTTCCTTAGCGTCGCCAACACTTCTGGAGTCAATCGACACTCGTAAAGACTAACAAAGGACAAGGCCTTCTCAAAAGATTACGTGACTTAGAAGAAACTCGCGATTCGTTTCGGGTCTATTAATTGAGACTCTGCCTAAGATCTTTCCCACGCATGCCACCCGCATCGTGTATCCTTAACAATATTCTTCTTGATCACACGCAAACATCTGCTTTCAAATTTCGCTCCTAATTTACCTATCGATTGTATACATTTCCGTGGCTACGTTCGCGTGGTCACGCAACAGTTTAGAGATTTGAACCAGAAACTTGTGCATGCCCGTCAACACCCTGACTCTGTTCGGCGGTGCCGGCACCGCCGGATATTAAGATGACTCTGGTTCTAAAACATAATTTTGTTTGCAAGGAAGAGGGTGCCTTCGAGAGCACTTATTGGGTGTGTGGGGACTCCCGTCAACACTCCATTCACATCGGTTTGCTGCCACGCACTGATCTAGTTCCAACCAATAATATAAATACCCAGGACAAGTTGGAAAGTGGAATGCGTTGCGTCGGAATAAGTCAAAAGAAGTTTTTCGCAAATATCTCGGAAACAAAGGTCGAGCGGCGGTAACATGTATAGGAAAAAGTTGTTCAGAATCATGTCCCCGACAACATATCCAAAAATCATTGAAATCGGTGAGGACAGAAAACTTCTAAATAATTACCGTTAATTATTTAAATTTACTCTTATTTAATAAATAAATTAAAAAACTTGCCAAATTTAATATTCACTTGTTTATCAAAAAACATGTCCTTTTGTTTATAATTTAAGGTCTGCTCTGCTTAATGAATTATTCTTTAAATGGCTGCAGTACATTGACTATACAAAGGTAGCATAATCATTAGTCTTTTTATTGGAGGCTTCTATGAATTAGTTGATGAAATATTTATTGTCTCTGGTATCAATAATTAATTTATGTAATATGAGCCGGAACATAAGCTGAACAATGACTTTAGCAAGAGCCCTCGACAAAATAGGAGTCGTACGGTACCAGAGACCCCAGGCATAGAATATTAAAATAACCAACGCGTAGGAATAGGTAACGCGGTAAGTGGGTCGAAAGGGAGCTCGCGCGCGAAAATTAAATAGGGATAGTTCGTGTTGCACCATAATAGAAGCCAAAAACGTGGCCAGGGCAGGAAACAAACGGCCGCGAAGGAGCCATAGGTTGGCAACGGAGGGGGAAGCGGGAATCCAAGACCTGAGGATGGGCAACCTGTGATGCCAGATCGGGGACGGGTTCCCTCGAGAATTTCCCCCACCTCGCGCACACTACGCCGAAGCTGCGTGTCCGTGAGTTGACTCCGAAGCGCCGAGCTCACCGACACGCTGCTCCGGCGTAGTATGCGCGAGGTGGGGGAAATTCTTGAGGGAACCCGTCCTCGATCTGGCATCACAGCGGGCAACCAAAGTAACATTGCGTCAGCCAGAGGACCTACATGATTGGCCAACTAGTGGGAAGAGGGGAACGAATAAGGGAACACCTAGAAGCGCGATGAAGGGGAACGAAGAGCAGCAGGAGAGTCGAACCGCCAAAACGCGTCACTTGCTACCAAACAGTCGCCAGTCCTACTTACAGCGAATTCGGTACCTCGCACTGACTCTGCACTGGTGCCAGAAAATTACTTGGATTGGTTGTTTCTGATAGAAACGAAGATAGCTCTATAAGAATCAACCAATCCAAGTCATTTTTTGGCACCAGTGCAAAGTCAGTGCGAGGTACCGAATTCGCTATTAGCGACCATACGGACACAAGTAATCGCAGTACAAATATCATAACGCACGCGTTGAAATACCAGGGCAGTTATAACAGCCATTTGAATAGTAAATAGGAGTGTAGAAGCTAGTGTAGTGGTGCATCGCACAACATAGTAGGGACGCTAACAAAGGAAACTCCCGAACCTGGAAGTTCGAGGAATTCTGAAACTTTGTGAGTGTGTGGGGGATTTCCTCCTGATTTCCCCAGACAGCGGGTTTTGTTTGCTGCCCAAATTCACTCTAAGAGGGTGTGATTGACCCCTGAATGTCCGGTTGTTTTCCGATTTTGTGGTATAACGCGTGAACTGTAAAATAATTTTTTTCCAAATGATGGATCTAATTAAAAGAAGTAACTTTTGTCTTGAAACTTTTTGGCTATCTCTTACAGTTCGCGGGTTATGACACAGAGTCGGAGGATGGCCGAGTTTTGGGGGGTTAATTTCACCCCCTTCGAGTGAATTTCAGCGGCGGGCAGGGGGTGCGATGTAGTCGGGGGGAGGTCCCCTACATGTTCGCGGGGTTTCGGAGTTTTTTGAATTTCCGGGTTCGGGATCTTCCCTTGTAAGACGCCTACAGGGGCACAAAGTGTTACGATCCTCGTAGGACAAAAACGACAACAGTGGACATCCCCGCAGAATACAGACACGCGCACACACGTCATCCTGTGCAGGGAATACAGAGCAACAAAATCCCCAGATCAACAGTGAGTTCAATACACAATATCTAACATACATACACCACACACTGTACAAACATCCGGTACTGAGCAAGACCATTCAATAAAATAGCCGACACGCCCGGACAATAGGACATACAACCCAGCGAGATAAAAACTAATTAAAACGAAACTGAAAGCCAGTCTAAATGCCGCGTAAAGCCGGGAATTCACCGGGAAGCTAGGCTAGGCAATGCTACGCGATGCTATGTTTTGGCGTAGCTTTTGGTGGAAACGGTTCCATTAGAATGTATGGAAGCTAATTTTTTTAAACCGTAGCATGGCATAGCATATGTAGCATTAGCATAGCTTGGCTTCGCGGTGGATTCCCGGCTTTACCTATCAAATAAACAGGGTCCGAACTCTACCGGACCCGGGATGGCCCGGTCAGCCTCCAACACAACGATTGCAGCCACCTCTCACGAGAGGCGGCCAGCACAACGATCCCTCTGTCCTTCCTGGCGGACTAGCGACGAGCGAGAACAAGGACCCTCAATGGGTCGCGATGTGCTTCACAGGCGGTGAACCATCGACACACTGAGACTGTCAACAAGACAGCAAAACAGACCTATCAAATAAACAGGGTCCGAACTCTACCGGACTCGGGATGGCCCGGTCAGCCTCCAACACAAAGATTGCAGCCACTTCTCAAGAGGGGTGGCCAGCCCAACGATCAAAGGATTAGCTGGACCTAGGGAATAAAATCAAATTGACATAAGAAATGATCCCGCGAGATCTATTGGTACAGGAAACGGCCAATTACCCGTATACCCGCTCGAGAATAAGTGTGTAGGGCTCTTTTCGCGAACTCGACAATCGCACGTCCTCCATGACAATGTTTACGTTCGTATCTCGGAACTGTCATAGATTCAGAGGATATATATTTATTTATTTCAAACAGTCATTATTCGATGTCCATTCTAACGTTCGGCTTCGAATTTGTGCTCACATCTTGTTTGTGCAGGCTGATTTTCAATGAAACATTCAGATTAACATGAGGATCCGTCGTAGAATTAATAAAAATTTCGTCGCGCGGCAACCGAATTGAGAGTGAAAAGTTTTCAAGGGTGCAGCGTAATAAGTTGGTTTATACATATTTCTATTGATTTATTTTATGCGATTGTAGAGAATATTTTGAAAAATGAATCCCGAAGGTGTTCCTACTATACTGCAAGAATTTGTGCAACCTCGTGTGATAAATCAAGAGATGCTTTTAAATTTGATAATCGAGCAAGGCCCAAAGGGAGAAGCGGTAAACTCTTCTTCGAAGATGGAATTGAATTGGACAAAACGAAAGAAATTCGAATTCAGTTTTTTAGTATGCAACATTGGCAGCCGCAAAATTATATTTCGTGGGATTGTACGCGTGCTTAATTAATTATATACATATGTCTGTTTCTAGATCCTACGCGAAGGCGGTCAGCCCAGAGGGGGGTTTTTTAGTGGGTATTTTTGCAATACGAGTCCCACATAACCCCGGCATTCCCGCCGGGGTATGCGTAAAAGCATTTTTCCCCCTCTATAAAAAAAAACAAACAAACAAACAAACAAATTGATTATGTACCTCTGGGTGATTCCAAATCTTGTGAGATTATAATTGTCTAATAATATAATCGAGTTAATAGAAAATCTGAATATCCTCGTCCATCTAAAAGAATTGGATCTTTCGTTCAATCGTATTAAAATAATGGAGAATTTGAATAATTTGACAAAATTGGAAATACTGCTTTTATACGATAACGAAATTCATACAGTAGAAGGCATAGATAGTCTGCACAAGCTTACCATTTTTAGCATTATAGACATAATAAATTGTCATAATAAATTGTCTTTTATTTACGAATGAAAAAATGTTATTTGAATACATATTTGAGTTATTACTTCAGATACTATATTTAAGGAAATTCAAGAAGTTAACTAACTTAAATGCAAGTGGAAATCCATGTTGCGAAGAAGCTGGATACTTGGATTATGTATTTGCATTTATTCCTCAATTAATTTATTACAGATATAAAATGAAAAAGGCTTTTTTCCAAATTTTCTAAGACTTTTTGTAAAAAAAGCCTTAGAAAAGCATTAGTAACTATAAAACTTATAATGAATTTATGTCAAGAATGTTTATATCATTTAACATTTAAGGATATGTGTGTCTTACTTTATAATTCAGGCGGGCTTTAAACACCTTGGAAGAAACAGAAGCTAAAGAAAAAGAGGAGTCAGATAAGCGGCAGAAATATGAGGAAAACCTAGCTTTTCTCACTACTGCATATGTGGAGCATCTTGACGACGATTACCTTTTCTGTCAAATGTTTGCGGACGATATAGGTTCGTATATTTATGTTCATTTGTAACAGCTATAAATAGTTGTAGATATAGGCAAAGGGTACACAAAATAATAAGAGAATTTCTTTCCATATAACATGCAATTCACAGGCACATTAATTTTATATTCAGAGGGTGTAGAATTATCTCTGATAAACGAGGATATGACAGCTGCGTATGACGAGCACGAGGAAAATTTTTGTGCGTTATGTCGAGAGCTTTGTGACGTAGGTTTGAAAGACCATGATAAGCGAATGAATGAGATACATCTCTACACAACGGCTGTAGCTGCGGGTAAAGAAATTTCACAAAATCAAGGCAGATTGTGAGTAACTTACCATGCAATATGATAGTATAAAAGTATAATATTAATGATTTTATTAACGCAATTGCAACTTTTATTCTTTATTTGAATCTCGATTGTTACAAATATTAAACACTTATTAAAGAAGTTAGTTGGCGATGTAGACAGTGGTATCGCTGGAAGAGGTGACTCGGAGAGCGCAGGAGATTTCTGAAGAATTCACTAATATGATAACTGACGCATGGACGTCATTGATGTCTACTGAAGTCGAACTACACGAGCAGATGGAAGTATGTGTTAGAGGGAAGGAATTCTGCATGAAAAAGTTAATCTAAGAAATTATTAATGACTGATTTGTTTAGCAAAGGATCTAAACGAAGTATTCAGACTTAATATGGGAGAATATGGTGGATTCTTTTATAACAGCTGCGCGAGGATATTTCTCACAATTACGAAATTGTGAGGCAGAATGGATTAATTCTGTACTTTCTCAGTGGCTTCGGAGACGACACAAAAGTGCCAAGTCATTTGGTAGATTTGTGTGGAGATAAAGATATTTTAAATCGCAATCTCTCTAACTCTCATGAGAAACATTTACAAGTATATATATATTTTATATATTCTTTTAATTGTACATATAATTTATCTAAAGAAGTTAAGTGTCTTTTTAATTACAGGTAATAAATGCTCGAGAAGATACCATGGTAAATCGATGAACAACTTGGCTTGAAGATCACACGGAGCAAATAGCAAAGTAAATTATTCATTCTATTATATATGATGTTCCCTAGCATAAGGGATTAAACTTTAAGGACGTATTTATTCTACTCACTGTGTTGATAAAGAGAAGTCATAAACATAAGTCCAAGTTTGTCTTTCAAACTTTCATATCAGAGGAAATCTTTTGCATGGAACATCAAGTGTGTAAACATGACTTT
Organism: Andrena bucephala; assembly: GCA_947577245.1. Classification (NCBI taxonomy): domain Eukaryota; kingdom Metazoa; phylum Arthropoda; class Insecta; order Hymenoptera; family Andrenidae; genus Andrena; species Andrena bucephala. The sequence continues at coordinate 17,120,148 of OX387717.1, read as the reverse complement.
AATCTGTTTGAGTATGATAGTTTAAGGGGGTATACCCGTTTGAACCCTCGGAAAATATGTACATTTTGTGGATTTTTTGAAAAGTCAACAGCTCGATGAAGATTTCCCGTTTTTTTTACTATCTTTACATAGTATTATGAACTACTTAAAAAAAAGTTTCAGTTAAAAAACTATCGTTTTTCGGAACTTATGGATACATATCCGAATGTCTCTCGATTTTAGACGCCTGTGTTATTTTAAACGGTGGTCCTGAAAAAAGCTGTATTATGTCGTGTCTGAAATCAAAATCAGTAAGATTTTCTTATAAAATATGTTAATAGCTATCGTCCTACGGGGCCGATTTTGAAAATTTTAAAAAATAAAAAAATGGTGAGAAATCAAAGGTAAAGTTAGATTTTTCTAAGAGAAAAGTCCACCCTTTTTTCTTTATAAACAATAAACGGGGAATCAAAATAAAAAAAAAACCTCGTAGGACGATGTTGAATCTTATTACGATTCTGCATGCAAAATTGGAAGTGAATTGGTTGAACGTAACGCGAGTTTTTAGGGCCACCGTAATGAAAAATATAGTTCCGCTGTGATCGGTCGAGCCGCCGCTCCGTGCTACCCGGGTTGTTTACTCAAATGCCTATAACTTTGTCAATCTACCGAATTTTTACATCGTACTTGATTTATAATATTCCCAAAACATCAATCTATGAAAATATGTAAAAAGAAAAAATCCGATTTTTGACACTTTCAAACGGTTATACCCCCTTAAATGTAAACAATAATAGTTAGGTACCAGGTAACAAGAAGAATGACAATATTAGTTTACAATTAGTCACTATATCATGACATTCGTGCTGCTTGGACTTTAAACGGCTTGATGTATTCATGTTGAAGTATCAAATGGTTTGTCTGTGGAACGTGAGTTGATAACGAAGGTCTTTGCTATAATATAAACGGTTGTCAAATGATTTGAGAAACTGAAGGAATATTCCCACATCTTTGGCAATCTATGAGGCGCGTATAACTTGAGAAACTCTAACTTGAAAACACAGTATTTGCGGATTTATATTTGGATGATCGTTTCAAATCAATTCAATGAATAGAATACGCTACTAAAGTTTGAAATCTTTATTTAAGTAGTATACTGCGCATTTAATACAAACTTTAGAATATTATTTTGATTTAACAGAGACGTAAGTGACAGAAATAATCAACGATTATTAGAAGTATCACACTTTGCGGATTGTCAACAAACAGAATTTCATTCGCATCAATTATTAAAGCAATTAAACATAAATGTTGATGATATGGAAGTGATCAATGCTCTTGATGATTAAAATTTTCTAGAGCAACAAGGATATGGAATAATATGAAAATAAGAACTTAAATGCAATTATGATTTATTAAAAAATATTAACTGTAACAATATATTTAGATAAAATATATAGTTTTAAAATATTTGTAAGAAAATATAAAATTTTTATACTAGTACATACACAATAAAGAAATTGTAATATATTCAATAACAGTTATCATTTGTGTTTCAAGGATTCAATATATAATTTAAGGCCAACTTGCACTTTTGGTAATTGAGCAAATCCCACAAAATCAGCGACATCCGACTCCCGATTATCTTTTAACCAATGCAAATTATGTTTTCGTAAACTGAGCTTTGTTGCACTTCGCCCTAGAACTACAACAACATTTCGGAAGGTAAATAACTCACGTTTATTTATTCTGTAAATGATTAAACAAACACTGAACTTACAAGCTACGTTTTTGAAACCATTTATGTAGCCTTCACACTTTTTGACCGCATCAGCCTTATCAGCAGCTAATTCGTCTACAAGTCCGATCGCTAATGCTTCCTTTGGAGGGAATAACGAACCCCTAAATTTATATTAATCAATCAATCAAAGATGTTACCTTTAAGCTTAAAGAGCTTTATTATATATTTATCAATAATGAGTTACCTTAAGAGAGCTAATTCAGCTTTTCGATATCCTATTGTATCAATAAGCATGAATTTAAACCACGTCGGAACCGCAAGCCCCAAACGCGCTTCATTTAGTCCTATAGTATTCTTTCCATCGGTCAGAACTCTGTATTCACAAGAAAGGGCTAATGCGCATCCTCCGGCAGGACTAGCACCCTTTAAAAATATGTTACTAATATCGGTGGTTTACTTTAGTTATGCTAACTATTTTACTAATAATGCACGAAGCAATACATTAATAGCAGCTGCGACTGGTATTCCCAAGCTGTATAAAGTTAACCATGTATCTTGCAATGTCTGCCAATAATCTGTGAGCTGTTTCTCATTCCGATTGTACATCTCCATTATATCAAGTCCAGCTGAGAAGACAGCAGGCAATGAAGACGTTATTATAACGCCTCTGCTATTATTTCTCTGTACATCCATTAAAGACGAGTTCAAGGCACTCAATAGTTGTTTACTTAAAATATTTACAGGAGGGTTCGCCATGGATATCGTAGTAATTCCTGCCAGGCACAATACAAATCCATCGTTAACAAGGAAGCAAATACCACAATCTCCATAATTATACGTTTACCTGTACTATCATTTTGCGTGATTTCGACAAGTTTCGAATTTGTCGCGTATCTTTTACATAAAGAGACTTGTATTCGAGCGGAACTGCGTCTTATCGCGAACATGTTTAATCGAATGGAAATTGAAGTATGAAGAAAAATATCTCTATAAAATCAAAGAATATTTATTATATGTAGGGTATAGGACCCAATTACTGCCACCTACTCGATTACTGTTACCCTCAGCTGTTTTTACTTAAACTAACGAATAAATCTTGTGAAATGATGCATAAAAAAGATTAAGCATATGTTGCGGGGCCGGCTGGGAATTCTTGTGGATTGCGGGACTTTCCGTTAGGTCCGATGTTCGTGGAGCCCTGAAGGATTCTGCTCGCGAACGCGTGATATTAAACGAACGAAATGTTTTATAACGAATAACTTTGAACACAATAAAACTGAATAAAACTTATTAAACTGAACTGAAATAAATTATCAAACGATTCGGAACTATTAGGAACAAGAAGCACAACAAAGATATTTTAAGATTGATCAGAGCTGAATTTTATTGAGACACGTCAAGAGCGTAACAACGTCGGTGATTGAATGCGAGGCGAAGAAACAAACTCCTTCGTACATTCCTCTTTTTATAAATAAAAATGGTTTATCTTTTCGAGCGTTTAGGGAGGAGATGAAGACTAATATCTAATGTTGCAAAATTCATCCTTAACTCGTTTCTAATAAATTCTATTTATTTACTTCAAACTTCGCGCTTTAAGAGCTTACGTTAAACGCCGCTAGAGCGAGGATCGCAACTCGCAACACCTCCCCCCTTATACAAAAGGTTTTCTCTATGAGAACAGCTTTCTAAAGTTAAAGTTAAATAAAGGTTCCAACATGGATTATCGCATCGTCCCAAGCATCATTTCTGAGTTTCCTTCTTCCCACATTACCACAGTAGCCGAGCTACCCGGTCCACCCGGGTTCCCATAGAAAGGTAAGTCAAAGGGCCCAGCAGATTACTTGGCACGTTACAGGCAATTTACATTTTGGCGGTACACGATTTAAATTTCCAGTGACAAGAATACATCTTAAATAATACATCTCAAATTTATCCTTTATTAAACGGCTAAATTTTAAACGGTTACTAAGAGTCCATTCTAATAAAACCCAACTTAAGTTTATCTATGTGAACTATCTCTACTTTATTAACCCTTATTTTAATTTCGGCTGTGAGATCGTTAAATACACTAATCAGTTTGTATGGCTCACTCTATGTGGAGTCAAACTTGAATACTTTTGTGTCAAATATTCCGATTTGGGAGGGATACGAGGAACAAGAATTTCCCGAAGCTAAATACGTGAACTGTTCTAGATTTTAGTGTATGTACTGCCGAAACAAGTACGAGAAGGATCTGGACCTATTGGACTGAATTATGCAGGCGTACGAAAAGAGGGGCAAGGCTCCTAGTGTGATTTAAACGGAACATCGAATAAGTTTAAATTATTTGAACGAGAACATTCACCGAGAGGTTCAAAGGTATTCAATTTTCAGTTTTGCCTTTAATAACAATGAGCCTTCCCGACTCAATACCAGTAAGGTCATAGATAACATTAGTGTTCACTAATTCACTGGAATTTATACTGTTTGGTTTTATTATATTGAGTTGCGAGCCAGTGTCAATGAGAAAATTAGCGAAACTCTTTTGAAAACAGTTGTGCAATAGTTTAATTACTGCTAGATGACTGGACCCTTTCACTTGGATTTGGAAGCAAGCCCACTGGATTTGCAATCAGTAGTTCACTCCGTGTTACGCTTTTTCGCGGAGTCGATTTTGAGTTTAAATTATTATTCCAACGAGAACATTCGCTGCGAGGTTGATAAGTATTGTAATTTCGCCTTTTAAAACAACTAGTTTCCACATGACCACTTTCCTTACAAAATCCGCATCTAATTTCTGCGCGATTCATAAAACTCGTTTCATTTCTTTTGGCAGATGGACACTGGTAACCGAGATGGCCGGTCTGATGACATTGGAAACATTTGCGGTCCTCACGATCGGTAAAATTAACTTTAAAGATTTTTGCGCTCTGAATGAACGATTTTGAATGCTCAACGAATTCAGCGTTCAAATTACTCGTGATACCTATAGCGGACTCGAGATTTGGTCAACTTTTGTTGTCGTTTTCTCTGTTCAGGTAGAATCGAATGGTGTCGTTAGAGATTCCTTTAATAAAGCTGATCATTGCAGTATTCTTCAGTAAATCGTTAACTCCTACCAGTTGTTCCGTATTGTAAGAATCTTTGGCGGTTTCTAGTGCGCCATTTAATATCTCACTCACCCTCGTCCCGAATACGTCTACCGGTTCGTTAATATTTTGGTGCAATTGCATCAGTTGTGAATTTAGACTATGGACGCTGAATGACTGAATGTAAAACTTTTTTAGAAGTGCAAATAGTTCGTCTAATGTCTCGGGTTCTTTGCTATTGGACAATAATAATTTTGCGTGCCCTTCAATCTTGATCCGAATTAAAAAGAGTAGGTTTTCGCGATCTTCGGGCTTAACCTTTGAATTTAATACTCTACACTGTTTAATGAAATGGGTTAAAGAGCTAGATTTCCCGTCAAATTTAGGGATCGAATCGTTTATTAATTTTAAAGAAAGAAAAGGTTTGGACGGAACAGAATTTTGTTGCACGGTGAAATTTGCAAAATTGGGTTGAGCATTCAATTCAGAACAGCCTATGGCCGGGCGATTTATTCGGGTCGGTGTAAGGTTCAAATCCTGGGGTTGCGCCGTGTTAATTCGAGACTCGCAAACGATCGGAGCGGCCACGGTTGGGGAAGGAATTGATTGTTTAATCGGTTCGGTAGAATTGACAGGGGTGCTCGTTTGCGTCAATGAGAAACTAATTTCTTGGGATCGCGGACTATTTTCGAGACTATCCGAGCGCATTGTCTCTGTGTATATGTCTTCCACTTCGAATTCTCGTAATTTACTTAGACGAAGTAATCGCCTTTTCCTAAATTTTAACATTTTTCTAGGGTTTCGGAACATTTCGGCAATATAAGATTAATTTCGAATCGAAAATTTTTAACGAACGGACGAATAACAAATTGAACGATTAAACAGTAACGAATGGACGAATAACAAATTGAACGATTAAACAGTAATTCGTATTTCTTACAGGGGTATTGAACAATGAAGTCCTGGTCCAGGCGTCGCTGTCTCCACGAGTGTGCGTGACCTTGGGGGGGGGGGGGGGGAAGAATTGCTGCGTGGCCGCCCAAAGCTACCCTCCTCCGATATTCATCCACGTTCCTGGGGAAACCACGCCAAAACCCAGGAAAGAGGGGCTGCACCCGCGAGGACTTCTTGATGCACGTCCACGAGCCGACAAAAGAATCATCCCACCGCTGTCACCAGTTTTGTTGCGGGGCCGGCTGGGAATTCTTGTGTATTGCGGGACTTTCTGTTAGGTCCGGTGTCCGTGGAGCCCTGAAGGACTCTGCTCGAGAACGCGTGAAATAAAACGAACGAAATGTTTTGTACCGAATAACTTGGAACACAATAAAACTCAATAAAACTTATTAAACTGAACTGAAGTAAATTATCAAACGATTCGGAACTATTAGGAACAAAAAACACAACAAAGATATTTTAAGATTGATCAGAGCTGGATTTTATTGAGACACGTCAAGAGCGTAACAACGTCTGTGATTGAATGCGAGGCGAAGAAACAAGCTCCTTCGTACGTTCCTCTTTTTATAAATAAAAATGGTTTATGTTTTCGAGCGTTTAGGGAGGAGGCGAAGACTAATATCTAATGTTGCAAAGTTCATCCTTAACTCGTTTCTAATTAATTAAATTTATTTACCTCAAATTTCGCGCTTTAAGAGCTTACGTTAAACGCCGCTAGAGCGAGGATTGCAACTCGCAACACATACAATTGAAACTGTTATTTATACGATTCAAACGGGGCAGTACTTAATTTTTTCTTCGGTAATTTGGATAAAACGATGAAAAATTTTAAGGGGGGGTTCTGCCTTGTGGGACCGAAAAAGTAGGTGATATTTGCGAATTTTATATAAAAAAACTTTTGAACGGATTTATTTGAAATTTGTCAGGTTGTTTTATTGTACTTTTAAGTATTATTTCAAATTTTTATGAGGCTATACAATAAAAATGTGCGTGTGTAGAGCGTCGATTGCAGAACGTCGAAAAAAAAACAGCTCGTGCTGGCGTTGAAGGAAAGTGTCCTATAGTTTATCTGAAACACAAGAAGGAAAAGGGATTCTTAATCTGCATGAACATCGCTATCTATGGAACTAGAACAATTCAGAAAAATGAAAAATTGTTAAAGTGGCTGCCTTTTGAAAAAAAAGTTCGAATTTCGTCAAAAAATCGCAAGGAATTATTTAAATAAAAAAAGAACGGTAACAGATACAGCCATAATCCTAGTTCCATAGATAGCCATGTTCATGCAGATTAAGAATCCCTTTTCCTTCTTGCGTTTCAGATAAACCATAGGACACTTTCCATCAACGTCAGCACGAGCCGTTTTTTTTTCAACGTTCTGCAATCAACGATATATACACGCACATTTTTTTTGTATAGCCTCATAAAAATTTGTAATAATACTTAAAAGTACAATAAAACAACTTGCCACATTTCAAATAAATATGTTCCACAGATTTTTTTACAAAAATTTCGCAAATATCACCTACTTTTTCGGTCTCACAAGGCAGAACCCCCCCTTAAGCGGATATTAGGAGAGCGAAAACGATGACTTCCTTACTAGCGAAAGAGAAAACAAGGTGTTAAAGAAAATGCTGTAATTGTAATATTTAAGCTATTAACATAACAAAATATAATGTTTTAAATAATATACGCATCGTAGAAAATAATAAAGATCCGAATTCAACGATTCATTAAGTCTTTTTACTTATTAATTGGGTAACTGTGATTGGTACAAACATGAGACGACATAACCTTAAAATGAGATAAACATTATTAGGTTAGTTGGCAGTAATTGGGGTGTCAGTAATTCAGTCAAATACATTTGAAGGATGTCAGTAATAGATCCCGAAATATATTTTTGAAATTGATGAATTTATCATAAAAATCGAAGTTTTAAGATCCACCAAATCTTTTTCATGAAGTAAACATATTAAAAAATAATAAATAACAAGAACAACAAATACTTTTAGTCTATAAGTACAAAACTATAAGATAATGTCAGCGTCGACAACTGTCAGTAATTGGGTCCTTTACCCTATATGAAGTTTTAAACATATCATTGATTGAGTATATAGGTATTATTATAAAATATTAGGAACACACATGACATAAGGAACTGTTTACGGTTTTCTCCTGTAATGCTATTGCTACGGATGAAAATAATATTATTCCAACAAAAGAGAAAAAAGTCATTCAAACCAGTAGATATATTTGTAATAATGGAACGGACCGGAATGGAACAGAATGGATCGCGGGCAGGTGCTAATATGGCGGCTATTCTGCTTTATAGTTTCGTGACATCGCCCTTTATCTTAACATTTTTTTAAAGCACGTTGCAAAGGTTCAGTCACTGGACGGCAGAAAAAACAATGTCTTAAATGGGCCCGGTTATGTTTGGAAAATAAGTTAACTAGCAAAATGTCAACCAGATCGCAACTTACGAAAGATTTAAACGGTTTGTCTTGGTCTGAATGTTTACGTTCGTATCTCGGAACTGTCATAGATTCAGAGGATATATATTTATTTATTTCAAACAGTCATTATTCGATAAAGCCTACAAAAATTCCGATAGCTACGTCCTTTTAATTCGTATTGCATGCAAATTTGGTTATGACACAATTTTATAAATATTCCTGTTAGTTTCCGTGGACTTTCCGTTGCGGTACATTGGATACAGCCTTTTATAAATTATTCATTCTTTGTAGAATCGGTGAAAGCATTACTCGGCAAGCATGTCAAAATATTATTGAAGAACGTCGTGAAATTGGAAACAAAGCAGGATAAACAGGAAAACCGTGTTCTAGTAAGTAATGAATAAAATGTTAACAGTCCTTCGAATAACAATATTTTTAATGCTGTTTCTAAACTGTACGTTAACACGATTGTATATTTTAAAAAATTCAAGGTTTTTTCACCATGTCGCCTGTTTCTTTTAACGGCCAAAGTACCCACAAGGGTAAGATGGATGATTGTTTCTAGTATTGATCGTAGATAAGACTGGACGATCGGTTTGTTAATCGTGTATTAATTTACAGATCGACTGCCATTTCCATTACTTAGAAATAACATCTATAGAATCGAAAAGAGCGAATCAGTTGTCTTTAACTGTCGGAGAAAGATATTACAATTTTACTACTACAGGAGCAGGTGCAGATACTGCAGAGGTAGATGCAATGATCGAGGCCTTACACACTGCAATTCGAAACATCTTTCCCACTGTACCGTTAAAGTACGCATTCACTTCTTTATTACGAATTTAATTTAATGTTTCTTACCTTAGAATTTATATTAATACGGCATTAACGATGTAATTCTTTTCGCAGTTATATTATAAGGAAGATAGAAGTAATACCTGCTAGTAGATTGCAGAGTATAAGAGGTAGCGAGTTAGCTAGGAGTACAGAAGCGACAAGACATACAGGACCGTGCGGTGGGTTTTCAACCCAATACGCGTGCATGTGCGATTTACACGGTGTGCCGTATAGAGAAGAAGTTGCCTGGGTAATATTCTTAAAGGATATGAAACTTAATATAGTGCTATTGTGGCTGTGATTTTATTGAAGGAGGTATCAATTTTTAGGATGTTGATACAATATACCTCTCTCACGACACAAGGGAATTAAATTTAAGAGATTTTGATCATTTAGATCAAAAAGATTTGGTGCCAATTATTTCTGCCTTGGAATATAACACTTGGTTCACGAAACTAAGAGCATCGCATCTTAAATTAAGTCACGAACCTTTGGAAAGATTGTTACACGTTATGCGCAGATCTCTTTCTATTCAGGAACTTTATTTAGACAATCTTGGAATCAAGTGGTAAAGTCAATGGTCGCAGAAATATTAACGAAAGTAATCTTAGTTTCGAAAGATTGACGAATGATTTGTTTTTCAGGGACTTCGCGCACAAACTATCATTAGCTCTAATTTCTAATGCTAATACAATGTTGCAAACTATTGATCTTTCGTATAACACAATCGAAGATAAAGGCAAGTGTTGGCTATTGAAAGTTTACATTTTGTAATCGTTGTGCTTCTCCCTAGTAGGTCCGCGCGATGTCTTCAATTTTTCTTTCGTTAGTCATTTTCTAAAACTCTAAATGTATCCCAATACAATTTTTTTTTATATTTTTGTAGGAGTCTCTAGCTTGTGTGGGATAATTGCCAAGTTAATGCAAGGTGTGCAAATAACCATTACTACTTCCGCTCGCTACTATTAGTGCCTTTTATTTACGTTGCTCCTTATCCTTTCATATTTAAGAGTACAATCCTTCATTTACAATTGTAGTATTCTTTTCCAGAAGGAATGTAAAAAGTATTATTAGCTACTCTGCTATTATGTATATATAACATTGTATATTGTATTGTAGTTAATCTAACATAAATATCAGTGACTAGTTGAATGAGTTGGAGCAATAAATAGACACTTTAATTAATAGCATTACTTATGATGATATCGTTTTTAAGGAGGTGCACATTTAAGCGGACCTATCGGAAAGTTACCTAAGGGCTTACAGAAATTAAATTTAGCACATTGCGGACTAACAGGAAAAGGAATAAGTCAAATTGCACATGCACTGAGTTTAAATAGAAGCATGCCAACTAGTTTGCAATATTTGAATCTTTCAGGAAACTGTTTAAAAGACGACATCAATGTAAGCCCCCTATTCAAAACTGCAGGATTTAATATAACAATTAAATGCAAGTAGTAACTCTGAATGAATCGTTTATAACATGAGTATTAATCAATTACAGAATCTGTGCAATTTCCTGGCACAACCGAATAGCCTAACTCATTTAGATCTAAGTGGTACAGATACTACGCTAGAATGTGTAAGTATTTCTTCGACTTTGCCTACGAGGAGCTCCAACGTTACAAATATGCACCGTTACATTTCGCCTTTATCTTATTCAGCTGTTTGGTGCTTTACTACGGGGTTGTGCAACTAATCTAGTCCATTTAAATGTTGCTCGCAACTCTTTTTCAAGCAAAAAGACCAAAGAAATACCTCCCAGCTTTAAGCAGTTCTTTACAGCTACACTTTCGTTAAAGTACTTAAATATATCATCCTGCAAATTACCACTGGAAGCGTTGAAGCACTTATTACTCGGCTTGGCATGCAACGAAAGCACAGTCGGCTTAGAACTCGATATGAGCGGAAACAATTTGGGCTCCATGGGTGCTCATGTGCTCGAGTCTTGCATACATGGCGTACGTTGCATAGCATCGTTGGACATTTCAGACAGCAGTACGTATATGTTCTACGATAGGGAATTGTTACTTTAAAAGACCCTGAAATCTATGACTCTACTTTACTTTTTATAGATATGGATGTTGATCTGGCGCAAGTAATAACTGCGATAGGGAAGAACAAGTCTATAAAGCAATTGTATATGGGTCGTAACACTGTTAGTATGAAAAGCAAGCATATTGCTATCGTAATGGACGCCCTTGTGCAAATGCTTCAAGAAGACGATTGCGTTTTGCAAGCATTACATTTACCAGATTCCCGATTGAAGTCCGATCTTTACAATCTTATTAATGCCCTCGGTAGTAATACGTGTCTTCATACTTTAGATATTAGTGGTAACCAGATCGGAGACCCCGGTGCAAGATTGTTAGCGAAGGCACTACAAATTAACAATCATTTGAGGACCATTATTTACGATAAAAATAACATTACACTCCAGGGTTACGCGGATATTGTTCACGCTTTAGAGAAGTATGTTTATTCTTCGTATTAATACCGTAGAATAAGCTAGTGTTCTCCAAGACGTAGAAAATTGTACAGCTTATATTTTCTAAATTCGTAGGAATTGTAGCGTGAGGCACATGCCGTTCCCAATTTACGATCTGCAGCCTTGCATGAAAACTTCCGCTGAGAAAACTGAGCAATTAGCGAAAAAGATACAAGATTTATTGCAAAGAAACGTTACACCCTGCAAATACAGTCACGGACAAGCATTCAGACTGCAACAAGGATTTTTACTAAGCTCTACGCAACAAATGGTAGACAGGCTTGTTGTTCAAACTCAAGACACTATCAAGGCTATCGCCGCAGAGAGCTGTGATGCTAACAATGACATTAATTACGCGACTGGACTTATACAAGACGCGGACAATTCGAAGCAGGTATAGGAAACTGAATATAAACGAACCCGGAGCGTAACTTTACGAAAGTAATATTTGCAGCTACTTCCGAGGTTGCACGAAGTTCTTCAGCGGCGTGACGAAAATAACCCGATTGAATTGAAGCTACACGATATGGCAAACGAACTTCACAAAGTTGTAACCATGTATTTACAGGTACATAATTTATAGTTCAATATTCACTGTTATTACTTGCTACGTAATAATAAATGTAAACTGCTTCGGTCCGAATGTAGGATTCTTTAGACGCTATGATAAAATGTGCAAACGATCAGTGCCCTACGATACTCTCGCAAACAGTATTCAAGGGAGATGAAAGCGAATCAGTTGCAGTGGAAGACGATTTACGTAACAGTTGCAAAGAAAAAAATCAGATCAGTAGCGAATTCATACATACTACTATTACAGAGCAAGCTGGCGCAGACATTGTCAACAGAGTCAAGTACGAGTCTGAATTATTTGTTAATGTACAAATTAATGTCGAATTAATAAATGAAACATTCTTTTATAGCGAATTAAATTTAGCTGTCGCTGCACACGTGTCTGACAGAATAACAGATGAAGTAATCGAATCATTGTCAAGAAGTTACAAAAATTTGGTAGGTACAGTATATATTGTATATGTATAATAGCGGTTTGAGGGGGCAGACCACTGTAACGGTACGAAATGTAAGGATGTTTTCGAGAATTTATTTCGACCAAACAACGCAAGTAAATCAATGTATTGCTTAGTATAGTTAATAATGTACATATCGAAGGGAAGGGAAATTTTTTTTGCAAACAAATTCATAAATCCGTTTCCTGGATACTCTTCGTCAAAATGTGCGCTGCGGCAAAATCGTGCTTGTCGCGTTGACAGTGCCAGGCCATATGGTTAATCCGAATTCAAAAAGACAAAAATATTTGGAAACTAGAAGCCTACCTCTACCACATGACGATAAAAAAAGTCAGAATCGAAAAAAATTACAAAATAACGGTCCACTGAAAAAAATCATGTTTTCGGGGTACAAAACTGGGGAAATGTTGATAAAAAAAAATAGAAGCAGGTCGTTAATTGAAAAAAACTAATCGTCATGTAATAGCGACGGGTTTTTCGTACAATAAATGCCCTTGCTCATGTCAATTGGATGTGTAGCTTTCTCTGTAGACTGTCAACGCGGTTGAAAAATGTCATTCTGAGGAAAACGCGTTCGAAGTTCCGCTCGACTCAGTCGCGGGCTTGACACCGCTTCACGGAAAATACTATATCTCCATCAATTTTGCGAATTTCCTCATCAAATTTGGAGAGAGTATTCTTGAAACATACGTCTTTCAGAAAATGTGAAAAAGAAAAATCGATTTTCCGATTTTTACACTGATCTGCCACCTTAAGCTACGGGACAGTTTTGTAACTATTATACGAATATTTTTAGATTGGTGATTGCGATAGCAGAACACGAAGTAGCACACCAGACGTATTGAGGCCTAGTGCTGGCTCAATGAGTAGTGGAAGCGTCATAGGTGTTACAAGTACAGTAGGTATATCGACAGCATTACCCATTGGTAGAACTAGTCTCGCTTCAGAAGATGATTGCCCACCCGAACCTTATTCGCTAGTAAATTCTATTGGTCCATGTTCTACTGATCAATCGCCAATGGTGAGTAAACACAAATTTCTACATACAGATTTGATCTGTACATACGCGACATTAATGGTTACTATAGAGTAACTACGATGCAATGCTTTCATGTCTGTCTAGAAATTGGATTATTTAAATCTTGTAAGTACAGTTAAATATACATGCACTCATCATTTCAATTTTCAATGATATTTCAGAACATGATACTCGAATATTTAAACTGCAGTTATGTAACATTAACAATTATTTTATGCTTAGGCTACGCCGCACCTGTCGAATAAACGTAAAAGTTTGCACGGAAGGAAATTACGACCTAAATCAGTAGTTGATTCTGTTGAAGGACTTTCCGCCGACGACATTCCGGATCTACTACCATCATTGCCGAAAAGCCAAGCGGAAGGTTAATACTCTTTTAACACGTGCTTATAAATGTGATAAATTTATAATCCTTTTAATTGATTAATGTATTCTTCAGCCATTTCAGAAACAGAACATTCTTTAACAGAATCGCTAGATTCTGTTTCGGAATTACCCAATACTGTGGGTCAACAATTGCAACATTTAGTAAAATCTAGACCTCGCAGAACAAAAACCAGAGCGCCTACAAGACCAATGCTGAGACCCGATCAGCCAGTCGATGGTCTAGCCCTTGGGGAGGGTCTCGATGTATTCTTTCGACCAACTACACCGACAACTCCTCTTATATCTCCAACGAGTGACGATAGGTACGGCGTATTATTATAGAAATGCGATTGATAACACTTCAACATAAATCATGGTTCGTTAATCCTTTCTGTTCTTATGAAACCGTAGCTCTCTGCATACATTTCCAACCGATGGTAGCCCAAATCTGTCTCTTGCAAGTCACAAGAGTATTCCACCAGACATGGACAAGAAACCAGGGTGCAGTTCTCCAATGTTAAAAACGCTTCTCGAGCCTGCACCACGATCACGGTCCAGTGATAATTTGGAGAAGTTTTCTCCCCTCGTCGGTAGGAGATCTCAAGGTGATTCACCATTAACTGCATCCCCATTAGCTCGACGGAACACGACCGATAACGCTCAGAATCACGAAAGAATTGTTGAGAAATCGGATAGTAATAAAGACATAAGTAGTAGCGTCGGTAATTCTGCCGACATCTCTAAACGTAGCACGTTACCAATCACTGGGTCTGGTATAAGTTCATGTAGTTTGCGGGATTCAGATGAAAATGGTAAAATGTTACAACTAACAACTGCTGCGAATTCTTCAGATAGGGATGTATCGCTTGCAACGTCTGTCCCTAAAGATTACGAAACCAGAAAAAGCTTGACGAAGAAGTCTGCAATGGAAGTGGACAAGTCCGCGAGCCAGCCTTTGCCTTCTCTTAAACTAAGGTCGACAGGCTTTGATCTCCGGAGCCCGACGAATGGCAGCGGTACAAAGAGTAACTCGGAATCATCAAAGTCTCCAGTATTAAAGCCTCTAACCAAAGGGAATGGCTCCACTAACGACGGGAAAACTAACGGTGCTCTTTCGAAAACCAAACTAACTCCACCCGCAACAGCTCCAAAGCCGAGACCTTGGAGTATGGCCGCTGATAGGAAATCTGGTAAGCCTAATGAGACCTAAAAGAAACAGCACTTTCACTGTCCATTAGAAAGTCTTCTGATTGCATACGAACGGCATGAGGGGTACAAATAAAAAATTGTAAACACTGCGATCATGAGCGAACTATCAGCCAATTAGTGATAAACTCTTTAGACCTTTAGAGTAAATTAGTAGTTAATTGCTTATACTAATTATACTACATCAATGTCTATTCTATATTTATTATTACAGCTTCGTTATACGATATTTCGTTTAATTTTATAGGCGAATTTAATTTATTAAGCGATGGTTCTAGTCCAAATACTTCAGCAGGAAATACGCCTGATTCTGGCGATGCTCTCGACGAATCAACAGATAGCGGCGTGAGTGGGCCCGCTTCTTTGCCACCAACGTTATCAGCAAGTAGTACTGCTAGTTCTTTAAGTAATACGAGTGTAGAGAAAAGATCTGTCAGGGAATTGGCAGCTAGCTTAAACAAGGGTAAAACGGAAAGGAAAGAGAACGGTAAGCCGAACACGTGTCTTATTTCTCGTTGCATGCTCGGTGTACATAGTAACCTGGCATACACTATATAAATCACGCATCACTTTCCATTAAGCATAAGTTCCTCTTTAATTTCAAGTATATCGCAAATATGCATGTTGAATAGGGTAGCTCTTATTTACTCATGGTAAGAATTTTTTTTCAAGATTTTCTTCAAGGCACCCTCCAGAATATTTCCAAATAATTAAAAAAAAATCTGTGTAAAGTTTGAGCTCGATCGGATAACGGGAAAGTGTGCCCCTGGGCCCTTAAACATTTAAATCATTATTTAACAGCTCGCGAAGTAGATTTTATATAATATCCTCCAAGTTATTGATTAAGTAAAAAAATATGTCAAACAAAAGTTATAGATCCGGGCAATCTTTTATGTTATATTACTTTTTCTCGTGCGACAAACGGTTTTCGAAAAAGTCCGAAAAACTAAAATAACTAAAAAAAAAACTTTTCCTTCAAATTTTGAAAGTTTAAATGCTTCTAGAACACTTTTTATTTATGAAGGCGAACAAAAGAAATGGAATATTTATTTTCGTGGACTATTTTTTAAACATTTAAGGGGGGGGCATATATCGAAATATGCGAAAAAGATAAAAATTGTTTTCTTCTTATTTTCAGTGTTTGATATGTCATGAATGTTTCCTGAAAATTTTGGACCGAAATTCGCAAAAATATCGAAGACATAGTCGTCAGAAGTGAGGTATTCAAATGTATTTTTCTCGATATTATGATTTTCTAACATGTTACCCACGATTACTCAAAAACTATTTAACCGATTTACTTCAAATTTTGCATGGCTGTAGAATACACTGTTACTGAGGTTTCTGACAGCGGGGATTTTTGATTTGATTCATAGTTTCTTTTTTATTGCCTAAAAAGTGCAAGATTTCACATCCGATTTTTTTGAAAATTTTGAAAATTGAAATATATCTCGAACATTTCTTATTTATAAAGACTAAAAGAAATCTGTATTTTTTATTTTCAACCCTAAAGGTTAATGCTGTTACGTCTCTGTCACCAATGAGTATACTTCACTTCTGACGACTATATCTTCTATATTTTTGCGAATTTCGGTCCCAAATTTGCAGGAAACATTCATGACATATCAAACACTGAAAATAAGAATTTTTTTTTATCTTTTTCGCATATTTCGGCATATGCCACCCCCATAAATGTTTAAAAAATAGTCCTCGAAAATAAAAATTCCATTTTTTTGTTTCATAAATAAAAAGTGTTCTAGAAGCATTTAAACTTTCAAAATTTGAAGGAAAAAAGTTATTTTTTTTAGTTTTTCGGACTTTTTTCGAAAACCGTTTGTCGCACGAGAAAAAGTAATAGAACATAAAAAATGCTCCTTGTTCGGATCTACAACTTTTATTTGACATATTTTTTTATTTAATCAATAACTTGGAGGATATTATATAAAATCTACTTCGCGAGCTGTTAAATAATGATTTAAATATTTAATGGCCCAGGGGCACCCTTTCCCGTTATCCGACCGAGCTCAAACTTTACACAGATTTTTTTTTAATTATTTGAAACTATTCTGGACGGTGCCCCGAAGAAAATTCAAAAATCGAAAATAAGAGCCACCCTAATGTTGAACTTTTAAATTAAGAAGCCTTGCTGTACATATTATTTTAGAGCATACCGCACCTGCAGCATGGAGGTCGGTGCTTCCACGATCTAGCAACCAACCAGATACCAAGGTACTTTATGTAACGTTTCTTTTTGTTTCCCCCCTTTTTTTATATATATATTAATCAATAGGTATATAAAACTTAACTTTCCCAGAACCCTTCGTAAGAGCTTAAAACATTTGTTTGCGCTTGAAACCCATTAATATGAATTAATAATTTCTATTTTAATCGATACAATCTACCTGTTACTAGCATAACACATAAAGAGATCGTTGTAAAATTAATTGTCCATGGCGTATTTACCCCTTCGGGTGGATTAGAATCGTATGCACATAATAGACTGCTACACTTTCAGGTAACGGAAGTGCCGAAAACGGTTGAAGAGACTCATATGAGTTCCAAACTTCGACGCACTTCATTTTTACGTGATTCAAATTTTAACTATAATAACGACGTAGTTGACGTTTGACTGTGACTCAACACAGTAGAGTAAATTGACGGTCAGTGTGAGTGACTGGGTTACTCCGCGGGACACCTTTTGTCGGAATATTTTATACTGGGCACAAAGCATGCGAAACGACACGTTTGTACTTGTGCCGTATGAAGTCAAACGCGGGGGCAAGTACTAACACGATAGTAGAGACAGGGTACTGCGGGGGTCTCTATAGAAGACATTAATCTATCGTTAAGGTGGCATTGAAAATCTTATTATAATTTTTTTTTTCTTTTATAAAACTGCAGTTTCAGTGCAGCGTTATCTTAACTTAACAGTAAGTGTCTATATTTAATGTATTAAAATCGTTTATTATTTTAATTCTATCGAGTTAAGACACTCGACACTTCCACGGAGAATATATTTTATGCTTACACATTCCTTCGGATTCTTAGAGAAAGGTCTGTTTGATATTTCCGATGATATTACTTGAATGATGAGTCACGTTATGTTTGTTTTGAAATTTATATATTTATATATTGTTTTGCGTGTACATTGAAAGTAATAGACTATCTAAAGTAGATCATAAATTACATGATTTTTAATTATTTTAAATATATTACTGTTGTCCTATTATATAAAAGATCAGTGAAATCTATTATTATACTATACAAGACAGATTTATTCAAATTATTTAAATGAACTTTGAATGTCTTCCGAAATGAATTTTCTCTTAAACTTTTGTAATACCTATCTCGATCTGTGTTCTACAAAACCTACTGTAATAGGCCTGTGATGATTAAATAATGCAAAGTTTTCTTTAAGCCTTGCGTATTAGTCAGTGTTCCGAATTCTTCATTTTTGTTTTCCACTCGGTTCTTATCGTATTCCGATTTTTTAAAATAACTTTTCTAAAAAAAACCGCCTCTAAAATAATGAAATTTACAATTGGAATTGAAGAGTGCACAAAACCAAACTCTAAGAATCATAAAATGTATGCAGTGTGCCATATAATGTTATACAAATTAACAAATGTCTTTGTTTTCCATATAATAGAGACGAGTTTGAATTAAGTTTTATAGCAGAAGTATAATATAATCGGCGACAGGACTGCTGGTTTACATGAGTTTAGTAAAACTATATATATATATATACACACACATTATGCAACACATACATCGTATATAGGGTAATGTCAGTGCGTGAAAAAACTTTCAACTGAAATAAGTAGAGAGAGAACGGAAACGTTATTGGCAACTATTGTATTTCAAGAATTTCTTTGCAATATTTGTAAGTTACATTTACTATTTTATACGTTGTTAAAGATATACAGTAATTGAAAGATTAATTTACTAAAGTCTTTCTGCCACGCGCGTCCTCTTTCAAACGGAGCAGCTTTTTTACGAATATTTTTTTGTATTATACGAAAACATATTACGAAAATATAGATGTAACGATCCAACTTATACAAGTGTATTGAGAACTAGTTTTTTGATAGCAAAGGACCTATGTACATACGTATGTATAAAAAGTTTCGCATAGGTAAATTAACCGTAATTACAGTTACAGTTCTTATAGTCAAATAAGTATTCGAACATCCATCTCATCTCCAATTTGTAACGATAAGCGTAAATAGCGGAAAAAAAATATATATATATATATATCCTTTTGCATACAGATATTTAAGAACATGTGCTCGATAACGATATTACATATTACCCTGAGAATATTCTTTCCTTAATACGATTAATGCATCTAGGAGAAAAGTATAATTGCTACATCACTGTATCGGATCCGGGATATGTCCAATGCACTAATATTTATACCTAAACTCATAACTGTCGTGTAGATTGAACGCCAGGTCCAACGATCAGCTGTTCGAACGTATCTCCCCATAAGCGACAAATCATTCTAAATCTACCTAACTGCGAATTAAATTGATAAAGCTTTTGTCGAATCGTATGCCCTATTAAATCAATTTATAAAACTTTCCATATAGCGCGAACAAATCAGTATCGCGGAAGATAGCTAATCATGAAGTTACTTAACGATTGTATGTTTCAATTAATGGTTACGCACTTGTAATCTAATTACTCCAGTGGTAAAATAGTACTTGCAAACGTGTGTACTTGTACGTTTACATAAGTGCGTACAGCTAACGCTCTGTATACATACTATGTCGCAGGTGGTCTTTTTTAAATATACAGATGCATGAGAATTTGTTGTGTCTACAAAGCAATATCATCATATGAAGTTTTGTACAAGTGTAGTATAAAGATCGAAGTTTAATGTATCGTGCCAAAAACGTAATCTACATGAGATACTTAAATTCCAATCTAAATGTTCATTTCATTGCAGAAACATCGCGAACTCGAAGAAATATAGTTCTTTCAAGTTATTTATATATTACAATATTCTTTTTGATTTAACAGTACAATGCGAATCGTGACTCTGTGTACTGAAAAAGAACATCTGTAATAGACAATATTTTAGCATGTAAATATATTGAATGTGTCTGCAGTATGTATGTACCGAGTGCGTGATATAATATTTATATATGTATTCTAACTTTCTCTAATACATTCCTGTATTTACATTTATTATATATATATATATATATATATACATATGTTGTATAATTGGGCACGTCTCAAAATCTGCTATTGATTTTCTTATGTACGTATCGCCATCTACTATATTACTCGATGTAAACGAATACAAACTGGTATCAGTATTTGCAGCAGATTTCGATACGTGGCTTATTAACCATGCAATATAATTCGCTAGTAAATAAAGACTCCTATTATATACATGACATTCACAGTTCTTTGTAATATTTATGTTGACGATCCTACGCATTTAAATGATTTTTATAATTCAGTTTCGTGGAATACAGTAATCAGGTGCTGCGATAACATGCAATACTTTAGTATCCGGCTTTTGATTATTTTTATAAATTATGAATTTCGAAAGTGAAACATAGGGGTGGGTTCAAAGTTAATTTTTAAATCCTCGAATCTCGAATCCGAAACTTTCGAAACTTGAAGCGCTGATTCTGTTTTCTAAAAGTGGAATGTCTGGATTTAAGAACTGAAATGAAGAAAAATTTTGCATCAATCTCTATTGGGGGTCGTCCTTAAATTATGTAAGGCTTTTTGGGGGGGGGGAGGGTGTCGCGAATTTCTTACGTTTTCTTACCGATGGAGGGGGGGGGGGGGGGGGGTGGTCAGGTAGCGTCTTACGTAATATTTTTTAACTTAATTTTCAATAAATACAAATTCTATCATTAATGTTCCAGAAAAGATGGTTAAATGAATTATATAAACCTTTAAAAGAATTTTAATAACTGAAAAAATTAAATGTAAAAATTATTACGTAACAAGGGGGTTGCAATATCAAATCTTACGAATTCTTATACTGGGGGAAGGAGGGGGTAAGAAATCGTAAAAATTACCCTTACGTAATTTAAGGACGGCCCCTTGACGAGAAGAAATTTAAAGAAATTACAAACGAAAATATAGCAATAAATAAAATCTTTATTTATTAATTTTATACTTTTTCTTATCTGGGTTTCGAGAGTTTCGAATCACGAAAAATTCTTATCTAGGTTTTGAGAATTTCGAATCACGAAAAAAGTGCAAACCTTCGAATTCTCGAAACTCGAAACTTTTTTGGGTTTCGAGATAGGTCTCGAGGTTTCGACGCTTCGAGAAACCCATTCCTAGCAAAAATAATCGAATAAAATATTATGTTATTATTGCAGGAGTAAATTACACTGAAAGGAACAACCCTATGGTCTCTGTTGTATGTATTTTCAACTTTATTTTCAATTTCAATTTATACATATTTAATTTCTTACATTTACTACAAACTGGCGTCGAAATTCAATGGCGCTACATGCAATAATAAAATAAAATATTCTCGCGAATATATTTTAATCAATAATGTAAACGATAAATAATATTTCGTTGACTAAATTGTAAGTTTGAAACGAAAATCGTAAACACGTCATCGGACCGCGATTAGTGCGCGTGCGTGAAAAATTGTATGGAATCTGGCACATTTCCATAATTCAAGAGTTGGAAGAGGCATAGCTATTGAAAGGCTGGATTTAAGGGAATACGGTGGGAATGGTATCTTTTATCTAGGAAATGTTAATGAACTTTATCGTGCAATTCATGCTGTTAAGTTGAGGAGGCGTAGAAATGTCGCGCTCAAAGTCTGAAAAGATCGGGAATGGTGGTAAATGTGAATTAAGTGTTTGGACACGTGCGATAACAGCGAACTCCGAATGGCCGGATAAAGTAAACATAACCACAATCTATTTAATTAAGCTTTCCTTTTTTACTTATCTTCATTTACAAGTCGATCGGTTCGCCTTACAGGAAGAGTTCCTTGACGTTATATATTGGGCTAGGCAAGCAATTGGAATTATAGTTGGTATAGGATGGGGCCTGATACCTTTAAAAGGTTTTATAGCTCTATTACTGTAAGTCTTAATTCTTATTCCTATGTAAAAATATGTCGGGTACCTCTACAATTACCATTACATATTTCAATTCTGCCGCTAAATTGTCTTACACGTTTCAGATTTGTACTAGTTAATGCAGGCGTTACGTACCTATACTTTAGCAATTTTCAACAAATCGACGAAGAGGAGTTTGGCGGCGTATGGGAATTAACTAAGGAAGGTTTCATGACATCGTTCGCCGGTTTCTTGGTAATTTAAAGCGTTTTAACATCGTTGGACTTGAACGTTCAATTTATTACAGCTTTTTCAATGATATTATTGTGCGCAGGTTACTTGGATCATTATATATACGGGATTGCATTTTGACTGATAGTTTTCTATCGTACGGCAGTGGTGGCGTGACTGATATAAGCATAAATACGTATGATACTTTTCGAGGATCGAGTGCTACACACGTACATACAATTTATATTGTAAACATTTTTGGGGGACGTCACTTTTCATATGGGTTACTTACGCTTCAAATTTGCAGCTTATTTAATGACCATGCAGAGCGATATTTCCCTGGCGAGATATCTACCTGCATAATTTGTTAAATGTAATTAAACATTGTTATACAAGAAATGTCGATCCATTTAAAAGTTATTTATCCGTGCGGAATCTTACACGATATAGTTTAGGGATCAGTTATCCGTTGCTGGGGATAATTTGTCCAAATGCGTGGATTATTTTAATCTCAGACATGTTTCCTTTGTATACGTACCATCACTTTTGTAGAAAATGAGTGAATGTAAATGTTGTAAACTATCGCTATAGAGTTGCATATTGCGTATGCCAAATCAGATTATATACAGATAATTAATATAAATAAACACTTTAAATAATCAAATTGCTCAATATTTGGTCGAGTTTAACAGTTTACTTGCTACAGGCAAGACTTTCGTGCTCGATATCTTTTCCTCTTGTTGACACACTTAATGACGAATAATTAATAAATTTCAATCGATGCCTTGACAGGTACAAGGTAGTTACATAGAAATAGAATTAGAGCATTATAATAACATTTCCGTGGTAATTAACTTTCTATCTGAATAATAAATAATACTATGAAAAACCTTAACTTATGGGATGCTGCACACAAAGTTGCGTTTGGACAAAAATAATCTAAGACGAAAGAAATTGAATAAGAACGTGTATTTAAGTGTATTTACCTGTATAAGTTATCAGAAGTATGTTAATAAAACGTATTTAATACATTCGTAAAAAACATATCGAGATCATCCGATCATTAATCGTTTCCGCCCCCGTGCCTGTACTTCCTTGTATTTGGAAACAACTTCTTTGCACTGTTTTTTATTCGCATAGCATTTCTGATACGCGTTAAATATTTCGGAAAATAGCGAAGGTACTTCCGAATGCGCGCTGAGCAGCGATCGTTCAAGCACGTACAAGTCGACCGCTTTATCCTCCACGCTCGACTCTACGCGAGCCAATCCAAAGTCTATCATAACGAAATTCTTTGCCGCTGCGAACAGAAAAGCAAATTCGAAGAAATGGCTATTAAGCCGAAAATAGATTATAACAATCGAATTAATACAAGTGTCGCATACCGTCACACTTTTCGATGTTCAACTCCTCATCGAGATTTCGCAAGAGTACATTCGAGGTAGTTAAATCTCCGTGAATTATATTTTTGGAATGTAATCTGGCAATAAGCGTGCCTAATCCTCGTGCTATAAAATTCGACGAATCGTCCAGGTCTAACCCCTTCGAAACTTGTTTGTCTATAAAATCTTTTAGCACTATTGCATCCTCTATGTATTCCATGTAGATACACCGTCGCTCTAGATGCGCCAAGTATATAGCGGGCGTTACTACTCCTTAAAACGAAACGCGAGGATAAACGTAATCTGGCCGTAGCGCAGCGACGTGGTTATATCGAAGCGTGTTGTTTCACCTGCAGCTTTAGCGCGTACCATTGCGCGACATTCAGCTTTCATTCGATCTTTCGTGATACGGGTGTCTAGATCTACGTGCCTATACTTCTTTTCAAATCTCTCTTTTATTAACGCTGGCCTTCCCAAATAGATTCCCTTATACACGCGCGCCTCAGCTCCTTGCGCTATCAATTCGAATCCATTCATGTTGTTTAACATCTGGAATGCATAATCTTTGTTTAACCGCAAATGTCACAGGTTAAGTTTATATTTAGCAGTACTGCATACTGATCTTCAATGGTTCATATCATATTCTATTAATCGCTCAACTTGTCTGGCGCAATCTGTTCCGGTGGAATCGAGACGTATCGGCGATATCAGTATAAAAAACGATGCAAGATTAGTAAAGATAATATAAATCATCACCCTGTAGTATTGTTTAAAGTAAAGTGTTTGCTACTTTTGTAAACGGCGACGAGAGTTAAAAAGGAGAATACAATTTTTCGTAGTTGGATAATTTTTGGGCGATTAAGTGCGGAATGTTTGTCAACAAGAGGTATTCAACTTTCATCGTGTGGTGTAGAATGGGTGCATTAGGTGTGTGTATGTTGCTGGCTTGTGAGAAAGGATAGATGAAGTTGCTCGCGCTAGCAAGGGCAAGATGAGGGCGAAACGCGAATCGATCGTTACCCGAGAGCGTCCTGCGCGCTAATCGCTATCCCAGCGCTAGTATTCGCCCGTACTTTGTTCCCATCGGATTGACAAGCTAATACCGCGTCCTCTTGTCCCGTTGTAATTACCAAAAATAAATAATCACTTTTTCGTCTGACCGGCAACTATGAGGGACGAGGTGAAGATGGACGCGAATCGGCTAATCGCCGAAGTTTATAAGCGGCCAGCGCTTTGGAACCAAAGGCATATCTCTTATCACAATCGCGAGGTGACGAACCGCGTTTGGATGGAGATCGCATCGATATTCAAGTTGCCCAGTAGGTGCATTGTCGAAATCGTTTACCATACATGTCTATATCGTTCGCGCGCGAATTTTCGCCATTCGTTATAACCAACAAGAATTTATATCCCTTTTTTAATAGAACATATATCCTAAGCATGTATTATTAAATCGCCATTATAACAGAATAATTGCAACTTTTCTTTCTGTTGTACTTTTATATTTAAACAACATCCAACATGGTTATTGTACACTTGTTTAGAGATATACATGTTACAGTATATGTGTAAAATATTCATGTTGTTATTTTGAACGGTCTTTTAGTTACCATTCAACTTCTTTTTTATCGCTACATGAAAATAATGTAAACACGTTTAGAGAATCTAAATACTACTTGCTTTCATTCTTCTTATTTTCACAATATTTTGACATCGTATGTACTCGCACGTACGAATAGCGATTCAGATAACCTCACTTTTCCGTGATGTCATGTTACCGAGTGTCGTGTGATGTTAAGTAAATTTACGCACTCGATCTGATGTAAAAACTGCACAGCTATGCGATATTTAACTCTACGAACCATTGGCGACTTACAATTTCTTGACATTTGTAGCGTTACTCCACGGAAAGGTTTAAATTGCAAGTAGAAGTTGGTTCTTATCAAAACGCATGCGCGTAAGCACCGACTATCGCGTCTACGAATTATCTTCCGTCCCTTTTAAATATCTATCAGTGAAATTCATCAGTCAGTAAATTCACTACTGTTAACATAGATATGTTAGCACACACACTTTTACCTAGCTCACATGATGCGATGTAAAATCGTTGAAACACCAGATCATAGGTTTATAGTGGAGCAAATTGTTTTCACATTTATTTTGCAGAACCGGTATTAAAAGCAAAGTGGAAGGGTTTGCGGGACACGTTTCGGGCCGAATTAAAGAAGGACCAGGTTTATCGGAAAAGTAAATTTCATCGAAACCGGCCGGTATGGATACATTTCAAGAGCTTGCAGTTCCTGAAAGAGCAAATGTTACCCCGCCCCCCGATCTGGGAGCGGGGCAATTCCTGTCAAGACGACGATCGGATACCCAGCGAGGGTGACAGCGATGGGCTGTTGCAGAACGGTTCGTCGGTAACGATCAGGAACGCCGACGAGCGGGGCATGCTTCCGAATCATCTACTGTCGATAAGCGGCGATAACGGATTGAAGATCGACAGCGTGAATCACATAGACGTGAAGCAGGAGCCCGAGGAGAACTTCGACAATCTCGAGTTCCAGAGTGTTTCCGACAATCTCACGGAGAACGAGATGATGTTGCAAAACATCTCCCCCGAGCAGGTGTTAATGGGCGACAATGACACTGGCATTGGTCTCACGGTAGATCCATTGGAAGGCAATCGTTTCGACGATAATTACTATTTCCTTATGAGCCTCTTGCCCCACATAAGAACATTGCCCGCCGATAGAAGAATGCTGCTTAGGATGCAGATGCAGGAGCTGGTTTACAAAGAGGTTTACAAGAAAAGCTCAGAGAATGTTACAAGCGCGTAAAACGCCCCCGAATGTATATGAATATTTTTAACAAAGATATTATCCGCACGCGCGTTTCGGGGCTTAATTAAGTATTTGCCGAAGCGAGCATCTCTCACGTTCCATTCTATTTAAATTGCGGCTCTTGTACGAGGGGTTATTAACGTTCGTTCACGAAAGCCGACCGGCGGATCGATAGATCGAGGGATGTATGAAAAAAAAAACAGACGAAAAAAAACACAGTAATACTCTTAACCGATTTAACCTAAGTCGTTACTCCGTAGATTGAGAGACACTGGTGCTTTCTCGTACCTGCGGGTACGACCGTGATGTTTAGTTGTGGTGGTTGTATGTAAGTATAGTAAACGTATCGTGTATTCACGAGCATTCCTGTTCCGTTGCGCATGCGTACCTGCCGCGGCTCCTCTCGGCTGATCGTTTCGTCCGTTTTCGCGTTACGATTCGGTTGTGCTTTCGTTTAGTCCGCTCGCGATTGCCACACCACGGTTGTGCGCCCAGTGCGTCCCGTAGCCTCGAATTCGATTCCGTTTATTCGGCTGCCCGCTGCAGTCCTCCCGCAGCCATACACCTGTCCCCGCGGCATTAGACATTAGACGGACAAGTTTTATTGTGCAAGCTTCACTGTGCGTCCCCGCGTCTACTACCTGATCCTTGGCTTGGTGTACACAGGTGTTTTACTTCGTGTGACAGCTAGAAAGGTGCATCTGCCTCGGGTTCTTTTTCTGTCCTCCCTTCACGCTCTATACGTACCGCAATTCGAGCGTCCGTGATTAACCCGTTCACTCGATCGTGACCAATCATCCGAAGTGGAGAGAACTTAGCCCCACGCGTCGGCGAGCGCATTTTCGTTGCATTCCTTCAGGATTACCTATCCATTGGGTTCAAGGTGAGTCAACGTTCGGCCAGCAATGCAAGGAACGTCTTGCTCTTCCTTTCCGAATCCCTCGTCCCGCAAATGTCACGAAAAGTTTCGTCGATCGATTGCTAAACCCAATTATACTGAAATTAGCATTAGCTTTTCAACTGAAAACTCTGAATTTCGTTTATCGCGTTGTATGCATTGCTAGCGTTAGTACCGAAGAAATGAAGAATGATTGGCAGATGGATAACGTGTAATATTTAAGTGTATTTGAAATAACTGCATAGCAAGTAAGGAAATGTGATATTTATATTATGTTCGGTTCCCCTAGTAGTATTCTATGCACGTGCTACGTATCGTAAAGGACCGATTACCGGAACTACATACAATGTATGTTGGGAACAGGTACTTCCGGATTATGCAGATTCGTAAAGTCTCGTTACTCTCGTAATACTGTATAACGACGAACGTTAGCGTACTCTCGTGTCATCATAATTAAGGTTAAAAGCATCAGACGTCTCCTGAGCGTTTAAATATATATTCTTCGTCTACACTTTCGAGCTTGCTCTAAATAGCGTGCTGGAATCTGCCGGCGATTCGAAACGCATCTACGCATTCCGTTCCGAGTGACATGTACCTGGAAACCGAAACGTTAGCTGTCCTCTACGGGTAACTCTCGTAACTAGTCGTAATCATGATAATAAACGTCTTTGTATTCAAAACTACGACACCCCTGTATTTATTTACACGCTGGAAAGGGAAAGAAATAAGCAGCTATCCGGAAGCTCGATTAAAGTAGAGACGATTCTGGCAATCGCATATACCGTTTGCTAATATGCAACCAAAAGTCGGTACGAGTTTCCAAATACGTCTACTGTAAAATCTCAGTTATCCTTCAGTTACAGTAATCGCGAATGATTGCATGACAATTTGGTCGGAACACGTGCATCCGACGAATCTTCATTACCAATTGCGCGACACGAAGCAAGTAGCGAAACAATAAACAAAATGTGTGCAGGTTATGTAGGATCATCAATTATGATATTATCATATAATTTATACAGTTTAATAAAAAAATAGGGCACGTTCCACGGTGGGCGATATATCAAGTACCACGAATTCCATGCGTTTGTTTCCGCGCAAATTATATACAGTAATTCATTTCGTTTAACAGTAAGTGAGGGAATAGAATGTTTGTCGCGAATAAAAGATCCGATTAATGGTCAGAATCCATTTACGGTGTTCGTTGCCTGCAGAGTTATATGGTTATTGCGGAAAAAGGTTATTGCAACGGAGGCCTTTCAAAATTAGCCTGTGCATTAGTGAATGGATACTATTTACAGAGAGAAAGATTTGGCCACCTTTCAAACCATCGCTGTTTGATGATAACGCGATTACTTGTGTACACTTTTACTGATTGATGTTCCCTTTCAAGATTATCCCGTCGACTGTTTTAATTAATACGGCTTCAGCCGGACGAGAGCGCGTTCTACAAGTGTACGAAAATCGATCGGATTAATATGTCATGGACTGCGGGGATAAACTTAGATACAAGTGATTCGCGTTCATCGTTCTCAACGTTCCGCTATGTCACTAAATTTTTCTTACAATATACGACGCCCGTTTGAATTTCCAGTTCTGCCGATTCTTTCCAATCTCTTTATATTATCCAAGGACAATAGAGTTCTCAGTCCAACCCATGACTTCCCGTTCTATTTTAAGGCAACAATATAAAGAACTTTGCACGATCGATGAATGTCGTGTTTTGCAAATCCTCGATTACTGGTGACTCAATGCATACATCATAACTCCATGGTGTATATCTCTTTTTACTGCCCTCGATCAGTCATTCTTTTACCGTCTGCCCCGCGCACTCTGTCGCACTGGCGTGTGACATACATTTGTTTTACGAGCACGGAGAATCCAGCCCAGGACACGAGCAGAGGTCTCCCCACCGCTCGACGCCCTCTAAAATCGGCATTAAAAGCAAAGACCCATTTCTACTGAGAAAAAATGAGTTAATATTTCTTGACCTCGCGCGACAAGTATAGAACGCGACGAGCCCGCTCCTCCGAGTTTTCTCATATTGCTAAACGT
Organism: Andrena bucephala; assembly: GCA_947577245.1. NCBI lineage: Eukaryota > Metazoa > Arthropoda > Insecta > Hymenoptera > Andrenidae > Andrena > Andrena bucephala. The sequence continues at coordinate 17,090,525 of OX387717.1, read as the reverse complement.
CTGACTCAGTGTACCATGACTCCCGTGCTCGGTTCTCACGCTTTTCTCCGACTCTAGCCGTACAACGTTGCATATTCATTACAATCGCATACATAGAGGACCCGCGTAGTAACGCCGCGTAGACGGCCAAGGCACAGCGTTCCTGCGAGTAAAAAAGATTGATTCGTCGGATCCGCTGTGCCGTAAGGCCGGCGAGCGCTCGCGCCAACAATGCCAAAAGCGAGAAGCACAGAGGACGTTACGCTCCTCTCGTCGCGTTCCCGTGCTCTTTTTAACGGTTTTAAGCTGTGACTCATTAGATCGGACGTTTTTCAGTGACGACCGGTTGGACCGGCGCGGCCCGTGCGTGACCGAAGGAGCTCTCTCTGGGGGCGTCCCTCGGCTCTCCAGGCCTCCCGTGCGACAGTGCCCGAATCTGGCCGGTAACGAAGGATGGTAAGCTCCCGCTCGCCCGGCGTAAATGTCTCCTCACCCGCTAACAGCAGCGTGGCTACATCGCGTGCCGTCGTGTCCGACAGTGACGTAGCCCGTGATGGTGACGCCATCTCACCGAGCGGCCTCCAATCGTATCGCGCTGCGGACGAGGGTGGAAACCGCGTGAACGGTCATCCAGCCGCGATCGAATGGAGCGAAAGCGGTCCGCCCTCGCTTTCTATGTCGGTCGATCTTCATAATCTGGTGAACCCGAACCTCCAAGACTCCGGGCACTATTCCGCTAGCCCCGAGCACGTCGATGCCGCCGCCGCGTCACTGTGCAACGCCAAGGCGGTCCGCGGTCACGACGAGGAGGAGAGCTACGAGGCGTTCGGCTCCGTCGAGGGGGACCCCGATGACGGGGTGCACTCACCGGGTGGCAGCAGTTCCGCGCCTTCGCCCACCGGCACCAATTCCCTCAGGTGAGTTCGTTGCCTCCTCTCCTCTGTCCCCGTATAGCGCGATTCGGTTTATCGATCGGCTATTTTTCGCGCGTAAGTGACTGCATCGATGGCGCCGCTCGAAGCCAACCGTGGCAGATCTCGCGCGCGAATTATTTTCAATGCTCCGCCGGGATCGAGTTTCCGCCGCGGGGCTGCAGAGGGGGCAGTTGGTCGTTAGCGCGGGCTCGAGACAGCTGATGTAATTACGTTAATGACAGGCTCGTTCGCGTCTTGCGATGCGCTTTTAGCGATGAACCTTGCGCTTCGTTATGGAGACTCCGATCTTGCAGTACGGAATTATCGCGGAATTTGTGTGGTCGATTGAATTTTAACCTATTCGGTGCAAGAATTCTTTCGCTCGACGAAGTATATTTAACAGACTTAAACCACTGGGAATGAACGCGTATTGTATTCTTCTTTTTCAAGTTTCAACTTCACTGTATTAACGCGGTAGGGCACTTTAGTATAATCTTGCAGGTAATGACTTAATGTTACGAGATATTGCAATGACTTTAAAGTTATATAAATACCTAGTAACGTTTCGTGATCAATGTTATCAGAATCTGTATGTTTATAGTAGGATCGAAATATTCTTAGGTTTTTATATTTTTTTAACCTACACACTGAAGTTCAAGGTCAGTTCAAGATCGCGCCACCGCGGTGCAGCGAAAGTTATTAAATTCTCCTTCATATTAAGAGTTGCCTAACCCGTCTATTGTAATTAAAATTAAATTACAAATTACGTAGAAAATTCTATTTACAAAGGACGTGACGTTATATTTGCAAAAAGCAAGGCGGCTCTAAGAAATCGGAAAACGTTGAATCCACGAAAATCGATTGTGATTATTTTATATGCTACATCTCTCTCTAATAATTTGTTTTTTATTTTTCGTAACGTTAAAAATAAAGGAGGTGTTTCAGATATTAGTTAAACAACGACTCGTTGCGTACAAACGTACTTTATGCGCAGGATTTTGATAAAAAAATTTCTCACATTACACCTAAATATCATTGGAGCAGATCTATTCCCACGATTAAATTGATGCTTCGGTAGTCTGATCCGATGCGTAGAGAAAAACTTTCACGCGAGAGGAGAAAATGAAACCGAGCGTCTTATTATCTTCCGCGCTTTCAGGATTTATTAATATAATCTCTCGCATAATTCTTGCAAACTATGCCGCTCGTTTTCTGCTTCCTGATGTACACGGTCGCTTGAAAACTTTCGAGCCCCACACAAGTTTGGCGATCAGTGTTTAATTAGGCTCATTTTGTAACTGCTTTTCTCCGCTCCGCGGTATCGCGTTTGTATCTCGGAACGATTATTCGATAAGCGATGAGTAGCGTGAAACGTGCGGAACTGTAGCGATAGGAAGAAAAGGAACAGGAATTCCTAAAGCTTTGGAGGAGATGCTTGCATTACAGGATGAGAAATGAGAAATGGGAAATGAGAAATGGGAATGCCAGTTGGTGTATTTGGTTCGAAAGTATTTATAGATATACCGAGGAGTAGTGAGGTCTCTGAATGCAACGCCCAAACGGAAAGTAGTTTTATAGTCCGAATTCTGGGAGAATAGCGATGATTGTATTCGAATTTTGGCGGGCTATTTAGTTCTCAAGGGTGAGAGTTAAAGACTTCCCATGGATTCTTTTAATCGCTTTCTTCTTTTCAATTCAAACAAATCTCACCATTGCTTGGTATACCTATATAGACTCTAAACGTAATTACTATATGAACGTTAGGCCATCTTGGAAGTAGCAAAATTGCAGTTATTTTCGGCATTTTTTTTTAGGAAGATAATGAAATAAACAGAAAATTTAATATGAAGCCTGTTATTATACAACTCTCGCCGGAAAAAAATCGTATTTTTTTCCTACAAAATGGCGGCGGTAGATTTGAGGAGCGCCGTTTTTCACGGTGTTCAATTTCACGGCTACACCGTTTGACCCAGAACACAAAACCAAAAAGATTTATTTTCTGCATGCGTAAAACTAAAAAACTACATATGGAAATCCAGAAACATTAATTTGTCTCGAAATGGTGAACACAGGGAAAAAAGTGTTGTTTTTTTTATAAAAGTGTCAATTGCAAAGAATATGTTCGCATATTATATCGCAGAATATATCGCAAAACCGATACGTACTTCTCTAGTTTCAGGCATGTAGAAAATAAAACTTTTTGATTTTTTATTCTAAGTCAAACGGTATAGCCGTGAGATTGAACACCGTGGAAAATGTCGCTTCTCAAGATCTTGCGGATCACGACTCTACCGTCGCCATTTTGTAGTAAAAATAATAGGATTTTTTTTCCGGCGAGAGTTGTACAATAACAGGCTTCATATTGAATTGTCTGTTTATTTCATTATCTTCCCAAAAGACTGCCGAAAATGACTGTAATTTTGCTCCGTCCAAGGTGGCCTAACCCCTTAACTGGCTAATAAAACTTTAAAAAATAAACGGAATACTCCTAATGAAATTAACGCCCCCGCAAATTAATCGTTCTCGAGATACATATTCAATTTTCCATTCTCTAAATTCTAAATTAAGCTTTCTATACGATTACACATACCATGTATCAGCTGCTCGCTCTACATCTCCTGTTTTTCTTCCAAACAGAAATCCTAGAAGTCCCAACTCAACCATAGGAAGGCATTCTTGGCTGCGGACATCCCTTAGGCGGACACCACCGTGGTAAATTTTAACGCTTCCCATAAACATTACAAAAATTCCCAAGACCTAAGCACACTCTACTTTACTTTTTTTATTCTTCCCCTTTCTCCTATTTTTACCATGGATTCGTCACACAGAAAGAGTTGATCTAAACCGACACCTGATGGCACCATCGAAAAAAGTATTAAAATCCAAACAGAATGATTTTAAACGTATTTAATCCCAGTATTGATGTCGCGAGCAATAGTTCCAATTCCCTAAATTTTATCTTAACCGATCAGCAAGAACAATGGAAGCCCCGATGCCCCATTACGCCCAGTTCTTCTCGGAAGGAAGCGTCAACGCGGAACGAAAGTCGCCCAAGTATGCAAAGCGAAGTTTATGTAGCGGCGCGTGTATTATGCCCGTCGAGTCTGGATTCAATCCGCCGCGCGAGAGTTTCCGCCGATTCGAGGGCCGCGGAACAATGATGGCGTTTGCGTGCGAAAAAATTGCTCCCGCGGCTCGGTAAATACAGTGGCCTGTGTCTGGTCGCTTTAATAGACCGGAGCAGATAAGAAACTCGTTTAATTTCCCGAAGAAAGGTATTCCCGGCGGCTATCTGCCGCGGGGAACTCGTTACATTTGTTGGGGAGCTTGTCTGCGTCTATCTGTACCTGCAATGTAAAGGAAGTCGTTGCAAACAGAGTGTGCGAAAGAACATATTAGATAGCGCACACAATGCTTTCCGTTCTAGTATCGACGATTGCGTCATAAGGACTTAGCAGATAATATTAAGCACGTACAGGCAATTACACTAAGCCAACCGTGCCTGCACTAGTTCGCGTTTGCGGGACGCAATACCGAGTTTCTATAAATAAAAAAGCTAGTGGTTTTTTTTAAGGTAGTGTTTGATACGTATAGGTATGCTCATAGACGATATTGGATAATTTGAGCTGGCGCGACAGTCCAATAATGTAGGAAGGAAGGACGTGAGACTATGGATGTACTTAGAATGTGTAGGGTATTTTCGGAATGGGAACATTATTGCGGTATACATTTGGTATTGACTGTCAGGGGCGGATTTGAAGATTTGGCGACCATAGGGTAACGAACAACTGCCAACCTTTCCACGAAATATTGTCAAATATTTTATTTTAAAAGAGTCGAGACAATTTCAAAATTAATTCAACATGGAAATTCTAATATTCTAAGTCATTGCTAATTCGCTACATGTAAAAAAGGGAATAGTTTTTAAAGCTGTCTGAAGCCTTTGAGTTTAAACTTTTTCCAATTTCTTTCGCTCAAAATTTGATGCTTTTCAAAATTTTTGGCTACCGAAAATTTGGCGCCTCCCCCCCAAAATTTGTCGTTCCTTAAAATTTATCGCTCCCCCGAAATTTGTTGCTGTCCAAAATTTAGCGCTCCCCGAAATTTGCCGCTCTCCAAAATTTGTCGCTCCCCAAAAATGTCGTTCTCCAAAATTTGTCGCTCCCCAATATTTGCCGCCCCCCAAAATTTTTCTTAAAATTTCCTTAAAATTTATCGTTCCTTAAAATTTATCGCTCCCCCAAAAACGTTCTCCAAAATGTATCGCTCCCCAAAATTTTTCCGCTCCCCCAAAAATGTCGTCCTCCAAAATTTATCGCTCCCCAAAATTTGGTGCTTCCCAAAAATGTCCCTCTCGAAAATTTATCGCGCCCCAAAATTTTCCGTCTCAAAAATTTATCGCTCCCCAAAATGTTCCGCTCCCCCAAAAATGTCGTCCTCCAAAATTTATCGCTCCCCAAACTTTGCCGCTCTCAAAAATTTGTAGCTTCCCAAAATTTGCCGCCCTAAGCTACAGTTTACTTATCCTATTTCCAAATCCGCCCCGGTTGACTGTTGCAAGTAAAAGGTTGTCAATTAAGAAGTTTGGATCTTGATAAGGTATTAAACTCGGTCGACCTTAAATTTGAGGGGTATCCCTATTACCAAACAATTTGAAGGTTCTTCCTATCGGTAAATAAATTTCACGAGGAGAATCGAGAGTAGTTAAATTTTCTTTCGTGATAATTTTTCAGGAATGCAAAGGGAAGTCTTGATACCCTGCGCCAATTCTTACGTACATCACACTGTACATTATTTCCTGCGTACTGTCTGAAGCGCATATCGCGTTCTCGCCAAAAATGGCACCGTCTCGTTATTTGATCCCCTTCAGTGGTCAGCTATAGTCTCACGTTCGATCTGTCCGCGATTTTACAACTGAATGTCGGCCTTCGTCTATTTTCTTCGTCCTTTCGGTTCGGTTATAGAAAATGCAATTTGGCTCGATGTCAATCTCGACATTTACGCCTTTGGCAAAGCGGGCGCATTATCGCAAAGTCTTCCAAAGTGCCCAACTTAAGGTCCAAAGTGCCCAGAAACACAGAATTAAAATCAACTACACAATAAACTTTATCGCGTAACAATGCCTTATTCATTTCACGGTCATCTCAACGTTTTCTTCTTTTTTTTCAGTTCCGGAAGAAAACGACTTAGTTCCAATGCACTAGCAAGGTAAGAGCGAGTCATCAATCCTCTGTTTTTGTAACAATAACAGCGCGAGCAACGCGTAACACATTATGCAACTCGGTTTTTTCGATTCAACTCACCGTGATGCCGCGTAACTGATCATTATACTCTCGGCTAACGGTGAAAAACATGCAGAACTGTCGCTCGCGTGCGAACAAAAATTTTCCGAAATCACCACCCGTCCTCGAAAACAAGTTATCCTATTGAAAGGAACAGCTGACGAATTGCAGGAAACACAATACCCTTCTTTGCGTGCCGCAGTCGGGTAAAAAATTCTTGTTCCCCCGAGTCACTGGCTGACGTCAGGGGTTAACAATAGCGCCGATGTACCTCCTCATCGCTGAAGAATTTGTAATTCGTAGAAAGGGATGTTAGGGTGTCCTCGTTCGGCCGATAATTTTCAAGCCGATCCTTTTACGAAACGCAAAACGACAGACTTTCTAAAGCGTGGGCATCCGTATGTCCGCAACACACGCGCTTCCACGACCCATTTCCTTTTATGCTTTTACGAATACTTTAAGTACATACATTTACCCCGCGGCCCATATTTATCCACCCACAACAGTTCACTATGGCGTTTTCTTATACATACCCACCTCTTAACTTGATCGTCGTGACGTCAATTGTGTTTTCGATCGATACGAATGGAATTGGTGGAAGACATTGGAAATATCGTTTTTAAGGAAACGCCGACCAGCTTCGCAGTTGCATAAATTTTCTGTCGCGTAAGTGGAAGCTAGTAGCCAAATGCTTGTGGAAGCGCGAGCAGAATCCTTGAAGATCTATTTTAAAAATTTCCACGCTTCTTAGAGTATCAGTGAAGATTATGTTGCCCGGTACCACATAAAAACAGGAACTCGTTAAATGACTACAATCTCCGTTGCCTTTACAGTCAACTGTATCGCAGTGGCAGTTTCAACAGCTCTGGCCGGGGTTCAAACTGCGATCCTGCGGACGATATGTACAGCGATGTCTCCCTCGAGGACGATCTCATCGATCTCAATCATAGAGTGAGTTAAAATTATCTACTAAATAATATACCATTAACAGACCCGTCTTTCAAATCCATCGCTAAAGTCTGGAACAGACACGTCCAGTAATTTAGTCGAGTAGCGAGTAATTTAGTAATTTGCCATTGTTTTATTAATCTACCCGACTAAATTTTAGTGTCCACACACGAAAAATGACTAAATTATTTGCTACTCGACTAAATTACTGGCCGGAAAAATGATTTTTTTACGGAATAACTTACAGTTTTATTATAAAATTGTTATTACCTATCTTTAGTACAATGTCTTAAGAGACTATAAAAAAAAAGTAATAGAAAAACATGCATAGATTTCCATATACAGTTAATCTCTTACACCCCTCACCAGAAAACATAGGTCGCTTATCGAAACGATATCTTTGGAACGGCAACTCTGAAATCAAATTTTTTTTTTAAATATAATCTGTATGAGTGTAGTTGCCGTTGTACGTACCGATTTTTTAAAAAAAATAATTTTTGTAAAAATGGTGCGCTTGACAAGAAAAAGTTTCGAAAATCCGCAAAAAATGGATAGTTTTTCGAGCGTATTTCAAAAAATATGTTTTCGATCAAAAAATCGGTACGTACAACTGAAAATACTCTTGTTTTAAAGATCCTGTCAAAATTTCAAGTCGCTCGGATAAAAATTGACAGAGCTATTGATTCGATTAGTTAGAAAAATGTCGTTTCGAGAAAATCGCGTTTAAACTGTTTAAAGTTTGACTTGTAGTGCATTTATACCGTGACGCATTTCACAAAATGCATCGTATCTTCGTAAATTCTTCGAATATCGACTTGAAATTTTCAGAGATTATTTTTGAAGAGTCAAACAGTTAGGAAAGTGAAGGAGAAAAAATCGAAATTTTTTCAACTTTCACAGTGGAAACCCCTTAAGGGGTTACGCCACCCTGAGGCGCTCGAAACAGCACTAAACTAAACCAATTTTTTTACTGATGCTATGAGGTTGAAAATGATTTATTTTCTTCTTATGTGTAGAGCATGTATTAGTGCATATATTGTATAAATACTGTACAAAAATATTAAAAAATGACCGAGTTATTTGTTCTCCCGCGAAGCTCGTCCGCCGTTACACGCGTGACTAACCTAACAAATTGTAACGCCCAGGTTCGTCTGAAATCAAATACATGATGATTTTCGTGTTGCTTAATAAAATACCTACGATGTAGCATACGGATTTGAGAAAAAAAAATTATTGCACAAATGAGAGCAAAGTGAAGAAAATTATACGTTTTTCACGTGAAGAAAACGAATTTAAACCATTAATTATATACGAATGGGGTATCGGATGGAAAAACTGATATGCCACATCGTAGATAATACCATTAAGAATATGCGTACCAAGTTTGAAATCAATCGGACAAATAGTTTTGGAGATATTTGATAGGTCACCTTTGAAAATGTAGCTTCGAGAAAAACGCAAAAGAAGTAAAGTAGAATGGTCGCTACGTGCTGCGGAATATCGACACGCGCGCCTCGTTTAAAGTCTATAACTCGGCTATTTTGGGGAATCTTTGCGTCTACCATGGCTTAAATTATTCTTAAAACTTCACGTAATAAGAAAATGCAAGAGAAAAAAAATCGATTTTTTAAAACATTCAGGGTGGCGTAACCCCTTAACTGCCAAATACCCACAGTACATACCACTTCAAGCGCATGAAGTTTATCGAATTCGGCGTCGATACCGAAACCGCCTTCAAGCTATTCCTGGCGTTCAAACTCACTCGTTGAAAGCCGACGTGTAACCTAATGTTCCGGACCGGTCTAAAGCAAAATTACTGTTCCCCCGATACATGGAAGTATCCTTCCAACCGAGGGGAGGGAGTGTACTTTGAAAATTCAATGTCCACTAAAAGAGAGGAGGACTTCGTAAGCCGTAAGGATCGTAGATGTGTGCGTCGAATTCGCCCTGTCGATCCCCACCGCGTTCAGGGCCCACTACCGAGAGCCAGGCAGACAGAGCTAGGTTTCACCAGCCGCAACCCCCGCATCCGGCCCATCCCTACGTCTACTATCCACCGCCATACCCACCCTTGAATCCCTACGGTCCTTACGCGCCTTACCCGGGCGCGTATTACCCGCCGCCCTACTGCAACGACGCGGCGCAGGAGCCGAAGGCTGGCTCGTCTTGGTTCAGCATCATCTTGATAGGTCTGCTGATTCTGTGCGTTGTCAGTATTGTCTGCTATCGCGCATTATCGCGCGACACCCGCCGAAGGCTGCACGCTAGGCTCTCCAACGTGATGCAACCAGCGCAGGTAAACCTGGATTCTGGATGTCGCGTGATTACCTCGCGGGATGAAGACGTACAAAGTAGCTAAAAATTATTGGAAAATCAGATACGATTAGGCACAGGGTGTTGGAAAAGAAAGGGGTGCAAGGTGGAGGAGCGTGTGGCATTTTATAAGAGGAACAATGTGCGAGGAGTGTCTTTGGTGGGCTGAATTCTGACTGCTTTTCAGTATTGCGAGTGATTGACTTGCTTAGTAGTTTTGTTTATCTTGCGAAGCACGTAAGTAAACGATAGGGAGATGGGTTTTACTGTCTCGAAACGGGAGGACGGCACGTAGAATGGCTCTTGCGAATACAAACGTGGAAAGGATGCGATGATTTCACGTACAGTGAGTAACGAAAATATTCGGACACTACTTTTTAAAATTACTTAACTTTTTTAGAATTGGTCCAAAACCATTTGAGTTTTTTTTTTTTTGAGAAGCTAGAAGGTTTAGTTTGTTAAGTGACGTGTTTCGTCGTTTTGAAAAAATGTAATTGGTCGGAATAGCAAGAAAAACATAGTAAAGGTCGTTTTTTAAACTTCTTTTGTGAGCCTGCAATGAAAATTCAAAAAACATGTTTGTAGATTGAAGTAAGTTATACATGCTATGCATGCCTAAAATTTCATCAAAATCGGTTAACTTTGCTTTGAGCTATAAACGCTTAAAGATCGCAGAATAAAGTCGAAAATCGCTGATTTCGGGAATTTCGCTTTTCTTAACCTTATTCTGTGATCTTTAGGTAAGTGTTTATAGCTCAATGCAACGTTAACTGATTTTGATGAAATTTTAGGCATGTATAAGTATAACTTACTTAAATCTACAAACGGGATTTGTAAACTATCCTTACAGGCTCAGATAAAAAAGTTAAAAAAAACGACCTTTACTATTTTATTCGCTATTCCGACCAATTGCAATTTTTTTCAAAACAACGAATCACGTCACTTAGCAAACAAATCCTTCTAGCTTCTCAAAAGTAAAAACTCAAGTCGTATGGATTAATTTTAAAATAGTTATGCGATTTGAAAAACCGTCGGAATATTTTCGTTACTCACTGTAGCTGGCGACAATCACTGATAGAATTGATTTGTCAGTATCAAAGATTTCCCAGATCTTCGTGTTGTGAATTCTTCTCTTCATTTCGCCAGAGTAATTCAGTTTCCGGATTTCTGAGGATTAAACAGGACCCGGGCACCGCTGTGCAAGGATTGAAAGTGTTTTAAACAGACAAGAAACGTCTGAGGACACAGTAATGAAGTTATGATCATACCAAAGTGCCATATGCTCCTAAATCCTCCGAACCCTTTCTCTTTCAACTCTCCGATTCCTCTAACTCAGTTGAAAGCGTTCGAAGCCTTACCTACGCTTGAAACTCCGCGTTAAAAATCGAAATCGAGAGGCAAATATTAAAGTACATCGAAAAGCTTAGTAATGAATAAAGAGCACACACGTTTCTCACATCCAGGGTTACAATCGCGGGGACAGGGTCCTTTAAACCGTAAATCGCGCCCCCCCGAGCGATTCCCCGAGCGGCACGCCCTAAAAGGCCGTCTTTTTGAACCTGTAGACCGCGAAGAGGAAAAAGGACGCGAAACAGAATTATCCGGCTGAATTTGTTCTGTATTCCGACCGAGCTCCATCGCCACGCAGAAATTACGTCGCCTGCGACGGCTGCGAAGATCGTCGTTCCACGCCGACCAGGCAGGACGGCATAATTGAAATTTCGTCGGACAGTAGAGTCGACGTTGCCACTGATATATCAGGCACAACCATGAATGAGATGACTCGATCGATCGCTACCTAGAGGCACGAAGCTTAACACGAATTTGAAATTCGAATATTCAATTGGGAATCGAGACGTTAATATTCCACGCATCGGCTCGTGTTTGTAAATTCGAATGTTGAAGAGAGCAACGTACTAATTGCGCAGCACGCGAGGGGAATAATTACAGAGTGATTGTTTGGTGAAATTACGTGAAAGGTAACCCTTTTGTTAAGGAACAATATTATATGTAAGATGTGTTGTTTACGAGTGGGGCAGAATTTTTCTTTAACCCGAGAAGATTGTAGTGAGAGTATAGAATTGTTGAGGCTCGTCGGGTGTGAGCATGACAAGCTGGCTTCTCAATATTTATACTTGCTGTTTATTTCATAGATGTTGTGGATTTTTTTTGTGTTGTAAGTACGTAGTAGAGTTTGAGTAAATTTGTAGTCCATACACTTTTGTAATATAAAGTGCAAAATATGTAGTGTTTCGCTGTAAAAACAAACAATTGTGCAAAGGAATGCAGCCGACAAGTAATGTGTCGTAGAACTTGAATAAAAATTTAAAACTGTCTTTTATATTTCATATTTGTGAAGATTATATATGTTAGTTCTGTCTGCTTTTCAATTGAATGCAGGCTTTGCACCGCAGTCGTTCGAATATCGAGTAGAAAATTACACGTATTACAGTTAAGGATTTATCGGACGTACAATATTAGACAAAAGTATATGAAATTTGAAATACTTGAATATCTACGTCTTACGCATAGTAAATCTGAATGTAAGGAACTTGAACGACAGTTAGAATCTCATTTTTACTCCTAGAAAGGTATTTTTCACTTTACAAATGCTTTTTCAACCATTATTTGCTAAACTTTTGGCAGCGAAAATGCCCTGAATTCACAATTTTCTCAAGTTATAATTTATTTCTTTAAAACGGTGTAGTGTAAATAATTGAAACTTGGCAGATATTTTCATTTATCCATATACTACATATAAAAAAAAAATTGAAAACATTGGCACCATTTCTTCAACATTTTTTCAGCTGTTTTATCTGTCAAGATCGTCTCTTTCCATAAGAGTACGTGTAAAATCAGTGAAAATTAAAATCGTTAGAACTCAGCAACCGTTTAGTGAATTCGTTTAAAATTTTTGGAGCTCATCAAGAAGATTAAAAAGAACAATCTCATAAATTTTCATCAACTTGGTACCATTTTGAAGATAGGTCCGATACATCCTTAAGGGGCAACACCACTGTTGGCGTCCGGAAAAGTAAGTCATTTTTAAGAATTTTTTTTCAGGAATAATTTACAGTTTTCATAGAAAATTTTTATTACCTACCTTGAGCACGCTGTCTTAAGAGACTGTACAAAGAAATAAATAGAAAAACATCTATAAATTTATATATATTAATTAATCTTCTAGACCCCCCTTCGCGAACTGGTCGAATGTGTAACTATGGAACAGCAAGTCCGAAATCAAATTTCATTTTTTTTTTATAATCTATATAAGTGTAGTTTCCGTTGTGAATGCCGATTTCTTAAACAAATTGTTTTTGCAAAAATGGTGCGCTTTAGAAGAAATGTTTCGAAAATCCGCGAATAAGATGGACAGTTTTCTGAGCGTATTTAAAAAAATTTGTTTTCAATAAAAAAATCCGTACGTACAACGGAAACTACACTCATATAGTTTATAAAAAAAATTAAATTTGATTTCGGACCTGCTGTTCCATAGTTACAGATTCGACCATCTCGCGTGCGGAGTTCTAGAAGATTAATTAATATATTAAAATTTGTGGATGTTTTTCTATTTATTTTTTTGTATAGTCTCTTAAGACAGCGTACTAAAGATAGGTAATAAAAATTTTATATGAAAACTGTAAATTATTCCTGAAAAGAATTCTTAAAAATGGCTTACTATTCCGGCCGTCACAGTGGTGTTCTCCCTTAAATCATGATTCGCTACATTTGCCAGCAGCTTTTGTAAGAAATCGGTGTATCGTGTAATTTCCGCGCGCACTGCTACGCAATTCTTACACGATCTCACGTTGTCGATGAAAGTACACAGAAAATTATTCTGCAGTATTCCCGGAGGAAGAAAAGATTATTAGAATCCAGACACACTGTGTATTGCTTCCGCCAAAAAACAAATGCAAGCGAATGCGACATAAAAAATACGATCACTGTGGAAATTATGAAAAATCAGTAAGTTTCAGTGAACATTTCGAAGAGCAAAATTATTTGTGTACGTAAACGAGGCTATGAAAATTATTAATTTTACGAAGTTAACGTTCGAATGATAGTCAGCGAAGAATGACATGTGGTAGAGTACAATCCCGAGGTTTCTTTGGATGGAGAGGTTGGCCTTTCCTCAACTTTTTACTTATTTTCGGTGTGATTATTTACCTGGGATACGATTTCTACAAGAACTGGAAACCAGCAGTTGCTTCAGGAGCAACTGCTTCGTCAGATTCGAATTTAATAAATTTATGAAGTTAATGTTAAACGATAGTCAATGAAGCATGACATGTGGCAGAATAAAATCCAGAGGTTTCTTTGGACGGAGCGATTTCTTTAGATGGAGAGGTTGGCCTTTTCTCAGCTTTTTACTTATTCTCGGTGTGATCGCTTATCTGGGATACGATTTCTACAAGAACTGGAAACCAGCAACTGCTCCAGCAGCAAGTGCTCCAGAAACAGCTGCGGAATCTTAAAATGAAAATAATGTGAAACACTTTCCATCAGTTTTCATTTACACACGGTATTCCATATAATCTTCTCGTAATGAGTTTTTATTAGATATATTATATCTAACTTGCATAGCCTAACCAAATGAAAATTTCAGTTCAATATTTACCCTTGATCTTACGATAAGCTACTTTTACGCAATACTAAGAAACCCAGTCAACGCTGTAATCTCAATTTGGGATATTAAAACCACGATGGCCACGAAAATTTCTTAGGAAAGAAAGATCTTAAGAGAAATTGTGTATAACAGAGATCTTAATTTAAATGATCAGAAATGTTTAACATGGAAATATCTTTGATGACACAAACCATGTGTTGGAAGGCGATCAGGGGCGTATACTACTCTGGGAGATTAGTCAAAGCTATCATATCATCCGTGGTCGTGCATGGCTCGTTAAGAAAGTAAATCTAGTATACCACTATAAAAATATTAAAAAGAAATAGTAGCACATTGACAAGAGCAAAAGAAATATATACAATGAATTTTCTCAGTAATGCAATGATTCATAACGCAATCAGCGCGGATTCATAATATCAACAGTAACATAAATGCGCGCGGACTTATGAATTGGCCCGATAACGTCACCGTAAGATTCTTCTAAAAATAAACTTTACGTTGCATAACCCTTCTTCTGAAATTAAACATAAAAACAGAAGAAAAGAACACATGTTAAACATTTAAGGAGATACAACTCCTTCCTCTGCCGCGGGAAGGAATACAGAACGGGGAAACTTTCCACGCGCGCTTTAAATGGGATTCCTAAAGCATGCGTAGGGGTATCCGCGGTCCGCGATAGCCTCTGTTCGATATAACCTCCACGCGCGATATATGTGGATTCACCGAAGTTAGTCGATACGCAGTATGGAGCGCACAAATAGCCTCTCGGATACTCCCAGCTCACAGTGGGCGATCGGGGCGGACGATTATATTCGAGGTGCACGCTCGAAGAAACGGAAGTGTCTCTAGTGTTGTGGCTCTGTCTCTCTCTCTCCTCGCGTATCCTGGATCGTCCGCGCCGTTTATTAGAGGGGTTTCACGGTCGCACGGGGGGCACGGGCGAAATATTCGAGGTTAGGTTAAGTGACAGAGAGAGTGAGCACACGAGGATGGGCGAGGGACCGGCGTGCCTGCACGTCGCTCTAACGGAATAATCCCTGGTATTGGATTAGTCGAGGAGAATGACGGGGCTACCTGCCACAGGCGTGACGTGACGGATCACGAATCAGGATGGATTCGAACGTTTACGACGAACAGACAGACACGGCCGCGATCGAACGGTGCCCCGACAGTCGAATAACTTCCGGGGAGGGGCTGTCTCCTGGACCTGGAGCCGGCCTCGAGTACGACCTGTGGGAAGGCCAGTTCCAATTCGTCGGACAGCCGTCGTCTTCTCGGGTTAGTCGACTGCCTCGTCGCCGTGGTCCTCGACTTACCGAGCAAGTAAGATACAGACAGTACACGGCCAGAGTAATGGGATCGTTATCTATAGCCGCGACGATTCCTTGGCCACGATAACGTCGCAACTCGGAACGCGGCGAGTCGGCCGGTGGCGAAACGGAATGTAGGCAAACCGAGCGAACATATGCATGCGGTTGAAATGGAATAATTTAAAAATTCTTGCTTTTATCGAATGAGGTCTTAAATAGTAGAAACGTTGGTAGGACGGTACGTAGGAAATATTCGTTCCTTTGGAATATCATTTGTCGTGGAATTAGGAAATGGAGGATCGTTACTGTAATCAGCTACTGAAATACTGATGTGCGGATTTGATAGTGAGAGGGTGTAGGTAGATAAGAAGAGTGCTTTCTTCTCCTAGACTTTATTTTAAGAAAGGTCCTGTATGCATACAGGAGTCGCGATTGTAAAGACGATATTACGTGTTGTTTACAGGAAATATTTCCGTGGGTTGTGGATTCACTTTTCTTTTGAGCAGTAAGTCTAGGAAACGTTGAATTAAGTTTTACAGCGGGATCAATTTATGTTACATGCTTATTTGTGTTGGGTGTACTACCGTTCGGAGCAGTGGTGCTCATTGAGTTTATGGTGCGGGCTAATTATAGACTTCTAAAGGTTGCGTCGAAGACAAAATAAGACTGTTGGGAATTATATTTTTAGAATTGCGAGTAACTATAATTATAATTCGACTTTCGTACGTGAAAGTAGGAATTGTATTAACACTGCAGAAGCGGAATTGAATGGAACTTCGTGTTCGTGATTGAGCGTTACTGACGTAGAATCTCGAAGAATGTGCAGGCGCACGTGCGCGGGGTTTTAAACGGAGCTACCGTGACAGCACCTTCCCCATTACTTTCTTTGTACTTTCATGTTAGATCCTTGCACCGAACTCCCTTCTAAACCATTCAAATGATCGTTTTAATTTTTAAATAAGAGCAAGCAAGAAAGACATCGTTTTAATTCATTCTATGAGAAGGTGAAATAATATGTTTCTAGGTTAAAATGATTCAGGAGCAAATGCACACTTTAGTAGACACTCAATCGGTTGGGGAGGAGCGATACGCCAGGGCGAAGCAGGAAAATGCTACGTTGCAGGCGAGAATATTAATGCTAGAGGAAGCTGCCAAAGATGCCGAAGCTAGGGCCGAAGAAAGGCTTGAGGTGATCTTCCCAGAATACTTAAATCTGTTTGCGTAAAATTGTTTAAAATAACGTAAATTTCGTGAATGATATTTTCATGGAAGTTACGATTAATTTGCCATTTACTGTGTTATTAAATGTACAATGTAAATTATTTCAGACGGAGCAACGAAGGCACAAGGAATGGGTGAGTCGTTTAGAACGCGAACGACAATTGCAACTAGAGAATTATGCCATTAAATTGCAAGCAACGGAGTTAGAGGGGACCAGTCTGAGGGATGAAATAGGAAGGCTACGCGAGCAGCTGGAAAAAGTGAAGGCCGAAAGGAGTCGATTGGAAAATGACCTCGAGGAGGCCAGAAGGGATGCGGAAACCGCGCGCGAAAGTGAACGTCAAGCGACGAGTCGAGCTAATGAGGCTCTCTATCAGCTAGAAGCTGCTAAAGAAGAACTTTCGATGAGAGTCGAGGATCAGCAAAGAATAGAGGAATTAATGCACCAGGTGGCGCAACTTCAAGCTCGAAATAAAAGTATGTTTCTAATCGGATGCGCGCTTAAGCGGGTATACCCGTTTGAACCCTCGGAAAATGTGTACATTTTGTGGATTTTTTTTACAAGTCAACGGCTTGATGCAGATTTCCCGTTTTTTTACTATCTTTACATAGTATTATGAACTACTTAAAAAAAAAGTTTCTGTTAAAAAACTATCGTTTTCCGGAAGTTATGGATACATATCCGAAAGTCTCCCGATTTTAGACGGCTAAACGGTGAGCCTGAAATAAGCTGTATGTCGTGTCTAAAATCAAAAACAATAAAATCTTATAAAGTATGTTAATAGCTGTCGTCCAACGGGGCCGATTTTGAAAATTTTGAAAAATAAAGAAATGGTGAGAGATCAAAGGTAAAGTTACATTTTTCTTTATAAATAATAAACGGGGAATCGGAATAAAAAAAACCCTCGTAGTACGATGTGTAATCTTATTACGATTCTACATGCAAAATTGAAAGTGAATTGGTTGAACGTAGCCCGAGTTTTTAGGCCCACCGTTTTAGCCGTCTAAAATCGGGAGACTTTCGGATATGTATCCATAACTTCCGAAAAACAATAGTTTTTTAACTGAAACTTTTTTTTTGAGTAGTTCATAATACTATGTAAAGATAGTAAAAAAAACGGGAATTCTTCGTCAAGCCGTTGACATGTAAAAAAATCCACAAAATGTACACATTTTCCGAGGGTTCAAACGGGTATACCCCCTTAATCGAGGGATTAATGAGTGGTGCTATTATTGAAACATGAATTTTTCCTCTGAAAGGTCTTGAAGAATCACGGGACGAATTGCAAGCTGCGGCGGCCCTGCAGGCAGGCCGTGAACTTTTAATGTTAAATCCTTGTAACAATACCGCTGAGAAGGGTCCTAGTCTCGCTGTAGAATTATTAGCCGGCATGCATCAAGATCAAGTACGTTCTGTATTAGTCAGTTTTATAATAAGCGTGTCTTTTAATTTGCAGGTATCATTTTGCATTATGATACTTATTTATTTGGGCTTCATTGCAGATGGATGGCCAGATTCCTGGAGATTATGGCGAACCTTGTAATATATTGGAAGTATGTGTTAAATTATTAATATGGTATTAAAATGAGGCTGCCCGTCGTATTGTTATTTGAAATTATTAATTACAGATGAAACAAGCTTTAAAGGAGCAGCAAGAGGTCAATACACAATTAAGGACATACATCGATGGAATTTTGTTGAACATAGTTGAAAACTACCCTCAATTGTTAGAAGTGAAGCAAACACACTGAACTATTGTATAAATAGTCGCTGAATGTAAATGTTAATCGTTCGAGGCAGTTGTACATTACACATCTTTGTTGGAACTCTAATTTATAGGTTTATACGAGGAATTTTGTCATAAATACTATATGGGAAAGCAATTTCCGTCCATGCTAACTTAAAATTTTAGCAACCCGTTGCAATCGTTTAATTTGATGTTTTTCTCACTGCCATTGTTATTAATTTTAAACTATACAATTTTGATACGGAAGGGCAGTGAACGAATCGAGGAGTTAAAATAGTGGCTAGATAAATATGCATGAAATTTAATGGAAACAATTATTATAAGCTCTGCATTATCCGAGTCTTGGAATTTGGAGTCATTGCAATGTTGCCTTTATAGGAACTGTATAAAAATATTCTCGATTGTTCAGTGTTGATATCTCTCGTTGATATGCCTAATGATATATAATTCACTGTGCGTAGACACGGTTTCTTCTTACGAGAAGATAAATCAGTGAAAGGTGTTTAAGGTTCTTAGCAAGAGGAAAGATGTATAGCTGCGTTTGGTGATGTCACGAGAATTGTGATATAACGAGAAGTACCTACAGAATTTAATACTTAATATTTTCACCTACAGTTTACGGTACACTCTAGGAATTTATACCGAGCGATAGAGAATATGTAATTAAATAATAATATTTTACTACTTATACTTTCACCCCACCTACCAGTCCCACGTTGCAGGCTATAAAAACATGATTAAAAATGAGTTTATATTTCTTAAATTGGAGAGATTCATATTTACATGTTTTCTGGAATAAAAAAATTTTATAGTTACATGAAAGAGGCGTTCTTTTTATATTTCTTTCAAAGATAAAGAAGCATCATTTCAGAAGTACAGAATAGATCTAACATCTTACGGAAGTTTGTGTACCTATGTCACATAAATTGAAATACAGATTTCCTACGAAATTTATGCTCGCGACACATTCTACTCAAGGCGAATTCCACTTACGCCCAAATCGCCCGTGATTTTCATTAAGCTAGGTTTCCGCGTACGCGACTGGACACGTCGTCAAGAATTTCAAAGTCAATTTTCTCGAAAATGTAGCGCAATAACAAAAAATTTTATTCCTTTTCCTCGACTTATTTACTTGTTATAAATTGAAAAGAAAGAGTAACTTTTTTTCATATCGCGCTTCAATTTCGAGAAAATCGACGTTGAAATACTTGACGTTGCGTCTAGTCGCGTACAGGAAAACCTAGCTTAATGAAAATCACGGGCGATTTGGGCGTAAGTGAAATTCGCCCTTAGAGAACTTAGGGCGATTTCTACTTACGCCCAAATCGCGTGCGCGGTCGCGATATGTAATGAAAATCACGGGTGATTTGGGCGTAAGTGGAACGCACCCTTAATTATCGAAATCGGTAAAGTTAATGAAGCGCTATATTATTTAGTAAAGGCTGCACAAAATTTTCTTCATTCAAATCTTGCGCAACCCAAAGCATGAGATGTATAACATGGCCTAACATGGAATTCCTCATCAAGATATTGGCCAAGTCTCATCTGCCCGACATTTTACTGAAGTATTCAAAGTTATATCTATTCTCCTATCTTAATGAAGTATTCAAAGTTGGCACTTATTTTGATATGAGGCAGTCAAAGCAACAACGGACCAACCCACGTTAAAAAATTTTTTTTCTTCCTATTTTATATGGTTAGTAGAGCCTATTGGAATACGTTATTGCTACTAATTAAATTTCGGAAAAAATGTGGGTTAGTCCGTTGCTCTGACTGCCTCATATATCAATGTTATAGCGTATTCGGACGGTCACACTGGTGTGCAGTTGTGCACTGAGTGCGAATTTTAGGCCGGTATTCATAGTCGCTACTTATTCTTAAGCAAATGCTTAAGCAGTCGGCATCCTTTACGATCTACTAGATTAGTAGAGGATGCCGCATGCTTAAGCATTTGCTTAAGAATAAGTAGCGACTATGAATACCGGCCTTAGCCAATTGGAAGCGAAAGAGTTCGTTCTCAGTGCGCACTAGTGCAGGTTGCCGAATGTGCTATTAGATCAGATGCAACTTGGAATATCTCACCAAGATAGTGCAGATTAGAATAATTCTACATTTAACTTTAACCGCTTCTAGTGTTTCAATTATACCCCATTCGATAACGTTACACGTGACACAGAAATGGTAAAATCTGAACCTTCGAATCGTGTGACAAAACTTTACGCCGGATACTAATGCCTCGTTTGCGGCAGGTTAGTGATGTCACATACGATTAACTGCCAATTTCAACATCCAGTATCGATACTTGCTTTCGAGATAAAATGGCGGCACACGTAAGACGTTTGTTAACACGAACAGAATCGCTGTTGTTAAACATTTAAACGCTAAAAATCAGTAAAGTGACAACAAGTGTCTTTGAAATCCGCTAAGGTTTTCAATTCAGTGGATTTAATATTTAAGAAACTAGTGCCGGACGTCCTAACCGCCACAACTATACGTCGCGACAATTTCGAACAATGTTATCTGTGTTTTTACGTTGAAAATACACTTTCCTTCATTATCGAAACGTTGACACAGGCATATCAAGGTATAACTAATGAAAATGCATACAACCGGGGACTTCATGTTGCACGGCGGCGACACTGCCTTCGCAAACAGGCAGAAACGCCTGTTTGACAGTCTGTCGGATGCAGAGCAGGAATGCAATAAGAACAAAATGGTCGTTGAATCTACGCATATGGACACGGATGTTAATGACCCAGGCAAATGTCAAATCTTAAGAGCCGGTCAGAAGCGCAAATGCGAGACGAGGAGATTCCGTGGTAGAGAGAGTATTTTCAAGCGACCAGAAGGCCCAGCGCCGCGTGCTGCTAACAGAAGTATACCGGATTACCATAAGAATCCTCACAAATGGATGAAATATAGCTTGGACGATGTATCCAACGACGATATGACTGAACAGAGTAATACGAGGGCTGCGTTATCTTTCCTAAAGGAATTAAAGGACAGAAGGTCCAGGGGACAGATCAAGCTGGCGGAGAAAATGGATGTCGACGAGATCACGTCGAACGAACAGAGTCGAAATGAAGTGGCGTTTAAATCCAGGAAAGTTAAAACAGAATCGACGATCGAATTTAAGAAACCCGAGAACAGTACGGAAGAGGTCCAAAGCATGCCGGTTATCGACACTGACGACAAGCCAGTGTTTAGAAGCAGCAAAATTATTATGCCGGAATACATTGTCGGGCAGAAGCAGAAGAAGAAGAACAGGAAAGGGAAGCCTGTCGGTAAAGTGGATCGTCTGAAGCAACTTAAATTGGATCACTTAGAAGAGCACGACGACGAGGAAGACTAAATCTATGCCCGACGCTACTACGAACATATTATTCTTAGCAAATTGTTTGTCCGACGCAAATAATTTCATTTCATCGTTTACTGTACTCTGAACATAGTAATAATAAAACACTGTGCGTCATTCTAATTAGGGGCAGCCGTGAATTTCATACAATTATCATTACAATCTGCTTAGATTCGCAAAAGCGATGGTCAAATCGAATTTCCATTCGTTTCGAAGAATTTGAAAAAAGCCGCTTTGGTAGGCTGTTCCGGAAGTGACGCGTTGCGCGCACGTACAGTGGGATTGTGATAACTTCCTGTCGGCTTTAGTCGCTGCCGTTCAAAAGTCTTTAGACCGGTTCGCCTATTTTCCAGCTATGTGCGGGCGATGCTGATCGGCGAACGGAGCGTAATCCATTGAA
The DNA here is from genome assembly GCA_947577245.1 of Andrena bucephala. Classification (NCBI taxonomy): domain Eukaryota; kingdom Metazoa; phylum Arthropoda; class Insecta; order Hymenoptera; family Andrenidae; genus Andrena; species Andrena bucephala. The sequence continues at coordinate 17,068,428 of OX387717.1, read as the reverse complement.
CTTCGGTAAGTCACGCGACGCGCCGTCGCAAAATTTTATACGTCGCCCCGGAACGTCGGCGAGAAGTGCGGTGCTGGATCAGCGCGGGGGTACCGGGGGGGGGGGGGGGGTAGAGGGATTCATAACCTGTACGCACACAACTTCGTCACGATTCAAAATGGCGTGCCATCGGTGAATGGGCAACGTAAGCGAATTCACGTTCCGTGGTCGTGCTAAATTTGTCGTCCGTGTTTCTATATTCGGTGAATTTATTTCTCTTGCCAGGAAAGAGAGAAACCGTAAGAGGTTATGACACTGTTCCCGTGCGCGTCGTCGTAGGAAGTTCGTTAGTATATTTATTAGCCGTGGTACGGGCTTAATAATGCAGGAAATCGTCCTAGCAGCCTTCTCCGTGATATCGAGTCTGCTCATAGTATTCGGCCTGGTGCTGCTGGGTAAGAATGACAGATAATAACGTCCCGTTATTATTGCTGTGCGGTACGCGTAGAATGTCTCGGAACATTGTTGCCCGAGCTGTCGAGTAGTGTCATATATATATATACACACATAGTTTCGAAGTCGAAGGTATAGTAAATAGGAGAGTTTCACTACATACTTAACCTCTATCGTCACGTGTATGCGCAATCTCCGCGACTATTCTCCGCAGTAGAATTTACTTGATTACCTCATGTTTTTTATATGTATAGAGAGACTCGCTCTGCCTTGTGTGTAGCTTTCTTTTACATCGGTTTCCCTTATATCGTTCGATCTATTCTAAATATGATATAAAACGTTCAATGTTGCTATGTATGCGGTGCAAGAGTTCTGTCTATTTAAATACTTGGCATGTTGGCACAAATTGGTGTTTGTCTCGTAGTGATAATCAGTAGTAACCACTGTGTGATTTTTAGCTGGGGATGTATAGAGTTGTAATTTAACACATTCCGAATTTTGTAATTGTTCTATTAAAAGTTTTCTGTATTTCGAGTTGAGAAACTTGTTTACATTCTTTTTCTTTCATTGATACTGTTGAATATGTTGCCATAAAGGAAGCTAAAGATCTTTCCAAATAATGTCTGAGGATCTTGAGATGATGCGTTGTACTTTGCAGAATTTTACAAACCAATGTTTTGCCTATGACAATTTTCTTTTCCACCAATACAGAGTATTTCTTGCTCTATGTAACAGGTCTTTTTTTTTTTCGACAACGTGTTGATGGTTTCATTGCTACCAGTAAAATAAATTGAAGCAATTTTCTTCGGTATACTCGTAGTTTTATAATAAAGTTTCTACCATCCAGGAAAATGGACAGAACTCTCGCGATCTGTTTAATGAAACTATACGTTCTTTAAATTCGGTATAAACTTTTAATATAAGGCGTTCGGGTGTTCCGAAGTTTATTCTCCACATGGATGTGTCTTCTGTATTTTTTCACAGGTTGGTATTTAGTTTGGAAGTTCTTCCTTTCACGATTCCACTTTGTCCGAGAATTGTTGGATGGAATGAGCGAATCTTCATCGGTCAATGATTTAAAGAACGGTCGATCTCGCATTAAGAAGATTCGCAGGGACTAAGACTTCGTCCGAGAAATTCGGGAAGGAGGTTTAGTCGGGTGGCATCTAAGGAAACTTCTAAAGGAAAGGATCGACCAATAGCGTTGTTGTTTTACGATTGTCCGCCAACGATACTGTGATTCTCAAAGATGTCTATAAACATACGCTGCGCGACGACGGATGACCTGTTGAACATTCAGCATTGTAACTTGCAATGTCTGCCCGAGAATTATCAGATGAAGTACTACTTGTATCACGCCCTTTCCTGGCCGCAGCTAAGTTACGTGGCGGAGGATGAGAAAGGCAGGATAGTAGGCTACGTCCTCGCCAAGATGGAAGAGGATTGCGAGGACAATCCACACGGACATATTACCAGCTTGGCAGTGAAGAGATCGCACAGAAGGCTCGGCATCGCGCAGAAGCTTATGAACCAGGCGTCCAGAGCGATGGTCGAATGTTTCGGAGCGAAATACGTGTCTCTGCACGTGCGCAGAAGTAATCGGGCAGCTTTAAATTTGTACACGAGCAGTTTGCAGTTCGAGGTGTCGGAAGTGGAGCCAAAGTATTACGCGGACGGCGAGGATGCTTACGCCATGAAGCGAGATCTCAGCAGCTTCCACATGGAGAAGAACGCGGCGAAAGAGAAGATGAACAAGGATGGCAATACGCACACGCATACTGGTAGATGCTGCGACCGTCCATAGTCAGCTTGGGGTACGCGCCAGTCGATTAGGTTACAATTGATTTTTTGCATTATTAATTCCGTACCTTTTGGATCTAAATTTGTGTCACTTGTGCATGTGTTTCGTAAATCAGACACGCATAAAACGTGCGTGGGAATATTGCGTCGAGCATGACGGCTTGAATGTTTGACCTGTACATTATCACGCGAACTTCACAAATACTGGGGTATTTGTGTTTATTCAAGCCTTACCTGAGACATATGAAATGTTTTATATGCCACTACGGAGGGGTGTACTTGTTAATAATTACGCACGGAATAGGAGGGGGACGTCTAAACAATTGTATGTACTTTAATGCGAATTGAGTTGGAAAAAAGGTTTCTAATAAATGTATCATTGCGTGTAGTTAATTGATATATCACGTTATTTAAGACCCACAAATCTTAAGGATGTATCGGACCTATCTTCAAAATGGTACCAAATCGATGAAAATTTGTGATATTGTTCTTTTTAATCTTCCTCGTGTGCTCCAAAAATTTCAAACGAATTCACTAAACGGTTGCTGGCTTATAACGATTTTAATTTTCACTGATTTTACACGTACTTTTATGGAAAGGCGCGATCTTCACAGATAAAACAGCTGAAAAAATGTTGAAGAAATGGTGCCAATGTTTTAAATTTTTTTTTATATTTAGTATATGGATAAATGAAAATATCTGCTAAGTTTCAATTATTTTCACTCAACCGTTTTATAGAAATAAATTATAACTTGAGAAAATTGTGAATTCAAGGCATTTTCACTGGCAAAAGTTTAGCAAATAATGCTTGAAAAAGCATTATGACTGCATAAGACTGCAACTGTTGTTCGAGTTCTTTACATCTAGATTTACTATGCGTAAGACGTAGATATTCAAGTCTATCAAATTTCATATACTTTTGTCTAAGATTGCACGTCCGATACATCCTTAATTCAGTCTCTGCCAGTGTGTATATATATATTCAATTAATCTTTATTGAACCATTGAAACTATAATATACAAGTGTCGCGGCCAGTATACAAAATTATCACCCAAATCTCACCAAGCAAATCAAAATGCGAGATGGTTACCGATTTTTCGAAGGAAAACGCCTTCGGCATTTATTTATCTCCAGAGGTATACGTCCTACGTTATTGTAAAACTCGTCTAATTATTTTTCTCTATCTGCAAATACCTCGCGCGCTTCCTTGAGTATAATTCGAACGCTTAAAACTTAAGATTTTACATTGCACGATTCTTAAATGTTTGCTCTTTCACTGCTGCGCCCATACATTATTGTATTCGTGTATACATTGTAATAGGAATAATTATAATATACATATATATATATATGTATATATATATATTTATAAATATACTTATGTACACATTAAACGACCTTAGAAAGTAACGCAATCGGTTCAGTTCAAAGGGACACGCTAATACAAAAGTCGAACGTCGACGTAATCTTTAGTCATTCTTAACCGAATTAATCTTCCGATCTTCTGGGTCGATCTGCTCGATAGAATCTAATCAGAATGTAGAATTTGATGTTACCTATCGATCGTTTATAGAACAATTAAAATCGCGCGAACGGAACTTTTCACCTAAGCTTTCCACCAGAGTTGAGCAAAATTTAATCTAAGTACAACTTCCAAATTACGATTAAAATGTAATTGTATAGTTGATTACACATTATTTTCTGTAAACGTTAATTTAGGTAATTGACAAAATTGTGGTCAACCACTTAAATTAACGATTACAGAAAATAATGTGCAATCATATACACAATTACATTTCAATCGTAATTTGTAAGTTGTAATTAGATTACATTTTGCCCAACTCTGCTTTCCACCGACAGCACGATTTAGCACCGTCGGTAAAGTCACTTCGCGATTATAATAATTCGATCGCAAGATATATTTCAGCACACGAAAGAATTCCAGGTACAATGTACAAAGGGTGAGATTAAAAGGAAACGATGAGGTTTTACACGCGGTTCGATCGACAGTCGTACGATCCATGCATACTTACGTCTCGATATATTATATATAAAAGGACATTGTTCGCTTACTAAATTATGTTCACGATTAATCGGAATACGATTCAACGAGAATGGATAAGCACCTATTGCTCGGTATTACCGATCCTATGTATAAATCCTAAATATACAGCGATTTCTAACTGCCTTGGATGCGCGTTATTATGTATCTTACAAAAAAAAAGAAAAGAAAAGGAAACGCTGCGCTGGTAAATTATAATACAAGAGTTCTCGTGAAAACGAGGTTCGTGCGCTCACGCGATATGCTTCGGGTTAATAACGATCCCTAGAAAATAAACTTACAAGCTAATCGTGGTGAATACTCTACAGACACACGGACGATCGTCCGAAGTTTCCATCTCCATAGGTAATACACGTTTCGCTCGACGGTCTTCTTCGGCGATCCTCCGCGGGCGTTCGCCGTGGGAATAAAAGGAGACCAAAAAGGGCTGCGCGTCTCGGCATGCGATAAGTAAATACTTCGTTAGAGAATATTATTACTGATCTTAAAGCTGCGTTCACGAACGCGTCGGTTGTCGATTATCTCTCCGGATTACCTTAAGTAGACGTGGAAGGAACGGTGAAACGATAAAGGGCTTTCACCGCGTCTCCCTTAAATGCGTTTACTTTGAGTCCCGCCGATCGTGAAACACTCGAGCCCACGTAGGTAACGAAACTAACTTCTACAGGTAAATAACGATTCGATCGAGAGCTTTATAATCGGCGGGTACCACTTAAAATCGACCGATGGTCGATAAAAATGAACGCGTAAGTCGTATTGTTTTCAAGTGTTGAATTATTGTTTTCGTTGCTCTTGCGCGGAGTGCAATCGAATCATCATCGGAATGATCGTGTAAACAGTCTACAAATCCTCGGGTTATTCCGTTTTGGCAGTTTCCAGTGTGCGTGTCTGATAGATTGGTTGCTCGCGGGAAGGGGCCCGTAAAATGGCCCCGGGCACGAAAAAGTCGTGCTCAAAGAGGGCGGTAAAATCGTCTAAAAATCCCTTCGAGGTTCGCCTCTAAAAAAGTCTGATTCGCGTTGAAATTTTTATTTATAAATCTGAGCTTTGTAAATGTCGCTGTTACGAGGCTTCTTTTGGTATCCACGGCTCTTTTCCAGGCGTTTTTAGGCTACTACGTTTTCCTTTTAACTCTTATGCTTAAGATGATGATTTCCGTTGCGTTTCTTCACTTAATTTTCTCATTTCTCATATTAATTGCGGTCAGAACAAAATCAATTGGCTCCTCCTGGTGATCGAGGGGCAAACGGAAGTACTCTATTAGTCCGGAGTTTCCGCTGCATTGTTGCTTTAAATATACAAAACTCGGGGAGTCAGAAAGGAATAGTGGAATCTGCGGTAAAATGAAAAAGGGAAAGCAGCTGTTGTGTACAGTGGTGGGGGGAGTGTCCTCAAGTTGCCAACTGATTTTATTTCGACTTCGATGGCATCCTTGTTTCACTACGAGTGAACAGGTTCCTTTTCTTGCCAAAATGGAGGTACGAATACATATCTACCGTGTTTAATTATCGTTAACTGTTAACGCGCTGGCAACGATAACGGGCCATCACATTCGAAGCGAATCTCCAACAGCCATTCCAGGCGTGCTCTCACACACGCGCGCTATTACTCTTGCGCCGTTAATCGATCCCACATCTCTAGCTAATGAACGACACGGTTACACATGCTTCCTACAAAAGGCTACGTTGTCTACAGTCTCGAGTACATTTCACAAAGACGCCTGCCCCGAAGGTGTTTCCCCTCACTAGGCTCTAGATACTTTGGCAGTTGCGTGGTTTCTAAGTAACGATAGGCCCCGAGAACTCTTTATTGCGATAAAAGGGGAGGATGTTCGTTTTAATCGAACGGAGCGGTAGTGCTTCTTCTCCCGTGGTCCAAACTCGCTCCAGGCTCTACGCCCTCGTAAAGTTGCGCTCTAGGCTCCGCCTCCCCTCGGAAACGTACAGTAACTTCGTTATCATCAGAGCCGGAAATCAAAACAATTCCTTATTTGCACTCAGATCCACCAAGAGGTGCTCATCTATCAACTACAGCCATTCTTATCAATCATTATCTCCCGTTTTCTTTTCCTCGTCTCTTTCATCATTGCAATCTCGACCACCCTCCTCGATGACCGAGGACTTTTCTATCGAGTCGTCGATGGATATATATATCTATATCTTCCTTTCTAGCATCAGTTTCTCACGATTCACAGAGCTACGACGTTTCTGGAGGCACGGACTGCTCGTTGATCATCGAGGTGTCGCGGATCGATCCAAGGAACTTGCACGCAACGGTAGACCCTCCCGAGGAACGCGCCACGGATTGTTGCTCGATTCAGGCGCACCGCCAAGCTTTCACCTTCCTGTCGCAGAACGGGATCTGGCCCTTGGACGCTCAAGGCTGCTGGGCGCCGTGGATCATCGCGACCTTCAGGTCCTTGGCTAGGTGGGAAACGTCCACCACGCTGTCGACCATCTCTTGAACCGCGGACACGCTGGGGAAGAATTGGGCCGCCTGCTTCGTCTTCGACACGGTCTGGGCCAGAGCCTCGTTCAGCGCGTTCGCGCACTGCAGCACCCGCGTCCTCACGTCGTTCCTGGCCACGTTCCTGTGCACCGTGTCGCCGATGTGCACCAGCCTGTGGGCACTGAGCACCACGAACTTCCCGTGAGCTAGGAATACCTATTGAAACGAACAATATTTTTTATAGAAGAAAAACAGAATTTCTATATACCTAGATTCTATTTTTAATCTACACAAGTTGTAGAGTAGAATTACAATTCTTTTCTTCCTCTTTCTGTTTCAACGAATTCTGTGAGTAGCTATTGCGTTTGAGCTCTGTACAAATATGTAATAATGTCACCAATGACTCCGGGATACGTTGAAAATAAATTTAGGCTTGACAATGTGAAATTATTAAGGGGGGAGCCCTATTTAGGACGCCAGGAATAAGGTGATTCTTGGGATTTTTTTTTCTAAGAAACTGTTAAGCGGATCTTTTCCAAACTTTCAGGGTATTATAGTTCACATTCAAACAATAAAAATGAATTTTTACGTTACAAAGTGTTCGGTAGAAATGAAGATATATGAATACGTTTGTTAGGACTCGCGCGCCGGAGTTGCAAATTGGCGATTGTAATTGTGGCCCCATTTCTTCCCTGAAATAAAAAAACCAAGGATTTTCTTATTTCTAGTATAATTATATTGTCGATGAACCTAACAAACGAAAAAAAAAAGTTAAAAGTTGGCAAATTGGTGGGACTTCAAAGAAAAGTTACGATTGTGCCCCAAGATATTTCGTACTATTTATGGAAAAAGAGTTGTCCAATTCAATTTATTGATCAATGTCTTAGGTTCATCGACAATGTAATTGCACTAGAAATAAGAAAATCCTTGGTTTTTTTATTTCAGGGAAGAAATGGGACCACCATTACAATCGCCAATTTGCAACTCCGGCGCGCGAGTCCTAACGAACGTGTTCATATATCTTCATTTCTACCGAACACTTTGTACCGTAAAAATTAATTTGTAGTGTTTGAATGTGAACTAAAATACCCTGAAAGTTTGGAAAAGATCCGCATAACAGTTTCTTAGAAAAAAAATTCCCAAGAATCATCATATTCCTAGCGCCCTAAATACGGCTCCCCCGTTAAAGAGGAGTCGGTGAGACTCGCACGTCACCGTTTACGTCACAGAAGTGGGACGTCACGGGTTAAGGGTTAAATCCGGAATGTCAGCGGCATACTCGCCTTGGGTGGTTGGTTGTGCGCGACGGTCTGCATAAAGGCGTCGATGGCGTGAGTCAGGTGGTTGCCATGCGTGATCACCTGGGCGGCGTAGAAAGCCAGCAATTGTTTGTCGTTGGGGTCCATGGGTGTCGGTGTGGTGGGTGGCATTTGAATCGTGGCATTGTCCGACTCGGATACAAGGAGGTCGTAATTACTACGGAGCTCCTGCGGCAGGGCTGCGCGTAGCTCCTCGCGTTGCTTCGCCACCACCTCCCTCGAGTCGAGATTCACGTAATCGTAATCCTCGCCGGCGCCGCTGTTGTTGCTGCTCCCGGTCGAGATGATCGACGACCGTTTGAAGAGCAGCGTCGAGTTCCCCTGTTACAAGTAGAGCCAATGTCATTTTTTGGTAACTGTGGTGGCTTTGGTTGGATAGCTAAATATTATTTTCTCCATTATAAACTTTTACGAAATGTGCCGAGCAACCGAAATAAACTTTATTTGTCCAATATGTACATCGGAACGTAAAAACTAAAATATTTTAAAAATCTATATTTTTAAATTTCTATATTTTTCTAATAAAAATAAAATCAAAGATGGATAAAATAAACATTTAAAGAGCAAGAAATAATAAAAAAAAACACATGTTAAAACGACTTTAAAAACTCAAATATATATATAAATTAATCAATATTTCTTGAGTAGGCGATATTAGGTATACTTTTTTCATGACCGGATTTTTGCATGTCTTGCGTTTTTTAATTCCTAATTTAAAATGTATGAGTTTCAACGATTCTAACTTATACTATATGAAAGATGAATAATTTCTCTTTACTTTGAAGCAAATTGCATGTAAAAATATAAATTATTATTCAATTGACAGCGATTTAACTTTTGCTAGGCGATATTAAGTACAGTCATCCTAGGGCAGACAGTGGCGGATTTAACGGCCAGAAGGCCCCATCTCCCAAAAAAATTATGATTCTGACAACACTATATGTTTTTTGTTTCCCATAATTTTCATACCACACGCGCGTATATTTATTTGTAATTCTGTTATGTATACAGGGTGTCCCAGAACGTTTGCCACCTGGGCCTTTCCCCTTAAATCTACCACTGAGGATAGACTCAACATCTTATGGAAGTTCGTGCCACAAGAACTGAAATATCAACTTCGTATAATTTTAATTATTTTTTTCGCGCACTTTACGTTAAACAGCGGCGGCTCTGTGAGCTACTATTGGGAAATCTATTGGAGGCGTGGCTTAGATTTCAGCGCTGTGGTGGTAAGTTGGCAAACTATTGAAAGTAGGTCCGGATCCCGCCAAACATTCCAAATAAGTATTTATTAATCGAATAAGTAAAAATTTAGTGTTCAAAAAAATTTAAAAACACTCGTTTTTCACAACATGTCTGTATAAACACTGATAATCATATGGACATTATGGACTTCAACGGATTTCGACCTACTTTCAGTTGTTCAATTTTCTGTCACTAGTTGGCGTAGCGAAATTCTAGGTTTCCCAATATTCAACTTAACAACAGAAGCCGGAAAATTTGTTTAAAGAGGAAAATCGAGTTTTCTTTTCTTTATAGAAAGCCCCTTTTTGTGGCGGGTGCCAGGGCCCTTTGGTCACTGCTAATGATTATACATATAAAGATCCCAAGCTTCTATTACAAGGCCCAGCATGGGTCACTCTAACTCCAGCTTGTTGGCCAAACTGTTGATTCTAGAGATACACTTCACGGACCCAATCGTCCAATTTTTCTCGCCCCAAGCCTCGTTCCCGAAATTCATTTAGAACCACGTGCGGTGCGGTTCCAGCCCACTGGATGCTCACCTGAATGAAACTGGCGACCTGACGAACGTCTTCCGTGAGTGCTCGAGCGCACGCGATCAGCTGATCGAGTGGATCCGGTTGTGTGGGCGGCAATAGGGTGGATGGCGGCCCGTTAGTAGGTGTCGGGGTATCGCCGCCCCCGCGACAGAGCTTCGCCGCGTCCCATTCCATCGCGTCCAGATCGGTGGCGGCTTCCTGGACAAGCTTATCCGAATCACGGAGAGCCTTGACCAGGGGTCGCAATTTCGAGGCCAGCCCCTTGTCCGGCGCTTTGCCCGCGTTACCTAAAGTGCCTGCGCGGAAACGCCAAAAAGAACCTGCGCTTAAATCCTGTGAACCACTTCCTCCACCGACTCGATCCAATCGAACTTCGTTAATAAAATACTTGACCGAGTGTCTACTAGCTTCCCCGTCTCGCGGGGCAGGTTAAACGGAAGAAGGTGGATTTACCTTCGGCAAATTCAGCCAGATCATGCAACGAGGTCCTCAGCCTAAGGGCAGCCAGCCTAAGGTCCATCAAGCTGGCGTCCAGTCGCTGGGGCGTTCTCCAACCAGGGCTGACGAAGCCGAGTAACCTGGCTATCGCGGCGGACGCCTCGGTCTGCAGCCTCTGCAGGCCTTCCAGCGCGGAGTCCAGCTCCAGGGGAAGCTCCTTGCTCACCGGGACATCGTAGATCTGCTGCGCTTGTGGCGGTGGCGTCGGCGTCGGTGTTTTCGGCACGGGGGTGTTGTGCCGGGACGGTAGGGAGGAAGCTGGAAGACGCGATCTAGGTACATCGTAGTCGGGAGCTGCGAGGCTGGATCTGAAATGAACGTGTGGTTTGCTGGTTAGAGTGCGGGTAATGCGTGGCTGGGTGAGACGCGGAGGTAAGAGGTGAACGGGGGTTGAAGATGGTAGCGGACTTCAATGTTGAAAAGCAGAGATCTAAGGACGTATTTTGTATTCTTTTTGTGTATACTTTTCGCACGCTGGCAGATTGGGGATCTGAGTATACCTTGGTGGACAGATAACGAGGGAAGATCACGAATCCGGAAATTCAGAAAATTCTGAAACTTTGTGAATATGTAGGGGATTTCCTCCTGATTACAACGCAATTTTTGTTTACTGCCCAAATTCACTCGAAGGGGGTGAAATTAACCCCTGGAAATTTAGCTATTTTCCGATTTTGTGTTATAACTCGCGAACTGTAAGAAATAGAAAAAAAGTTTCAACACAATAGTTACTTCTTTTAAAATAGATCTATTATTTGGTAAAAAAAATATTTTACAGTTCACGAGTTATAACACAAAATCGGAAAATAACCGGATTTTCAGGGGTTAATTACACCCCCTTAGAGTGAATTTGGGCAGCAAACAAAAATTGCGATGTAATCAGAAGGAAATCCCCTACATATACACAAAGTTTCAGAATTTTTTGAATTTCCAGATTCGGGATCTTCCTTTCTAAGCTAAATTTACTAAGTTGAAGCTAAGTTTACAGCTTTGAGATTTCCAAAGCAGAGGTGTAGTATTTTTGTGGGGGAGGTGAGGTTTCTAGACCTCTTCTTTCAAAACCTCAAAGGCTATAAAGTTTGGGACTCCTGCAGCTTCTATGTGCAACCTCGTTATATCTCTTCTAGGTACTATACCTTGTGGTTTTAAGCCTTTATGGAGTTGTTGCGAATGGTGGAATATATATTTGGTGACTTGGATTTTTATAAGTATGTACCTATTGTTTTATACATATATCAATTGAGTGCGGTTTAATTATCTTGCAATATTTATTTCGCAAGTAGGGTGAAAGCACTAGTAGTCGACCACTTAAAGCTAAACTCAAATGAAAAGTTAAAAAAAAAAAAAAAAAAAAAAAAAAAAAAAATCAATGTTATAAAATATATAAAATGTATTGAAGTAATTCAAATGTATTTAATGTATCACTAAAAATTTTGTTTTGGTATAAAAGTTCGGGGAAAATAAATAAATTGCGTTAAAAATAAAGTGTCCGGATGCCTTAATAATCGAGCGCTTAACTCTAAAAGTCAACCGGTCCGATAGCTAGTAGTCGACCACCTTTTTTAATATGAAATTCAAAATAGGTTATGTGCGCATTACAAACTAAAATTTGTTTTTAAATATAATGTGCAACAACGGTAAATAATTAATAATGACAGGAATAATGCGCAATTAAAATAAGTTCTTTTAAAAACTTTATCAAAATTTTAATAAGATAAATTATAGTTAACACGTGGTTGACTTTTAGCGTTCATTGTGAATGCAGTTATCTTCAGAAGTAGACCGCTGTGGTCGACTATTGAAAATTGAAAGGGAATGATGGTCCAGTTACCGATCTCCTATAAATAAATAAATTATCCCATTTTTTTTTCATTTTTTAAGCGCATATAAAATTGTTGATGCTTTTTCAGTGAAATATCATCACTTTCCAGTAAGAAATGTATAGAACTGAATTACATGTCGTTTTTATTCAAACCGCATTTATGCTTCTCGTGTTGGAAAACAGCAATGGCACATGTAGAATCAAAATTAGTTTACAAATCACTTTAAAAGCATTTATTTTTTTACTTATGAAGAGCGCTTTTTGTCGTATTTTAAAGTTAGAAATTCAAAATATAATATAAAATTGTCATTTGATAAATGCTTTATTTCAGTACTTATTTCTTTAAGCTAAACAATAAAAGTGGTCGACTACTAGAGGGCGGCCGACTACTAGTGCTTTCACCCTATTCGTTTTACAAGTGTTCTCTTGTCGTTGATTATGAACAATTCTATAAAATCTATAAAGTCTACTTTTAAGTATCCACGTGTAAAGTAGGCGGATGCTGCACGGCTCGAGTGTAAAATTTATATTCACACATTCCGTGTAACAACGTGGCCATTTCGTACCGAGTAGTCAAAAGGGAATGCTCGCGAATTTTATCGCCAGGGACTCGACGAGTTAGCGAACCTAAAGCGTAGTTCCATTCAGCGTTAACCCCTTTCAAAGTTTTCCATTCACTTGACCATTAAGGCTTACTTCCATCAAGCACTATTAATTAGTGCCGACGAAAGGCAGGTGAAACAGCAACGGCAGTTCTTTCAAGGAGGAAAGTTTCGAAACTCTGAACATTCCTCCTACCACTATCCCATACAATTAAGTAATTAGAAAATGCTTGACGCCGTCATTAATGTCGAGCACCTGGCGCAAATTTAAATGCAAGATTTCAGTGTCAGCATTTGGAAGCGATAATAATTCCACTTCTAACTTTCAATCACTTCAACCTAACACTTCTGTCTATATTAATACATTTATTCATTGATGCGTTAAGAAATTTATCAAGCTACGTAACGATCCTATAATTAAGGTGAATTGATCAATCTTCATGAATTATTTTTCAAACTATACGTACGTCTATCGTTGCGATTCTTTTTGTAGTTTATTTAGCTACTTTTTCGTCATACATAAATATTTTTTATTTTGTTTTAAATTAATTGTTTGTCGTGTTTATTTCGCCCACAATAAATGTGTGTTTAAGAGTTTCTTGCTGGCATAGACGATTGGAACTCTCAGGGTGGACTAAACCACAAGAACCAAGAAGATTCTTAATCAGTACGTTTGTCGTTATCGTCGGGAGCGAAAGAAATAATCTATGTTGAAAATTTTACAAAATGGCGAATGCCTTAATTGAAAAGTGTGAAATTTCATCATTCATTTTTCAGTGAAAAAAGTAAAACTTTCAGAGATTCGGCAATCGGCCGAGTAGTTTTTGAGATTTTATCTACGCCAGGTGACAAAAGTTCGTTTCGAGAAAATCGCGTTTAAAGTTGTCAGGAACAAGCAACAATACTTGTAAGTTAAAAAAAAAAAAAAACAGTACATTCTCAAATATATACAATATTTTTGAAAAATGATAGAAAAAAATTGAGTTTTTCAAAGTGTCACAGAGGAATAATGTTCCGTTAATACCACGAAATTAATTAAATATCAATTATGTGTAAAATTGTGATTCGGTGAAAATGTTTTTTTTATCCTCCGAAATTCTCACTGAACGTTGTGTAATATTTAAAGATTTGTGAAAATCAATCGCGCGTGGAGCCCGAACCACGAATGAAGCAATCACGCGCACTAGCCAATCCGTTTTGGGAACCGTAAACGGAACCAATTTCTCTGAAACAGCGGTAGGAATGACCGCTGTTGGCACTAGTCCGGTATTTAAGCTCGCGCCTCTAGAAATAAATCTCTTCCTAGCAGCTGTACGTCTCGTTACGTTTCGCGAATGTATACGGTTCATCGTACCCGATGTTGATGTTTCGCACACTCTCAGATTAGCTCGTTAAACTTCGCCGTTGCTATCGCGACAAAGCAAAATTCCCCCGGAGACACACTGAAATTTCCAACGTCACACAATGTAAAGCCTGTCTCGAAGACACGATTATAGTCCGTAGCTTGAAGACTGTTTAAAGTTTAGACTTTCGATTAGTGCTCGCAGTGGATGACTCACGTTTGAAACTTATAAATGTTCTGTTGATTGAAGTTTTCACTGCTATTTGAGGCACTGAGAGCAAAAACGAACTAACTCACATTGAAGAAAAAATTAATTTTTCCTATTTTATATGATTGATAGAGCCTATTGGAATACTTTATTGGTACAAACTCAATTTCCTAAAAAATATGGGTTAGTCCATTTCTGTTCTCAATGCTTCATTTATTCCTCACGAGTTTAGTGATTTTTTATTATTAGTTATAGCACTTATAATAAACTTGACGTCCACTTCAGTCATTTATAAACTGACAGCTTCAAATAGGGGTCAATTTCACACCCTTAGAGTAAATTTGAGCTGCAAAAAAATTGCGTAATACATACCTATATATCCTTCACATTCACATATCCCCAAAGTTTCATATTTCAATTAATTTCTGTGCTGGATATTTTCCCTTGTTAGTTTTAATTATACTATTCTATACTGTCTTTCCCCTACTCCAAAATCCTGTATTTAATAATTACAGCATTTGGCAAAAGACTTCCCCTGGTCAATGGAAGAGCAAATCTTAATATATAAAGCAGAAAGCTTCTATATATATATGTGTGTTTGTCTGTCGCTTAAAAACTTTCGAACGGTAAACTTTTGGACCACAAAAGGTGCCTTAGTTCATAATGCCTGGTTAATCCAGATGAATGTGACTAGGGTGGATGTACCAGTAAATGAACACGTACCAGTGAATGGACATTTTTTATTAAAATGACTAAAATAAGTTATTAAAGTAAGCAACTAATTAATTGGAGACTTCTTTTCATTTCTTGCTTCATATCCAAACAATTTTTGCAACACGTGGAACCAATCGCGCTGCAAACATAATTTTATAATAGTGTTCATTCGCTAGCCTTAAGTGTTCATTTACTGGTGCGTCTACCCTATTTTCACAAAAGAAAACTAAAGAAAAATCTTTTTTTATAAAATCAGAATCTAAATTTCAGGCGAAGCCGAGCAGTAAAGCTGTATCTTAAAATTCATAAAACAAAACTACCTATTCCCACTGCATCCATAACTCCCTCAAAAACTACCCTCTTCGACTCCCACTTCCACAAACTCGTCACATCTATTCCACCAATAATCCGCCCCGCTTGTGCGCTCCCCGACCATCTTGCAACCCCATATTTTACGCGATCATTCAGTGGAATGCACACGGCGGTCACGTATAATAGGTCCGCCAGTGAGCGCATTGGGCGCTGACAAAGCAGAGGATAAGCATCGGGGTATTGTTCCGTGGTGTCACGTACCGATTCGATCCGCTGAGAGATCCATCGTTGGTGAGGCTGGACGCGGAGCTGCTGGGCGTTAGGGGCTGCAACGATCTGGGCACGTCGTAGCAATCGAGGGGTGTAACGCCAGAGCCCCCGGAGCAATTGGAGTTAGGCGTGCAAGAAGCAGGTTGCCTCGGGATATCGTAGCAGGATGGCGCGGGGCTCGGGCTGCTCGCCGGCGATGGGATCACGGGCACGGCACGCGGCGGAACGTCGTAGCAGTCGCTCACGTCACCGCCGTTGTCCACCGAACTCCTGGTGCTCGTCGTGTACCGTCCTAAACAGAAGATGGAATCTAATAAGTCGAAGGAAGCCGTCGTCTTCGCAATATGTATTAGGGAGCTTGGTTATAGGCGTAAGCTATCGACGAAGGTAGCGTTCTCCATGGAATTCGATGCGCGCTATTGCAACATTTATAATTCAGTAGTGGCTCCGGAGGAACCGTTTCTGCGACATAAAGCTCCTCCTGCCTTCTGAAACTTTCAGTTTGTACCGTCTGGGCGGCGGTTGCCTTTGTTGCGGCTTGCTGGAGATCAAGTGTTCCTGTATGGTAATGCTAGTTACTGCATCCGCGAATGATAAGAATATTAAATTTAAAGGCAGGGGCGGATTTGGAGATTTGGCGCCACTAGGGTAGCAAGCGCCTGTTGAGTTGAGACGATTTTAAAAATCAATTCGGGATGAAAACTTACGTACAAGTAATTGCTTATTTGTTAGAACTGTTTTTGAAGTACTCTCGAGTCCTTTGTGTTTAAATCTTTCTCCATTTCTTTCGCCCAAAATTTGCAGTCTACTTAGACTAGGGTAATGGACCCAATTACTGACACCTAACCAATTACTGTCACCTTAAGCTATTTTACTTAAAATAACGAATAAATAAAATATTAGTATATAATCTATAGTATAGATTATAGGTTGAATTACATAATTCTTTTTGTGTGTGACTTTACAACGTTTATTTATTCGTTATTTTAAGTAAAATAGCTTAAGGTGACAGTAATTGGTTAGGTGTCAGTAATTGGGTACTTTACCCTATATGTATACAAATCCACCTCTGTTAAGGGGGAGCACCACTGTGACGGCCGGAAAAGTAAGCCATTTTTAAGAATTTTATTCAGGAATAATTTATAGTTTTCATAGAAAAAAATTATTTACGTACCTTTAGTACGCTGTCTTAAGAGACTATACAAAAAAAAAAACAAGAAAAACATCTATACCTAAATTTTAATATATTAATTAATCTTTTAGACCCTCACACCCGAGCTGGTCGAATGTGTAACTGTGGAACAGATGGTCCGAAATCAAATTTCATATTTTTTTTATAAACTATATGAGTGTAGTTTCCGTTGTGCGTACGGATTTTTTGATTGAAAACAAAGTTTTTGAAATACGCTCGAAACTGTCCATTTTATTCGCGAATTTTCAAAACTTTTCTTCTAATGAGCACCATTTTTACAAAAATAATTTGTTTAAGAAATCGGAAATTTGTTAAAAAAATTCTTAAATATGGCTTACTTTTCCGGCCGTCACAGTGGTGTTCATAATTTAAACTAACACTCTTTCCCCCTTAAAAGGTACAGTGGATTTTTTCAAAACTTGAGGGAATTTTGCATCCTGCTTTGACAGACACGAAAGTACATTATATTTCGAAATTGTTTCAGAAAGCGAAGGTATTTTAAACCTGAGAAAATATGGTGGGAATTATTTAATTAGTTTCGTTCTGAGACACAATATGCCTCCTCCACTGCCATCGCTTATTAGAGTGGAATGATAACATCGTTAATTTATTTACAAAGTATTTCACCGATCGAGATAGCATTGTTCCCGCTCGACACGTGCAATTTTTACGATGCTCGACGCTAAGCGAAACGGGGTCAGTCGGTCGACAAGGCGAACCGAGACAAGATCAGCAATCTTTCACCATAAGAGATTGGTTAAGGTACCGCGATAGCTTTGCAATTTCCTACGCTAATCTGGCGAATAGTCCCGGACGTGTCGATATTTGTAAAATGATCCGCGGATCCATTTTTCATCGACGCTTCAAGATATATTCAGGGCGTTCCTAAGAACTTTCTGTTTCTTTTGCATCAGACACCCCCCCCCCCCCCCAAGTGTAACTTCAGAACAGCTTTTTACTCAAAAAGAGAGTGCATAAGTTTCGAGTAAAATTTTAAACCAAATTCAAATTCAAAGTTTCATATTTTCCAGATCTAAGAACGAGATTAATTTACTAATTAATGGCAAAAATAATTAAAAATTAGCAAAACTGTAATACATATTCGTGGAATTACTGTAATAGTATGGATTCAGTAGCTAGGAAAAGCAAAATTTTGAATAATTAATAATTATACACGCTGTGCACAAACTATATGGAAAAGTTGAAGCAAATCGATGACTCAGATCTCGATTACTTTCTTTGCCAGCAGGTTAACACTTGTGGACCTAATCTAGCGTGGCATTGCACCTCATCAATACCATCGGTGGAACACGCTGATTTAGCTAAGTTCGGATAAACATGCGAGGGGCATTGTGCGCGCCCAGCGCACCGTAGATATGAATAAACGAGAAACGTTTCGGTGCATCCTCCCTTTGATCATCCGCAACGAACAGACGCAGCAATCACTGCAATTTCTCCGAGTGACACTAGCAATTTCCCTTCATTTCCCAGCGGAATTATGAGCCGTCGTTCCGCTTTACCGAAGCAAAATTAACTTCATACGTCGGTCACGTTGTAACGGTTCCTCCAACTTCCGTGCAGCTTTTTCAACGATCCTGCTGGAGACTCTTTGAACGGAATTAGTGCACGCTTCCGGCTTTCTTTCTCAGTAAATTCGGTATAAAAAGAGATTCTAAATTTCAAAGGAAACGTTACGTTTTATAATAACGAAGCAATACTCGGCCGGGAATTATTATATCGAGATTGCAACTCCAGATATGCAGGATGCCCCGTTATTCAGCGGTTTCATTAAACGAGTTAATTAAGAAGGTACGACGAAGAAAAATGTTTTATAAATGCGGTGTCAAAAACTGATATTTAACCCTTCGAGATCATATTTCTGTAAATATTAAACCTTAATAATGAAGTTTAAAATTTTAGTGAATTTTAACAAAAATAAAATCGCTTTTTTCCACAACTTTTTTTTTTAAATTCAAAATTCCACATATAAAAATTTACATTTCTAGAGAAAGACAATTGGAGCATGAGTGTACGAGTCTTACGAATTGTACAATTATCACTGAAAAGTTAATAGATTCAAAATTACGAAAATGGTAACTCAAAAATGACGCTCGGGTGCAGTGAACCCCATGTGACCAATTTCTGATTATAAGAAGGTGTGACCACGGAGGATTAAGTTAATTTCACGGTAAATAATTTGTAACCTTCTTTTAATTTCGAGAAAATTATTGTATCCTGTCTTCGTTTCGAAGAAACAATGATCAAAGGTTTAAGACATTAATTCTTTTAAGTCGATTTTGTAACGACATCCAAGTACACGCAAAAGTACGTTTCACTGCAATTCTGTATACTCACGAAGCGGGTACTGGTTGCCTTTGAATGGAAATGGAAATCGTATTCGCAATATCGCTGTTTCATAAAAGAATTCTGGGAGGAGCATCGCTGTTCTATCGATTCTCGATAAACGCTTTCTGCGGAAGTATCTTGTTTTCAATCGAATGCCAATGAGCAGATGTATAACGATTAAAGCGATTAAAAAGGACATTCCATTGCAGAGAAATAACAATGATTCTGCAATTGTTTAATGGACCATTTGGTTTCGTGATATAATTTAAACTAACATTCTTTCTTCTGATAGCACCTGGTTCCCTAACAAATGTGTAAAATCTTATTCACATTTTTCCTAGATTCTATTCATTCCTATCTATTTCCTTAGCCAGCTTATATTCTTCATAAACAACTGACACATATTATTATTTCTTATTACACTGCATCTGCTGCAATCATAAACACTACACAGCAGGTGCAAGGAAAATGACAAGCAACGTATTCAGACGTGGAATACAAATTGCTCTGCTGGCATTGAAACCATTCACACTTCCTCTTACGTAAACGAAATAGTGCTACCTTCGTTGCATTGTTAATAAAATTGAAGCTTCTAAGGTCATATAATTAATTTAATCGCATCGAAAAGTTTTACCAAGTTTCATCCCACTAAACTACTTTCAAACATGAAGTATATAATAATTACTTCGTCTTCGCATAGTGCTTTGAACCCATTAACAGCTGTTGTTGCATAAACGCAGCATTGAATTTTAATTGCTTTTAATTAGGGCAACTGTAATGAAAATTCTAGAGTTTTTATTTTAATGCTTGGCTAGTAATGAGTTAAACACCTGCTAATAAAGTAATTTCCTTACAAATTGTAAATTACACTCCACTGTACTTTTCATGTGCTCGCTTGCACCAGAATTTTAAGTCTGACAGCCTCCTCGATGTTGTCAATATTAAAATTGATATCGATACTTCTATTCTTATAATTCAAATTGAAATACATACAGTGGTGTGCAAAAATATTCGGCCACCCTTTAAAATCGCATAACTATTTTCAAATTAATCCAAAAGACTTGAGGTTTTTTGAGAAGCTAGGGGGATTAGTTTGCTAAATGATGTGATTCGTCGGTTTGAAAAAATGCACTTGGTCGGAATAGCAAAAAAAAAAATAATAAAGGTCGATTTTTAAACTTTTTTTTGTGAGCCTATAATGGAAATTCAAAAATCCCGTTTGTAGATTTAAGTAAGTTATATACGTGTCTAAAATTTCATCAAAATCGGTTAACGTTCAAAATCAACGATTTTCGACCTTTTTTCAAACCGACGGATCACATCATTTAGCAAACTAATCAATCTAGCTTCTAAAAAAAACTCAAGTCGTTTGGATTAATTTTAAAAAAGTTATGCGATTTTAAAGGGTGGCTGTTGATCAGTGGCGCACACAAAGAAGGGGCTTTGTAAAAAGGAAAGAAAGCTGGATGTTCTTCTTTGAATAAATTGTTATAATCACCTACTGAATTTTATTGAATTTGCATTAAAAATATTTTTATACGTTTGACGCGGCTCCTCCCAAGATTAAATCCTGAGTGCGCCACTGACATTGATTATAATTGTGCACTTTACAGATATAGAGTCATCGTTGACTCCAGAATCTTTAAAATCCTGTCGTAATCCTCTGATATACCAGAACTGAATCAATATAGAGTTACTTCCAGTGGAAGTTTGAGCGAAAAGCTACATAAGGTACAGCGGAACACTCGTAGCTTGGTTCCAAATGAATTGTATTAGGGGTTGTTGCGCACCTGTGTTGTGTAGTTGATCGTTGTTCGAATTCAGGGGTGAATCGTGTCTGGAAGGTGGCGCGGGGCTCCCCCTGCTCGCTGGAAGATCGTAAAGGTACACGTCGCCGCACTTCTGTGGAGTCACCACCTGCGCAGAAAAGATCAAAGGCTGATTAATTGCCGCTGGAGTAATTACCCCGGTAAAGTTAATTCCTCCCCCGAAAACAGCTGACGATTCTGTTTAACCAATTAGGGGCACTCCTCACTTTGCTGAGGATTATCGTACCTGTTCTCGAATCTCGAATATCGATTTGACTTAACTTCTTTAACCCCCGGATGACGGATCAGGATCCATCTTTTTATTATTAGTATTATTGTCGTATTAAATAAACGAATTCGGTGGTCCTCAAAATTTGCAACTCCCCAAAATTAGTTGCTCCCTAAAATTTTCCGCTCAAAAATTGTCGCTTCACAATATTTGCCGCTTTCCAAAATTTTATGCTCTCCAAATTTGCTGTTCCTCAAAATTTGTCGCCCCCCCCCCCAAATGTGATGCTTCCCAAAATTTGTCGCTCCTCAAAATTTGATGCTTCCCAAAATTTGTCGCTCCTCAAAATTTGGTGCATCCCAAAATTTGTCGCTCCACAAAATTTGCCGCTTTCCAAAGTTTGATGCTCTCCAAATTTGCTGTTCCTCAAAATTAGTCGCCCCCCCCCCCCCCAAATGTGATGCTTCCCAAAATTTGTCGCTTCTCAAAATTTGATACTTCCCAAAATTTGTCGCTCCTCAAAATTTGATGCTTCCCAAAATTTGTCGCTTTCCAAAATTTGATGCTCTCCAAATTTGCTGTTCCTCAAAATTTGTCGCCCCTCAAAATTTGATGCTTCCCAAAATTTGTCGCTCCTCAAAATTTGGTGCTTCCCAAAATTTGTCGCTTCACAAAATTTGCCGCTTTCCAAAATTTGATGCTCTCCAAATTTGCTGTTCCTCAAAATTTGTCAAAAATGTGATGGTTCCCAAAATTTGTCGCTCCTCAAAATTTGGTGCTTCCCAAAATTTGTCGCTCCACAAAATTTGCCGCTTTCCAAAGTTTGATGCTCTCCAAATTTGCTGTTCCTCAAAATTTGCCCCCCCCCCTCCCGCCCCAAATGTGATGCTTCCAAAAATTTGTCGCTCCTCAAAATTTGATACTTCCCAAAATTTGTCGCTCCTCAAAATTTGGTGGTCCCTAAAATTTGCCGCTCCCCAAAATTTACGTCCCCCGAAAACAGAGCCTCCTTAGCTTATACCCAAACCCACCCCTGATTCTTGGAGGTAAGAGTTTTAGATCAGAGAAAGATGAGAATCTATAGTAAAAGATTATCCTAACGTGTGCACGAATACAATTATTATGGAGCAACGTGGACGCTGCATTCGCCGAGAAGAAAACTATTCGCCCTCCAAGGGTTAAAGAGAGATTTATCACGAGTCCGTCGAACTTAGAAAATGTCTGCAAGGTTCTGATTGCTTTGCGTACCTACTTGTATTCGATTGTGAAATCATGTGTCACGGTTTGCGTTAAGCGAATTGACAGACAATTCGTGCTTCGCGGTTGAATCACACGAAGTAGGGAGAAAGTATGTAGGTATGGCGAAGAAGTGAAATCGTGTGGTTCGTTTTCGCTGATTCATGCCAGCAAATTTGCGGGTAACTTAATGAAATTTGATATCCTCGAGTAGACGAATGAAAAGTAACGTGTGGGATCAACGAGAAAATTGCGAAGCATGCTTGGTTTGGATAAAATATTGTAGTGGTTAGAGAATATTTAAAATAAAGTTCACAATTACATTTCATTGTTGGCTACTGTTTCAATGTAAAAGAAAGTTCTAATGGAGGAAATAGTTGTTTTCATGTTGCTACATCGAAACTGGCGTTGTACATTTTGTGAATTCAGCTTGCAAATAAACTGCAGATTCATCATCGACATCGGTGTATAAATATTTCGCTGAGTAAGACCAAAATTCAATGCATCCTCCAAATTGATCGCTCACCGGTCCATTGAGCAATTCGCTTAATTAATTAACGATTTCTCTATGATGTATCGCTTTATACCATTGGATTATATAAGTAAAACACAGTAATAATTATAAACAGGAAATGTAAAACCCCAGAAAAATAATATATTAATATAAAATTGAAAATTTGGAGTGTTTTATTCATTCTACGACTGATATTCAATTAATTCATTAATTAATTAAAATGCTTCATATCCCATTTTATTAAGTAAAAAACTCGATATTGCTGTATTTTACAAAATCTAACAGAAAATGTTCTATATAAAATTAATTCGAAGAATCTTTTCGATATCACTCTAAGGTGAAGCGAAGCCATCCGTGAAAATCGCATTGAACTTACTTCGTGCGCACAAGGAGGTTTATAGAAAATCGTTTTCCAGAAACTGAAATTGAAATCCATTGCGCAGGCGGTGAAGGCAGCACGAAAGTACCTTTCCAATTTAATTTAAAATAGAAATTCATCAAAGTAGCGTGGCTGTTAATGAATTCATTGAAACGAGTGCCAATCGATTCGCGTTTCTTCTCCTCGATTTCCAAAGCAGACACCCAGAGACTTCCTCAAGTTTTTCTCTCTGTGCCAACAGCTTAATTGCAATAGCTTGTTAATTGAATTTCCTCGGGAAACGAATTAAGCCGGCGGAGTTTTGCTCCAAAGTCGAGAAACATTCTCCATTCGCTACGGTTTCCTGCAGTTTTAATCCGCGATCCCACGTGTGCGACATACAGTCACTCACAGGTTCGTTCAGAAAAATGCAAAGTGATAATTAAATGTGAAAATTTGTGCGTTACTTTCGCGCTTTTATCTGCGTCGCTTTAAATTTCCGTACCCAACTGTTGTCCAGTATCTCAAACTCCGATGCAAATAATAAAATATGTAGCTCTTCGGGAACAAAAAAGCAATTTGAAAACGAAGAACTTTTTCAAAATTTGCTTTAATTAAAGTTTTGTGGAGAAATAGATTTATCGAAAAAGCACCATTCGAGATGCTATTGAGATTTCGATCTTTTAATTTTAGTGTCTTTTACGAAGAATCATGGAGACACTTGAATAGATCATTGAGATATGCTCGCATGTGGCGCCGGAAAAGATTTTCCCGCGGCTTAATAAGATTTCGCAGAGAAACTGTGGCAGTGGTGAATTTATTCGCGGGCCTAAATTTTCACGGGCCGACGATCCGCGAGCTCGAGCTCGTAAAATTGTCGACATTAATCTGCGCAGCCTATAAACGGCGCGGACCGTGAAATCCTTTCAAATGAACGGGGGTAGAAGGAATCGTTAATTGAAACGGTCAGCCAGTGTCCAGTTAAAAACTAGCTCGATCTCGAATTCCTAAATGCTTGCATGGTTCACACCTCGTGGCTCGTGTCATTTCATTATAAGAATCTTTATAGAGACTTTGTACTTGTAGTCTCATTAAAATTCTAGTTTTATACTTTTGAACGATAGTCTTCGCATAGTGGGCTACGAAAAGGTTCACAGGCTTCTCTTCGTTCGATTCCCTTCATACTTTCACAGAATCGTACTACAAGTTTTGGGGAAATGCCCATTGAAATCGGTCAAGCGTTTCCGAGCTATCGTTTCCGCCGAGAAAGTTTTGCTTGACCTGCCCCGAGTGAAATATTCGTGGATACTCGAACAATAATTTCGATGGCTTTCCAGAACATATTGATCAGAGAACTCGCCGAAACCGTGCACAGTATTCAGTATTCAGAATTCAGCTCTCAGAATTCAGTTCTCAGAATTCAGCTCTCAGAATTCAGCTCTCAGAATTCAGCTCTCAGAATTCAGCTCTCAGAATTCAGCTCTCAGAATTCAGCTCTCAGAATTCAGCTCTCAGAATTCAGCTCTCAGAATTCAGCTCCCAGAATTCAGTTCTCGGAATTCAGCTCTCGGAATTTAGCTCTCGAAATTCAGCTCTCAGAATTCAGCTCTCAGAATTCAGCTTCCAGAATTCAGTTCTCGGAATTCAGCTCTCGGAATTCAGCTCTCGGAATTTAGCTCTCGGAATTCAACTCTCGGAATTCAGCTCTCGGAATGCAGCTCTCGGAATTCAGCTCTCGGAATTCAGCTCTACGGAATTCAGCTCTCCGGAATTCAGCTCTCAGAATTCATCTCTCAGAATTCAGCTTTCAGAATTCGACTCTCGGAATTCAGCTTTCAGAATTCAGCTCTCAGAATTCAGCTCTCAAATTCAACTCTCAGAATTCAGCTCTCAAATTCAACTCTCAGAATTCAGCTCTCAGAATTCAGCGCTCAGAATTTAGCTCCCAGAATTCAGTTCTCGGAATTCAGCTCTCGGAATTCAGCTCTCGGAATTTAGCTCTCGGAATTCAGCTCTCAGAATTCAGCTTCCAGAATTCAGTTCTCGGAATTCAGCTCTCGGAATTCAGCTCTCGGAATTTAGCTCTCGGAATTCAACTCTCGGAATTCAGCTCTCGGAATGCAGCTCTCGGAATTCAGCTCTCGGAATTCAGCTCTACGGAATTCAGCTCTGAGAATTCAGCTCTCAGAATTCAGCTCTCAGAATTCAGCTTTCAGAATTCGACTCTCGGAATTCAGCTTTCAGAATTCAGCTCTCAGAATTCAGCTCTCAAATTCAACTCTCAGAATTCAGCTCTCAGAATTCAGCGCTCAGAATTTAGCTCTCAGAATTCAGCTTTCAGAATTAAGGCTGTATCTGACCCATCTTTAAAATGGTACCAAGTTGATGAAAATTCGTGAGATTGTTCTTTTTAATCTTCTTGATGTGCTTAAAAAATTTTAAACGAATTCACTAAACGAATTCAGTAAAAGTTGTAACGTTTTTAATTTTCACTGATTTTACACGTACTCTTATGGAAAGGGACGATCTTGACGGATAACACAGCTGAAAAAATGTTGAAGAAATAGTACCAATGTGTTCAATTTTTTTTTACATGTAGTATATGGATAGATGAAAATATCTGCCGAGTTTCAATTGTTTTCACTACACCATTTAAAAAAAATAAATTATAACTTGAGAAAATTGTGAATTCAGGGCATTTTCACTGCCAAAACTTTAGCAAATAATGGTTGAAAAAGTATTTGTAAAGTGAAAAATACCCTTCTAGGAGTAAAAATGAGGCTCCAATCATCGTTCGAGTTCCTTACATCTAGATTTATTATGCGTAAGACGTAGATATTCAAGTATTTCCAATTTCATGTACTTTTGTCTAATATTGTACATCCGATACATCCTTAAGCTTTCAGACTGTTCTTAGTCTTGGACCACTTTCAATCTAACAAGAACCCTTTTGCAACAACGAATGCTACAAATTCTCCAACCTTCCACGACCAATCACAGCCAATGCCATCGGAATGATCTTGCTCCTTACCAAATTAATAAGAAAACGTAGTAGGAACTGCAACTACATGCGACGACGAGGATGTACCAAAGCTGTTGCGGCTGGTGGATCGCGATAGAAGGAAGAATAAAAGTGTAGCACGCTTATGTATAGCGTAAGGGCTGAAGAGCCTCTATTATTGTAAAGCAGCCAACGATGAGCCCAGAGATTGCGCTGTAGAGGGACGCTTTCCTCCTCTATCCCCTCTCTCTGTCTCCCACCCCTCATCCACCCACGCAACGCATCCGCTCCACCCTCTCTTTCGTTCGCGTTTTGTCGACGAAATTGCATTTTCCCTTGCAGCTTCGCGGTTCACCGGTCGAAACCGACCAAGGCAAGCCTGTGTTCACACGCGTGCGCGCGAGCGCGTCCACGACACTCCTGTGACCGTGGTCCTTCCGAGGAAAATTGACGGGGTTGGGCAGCATAGAATTCTAGAAACTGGTGGAGGCAAACGAAGATATTTTTTTTTTGTCGAATAGAAGATGTTAAGAGGATCAAACAATACAAATTTTAAAGTTGGAAAAATAAGGACCACCCTAGTGTCAACCTTCCAACTCTCAACTCCAACCTCTTCCAGTAGCTGTTGCTTTGTTAGCAATTGGCGGTCAACTTCGATTTCGCAAAACCCAGCTAAAAGTCAAACATCCTATCTCTGGCGATGAGGCTTCTCTTTTGAGACACAGTGACCTCGCAAATGGCGCTTTCGATAAGAGTATACTGTCGCAATAAACAGTCATATATTATACTACTTTAATAATGGATCGATTATTTTCAATGAAAAAATTAACAATTTTGTACAACTATACATACTTAAATTTCCCAAGTTTTCTCTGCAAAATATTAAAAGAATATCCAAGAAATATTAACGAATAAACGCGTTACATTTTTTTAATCCGTCAGTTACTTTTGCCCCACCCTGTGTAATTACGAAAATCATGTAGTCACCTCGTAACACGTTCGAGAAATATTGTAGAAGTGTCAAAATAGTCAAGCGCGTGAAACTGGGACACACCCCTCCGTGCGCGTGTGTTCGAGGGTGCAGAATCGAGTGAGCGGTTGTACCACCCAGCTATACACGCGTGGGTTTCTATGTCCGCCTTCGTTTCATCGTGCTCTACACGCGAGATGTTCGAGTGCTCGTTTTCTATAAAATATTCAATTAAGGCCACGCTGCGCGTGCAAAACGAAAACAGGATGCTGCCAGTTATTATCGTGTATATTTTATTTGCACAGTTCCGTGGCAGCCGCGTTGCAAATGTTTAGGACGTGGCTGCGAGCGGGACGCGGATAGAAATCGCTAACGAGGGCCCGCCGTGCGTGGAGTTTGTTTTCTGATGCTAGTAATAATATGTGCAGGCAGGTGTACTCGGCCGAGGATCAGGGATTCGTGTAATTCCTGGGAGAACTCGCGTGGACCTTGCAAGAACTCTTCACGAATCACCTAGCTGCTGTTGCTCGGGGCATTGTCAGTTACGTGATCGTGGTTCTTTGGGATACAAAGAGCGAGAGACTTGAGAGTATTCTTCTGAGAAGTCTGTTAAATTGTGTGGAATTGATAGAGTATCTAGAGGTGGAGAGAGTAAAAGAGTTGGTAGAGATCGAGAGTAGAGTTACTGGGAAGTAGAGTGTGTGAATTATTTCAAAGTTTCAATTTTAAAAACGACTAGTGGAAAAACGGTACAATTTCAGGTTTATAATTAATCACTACCTTTAAATTTGATGTGATGAATTATTTACCTAGTTGGAATTTCATTTGAAATTATAGAAAAATAGGAAAATTATTTAAAAAAGTTTTAATAATTGAGCTTGTGAACCGCAACAGAAGCAAACCAGATATGTATCGCTTCTTTGGAGGACTTTTTACATTAAATAGCATTAAATTTACTACATAGATGACATATGGCTAGATCTGTTGCTAAAGTTACATATATTTTCATTTTGTAATAAATACACATTTCCATAGATTTTCATGTGAATGTAATGAATACTAGTTTCCACATATTTTTATTTTCATTTCCATGCTTTTATGTAAGCAAGGCTCAATTTAAGTTGTATATGAATATGTAGTTTGTAGTTAAATCTTACTTATTTTTCACTTTTTTCAACTGTAATTTGAAGTAGCTAAACCTCACTCATATCAGTTTCTGAAGATAGCTTCAGATTCAGGATTAAAAACAGCATTACTTTGTCACTAATCATTTTAAAATTTCCAAAAATTTTAAATTTTTCCATAAAATTGGCACACCCTACTGGGAAGGGGGAAAAAGGGGAACGTCTTTGATTCAAGTAAGGGAGTTATCTAATTTCAGATGTGAGGTGTATAGAGCAATATTAGCTACCATTTAAGATTTCCTTGAATAGACCTAAGCTCTGATTTCTTAAGGGGACCTTCCGGTGTAAAAGTAGATTTTTTTTATTTCAGTTTTCGATTGTTCAACCTTTTAGGAATACGTGTTTAAAAGGATTTGTTGAAATTCGTAAAATTCCCGAAGTTATAGGCATTTGAGTAGCGGCAAATGCATGGGCAACAACCGTTCACTCGGCGCCCACGTAAAACTTTAAACGTGTTTTTCTCGAAACAGTGTTCTCAAAACGGTGGGACCTGTATCTCCAAAAGTTATTATCCGATTCGACTGAAACTTTTTTATTTTGAAGAATATACTTCTGGCTAGGGGGGGGGGGGGGGGTGGTACCAGAAAAAATTACAAAAAATTGAAAATTTGCAATTTTCAAAGGCGTTGAAAGGATGAAAAATATAAGGAAAAAGTGATTTCAAAATTCAAGTGTCGTTATTTTCTAAAAAAATGTCATTTTTGTAATTTTTCTAGTTTCCCCCCAGCCAGAAGTATATTCTTCAAAATAAAAAAGTTTCAGTCGAACCGGATAATAACTTATGGAGATACAGGTCCCACCGATTTGGATAAATTTTTTTACGCCTTGACTTTAACGACTCCCCAGTGCCGTCTGCAATGATTAATTATAAAACAAAAAATATATTTCTATAATTTGAGACATCCTTAATACAATGCAAAAGTCGCATTAAATTATATACAGTAGTTTTCCTTTAATTAATTCCTAAAGATCACCTATTTTTTTGGGCTCTAGACCGGAAGGTCCCCTTAATTCTAGACCCTAAGCTCTGAGTTTTCAATTCTAGACTTTAAGTTCTGAGTTCTCAATTCCAGACACTGATACGCTAGTATCAGAATCCTAGATCCCAGAATCTCTATTGACACCTCCACACAATTCTTTAGACGCTTTTCCCTCTTCCCCTTCAATCCACAGAACTTCACAACCAAATTTACGTTCCACTACTCAACATAAGAAAAACAACGCGACCTTACAATACACCTACATCTCGAATCCGTCTAAATACCGTTATCAAAGCACAAAATTTTTGTCACGAATTGAATTAGCGATTTCCCAGCTGCTCGATCTCATTGTCTTAAGTAGCCGAGAGTTTCTTACGGTGGGGTTTCCGATCATCGAGAAGGAGGACCGGGAGGCTCGATATCCTGGCACAAGTATCCACGGGAATGTGGGTCACTCCTTATCGCTGGCAACCGTCCTGCCAGCCCTCGAAATAACGGCCGTGCCACACCCCTTTCGACGGTACATACCCCGGCCAACTACCCCTGGGACGACTCGTCATCGATAAACCGTGATCGAGCACTCACCGCAAATCATTTCGGCCCCATTTCATTCTCTGATCATGCCTGATGGTAACCATGGCGATGCGCGAGCAGGTGCTCCTCGAAATGGACCGAAAAACAGCCGCAGAAACCGGCTGGAGCTTGTGACTTCTCATCTCTTACAATGCAAGATTTTGGTTCCACGTTTCTGCGTTTAATCCTCACCTGGCGGATACGGGGCCCGAATAAAATCAATTCAAATGTCAAACTGTACGCGCTCCTTGTTATTGGTATCGCTTCTTAGATGGTAGGTAACGAGGTGAAAAGTTTTGCAAGGGAAAGGTGAAGTTTTGCAAGTTGAAACGAGAGTGGTTTTATACAGTAATTTTTAAGGAAAGAATTCAAAATAGTTGGAATTTGTAGGCGACCTTAAATTTGAAAGCGGGTAAGTGGCTATCTAATGAGCATTCTTGTCTCGAGGGATCTTAGTTCTTCATTCAAGTAAAATACCTTTGAAACGAGAGCGTGGAATGCTCGAGCACTTGGCAGCACTGAACGTCGAGTCGCGAGCTTTTCTGCACTGCAGCTTTTATATCGTTTTTGGAATGCTGTGAAAAAGGGGGTTAGAAGAAAGTTTGTGCCTTGTGCTTGGCGATGCAATTACCATAAAATAAGATTTCTATCGCGATAACGTAGAGTGTTTGAGTAGGTATCTCATTAAATTTTTAAGGCGTCGGGTCGCGGAGTTTTCTCGCTTGCAACTTTGATAACAGAAGTCGTTGGCCATAAAAATAGGGAAAAAATGTAAATGGAATAATGATGAATTTATAATGTACGCTCTTTCGTACGCTTCCGTTAAGCAGAATATTCTTGAAACATGAAGAGAAGGCAAGTGCGCTTGAATACTTTCGAATCGCAAATGGAACTCGACGATAATATTATTTTGGTTGAGTGGAGAGGTTGTTGGTATTAAATAATGCAAGAAATATTTGGGAAAGCGAGGACACAATTTTAATTGCGGATAAATTAAACTTTGATTGTGTTTTCCCTCGATAAATTTACCATTGAATTCCTCCACGGCTCCATATTTAATTATCTGGGAGGATATATTATTTATTCTTGATGAAATTTGTACGAAACCACTGCGGCTCGTAAAATTTCTCCACCATTGTTTTCCATTGTTTGATATGAAAATGAAAAAGATTGAACGAATCTACAGGTTGAACCAGACGTCATGACACGATCATTCGTATCGTCCTTCTCATCAGAATTAATACTTCAACGCGGGTACGAATGCAAACTCCAATTCTATAAGACTCCTTCATTCCCTTAAATAATTTTCCATTATTTCTGAAACGTGTATAAACATCTTTATTGTTCCTTACAAGTTACAATCTTCCCCTCTGCCATATGTACATCCCTTAATGCTGTCTTTACTTCAACTCTATGTATATATATATTTTTTAATAATACATATCTTCTTTATTTGCTTAAGATGTTAAATAATTACATCCGTGCGCAATTACAGTACGTTTACACAGATGTCTTATCAATTTTTCCACAATAAAATTGTACGACAACGCGAAAGAGAAAATTTCGAAATTCCTGTACCTAATTTATATTTAATATTGACTTTAACTTGTAAGTAACCAATTGAGTGGACGGCCCAGGGATTTTACAAAGCTTTGCCTCGTCGCGACACGTATCGGCGCGTCAAAGAGCAGGATTGAACATGCAAATAGATGAAGTGGCACTCGAGGCCCCCCTGGTTTGCTTTGCGCGGGGGGGAGGCCGTCTAGCACAATAGCGCCTGAAAAGTCCCCGTGCCTTTCGTGTCCCAGCGGCTGCCGACTCTTGTACACGTCACCGGGGAGTTACTAATCCAACGATGTCGTTGATCCTCCCCGATAAATGATGAGCAAAGCCCAGTAGACACGGTCCTACCCCAACCGTCACTTTACGACCTCTCTATACGCGTGCATCCACCCGCCCACGCGTCCCGGCTCTCCTCCATAAGACGGTTCACGCGCGTTCCACACGGGCGCAACCGAATATGTGCATACGCCGAATGCACGCGACAGAAGCGTGCTGTGCTTCGGGCTCGATTGCGAATTCGATCATGCCTTTCTAGATAGATACCCCGTGACTCAGACCCACGACCAATCTGATTACGACCGGTTTACATGGAGGCGGAACGCGGCTCGGGAGGCAGCGCGGGGGGGGGGGGGGGTGTTGGACGTTTCCGTTTCTTCCAGGGGGGTGAGCGTGAACACTGACGCCAACGAGACCAGATTATCTTTGATTCTCGGCTGCATACGGTGGCGGGTGCGACGGGGCGAAATTACGGGGGGAATTAGGTGACGGGATCTAGAGGAACATGGGCTGCACAGGGGCGGATACTTTGGGGGGATGTAACGCGAGCTAAGGAGCGGAAAGGTCGTGTCTGTGGGTATAGGGGTGAGTTGGAGTTTGCGTTTGATTCGGTTGTTGCTGCCTTTACGGTGGGTAGCTGTTGGATCGAGGCTTGGGGATTCTACCTATTCGCTGGCAGATTGAATGGAGACACATTTCACTTGGTGCAGCGTTTGTTGGATGGAGAACAGTGGGATTGAAAATAGTGTAGCAAAGTGATTGCGAATCCAGTAGTAGGGGAAAGCGGGGTAATTCCGGCCAGCGGGTAATTCCGGTCACTTCTATTTCTTTAAATAAAAACCGCGCAACTTGACTCTGTATGGTAACGATGCGGCACTTGTTAATGATGCGGCAAGGCAAAATTCATGGTTTCCATGACAATAACAGTCTTTTGATTAAAAAAAATCCGGGAGGGTTCATTTCGCACCGTAATCTTATAACAGTGGTCGAGTGTTAAGGAAGGTAAGTTAGTACATGGAATAGATATGAATTATTAATATTAATCTCATTAAATAGAGGAATGTTTCTACTTTCGAACTCACATTTGGTTTTTGGTGATATGTATATTCAATTCAGTGTATTACTTCAAATATCTGAACATAAGGTGTGGGGTAATACCGGCCAACAGTGAGGGGTAATTCCAGCCAGATTTTAAAATTGCTTTTTTTCTGGCTTAGATGCCACGTACAATTCAAATATTTGTGACGAAAAAATAGAGCACGATATTTGCTCCTTTTGCAAAGATAACGGAAAAGGTGTTGAAATGTGGTTTCGGTGCACAGTATGTGGTCAATGAGCACATGCAGAATGTTCAGGATGGGATACCCCTGAAGAATACATTTGTGATATATGTACTAATTAATTTTAAAATAAAAAATAACACAATTTTTATTAATTTAACAATTTTCCTATCTCTTTTATAAAAAAAATCATGGCCGGAATTACCCCACTAGTGGGGTAATTCGGGCCAAATTACTATTTTTGTGTTATTGCTCTCAATTTTGTTTCAACGTAAATTTATGCTTTCTCGGTCATACTAATACAAACTAGACACTTCAAACTATCAATCAATATAAAAAAAATAACAAATGTGTAACTTGTTCAAATTTTATAGCATTTACTGCTTATGTGGCCGGAATTACCCCGCTTTCCCCTATATTGTCTTATTTGCAGCCGAAAAGTAAATATATTCGGTCACCTTGATCTTCCTCCTTTTCGACTAAATGTTGCATTTTCAACGATTTAAAATATATTAAGTAAAAATAGCCATTTCTGGTCAATTAATGCTATCTATTAATTGATCTAAATATTTAAGGTAAGTTTAGTTTTTCACCTTTTTCAAATCGAGTGCATTGAGGGATACTTGATCAGTATGTGAGGTGGGATACTCGACAGGTGCAAAAGCCCCAGAAAAAACCATAGAACGGCTAATGAAACAGAAAAATACGGCAAAGAAAGTGAGAAGGAAAATCTTTTCTTCATCATCATCTGAATTAGATGATATCTAACAATGAGTGAAATGTCTTTTAAGAATGCATTTATGTTGTTTTACGTCATAGAGTTTTATGTCATTCTTCGGTTTTATTTTTTCAGTAATTCTTTCAAGTTAGGGTAAAGGACCCAATTACTGACACTTTAAGCGTTGACGCTGACATTATTATCTTATAGTTTTGTACTTGTAGACTATAAGTATATGTTACTCTTGTTATTTATTATTGTTTAATATGTTTACTTGATAAACAAAATTTGGTGGATATTAAAATTCCGATTTTTATGTATAAATTCATCAATTTCAAAAATATATTTCGGGATCTATTACTGACATTCTTCAAATGTATTTGACTGAATTACTGACACCCCAATTACTGGCAGCTAACCTAATACTGTTTATCTCATTTTAACAGGGCCACCTTTACCACCATCCAACTGCGCATAAGAATCAAATATGTTGAAATGTTTTTTTCTCTTCAATTTTGGAGACAAAAATTACTATTGTTTTTGTTCGTGTTTGCCTTGATGGAGACCCGGGGTTGTGATGTAATGCCTTACACCGATTGCGAAAAAATTGCACCCTTGGGGATAGGGCGCCAAAATTTTTTAGCCCAGGGCGCTCAAATTTGTTAAGACGGCCCTGCATTTTAAAGTCTCATGTACATGAGCAACTACTGCTATGGCAGTAATACCAAAATGCTTGAAACACTTGCACCAATCACTGTCACCGAATTAATAAGTAAAAAGACTTAATGAATCGTTGAATTCGGATCTTTATTACTTTCTACGATGCGTATATTATTTAAAACATTATATTTTGTTATGTTAACAGCTCAAATATTACAATTACAGCATTTTCTTTAATGCCTTATTTTCTCTTTCGCTAGTAAGGAAGTCATCGCTTTCACTCTCCTAATATCCGCTTAAAATTTGTTATCGTTTTATCCAAATTATCGAAGAAAAAATTAAGTACTGTTTTTTGTATCGTATAAATAACAGTTTGAATTGTATGCTAAATTTTTTTTATGCATCATTTTAGAAGATTTATTCGTTATTTTACGTAAAACAGCTTAGGGT
Organism: Andrena bucephala; assembly: GCA_947577245.1. Lineage (NCBI taxonomy): Eukaryota > Metazoa > Arthropoda > Insecta > Hymenoptera > Andrenidae > Andrena > Andrena bucephala. The sequence goes on along the minus strand of OX387717.1, from coordinate 17,033,482 downwards.
GACAGTAATTGGGTAGGTGGCAGTAATTGGGTCCTTTACCCTAGTTATAGTTTACTTTCCATTTATGATATTCCCTTTATTTCATGTTATTGACTAAGATGATAAATATTTTTTAGAAAATTAATGTGTTATTTACTCTTAAATCACTGATCAAGTCTTCCTAACATTTTGATCAAGTGTCCTCTTTAGTGGGGCATACTTCAGTCATTAAAATTAGTTTTCACCTCTCAAATTTGTACAAGTATATTGAGAATACTCTAAGAATCGCAATTAAAGTAATTAAATAGAAACAAAGCAAACCATTATTATTATTTTAATAAAATAGCAAAACTGTGATCAACTATCCCACCTTTCCCCTAATTGTATAATAGAATGATAGAATATTGTATGTAGACTTTACTAGGTATAGAAAATAAACCAGAGTGTTCGAACAAATTCACTAGCAATTTCTGATGTATGACGAGCACATCGAAGCATTTGGTTAAATAAACTGGATTTCAAATTCGAGGTGAAATTAGCCTGAGCTGTCCACTTACGTAGCAAAACGTTTCATCGCCAACGAAAACTGTCAGTAACGTTTTTAATCAGATTCGCGTCTTTCATTACGTCTCGCCTATTCAAAACATCGGGGTTGAGTCTCCATAATTACTGGAGTTTGCTTTCCATATATTCGTCGGTTTATTTTTCCCATTCAGCTTGCTCTATCGCTGCTCGCAAGTCAACACCGATGTCAGCGTGGCAGTCGTCGCTTGTTAATTAACCGCCAGCTAACCTTTAATTACCGAGTTTTTTCCCGTGATGCGAAACTCGCTCGTACGTCGATGGAATGCGACGAATCGGTCATAGTCTCGCGGAATACTCGACTTTGTCGCGTTTAAAAACGGCGGAAAAACGAAGAAGACGTTCAAGGGCGAGGCGAGAATTTGTTCTACCTCTAAAGGCTGGTTCAGACACTTCCAGTAGTTTAGTCGAGTAGCAAATAATTTAGTAATTTTTCGTGTGTGGACACTAAAATTTAGTCGAGCAGCTTGCAAGGAAAGATACCGAACCCGGAAATTCAAAAAATTCTGAAACTTTGTGAATGTGTAGGGGATTTCCTCCTGATTACAGCGCAAATTTTGTTTGCTGCCCAAATTCACTCTAAGGGGGTGTAATTGACCCCTGAAAATCCGGTTATTTTTCGATTTCGTGTTATAACTCGTGAACTCTAAAATAATTATTTTACCAAATGATAGATCTAATTAAAAGAAGTAACTTTTGTCTTGAAACTTTTTTTCTATCTCTTACAGTTCGCGAGTTATAACAAAATAAAAAAGTAGTCGAATTTTCAGGGGTTAATTTCACCTCCTTCGAGTGAATTTGGGCAGCAAACAAAAATTGCGTTGTAATCAAGAGGAAATCCCGTGCATACTCACAAAGATTCAGAATTTTTTGAACTTTCGGGTTCGGGATGTTCCCTTGTTAGTAAAACAATGGTAAATTACTAAATTACTCGCTACTCGACTAAATTACTGGACGTGTCTGTTCCAGCCTTAAACGCTGCCACGCCGGGCCGTGTGTCTTCGAGAACCCGTTTTCCTTTAACTAGAGCTTTATTCCATTCCTGGACCGTACGAGGGCAATCTCTTTAATACCTCAACGACGGAAACGAAGGACGAGCTGTTCCTGTACAGGATGCTTCAGAAATAGGTGTCTCTCTCGTTCTACGCGATAAAGCAATAAAAAAGGTGAGTGACGTTCAGTGCCAAATCGTCATCTTACTTCGGGACAATCCTGTACCACTTATTTAAAGATGGAGAGAGTTTATATTAATATTTATTATACCTACAAATATTCACGGGAATATGGGTCACTCCTTTATTATATAAATATTTTGTACCGTTTGCACCTTTGTACTGTTTTACTGTTGGGAAGTTGTTTAATAATAATTACACTGGTTGGTGGATTAACAGCGGAGGACCAATTGGGTGTCCCGTGCAATCTCCCGATTTAAATCTTCCGAATTCGAATTTGCGGGGACATCGCAAAGCTCTCGTTTTAGATATCTACTCCTATTTGTATCACCATGGAAATACTCGGAAATCATACTGTCGTTCAAAACAGAAATTGCAGTATAATTCTGTTTAATCGAATTTGAAGTACTCCAAGGATTTTTAAAAAAATGGATTGCTGAAGAAGATGGTAGAGTTTACAGTAATTTCTCTCGCGAAGTATGTCTACAGCACTCTAGTGCAAAAGAGGAGTTATATATAAAAAAGGAAGCCTTTCCAAAGCCACGTTTATGACATGATCTTTGATCCTTGTTCAACCCCAAAATGATAAATATTATGAAACACCCGGTATGTACCTTTTATTTTGACAAACTACGCACAGAAATACATCTGAAGCTGAAAATCACGGGCGACGTAGCTGTTTGCATTGGGACGAGAACGATGTTCGAATCACGAGTGAAACGAAAACTTAATAACGACGAGAAGTTGGAGATTCCTATTTGTGTCAAAGGGCGGGGAAGGACGGGCAGCCGATACGATTAAACTTCAGCTTGTCCGACGTTTTCTCTCTCCGTCAAGGGGATAATACTTTCGCGATCCGTTTTATAGAATCTCTTAAACCGATAGCGCGAAACTGGATTATTGCGATAAAGCGGAGAAAGAAAGGGACTGGACGACGCCGAGTAACGACATTATTTCCGCCGCTGTTGCACGGTGATAACAGGTCCAGGAATGAAAAGAAGAAACAACTTGGTCTTTAAAGGAGTAATGGAGCGTGATAACAGCAGGGACAACATTTACGCTGTCGAGGTTATTTCGAAGTAGCACTGTGTTCGTGATATTCAAAAATTCATCCTACTTTCAAAAGTTTCAATTATTTATAAAACAACGAGATAATTGTACTTAGGTATCGGACTACGATACTAAGATTCAGCGGTTATAACCCTCGGAAGACGAATGGTGGATATGGTCGCGTGAGACGAATGCAGGGTCAGCTTGACCCATAGCAACACTTCTATGGTACACCGGTATCACGAAAAAATTGAATATAAAATTAATCAAATAATTAAAATTTCTCAAATTAACTAAAATTTATTAATAAAGAAATACATAAAAAAAAATTATTTATGTACACTTGGTACATAAAATAGGTGTATCTCCTGTATGATTTTTACAAATAATGTTACTGCAATTTAGGCATCATATACTATATTTTGCCATTGTCAACATAAATATAACATCGTGATAGACTTTATCAGAGTTGGATCAAAATGACCCTGCATTCGTTGTACGTGGGTTAAAACATTAAGTTTCCACAACTCAGGTACCTATTACCATGCGATTTCAAATTTCATTGAATGATCCTTTACGATACTAAACCCATGATTTGAAATTACAAATCTAGCTAGTCGTGATTGGGGTACCTTCACGTTGAGCCACCCTTCATGCGTAACCCTGGGGTTATGAACAATGTACACAGCGTACACACCGCGATAACATACGCTCACCGAGAAATATGATATATATTTTACTTACAATTAGAAAAATTCATCAAAGAAAAACTGCACGAGGCTTCATAAAATTACACCATTTCAGCTCTTCAATCTCTATTCCATGCTTATAAACAAAATACGATGGGCGATGGTAGTTTCACCAGAATACCTAGCAACATGTGATAAAAAAGAAAACAGAATCACCCGTCACCCGTTCCCAAACCTCATACCAACATCTTAATCTGTCAATCGGCAAATTTCGTAATCGAAAGTGCTCTTAACAGTTTCGCGACAAATGGCGAAAAACGATTTAACTCGTCCTGCTCAGTGACGAAGCATTTGACGAGTTAACTCGTCCTGTCCATTGAAGAAGCACTTTCAAGTGACTAGTCCACTCGTCTCGCCCAGTGAAAAAGTATTTTGAAATGACGAGTTAACTCGTCCTGCCCAAGAAGCATTTTAAAATGACGAGTTAACTCGCCCTCTATAATTCGAGTAATAGCCACCTGCACTTGTAATTATCCAGACTCTTACCCTGCATGGTCGCCCGCCAATTCACCAGACAACTCGCCACGCGTGAAGACATCAGGAGCCAACGGGCGACAGGAAAGGGTAGAGCGTCGAGGGGATTTCCGAAAGATAAAGGCGGTGAGGCGGCGTAACGCCGTTGCTTTCGTGAATTAGAGCAGCACGCGATTCTACTATTACGTTCTTTCCACGGGTATGAATCGAATAGTACTATAGTAGTGAGGACGCGCGTAGTACGGGAGGAGGAGGAGGAGGAGGAGGAGGAGGAGGAGGAGGAGGAGGCGTGGGGGTGGGGGGGGGGGGTGTGGATGGTCTCGCTGGCTCGCGAAAAAGAGGGGAAGTGAGGGGGTGGAAGGCGGACGGTTGGCGGGAGCTAGGAGGGGGCGGGGAGGCACGGTCGATACCAGCGTCGCGGCGCTAACTGTGAAAGGCATATTACCCCACGGGCGCGGGAGAACGGGGGAGAGGGAAGAATGACGGGTAGCGGGTCGGAGGGGAGGGCGAGCAGGACGGAGGATGGAGCGGAAGAAGTGCGAGGGAGAACCACCGAGGGAAATGTGGACGGAGAAGGGGGAAGAAGGGAAATGCAGAGAGGGTGTAGGCGGATAGAGAAGGGTGGAGAGAGGGGGAGAGGGAGAGAGAGAGAGAGAGAGTGAAAGAGGGTGGTAGGGTAAGAGAAACAGACGAGATAGAAAGACGGTCACCATGGAAACGCGAAAGGAGGCTCCCTGCCTCCTGCGCCACCAGGACCTTCGTTCTGTCTCAGGGAGTGATAAGGATTTTTCTATTCTCTCGTGTGCGGTTAAGGGCTGCACAGGATGGATGTATGTGCGAATGGATGGCGAATTCGATGGCTGGTATTGTTTAGAAACGGAGTGGCAGTTGCCACCCTGTTAGACGGGAATGGGATAGGTGGGAGAGGTATCGAAGCTTGTAAATTAAATAAGACGGGAGCATGTTTGGGCGGGGGTGATATGGGGCACGGAAGCGTGAGAAGTGTAATCCTGAGTAACGAAATTTCTGGGCAAACAGCGATGTTTGGTGGAATGTACGGAATCGAGGGAGTGTAGTCTTCCTTTGACGGAGGGAGTTGCTTCTTCGAGCTTTACTGTGGGGATACCAAATTCAGAGAGATTCATAATGCAAAGCGTGTTGGAATTATTGCGAACTCACGGAAAGGAACAAAGTATAATAGTTTGAATACACAGGTATGTACTGCACTCCCAGAGAAAAATAATACAATAATGTCAACAAATGAAGAGTCCTTGTAAAAGCACTGTAAGGTAAATGTACCAATACTTGGACGCTTAAGGGGTTAGGACACAGTATAATGTTGAATCGTCAATGCCTAGGAAATATATTATAGTTTATGACATTTTTGGGGTTTTTGTTTCAGTTCATCCGATTTCCCGGAATCCGGCCCACCAGTTGGCCACCCGAAAAAAAATGAACATTTTAAATGGAGACATTGCACGGCGTACAATTGCTATTTTGTAAATATTATATGCTTTTCTTATAGTTCATAATATAGTGAACTAAAACACAAAACCTTATATTAATCGATTGTTTACTTTTCTTATTATCGTCGTTTAAAAATCGTCTGCTTTCTTGGCCCGTTACTGTGTCCTAACCCCTTAAGGGGCTTAATGAATAGCGGCAAAGTTTGTCTCCTAATTTAATTTGTAAAACCATCATGAAATAAAAAAATGTTGTTGAAATGTGGAAGATAACACAATATTATACTATCGGAAACTAAAAAAAAATGTTTATGTATTATAATAGACGTATTTATTAATGAAAATACGAAAACATGCAGATGTTCCAGTAAGCGGACAACCTAAAACTGCATGTCCCAATACTTGAATTATATCGTCCCAGTAAGCGGACAACCTTTAGGTACAAGAATTTCGTGAATGTAAGTAATTCAGATATCTGTGCATGCATTTTTAAATGCATTTTTAAATGCATGCCCAGATATCTGAATTACTTACATTCACGAAATTCTTATACCAGTAAATAAACATAGACTTGTTTAAAAAAAATATTAATTTTCTTGCAAATTTAACCATCTTAAACTAAATTCAAATCTATTTACTATCATAATAATGTATTATTATAATATATAAATAAGAAATGCTGTCAATATTTTCTTAGTAAATGACAGAAGTGTCTTGACAGAAGCTTAAGAAATTTCTCGAAATCTGCTATGCGTACGAAGTGTGTTACAAAATAATTATTTCTATAATAATAATTTTAATTAATATTGCCAAATACTTATGCATTATGGTACTATCTTTTGTTTTCAATTACATTAAAAATTTAGCTTAAAAATAAATAAAATTCGCATTACTGTTCAGGTACTGGGACATGGCCGGGCACTGGTACATTTACCTTAAGTACTAAAATTAAACGAAACAATTTTTTACCAGAAAATGTTTTACGTGCCAATGGTAATGCTATTAGTATAGAATTTGATTTTTGATCTTCAAACGAACTCTTTCGGTGTATCTTCTAATTTTCTAATTCCAGTAACATCGCGACTGCAAACACATGTAAGCTCGTTTGTACCTCTTTCGTACCTGAGAAGCCCTGGTTAGAAAGTCAGGCGTGTTTTCCCCCAACGCGCAACAAACATCCCCACACGGAAATCCTCTTCTACTTGCGCCGGCCAGCGCAAACGTTAGCAACAGCTGGATCTACGTTACTTAATAAGTTCTTACGGAATATCTAACCGCATCTAACTTGCACACCTTCCGGATCTAGACGCGAGGAAAATCTCGAAAGTGAGCCGACCTGCTTACAAACTTCTCGCACGTGACTTAGAGACCCGAGGAGCTTCCCGAGTACATGTCTCCCGCGTGAAAGTAGGATATTGTCCCGTCGCTGAGCACTTTACTAATTTTCATCTCGTAAAATGTAAATCAGCTTTTACGCGCTCGAGTCGGCCAAGGAATCGTGGAAAGCTTTCAGGCGTTAATTCCGGTCTTAAAAAGTTATTAAAAGGCGCGATAAGAATAAAGTTTGACGGACATCGGACGGGCAGGGTGAGTGGGGGGTTGGAGCAGGCAAAGTTGAACTTCGGGATTACACGAATCGCGGAACTTTCTTTGGGGTGAACAATATTAAAATTTAATAGGATTTTGCATAAAGGAAAGATTAATGTACTTTGGTTACGAATTTCACGCGCTTCCAGTGAATTTAAGAATATCTTAACGGTGACTTGAAGAACTATCACGAATGGGATACCTCATCATCATCAGTTCACTCATCTGTCAAAAGATTCGTTTGAATAATACCGCAATTTAATAGACCACGATGAGAAAGAGAAAGGCGATCGATAGCAAAAATATCGCAATTTGACAGAACTATATTTGCAATTATTTAAAAAATTCCACAACTTCTTTTTGAAGCGCTAAGGTTTCGGCGCCGACTCTGCTCTACAAGCGCGAATATATTTCCCTTCAAGCACCAAGGAAATCTCGAAAAAGCAGGGAGATGTATCACGGGCAAAGTCGTTATCGCGGATGTGGGAAAAGGAGGAAAATTACTTTCTCACGAGCTTGCCGATATGATATGAACGCCGTAATAAAGGGCATTTTTCATCGCTTCGACGTCCGTGGTATTCCACCCCCGTGAAAAATTCCCCACCCCGTGGCCGCAGTTTAATCATTTTCCCCGGGGCGATCGATAGGAAGGAAGGCCCCCGCGCTTCATCATAAACAGCCAACGCCATATTTTCGCGTTAATTAGCGTGGGGCTGGCGGCTGGCAGCCGTGGATGCAACATTTCGCCATGGGGAAAGATCGTCCGTCATCCACGCACCCCTAGCTACCTTGTAAACCTTTTTTCATCTCGAATGAGAATCGCAATCATCATCGCAACTCGGCGAATAATGTTTTGAACTTCCATTCGTTCTTCGATAGTTTTATTTAAAGAAAATTTTTGCAAATCTCTGCTTTTCTACCGAGGTGAATTGATGTGGTGAAAAACCTTTCTTGGCAGGAGCGATCGCTAGGAAAGGCCAGGACAACTTAAAGGGTAGATTTATCAAAGTCTTGCGACACCCGAAGTGTTAATTATTCCTTCTCCGTGGTGCAAGCGCGATTTATTATCAGTGGCTTCGACAAGGTCGATTTATCCCCGTTCGATCTTTCACGGCGAAAGGCCGTCGATCTCGAATGGAAATGCGCCGATAAGAGGGCCGACGCCGACGGGTGCAGCCGCTCGAAGATAAGCGGTCGATTCCGGAGCTAAATCTCGATCCTTCGATAACAAGATCCTCGTTGCAGGTCAGCTCGCGTCCCCGCCAGCCTTATTGCTCCCGATAATATCGTTTATTATCGATTTAATAAGCGGCCCGGCCTATTTTCCAAAGCGAACGACCGCTGCTTCCGACGCCGAGTGATTCGAAAGCAATAAACTGGGATAACTTAGGTTTCTTCGGCCGGCCAGGAAAAACGAACTGCCGCGCCGGAAAGCGATGTTGGCTCTCTTGAATCGATCTTGGATGCTTTTGCGATAAGAGGAAGCCTCGTTAGCTTTTTCGAGCGCGTCCGATGCTAATGATTCTTATTTCTTCTTGGCAGCAAAAATGGAGGATGAAGAATATCCTCTAAGGCGAGCATGATTTGCGTGCCTAATAGGTATATCAGTGGAAGTTAGTGGAATAATCATAGACACATATATTTGGGTTAGAGATAGAAACATATAGGGAAGAGTTGCCAATATCGTACTGGTCACCTAAATCGTACCTTTTACAGTATGTGACAAAACGATTAATAACAAATTAATTTGTTCTGAACAAAAGGTTAAGCGTATAATAGTAGGTGCCTAAAAGATCGAGCTACAATATCCAATAGTCATTTGCGTTCAAATTTGTACCAAATATGAAATATAACGTAAAATGTCTTAAGGGGTCATGCCTAGTTGGCAAGCGTGATTTTCGGGAAATTTTTGTGGAAAATCTAGTGTATATTTTTTACAACTATTTGCTTATTGTAAAAGTATATATATTCAGCAACTCTCAGTAATTTTGTTATAGAAAAATATTAAAAAATGAACGAATAACAGCCACTCCACTGGAAGTTATTTTTTTTTTTGCGGTGAGCACGATTTCTCAGAGGCGGATCATCTGAACTCGAAAAGTGAAGAAGATTCTGTTAGTAGATGAGTTTATCTAGTTCGTGAACGAAGGATTTCTGTTTCTGATGAAAACTCTATTTTTAATTCAGCGAAAAACGAACAATTCAGACATTGAAAAATCATGATTTTGCGTTAAACGGCCGCCATTTTGTCTGAAATCATTTTATTTAAAAAATCCTTCGTTCATGAACTAGATAAACTTATATACTAACAGAATATTCTTCACTTTTCGATTTCAGATGATTCGGCTCTGAGAAATCGTGCTCACCGGAAAAAAAATAGCTTATGGGAGAGTGGCTGTTAATCGTTCATTTTTTAATATTTTTCTATAACAAAATTACTGAGAGTTGCTGAATATATGTGCTTTTAAAATAAGCCAATAGTTTTAAAAAATATATATTACATTTTCCACAAAAAATTCCCGAAAATCACGCCTGCCAACTCGGCATGACCCCTTAAGTGGCACGATATAGGCAACCATCCCCTAAGTATATCAGTCTTACATATGTATTCGGGATTACATATAACGGGATTTTTATTTATGAAATTATAAAGTAGGAAAAAATAAAACTGATGTGCAACCCGGGAGCCATCCGAAGCCGGGAGGTAAGAATTATGTAAAACAAATAAAAAATAAATACGTACATTTGGCAATATTCTATGTAGGATTTATTGCATAGCTTCGACAGCAGGGTACTATTATTCTCCGCAGCTCCCCTGGCCGGAAACCACGCAACATCGATTTCGAATCGTCACGTGTCGACGTGCAATCGTGTCAAAGGAGCCAGGAAATTAGAATCTAGTGAAAAGTTAGGGTGGAGAATTTATACATCAGGCGAAACGCTCGAGTCACCGTTGATTCGTGTAACTCGTGTGAAGAGTATACAAGGGTGAAACGTTTGATAGAAACTGAAGAATAATTCTTACAGCGCCTTTAACGATTTACAAGGTGTAAAGTAACAATTGCACACTCCTTCCTATTTTTCACTGCATAATATTGGTTACGAAGGTAGGTAGATATTTTCGAAGGAACGTGAATAGATAATGTTATGCACTTTGTGAGCAAACTTCAACGTAGGTAATACAAATTATAATGCAAGGTGACTACTTTCGATTGAATGTTTGCGCGATTTGTTATTAGATATAGAAAAATATGAAAAGGATGAGAGATATGGTATCTCCGGGCAGAAATTTGCAACGAAATGTATCATTACTGCTAGGGAGAAAGTTGGAGTTACCGCAAAAGCTACCTGTTACACTGCTGTCTGTCGCTCCCGCTGATCCGCGGCTGGTTAACGCTTTTAATATTCAAAATGACGTAATGGCTCGAGGAACTTTACCCGCCGATCCTACGCGTTTCCGTAATGAAGTCACCCACGTACTTACGAAAGTTTCTTGAACTTTTGCAAACACGTGCACGAACATTGGAATTCTAGAGTCGCAGGGGAAAATGGAGTAAGCGGTAGGAGCAGCTCTTACTACTTCGTAAATGAGAATTAGTTCTTTCGGGCGGTCGAACGATTTTGAATTGCAAAATTCTGAAGCATTGGTTGTTGTAATTTTCTGTTAAAGTACGAAGGACATTCTACTGATTCTAGTCTGGGAGCAACTGAAGCAACTCAGAGAATTATAATTGAAGAGGCCTTGTAGAGGACACTGTAAGTGAAAAAATTAGAAAAAAAATTAATCGGAAATGTTCTACGTGTAATATTACAGCATAGGACTTGATTTTTGGAAATTACAGTGTTTGGCACTGCAAGGACTCTTCAATTAATTGAAGATTGGTTTGCCCGGAGAAACACTTATGTAGGTATAGAAGAATCTTTACTATTGAGAAATCGTTCAGTAGCGTTCATAAACTATTATTATTCATAACTACACAGATTTTGATATTTTAGTGATTTTACGTCATTTTATTCTGTATATCCAGTTATATTATTTATTCTTTTCTAAGTAGTTTCCTTAACTTACTCATACTTCTTGTTCTCTTTTTCTAGATTCGTCGACCCATCCTTTAGCTATAAGGGGAGGTTCCGGTCTAAAAATCGATTTATTTTTATTTCCGTTTTCAAATGTTCAATCTTTTAGGAATACGTGTTTAAAAGGATTTGTTGAAATTCGTAAAGTTCCCGAAGTTATAGGCATTTGAGTAGCGGCAAATGCAGGGTTGACACCCGACCACTCGGCACTCACGTAAAACTTTAAACTCCTTTTTTTCGAAACAGTGTTCTCAACATTGGTGGAACCTGTATCTCCAAAAGTTATTATCCGATTCGACTAAAACTTTTTTATTTTGAAGAATATACTCGTAGCTCGTGGATAGGCCACTCAAATTTAAAAAAAAATGAAAATTTATAATTTTTTAAGGCGTTGAAAGGACGAAAAATAGAGGGAAAAAGTGATTTCAAACTTCAAGTGTCGTTATTTTCTCAAAAATAATTTTTTTTGTAATTTCTTCTGGTCTAGTCCACGAGCGAGTTTCACGCCCTTTAACAACCTGGCATTGTTTTTTATTTCAGACCAATGGTGTAAGTGCTACAGGTTCCACCGATTTGGATGAATTTTTTGACACCTCGACTTTAACGACTCCCCAATGCCGTCTGCAATGATTAATTATAAAACAAAAAATATATTTCTATAGTTTAAGACATCCTTAATACAATGCAAAAAGTCCCATTAAATTATATACAGAAGTTTTCATTTAATTAATTCCTAAAGATCACCTATTTTTATAGGCTCTAGATTGGAACAACCCCTTAAGTCCATCGTTGCGTCCACTCATTACTTAATTAATTGTAATTGGTGGTGCAACAAACTCGCCATTATTATTATTATTTCCTACAATAAATTCTACAAAACAAAAACCGTTCAAAGTACAAAGACTCCCCTCAGCAACGAAGCAGCCAACCCTGTCCACCGAAGCCCTCTCAAAGGAAACTGTAACGCGCACAAACGCATAAAGAGAATCTATCCCAGTTCAGCCGGCAAGAAAAAGGGCGCCCTTTCCAAGCAACCAATCAGAAAGAAAAAAACCCTAAAGCGTCCACTTTCCGAACTACAGCGCGAAGCAACAGGGGCCAAGGTGCACAGGAGCGGCGAGGAACGTCGAACCCGATTTCCCGTAAAAAGGGAAGAGAGTGGCATTTTTCTCGGTTACCGTCTAGCAGCCTCCGTCCGACCGATTCGTTTCGTCGAACATCGCGCTACTACCGAGAGAGTAGATAATCCCACGCGAACGAGTTTCGCAGTTCATTGATACTGCCTGTTAAAGACCTCGGCCCACGCCCAGACGACCCCCGCCTGCTCTCCCTGGGCCCCCTTCTCTCGCTCCTTCTTACTTCCATCTCGCCGTCCTTCCTCGTGTCTACGGATTTTCCCCTCCGTGTTCCTTTTTCCATGCCATTTTCAGCCGGTGCGACGGCGGCTCGCTCGCTCGACCGCCGACAGCAGTGACGGTTTTAAGATCTCGTCACCCCGGGCGACGAATACGCTAGCGGGGCCACCAGCATCCTTCGTTTAATGGGGGATGGAATCTCGGCCGAACGTCGCTACAGACAGCGGGGACACACGCCCCACCCGCCACGGGGAGACACTTCCGCCCGATCAGGCGCGCTTCTCTACCCTGGCCGGGGTTGGCGAACGTTTGCTCGAATTTTTTGTTCGCCTTGGGAGGAACCGGAGGTGGAGGTGGAGGTCGTTAGAATGGGACGGAAGGGGGTTGGGGTGTCGGGGGTGGATTTCGATGTGACGTGGCGTGGATATATGAACCTTGTTTTAAATGGCTGTGGGAAATCGTACGCGCCTAGAAAGTGAGCTGCGATGAGTATATGTGCCTATGCCTGTTGGAAAATCTAGTGACAACGCACAGTGGGACGAGAATGCCTTATTTATTTGGACATCGGCCGAAATTTGAAGTGCCGAAATTCTGTTCTATAGCTTCATTAAATCTTTATTAAGGGGGGAGACCACTGTCGGAAATCTGAGAAATCGATTTTTTCTTTTTTACATTTTCCGAAAGACACAGGTTTCAAGAATGCTGTCTCCAAATTTTATGAAGAAATTCGCAAAATCGACGAAGATATGGTGTTTTCCGTGAAGCGGTGTCAAACGCGCGACTGAACCGCGCGGAACATTGAACGCGTTTTCCTCAGAATGACATTTTTCAACCGCGTTGACAGTCTACAGAGAAAACTATACGTCCAATTAACATGACCAAGGACATTTATTGTACGGAAAACCCGTCGCTATTACGTGACGATCAGTTTTTTTTTTCAATTTTCGACCTGCTTCTATTTTTTTTATTAACATTTCCCCAATTTTATACCCCGAAAATATGAGTTTTTTTTCAGTGGTCCGCCATTTTGTAATTTTTTACAAATTTGACTTTTTTTGATCGTCACGTAATAGAGGCAAGCTTCTAGTTTCTAAATATTAGTTGTTTTTTGAAATCGGATTAACCATATGGCCTGGGCACTGTCAACGCGACTAGCATGTTTTTACCGCAGCGCAAATTTTGACGAAGAATTTACAGGAAACGGATTTACGAATTTGATTGAAAATTTTTTTTCTTACCCTTCGATATGTACATATTAACTATACTGAGCAATACATTGATTTACATGCGTTATTTGGTTGAAATAAATTTCCGAAAACACCCTTACATTTCGGACCGTCACAGTGGTCTCCCCCCTTAAGGAGTCGTATACGTTTCTCGGCGCTAAAACGTGGTCAATGTTTGGGAGAAATTCAGGGATAAACTATTAGTCCGATTGGTTTAATTCTTTTTGTGTTTTATAGGTATACGTTTATAGATTATAAAACAGGTGTGAGAATTCCAAAAATTTTAAAAATGAGGCGTCTGCGGGCAGTGGCGTAGAACATGTTTTCTGGCGCCGCCCAAAACGGTGGGCATGATAACTGCCTCACCGTTCATCCGATTAACTTCATCATTTACACACATATTCTGCATAAGATTCGTTATCGTGTGACGTCGAGCTTTTTCAATTAAATAGAACCATTTTTTAATTACAAGCAAAAACGTACGGGTTTTATAGCGAAAATCACGACCCTTTTCTTAAAAGTGCTACTATTTCCGCAATTTTTTTTTTTTTTGAAAAAATGGCGACGTCACACGATAACTATGCTCCCACAGATTGTTAAAAAAATCTGTGATTTTTATTTCAGATCACTCGTACGGGCTGAATCATGCCCACTGTTTCGGGCGGCGCCAGAAAACATGTTCTACGCCACTGCCCGCGGACGCCACATTTTTAAAAATTTTGGAATTCTCATACCTGTTTTATAATCTATAAACGTATACCTATAAAACACAAAAAGAATTAAACCAATCGGACTAATAGTTTATCCCAGAATTACTCCCAAACATTGACCACGTTTTAGCGCCGAGAAACGTATATGACCCCTTAAGTGTTCGTAGCATTAGAAAACACAAAGAAATAAACTTTATATTCACATTAGGTTTGATCCAATTGTATATGAATCTGACCTGTATGAAAATTTCAGTCTTTTTGTCTTTCAGTTGCACCACTTTAAACAATTATTACCTTTTTTTAATTAGATCTATCATTTGGTAAACAAATTATTTTACAGTTCACTCGTTATAACACAAAATCGAAAAATAACCGGATTTTCAGGGGTAAATTACACGCCCTTAGAGTGAATTTGGGTAACAAACAAAAAAATGGCGTTGTAATCTGGAGGAAATTCCCTACATATTCACAAAGTTTCAGAATTTTTGGAATTTCCGGGTTCGGGATCTTCCCTCGTTATTTGTAGAACACGTAGAAGCAATTTTTTTTTTCTAAATCTCAGTTATTCTACTTAACATGAATTGAAAGTGTGCACATTTTTATAGTGGAAGTCCAAACCGTTTGGAAGTAATTGTCATGTCTAGTTATTGTCCTTACGTCGTTCCACTGTGCAACGGTGCATTAGCATAGATTTGTAGTTGGTTAAAAATATGACTTTGTTTTTTAGAAAGACTGAGTGTATGGAATGAGTTCTTTTTAGAGCATGACCTTGCTCACTGATTTATTTAATTATTTCTTTTCAGAGAACTGAGGGGAGTTCGCTGCTAATTGAATTTCGTTAGTTAACTCAGTTGACTGAAACGGTGCACACATCGATTGCTAAGTACAAAAATATTGCCCCTTTTTTGTGAAATTTGAATTTTCATATGCAACAAATACTGCCCTCTTTAGTTAAATTGTTCTATCTAGCATTTCAAAACAACCGAGAAAACTGAAGTTTTATCATTTTCTTTGTACCATTCTTATTTTCCTTCATTCAAATTAAAACATGTTGTCATTATTTCGTAACAGCCTGAAATAATTTTTTGTAATAGGTGTACCGGTGGGTAATGTATTATTAACGTACCAATTAATTCATTATTTTCGATAAGATATTTTAACCATTAAGAAAGAAGTCAGGTTAAATACATTAGACTGTGTATAAATCTTTACGAAGCACGTAGAATTTTCTAACTTTACTTAAAAGGTAAAAGACCTTAAAGAGCTTAATTAAGGAGTGCAGAATAGTTCTTGACTGTTTCTTTATGCTGTATAAAAATCACAATTTTATATCTACTTCACAAATTTGTCAAAAATAATATTTTCTTCATTGTATGCACCCGAATCTTAAATCTGTTTAAAAGATTACAAATCCAAAATTTAAATTAAACCTTTTAAACATTAGAAATTTTAAATTCAAACAAAATACTCGTCGAAAGGATCGACACCACCAACAAGGTAATATCAATCTCTGACAATTACTCTCACAAATGATTACGTACCTAACAATCCTAACAGCTCAAAAATCCGACGAACCTCTTTTCTCATTAAGAACACCTCGACACGATAGAAACGAATCGATAGCAATAATACACATGCCGACAGAAATATTATAGATATGAGCTGTTGATATACGTATAGCGATTCATCTTCCCCATCGATCCAGCATGGCAGCGACGCGATACGTGTTGTTAACCCCTCGCAGCATGTTATTTCGACCATCTCTGACCCTCGTAACGCGCTCGTTTGCCACAGTGGCTTGAGCCCCGGACGCAAAGCCCCCAATATGAAGTATAACGTCGACGGCCGCCCGCTGGCTCGAAAGTGAATTTAACGCGCAAAGTTAGCGTACGTTACTGGTTGTTACTGGCCGAGGGAGCCGGACCAGCCGCGATCTGGTTATTCTATTTAACGTCGCCGGAGCACGAAGCCACTTTCGCCTACGTCGTGAATACGTTACTCCTGTTTCTCTTCTTGCTTCTGGCCGCGGTTATACTCGGCCGACCACGATATCCGCGCGACACCATCGACCGTTGCTTCTTTCAGGTCGACTCACTAACAATCGTCGTCCACGTGAATCACAGGTGAGAGAATTCTCTTCGTTGTGGACCGTGACTGGGCTCTGTCGAGCTGCTGCGACGGATCACTTGATTAGGGTTTCGCGGCAGTTCTTGAATATTAACAGGAATAACATTTTCGTGTCGTTGAAACGAATGTATGAATTGAATAGTTTTATTTGTGTATTCCCAGTGATTATAGCAGTGTTTCCTAATGGTTTTTGAGTCGCAACCCCCTTTTATTGTAATCAAATAACCTGCCCCCCCCCCTTCCCCCATACAAGGTAAGGTAAATTTAATAAAGTAAAGAAAACCCGTTAAAAAAAGGTATTTCAGAATAAAATTCTAATTTAGTAATATTTATCTTAATACATATGTTAAATATACTTAAAGATATATAATATCTTCAATTAACGTATTTAGTGTAATAAATAAGTGCTAAGAATTGTCAACTAAAAATAACCGCGACAACCCCTCAGAAAACAATTCGCGATCACCTTCGTTGTCGCCACCCACAGGTCGGGAATCACTGGATAATTAATTTATTTTTTGTGTTTTTTTTGTGGTTTGTAAAGATTTAAATATAGTTTATTATGATACCTTTTGGCTTCCCATCGGTTGGATACAGGAAATTTTAGCCCCCCCCCCTACCCCCTCTTAATTGGTCGATTAATTCACCCTCGTGATTTCGCGTAATTGAATCACTTCGAACTCTAAATATTGTCCTTCCGTTTTACCGCGACATACGAGAGAGTATAGGGAACGAACCATAGGGGACGCGTAGGAGAATCAACAGGCAGAGCGGAAAGGAAAACGCTGAAGAGGAAAATATCGAGCGAAAGTAAAAAGGAAAGTGCGCGAGGGTAAAAAGTGGAGGGGAATGTGAAATCGGAAGAAAAGGAATACGGAAGAGGAGCAGACAGGCGTACAGGGTGGTCCAACATCACTGTCCACCTCGTATATCTTCCCTACTTTAAACGAAGCATATTATTTATTCTTTGTGAAGAAAGGTTCTGTGGAACACGTATCCACTTTGTCACGATAGTATTCAACGGACCACTGAATTTTCAGTATACAAATATTAGGATATACTTACTCTAAAATTTGTAGGTCCGTTAAAAATTACTAATCATTAAAAATTCGCGCCAAAGTCGGTGAATAATCAGGGACACTAGGACCGCGTAACAGTAAAACCTACATAATATTAATTTCACATAATATAATATAATATTAATATTATATTAGTTAAGAAATTATTCTTAACTAATATTATATAATATAATATAATATAATATAATATAATATAATATAATATAATATAATATAATATAATATAATATAATATAATATAATATAATATAATATAATATAATATAATATAATATACTATAATATAATATAATATTAATATTAATATTATACTAGTTAAGAAATTATTCTTAACTAATATTATATTATATTATATTATATTATATTATATTATATTATATTATATTAGTAATTATACTAACCAACTCAGAAACTTCGTTTCCTCAACGAATTAAACACTCCATTCGACGATGAAATAAATTACGTTGACTATGACTCGTTCCAATTCCCAGCACCAACCGCCTCCATCCAGAGGCGTCCAAAAAGGGGGGCAAAAATTATAAGAGAAGTAAAGAAACATTTGAAGGCGTTCAAATAGAAGGCAAGGGAAGCAAACGGAGAGGAGACCCGCCAGACGGAAAGAGACTCGTAAATGGGAACGAAAAGAGAAGACTCCAAGATTTTCAGACGGCGATAAAAAGACGAGACACGAGGATTTTCCTGGAAGGAAGGAAGTCAATAAAGATAGATATAGAAAACAGAAGAGAAAGCGCGGGACGGCGAAAGACAGAGAGGATATCTCTCTGCCCATGGATATGTGTGCGCACGTGATGAAACGTGTCCGCCCTTCTTTGAAGCTAAACCGCCCTGCGCATTCCATCGAGATGACTCCAGGGACCCCACTTTGTGCTCCCCGCCCGATGGAACGTGTGCGGGTGTTTCTTCTCGCGATCATGAAGCGGCATCAAAAGTGACTGGGAAGAATAGGGAATGGCAGCGTGGCGAGGACAAACAAATGTCGAGGACACGCTTCAACCCTAGGAGGGCTTTGCGAGCTTTCCACTGACCCCGCATACCTCTCGATTACGTGTAACTCAGTTTGCTTTTGCTTCTTTAATCATCAACACGTAAACTCTTCACTCGGAGCTAACCACCGAATCGACTCTGGAGTAATATAAAATATTGGAGTCTACAGTAGAGGAAGTGCAGCATATTTGGAATACTGTTGATAATTTGAAATACCGTAGTATCTAATAAATTGCTAACGCTGTTTAATCTGTAACACCGTAGGTAATAGGGGCTAATCACCTGTTAACTAATGACATTTGTGAATGAACCACCATTTTGACATTTTCGACTTAATCTGCAGAATAAGAAAACGACAATCTCCAAAACATTTTCAGCAAGTATTCAATCGTTCCAATCATGGTTAAAATATGTCATAACTTTAGAGTTAAACACTTAATCTACTCATTTGCATGTTACTTCTATGGTTCCGTGTCAGTTTTGCGATAATTTCGAGAATACAAAGTGTGACATGAAATTTTAGGTTTCAATGCGATGTTGCGAATTCGGATTACCGAAGGTGAAGGTAATTTGGAATATTCGAAAGCTTGGTGATGCTTATGTTTCACGCGTAAAGACTACCGCTGCGTCGGTTTCGGCCAGCGCTGTCCATTTATATTTACCTGCGATTGTTCCTATATTGTGCTTTTTGAGCCTGATTCGATCATAAAAGAAAATATTTTTATTAACTACATGTTTTTTTAAAGTTTATAAAGTGAAGGTAAATTGAAACCCCGGTATTCCAAATTACCTGCACCATCATGAAATCAATGCTTTCTGTCATTTTTCATTTATGCCAAAGTTTCAATTACTTTTTGTTTTTTATTATTACTGAGACTTTGAAATACATAAGTTTATTAGTTTCCCTATGATATTATGCAGTTTTATTTGTTCCCGTTCCCTGCCATAAATTTTTATTCGTCTTAAACAAACTGCTATTCCAAATATACTGCACTTCCTCTACTCCAGAATTGAAATTCTAAATCGATATTTGAAACTTTAAGTATTATCTGCTACTGCTGCCTGAATTCAGAATTTCGAGAACTTGATCTTATTTCGTATTTATCGCCAATGGAATCCTTTTTTACTTCGCAGGATTCACCTGCGAATGTTTCCAAGAATCAATCAATTTTTCGGAAGGACGAAAACGAATTTGGGGAATTAGAATGGTAAACGATGCAAGTGCCAGAAGTGAAAATTTTCAGTATTCTCATTTCAACCCCAGTTACGTTGATACATAAGGGAGAGTGGGGTAATTGAGAACACCTAAGCAAAAAAAGTATGTGAGAAATGAATTTGTTTATTATTTACAAACATACTTAAACTATTCATCTATAAAATACTGTGACGAATTTTTGAAAAGTTATAATGAAAATCAACTTTATAGTGAAAAAGCAAAACCCTTCGTGGTCGTGATTACTCGACTGTCGTGGGGTAATCACGAACAGAGTGCTAAATATCGCAGAAGTCGCACAGAAAGCGCGACTTCAATGGTCAATCCATAAAAAATTATTTTTCTAATAAAAGTATTTTTCAAATTCCTCTTCTTGTGCGTTAGAAAAAAATTGCAATTGGTCGGAATATCGAAAAAAATAGTATAAGTCGTTTCTTAAACTTTTTTTCTGAGCCTGTAATGAAAATTAAAAAAAAAACCTTTTGTAGATTTAAGTAAGTTTTATACATGCTGAAAATTTCATCAAAATCGGTTAACGTTGCTAATCTCGAAGGTTCGAGATTACCCCATCCGATATGTTCGTCAATACCCCACGACATCAAAAAATAAAAAAATTTATTTCAGAGGTTAGAATCATGATTCAAGCAACGTCTTGATCACAATATATTGGTAAAAAAGTGCTTTATTTCAACTTAAAAAAAACAAACCAATTGTATCATTAATTCAATAGTAATTACATGCAATTGAAAATGGATAAAATATTACTTGAAACATGATGAAAATAATAAATTGTGTTTATCTTGAATAGCATGAGCGTTCTGTATTTATTACTTTCTACACGGTGTTGAATACGTCCTAAACTATTAGCTAGTGGAGAGGGAACATCGTTTTTATTTATTAAAATGCCGGAACCATCGCATTCGCGATTACCCCACTCTCCCTTAGGTACCTAAATAGTTATAATCTCTATCTTCCGACAGTCTTGGAAAGTAAAATAAATTATTCCACCACTCGCAGCGTTTACCACAGTATCCACCACGGAATTTACATTCTTTCCTACTAAAGAAATACTTTTCATTTCTATTTCAATTTTCATCGTTTATCATTCCAACTCCTCAGTCGGTAGCGATAGTAATTCTGCACCGAAGCATGCAGCAGATGAGGTGTTAATTTCAGTTCTTTCATCGGAACTGAACCCCCCAACTGTTACCATCGAGTCGTGCGTAATGAATCGAACGTAATTGCCGACGTTACAAGTAACGGGTAAATAAAGGCTGATCGATGAATGGGTATATGGAGCCGAGTATCGCCGAGTCAACGTGCAAATTAAACTTATCCGCATTGTTTACCCGGAGTGGAGCGTCGAGTCGAGCACCGGACAAGTCTGGACGGCGGGCAAACGAGAGGGGAAGCGAAATGGAAGAAAGAGGAGGCAGAAGTGGCGTCGCGGAGTGGATATTGTCTGGACTTACGGACATATAAGGGCACCGGTGGTCTTTGCGCGGTGAACGAGACAAGGGAAGCTCCATGTAGGGTATCCTGCAGGATCGGCTTCTCGTAAATCGTTCCGAGGGGTGCAACGGTATGCTACCGCGAGAAAACAAGCAAGGGAAAAAGCTCCGCGGGTTCTATTTCTACGGGGACCATTTTGATGCGCATTGTTCGAATCGTTTCCAAATGATACCCATCTCCACTGCACGTACACTTCTGTGCAGAAGTGTAGGATGGAATTCACCGGTACCTACGACTCAAAATGGAGAGGAGTTTCTTCGTCTAAAAATAGATCGAAATTTATTCTGCCTTTCATTTATTTCGGATATGTAGTTTTCAAGGAAATTGATTCGGGAAACCTGTCGATCGCACAATAGGCTCCACCTTCAAAACCAAAGTCTTAGTAAAAAAAAAACAGTTATCCTACAACTTCGTTTTTTTTTTTGTATCGAGGTTTTATTTTATCGACAACTGTAGCTGCTATAGTTAGGGGAGGGTTGCCTACATCGTACCACTTAAGACATTTTACGTTATATTTTATATTTGGTAATAATTTTTACGCAAATGACTATTGGATATTGTAGCTTGATCTTTTAGGCATCTAGTATTATACGCTTAACCTTTTGTTCAGGGTAAATTAATTTGTTATTAACCGTTTTGTCACATACTGTAAAAGGTACGATTTAGGCAACCGGTGTCCTAAATCGTACCTCCAGTAAAAATATGTAGTTTCAATAATAAATAAAGTAGAAAATATTCAACATAAAGGAATGATTATTATATAGTTACATACACATATGTATATGGATCACACACAGGCCACAATAACCTATGAATATGATATATGTACTTACATAACCTAAATACGATTTAGGAAACATGGTCAATTTATTTATAAATATCAATTTAAACTTTATAATGAATGTAATATGTACTAAAAATGAATGTAAAATATTCTACATTAAACCTGCTTCTAGAAAAATACAAAAATACATGACAAAATTGCATTGTTTGATTATTTTCAGTTAAAATAAACTGGTAAAAATGTACATCAATCATAGCTGATTTTTTAAAATGTTTATAGCACGCACAAAATAGGGTGTAAGCTGAAAAGGTTATGTTTCTATTTCTTATTTCGCATTTACTTGATATTTTTATCATCAGATGTTGTTTATATTCATTAATTACTGAGAAATTGATGAGGTACGATTTAGGTGACCAATACGATATTGGCAACTCTCCCCTAATACTATAATTAACCAGTGAATTCTGGTAATCCTACTGCGCACGAGTACACAACTTCTGAAAGTAAATATCCTCCAAAATAAGATCTCGTGTCAGAAAATGTTATTCCACACTTCGAATTCCTTTTCGTACCAAGGATCACCCTCTTTAAGATCGTATTACAAATTCCACTCTCCCCCGTGTCTTACCCTGGCGCGAAGAAGAGATTGACTAAAGGGGGGGGGGGGGGGAGAGGATTTCGCGGTTGTGCGACGCAAGAAGCTTCCCTCCTTGTCTCACGAGCGCGCAAGAAATGCCTGGAGCGGAGGGGAGCGCGAAAGTAACGAAAATACCGCTACGTTCGTTGCGAGGCTCGACCCGAAGCACCTGCGGCCACCTGAATCCGAGTAATTCCGTTGTGACGAGGCGGTTTCGAGGAAGCTCGTTCCGCGTAACGTTGACCCTACACGCCGACGACGCTCGTATTTCTGTCGTAGCCCGACGCACATGCGGGCAAGGCGGGCTCGCCGCGAAGGGGCGACCGTGGCCGCGCAAAAAGCCTACCAGGCCCGAGAAACAAGAAGACGTCGAGGAAACGCCAACTCGGCAGGAGGAGCAGACTTTGCGAATCTATCTTTCTCCCCGTCCTCCCTTCCCTCCTTCGCGGAGGGAAGAAGGAAGAGGCGGAGAAGAAAGTTCCTTCCTGGCTGGGATTATTTCTGTTTGCCATTGGTAGAAAAGGAAACGTACCCGTGAATGGTATTTTGTAAGCACTTCTTGGATATTTCAGGAACAAGATTTCTCTTCCATTATTTGGTAGGGTCTTTCTGGAGTCCTGTGCACGCTGAGTGGTCAATTATTGAATAGCACGCTTGTTTCATTTGATTTTATTTTACTTTATTACTTGCGATGCATTGTACTTTGATTCACGCATGGGACTACATGTAATGTGTGATTGTAAGTGATAAGTGTTGATTTATCGCCACTATGCATGCATATTGTTAGTGCTTGCTAATGTTTTAAAAAATTAACTTCAATATATACAGTGGCGTGCAAAAGTATTCGGCCACCCTTTAAAATCGCATAACTTGTTTAAAATTAATCCAAACGGCTTGAGTTTTTTTGAGAAGCTAGAGGGATTAGTTTGCTAAATGATGTGATTCGTCGGTTTGAATAAAATGCATTTGGTCGGAATAGTAAATAAAAAATAGTGAAGGTCGATTTTTAAACTTTTTTTTGTGAGCCTTTAATAAAAATTCTAAAAACCCGTTTGTAGATTTAAGTAAGTTATATACGTGTCTAAAATTTCATCAAAATCGGTTAACGTTGCTCTGAGCTATGAACGCTTAAAGATCACAGAATAAGGTCGAAAATCGCTGATTTCGGGAATTTCGCGATCTTTATTCTGCGATCTTTAAGTGTTCATAGCTCAGAGCAACGTTAACCGATTTTGATAAAATTTTAGACACGTATATAACATACTTAAATCTACAAACGGGTTTTTTAAATTTTCATAAAGAGCTCACAAAAAAAAGTTTAAAAAACTACCTTCACTATTTTTTTTTTGCTATTCCGACCAAGGGCATGCATATTTTCAAAATGACGAATCACGTCATTTAACAAACTAATCCCTCTAGCTTCTCGAAAAAACCCAAGTCCTTTGGATTAATTTAAAAAAAGTTATGCGATTTTAAAGGGTGGCCGAATACTTTTCCACTGTACTTATAGAACCGTTTCCACCAAAAGCTAAACTAAGAGTGCTTCCTATGTGTTTTAATTGTTTATAACCATTTTAGCCTAGCTTAGCTTAGCTTCCAGCTGGACCCCCGGCTTAACGTTAACTTGATCGCTAACTATTTGGTGATTTATCGCATCAATGTGTAAATGTGGATGGATATTTGCGAAATGCAGTTGTTTCCACAACTGTCGCATTTATTAATACATATTGCTCGGCGTTTCACTCTGCACCGCTGTATTACCTTTGCTTTGAAACCCTTCTGTGATTTCGACCGCCGACGTAGCAAGTAGGGTTCGACATCCACCGTGTAGCTATTTGTATAGCCATTTGAATAACAAATGTCTGCCGGTGGATACGCGTCTCCCTTTTGTTTCATTCCCTTCCTCTCCTCTTTATACCGAAATGTACGGCGCACAAAAGGACGAGGCTGAGTTATGGCTGTCGTGCCCGCGGATAGAGCCTTCAAGGATCCCAATCGGAAATTCAGGTGGTCGGAAAACGCATATAAATGCGGCTGGGTGACGTAACCGGCGTACAAAAGTATACCTTGTCGCATGAAATTTTAATAACACTTCAGCCGATAGCGCGCGAAAATTTACGAAGCGGGGCTCGGCGATTCGAAGCGGAGAGGGATAAATTATCTCGCGAATGTGGTTGCAGGAACCTGCTTTAACTCAATCGAAATTCTACAAGAACATAAACACCAGCAATTTAATACCGGCCTCGTGAAATTTTGACAAGATTTCAGGACTACTTCACAGTCGATGGCAGAAAATTTAAACACTTCGAAGATACGAAATGAACGGTTAATAAATAATTGGAAAATATTTCGTGATACGGGGAATTTTGTGAGGTGTGCATGTGTGTGCGATGTGAGTAATAATGAACGATTAAGAATGTGAAGCGTAGCGAAATTAACCCTTGCTGCTCCCCGAATACGCCCAGTATGGGAGGGCAAAGTGAATTACGTCTGATGGCATGATGGATACTCGACCGGAAATTCAATAATGGGAAAAACAACGAGGACGATGTTGTAGGAGTGAACAGCGTGTGGACGATGTTTTACGATAATACCAAGGGATACAGAGAATTTGGAAATATATGAAGCAGAGAGAGTCGAGTAGGGGAAGTAGGGGCATGATGGGGAAGCTAAGGAAAAATGCAAATAAAGTGATGAGTGTATCTATTAATTAAGTCTTTATTACTCCAAATACGACTATATGTTAATGATTTAACATTTGTTACACACTTCGGACTATCTGAGGTCAGGCGTCTAAGTTATTAAACTTTACAAAACAGATGGAAAAAACCGCCATGCCCCTACCGCGGGGTAAAATGGGGTACCGAAAATGGGGTCAAATGGGGTACCGAAATGATTTGCCTAAGTATTTTATAAATACGAACTAAAAATAAGGATATTTATTTGAATTAAATTATAATAGAGAACGATGACGTTGCTTAATCTTACATGAACAACCATGATACGGGGAATGGTGGGGTACCCCGACCTAATGGGGTTAGGTATCAAGGACCCCATCTTGCCTCAAAGCATCGTTTTCCAAAGATTAATATATTTGTACAACAAATAAAGAAGTATTGAAATTAAAATAGATGAAATGGAGATAATCATAAAAGAAAAATAATAGACTTACCGTTCTTAAAAATATATTTATTTAAAATCTTTTTATCACACGAAATAACATCGACGCAGTACGCAATCGGTTCACAGCTATAAATAAAAAACGCGTGCTCCCCCACTCGCTTTTGCCAGCGACCACACTATTATAACACAGTGGCTTCCTAATGATGTATTTGTCACGTGCCTAGCATCTTTTAATTAGGGTTTAGGGGGATCATGCCCCTACTTCCCCTACATACTAGCCCTTGAAGAATGAATTATATATTAATTTTGGAAAAATATGTCACACAATGTGCACTTTGCACAGTGGACAGTGAGGACCGTTTACTTGTTAAAGTAAGTATACTTTGTGCAGGAAGAATTTGCACAGGACTGCAGACATTTGAAAAGGATCGGTATGGAATCAAGAAATATGGGTGGCTATCTGTACAGCTGTTAAAGGATTAACTTCATAAAAGGATAAAGCCAAATCCAACTCGAAAACCCAACGAACGCTCGAACGTGGAAATTCTGCTGCGGGATTATCTTGATAGCACAATAAGAAAATGGAAGGTAAAACCCAAACGCTAATATGAGTAACAACAATAAATTCCAATAATCTTTAGAGAAGTTTCTGCAGACAAAGTGAGGATAAACAGTATTAGTTAAGAAGTTAGATAAATTTGTCAGAAGTGTCGATTATCGTTGGATAAGTAATAAAATATAAACGACACGTTGATGGATGAGTAAGCTAAAGCAGAATTGCAGAGCTGAAACTCTTAAATGATTGTAAATACTGTAAGTAACGTTTGACATACGACAAATAACTCACAGAAAGAACCAGCACGAAAATTTCGCTGAACCCAACGAAGCGTGAAATTAAGCTTAAATTCACCGGCTGCTATTAATCCGTAACGCGAGCGTGTATGTACAGTGCGAATCGACATTTGGCGCCAGCGTTCATTTTACGATCTTCGTTGCGAAATACGCGACAGATGTTAACCAGCGTGAAATGAAAATATCCAACCATTAATCACGAGAGTTGTTGTGTATTTAGTTACGCCATGCTTAACGTCCGTTTCGGCAACTCTTGCTAAAATAATAAGCTAGTATAGTTTGGAATTATATAGTATTAATATCGTCGTAATCGTATTATTTAATACATAATTCACGTTACCACTATGTACTTCTCTTTATGTCTAATCTTGAGTATTTAAACATCATCGAAGATATTTATCATGATAACACTACTTCAAGTAAACATTTTCTAAGGGATAGTATACAGTAGGGTGTGTCAATTTTTTCAAAGTTTCAATTTTAAAAACGACTAGTGGAAAAACGGTACAATTTCAGGATTAAAATTAACCATTACCTTTAAATTTGATGTGATGAATTATTTACCTAGTTGGAATTTCATTTGAAATTATAGAAAAATAGGAAAATTATTACAAAAAGTTTTAATAATTGGGCTTATGAACCGCAACAGAAGCAAACCAGATATGTATCGCTTCTTTGGAGGATTTTTTACATTAAATAGCATTAGATGACATATGGCTAGATCTGTTGCTAAAGTTACATATATTTTGATTTTGTAATAAATACACATTTCCATAGATTTTCATGTGAATGTAATAAATACTAGTCTCCACATATTTTTATTTTCATTTTCATGCTTTTATGTAAGCAAGACTCAATTTAAGTTGTATATGAATATGTTGTTTGTAGTTAAATCTTACTTAATTTTCACTTTTTTTCAACTGTAATTTGAAGTAGCTAAACCTCACTCAAATCAGTTTCTGAAGATAGTTTCAGATTCAGGATTAAAAACAGCATTACTTTGTCACTAATCATTTTAAAATTTCCAAAAATTTTAAATTTTTCCATAAAATTGACACACCCTAGTATACAGAGTAACCCTTTGCATTTCATACATTTTTAGAGTAAGCATTTAACATTTCGATAATTCTCGGTGTTCACGATAATTTCATATTGCGATAGACTCTACCAATATTCATTGGAAATTCAAAAAGACCCTCAATTTTGTGAATCCTACCCCGGACCCTCGATTTCTAATAAATCGTCATCCCACAATAGTAGAATTAAGAAAGAGAAACACGTTTGCAGTTCCACCACAGGGGTGGTAGTAGCCAGCGAAGGGTTGAAACGCCCTGCAATAACCCAAAAAGCTTCTCCACCACACCGCAGTTGTAAGAAATATTTACACGTCACACTTGGTCTGCGTGTATCACAGCAAGTATAAAACACATATACGAAGTTAATTTTTTTGATTGTAGTACAAGTATCAGGGGCGGATTTGTGAATAGGTTAAGTAGACCGCAGCCCAGGGCGGCAAATTTTGAGCGAAAGAAATTGGGGAAGTTTTAAACACTTCAGTTAATTTTAAAAACAATTCCCTTTTTTTTCATACAGCGAATTAGCAATACCTCATACGTGAGTTGCCATATTGAATTAATTTTGAAATTACCTCGACTCCTTTAAATTAAAATACTTGATGATATTCCGCGGAAAGGGCGGCGGAGACTTGTCAGCCTAGGGGCGCCAAATCTCCAAAACCGCCCCTGACAAGTATGTATTAATAAACCCGCGGAAAAGCCGCTGAATTTTATTCGCCACTTTGCCCGGAAAAAATTCGTCAAAAATACCTAATTATCGACCCACAGTTACAGAGCAGCCACCTTTAATTCGACGCGCCGCGCGGCGGCCGCGAGGTTCGTGGAACAAGGGTCAGAATCAAGTTTGGATCGATCAATCGCGTCGCGGTGTTCGTTTCTATCTGAACTGTCGTGGTCGACAGATGCTGAGCGACGCCAGAGGCAGACACGCAGCAGTGGCCAGGAGAGTGGCCGGGAAACGAATTGGTAGTCAGCTGATTTTGACAGATCCCGTTCGTACGTGGACTACAGGCCGCGTAGAACGGGGTGCAACGAGGGGCTCCGCACAATGGAGCCAGTGACGGCATTGTGGCTCCCAGCCGCGTCCCGCGTATAAAGTCGATCGATGGGACAGGGCAGTCGCGGCAGGGGTGGACTTTATGAATTTCTACGTCTTTTCAAATTGGAATTAAATTAATAGCGGGGGGAGGGGCAGCTGCGTATACACCCACCTATGAAGTACGTCCCCAGAGTAAGGGGACAATAGATGGAACCGCGGTATCGATGACGCCAAACGAGCGGTGCTGGATCAAGTGCTAAAGGGAGCAATGTGCAATTGACGTGGACGAGTATTTAAACGTATCCTTCAAACGTGCTAAGCACGTACTAACGTTTTGCGTTTCGATTTGGAGTCGATCAGCGACTTGGGATTATTTTTTATATTGTAGATGTGGAGTGTATTGATTATGGAACGTTGGTGTATTTCCGCGAAAGGAATTGACGTGTTCCTATAAAAATGGGAGAGTTGTAGGAAATAGAGGGGAATATAGCTTACAGGGGAAGATCCCGAACCCGGGATCGATTAAAAAAAATTTGAAACTTTGTGAATATGTAGGGGATTTCCTTCTGATTGCAACGCAATTTTTGTTTGCTGCCCAAATTCACTCTGAGGGGGTGTAATTGACCCCCGACAATCCGGTTATTTTCGGATTTTGTGTTATAACTCGTGAACTGTATAATATATTTTTTTTTTTTACCAAATGATAGATCTAATTAAAAGAAGTAATTTTTGTTTTGAAACTTTTTTTTTATCTCTTACAGTGTGCGAGTTAGAACACAAAATTGGAAAAGAGCCGAATTTTCAGGGGTTAATTCCACCCCCCTTCGAGTGAATTTGGGCAGCAAACAAAAATTGCGTTGTAGTCAGGAGGAAATCCCCTACATATTCACAAAGTTTCAGAATTTTTTGAATTTCCGAGTTCGGGATCTTCCCTTGTTACATTAAATCATTTTGTGAACTTTTCTAATGAGCATTAAAGTTGGCACAAGAAAACAGTGATTACTTCTGAGTCAACTGAATAGAGTCAAAGTATTCCGAAAGGGAGATATGATCTATTGAAATTCAACTTCCATTTCAGGATTATGTTAATATTTTTCTTAAAATTTATGAATGTAAAATTTAACTGCGATCTTGTACCATGGTCCTCGTGGAAGGGAAGAAATGTACGTTCTACAGAAACGTTCTGTGCCCCATGAATTTAATAACAGGATTGTTTCACCAGGCAACTCACCCTGTTCGGTTGAACGTGCCAGCTACGCCGTTTTCCATGCCTCTGTATACCGTCTTCAGAAATGGTTAGGTCTGCCCTGCTGCCAACCAAACAACCCCCTGTATCATATTGGCCAACTAGCAGTCTCAGTCGATTTCCTGGACAGATGCCCTGGGAAGAAAAAAGGGAAATATATAGCGAACATAACGACGACATTGAAGTTGTACTGCAATATTCTCATTCTGCCCTATCGATTTGCTGTATTACTACTAAACAACTATATAATAATAATGTACAGTGGTGGTCTAAAGAATGCTTAAGACTCATATGTTTACATGTCTGCAAACAGAGATGGGCAAAAAATTATTTGAAATATAAGTTTCGTACACAAATTTTGATTTCAGATAATTTTTTGCCAATCTCTGTTTGCATAACAAACTTAATATTGGCAACTCTAGGCTATTCTAAGGAAGCCCTAATCCATGGAATATAAATTTTAAAATATTATCCTTTCTAATAAAACTATTTTATTTCTGTTACCATTCACAGTTCAAACTTTCTTTTCACCACTACTGTGAATAATCAAGCTGCTAGAATTTTTTTAAATTACTCAAATAATCGACTTATTAGATTTATTAGGATCTCGTCGCAAAATGAGCCACCTGTTTAAAAATACTGTACGACTGCTAGAGCATACAATCCACTTGCAAAATGCACGTACCATCATTAAGTGACTCGTTTCATTCGTCATCAACCGCGCTGCACCGAATTCGCGAATTACAGCTCAACACAGAAGAGGAAAGAAAAAAAGAGGAACTTCAGCTAGTTGCTGGCATTTCAGCCACTCACTTATCCCCAAAGAACCCTCTCAGCATTCCAGAAATACATACTCTGAAATCGTCAGAGCTCCGCTCTCGGAAACGAAAGGAAGCTCCAATTAGCCGTCTGCGCGGCCCTATGATTCCGTGCAATCGGGACGAAAATAAACGGGCCGGGCCTAAGCCGCGTCTTGCCAAGGGCGGGTCTCTCTCCACGCAGAAGGACGGTGTCGTATAGCTCGCACATTCGGCGTACAAACTCTGAGGGCTGCACGTATCGAGTTCTCAGTTTCCCAGCGTGTGCGACACGCGTTTATCGTGTCCTTTGCCCTTGCGACAGTCGCAGCTGTGCGACAGGTCTACCTGAGGTTGGTGCTCGGAAACGTTTTAAGAAGTAAACGCGCGGTCAAGGAGTAGGATGATCGTGAAATCTGTGGAGACTTAAACGGGTGGGGTGTCTTTACTTTTGGGGGAATGTAAATGTGGAAGAATTTTAAGGTACTTATTGTGAAGAGAATTCATTACAATTTGCGTATATACATTATGTATTACTCAGTGGAAAGTAATTTTTGCACAGTAGAATATTGCTGAACCGAACGATGAATAGTGTGAATTGTGTATTGTGAAACCGAGGCAATCAATATTGGAGTGATGCGCGGGAATGATTGAACAATGCCGAGACTAATCGCCTGAGGGACAATGGAATTATTGGAAAAGTCACCGGAAGGTGTAATAGAAATGAAGAGGACCAAAAATTAAATAATTCTCACAAGCTGAATTAAAATAACTCTCACTGGAAGAAGTAAAATAATTTTCACAAAAAGAACTAAAAATTTCAGCAACTTTGACTTCTTACCACCTAAACGATTGAACTAAAAAATTGCAATGAAAAGCATAGTTGCCCCCTTAACTCTCCGCCATTGAAAAGTCCAACTATCACAAATTTCCTGACAGCGGATAACTCGCGTCTACCATCATACTGCGCGCGCGGGCACACACGGCCGAGGGAACAAGGGCCGTTCATTTTCGAAACAGAGAGCAGACGGTGCTCTGTGTACCCAGCTCTACAAAACTGTTCATTTGCCGTGGCATAGGAGGCCGAGGACGACAATACACCGGGACAAACCTCGCTCCACTACGAATTCTATTGACTTGACGGACTTGGGAAGGCGAGCAACCAGGCTCGTTTGATCAGGGCCGTTCGTACACCCGTTACGTGGCGCATCTGCCGTTAATTTTCGTGTGGACGTGCGAGACAAATGGATTCCAAAGTCAATGACGCGTGTCCTGAGGGCCGAAGCAACGGAGACCTTGGCTTCTGCCAACTTTCGACTCCAATGGACAACTCGGGATCTCTCCTCGATCTGGCGATCCGCTAATCGAAGATTTCGGGGAATCGCGATCGAAACGAATTGATTAGGTAGCAGGTTGTGGAGTGGTGGGGGTTAAATGGCCGATGGGGTGCGATTTGAATCGGTGGAAGATCGTTTCGATAGGTTGTGACGTTGACCACGCTGTTGGGGAATTGATTGGTAAATCTTTAATTTGGGGGATTTTAATGGACAGTTAAAATTTATGTATCTTTGGTTTTTAAATGGATTATCTGTCTGTTGGTAATTCTTCTTCAGTTTGAATTACCTTATTATTGAAATACGAGTTTGAAGGGTTGATGCGGTGATTTTCAAACTGTTGGTAGCGAAGTGTTTTCTGTGGGGTCGCCACAGCTATTTTTAATTGGCGATTTTTAGCACTTATTTATTTTAATTATTAAATTAGAATTATACTCTGAAATACGTATTTTTAAAGGTGTTTTCTTTATATTATTAAATTTACCTTATATTATTGGGGGGGGGGGGGGGGGTTGAAGGTTATTTTAGTATTGTAAAAGGGGATTGCAACTCAAAAAAGTTTGGTAAACACTGGGTTAATGTATCGATTTTTATAAGTAGAAATTTGAAGTTTTGTTAAGTGGATACTTGAAGTGTCCTTCTTCGACGCAAAGAAATGTAGATATACCTAGTATTGTAGGTACAAAAGTGGAGCGACATTGGACGCGAAAACTCATTGTCAGCTGCAACAGCTGATGACGAAAGGATGCGTAATTTCTTTGTAAATTGACATTACACACATGCACCCTTATTTTCCAATTTTAAATCACCCCTAAGGTTCCTTCTCAACGAACACCATATGCGGTATATCATGCCCTCTGTCTGTGCCAAAGGGGATCAGTATGGTGGGTGTCAGCTTCAGACAAGAACGTGAAACACAACTCCAATACCAAAGAATCAAGGAAAATTTAGAATTCCTTAAATAGACTACCCTTCGCACTCAGCTTACTAATTACGTAAACATAAATCAGGAAAGAGATTCAGAAAATTCCCAAGCACCTTGCTCTAGGCGAATACCTCTTTAGTATTCCAGTCACGAAGAGGAATATTAAAACAACGTGGTCAGAAAAAAGGAGGGAAGCTGAATGTAAAGATTCGTTGCTTCCAGTGAATATCTCATCAGTTAATGAATCGTATTCACACTTCTGTATACAGAATGCATTTATCCCAATCAGACGAAACTACAAAGCATTTACCTATAATTATTTCAACATTGCAATTAGGGTTTGTCGGTTTTTAAAAACCGGGTTTAAAAACTGTTTTTTTTTGTATAAATTTGTAAAATTCAAAAACCGGTTTTTAAATTTCAAAAGTCGGTTTTATTTACTAGAATTAATATGCAGAAATGAATGAACTATTTAATTAAAAAACGTTAACATTTTTACTTGAAATCGCCTTGGACACAAGCAAATTGTAGTTAGTAGTAGGTAACAGTTTAATGTAAAACTAATCTTCATGAGTTTATATTTTCAGAAGGAAATACTAAATGAAATAAAGATTTATAATTTGGTATCACCTTTCAAAAGATTTATGATTTGTACGGATTTTAGTTATTTTAGATTTTTTCATTGTTTTGTATGCAGTCTACTTTATTGTGTTATATTTTTGTAGATCCATAAATATTAAATGATCTCACAAATTGTATGTATTGTTACGGATTCTGGTAATTTTAAATTATTTTTTTATTTGGTTTTGTATAAATAGAGTATATTGCATTTTGTTATATTTTTGTAATTTCATAATCTTAAGGAAACTATTTTAATTATATTTTTTGTGAAAAATCAAAAACCGGTTTAACCGGTTTTTTGGGAATAGTGGAATTCGAAAACCGGTTTTTTCAAAAGAGGGTTTTTGTATAAACCCTAATTGCAATCTACTTATCTAGACACTCTTTAACACTTGACTGGCGTCGGCGTGTTCCCACGTCGATACTGTTAAAAAAATATAAACTATTTTCCAAAAGTCCCCAAACTTTCACTTTCAAAACAACCAAAGTTCAATGTCCGCTTTGTGCAAAATTTCCAAAGTCTGACCTAAAATTGTACTTTTCAGATCCTTGCTTCGCTCAAAGCGTTAAAAACTTCATCGTTGGTAGTTAACCCACGAAGTTACCACACTGGAATCGACCCGCCTTAAAAATATCGTTTCCCTGTTTTGGATTGGAGCAGTTCGCACTTGTCCGTGCCAGTTACCGCCACTGACGCCACTGAACCATCACGGTGTATCGCTTAATAATTACTACTCAGTGTTATTAGTTATTAGAGTTTCCTAGAGTTTTCCCCCTAGTGTTTTCCATCAGTGCCGGCGTGCCAGTGATAAGAAGAGTGGCATAGAGGACCTCTGCTTCTTACAACTTGGCACGTCGGCACTGATATGTCACGGAACTGATAAGTGTGTTTAGACCTTTAACCAGCATCGTCTCCATTGCAGATGTCGGTCGGTGTATCGAATAAAGGTTGCGCCAGCGCGAGAGGGATATCCTCTGACAGGGGACAGGTCGTGGAAATCACAGAGATAAGCCTGGTAACGAGTTTGCCGTAGGTCGTGTACCCTCACGGAAATCTTTCGAACAGATGTCGAACGCGGAAACGATCCCGACGGGTCACACTACCAGGCTCGTGTCCCCCCGTGTTCGCTAGCCCCCCTATCGTATCCGAGACCGCAGATGAAGATCTTAGATCGGGGCCTGTAACGGCCCAGCCGTGCGTCCCATTTCCGCGATAATAATGCCGTGTCATGTCTCCAGCGAAAGGGAGAGAGAGAGAGAGAGAGAGAGAGAGAGAGAGAGAGAGAGGGGGAGCAAGAGCCAAGGAAAGCCTCTCTGTTCCTCTGCCTCCTTGGTCGTGGATGAGCACGGCGCATTACGTCGCGTTGCATAAATAATGCAGCGACCGCGTCTAGTACGTCAGCTCACGTGTTTCTCGTCCAGTACGCCTGATAAACTCCGTCAGACGTTAATAGAACCGCGGCTGGGCTCGCGACGCGAGCACATGGGGCCCAGATGAACGTGGAAGTTTATGCATGCAAGTGCTCGTTCGATCGTTGGCACTCGCGAAGTAGGGCGATCGAGAGGATGGAGAGCGATGGGTCGTTGAAGGGTGGGTTCCGGATTCGAATAGCGGGGGCGGGGGAGGGGGGGGGGGGGGAATTTTGTGCCTGCGTAGTGGGGTTGGGTGGTGTTTGGTAGATGGGACTGGTCTCTTTAAATAGGAATTTTGGGAATGTGGTAGGAGTGCGGTGGGGTTGAGCGAGAGATGGCGGTGGTAAATAGGGAAGAAAGGTTTGTAGCTTTGTGGTGCCAGGTTTTGAAACCCCCTTAAGGGGACTAGGCAGTCGGATCGCTCGAAAATCAGGTATTTTTTGCGAATTAATTACAAGGAGATGAACTCAAATTGTGACTAGTACGTTTGGGTAATGTTTATTAATACTATAAACAGTAAAAAAAAAAATGATTTGAATATTATATACATAGGGGAGAGTCATACAGTACCGGCCGTTTTCAGTTTTTGTACTGTAACTTGGGCTACTGTTGGTAAAAATCAAGTTTCAAAGAAGTAATTTGTACTGCAAATAGTGCTTAATAAGAGGAGACGAATCGTTTTTCACAAATTTTATCGTAAAGATTAATAATTCGCAGGAATAAAAAAGTTGTAATTCGCAGCCAACGCAAAATTGTCATCCAGTACCGGCCACTCTAAGTTTTTTGTACTATAACTTGGGCTGTTGTTGGTAAAAATCAAATTTCAAAAAAGTAATTTGCAGTACAAATTGTGCTTAATAAAAGAGGATAAATTGTTTTTATTGAATTTTATCATAAAGATTAATAATTCGCTGAATTAAAAAAGTTGTAATTCGCAGCAAACAAAAATAACTTTTGTCGTCCGAAACACTAGCGTAAACGATAAATGCTTAGAACTCTGGTAATACTGAATGAAAAAGTGTGTCGCCGGAATATGTTGCTACGGACTCTAGTATTTATTTATTTCTCCATCGATAGTTTTTCCGTTACTCGAAACTGTTATTTAAACAAAATCTTTGCCCATCTCTGGTATAGTAGGACCGAGAACAAACATTCCGAGACACTCGGATAATACTCTCGATGCTTTCAATATATCCATGTGAAAACGCCCGAAAACTGTGCACAGCATGCAAGTCTCTCGGCGTGGAAACAGGCCGACGCCAGTCAAAGTGTTAACGTTCCAAAACGTTAACGACCAAAGCACCGCAGCTACGCGAAATAATTAACTTTTCGTCAGGAAGTGCGTTGGAAAGTTCCGTTAGGGGAGGTAATTACCTGTCTGCCGCGCAAGGCGCACAGCCACCAACCCTCCAGACCAGCGGTGTTTTGCTCCAACACAGTGAGAACGTCGCCTTTTCGGAAAGCAAGCTCGTCGGGCGCTTCCGCGATGTTGTCGTACAGGGCACGTGCTTTCACGCATTTTTGCTGCAACAGAAAGGTTTAGAAATTAATTGCTATTGAAGTCATCCCTTGCTCGTTACGTTAACATCATTTCACTAAGAATATCAATGTAATGCTCGATGTTAATGCATCGCTTAATTTTTTTGTTCTCTTAGATACAATCTTACAAAATGAGAACTTGTTCACGAAAGATATTATTAAACACAGCTGGAATTTAATTATTTAACGTCAGTTAGAACTCGGTTGAAATTCAATTCATGTTCATGGAAAAGGAACAATTTTACTACATCTACGACAGACTGGATCCGTCGAATTAACCACTTGAATTCATAAAATCCTAGCTATTTCCAGAAGCAAAACGTTCTTGGACGAGATATGACGAGCAATTTAAGACGAAGTGCAAGTCACAGTGGATGCGGCGCTCACGAGGCAATCGCGTCATGTTTCCCCCGCTTTCAACTGATTGTGAGTTCAATTAAAGTGCCTCGACGCGATGACAACAATTTACACACTACCCACTTTTCGGGGCAAACAGTGATGTCATCTGGCGACTTTGGGAAATGAGTCGACGAGGGACGGGGCGCTTTAGGGATGACAGCTTGAATTAGTACACGTGTTAGCAATATGGTCGAAGAACGCACACAGTTCTTGGTGCAAAAATAAGATATTTATATAGGTACCTAGACCAGAAATACGTGGTCCAACCAACAAGGTAATTTCAAATTTTCAATGCAAATTTTTCAATATAAATTTGCGATTTATAAATAAGACAAAATGGCGGAATAAACTTTAATCGAAATAACCTTTGATTTCAATAGAAATGAATTCGACGATCGTTCAAGTACACGTGCACTGGAGACGTGACAATTATTGTAAATTCAACTGCATGGTCACCTGAAAATTCTCCAATCGATGGACTTGTACTCAAGATTCTATCGATTATTCTTCCTTTTTTTTGCTTTATTACTGAAGCTTGGAAAAAAGTCGTGCAATTGTGACAGAAGATGAATGTGTTAATTGTTTCGCGAGTAATTGCTGCTACAAAAACTCGTTCAACGAACGCGTTGTTATTACGGCAGTGTGGGTTCGCGAGGATGTAATAAACTGTTAATTGTACGAAATGAAAAGTTGAACAGTTAAACTAATTGCATCTGCGAGCAATTGAAAATCATTACGTTACAAGTAATTACGGATGGAAACCAATTCGAAGTTATCGATACGCGATATTACCTTGCAATTAACGTTCAATCATTAAATTTTTCATGATTTGTTTGTGTTATACCGTTGATAAGCACTGGTAAGCAACCGGCTAATGGAAGCTCGTGACAACGATCAAAGTTCCTTGCAATTCAGTTAACAGACGGTGGTACCGAAACGTTTACGAAATTTAACGCGCCATTTCCTTTAAACGGTACCCATTCAGCTTCGAGAATTTAATTACAGAACTTTCGTTCTTTCAATAATAATTAATGTCCAATGATATGTGTAAAATAATGTGAAAGTCACTTAACTGTAATCACAATTCAAGCACATTCCTTAGTATTTTTTTAATGAACATATTGCTATCTTTTTACAAGGATTATGAATCACTTTGGAATTTACTTGTAATGCTGACCCAACTTTCCCAATATTTTGTTAATTACAACAAATGAATTTAAAAAATGATTGCCTAAGTAGGTATAGTTGCAAGATTGAATTCCAAAAACACTGTAAGTGCCAAAAAATCAAATTCTATAGGTACTGTAGCATTACCATTGGTGCGTAGATCATTTCCCGTTAAAATTTGTTTTTTTTTTCAATTTTGACACTTGCAGTGTTTTGTACAAGGATTTTTCAATTATTTCTCTACATCAATATTCCTATGGCGACGTGGATAATTGACTCGCACGGTTTCGTCACTACGATTAATTATGGATTAACCACGACATTTCCGTTACGTGGACCGTACGAGCCACGAAGACGACTGAGAGCGCGGCTAGGGATTTTAATCGCAGAGTAATTAGCGCGCGGCGCTACGCGAGTGACTGGGCCGACTAAGGCGATCAGCGGTGATTGGAAATTAATCCCGAATGAGCTAAATTGATTCTCTTTGTTACTCGTTTTTTTACGTCGCGTGACAATCGACAATTCAACCCTTTAGGATCGAATTACCAGATAAAGTACTTACAGACGCAATTACCTAGAGAAAATTGTGGTGTTATAACGAAATTGATACCTTTTTTTTAAATTTAGTTATTTTAAGTCGCATCTACCTCTCAATTGGGTTATTAGCGACACAGTCCATAGAAATTTTTAAGGAATCTCAGCAGCTGTTTTATCTTCTTTTGGTCGGTGAGGTTTTTCCGTATACAGGAGTCAATCTCGCAGTTTTTCCTTTCGGTTGAGAATTTTTTAATACTTAATACTGAGAGAAATTTCGTGTAATTCGGCAGAATTATTTAGTTTCAAACAGTCAAACTCGCCATTCAAATACAAAAAATAATATTTTCATAATTTAATCACGCGAAACGTGTCAATAACTTTAACAACGCAGCACGTGTTGGGTAACAAAAGTAAAATAATTGATCAGCCGGTCCACAATTGATTCAAAAACAAGTAATCACAAAATCACTTAGAAAGTCGAAGAAAAAGTTCTATAAAAAATTACCGAAAAAATGGAAGAAGAAATTGAACAAATCAATGAAAAAAACTATAAACGATTACTAAAAAATCAACCAAGGAATTCTCCAAGAAATTCTCCAAGAAATCACTCGAGAAAGCATAAAGAGAAAAGTGTATATTTTAATTGATAGTAGATTCACCTCGCAATTGGACACGAATTCAAAGCGCCACCAAAAAGGAGGAAACACAGACACGCGCGAGGTAACTCGATTAACCCCGTGACATTTCGACACGCGAGGAGATCATCGCCTCACAATTTGTTCACTCGTAAAAACGCGCCATTAAGTCCAAAGATTTCATATGTCCCGCCATGAATTCGCCGTTACCACCACGTAGGTCGACCGTCGTCGCGCCGGAGCCGCCTAATTGCGGTGGTTCGTCGGATAATTATTCGTATCGCGAGTACGTAACGTCACCGCGCGATGACCCGGATCGGTTTAACCGTGGAGAACAGAGCGGTGCTCCGAAACCTGTCAGTTCGAAAGGTCGTGAGCGCCTGTACCTGCCAGACTGGCCTGACACGTTCGTGGCAACCGGCTTCCCTTTTACGGGGCTAAGCTGCATTCTTCGTCGACTTACGTATATCGA
The DNA here is from genome assembly GCA_947577245.1 of Andrena bucephala. Taxonomy (NCBI): domain Eukaryota; kingdom Metazoa; phylum Arthropoda; class Insecta; order Hymenoptera; family Andrenidae; genus Andrena; species Andrena bucephala. Next base: position 16,993,526 of record OX387717.1, on the reverse strand, counting down.
TCGCGCCACCACTGGGCCTCGATGATCCTTCTCAAAATAGGATCGATCCCTGTTGGTCTGCTGTGCACGACGAACTTGAGATGCATGGTGGATCGATCGACAGAGGCGGGAAGAAGGTGTGAATCGAGGGGAATATATTGAGATGATGTTGCTTCATGATTAATGGAAATACATAAATAAATAAATAAATAAATAAATAAATAAATGATTGGTGACTGATTGAAGAATGAAGATTCACTAGGGAGCTGAGGTGGCGATGAGGATTTCTTTCTTGAATTTTTGATGGAGGATTTAGGGGAGGGTTGCCTATATCGTACCACTTAAAACATTTTACGTTGTATTTTATATTTGGTACTAATTTGATCGCAAATGACTATTGGATATTCTGCCCACTTTAGTTAAAATGTCCTATCTAGCATTTTGAAACAACCGAGAAAACTGAAGTTTTAGGTATCATTTACTTTGTACCGCCCTTATCTCTCTTCATTCAAATTAAAACATGTTGTCATTATTTCGTAACAGCCTAATATAATTTTTTGTAATAGGTATACCGGTAGGTAATGTATTATTAACGTACCAATTAATTAATTGTTTTAGATAGGATATTTTAACCATTTGGAAAGAAGTTAGGTTAAATACAGTAGACTGCTTATAAATCTCTACGAAGCACGTAGAAGTTTTCTAACTTTAATTAAAAGGTAAAAGACGAGTGGAACTTGAAATATTTTAACATATCTCCAAAAATGAAAAAATGCTAGATAGGACAGTTTAACTAAGGAGGGCAATTTGTAGCTTGATCTTTTAGACACCTACTATTATATGATTTAGGTACCTTTTGTTCAGACCAAATTAATTTGTAATTAATCGTTTTGTCACATATTGTAAAAGGTACGATTTAGGCAACCGGTCTCCTAAATCGTACCTCCACTAAAAATAGTATCAATAACAAATAGAGAAGAAAATATTCAACATAAATATAGTTACATATACATATGTATATGGATCACTCACAGGCCGCAATAACCTATGAATATGAGATATGTACATAACCTATATAACATACGAGTTGTCAAATCCTACTGATACGATTGTAGTGGTAGGATTTAGGAAACATGATCAATTTATTTATAAATATCAATTTAAACTTTATAATGAATGTAATATGGACTTAAAATGAATGTCAAATATTCTACATTAAACCCGCTTTTAGAAAAATACAAAAATACAGGACAAAATTGCATTGTTTGATTATTATCAGCTAAAATAAACTGGTAAAAAGTTATATCAATCATACCTGATTTTTTTAAATGGTTATAGGACGTACAGAATAGGATGAAAGCTCAAAAGGTTTTGGTTCTATTTCTTATTTTCCATTTACTTGATATTTTTATTATCAGATGTGGTTTACATTTATTAATTACTGAGAAATTGATGAGGTACGATTTAGGTGACCAGGATGATATTGGCAACTCTCCCCTAAATAGGAGTGCCATTTTTGTACTTAACGGGTTGCATGGTCGAACCGCACAGTGTTTCATGGTTTAATGATGCAATTATTACTCTGCATTATTGATAATTCTATTAATATAATTCAGATGCTTGAGAATCTTAAAGGAATATTATTATAATTTTAAAGGAATAAATATTATAAATTCGTGGTCACTGGTGACATTTATGACACTCCATGTATCAGGTGTAGGGAATACAATCCCGGGATACGGTATCCCGCGATCCCAGCTGTGTTCTGGATTCCAAAAATCCCGGGATTTGATATAAATAATCCCGAGAATTTCGAGATTTTTTAAAAATGTGAATTACATTATGAACACCTGAAAAATATAAAAATAAACAGAATAAATAAACATAGTCATTTCATAATAATAAGGACAATAATAATAAGAATGATTTATTTAAATATTAATATTAAGTCGCATATAACTAACTAAACTATATTTATTATTACAATGATATTCTCACTTTCCGCTATTTCAAAATCGCGGGAGTTGCAAATCGCAACTTGTCTGAACACATAAAGTCCTGTGTACTTTAGGTGCTTAACTGTTTCTTCGTTCATATTTTCAAAAATCTTCATAATGGTTTACTGATATTATCCACTTATTGAGACTTTATTATTCTTCATTGTTCTACTGATTTTATTGTTAAAAATGATTTTAGCTTATGTTTCAGACTAATGGTAAAAAGTAAGTTTGTTTACTATATGTAAAGAATTTTAACACATAATAAATCATTCTAATTACTGAAATTTTCTGCTTCCTAATCCCGGGATTAATCCCGGAATCCCGAGATAGACTTTAAAAAATCCCGCAATCCCGGGATAGTAAATAATAACCGGGATTGTATTTCCTAATCAGGTGGTGACCCTATTCGTATGTTAAATAATAGCTACAGAAGCCCCGGAAACGAATTTTCACAGTAAATTCAGCAAGAATTTTCTCTTCACTCATTGTTCTCCATTTTTTTAATGACCAGATGCCCCCCACCTCCGATCCCTAAAATCAGCCTACGCAAAGTTTCCCCTGCAAAGAACATCTTCGTCTCCCGTAACATGATCGTTCGGTTAAGCTATTTCCCTCGGTGCGCGCCACCCGCGCAGTGGGCAGGGAATAATTTCGTTCTTGACATCGAGATCGCCCTGCCGCGCCGCGCACAATGCCCAATGCCCAAAGGATCTCTAATAGGAATGTTAGAGAAGACGTCCTGCGTCCCGTGTTTCGAATAACACGGTGTGACACGCCGCGTTGTACATTATGTACATACACGTACTAGCCTCAAGTTATATCCCTGTAGCCTCGAGTGTACATCGAGCTCTCTTGATTCTCGGACACCAATCGCACTACATAGTGACGTAGAGAAGGAGACCACGTTTCCTAGACGCTCCCACTATAGATTAGTTTTATTCGTTAAATAATCTAAAGTTAAAGTAATTTTTATTCGATCCGTTATTTAAATATTTTTATTTATTTATTTTGTTAACGCCCAACTCTGCTTGTGAGTGCACCTCTCGCTCTCGCGCAGTCTGTTTCATTTGCCACGGCAACAGGAGAAGTGGAGGAGACATCGATCACCTAATTTCGAGTCAGAAACCCTCTTCTTCGTTCGAAACATTACTGTATCTTCTTCGCGCAGCGCGCGAAAGAAAGCTCTTTGGGGTCGTCCTTAAATTACGTAAGGCCTTTTTGGGGGCGAGGGGCTCGCGAATTTCTTACGTTTTCTTATAAGGGGAGGGGGGAGTCAGGTAGCGTCTTACATAATATTTTTTAACCTAATTTTTAATAAGTACAAATTCTATCATTAATGTTCCAGAAAATATGTTTTAGTTTAAATTTCCCGAAACCGAGTTAAATGAATTATATAAACCTTTAAAAGAATTTTAATAATTGAAAAAATTCAATGCAAAAAATATTACTTAAGAAGGGAGTTGGAATATCAAATCTTGCGAATTCTTATACTGGGGGAGGGAGGGGGTAAAAAATCGCCAAAATTGCCCTTACGTAATTTAAGAACGGCCCATTTTACTGCGCGACCGCGGTTGGTGTCCGAGAATCAAGGGGGCTCGGTGTACATACATTGAAATACGAGGCCCCCGTGAATGTTGTTGCCGCCACGAGCTCGCAGGAAAATGTTTGTGCAGGTGCGCCCGTGTTTGCACAGGTATGCAGTCGCCGGCTAGACCCTGCACCCTCGCGCAACAAAGGCTGCATTATGAAGACACAATGATGCTGCACGGATGCGTCGTTTCGCTCCCGCGGACGTTGATGCATCGTGGATTTTAATCGAATTACATCGGCGGCCCGCCGACCGCGTGATTCGTCGAAATTATTTCGGGGTTAACGCTCCCCGAGGGGTGAAGCCTCGCGGTGCCGGTGGATTCACGTTCATCGCGACGCTTGCCAGTCAGCGCAACGTTGGGCATTAACTAAATAAAAAATTATTTAAATAGCGGATCAAATAAAAATTACTTTAACTTTAGATTATTTGACAAATAAAGTTAATTTTTTCAAGAGCGTTCCAACTTCAGCGCCGAATAAATTTTTCAACTTTAACTTTAACTTTCAGTTGGACGTTGAATAAAGTTAAAGTTTTAGTTAAAGTTGAAAAATTTATTCGACGCTGAAATTGAAGCGTTCGACGAATAAGAAAATTAATTTTACTCGCCGAATAAAGTTAACCCCATAAAAAACTTCAAAAAAGTAAAAAAATTACGCCAAGTACATGAAAAAGTCGATGACGGAAAAGAGTAAATCACAAAAAAAAATAGAAGAAAATATACAATATAAAAAAATATGTGTAAAAAAATTAACTTTACTCGCCGAATAAAGTTAGTCCGCGTCAACTTTATTCCACACGTGACACATAATTTTTTTTTTTAACTATTATTCGTTATTCAAAATTGTATTTAAATAAAAATTTCGCCCATCTCTGGCTCAGTGGAGCTATTTCGCAACAATGAAGAGCACCGCGGTACCGATTCTTGCGACAACGTGAAGCGCGCTGGAGGTTAAAGGTTGAATTGACTTGGCTGACAATGTTCTTCGATTGCGGATGTGATTTATGGTAGAGGCATAATTGGTTGCTCGTGGTTAACCGCGTTCATGCGAACGTGCAAGGCTGTTATGTTATTAGTAAACTTTGAGTAACCTTCGTTTACAATGGAAGCTCGAGTATCTACATTTTATATTCTTCGTATTGTTCGTTACTTTGATTAAGGGGGGTTCTGCCTTGTGGGACCGAAAAGATAGATTTTTTCTTTTATTGCATTTCTCAAAATATTTGGACACTTTCCTTCAACGCCAGCACGAGCCGCTTTTTTCAACGTTCTGCAATCGACGGTCTACACACGCACATTTTTCTTGTATAGCCTCATAAAAATTTGTAATAATACTTAAAAGTACAATAAAACAACTTGCCAAATTTCAAATAAATCCGTTCAACAGTTTTTTTTTTATAAAAAATTCGCAAATATCAACTACTTTTTCGGTCCCACAAGGTAAAACCCCCCTTCAAGGGTAGTTCAAACGGTGGAAGCTAACTTTGTTAATTCTAAATACCAAGCTACGCGCGTTACTTGTTAATACTATTTCTCGGAGAAGATAAGGATTTTAGATCAGATTCCAATACAAAATTTAATTCCGAGGCGACCCTGCTTTTGACGCGTGCTTCAATGGTGAACTGCTTCGAGTGCGTTTCGTCGTTGCACAAATGAGAATGTGGCTTAACTGATTTCGTTCCAACTGTGGGAGCATCGGAACACCATGAAGTTCCGCGTTAAAGTAAGTCGCCGGTAAGCGCGAGTCACCGCTGCGAACGCGACGACCGGCTTGATAAATAACGACCATTATCTTTAATGCACCGCGGTAAACTCGCTGCGATACGTAATCCGCCGAACACCTGACTGAGGTGGTGCCGTTGGAGCGTTCCTCGCGGTGGCGGGAATTTAATATCTGCCGGGAGGCACCCACTGAAATTCCTTCCTCGATGAAAGGGACTATATTTTCGAATCGATCTACATTCCGATCGCGCTCTGAACAAATATTTATGCGAGTAGGATAGGATACGCGCGATATTATACGCCCAACAGAAGGCCCAGCGGCTTTAAGGCGACCCGTTCTACACAGGGTATCGTTAAATTAAACGATGGAAATATTCCTCATACAACACTGGAAATATTTATTGCATCGCTCGAATAAATGCGTTATCACTTATACCTCTTGCAATATATATTTATTGAAAAAATGTTTAGCTCACTATCTTAGGGAAAATAAATTGAATGCAGTGATGCGCAACTGGCGGCCCGCGGGCCACATTTGGCCCGCCAGCAGCAGATCTGCGGCCCACCTGAACATCGCCATATATGTTTTGAATTATAAAACATATCGGAATGTTGTATAATTTTATATTCTTTTACGTTCATTTAATTTTTTTTTCACTTCTGTTAACTTAATTATGATAAAAAAGCTTGAAAACTATTTAATTATTTAAACTACTGTAAAAAACTGTTAATTTTTTTAAACTACTTTATTTAATGCCCTTTTAAGTGGTTTCTAATACAATTGTTTAATCGTTCGTTATCGAGTCGATTACGACGAACATTTTTTTAAATTTTCATTCTCGAGAATAGTTGCTCACCCGCATACATACTGTCAAATAAGCTCATTATTTACCTGGAGTGGGTAGCTAGCAATGGAAATTTATTAGTCGGAAAATAACGCTTATAAAACTCAATAAGACTAGCATTCTGAAATTTATTCCTCAGTTCTGTGTCGTTTTGTAAATCGATTAATTCCATTTGAAATTCTTCAGGAATTCTTTCAACATTTATAAATTTCCATTGCTAGCTACCCACTCCAGGACGTGAGTATGCATGTGAGTAACTATTTTCGAAAATGGAAATTGTAAAAAGTGATCGTCGTAATCGACTCACTGACGAACGATTAAATAATTGTCTTAGAGTAGCAGTTTCAAATATCGCACCTAATATTGTCAAGCTCGTTCATGAAAAACAGAATCAAGTATCTCATTAATTAAATTCCAATAGTTATTTACGTTCATTTAATTAGAAAAATATAGGTACATATACCTGTTTAGATTATAATATGTAGGTATATATTAATGTGTATATATTGCTAATAAACAGTACATCAAAGTTAAAAAAAAACGTTTTATTGCAAATCAATGTCAGAAATATCAAATTCAGCTCATAAACTAAAATTCTTGGATTAGTTATATTTATGTATTTAATATTGCGGCCCGCGTAGAGTAGTAGGTTTCCAGTTGCGGCCCACTTCGGACAAAAGGTTGCTCGCCACTGATTTAAAACATTATATTTTGTTACGTTAATAGCTTAAATATTACAATTACAGCATTTGCTTTAACGCCTTGTTTTCTCTTTCGCTAGTAAGGAAGTCATCGTTTTCACTCTCCTAATATCCGTTTAAAATTGTTTACCAAATTATCGAAGAAAAAAATGAAGTGCTGTTTTTTGTATCATATAAATAACAATTTCAATTGTATGCTAAATTTGTTTTATGCATCATTTCACAAGATTTATTCGTTATTTTACGTAAAACAGCTGAGGCTGACAGTAATCGGGTAGGTGGCAGTAAAATTAGGTCCTTTACCCAACTGTTTTGAAAATTGCGCTTTCTACGTAAATTTGTCAGTGATAAAAAAAAACGAGCCTTTCATTTAAAACTGCCTTTCATTTTGTAAAATATGTGGATATCTCGGGGTAAAAGGGTTCATTTAATTGTTGTACATATATATTACTTTCTGTTAAAATGTCAACTACAAACGTTCCTTCCCCAACATTCTGCCCCCTACTAGATCACACTGACACAGTTCGTTCGTGTGATTCGAAGTGACCCAGTGCATCTAGAGTCCAAAGCGAAGCGTGGGTTGATCCTAAGCCAATATTTTGACGCGGGACCGCCGTCATCTTTTCTATTAGCTTGTACACCGGCTGGATTCAGTCATCTGATGGTTTATAGAGTTAGCCGGGTGCTCGAACGACCACGATAAAACCGAAGGAAAGTCAGCGGAGTGCCTGTAACCAGTGGCCTCGCACGCTACAAAGATATCCCCCTGTCGAGCAACGCTTGCTGCCCGATACCACCTAGCCCCGCAGTAATTCACGAACGCAGGCATTTAATGCCACCTCGTATAGGCGACCGTTCCACGAGTTTTGTGACGTTACTTTCGGATTCTCTCTCTCTCCGCTGAAAAACAAATCCTGAAACTTTACGAGGATCGCGAGGCAACGATAAACACGGGACGGAAACTGGGTTAAAACTAGAAATAACAACCGCGCCACGGGTTACTTGTTCCGCGCGCTTTGTACGGTAAACGGCGAGACGTTTTAGTACGATGGTACAGTAGGGCTGCGTTTGTCCAAACATGTCGGGGGATATTGACGGTTCAGGTAACTGGATGGTTCGGATAATTTAGGTGTCCATCGATCCTCCTTTTCCGTCGGTGTTTATTCGTTCGGATCGTTTATTTTACCGATCGGATACAGGGAAGCCTTTGAGGATTTTGCAGCACGAGGGGTGCAGCTCCATTTTTGACAGTTTTTGAGTTATGACGTGTAACATATGTGAAAAAAATTTACATCGTTTTGTGTACGTTTGATGGAAATCCGATAACAAATGGGCGATTTATTGTGAATCTTGAATCTGCACCCATTACTGGTTTGTGCAATGCGAATGCTCCAGATTTGACAAATTTGCCAAAAATAGAATTAAAAACTTATCGTAACTGTTTCAAGTAGTGATGCGCGATATTTATCGATAACTGCATATATCGATATTTGCCTGTCAGAATATCGATATTTTTTATCGATACTTCAAACACCGATAATTACACGTATCGATACTTTTGGTCCACATATCGATAACTTTTTTGCACCTTAAAAAAAAGGAAGCCAATTCATTTTACCTTCCTTTTTTACACCACAAAATATATATCGATATGTATTATCGATAGATGGGACCAATATCGCCCATCACTAGTTTCAAGATTATTTCGGTTATTGTAACTGTTTTAGGGACCGAAACTGATATCGTAACCGTGTACAATCACTGATAACAGCTCAGCAATAAGTCCGGTAAATCAGATGCCGGGACAAAATTCGTTCGGATAAATGAAGTTTTACTGTATGTGCCACTGCTTCGTTGTCTAAATCATGAGCTTTCAATTGTTGAGAGGAATATATAGGGTGTGCTCTAGCATTCTAATTAGGGGACGACAGGGAGCATCCAAATTTTCATTATGTCCAAAAGCACGGACTCTAAGTTATCGCCTCGGTATATAGAGATAAGACCTGAATTTCGCCTTACATGTTTATTCCTTTACAGACGTTGTCATTGCTGGTACTAGTGAACTGTAGAGTAGATATTGTCCAAATGAATCTCAGAAAAAGGGACAGATAAAAAACTTTGTTAACCCTTCGTTGACACTCTGGGTGTGAGCCACCCATAAGATGATTTTTACGCTCTGTACCTTTTCCAATACGTAGATTCTACGTAGAATATCGAGGATATTCGTGGAATATCTCTATTTTTTCAGTTACCCAAATAGCTTACCTTGTACATGCAAAATAAATACCTTTTTTTCCAAAGCCGACTTACAAACTATTTTTTCTCTGAAAATATTATATCTGAACAACAAATCTGTAGATTTTTAGCTTTTAATATTGAAATTTGTAAAAGTTACAATTTTCTGAAGATTTTCTTCGTTTTTTCTCGACATATGGCAATCTAGAATTTTTCTACAAAAACTGTGGTAAAATCTCAATTAAAAAAACTATTGGAACACATTCTAGAGTCCTTGAAATTGATCCATGATTTTTTTCATAACGATGGGATTCTTCAGATGAGAATGGCAGTCGTTCAAAAATTGCTCTGAGCGTGAGCCACCCAGTATGTCAAAGTTGATCAAAGAAAGTTTGTCAACGAAGGGTTAAAACACCTAATTTAAAATACAAAACTCATTTCCATTCATAACCTCTGATACACAAGCAGACAACGAGAAACCAGTGCTCAAGCGAACCGGAAACATTATCTAAAAAGTATTACCACACTATTCAACCACCTTCACTATTCTCAGCATTACTCGATTACTCCAAACCTCGAGTAACTCTGTCCAAAAACGACGCACCACCGCGCACAAAGCATTCTACCTAATCTTCAAACAACGCTCCAAGTGACTGAACACCCTCCCTTCCCCCCCCCCCCCCGCAAAAAAACGAACCCCATCACTTCACCCCTAAAAAAATCCAATAATCGTAACCTACCCGAAAACATCGAACAAACAAACAGCCGCGCAACCGCAGCGAGCGGCGTCGCTCCAAAGCCAATTACACAATTTCACGCGTCCACCGTCGAAAAGTGCACGGTCGGCGTGGTTCGGTGGCAGGCTCGGCCGCGATAAAGCTGGGCCGTGCTCGGGCGGCCCGGCGATAAGCGCGCGCGGATTACAACGCTGGATATTACGCGGCGAACGTTTCGCCGCGCGGGCACGTTCGCGTCCCTGCACACGATTTCGTATGCAAAACGCTCCTCGCCCATCCCCCTGGTGCTCGACGCGCGCAACGAGGAGCGTGAGTTCCTGAAGCGTCGCCCCCGTTTGATCGAGAGGGCACACGTGCCGAATTTAGAGCCGCCCGCCCGATGCACAATGCCCTGTCGGCGGAGAAGCTCATTCAACGGGGCGCACGGGGGGCGGCAGGGGTCGTCGAGCACGCGTTATTTCGCCCCCCCCCTTTCCTCCCTCCTCTTTCGTAATAGGCACAATTTCCCCTTTACACGGACTGACCCTGCTGGGTACACGCTCCGCGGGCCCACGCGCCTTGTTGTACGAGGGCTGTCGGCGGACCTTCAATTTTCAGCGACAAATTCGGCGGACGTAAATATTGAAGTACTCGTGCCAGTGTCTCGGTGGAGTGGAAATAGGGCTCGCGATGAAAGAATAGAGATCCTGGTTTCCTGGGTAACTTCTTCTCCAGGGGGGGTAGCTATTTAATATTTGTTTGTGAGAACTGGGTTTTAGGTTCACGCTTGTGTCGTGCTTTTATGCACGCCTCAGCGTGTATGTACTTCATAACTTCAATTGAAGGGTTGGATGCAATAGGGGGACTAGCGCTTGGAAATTGGAAAAATTATTGTCGAAACGCTAAGAAAGATTGGAAAATTAAATGTTGTTAAACTGAATTTTTTAAAATACAGTGTTGTAAAGCTCGTCACGACACACATTTTTTTCTATTTACAGTTTGTTTATCCAATCATTACTATTCGAGCTAAAAATTATAAACTAAAAATTTTTCATCGTCCGAAATCATTATTTCTTTAGACAAAAATTGCGATAACTTGAGTAAATATTAACGGATCGTCATGAGACTTGAAACATAACTTTGGAAAACTCTAGCGAAGCCGTAAAAGGTATGCACGAAAACCTAATGTTAAAAAATGTAATATTTCATTAAAAAATAATACTGGATGTAAAAGCATCTAAAGTTCGTACATATCTTCAATGTTTCGATTTTACGTGTTCAGACAAGTTGCGATGTGCAACTCGCGTGATTTCGAAATAGCGAAAAGCGAGAATATCATTGTAAAAATAAGTATCGTTCAGTTAGTTGTATGCGACTTAATATTATTATTTATATAAATCATTATTATTAATATTGTCCTTATTATTATGAAATGACTATGTTTCTTTATTCTGTATATTTTTATATTTTTCGGGTGTTCATAAAGAAATTCACATTTTTAAAAAATCCCGAAATTCTCGTGATTAGTTATATCAAATCCCGGAATTTTTGGAATCCAAAAAACAGCCGGGATCGCGGGATCCCGGGATTGTATTCCCTACTTACAAACCTACAGTTTAAAAAAAAAAGAATCTTCTCTTTTTCTACTACAAACTCCTTCGCGGAGTTCAGTTCAACGTGAGAGGGTTAACGAATGAATCGGTGATTAAACATCACTTTGGGGCCGTTTTCCGAATGTGGCAATGCTTCGCTCTTTTTTCTGCATGAAAAATTCAGTGGGAGGACGAGGCGCGTAGCTGTAAATTTGGGACGGACCCCAAGGTCCCGCGAGCCTTCAGAGCCCTCACGTGCACAAAGGGGTCCTAAATAGTGTCACAGGGTGCTTATGGGAGAGTCCTTGGGGACTCCAAGGTTTCCATGTTCTCATTGAAATTTTCAGTTTTCCTCCTATTTATGATGCCAGATGTTACCTATAGCACTAAATTATGCAGGCGAATTTATTTAGCTGCAAAATAGCGAAGAAGTCACGTCCGCGCCGTAAACCCAGTCACCCATTGAGATCCCTAACACAGCGCGAGCACACAGGAATTTTAAGTCTAAGTATATATTTTCGTGAATTTTTTTAAAGAATGGGTGTGTACGGTTTTGGTTCAAGTAATTTGGTTGGAAGTGATTTAGAAAAAGGGTGTGAGGGGCGAACTACCCACCAGTTAATTACTATGGCATCATCTAATTACAATATCCGTTTCCATTAACCACAATCATCGACCACCTGTTGCGTTTTCAGTTACCATAGACATTCGACAAACCTCCAGCCGCACAATGATCAAAAAGATACAATCGGCGATTCAGCGATAGAACCGCGAGAGCTTTATATACACCGGGCTCCTCGCCGAAAAGTGAAAACCACGTATCATTCTAAAAAAGGAAAAAAATAAAATAAACCAGGCAAGAATCTGAAATCCTTGTCACAGAATCTCTAACACAACGAGCCGATCTACAAACGATTCTCCATTCTATAGAAAGCCACGGGAAAAGTGACAGGGGCGGCGTGTTTTCATAGTAATCGAGCGCGAGCCCGTGAAAATCTTCGATTTTAATCTCCTTTCGCGGCCCCGAACGCACAGAGGTGGCTGAATGCTGAAGAGCAGCTTACAAAGAGTCCCGCGACAGCGTGCCGTACACAAAACCGACGCAGGCACCTCGAAATAAGTAGCCTTATATCGATATATACATGGTCGGCGAGGCGTGTTTAACCGCGCAGGGGTTGAAATCGCTTTGCAACACGTGCCCTTTCAACGGGCAAAAGCACCGTCGCACCGAGCACCCTTCATCTTCGTCTTCACTGTCGGGCACTTTCGTTGTGATCGTGCGTCCTCTGAACCACCGACCTACACCCCTCCCTCGCAATTAACGCCCCTCCAACCGCCCGCTAATTACACACTCCGTCTACGAGGGCCTCGGATGGGAGTCTGATTAGAAATCGAGTCTGAAGAGGTTCTTCCCTCGATGGACGTTCGCGGCACTCGTGGATGCTTCTCAGAGGCAACTTTTAAAGTTTCTTATTAGTAGGGTGTTGCGGGTACTAGGAAATCACGGGATCGGATTTGCGATTCTGGAGCCGAGTTTCTTGCTTAATAATTCTTAAGTTTTGATTTTTCAGTGTGAACAGATGTAAGAATTTTTAATTAAAGAATAGAAAAATTGAAAATTAGAAACGGTAATGTTTTAGTTGGGTTTCAGGGTGTATGAAGAATCGACAGTGGAACTTTGACTTTTGGAGCTCATTTTCGGATATATTAAAAAGAATTTAATATTATGAAATTGTTCATTTGCACTATTCCGGATTATAATGTTCAGTGGCGCACCCTTGATAGTTTAATAATCAAGTAACGCAACTTTAATATTACCTACTCCGTCTCCGTTATTTCCCTTTGTACATCCGCAATTTCTCGCGGATTTCCTGAATTAGCGCCACCGTATTATAAATTCTCCACTTCAGGTCTCCTCGGTCGCCTTTAGTCCCGTTACGGCGATAGTTTCAAGTGGGACTCTCTTCGCGGACTTGCGCGAGCTGAAGAGTACACAGGAGTGTCCGTAAGTCGGTAATCCAATTACAAGTAGGCTTGTAAGCTACTCCACGGCCCCGGAGGGCCGTGCAAGTGTTATTCGTATGTAACGGCGGGGGTTAACGCATCGGCCGCGCGAGCCACAAATAATAGGATTTCGCTAATCACTTGTAAAAGAGTCGGTGGAAGAGGATTACCATCGTGCGCGGCGATTCTTTCTCTCCCCATTCGATGTATCGTTGATGTAAAGGCAATTACACTGCTGCGTGATATTGCCTTGCGAATGGAAAGCTGAATCGTAAACTAGGTACTCTGAATGTGGAAAGTAAGCGAATCGGCCGTGCCCCTGCAAAGGATTTATTTCTATGTGCATTGCGCACCCTCCGCGGGGATATTTGTTTATGTACTTATTTATTACTTTAAAAAGAGGCCGCACACTATTATCACTTGTAATTCTAAGAATATTACTAAGTAATAATTGATAGAGATGGATAATCTTGGAAGAAACTGTTTCCTATTTTCTTCAGATATGGAGGTATTTTTTATTTCGTTAGCACAATGATTCCCAACTTGTGGGTCGCGAAGTGTTTTCGGGGGTCGCCACGGGTTTTTTTTTTTTATCAGAATTATATTCTGAAATACCTATTTTATGTGTTTTTCTTACCTTATTAAATTTACCTTACCTTATATGGGGAGGGGGGTCGCAGGTTATTTGAATATTATAAAAGGGGATCGCGACTCAAAAAAGATTGGTCTATTTCCTTCTTTTGAAAGTGAAGGATTTTAAATTTAGGGAGCCATAAATCCTTTCAGTTTCAATTTAAGAGCATAAAGGGTACCCAAATATGAACATATAAATTCGTATTCGAGATCGAGATTTTAGGTATTCAATTGTTTCAACGTTTGCTGTTAGATATTGTCCAATAATCGACTGTCATATAGGTAACTTTGTTACGTTATATATTGTATTATTAGTAACTTATTTTACTGATTTCAGACTAGTAAAATTTAACCTGTTATAGCTATTTATATGATGTGCCAATGTTACGAGTAGATTTTAATTAAGATGTAAAAAATAAAATAAAATAAACAAATTTAAGTGTCAATATATCTTATTTACTTCAGATTAGTCAAACTTAACCTGTAAATGCTATTTATATGATGTGCCAATGTTACCCCGGTCCGGGGAAATTATAACATGTATTAAAGAAGGAAAAGGACTAAAATTTTATGCATTTTGACACTTGTAGTACAATCACAAAAAAAAACAATGTTATGGTAGGATACTTAAAGCAAATGTAAACATATTAATTTCTACATTATACATATAAAAAAATGTTTCAAAAACCTGCCAATGTTCCCCCACTTTACGGTACCTTCCCTAATCAAATGATAGCTCGCGAATTAGTCACCAATAAGAATCCATCAACGTCCAACTGCCACGAGTAAGTACGTTCACAGAAAGCCCGCCGATAGAACAGCCATTCGTTAAAGCAATTGCCTGCACGGGAGGGCCTATATTTCACCTAACGATAGGTGCCTTCCTGACGGAATTAATTAGAGCGCCCCGTGCTGCGAGCGAAGCGAGAAAAAAAGGCGAGGGGCAAATAAAACGGCCGCGAAAGAAGGCAGGAAAAATTGGAATTCCTGACTGAAGAGCGGTACACGTCGAAGCGATCCACGGGGGCGGGGGGGTCTTTTTTGTCGCGGCACGACGAAACAAAGCAGAAGCCATCGGGGAGGACTGATTAATGAGGGGGACGTGCGTGCTGCGAGCGAACGGCGACAATTATGCGACTCGGGACGCAAACTGGCCACGCGTCGTCCCGTCAATGGAGAAGCACGTGTTATTTTCCCCAGGGAGAAAATAATCGTGAGACTTTGCGTACCAACGACGGCGCCTCTCATTCATGAATGCCGGCGACGAAACGCGGCTCCGCTCGCGCCAAGTTTCGTAAGACCCCGGAATATACCGTCGCGCGTTACGAAGAGTAGCACGTTTAATTTTTTTCTTACGGACAACTGTATGTAGAAAAAATGAAACGTGCTACTTTTCGTAACGCGCTGGTGCAAGCGGGTGAGTGGCGTTTCATCATGAAAAAATTAATCGGAAATGTAGACTGAAATTTCTCGACATCGCGCTTCGCCTTCGAGACAATTGACTTTGAATTTTTTCGGTGCACACATAGTCGACTAAACTTGAAGTCAATTTTCTCGGAAACGAAGGCCGATGTCGAACAATTTTATTCTATATTTTCCACTTCTTTTTTTTATCTAGAATCACATTTACATTTCTATTTCAATTTACATTTCTACTTAATCTTAAGTGTCGCCCTTCTCACGCAGGTATCGCTGCTAACGAGTAAAGGCCCCAGAGGAAATCTATTGCTCTATCCCCGAGGGGGGTGAACTTCAAAGGGTTAATTGACTTTCCAGAGGGCCGAGATTGCAATTAAATTTTACTACCTCCCGCGCGGGACGGTGTCATTAGGAATGGGTCCCGCTGCCATGGATTTCGATTTCGTCGAAAATCATTTGAAACGAGAATCGGTCGCTTCGGAGGCGAACGGATAATGCTTAGGCTGGCCACTTTAAGGCGGGCTTCGGTATCGAGAACCACGCTCGATAAGATCGTCAATTCGTGCTTCCGTCGGATGGGAATTGAATTATGTAAATTCCCGTGAGCTGCGCGCCCGTTCTCGACGCCCGAAATTCTCGATGATAGCATCCCTCTATTCCGTATAATCTCGGACCCCCCCCCCCCCCCCCCCCCCACCTCTCCCTCTCACCGACTTCCACGAGCAGAAGGTGCAACTTGGCTTCGAGTCCCGGTTGAATATCCCTTCACGTATTTAAATTATTCCCTGCCCGGTATTATACCGTAGACTACATTGTCCAGCTTACGCTCCACTGCGCTCTATGGATTAGAAATAAGGAAATTTCAAAGAACGAGACTAGGGTATGGGGAAACGTCTGCTGGTTTCTAAGTTCAACGACCACATTGCTGATAATGGAGGAATATAATCGTCCAAGAACAGTTAATTTTTATCGATGGGTATTTACGTAGGCAAACATAAGTAACAGGAAGTTCGAATTATGCAGAATATTTCTCTGGTGGGCGAGCAAACGAGTATAAGTAAAATTTTACCTCCAGCTGAAACAGTTTCTTTTTTTGTTCTTCTTTGTGAATCGAGGTTAAGAATAAAAGTTTCTTTTAACATATGTTATCAACTGTCATGTCCAAAATTTAATACCTGATCGTTAGGGTTGCCATAATTGGCAAGCATTGATACGAGACGTTAAGGTGCTAAATAAATAAAACATGAAAAAAGTGGGTAGGTAGTGGTTTATTTTTAGGGTTGCCATAATTGCGAAGCATTGATACGGAACGTTTAAGTGATAAATAAATAAAACATGAAAAAAGTGGGTAGGTAATGGTTTATTTTACTCTGTAAAATATTTCACGGGAACAGTGAAATACGGGACAGTCCCGTATATACGGGACGTATGGCAACTCTACTTATCGTACTCTAAATCTTATCATAGCACTCTAAATATTATTTCTCTGTTCTGATCATAGCACTTTAAATATTCTGAATGTCTTCTTGCAAAACTAAGGTCGAGGCCAGATATATTGGCCGTTGAGTTTCGCGAGGGCGGGGGGGGGGGGGGGGTATTCTCCCACCACACAGTTTGCCTGCCCCGGTGCTCCTCTACGTTTTCTGACTCGCTCTCGTTCCATCTGGCTCTCGCCTTCGCAGAACAAGAGTGAGCCAGAAGTGGTGGGGATGGTGCCAAGCTTCTAGCGTGTAGGCCAAACCGAGCTGTCAGCGTAGAAATGCACACATCAGAATAGGTGTGCGTTAGCTCCGAAAAAATTCAGGAGTTTTATTGGTCAGAACATTGATTCTTTCTCGATAGCTTCATCTCGCATTGGTCTACACATACACATATCTTCGTAACTTGTGATTTCGAAATCACCGATTACAATATTAGAGGAATTTCTGCACGAAAGATATGCTGGAGAAAAATGTCCTGTGGTTTATTATCTCTCTTATCAACCTATTTGTATTCACTATCAGTTTTCACATTGGCCACGTGTTTCTCGGAACAGATTTGCGTGCCGAGATATACAAGGTGGTTTAAGAAAGAGATCGAAGAACTTAAGAGAATATGGTACTCAAAGAAGTTGATATCCATCCATATTTATTTACTCGCGTTAGTGCAGCACTAGGACTTCGATAAAACGCAGCCAGGGGAGCACGAGCAGACAGACTGGCCACGCGACGATTCGATGAATGGAACGAAATCAACCGAGACTAATGGCACAACAAATTGCTTGATTGGTAGATCGCCCGTTCACGATCAATCACATTAAACGAGTCGTTTTCGAGTTACTCGTTTAAATCGTACATCCTTTACGAATGGAAATTGTACTTGTCTTCTTCTTTACACGATTAAAAAGTTTCATTTGAAGAAAACATGCCTACTTATCATAGTCTAAATAATGCGCATTAAAAGGTAGAAAATTATTGAGCTGAATACTCTAAATACCTTTCTATAAATTAAAGGAACAAGATTATCTATTCAAGAATGATCCTTTCGCAAACATCTATTCTAAAATCTATACAGCAGTGATCAAACACTCTTGCTGCAATTTTAATTCTGACATTTTTGCGACATCGTTTCGGTCTGAAGGTGAAGATTGATATGAATTGTTTAAAGTTTAAGCCACGGAATTCAAGAGACAGCCATCGCGAGCAACGCTGGATCATAGAATTTTCGTATCACGAACGTAGGATGGAAATATTACAGACAAGGTGTTGTCAGCCTATCGTGGGTAATATATCTCGCAGAAGATGAAGTGCATACTTCTGCGGTATATGTATCTTGAACATCGCGATCCTACCAGCGCTCTAGACTTACACAGATGCTATCGCTCGGGGGAGAAACTACTCCAGAAATTCGTGAAAAATCGAGTACTTCAAACGCGTTTAATTCACTTTTTATCGACAAATAATGTTCGGTGCAATGAAAAATTTTAAATTAACTGGCTAGATATTCAATATTAACTTATTCGCCCAAGTAATAATATCTCAGTCAACAGTTGACTTCATAAAAAGTAGCCAACAATTTTTACTCCTTTAAATGATAAAACAGCAATTTGCAAAAAAAAAATATATGAATACAAAAATGGATAACCTCCAAGTTTCCTAAATTGTATTCCCCGTTATACCTATTTATATTCCTACACACTTGTGCCGCAAACAGTCATGCTAGAAAGTGCCCCTTAAACTCTCGTCTACAAAGATTTCAGAAATAAAAAAAAAAGGGGGCGATTGAAGAATTTAGCAGAAGAAAAAGTAAAGCGGCGGAATAAAAAGCGTAACAGAATTAAGCTCGGTGAAACGAGCACGGAGAAACGTAACGTTCCACGGTTCGTGTACCGATGCAGGCACCATGGCAATAAAAATGGCGGGAGAAAAAGGAAAGTAGATAGAAACAATGAAGTAAAAAGGCTACGGTGAAATTAAAATACCGGTATATAATACAGGGAAACTAGCGACTCGCGGCGGGTGAAATACTTTCTTTTGTTCGCCGTCCAAGTATGACATTGGGTAAAGTACATCTCGAGTTTCGTTTCCAACCACTCTTTCCCTCTGTGCTTCGTAACGGATACGTACTGAACGGCGTAACGGTAAGCAGGCTCGAGTAGGCACATTTCAAACGATTTGCAGCAACATTTTCCTTTCAATTTGTCTTTCAATAACATTATTTGCGTCGCTACTATTCGAAAGTGAACGCTGTGTCTGTTAACTAGCTCATCTTTCGATTAGAAATCTCTTCAGTGTGTTAAGAATTGTGTGTTCAATAACTATTACAGTGCTGAATAATATATTAATTGCTCCTTTTGTACGAGCAAAGTTGAGAAATTTTCATTAGGAATCAACGCATCTTGTCCAACGCGGAGGAATTTTCGAACGACGAGTTAAAGACGATGGTGTGATTGGTTAATATGGAAATTAATAAGGAAAAAATAAAGCACAGTGACGCACACAGGATTTAATTTTGGGGGAGACGAGTTGAAGGGATAAAGAGATTTTTAATGCAAATTCAATAAAATTCATTAGGTGATAAAAGATATTTATTTGAAGAATAAAATCCAATTTTCTTATCTATATACAAAGCCCCTTCTCTGGGACCACTGATATGAGAAGGCTTAAGGAATAAGTAGCGTGGGTCTGAACCAAAGCAAAGTGTTAATAATTAAATGTTCTATCATTTCCCATCTCTTCTTAGGCGACGAAGTACCTACCACGTGTGCCTATGTTCTACACGAATTCAAATAAAAATACATTCTTTATTATAGAGTAGGGTGAAAGCACTAGTAGTCGACCACTTAAAGCTAAACTCGAATGAAAAGTTCTAAAAAAAAAAAAAGAATCAATGTTATAAAATATATAAAATGTATTGAAGTAATTCAAATGTATTTAATGTGTCACTAAAAATTTTGTGTTACTATAAAAGTTCGGGGAAAATAAATAATTAGACCGCTTAACTCTAAAAATCGACCAGGTCCGATAGCTACTAGTCGACCACTTTTTTCAATATGAAATTCAAAATAGGTTATGTGTGCATTACAAACTAAAATTTATTTTTAAATATAATGTGCAACAACGGTAAATAATTAATAATGACAGGAATAATGCGTAATTAAAATAAGTTCGTTTAAAAACATTATCAAAATTTTAATAAGATAAATTATAGTTAACACGTGGTTGACTTTTAGCGTTCATTGTGAATGCAGTTAGCTTCAGAAGTTGAGCGCTGTGGTCGACTATTGAAAATTGAAAGGGCGTGATGGTCCAGTTACCGACCTCCCATAAATAAATAAATTATCCCATTTTTTAAAAAATGTTTTAAGCGCATATAAAATTGTTGATGCTTTTTCAGTGAAATAGCATCATTTTCCAGTAAAAAATGTATAGAACTGAATTACATTTGTCATTTCTATTCAAAGCGCATTTATGCTTCTCGTGTTGGAAAACAGCAATGGCACATGTAGAATTAAAATTAGTTTACAAATCACTGTAAAAGCATTACTTTTTTTACCTATGAAAAGCGCTTTTTGTCGTAATTTAAAGTTAGAAATTCAAAATATGATATAAAATTGTCATTTAATAAATGCTTTATTTCAGTACTTATTTCTTTAAGCTAAACAATAAATGTGGCCGACTACTATAGGGTGACCGACTACTAGTGCTTTCACCCTAGTTCAGGTTTTCAAACGAGAATTCCTACTTGTTCCCATCAAAGTAGAAGGAATTAACCGACGCCATATCTAAACACGTATCACTGTACATCCTTATCTTAACTTCAATCTTTCCACGCAGCTCTACAAGTGCGCATTCTAACGAGGGTTTCCCCCTCCAAAATTAATTTCAGCCTGGTTCCCCCCTAATCTTATGCAAATCACAATTAGGTGGGTGAGGTCCTGGGTCCGGTGGAAACAAGAAAGGCGACGACGATGAGTCATCGTGGACATTAAGAATGCTGTGTAATCCCTACCCAGACAGAATAAAGGATGCAAAGGGTGCGAGAGAAAAACGAACGAAAACCACAACATAGTGAGAGATCTTTTTAATTAACGCTCCCTGTCGATTTCCTACTGCCAAGTTACAAATTACGACCACATACACTGCCGTTCATAAATATTAAAACACCTGTTGTATTTGCACAAAATGTGATACTTTTCACTGCTCTTAATTTAAAATACCAAATAAAGTAATGTTTGTTAGAGTTCTTCAATTTTGCAATGTCCTCCACAATTATTCCACACAGATTGGGTGTCCTAATATTTTTGAACAGGAGTGGAAGTATCGATTCTGTTGGAGCTTCGAGTCTGTGTTAATTAATTGTATCGATCACACTCTAACTGGCGCTAATTACTTTTTCTGTGTTTCTGATACAATCAGCGCTATGACTCGTCGCAAAATCGAAACGCACAACACGAAAAGCATAAGGAGAAATTTCACTTGGAAATTCGTCCGGGGGATTCGATTTTACGTGGAGGCCGAAAAAGCGCCCGCCCAATTTTGGTGAATAATTGGGGCTCCATTAGCGCCGATAACTGGGAGTAATTAAAGCTACGGCGATGCTGTTCGTTCCAACGACACGTCGAAGCTCGAATCAATACCCCCATGGCTGGCTGCGCAGCGTATAAATCGCCGCTTAATTTGAATTTATGACACAGCGAGGGTGAACGAGCGATCCTGTAATAACGCCTTCGCTACTTACGCTCGTGGACGCATCAGCGTCTTCTTCGAACGCTGGTGAACAGCTTTACTTTCTTGGTGCGATCAGAGATCAAGCTCGAATCATATTTAACTACCTGGCATACTGATTATTCAACGCAATTTCATTGAAGTTCAGATGCCAATGATGCTGCTTCATCTGCATTCCATGGAGCAATATTGGAGTAGGTATAAATGTTCTATTTACGATTAATAGTGATCAGTGGCGTACTTAGGATTTAATCTTGGGGGAGCCGAGTTGAAAGGACAAAAATAGTTTTAATGCAAATTCAAGAAAATTCATTAGGTGATTATTGCAATTTATTCCAAGAACAAAATCGAATTTTCTTTTTTGTTCACAAAGCTCTTGAATTACTTCAGTCATGGTTATATTAATATCCTTTTTTGAAATTGAAATTGAATTGGAAGAGCCTGGTAATAATGAAATCTACTTGCTACTCTTCAAAAATTCAGTTTCTAAGTGGCACTGGTGGTTTATTCATGCTTGACTGATTTCATCCCTTTCTTGTGTGAAAATAAATAAAAATTCCAGCAAATTGCTTTTGTTTCTATATTTGTGTATAGAGAGACCTCAAAATTTGTTGAGAATAGTGCGGTTTATTGAGAAAGAGAGAATTGATATTGCGGTGATACAATGGATGCGTGACGATTTCGGTGAATGTTGTCGAGAGACTACTGCTCTGTATAACCGAGCACTCGGGTCGGTCACGAGAGCATGAGTGTGTGAGTGAGTGTATGTGAGGTGTTCTATGGAAGAGTATGTATGTATAATGTCTCGATAAGTAAATAAGAAGTCCATCAGCTGTTAGAGAGTGTTCTGGTTGTCTTGCGGCTGATGTTAAAAGGAGAAAGAGAGAGACGGAAAGATAGAGAAATTGAGATGGATAGAGAGAGAGATGATTCTGCCGAGACAATTTGTATGGTTATATTTTAGTGATATCAAGATGCAGAAGTAAATAACTTCTAAATAACAGAATATACCTGACGTGGAATTGAGGAGAGGGTTTAAGAGTTAGGTGTGAAGGAAGGCTACCACCAGAGATCGATCAACCATCCACATTAATATTTTCTACAGACTATACTGCCCTCTTTAGTTAAAATGTCCTATCTAGCATTTTTAAACAACCGAGAAAACTGATGTTTTATCATTTACTTTGTACCGTCCCGTTGTCATTATTTCGTAACAGACTAATATAATTTTTTGTAATAGGTATACCGGTAGGTAATGTATTATTAACGTATCAATTAATTAATTGTTTTAGATAGGATATTTTAACCGTTTGAAAAGAAGTTAGGTTAAATTCATTAGACTGTTTATAAATCTTTACGAAGCACAATCTTTAAGCAAATTTATTTAAAAGGTAAAAGACGCGTGGAACTTGAAATATTTCAACATATCTCAAAAAATGAAAAAATGTTAGGACAGTTTAACTAAGAAGGACAGTATACCGCAACGTACCTAATAAGTTTAAAAGCTTTGTAGCTTTGAATTATTCGAGAAAAGCGTGAATATTGACTGGGGGCTTCTACTTCACCTGAAAGAAGCTACATATTCATCTCTCGCAAATTCCTGGAGGTAAACTGATTAACCTGAAGCAGCAAGGTGCTGAAAGGGGTCACGGGGGCATGGTAATTGAATATGCCACAATTAAATCGAGGCGTTACGTTTCTAATCACGGTTCCCAGAGTTCAGGGGACATCGATATCGAAATTAACGGCTCTCGTTGCGCGACTGCCACGATATCGCGACATCAAATTATTATTAGCACCACAGCCGTGCCACGATTCGCCCCGCTGCGTGACTTTATGAATTTGTCGAGTACCGGTGTAAATTTTCAATAGTCTCGGTGTCGACAAACAGGTCCCGCGCAATTACGGACAAACACGTTGCGAACTGATTTGTAGTGTCATCAATCTCCACGTCTACCGAATTACTGAAATATGAAATACGTTCATCGAAACTCCGATCAATAACTTCTGTCAGTAACATATTCGTCTTCAAAGAACTGATGGATTGTGAAGACCAACGCGTTGGCAATAATACAATTTTCCCCAGTAATAAACAAAAAAAAAAAGGTTTAGGTAATAAAAATATCCCGTTTTTCCACTATCGATTTTCTGATTTAGGGTAAGCCAACCAGTAATTGACCGCATACCAGTGAATGACCATTAGGCAAAGAAATGTCAATTATAAATTTAAAAATATTATACATTTATAAATGGAGTGTATTCAGCAAACATTACTAAGTACAATTCTTATTAAAAGTATGCGGTCATTTACTGGACTTCTGCACGTCTTGCATTTTATAATCATTTTTTTTTTTAAATTACGATAAGAATAAGTAATTATTTTTATAGAAATTTCAAGAAAAATAAATTTAAATGTAATTTCAACAGTTGTTTTGTTGTTATACATAAATATATTCAAGTATTAATTTCAAGGTCCATAAATTCAACAATTCGGTCATTCACTGGTTGGTTTACCAAACTAAGCTGCACTCTTTGCGTTGAAACGACGAAACTAGTTCATCGACAGCTCACTATGCCACGATGCACAGCGAACTACCCTATGCAACCAACAACTCCAAAGTACCGAAGCCTCTTAATTAGAAAAAATCTTCTCACACAATATTCCAAATAAATTTCTCCCTGTACATTCTGTCATGCATGAATTCTGCCAAGCATGCTTATATACAAGAAATCCTTAAGGGGTTATGCCTACCTGCAAAATTCGGAAAAATGGATTTTGGGATTTTTACATTTTCTTAAAGTACAACATCTCAAAAGTATTGTGTGAAAATTTCAATTTGATCCGACCAAAACTGACGGAGCTATGCGAGTTTTAGTATAGGTATGTCCTGGAGGATGTAAACCTAACTTAAAACTTTAATCGCGTTTTTCTCGAAACTACATTTTCAGAAACGGTGAGCAAAATATCTCGCGAACCGCTGCATCGAATGAATTCAGATTTTGTAGGCTTGTTCTATATATAAAAATCTTGTCCTTAATCGTGGCTTTTTCATTTCCGTTGCGTAGTTTTTATTTTACAGATGAAAAATGAGCGATTTTTGCGGCGAAAATCGATATTTTAATTTGAACAGCCGTCATATTGTAGAAAATTAATTTTTCAGTACAATGAACGATTAAGGACAAGATAATTTAATATACTAACTGAATTCCTTCGAATTTTTCATTTAAGATGAATCAGGTCAAAGTTAAAGTGATCACCGCAAACTACTGAAAAAAAAATCGCTGCCGGGAGATCACTGATATTTCTTTTATTTATTTATATTTTCCATTGGAATAATTACTACAAGTAGTATAAGATGTACACTTTCGACTACATAAAGGTTTGTTTAAAAAAGTCTTCAAGTCTTTCCCCCAAAAAATCCCGAAAATACTTGCGTTTTCAGACCTTGCAGGTAGGCACAACCCCTTAATAAGCCTCTACAATCATCAGAAGTCTACCTATTTTTTTCCACCCCCTTTTAGATCACCCTGCAAGACGAAGACCACCTTCCACCCCTCGCCATAACCGTCGCACAACAAATTAATGGTGCAAACGCTGCACGAGCACTGTAATTACTATGCTCTCCATCTAATTTGTCGCACGACCAGTGGTGAATCGTTAAGATACACAGGCGTGGCTGTCTCTGCGCATCCTGGCAAGGATCGCCACGCAGGAGACAGGGGGAGTTAATCAAACGATGGAATTGCAAATGCCGCACGAACGAATAAAGTCCGACGGCTAACGATTTTCGATCCGGGTGGGGGGGGGGGGGGGGGGGCTGAAAAGTTTGGCGCGAGTTTCTCGAATGCACGAGCCTCGGCCAGGCTAAACAGGCCAATTCGTTAGCGTCCATCGATGTCACATGAAGCGTGCAACCCAGTTCCGAGTTGACTCCGCGCAAGTGGTTCAACTTGGGGTATTCTATTTTTACGGAGTGTCTTTGTACGATCCTGGCAGAGCGCGGTAATAGTACCGTCATTAACCGCAATTATGCCGTCGCGCTATCTCGCCGCCGCGGCGAATGAGAATTTATACGCTAAGAACGGGGATAGGTGTTGGTCCCCTTTGCGCCGGCAATGACGTTCCACTTCCATTTTAAACGCGTCGGGCTACAAAGTTGGGCTTAAACGCGCGAACTTATTAGCCCCGTTGGCCGGGCGGGTGTTAACGCGAAGCTCGTG
The DNA here is from genome assembly GCA_947577245.1 of Andrena bucephala. Lineage (NCBI taxonomy): Eukaryota > Metazoa > Arthropoda > Insecta > Hymenoptera > Andrenidae > Andrena > Andrena bucephala. The sequence continues at coordinate 16,967,664 of OX387717.1, read as the reverse complement.
GAGCGGCATGGCATAGATACGTTTTATGGACGGGAGTTTATAGTTCGTAGATATACGCAAGAGGCGGTAAATCATTTTAGAACGGTGCCGAGCGCTTCCACGTTGCAAAAAACTTAATGCAATCACGAGTTCTGAGTGTGTGGCTTGTTAGGTAGAGCAATTGCTTGGGTTATTGTGAAAGGTGAATTTGTTATTGGAAGAAGAACGAGGGAAGTAGGATGCTTGAACTAATAATTCTATAGGTTCGGTTTGATATGATTCATTATAGGGTAGATGCACCATTTCTGGCCACTTTAAGGTATTCTAGAGTAAAGGTAGGTGAAAGTTCGCACCATGCGAATTTCATGGTTTGAGTTGTGGCAGTTGCCAATGGTGATTGGCAGTCAATTGTCAATCAAGGTAGAGTCACTAATGTCGAATTTCGTGGCTGTGTTTCGGTTTGTTATCTTACAATGCGGTAAGTACTGAATTCGTTAGTTCTGATGTAATATTCTCATGTTTGGGAATCAATATTATTCCTATAAATTGATCAGTAAATATTTTAATTAATATGCCGTCTGAAAGAGCTGAAATTCTTCTATTAAAAAGTGCTAATAGAAGTTTTCAATTCTCCTCACAGATAGCAGGATTGATTAAACAATGCAAAAGTAGCTGTGGGGGCAAAAGTTCGCACAATGCAGTGGGACAAGAGTTCGCATGCGAACTTTTGCCCCAAAATAATTTGACGGGTGTTATATCTTCATTAAACTTATTTTAATTCTAGAGTTTGCTAAATAAAGAGTACATTGATCCTCCAGAAGAAGACTGGATCCAGTGTGATTCATGCAAAGAATGGTGGCATGATGCCTGTTCAAATTACGAAGGTCGGGGTAATTTTATTTGCGACTATTGTAAGCTTCACCTAAAAAAATTAATTATAAACTATTAGGCGTTTTACTGTATTACCCGAACTATGTACTTATGCAGGAAAATAAAACACTTCTTTGGATATTTCTCGTTGCGTTCTTTTGCCCCATAACATGCGAACTTTTGCCCCACATAGCGGGTAAAAGTTCACATTTGACACTTTTTGGAAATATTTATTTCATATAAGTTGTGACAGGTAAATTTACATGAGGTCACTGCCTATCGAATAATAAGGGATAGTAGTTATTTCTCACAAAACGATGTGACTATCGGTGTAATACCAAGGATTTTAGAGAAGTCTAAACTTTAAGTGCACACTCTTGCCCCACATTACTCTACCAGTTTTGGCCAATTCTTAAAAAATATAATACTTTTCCGTGTAAGCAATAAATGTAACCTTACATTTCGGGCGGTATACTAAACAAAATATTTATGATGTGAAATTCTCCACAGAATAATGACCTGCAAGCAATTTAAAAATAAGATAATTATGCAGATGGCAAAAAACAGTGCAATGGCCACAAACGGTACATCTACCCTACCTACCCAAAGTTTTCGCTGTTTCTTGAAGCTTGATATTATCGTTGGGCGTGGATAGTTGAACGCGATTGGAAATGGTTTTGCAGGGTTTTCCTCGAACTGGCCAACGATACCCCGTGAGGCTTGCGTAGGGGTGCAGCTCGCATGCGCATCTTGCGAGGGCCCTTGTGAAACAGAAAGGGGCTGTCAAGGACGTGAAGGCTTTCAGGACGAATGGATAATCGGGAGTCCTTTCGCGTCCTGTCCCCTCGCTCCTGAGTAATAAAAGACCGAGGTCCTCCCGGGTGGAGAGTACCATTTCGTGCCCACTTTTTAAACGAGGGTGCAGCAGGGCGGGTTGGAACAAGAAAATAGAAAATACTGATCGTTGTCTGCGGTCCGATAAAATATTTAACACGTTCGATGCCTTACAAACAAGTTTATTTCCACGGTTTGTCGGATTCAGCATCTATTTTTCGTGTTACGGTAATAGTAACAATAAGCATGATCTCTATATGCATTGAGTTACTTTTCTTCTTCATAATGAGGATACCATTAATTTAGTAATGATTACACAGTTCGACAAATTTGGATTTTTTTCGGATTTGTAACATTCAATAGCCGTTTCTTATAGGTTTTCGTGTGCTGAAAACGAAGCCGCAAACCGTTTGTCGCCATCATGCTCAGTTTTTGAGAAAATCGATTTTGAAAAAAAAATGCAAATTTTCGACTTTAGATCGTTAGTTCTGGATATAAATTGAAAGATATCTGCAAAAGTGGGTGCATTTCGGGTGTCCTTTTCCCTTTTATCGTTATTTAAATATTTGTATGTGTTCATAATGCAATAATAAATTATATCGTTGTATTCGGGAGGGTTCATAAAATAATTTGACGTAACGAGCAACTGAATAACTATTACCGTTTCGGCATAAAAGATGTTCAAAGTCGAAAATTTGCAGTTTGTTTCAAAATTGAATTTCTCAAAAACTGAGGGCGATGGCGACAAACGGTTTGCGGATTCGTTTTCAGCGCACGAAAACATGTATGAAACGGCTATTGAATGTTACAAGTCCAGATGCCTGTCGAACTGTGTTATCGATGAGATACCGATAAGTTTCGACTGGTCGATAAAGTTAAGAAATCTTTTCTTTCGTCTTCTTCCTCTTCGTGTTCTTTCCATATTTTTCTTTTATTGTATTTTATCTTTATATTGTTTTATTCTCTCTATACCTGACTGGAGTTATAAATAAATTATAATTTATATTCTCGCATCTATTTTTTTAATGCAGTTTTTATCTGTTTTGTTTCTATCCTGAGCCGCAATCAGTTCACCCATAAATAGGCACGGGAGATCGGGGTAGGTTGTAACACGGGGTAAATTGTAAGATAAGGAAAATTTTTGGAACGAAAAATCTGGTAACTCACAGCATGCGAGAGCTGCTTGAGGATATCAGCACCGTCGGTTTTAGTGACACAAACGAGCATTATATATTCATTATTATTTTGTGGTTATAGCCCAGAATTTTAGTATTTAGAGCACGTAAGTAAATGTTGTCTTGGCACTTTTATTTCAATTCACCGTCATTAGAAATCATTTGAATTTTTTTCTTCTTTGTCGCAAACGAATCAGTACACATTGGTTTATTATAATATTTACGCATTTTAGTAATTTGATGTTTAGTTTCTCGTTTGCTCAAATAAAACGCAAAAATTCAAGCTCGGGGTAAATTGTAACATGATACTAACTACTTACTCCGCTCTAAATGGTGATAAAGCAAACATGCTATTTGCTGACACACCGGAAAAAGATGCTCTAGACGAACAACAGAATAATCAAGAATCCAAAAAGTAGAAAAAAATATGAAGGCAAAAGTAAAGGAGGCGAAGAAAAAGATTTTGATAGAATCGGATGAATAAACAATGATTGTTTAACTTATGTATATAAAATGTTTAATAATGATTGTGTTTTCATTTATATTTTTTACAAATGTTTATTTGTGTTCATATTTGTATTTAAATAAACAAAACAGATGTGTTACAATTTACCCCGGACTGGGGCACATTGTAACAAAGGTTCAGATTTGTTTAAGATGAAACTGGATGTCTAAGTTTCCAAGATTTTGTCACGTACTTACACTCAATGAGTTCACCACAAGTAGTAAGTCACGCAAATTACCGTTAAGGAACTAGTTTCTGATCAGTTTAGAGGGCTTCCCGTTTTAATATTTATTTTTAACCTAATAAAACTTTAACCCATAAACTGTTTTTTATACTAAAAGATGAATTAATGTTCAAACTTTAATGAAAAATTGTAAACAGTTGATAATAAGTATAATTTAATTATTTATAAGGTACGGAATAATAAGGTGGCTAGGAACTAGTTTTGGATCAACTAAAATACATGGGAACTAATTATTGATCAGGTCAGGAACTAATTTTTGATCATCTAAAATACATTGGAACTAATTTTTTGTACAGGTGAAGAACTAATAGTTTATGATCATTTGAAATACATGGGAACTAATTTCTTGTCAGGTAAGGAACTAATATTTGATCAGATATTAATACAAATTAAAAAGAAAGTACCAAATAAACTTATTTTTAGTATTATACCATCTAAATTTAATTTTTCTATAATTTTATAATGTCCTAACCTATTTTTTATTCAGCTGATCAAAAATTAGTTCCACAAGAAAAAATTGGAACTAAATAATGATCACTGACTTTTAAAGCAAAATGATACATATAATACTAAAATTCTTGCGCTACATTGTAAAGTAAACTATTGTAAGCAGAATGTATGAAAATAACCTTTAATACCGCAACAACCAGCAAAGAAATCGACTATGACATCGATGGTGATCTTTTACTTCGAACAGTAAGAGATGGCGTTCAATAGGGGCTTCCTTCAAGTGGGCTACCTTCCACATTTATTTTCACGAAAACTAAAAATATTAATTGCTTTCACAGCCAACACATATTTTTTAATTATCAATTTGTATGTTAGTAATTATTTCAAACAATTATTTATTGACATAAACTTAAAAGAACGATTTATTTCATGAACTGATTAAAAATTAGTGCCTGATGAAGAACTAGTTCCTTAACGGTATTTCCTGATTGAGGAAAACACTCTCGAGACAAAACTGTGAAAACCTTTTTTGTTACAATCTGCCCCGGTCTTCCCTACTAATAACCGATAAAGTCACCCCGTGCAACTTGAAAATCTTACAACAGCCACCACTTACAATCTCTGCATCATCCATAACTTGTCAATAACGCTCCCCACGGCACCAGCTTTTTCTCCACGCACAGGAAACCTTTCCCCAACCCGACACGCTAGAGAGAAAGCACCCAATTAGGGAAACGTTTCCTTTTTTTTTTCCAGATCGTACAAGAACTGGCGCCCACTCGCACGACCGTTAAGCCTTCCTACAAAACTATTAATTAACGTCAACCAAGACGTTTTCGGCCCCCTCTCGTTCGACCCAACGGACCATTAATCCTGGCTCTTAATAATTGCGCCCCGCGCACCGTGATTACCATACAAATTTGAAGGGTTTAATTGCGGAGAAAAATGCTCGTGGAGCGTCCCGGGGGGGAGAGCCGGAAGACGCCGACACGCCGCGAGAAAAGGGTCCGCGAGGCGTGCATACACGCGTCGCACGAAACTTGGCTCTCTCACGTAACGCGCGCTGAAATTGCCGATCATTAAGAGCATCCGGTCACTGAAACGTCGGCTCCAGTTTACGAGACCAGTTTCTGCACCCGAATCAATTTGCAGAGGCCGCTTGTGCGCGCGGGCGCGTCTCCTTTTCCTCGCGCGCCGTCCACGCCGCGAAGAGAAAGAGAGAGACTGGTGCACGGGCACGCAGACATCCGGCGGTAAATAGCAACAAATGACACTCCAGCGAAATTATTTTCATCCGCCACCTCTGAAATTATTTTCATCCTTCCCGCACGTCGCCGCGCAACTGCGCATGCCTCGCTCCTTCGCGGTCTATTAAGCCAGTTTAAGTTTGATTCGCGTGTTTATTTGATCGACGATTTCTTCCATTTTCTTCGCTCCACTTTCTTCTTGGTTTCGAGGAGGAGGGTTTCTTCCTTCGAGATGAGGAGCAGGTCCAGCGTGAGTTATGTGGAAGGTGTGGAGTATTTCGCAATTGACATTTTGGGGTGTATGGAATTTTGCATTCCAGTGCCTCGTAGAAGGCACTTTTACCATTTTTTATTTTTTGTTTGCGTACCTACTACTGTTTTTTTTTTTATTCTATTGAAACTTGATTTTTTAATTTGTACTCCCTCTGCTCCTCCAACTCCACACTCGAATCCTCAAGCTATTTAATACTCGCCCGCTGTAATCAACCGCTGATTAACGACTGATCGCTGAATGGCAGCCCACTTTTTAACATACAGAACACACTTGCTCTTCCCTTTTCTAATCCTGGGATGTAACAATAATTTTCAACACTGTTATTATTATTGGTAGTTATATTCCCGACTAAAATGTATCATAAGTAATTTCTGACCCAGATCAGAAAATTTTGCTGTTTATAATTAGACGTTAATTAGTTAATTTAATTTATTATTTAAAGAAGACTGGTATCCGACTGAATTCGTGTTGAAATTCGCCAAGCTTCAGAATAAAATTCGATTAATTTCCTATTACTTATACAGGATAGCTCTTTCAACCAGAATACTTGAAAGAACGAATTTGTGAATGTTTCCTTCTTCCCAAATATATCTCTGCAAATTCTTCGTAATTTCCTAATCCTGCAATTAGAGTCCAAGTAACCAAGACCCATCCCACGTTTCGTTTCGCCCTTTCTCGCCAGTCGCTCCGCCGACAAGTTTTTCCCCCTAAATCGATCCCAGATGTTGCAACCTCTAGTTCCATCGCAGGGGGTCGTAAAACGAAACCGTGCCTCGGGAAAATTCCTGGATGATCCGTCGCCACGTGTTGCGGCGTAATTCGACGAGGTGGAGAGGGCAGAAAGAATAACGCCGAGAGAAAGCTGGGCCGTGGTGCGTTTTGTGCGTGCAACGTTTTCGGGCGTACGGCACTTGCGTTGCCCAACGTGAATGGACAAAGTTGAACGGGGTTTTTGCGACTGGTGCCACGTGCAGCCCAAATGTTGCGGCTCCCGGGCGCTTTACCTTCTACATGTCTGTTGCCGCTTCTGGGTTTAGAAAGATATTAGGGGCCCCGGAAAACCGGATATTCACTGCAGTATAACTTTATTGCAGTGTTCAGTCACGTAGGAGAGCCCTTTACGACACTTGCAACCGTTGCGCCCCGAAAAGCAGCGTGCAAGCCATTATTCGCGCTTCTTTCAGTGGGGAGTGCTGAAAAACGTGGCAAGAGTAGGCAGCGTGATCAATGTTACGTGTAAATCGTTCTTAATTAGCGACGGGTTCTTTCGGAGCGCACATGGTGCAGTTCTGAAGATGGTAGTATTTGTGAGAAGTATGTGACTAAAAATTATATCTCGAACGAAAAATTCTATTGTCAAGGTAAATGGCCCAGTCCTTGAACAAGGCCCAATAATTAAAAATTGAGAAGAAATTTTATTATTATTATTATTATTATTATTATTATTATTATTATTATTATTATTATTATTATTATTATTATTATTATACGGGAATCCCCATAGTATACAATATACGTGACTATGCAAAATTACAGAGTCAGATACATATAATTACAACGATAATACGTGTGTTATAATTTACTAAGTAAACTTAAACTCAATGGAGTTTAATAAAACTCTTATTAATAATGACAGTTTTATTAATTTGCAACGTTTAAACTGTTAGAAATATAATTGCAAAATGTATTAGCTGTATATAGATACAATTATAAGCTTACATAACTGAATAGTTATATCATGCAAAAATATTATTGTACAGTAAAGCTTTAATAGTTTCAATATTGCATCTTACCTAATGGGCTGAAGCAAGCGAGAGAATAATTTTGTTAAGGTTGTAATTAATTATTATTTTATAATCTTTGAAATAGTACAGTTGTTTTGGATTTATTATATATTGAAGAATTGGAAATTAATTGGATCTCTTAATAATTTTTTGTTTTTAATATTGAAATTGTTGCGTTTATCCACTAGTACACGATGCCATGACACGGACCAGTTATTAAACGCGTGTTTAATGGTAATGTAAACACTGGTACAGACGCCAGTATTCAGTGAAGTTTTAAAATTATTAACATTTATTGTACCAAAGTAAGTATTTTTTGTATCCTATATATTTACGTTAATAATAACTAGGCAAAATATAATACTGTTTAAGAATTATTAGGATAATTAATCTTAAACTCGTCACAATATTAACATAACATAAAATTTTATAATATACTTTTAACCATTTTTTCATGCCTAAAATTGAACACAAATTTATTACAAATAAAATGTTTTTATTACCCCAAAATATTACCATATCGATTTATTTTCATTAACTGATAGAAATAGTTAAATTAAATATATATTCAATAATTGGGGCACTGATAATTAATGACTGAGACACGCTATGAATTTCATTTAATTACTGGGCCATACGAACGGTTCCATGTTTTAATTAATTTAAACCTTTTCCTTTAACAAATGTAGATTCTTGTTACGTTATCTGAAAGTAAAAATTTTACGCTTTCGAATAATTATATTTAGTTATAATTTTATACTATTTAAATATAAAATAAATTGCAATTATCTCAACTGCTTCCTTAACTGTTTCACCACTGGGCCATTTACCTTAATTGAAATATATCGCCAGCTGCAAGATACTCAACTATTCTACGCGCCTATAGGATGCTCTTAGCTTTACTACCTGGTTTCGCCGGGAGTTTAAATTCTGATTTTATACAAAAACATTTTTTTATTCTTTTATTTATTTTTTTTTTTTTTTCCTGAAAACAGTCACATTTATCTTCCACACTGGAACATTTTAATCATTTCCACGCCCGTGCAATGGCTTCCCACTTAACTCGCTCAAGACAATTTCTCCAATTTCCTCGCTGTTGAGAAGACAAGGAAGGCAGCGGAAAATCAAGCCGACGGATGTGACTTTTTTCAAGAAGGGCACGCTTGACCACGAAGGGAGGGAGCGGTCGGTGGCCAGGCCGAAAGGCCTCGTCAAGTTAGGACCTCTCGTGGGAAGCTATTTCCCGGTGATTGTTGCGCGATTCCGTCGTTATTCTCGGCAAGAGGGTTATCCGCGCGTCTTTAAGGGGCCGCCTTGCTCGAGGACTTCTGCGGGACCACCTACGCGCGTCTCGTGTTACTTGTATTGTCGGGAACGGCGCGGACGAGGACGATTCTCTTCGGTGGCACCGGTGCTCGGTGGCCGCGCGTGAGAAGACGGCGACTCGGAGCCGATGAGAGGGAAAAAGTATGCTGGGCCGCAATACCTGCGGGGACCAAGGACAATAACGGCTGCGAATTTTTCTAGGACCTCGCCTTCTGTTAGTCACGCGATGAAACTGGAGACTTTCGTCGCCGACGAAAGTCACGCGCGCGACTCTATTGCGTGGGAAGTGTGAGCGTTGCGTACAAACTTGCAGGGAATCTGTATGGAGAAGTTTAAGTGAACCAAAGTCGCTTGAAGTTAAGGGGGGACGCCTACCTAGAGCGGTCGAAACAATGCGCTTCTTTGGGATTTTTTTCTGGAAAAGCCGTTACACTTTTATTAATAACTATTCGTCTGTTGTTAAGAGTACATCTAAAGGACAGTTCAGTATTTTTGCGTTAAAGAATATTAACAAATTTGAGAGTTATAAGCGATGACCGGGGTGTCCTTTTTTTTTGCGGTGACCATCGTAGCTCGTAGCAGAATCATCCGAAATGAAAAATTCGAAAGGCTTTAGATAGAGTATGAAATTATCTAGGCGTTATCGGAGGGATTTCTTTTTTTTCTTAGTTTTTTTTTACAGGCCAAGAAAGGAACTACTTTTTTGTTGAAAATCGATGGTTCAACTTTGCAGCGCCGCCATTTTGTCTCATAATAATTTTTCCAAAATCGGGCCCGATAGCGCCTAGATAATTTCATACTCTATCTATAGCCTTTCGAACTTTTTATTTCGGATGATTCTGCTACGAGCTACGATGGTCACCGCAAAAAAAAAGTACATCCCGGTCATCGCTTATAACTCTTAAATCTTTTAATATTCTTTAACGCAAAAAATACTGAACTGTCCTTTAGATGTACTCTTAACAACAGACGAATAGTTATTAATAAAAGTGTAACGGTTTTTCTGGAAAAAAATCCCAAAGAAGCACATTGTTTCGACCGCTCTAGGTAGGTGTCCTCCCTTAAGGGGATTAAGTAGGCAGTCGAAAAATCGATTTTTTGTATTGTATTTTCCGAAAGTACTATCTTTTCTGAATAAAATGCCGTTTGGTTTATAGGAAAATTGGTAAAATTGTAGATTTGGCAGCTTGAAACGTCAAGCGGCAACCTATAGTGTCACCTTTGCCCAGAAACTTTAAACGCGTTTTTCTCGAATATTTTTTTCTTCTCGTTTTTTTCCTGATTCCGAACGAATGGAGGTTCAGATCGACTTGGAAAAAATTACAGGATGTGTAAAACATGTGCCATTTCGCCGTAAACTTCTGATATGGTCCGTAAAAATTCGAGATTTTCATAAAAAAATTAAGAAATCACCGGATTTTGTTAGCGCACAAACAAGAACGACTTTTTCTCGGAAAAATCGCCCTTATTCAGCCACCAATCGCATAATTTTGATTTAATTTTCGTTTTTATATGTTTGCGCGGAAACTATGAATCCAACAAACAAGGATCTCACCTTTGAAATCGGATTACGTCTCATTTTAAGACCGATATTAAGGCAAAACGACAGAAAAACGTTAAAATGTTTACCCGTCTGCAGTGCCATTTTTAAAGGACATATATATTTTTTATTAATTTTTTTTCAATCTGTATGGTAGTGATAAACATTGGGTAAAAGGATACATCTGGATGTGCTTTCGTTTTTTTTTACAAATAAATAAAGGACAGAGTCTCTTTCGCACGAAAAAGGACTGCCCGTAATACGTGTTTTGGGAATGCAGAGGGATTTATGTCATATTTTTTTAATGTTTGATTTTGCCAAAATAGGTGAGTGTAATATACGCTGCGAAAAAAGTCCGCTTAGATTGCGCGATCGGTTTTAGACCAACCATGTATGTATATGGGGGACCTTTTTGGCATTTTTGTTTCACATACCTGCAGTGGCTTACACCCATAATCGCACAGTCTTTAAAATCGCATAACATTTTTAAAATTAGCCCAAATGACTTGAGTTTTATTGGGAAGCTAGAAGGATTAGTTTGCTAAGCGACGTGTTTCGTGGTTTTTAAAAAAATTGCAATTACTCGGAATAGCAAAAAAAAAATATAAAAGGTCGTTTTTTTCAACTCTTTTTGTGAGCCTGTAATGAAAATTCAAAAAACCCGTTTGTACATTTAAGTAAGTTGTGTACATGCTGAAAATCAGCGATTTCTTCCCCAGTTCTTCCCCGTCCTCCCTTGTGCACCTTCCAAGCACACGAAAAACTCAATTAACCACCAGGTTGATGCATACGAGATCGAAGTTTGAATGACAACATTAGTCGCTTTTTAACTATTTATTGCATTTTTTTAAGCGTCCGTGACATTTCTCGAGTCGTAGGCCAGTTTTATAAATTCTTATTGTATCCAAGCCCTAAACAAAGCACCTCTTACGCTATCCGCGATCTGCAATTTCCCATGCACCAACCAAATAGATCTCCAACATGCATCTTCAAACATCGTACATAGTTGCTTCGATTTCCAGAAGCTCGGCGAAGGATGATAGTCGCATAACGTCTATATATACATATAGTAGCCTCGTTGCACCAGGGAATGGCCGATAGTGGAGGATCCTCGCGGCACAGCGTTTACCTTCGGATTTTATAGCGATCGCCGATGGAATCCCCATCTGTTTTATCTCGACTATGTGACGTACATATGTACTTTTTCACGCGTCGCCCATTCGATATCGCAGCGCTAATGCTTCAGATATGTATTCCCGGTGCCCTGAGAGTGCTAGCCCTAGATATCGATACACTTCCCCCCCCCCCACCCCACCCCACCCCGCCAATAAATCTGTGCACACGAGCCAAGCCAGGGACCAAGGACGCGCGCACGTTCCACGTACCTACCCTCTGCACCCTTCACGCCGCGCATCGCGAGCAGAATCGCTGCCGTCGCTCCCACGAATTATCCCGGCAAACATTCGTCCGCATAAACGTCGCGTCGGTCGTTAAAATGCATATGAATCCATCGCCCCAGCCCCATAATGCATAGGTACGGACGTGGCTGTAACAGATTCTGACAATGCCCTCCCCGCAGGCTAGCTGCCATCATTTCGCCGCGGAAATCACAGACCATTATGATCGGGAGTATCAACGTCGCCGCGAATAGCCATTTGAATAATATCAATTTGTAACGCGTTACGACAGAGCTGTGTAATCAATGGCTGATATACGCGGATTCGTATACCGCCTAAACATAGCCGAGGGTTGGTACATCTCCCTTCTTTCTTTGTCTCGGCAAGGTATATGCACAGTGGGCTGTGAATCGTGGGATGAAGCGCGGTGAGGATTGAACATTTTCTCAACTCTTTCAAATTAAAATATTTTATACTTTATGACGGCAGATCCTTGTCAGCCTAGGGGCACGAAATCTCAAAATCCGCCGATCTACGCAAATAATTGAAAGGCACATATATATATATATATATAATTTCTATCCCTCTATGATCGTATCAATCTCAACGAGAGCACCCGAAAACCGTAACGTTAAAAACGTGAACAATCAAAACTATCCCGCGTACAACCGAGTCAAAATATTCCTAACTATTCAGGTTACCTACCATTCGTCGTAACGATAAACTAAACACGTCTTATATCTATCGTCCCCTGTTTCTTTAAAGTTTAAGGGGTGATATACGTTTCTCGGCGCTAAAACGTGGTCAATGTTTGGGAGTAATTCAGGGATAAACTATTAGTCCGAATGGTTTAATTCTTTTTTTTATTTTATAGGTATACGTTTATAGATTATAAAACAGGTATGAGAATTGGAAAAATTTTAAAAATATGGCGTCCGAGGACAGTGGCGTAGAATATGTTTTCTGGCGCCGCCCAAAACGGTGGGCATGATTCAGCCAGTACGAGTGGTCCGAAACAAAAATCACCGATTTTTTAACAATCTTTGGGATCATAGTTATCCGGTGACGTCGCCATTGTTTTCGAAAAAAAAAATTGCGGCAACGGTAACACTTTGAAGAAAAGGGTAGTGATTTTCATTATAAAAGTCGTACGTTTTTGCTTGTTCATAAAAAATGGTTCAATTTAATTGAAAAAGCTCGCCGTCACAGGATAACGAATCTTATGTAGAATATGTGTGTAAATAATGAAGTTAATCGGATGAACAGTGAGGCAGTTATCATGCCCACCGTCTTGGAAAATGATGTTTCGAGAAAAACCCATATTTTTAAAAATTTTCCAATTCTCATACCTGAGGATTATAACCATAGGTATATACATATATACCTATAAACCACCTAAAATAATTAAACCAATCGGATTAATAGTTTATCCCTGAATCACTCGCAAACATTGACCACGATTTAGCGCTGAGAAACGTATATGACCCCTTAAGGGGATTTTTTGACAAGTCAACGGTTTGATGCAGATTTCCCGTTTTTTTTACTATGTTTACATAGTATTATGAACTACTTATAAAAAAAGTTTCAGTTAAAAAACTATTGTTTTTCGGAAGTTATGGATATATATCCGAAAGTCTCTCGATTTTAGACGGCTAAACGGTGGGCGTAAAAAAAACTGTATGTCGTGTCTGAATTAAAAAACAATGAAATCTTCCTATAAAGTATGTCAATAGCTATCGTCCATCTGGGCCGATTTTGAAAATTTTGAAAAATAAAAAAATGGTGAGAGATCAAAGGTAAAGTTATATTTTTCTAAGAGAAAATTCCACCTTTTTTCTTTATAAATAATAAACGGAGAATCGGAATAAAAAAAGCCCTCGATGGACGATGTGGAATCTTATTACGATCCTGCATGCAAAATTGGAAGTGAATTGGTCGAACGTAGCGCGAGTTTTTGGGCCCACCGTTAAGCCGTCGAAAATCAAGAGACTTTCGGATACGTATACATAACTTCCGAAAAACAATAGTTTTTTAACTGAAACTTTTTTTTAAAGTAGTTCATAATACTATGTAAAGATAGTAAAAAAACGGGAAATCTTCATCAAGCCGTTGACTTGTAAAAAAAATCCACAAAATGTACACATTTTCCGAAGGTTCAAACGGGTATACCCCCTTAAGGTACGTTTACACGACCACACTTTTGTGTCTAGATCAAGTGCATACAACACTCGAAAAAAATTCCTGAAGATTGGAAACTGCCTAGAGTAATCCGCGACACTGAATTCGACCTATCGTCGCGTGAGTTGCAGGTAGAGCTAGACTGAAGACACTGGAACTAGCTCTAGCTAGACACAAAAGTGTCGTGGTGTAGACGTGCCTCTACTCTACTTTCTCGCGCAACTTTCCATGACGGCTACATTGCACATCGCGCACGCCAAAACACCCACTCGGAATTCCTGCTAAAGCCACAGGTAGTTTCTACACACATTCCCAATCTGCGAGCGAGTTAAAATGCACTTCCCGTTCTATCGCACCAAGGAATCCAGACGCTCCGGCAAAAACCAGCCCACCTACTTAGTCCCGCAAACTCGTGCCTCCTGATTTTTAAAGGATCCACGCAAGAGGGGGCGCTTAACGCGGCATTAAGAGGTTTGCATTCTGACAGCATGCTTGATGCGCGCACCAAGCGTGTTACGTTACAAGGAATGCGGCGGGAGGGAACAAGAGTAAAACATCGATGAAAGGGGAGAAGATGCCCGCCGAGGGGTAAAAAGTCGATGGTAACGACTTGGAATCAATACTTCATGATGCCCCCATTGGCCGTGCGCGGGCCCTTGTGTCACGGCCCTTGTACCGTATCAATGCAATCGCTATACTTCTTTCGGCTTGACAGCTGACAGCCAACCAACACCGTATCAGACCGTCGCGTCGGGCGAACAATTTTAATGGAACGCTTGTTCCCTCACGCCTATTCCACTGGCTTCGAATGCAGTTGCATGTCGGGCGATTTCTTTCCTCAAACAACTTTCGATTGAGCGGATCTTCCTTCCGCAATGATGTGGAATTGGCCCTAAAATTGCTTCGAGTAAAAAAATTGCTGAGTTCTGCAGAAAGTGGTTTTCAAGGATTGGCAGAGCGTTGGCAATATAACGGATTAAATTTTACTAAATATTTTTGGTGAAAATAAAAGTTTTATAGTCACAGGAAAACGCACGAATTTATTGGAAGGGTTGATAATTGAAGAGTCCTTTTATAAAACACTGTCAGTGCCAAAAATCAAATTCTATAGTAACTACAATATTACCATTGGCACGTGGAATATTTATTAAATAGCTTTATAGGCCGGGGTGGAGTGATGCTCTCGACTTGAATTACCTAATTGAATGGGCTACCGAAAGAATAAAATTGAAGTGCTTGGTGGTGTGTTATAAACTAAAATAGAAACCCTCAGGTTCACTCAAAAGACTGTATCGTAACAATAGGAAACTGAAGAATAGAAAGTCAATGTCAAAATTAAAAAAAAAAATTTAATCGGTAAATATTATTTTCCGATTAAATTTTTTTTAATATCATTTAATAAATATTATTTACCGATTAATTTTTTTTTTTAATTTTGTCATTGACTATCTATTCTTCAGTTTCCTATTGTTACGATACAGTCTTTTGAGTGAACCTGAGGGTTTCTATTTCAATTTATAACACACCACCAAGCACTTCAGTTTGATTCTTTCGGTAGCCCATTCAATTAGGTAATTCAAGTCGAGAGCATCACTCATCCCCCGGCCTATAAAGCTTCGCGGTATTTATTTACCTTATTTCAAACACAAATATCCGCGATAAAGACTCGCATCGTACACTCGAAATGTACGAGAGGAAGAAAAATACTGAGAGGTGGAGTGGACCTTGTAAGTGGGCCTTAAAACTTTCCAAGGGTCGCACAGCTCGTGGCCATACGTTCCTGACGTATCTCTTGGCTGCTTCACAGAACGAAGTGTGTAATCTCTTTCCCCTAGACGCTCCAGAACCGAAAACAAACGAGCAGTTTGTTCGGATCTTCGCTTGGGACCCAGGGTGGCCCCTTGTTTTCCTCGTAAAGCGGCGCAGCCACGGTTTTCAACATCGTTAAATCGAGCTAATGCGCTGCTCTAGGTCTAGACATCTCCGATTTCAAAGTGACGATACCGCGAGAGCTTCTGATTTCCGAGGAGACCCATAATCGTGTGTAAACACAAGGGCCTGCCACCGGGGCTTCATTCATGCACTTGCCGTGACTCCCCTAAGTTTTTTTTTCAGCAGCCAAGTGCTCGTGGGAATCGAGCCGGGGGTTTGCGCTATTTTTTATACTCAACCGAAAAGATTACAGGCAACCAAACTCGAGAAAGGAAACATTAAATAATTTTTCTGCTCGTTGGAATCAATGTACCTAATTTACCCGTTTCGGGGTATATACACATTTTATAAATTATACGACGTTGAAGATATATACATATCTGAAAAAAATATCGAGCTTTAATAGTACAGCTTGAATATTTCATTTTTTTCTTGGAATCCCCAAAATTTTCTCAACTTTCTAGGATATAGATTCTATGGAGGAAGGTTCAAAGACTACACCGATATTCTTAATTTCAGGCTACTGTGTAAACGAGCTTTGATATCGCAAAGCAATGTTTACCAGAAAATAATTTTTTATAAATTGTTATAAACTGTTTTTCAGATTCCAAAGTCATCTCTACATTTATCACATAATACCGTTGTATCCAATAGAAACACTATACTTATGTGAAATTATCGGTAACACTATACATATGTACAGTACTGGAAATATTTATTGCTTGTCTCATAATTTATAATTATATTCACTTCCACCACATTTATTATTAGTATTCGGAAAATACATTTGTCTGATTATTAACTAGGCACACAGTGGTCGTTATCCCGGTTAAAATAAGTTGCATGTTATGAAGATTGTTTCATAGGACATGGGCTTGGTGGTGACGCAGTTCATATTTCCAGTACTGTACAATTTAACGAAGTAAGGTTAATTAAACGCTAAACCAATTACCCATCTATGGTTCAGCGTTTGCACCGCCCATCCTGTAATAAAACCGCAGAACGAGGCGGCGTTATTCGCACCAGAAAGCCATCGTAATGCCGTTCCAAAGCGTGACGAAGCTTCTGCAGCCCAGTTTCAGGGGGGGGGGGGGGGACGCAACGTGGCTTTCAATTGCGGTCGCCCCTACCGAAATTAATATCATTATTGCGAATTTCGTGGCGTCATGGAACCGCAGGCATTTCTGGTAACACAGAAACAGGTACCGTCCGAACGAACCGGATCCACTTCTATAGGACTTCCGGTTAACCGAGTCTTCTTGCTTCCGGCGAGGGGACCGATGGCTCGTGAAATCGAAGGGCACATCACCCGTGGTAATTCGATCGAATAATGTTTCCCCTGCAAGGGGGAAGTAATCGGGAACTTGACCTTTCACTCGCGCGGGCACGCCCTCGTGGCATGCTCGCGCTGCTTCGAGATGCGAAAGGTTTTCGTGACTTTCGCTAAATTCAAAATTCTTTAATCGACCGGATACGTGTAGGTAGGTAATGTATTAGCTTCTGTAGCTCTTGGAAGATACTCCGAAGAGGCTGGGAGATTTTATTTTGTCAACAGCCCCACGTTTGTTCATATACATATAAGAATTATTTCTGTGGAGAAGTTGCACAATTTTCTTAGTATATAAAGGGGCAACAATGGCGTGTTCAATTGCGTTACTGAAAAGGAAACATTTCGAACCCGGAAATTAAAAAAAAATCTGAGACTTTGTGAATATGTAGAGGGTTACAAATCCACTCTAAGGGGATGAAATTGACCCCTTAAATTCCGGCTATTATCCGAGTTTGTGTTAGAACTCGCGAACTGTAAGAACTGTAAGTTACAAAATGATACCTAGCCCTAATTAAAAGAAGTAACTTTTGTCTTGAAACTTTTTTTCTATCTCTTACAGATTGCGAGTTACAAAATAAAATCGGAAAATAGCTGAATTTTCAGGGGTTAATTTCACCCCCTTAGAGTGAATTTAGGTAGCAAACAAAAATTGCCTTATAATCAGGAGGAAATCCCTTACATATTCACAAAGTTTCAGATTAAAGAGGACTCGGACGTTCCTTGTGATATAAGGGAACGTCGAGGACAACCTGGCAACCCCCAATCTGTGTGATATTAATTTTAAGATACAATTCTTTCTAAAGGATTCTTTCTTACATCTACCACCGTTTACAGTTTAAACTTTCTTTTTACCACTACAGTAATTCTAAAATGCTTCTGACAAAATACTAACGACTACCGACATTAACAAACCAATTATTGGTTCGAACGATATCGACGCCAAGAATGATAATTCCCCGTTCCCGGAGATTTCGTTCACGCGGGCCCCAGAAATACTTATGCGGAGGGATCCAGGTTGCACCTTGAAGAGTAGCGAGGCGCGTTTGCTTACGCGCGATGGCAATAAATACTTTCGAGCTGCGGGCGGTGAGAAAGAGAGATTGCAGCTGGTGAAGGTCCAGCGGTGGCGAGGCAGACTTGTAAGTCAGTGAATGACTTTTAAAGATTTTACGGCTTGTTCGAGCGAGCTGCGCGAACTTTGAAGCTGCCGTGTAGGCCGAGAGGCGATTACACTGGCAAGATCGTAATTCCTTCTGTTCGTCGCCGTCGACGTTCGCGCTCCCCTGGCCCGACTTGGAATTAGAATCGACACGCGTGAACACGTGTAGCGTGATTCTCGGGTAAGGTTCGCGTACGTTCACCCTCGCTTGGCGGATACGGGGTCTATTTTGACCCTATGCGCGCGTCAAAGCATCCATATTACTCATTAGACATTAGCAGGACTTCGTTAACACTTTGACCTACCTATGATGAAAATATTTATACCAGCGATTCCCAAATTGTGGGTTGCGAAGTGTTTTCTGGGGAGTCACCGCGTTTTTTTAGTTTTTCTTTTTTAAATATTATTAAGTTAGAATTATATTCTGAAACACTTATTTTTAATGTATTTTCTTTACCTTATTAAATTTACCTTATCTTGCATGGGGGGGGGATCGCAGGTTATTTGAATATTATAAAAGGGGATTGCATCTCAAAAATGTTTCGGAAACATTGATATACCTATACGTTCAGTAATTGCGTATGGGCTGGGCGGGAAACGCCGATGGGCGTTCAGTATCTATGGTTTGTTAAATGTGACTGGCGATATCCGCACGGGGCGCAAGCTTTAATAAGAATTTTATCTTTTAGTATAATTTCGTCGAATTGAATTGCTACTCCATTCCAAACACAGGGAAACCTGTGTATTGATTCGATTTCATAACGCCAAACGCCACCAACCCATTCACGGTTCAACCCATTAACGCCCGAATTTGAGGCAACCCGTTAATGACCGAACGAGTGATAGTTTCATTAAACGCCACCGTTCAAGTCGCAGCAAAGGGGCGCCGCTTATTTGAAACGAGAAGAGCGCAATTAAGTGACTCACGGAGCCGGGGCGGCCGCGGGAATTTTAATTCCCGGTCTCCTCTTGTCAGTTGCATAACTTTCGCCGTCTAAAACGTTTCACGGCTAAGAATAAATCTGACGACAACTGCAACGGCCTTCCGTCTGCGGGAAAATCAATTCCGTGAAAATTCTATTCCCGTCTAGACAACCTTCCCTCCCGCGGCTCATTAATATTCATAACACCCGCGGCGTATTCGCGGCCGCGGTATCGATCGAATTTTCTTTTCCTCCGTAAACCCCCCTCTCCCCCATTCATCATCGAATATCAATGAGATTTTGTATCTTGATAGCGGGGGGGGCACGGAGAAATCGACCGCGTAATCATCCAGCCGATATTATCCTGGAAACGCGATGTCCCCCCACTGTGCGCGAGAGCTGAAAGGATTGCCCTCGAGGAGAGCGAAGTGAACGTTTCTCCATTCTGCTCGTAGCGGCCGTCTACGGTAAATGTTACCATTAGTCATCCAGGAAAAGCAGCTACCAAACATCGGTGGCCGAGTACCGCGCTGTTTGCGTACGATTCAGCAATTAATCGCGACGAAGGAGAAACCAATGTGGGTATGCAGTGGGTAACGCGCGTTCTCTTCGAACGTCTATCTATACAGGGTGTACCAAAACGTTCTATGTTACGTTTGGCTATGTCAACTTCTGACTCTCTATTAAGGGGACCGTCCGGTCAAAACGCTCGAAAAATAGGTGATCTTTAGGATTTTTTTTTTTAAAAAAAGTATACAACTTGCAGTAAAAAACTTTATGGCCTTTCTATATTCGTTCTTCAAGGATATAAAAACTTTTTTTTAATTTTTTTATTTTTCTATAATGGTTCGAATTTTACGTGGCACTCAGTGCACTGTTGCAACAAAAGAGACGGAAACGGTAGACAGTAGAACTCGAGGTAGAATTGTTTGAAATAAAAAAAAACAAATATATTCTTATAGGTTGTATCCATCACTATCGCATCAGCCTTTAAGAAGGTAAATAAAGCGAAATGGCGATGTTTGGTACACGTTTGAACACAAACATGCAAAAAACGGGGTAATTCTGTGTCTAAAAATGTTAATAACGAAGAACAATGACCTCTAAAATTGATGGTCAAAGGGTGATGCGATAGTGAAATCATTTACAAAGAAAATGCCACCAAGTTTTATGGAATCGGTTAATAATTTATTTTGTTATGCTGTCTACCGTTCGGAAAAATCATGATTCGAGAAAAACGCGTTTAAAGTTTTACGTGAGTGCCAAGTGGCCGGGTTTTACCTACACATTTCCCGCTATTCAAATGCGTATAACTTCGAGAATTTTACGAATTTCAAAAAATCCTTTTAAACACGCATTCTTAAAAGGTTAAACATTCGAGAAATGAAATAAAAGAAAAATCGATTTTTAGACCGGACGGTCCCCTTAAGAAATAATTGAGGCATTTGGTAGAAAAAGGGCACATACGCCAAAATGCCATTTCAAGAAAATCGATTTCAAAGTTTTCATTATAGTATAACATAATAAAAAGTAATGCAATTAAATCCAATTTTTTATAGGGATTTAGTTATCGTGTCCTGCAAACGTTCTGAAAACAGAAGTCATGGTTTGGAAATGATATGTGTCTTTATTTATGTTTCAAGCAAGTGGTTTATGTGCCCTTTTTCCGCCAACGTGATGAATTCGTAACAAAGTTGCTTCTTTGTTTAGTTATTTAAATATAATTTTGTTTACTTACTTCGTTACACATTTTGTATACATTGCTTAAATAAAAAATACACAATGAAGCACAAAAATAAATAAAAAATTAAATGTTTCAAGTAAGTATTAGTTTTTTCGATTTTTTGCAGCAAGCTGTCTTCCAAATCAATTTTTTTCTTTCCTAAATTAGCTTCTTTCCTTGCGGATTCGATACTCGCCTCACTTTCCATATTTCCTCGCTTACACAAAATTCTCTATGAAACAAAAGTACTTATTAAGAATAAGTAAAAATAGTAAAAATTGTTCTAATTAAGCGAGATGATTTCGGCGCACTGGTTCGGTATATTAAACAATTAAATAAAAGCTATTTTGCAATTATAAGAATTTTTATCAAATTCCAACGTTTCGGTCAATGATTATGACTATTCTCAAGGAAAGTTAGACAAAAAGAATAAATACTGCGTGTGCTTTTATATATTTGAACATTTTATATGTTTAAAAATTCTTATAATTGCAAAATAGCTTTTATTTAATTGTTTAATAGACCGAACCAGTGCGCCAAAATCATCTCTCTTAATTAAAACAGCATCTAGCTAATCTGAACGCGAGATAAGTAGTGCCCTTGATATATTATAAATATAACATACACCTGAGTCAATTTAAACGATTTAAGGAAAAAAGGCACATAAGCTTTTTCCATCAAATACCTCAATTGAGGACCTTGCAGCAAGAGGGGTGCAGCTCCATCTTTACCAACATACACTCATTGCTTTGGCTTAACAATAAAAAAGTGAACACTAATTGAAAAATATATATTTCCACAGAATAAGTAGTAGTTATTCACTTGATAAGCTTTTACTTCTATTCCTGGCGAATTTTTCAAACCTGCAGCTGTATGAAACAAAATATTGCACAAAACAGGATAAAAATTTGAAATAAATCTCTCATTAGCAGCTGTAAAATCCCTTAGTAAAATTGTTTACGTATACTACATCATAACTCAAAAACTGTCAAAGATGGAGTTGCACCTCTCTTGCTGCAAAGTCCTCAATGGGAACATTGTCTCGCGAACACTGTATATATCTTAATCTTGAGAAATTAATTTCCCTCGACAGATGGAAACTAAGGGAAATACAGGTTGCTCTTCTTGCGCGAGGAAAAACGATCTGCCAAATGCTTCTCCCCCGCCCCCCGCCCCCCCCCCCCACCCCACCAACCCCTTACCCCCAACTTTCCCTTTACTAGCGAAGCCTCGAGCGCGCGTGGCAAAAACGCCATTCGCCCTGGACGTGGAAAAGTTTCGCGACGGGGTTGTAACAGCTGTGGGAAGCTCGGACGGCGAATCGATAAGTTTGCTACTAACAGGGCTGTTTAAGAGGGCCCTCATCCCTCTGGCTCCCTTTCCTCCGCCTCATCATCTTCTCCTCTGTAATCTCTGCTTAGGAACGGGACGCTTCTTCTACGGGTTCGCGGTGGCTTTAACCGCGGCCACAATAGAACAATCTAACGACACGGATGCGCAAAACACGGTGGAAGGAAGCGGGGGAACTAATCCGCGGGGGGGGGGGGGGGGGGTGGCGGCGAAATCGATAGCAGTTCTGGCAGGGTGGCCCCGAGTCGATGGAAAGGAACGAGCGTCGATGAACGAGCGTACACGCGGGGGTTAATCCGCCCCTTCCATTTCCTTCGCTCTGTTTTTTCTTCTTCGCTGCGCACGCTGGCTTCTGATACACACCGCCACGGTTACAGTGAATGCGCGTTCCGATGAGTGCGCTCGATATGTTCTTCGGAAATACGGCAGCTAACAGGTTCGCTCGCGTAAATGGAGCAGAATAACTTATTGTGAAAGTCACTGTCTTGCGTTTGCTTCTTGATGGCCAGATTGCCGTCACTCGATCCATCATTTTAATATTAGGTCGGTTCTTTTGCTTCATTGCAACCGAAGTCCTAGTAGAAGTAAAGAAGTTTGTTTTTTAAGCCTTAAATAGAACTATGGCTTGGCAGTTTTAATAATTGTATAATGCAAGAGTCGCTCTATGGCTTGGTAATTCTTTGCAAAATAAAGATCACGAAATTATGGGATCCTTATGGCGTTTAAATAATTTTTTTTTTCATTTTGAGGGCTGGTAGGGGGTCGTCCATAAATTACGTAAGGCTTTTTTGGGGGGGAGGGGGTCGCGAGTTTATTACGTTTTCTTATAAGGTAATTTTCAATAAATACAAATTCTAGCATTAATGTTCCAGAAACGTTGTTTTAGTTTAAGTTTCCCGAAACCGAGTTAAATGAATTATATAAACCTTTAAAAGAATTTTAATGACTGAAAAAATTCAATGGAAAAAATATTACGTAAGAAGGAGGTTGCAATATCAAATCTTACGAATTTTTATACTGGGGAGGGAGGGGGTAAGAAATCGTCAAAATTACCCTTACGTAATTTAAGGACGGCCCCTAGCTTTCTGCATAACTTGGCAGTGTGCGAACAAACCTTTCCAAAGACCTAATACAAAAAGAAGGCTCCGCGCATTATGTGGTCGAACGAAGGTGATATTCTTTGGTGGACAAATGGTGGTCGCGATGAATGGATGGCATCGATGACTCGGAATTGATGTTTTTATTTGTGAATGGAAGAAGTAAACACGTAACCCAAGTGTTTAGTGGGAAATACCACACGTTATTTCACCATCTACCGAGTCGACTGAAAAAGTTTCCCGATTAGTCCTTCCATATGTCTATCGAGATATGTCTTAAGAATTTATTATTTTCTCAATATCCATTGCAGCAATTCGCGCGAACATCTTTCAACGACCAACGTGTTCCGACGAGTTCGTGCGGCTTCTGAGGAACATCACGCACACGGTATATCCACTCTCATAAGAATTCTTTTGTTTCATTGTTCTGAAGACTTCGTATTCATACGCAAACTTTGTGGATAGACACGCAATAGTTCAGCTTCGGAGATTATGGTGGGGATTCAGTGGGAAATGTGTTTTAAATATTCCTACGTTATTATTCTAAACGATAAAGAAAATCGGTTGGAATACGAAGGAAATACAGTGAGTGTAAAAAGTATTCGTACGGCGACCAATTTAAAGTAAAAATTTGTATATCCATGCGTGTAATAAATTTTAACGGAAAACAATGATTCATCAATATTCCTCGATGTTTGTAAAATAGATTTTGTATAAACAAAATTTTATTCCCTTTAACATTTACAAATATATTAATAAAAACAGAAAAATACGAGCAAAAATGGACGCGCAAAAAGTATTCGTACAGTTGAATAAAGAATTAATAAACTATGGAAATAAATTAAATATTTAATGTTTTAATAATTTGTGGGATTGCCTTTTGATTTTATAATAGCTTCGAGGCTACTTGGTATGGAATTTACTAAGTTGGATGTTATAGCAGGCTGTATTTTACACTACTCTTCTAGCAGAATGGCTTTCAAATTTTTCTTTAGATGTAATATTATGATTACGTATTTTTTTTATACAAATAACCCTATAGATGCTCTATGGGATTGATATGTGGTTATTATGGCGGCGTTTTAAAATATTTTGGTGGGCTATATAAAACTCTCTGCCTAGTATTATATGCAGAATGCTTTGGATCATTGTCATGGGTAAATATGAAATTGTCAGTAAGTCCCATTTTATTTGCACTAGCATGGATGTGCTTGCTGAGAATGTCAATATAAACACTATAATTCATAATACCATCGATGCAATGTAGAGCTTCCACTTCAGCTGCACTCATACAGCCCCAGACAAATACAGAAACCCCCGCAGTATTTTATCATAGGTCGCAAATTTCCTTTCTTGAACTCTGTATTCTTTTTTCTCCATACTTTACTTCAAATTTATCGCTGTACGAATACTTTTTAAACTCACTGTAATTACAAAATACACTGCTGACCAGTATCAAAGACCTAATATTTATCTCGAGAAACTAGTATTATCGCCTTAACGGTAGATGACGCAATATCTCATCGAACATAAGCATTTCCATCTATCAGAAACGATACCATCACCAAACGAACAAAATTCAGTAAAACCTTTCCCTTGTATCAACTTTCAGTAGTAGAAACTACTTACCTATACAATTTTTCGTAAATAAGTAGGTACTTAATTGAAGATCGAGAATTAATCTAGCCGATAAAATATTAATTTGTAAACCTGCCCTTATTTATCTAAAGGTTCACAATCTCTCCACTGTTTTTAACACACCCTAAGCTGGTTCAACGACAATCTACATGCCTCACAGTGTAACGAGTATACAGGAAAAAAAAATCAAAAATCAAATTTCCATTAAGATACAGATGTTTACACGTAATTGATATGTTAATCATATTTATAACCCAAAAAAATAATTTTTAACATAAAATAATTCATTAAAATATATTTTTGAACATAATAAAAGTAAAACAAATAATATATATATATTTTTAAATATATTTAAACACCAATTAATAACAAACATATGAAACAATTATAAAAAAATAAAATTAATTTTTTAAATAATTCGTATTGATAATAAATTTTAAATTATTCATTCTTATTATACATCTTCATCACTATCAATTGAATCTGAAGGAATTCAAAGCTCAGTGTCTTTTAAAAATAAATATTCGAGCACAGATTTGCCTAGTTTTTTCGTTTTATTATGTGTATTTTTTCTTATGTGGGGGCAGTCGGGAGCAGATAAAATTTATACCAAATTAAAGGGCATAAAAAGAACTAATTATAGTCTAAAAATGAAAGAACCGATGTTTCGTTTTTTTTTTAATTCTTTCTAGAATTTAGAAGGAGCTACAAAAAAGGTAATAATTTGAGCCACTGGTACATATCCATATCTTTAAATGCAAGAATTTTTAATTATTAAAACGAAAAAAGGATATATTTTGCTTATTTTCCAAAAAAAAAAGAAAAAACTTATAAATACAACAAAAATACAGTGAGTAAATATTTCCTATGTGTAGTTTGTGGCAGCTTGCGTTTGGTTATTCGACTTTAAATGTAATTACTAACCTTAAATCCATTATTTATGCTACTAAGTTATGATGTTCTTATATCGGAGGACTGTTTACTATCAATTCCATGAAATGAAATACAATATTTAAAAACTCAAATTTTTGCTTTTTAAACACGTGCCGCGACACTGTGCGTCTGTCAAATGATCCCAGATAAAGGTTACAACTGAGAAAAACCTTCCTTCCCTTGCACGCCGATTGATTTTATGCGTTTCAAATTTAAATTGCACTCAATCGAACCAATATGGAGCTTTCAATACGATGAATTATCTATCGGTATCCTGCAGCAATTCCCAAGAATGCCATTCGTAATTTATTCTCCTTCCTGTCGGAGCTTAATTGGACGAGGAATGGCGCCCAGTAAAACCAGAGGTCGAGCTGCCTATCGACCTAATGACGAGCGATAAGTATGTATGCGCTTGCTCCTCGTCCCAAATTGAATTGCATCTTATTGCCACTGACGAGCATTCCCGGAATTGCATGCTTTCCTGAACGAGCACCGTCAATGATCCCCGGGAATAACAGGAGCAAATTTTGCCGCGCGAAATATCAAAAGTCTTTCAATCAAGCGAATTAACTCGAACGCTGGCGGAAGTGAATGGAAAATATAGTTGCGCGACTCGCTAAATGCCTTCAACGAAAGGTATACGATCGAATGGTACAATGCACTATGCACAATCCAGACTTTTATTCAGCAATTAATCGCAATTTCAATACACGTCGCCCTATTCACGCGAAAATACGGTGTACGTCGATTGCACGCCAATTTCTGGCTTCGTGGGAACAGAGGGATGCATGAGACTGAAATAAAAAAATATCTCCGTGCTCTATGCACCTTCGCCTATACAACGTGTATTTTATAAATAATACGACATTGTAGATAGTGTCCGAAAAAAATATCGAAGTTAATAGTGAAAACTTGAAGGCCTCAATTGGGAGCAGCTTGGAAATTATATTTTTTTTATCCGAATCTCCAAAATTTTATCAACTTTCTAGGATATAGATTCTGTGGAGGACGGTTCAAAGGCTATGCCTATATTCTTTATTTCAGGATACCGTGTCATTTTAATTTTCTGCAAAAAATAGTTGCTAAATCATAGCCGACTAAGAATCCCACGACAAATTCGAATAAATTCTAGGAATGTCAATGAAATGTTGATTCGTCATAAGAGATTACAATAATTCACAGAGTACTTGGGTATTAAAATTTCTCAAATTTGAAGTTCAATTTTTACGACGGACGCAATTTATTTGAGGTCGCGCGTGCGCACGACCTACGGAGTTTCTATCATTAAATCTGTCACGGCGAGCGAAAGGACGGGAGACAGATCATCTCTGACATCAGTGAATGAAGCTTCCTAATGACTCACCGTCCCACGACCACGGAGCCCCGTAATAGCGATAGGTCGCAAGTCCGATGCCGAAATGCTCCTTGGGAAATGTGGGTGAGACGAATTCGACCTTCACCAACCATCGCGGGGGTTCAATGCTCAGTAACCCGTGTCGTGAAACTGATCCCCATGTAAAATCACGTGAAATTCATGCGCTCATTAAATGGACCATTCGTCACAGCTGTTACTTGCTAACACGATTACACGAAGTAATCCGTTCGGAAGCTCAAACGTTACTTCTGCCCTCTAACATCCATTTACCATTAAATTCCTATCAATCTTCACTCAAATATAAACTTCACTCCTGCAGGAGTGAAAGCCATCATTTCCTTCCCAATGATGTTATTGCCTAGAAATAAAATCATTGTCATTTGTTTTGTAATTAAACACCAAGAAACAGGAGAATAATTCTACGAGAAACATGAAACAGAGTAAAATCTAATTTAAGAATTTGAAAAATCGAGTAGGCGGTCGTCACTTAAGGGTTGGAGACGTATTTTCTCGAGTCTAGAGATCCAGCAGTTGCAGATTTGGAAAGTATAGATACACGGAGATCAAAGGACGACAGCGATGGCGGATGTTACGAAGTCTGCGCAAGATTGCAGCGAAGGGAAATGATATTTTCCTGTCAAGTCGAAGGGGGTTGATAGAGAAGCAATATTTCGCCATCCGCGCGTCTGAAGAAGTCCTCGCGCGTAATACTACATCACCCTCTGCGCGGGCCTTCACCCTCGGAAAGAATCTAATCTTTCGCAGACGAGGGACGGTCACGGCAAGGGGGCGTAGGGTCGCAGCCCCCCGCAGGCTTTCAAAGTTCGTGAAAGGGAAAGCGAGGCAGCTCCGAGGGACTCGCGTGTAAACGTTTCGTTTATTTGGTTCCTCGTCTTATCGAATCTCGGCGGGGTTGCCGCCAGGATTTTACAAATTTCGAACACGTGGGCGATCGAGGCGCGTAAACGGAGCAGACGTGATTAAGTGGAATAGAGAGAGTATGGGGTGCCATAAATTCGTGGGGATTATAAGTGATATAGGCCTCACCGAAGCGGATGACCGTAGCTCGGCACCGAAACCGGCGACGCGAGGATTCTGTTTTCGTTTCCCACTGGCGAGGAATTAACGGGGGAACCGTGGATAAATAGCAAGATAGGGAAAGTCCCTTCGAACGGCTCCAGACTCGGCATAATCTCAGATAAATAAACGCATTGCCTCGAACCAACGTACACACTTCTACGGTACAGGATCCGACCAGCTTCGAGGGGATACGAATTTCAAATCCGGTCCGAGTTATTACTGCACACGCTGCGACATATTTCCCGTGTTTACCGTGCCCGTAAATATGCGCAAAGAATTATTCAGAAATTCCTCCGGGAGCCTGTAAAAGCAAAATTGCATTTGAATACTTGGCCGCGCTGCGAGCAGCTCGAAATCTCCCTCGACATAGGTATACCGCGCGAGATATTCCGAGTTTCCCCAGTGGGGATTGCATTAAAATTTCGTGAAATTTCTTGGGGGGCAAGATTGCGTTCTGTTTTTTGAATATCAAAGGAGGGGAAGTAGTTCCGAACTCGAGTGAGTTGGATGTACCGAAGCATAAGAAAGTGTGTTTGACTTTAGAAGAAGTAAGTACATAGCAAGAGAGCGTGGTGCAACTAAGGGGGTGGTGATTCTTCATGCAAAAACGTGGGGAGAGTGAGGAATAATTTTTCAAAAAAGGAATCTTCTAGATGCCTCAATTTCATTAGCCTCTGAAATACAGAAAAGTTCTAACTTTAAATCAGTTCTGCGATTAACAGTGTTCAGCGACTCGAAAATTAAAAAAAAAAATTCAAGCTTTGCAGAACTGAAGTTCAGTGTCCATTTGAAACAATAAAAATAAATAAAAATAAATGTATGTTAAACGATTTTATTAAAAATGCACTAAAAACTAAAAAATAATTATTTTCTTGTAATTCAATTTCGATGGTGTTTTTTCACTTGAAATAAAATCGTGGGGTAGGATGTTTTTCATATGAATCAATTTAATACAGCATCAAGCGTCGAAATGAATTTGTTGTGACATACCCTGCTCCACAATATTATTTAAAGTGAAAAAACACCATCGAAATTACAGTAGAAGAAAAAAATTATTTTTTAGTTTTTAGTGTATAAAATTTATTTTTATATATTTTTTATTTTCTAGTTTTTTAAATTTATTTTCAAATCGCGATGCGACTAGCGACCTGAACGCAGCGGCTTTTTGTCGTTTTCGTAAAGAAGGCGAGTGGCTGATTTCAAGTCGTTTGGATTTGTGGTTATGAGTTATATTTATTGATGACTGGCGGAGTCGGCGGAATCCATTATGCAAGTAATGCGCCACATAAGGGCGCCAGCCGAAGGGGGCGCTAAAAACTATATCGCAGACTTAATAATAAAGGAACCCAACTACCATATAAATAAAATGTAAATGTAATTCTTTTTTTTATTGTACCTCGTAAAGGCAAAACATATTAAATAGAAAACAAGTGCAAAAAATTGGGGGCGCCAAAAATTTCCCTGCATAAGGGCGCCAACCATGCTCGCGCCGACCCTGATGACTGGGTCATTTTTTCACCCGCTCGGGGTTAATTTTTTTTTAAATATAGTAGGGTGGATGTACCGGTAAATGAACACGTACCAGTGAATGGACATTTTTTATTAAAATGTGTAAAATAAGTTATTAAAATAAGCAACTAATTAATTAGAGACTTCTTTTAATTTCTTGCTCCATATCCAAACAATTTTTGCAAGCACGTGGAATCAATCGCCTTGAAAACATAATTTTATAATAGTGTTTATTCATTAGCATTAAGTGTTCATTTATTGGTGCGTTTACCCTATTGTCATCCAAACTACGCACGCCTGCAAAGTTTCAAGACAATTGGATAGTTGGAAGGGGGTTAAATTTGAGTTGCCAGATTTGAACCATACAAACAAACAAACATACAAACAAACAGAGGATCGAAGCTGAATAAAATCGTTTAAAAAAAAGGTTAGGTATTTAGCACCACTACATTTCTGCTAAGTTTCAAATTTTTTTATAATTTCCAAGTTGATAAATATCGCTTGTAAGTTAGTTATCCACACATGACTCGATGCACTAAGTCTAGGTTGAAGATCTATATCCAGAAGCTAGAGAGCACACACATTTCCTCACGAAATTGTGTCCAGTGCAATGCATTATGTAATAGAGTGTGTCAATTTTTTCAAAGTTTCAATTTTAAAAAACTAGTGGAAAAACGATACAATTTCAGGTTTAAAATTAACCACTACCTTTAAATTTGATGTGATGAATTATTTGCCTAGTTGGAATTTCATTTGAAATTATAGAAAAATAGGAAAATTATTAAAAAATGTTTTAATAATTGAGCTTATGAACCGCAACAGAAGCAAACCAGATATGTATCGCTTCTTTGGAGGACTTTTTACATTAAATAGCATTAAATTTACTACATAGATGACATATGGCTAGATCTGTTGCTAAAGTTACATATATTTTCATTTTGTAATCAATACACATTTCCATAGATTTTCATGTGAGTGTAATAATAAATACTAGTCTCCACATATTTTTATTTTCATTTTCATGCTTTTATGTAAGCAATACTCAATTTAAGTTGTATATGAATATGTAGTTTGTAGTTAAATCTTACTTAATTTTCACTTTTTTCAACTGTAATTTGAATTAGCTAAACCTCACTCAAATCAATTTCTGAAGATAGTTTCAGATTCAGGATTGAAAACAGCATGACTTTGTCAGTAATCATTTTAAAATTTCCAAAAATTAAAAAATTTTCCATAAAATTGACACACCCTATTATGTAATATGAAAATTTGAGAAAGTTGCATTCTCTGATGCCCAGATGAACTGTCATGGGTCAGAAGTGACCCAGTTCCGCTTCTCGTCTCCCTATCAGACCTTCATCACACATGGTACAGGCATCACAACTGAATGAAAAAGGTCGAAATACACGACTCGAGCCTCCCGCGTTCTGCCAGCGAGAACCTCCTCCATCGTCACTCTTTTCCCAGAGGTGAGCGCCCACGCCAGAAGCGTGCCCGAAGAGCCACCTTAGAAAATGCAAATTACAGCAAGTGGCCGGTCAAGTTTCCCCGATCTCGTTCGTCCAAACGACGAAAGGTTAATTTCCTCCTCGCGCGGCTAATCCCAAAACGAGGGCACTAGGGGCCCTCTCCAGCACGCTACTCGCACCCCCGCGACTCGCCTCTCGCTGCGAGGCGCCCCCGGCTCCAAGTGTTCCAGCGATCCAGCAAGTCCATCCGGGCTAACTGCACTCCGCCACGAGGACTTGTGGAGTGACGTGTTTCGAGGAACGAGTGTTTGCCGCAGCCTCGTCCATTCTCTTCCGTTCCTTGCCTCGACCTTCCCCACCGACGCTCAACGTTTCCACCTTTCTCGAGCCGTCTCTCCATTTTTTCTCTCGTTTTCTTTCATACTCCCCGCCAAGTCCCCTCCCGTTACACTTCCGAGTCGCCGAGGACCGTCGAGGAAGCCAGTTTATTACGTATTACGCGAAGCTTCACGGTGGCATCGCTTCAACCACCCACCCCCCTGCTTTTCGGTCCCCCTCGACCTGACTTTTCCACGCGCGGATAACTTTCGTGGACGGCCCAGCATTATCGTTCCTCCCTCTGGCCTCCCCGTCTGTTTCACGGTGAAACGCTGCACGTGCGCCGAAAAAGGGGAGGGGGGGGGGGGTGGGGGTGACTGAGGGAAACGCGAGCATAAAGGACATCAAAAACGCGGCTGGACGGGAGGATCCGAGGGGGGAAACAGGGAGAAAACATCGGGTTAAATGCGAAAGCATTGCGGGGGTTAATGGGTGCAGAGCTGCCACTGGAAACAGCGGCGATTGTCCTCTGTACCACCCTTCGCCCTCTCTGTTTGCACGGTCTTCTGGAGACATGTTTGCGCAGTGATCGAGGGACGGAGTTTGGTTAACCTGGTTAAGGAGAAATTGATTTCTGTGGATTTCGCTTTCCCGATGGAGGAGATTCTTGGATCATGAATTTGAGAAAAATGGGGAATGTGGTAGATAAGGAATAGATAGCGGCGATGGTAGAGTTGTCCTGGATCGTTTATCGAGGAAAAGTTCGCTTCCTGTTGCGAGGAAAAATGTGTTTCGCGTGAAAGGGAGGTGGGTTCTCGTCACAGTGATATATCGAGCACTCCAGTTCGCGCACCGTTCGTATCGAGAGCTTATAAACCTTTCGTAGTATAGATTGCGGGCTGAATAAATGTTTCTTCTTGGTTTATCTAATCTTATCGTGGATGCGAGCGACTCTGCTGGTGATAATCTTCCAAGCAACGGTGAGCCGTTATGTATTTTTAATAAGGAATATTTCAGCGCTGCGATCAATGCTTCTTTTTAACGTTAACGGGAGGACGCGGGCTAACGCACGTTGATATTACAACGGTTTGAATTTTTTAAACAAAATATAGTATCGTGAAGTGCATTACTTTAATTGTAGATCTTAAATTCCTCGTGAATTATTCGTTCTATGAAGAGGAATAATTCTAGTACAAGAATATTCTAGTTTCTATTTTTAGTTAAGGTTCAGTATTTTTTGAAACTCCAAAAATGGAATGTTACTCCATTTAAAAAGTCTGAGACAACCTCCATACATTAATACAGGGGAAAAATGGCAAATAAATAATTACTGTACACCATGCTTCCACCAACACCACATAGTTTGTGTTCAAAATATTTTTCCACTTAAAAAGAATAAATAAATAATTTACTTACAGGTAAATGAAGGTCGTCGAATCAGACGACTCTCCTCGCACATCATTCTATTTGATTAAAATCGCCCATCACTATTTCACACCGATCAAAGAAACTACCCACCCCAATGCAAATCACTTTCTATCACTAGATTTAAATTTACAAATCAATTAGCGAAATAGGAGCCCTGGTATCCTACCCAAGGACTTGGACCGACACAGTCGAGGAATTTACAAACGGGAAGGCGAATTTTCCCATCGCATTTTCGGCCAAATGCTCCTGCCAAGTGGCCCAAAAAAGGGGCAAAGAGGTGCTGGCCAGTTGCCTGACCTGCTTGGACAGCGTATCGAATAGCGAGGGGGGAGCATAAAAGGATGAGAAATTGAAATGTCTCTGAGACGAGGCCACAACGCCAAAACCAGGCAAACCTCTGCAAAAAGAGAACCAAGGGGGAGCAAAATTCGAGCCTCCGAGGTTTTGCTACAAAGGGGCTGCTCTCATTAGCGCCAACTGGGCCCACCGATGGACGTGTCTCGCGAGCCTTTTTATTCATCCTTCTCGCGACTCAAGCTTTTTGATCGTTTTCATCCTTCAGCGGGTAAACTGGTTTAAACCCGTTTCAAAGTTCATGGTCGCGATCGTTCGTGCCATTGGGAAGCTACGAGTGACACCGATGATGCCTGCAATTGATCTTACCGTCGGGGAAACTCGGGATGTTGCTGGAAACCGCTTGTCAGGCTATCCCCCCCCTCGAGTTCAATTAGTGGAACGTTTTGATCCGCGTGCAGCGGACGGACCTCGCTTGATATCGATACCATACGCGGCTGAAATACTGCGTTTTTCGATTTAGATGTTACGATTGGAGAATTTATACCTTTCGGGGGATTTACTGGGATGTTTTGCGTATTTTTTGTTTGATCGGTGAGAGTGAAAATTGCGCGATCGATGCTCAGGCTGAAGGGGGTTGAAAAGCCTGGAGTGAAGAGTGTGTAAACTTTTGCTGATCAAATTGGTGGTGCAGAAAGTTTCGAAATGGGGAAACTGGTAGATGATGTCAAGAGAATGATGCATTGGAAGAATTTAGGAAATTCTGGTAAATTCTTGTCATTTTCACTTGGAATAATCAAGTACAGATAATCGAATAGATTTATAATTGTTTGGATGCAAGAAGGGATAATGCTAGAGTAGTAGAGTAGCTTTTTGCTTCAACTTCCAGTTTTCATGGAGTAGCACATAAAGAAGTTCTACTTTTTTTTAAAAAATTATCGTATCTTCGTTTCAAAAGGTCATAACTATTTAAGGGGGTATAGGACTATTGGACGACTGAAATTTACGGTTTCTTATCGGTTGGATTGCTTAGATTCCAAATAATCACCGTGCCGACACTTTTCACAGTTATTTATGTGCGCTTTTACAAGTAATGTAAATTAAAAAATTGTCAGAATGTTGAAAATTATTCAAGTTATTTGATGCCAAAGATGATCCCGCGTAGCCCGCAGCTGTAATTGGTGTACATAGTTCCAGGTGAACCAATCATCTAAAAGCAAAATGCTTTAGGATAATTAGTTTCTACACTAATAATTATCGCGTGGAACTTTGCTGGCGAATTTAAACAAAAAGTGTAAGAGTTACACACGAATCAATTTTTCCCCACATTTTTATGGAAAAAAATCGTCTTTAATAAATTATAAAATGTTTCACAAACATTCAATGTTAATGCGAAAATTCCATCCGATAGAGAAAGGAATTATACAGCTCCAGTTAAAATTTTTTGTGAAAATATTCATTCGTTCAAGAGTTATGATGTACACCGTGTTTGAAAATCTAACACAGTTACATTGAAAATGTTTCAAAGTTAAGTCCCATATGCCAATACCGCTCTGCGAGGCCGTTATTCGACGGTGCACTCAATTATGTTCCGCGGTATAATTTCCGTAATTATTCGAATTTCCTCACGATACATTGTTGTAAATGTTCACAAAGCATAGCACTTTCAGAGTTAATAATAATACAAAAAAATCGATTTTTCGAGATTTCAGTAGTCCTATAACCTCTTAAAGACACTTGGACTGCAAAAAGTTACTACTTCATCAACTACAGACAAAAGTTTTCAATTTTTCCCCTAAATTCTTTGCATCAGAAAATTCGGGACAATACTATCACTAGGAACGATCCAAAATCTAAAGTATAAAGCGCACCGTGGGTCTGTAATATATTTTTATAAACCTTCTTACACCTTCAGATTAATCTAACAAACCGAAAAACTGGGAACAGTCACGTGATACTGGCGGTCTACGACTGAACGAATAAATAATCGTCATGGGGGAACAAAGATCCTCGAAAGAAGGCCTGCATCCAGGAGGAAGTATCTCTTGTATAAGCGCGTCAAGCTATGAAAGAAATCGCATCAGTTTTTCAGAGTAGGGATCGTCGACCCAGAAACAACAGAAAGGACTTCCCGCGGCTAAGACAGAGGTATGAGTTGCGCGCCCAAGACCGTCCATAATTTATTTCTTCCTACTGCACCGCGAGAAGGATGTTCCTAGTGGAATCCGTTTTCAAGCCAGCCACGCCGTTGGTGGTCCAGGAATCCAGAATAAATTCGGATTCGGTGTTGTTTCATCCGGCTGGCGTCAAATCCACCGACAAGATCCACGAGGTCAGAGCCGTTAATAAAACGGGGGATCCATTTTCCTGGCGCCAAAGTTCATTGTCCTCGGTCCAGATTTTTCATGGTTGTATGTTTTACGCACAAGTCGAGAACTGGCAAAAATATTAGTTAAATGCAATAAGGATCCCATAATTTTGTGATATCTATTTTGCAAAAATTACCAACCCATAGGAGAACTCTTACATTAAACAATTATTAAAAATAACATGCCATAAAATAATATGCATTTTAGGTTTAAACAACAAAAGCTACAGAAAATTTGAAGTGATATTAATTACACTATTCACTATTAAATAACCCATTAAAAACATTATAAAACAATAAGAAGAAATAAAATATACCGAATGAAAATAAAGCTACTTTTCTTCAGCAATTAAAATCTTCAAACTAAATTTATTTAATTTAAAATAATTGAGGGTTGGTAGTTTTCTGCATAACTGGACCCAATTGAGGATTCGAGATGATAAATGACGTAAGTGCCAGAAGTGAAAAGTTACAGGGGCTATTTTCTTTTCAGTCACAATGATACTTATGATCTCAGATTTATCTTGCGACAACCGTAGAAAGTAAAATAAATTATTCCATCACCTACAGCGTTTACCAGCGTATTCAGCTTGGAATTTACATCCGTTACCATTGAAAAAGTAATTCCCCATTTCCTTGGCACTTACATCGTTCACCATCTGAACTTGCGAAAAAGTGGCTGCAGTTCAACATTCACGCGACAGCTTTCACATTATGTGCATCGAATAGTACACATTCTTAGCCTCGGACTACAGTGGACGAAATTTCTATAAGAACACTTTAAAAAAAAATCGTTGTATTTTTGTTATAAACTATATATAATACTTTAATGTCCAGAAAACTAACGAATTTACTTTAAGTACTTTAAAGTATTATAGAGCAACGCATACAGATGTTGACCCCTATAAAATGATTGACCCTCTTCCCCAAGAAGTAGAAAATATAATATAATGTTTTTTTATATAATAAAATATAATTGTATTCGAAACAAAAATATCTGGACCACCGAAAAAAAGATATATTTTATTATATAAAAAAAAACATTATATTATTATATTTCCTACTTTTGGGGAAGAGGGTCAATCATTGTATGCGTTACCCTATATAGTTTATAACAAAAAGACAACGGTTTTCTTAATTCTTAATACTTTTTCTTATTTTGTATCCTTCCGTCATTATTTCCTAGCCTTCCATTAATTGTATTAGACTATTAGCACATTACTTGACATTTTTTATTAAAAATAGTAGTGTTCTTATAGAAATTTCGTCCACTGTGTATTTTCTTCGGTCATATTCCACCTCGTGCAGATTCCACAGCAACAACGCCCAACTCGTAGCAACGCTTAATATCCACAAGCGATTAGAACGAAGATCGGCAGTCTGCGTCTCAGAGTCATTTTCGCGAACGAAAGGAGGAAGGGGGCGGGCATCGTAATTCCAACTATGGGGGGATTTAGGGCATCGAATACGACACGATCCCTGGCAATGTTCCCACGGGTCTTCGAGATTCCTCGTACACGCGAGCGTTTCTGTGTATACTTCTACCTGACGCTCCACGATTTCAGCGTGGTCAGGGCCTGCCAGGGGATACAGGGTGCATCAGCGATCCTTTTAAAAGGAACTCGGTGAACCTCGAAGGACACTTGATCCCGATCGCAACGCAACTCATATTTTAGCTATTCGATCTTTCCGCTCGCGAGTGAACAAAATACTTGATTCCTCCACTAATTTTTGCAGACCACGAATTTCTACGCGGTGCAGACGGCAGGCAGTCCCCTTATTCGCTGAACATGCGCGTCTACGGTAAATTTAAATTACGATAAAATATTCGACAAGCCGAACAACGCTCTGATAAAAGCTGGCAGCTGTCGGCGTAGCTCGCGTGCACAATGGGATTATTTCACGGCCGACGTCGACGCGCCGTGAAAAAAGACATTTTACGGGGAATAACCACGCGTCCAATTATACATACATGTTGCCAGCGCAAACTTTCCTCGGGGGTGGATGCTATTCGATAGCTGCGTCGACGCGTGTGGAACTTCATTTTCGAAACATGTTATATATACTTCTAAAAAGTAGTAATATTCTTCTAAAAAAATTATATTTTATTAGGCTCATTAAATATGAATATTTCAATTACCTGAATCCTCCACCAGTAAAGTAATTTCCTCCACCTAAATTAAGTTACTACTAGAAACCTTTAGATTTTACCTAAATCTTTCACCAGTGAAGTAATTTCCTACCTAAATTAAGTTACTGGTAGAAATCTTTAGATTTTACCTAAATCCTCCACCAGTAAAGTAATTTCCTCCACCTAAATTAAGTTACTGGTAGAAACCTATAGATTTTACCTAAATATATTTATACTTAATTTTAAGCTAATAGTTCATCTTCAATCTAGTAACATGCCTGATAAAGGGAATATTTTGATGAAATACTTATGAAATTTTTTACTATTACTATTCAATTAAAAATATATTACCATGTTTCTTTATTCAAAGTATCTTCCTTAGCTGTTTATGATCTTCGCCAATTTTCTGGTAAAAGCACAAGTGTAATAACGTTAAGTGCAACGACTTGTAACCTAGTAATAAGTTTTTCTTATTTCTTCTTATGTTTGTAATAATTGTATTTAAAGGGTAATAATAATAATAATAATAATAATATAAAAAAAGACATTTCTGAACACCTAACAGTGGGCGACCCAGCTTTTGCATCGACTTAATAGTTTCCACGAGCAAAATTGAATCGCCTGTGGACCTTTCCCCGTTTTCCAAGTCCCTTCAATTTTACTCTCAGAAATAGCTATGGTTCCTACGCGAATTGAAGTATCTTTATCGCTCATCCGTTAAGCTAAATAGGCCAAATTTTTCTTAGATTTTGGAAAAGAAGGAAGAAAGCGAGATTGGAAAATGCACTGTGAATTCAACGACTGCGTCAGGCGCGATGCGCAGAGCATAGCAGAAGAAGGGGTGGGCTGTTCGGCTAACCCGGAGCGAAACTCGTATCATAATCGCGAAGACGTTCACGACATCGCGTGTAAACGTTCTATTTATATGCGCGGCTAATTCGCGTCGGACGTCGGCGGCGAGAGAGGATTCCATGGCGGAGGGGCATGGGACGCGAAAAGAGGAGAGACACGATGATGGTAGGCCGCCGGAGGTAGCGAAGTGAAGAAGAATGAAAAAGTAGGACCGCCTACGGCAGGTAACCGTGCACCTGCTCTATATGTATACGCAGGGTGCGTCAGCTTCGAGATCAGATCTGCACTTTCTCGAGCCCATGGCGCGAACGAGATCCTGCATCTCTTTCAATAGCGACGCGTGAAATATGAACGCTCCTCCGCGAGGCGAAACAGCAACGCTATTAATCCAAGTCATACGTGGATACATACAGTTGCTATCAGGATGTTTCTTTTAAAGATCAAGCATGCCCCCCGACTCTCATCTTCTTGCGAACTAGAGCGCTCTAAGAAAGCTTAAGGGGCTACGCCACCATTTTTTTTCTACGAAACTATGAATGTGAAAATTACTTCATTATTATTTATGGTTAGGGCATACATTAAAGGACATATTGTGTAAATTTCACAGAAAAATATTTAAAAAATGGCCGAGCTATCCGTTATCCTGCAAAACTCCTCCGTCAGAACGCGCGCAGACGGTGTAACGGATTGTGATGCCCAGGATTATCTGATACTAAAATACCCATAGTTTTATTGTTCACTGATAAAATATCTATCGTGTAGCATAGGGATGTAGAGAAATAAAAAGATTTTTGTACAAATGCGAGCAAAGTGAAAATGAACATTAAATTTTTACCAAAAAAGGCAAAATTCAAACAATTACTATAAACAATTGGGCTATGGCATGAAGAAAATCTTATGCTACACGATAGATATTTTATCAATGAACAATAAAACTATGGGTTTTTTAGTTTCAGATAATCCTGGCATCAAAATCCGTTACACTGTCTGCGCGCGTCCTGACGGAGGAGTTTTGCAGGATAACGGATAGCTCGGCCATTTTTTAATATTTTTCTGTCAAATCTACACAATATGTCCTTTAATGTATGCCCTAACCATAAATAATAATGAAGTAATTTTCACATTCATAGTTTCGTAGAAGAAAATTCGTAAACTTTGATGTCATTTCGGCCGGCTCGGGGTGGCGTAACCCCTTAACCACCGCTAAGTTGGACGGATTATTGCATTGAAATTGGATAAGTTTTACTTTGAGGCAGAGATCAGATTGGAGCAGAAACTTTTAAAGGTACGAGAAGGTTGTTTAATATTAAAGGGGAAATATAGAACTGGAGTTTAATCCCCTGCGAGATCTATGGAGACTTTAATTTTACCTCGATCCTGTTAAAAACCTCCGATTCGCGTTTGAATATATTTCCAAGAATATTAACCTCGAACTTCAAGTTTACTCAGTTTACTCGTCTTCCCGTACCTTCGCTGGCGAACCCTTTAAACTCTCATTTCTCCCCAATTTATCTCCAACCAAACGAAAAAAGAAACAAACAGAGCTCGCGAAAAATTGCCGCAACTAGGAAAAAACCTCGCAACTAGATAAATCAGTCTCCGTGCTTTGCCAGGCGATCGAGGAACCGTTGGGTCCTCAGCAAACGTACAAACGCGATCGAGTGTTTCGCCCCGTAAATCTCTTCGAGCGAAAGCAATCTCCGCGGGCGAATCGATACCTTCAACTAAACCTCGACTTTTATTGGAAAATCTTCGCGGGGCGTCGATGCGCACGTGTTCCTGGAATCGGTCCATCGACGTACGTTCAACACACGGTGGTAGGTATTTGCGATCGTCCTCAAGCTGCAACTCCGAAATGGAGCTTGTTCCAGCATCCAGCGGACGTTGAGGCCGAGAAACTTTTCCCCGCGCCGTGGAACTGTTCACGGAGAGGTATGCAGAAGAAAAGGGGGCGGGAGGATCCAGGGGGAGAAAAGCAAGCGTGTGCATCACGGGGAATCGAGATCGAGGAAAAGAGACGGGGAGAAGATCGTCCTGGCACCGGCATGTCGCGGGGCCGGAAGTTCTGTCCAAATATTTTATGTGGGGGTGCCAGGATGGCACAATGGCTGGGTCAGTGGCCTCCGCTTTAAGGAGATTCTGTCGCATCATCTTCCCACAAAGAAGGAATCCTCCTTTTGTCAACCGTGAACGCGATAGAGCTTCACGGTTAAGTTTCCACCAGTCGCTTCTACCAGTTCTACCTCTCTCAACTGATGCAAGAAACATTTCGGCGAGAATGGAGGACGGACGGTGCCAGCGCTCGATTCGTCGCTGGCATTTCATCTTCGGATGGATATTTGATGTTTGAAGTGGTCGTACGTTCCAGGATGCACATTGTGTGGAGACTGCTGTCGTGGGGGGAGAAAGAAATAAGGGAAATAATGGGTAAATTGAGTCGCGGTGCAGTAAGGGATGAAAGTCTTTGTGTACTCCGTCTTGCACAAATTGCGAGAGTAGCTCAACTATAATAGGTAACTCTTTTTGTGGTGCAGAAATGAAAATTCAACTTCGTTCGTACTTCGTGATTGGGTAGGGTAAAGGCAGGTAATATGGAAGTTAGTAAAATTTCGATAAAGAAATAACGAACTGTTCAGGCAATCGTGTATATAGATCCCTAGACATAATAGACGATAATACTGACAATTGAGCATCAGTCGGGCATCCACCATTGAAACAGAAACGTTTATATTTTTCGTGGGGTGTAAAAGTTTCCGAAAACTGCATCAAATAGTTAAATATTGTAGTGAAGGTATGTTACAAAGTATTATTTTGATATAATTTATCATTAAATATGTGTGTTCTTGATTATTCGACAATAGTTTACCAGTAAAGTTACTTTCTTCTTACAAGGGAAGATCCCGAACCCGGAAATTTCAAAACTTCTGAAACTTTGTGAATATGTAGAGGTTTTCCTCTTGATTACAACGCAATTTGTTGTTTTCTGCCCAAATTCACTCGAGGGGATTGAAATTGAGCCCTGAAAATTCGGCTATTTTCCGATTTTGTGTTATAATTTGCGAACTGTAAGAGATAGAAAGAAAGTTTCAAGACAAATGTTACTTCTTTTAATTAGATCCATCATTTGGTAAACAAATTATTTTACAGTTCGCGAGTTATAACACAAAATCGGAAAATAACCGGATTTTCAGGGGTCAATTACACCCCCTTAGAGTGAATTTGGGCAGCAAACAAAAGTTGCATTGTTATTAGGAGAAAATTCCCTATATATTCCCAAAGTTTCCAAATTTTTTGAATTTCCGACTTCGGGACCCTTCCTTGTTAGTATAATTCTTAATTTCTTGTCGGAACAAGTGTATACGCAATATGGAACATACCGAGTAACATAGATGGAAATTATAAAAATAATGATAATGAAAAGTAGACCCAATGTATTCGCTGCTTTCAATGGGCACACAAAGAATGTGGGGCTTCCGACGTATTATTCAAGTGCCCAACTTGTAGGAGCCGCAGAAAGCAGGAATAAATTCCAAAAATGATGTATATTTATTTATTTGTATCTTCTACTTAATAAATTTTCATTTTTAGCAAAAAAAAAGTAAAGAATTTTGAGTTTTCTTTACAAATTTCCTAGGTGTTTCATATTAGGACCCATTTTTTCGAACGGCCGATTTTCACTATTTTCAGCTTTTTTATTATAATTGCAAAACAATTGGATTTTTTTACATTTGACTATGTAAATATGATTATACATTAGTTCCTTCGTCCCCTCATCTCAGTTTTATTAAAAAAAAAACAATTCCCCTACTTTTGACAAGCTTTTGAAATCAGATGTTCCATGTTACCTGCTTTTACCCTAGATATTTTTCACGCACAAATGCACGTGGAAAATGGATTAACATTCAATCAGAAAATTTAACAAAACTGCTACTTCTTAATGCGTTATTGAAACAAATGGAAGTTTTCTGGAATCTGCGTGCGCTGGACTCTTTATTAAAAAAATACACCATTTTGAAAGTTACACCGTTTTTCGAGCTGCAGTAGTTCCCACTTCCCACGATATTCCATCAAATATGTTTCTCACCCTCTACTTTGAGGACTGTCTTCATGTTGGCCAAATATTTTTGTGCGAACTACGTTTTGCGTAAATTTCATAAAAATCAGCGATTCTCACTTCGGGATGTTCCCTCGTAAGTGATATTGGTCATTGGATAGTGACGTTTGGTGGACTTACTCGTAAAAACGAATCCTATGCATTCACAGTGGACATTGAAGGTTTACTGGAACAGTTGTAAGTTTCTTACCTGCAACAAACAGAATTAAACACAAATTTAGCAAACTTATAAAACCATATTTCCACTTTCATATTTATACGGGAGTTATATTTAAGTAGAACCATTAAAAAAGTGCTCTGGACTTGA
This sequence comes from Andrena bucephala, assembly GCA_947577245.1. NCBI lineage: Eukaryota > Metazoa > Arthropoda > Insecta > Hymenoptera > Andrenidae > Andrena > Andrena bucephala. The sequence goes on along the minus strand of OX387717.1, from coordinate 16,924,531 downwards.
TACAGAAAAATGTGTGGAACAATATTTGCACTGAAAAGACACAATCTACTGGCCAGGACATAAAAAACATAACACTGCATTTAAAAGAAACTTTGATAATCTGTATCTTTTTACTCCAGCAGAGGAAATTGTCTTCAGCATCTATCTCCTTTAACCCAACCATCTAAATCTCGTCCTCCGCCATTTCCTGTATCCTCAGCTCCGTAAAGAGACATTCAGTAGATCTTCAAAAAGATATCTCGATAGCAGAAACGGAGTAAAAGTAATAGAGCTAATAAATTCACGAATCTAGAACGACGGAGAACTTTCCAGCTAGCTGAAGAGTTGAATAATACCATAAGCATGGAGCAGCGTGCACCTTAAGGGGCGAATTTTATCGTGCCTGTTTTATTGCAGCACTAAAAGGAAGGCCAACCAGTAACGGCAGTGATGTAACAGTTTCACAAAGCATACTGCTAAGCGTAAAAGTGACAAGATTTAAGAGGTCAATATGGAACTGGTCTCATCCTCTGACGGTGAAAAGTAGGTACTCGTTACCAAATAGACCTGCCTCTACTTCAACTTCAAAATCTTTCTTAAAAGTAAGAATACCTATATTAATGTTTTTTCAATCAAACTGTTTTCCTTGGCGATCATCTTTCGCCACTTTCCTAGTAAAAGTACATGTAGGTGTAGCTAAAAAACCCTAACATCATCAAACAGTGAACGAACTATCTTTCCGACCGACCTAATACATTTACATAGCGATAAATTTTTAAACAAGCGTCGGAGACAAAAGGCACCGTCGAACAAGTGCTTCTATCTACGCTGCAAGGCGTCTGTCCGTCAGACACCAAATATGTACAAGATCTATATATCTCTCGAACGATGACGGATAATATATCTCTCAATGCCAGTAATCGTTCGTTTCACGCGTTCCATACGACACGGCTTAAAGTGTCCACCGAGCGCAAGTGAACACGGGGTTCTTATCGATAATGGCGCAATAAAATTGATAGACGTCCGTGTACACCGACCCTCCTCTCGCGCCTTCCCTGTCTTTCTCTTCTACATCATTTATACCTTGCCTCGATATCCTCCCAAGAACTGAGAAATATCGCCACGCGCGTGTATATCCTCGTTGTTTAATGGCCCACGTATGTGCAACGCGCATACGCTGTTTAACTTCTCTCGGACGGGTGATATTTATTTTTCACAATACTTCATATCTGGGGCTGGATAGCTATGGACGCTTTCCTTTCCATTCGCAACCTGCACGTGTAACTTTCTTTGGGCGTGTTTGGTTTCTTATAAAACGGCAACTTTCCTCTTGCAACAACGATTTTAGGGCACTGGATGCTGGGGTTGGTATATATTGGAAATGGGTACTTTATTAGGATAGTGGATAACGAAGGGTGATATTTTTGTTTCTATTTTTTTTTTTTTTTTTAAATTGAGCAGTTGCAATGATAAATGATTTTTAGTGTTTTCTTTTCAACCACAACGACATTGGTGTATAAGTTAATATGATCTCAGCTTTATCTTGCCACAGTTCTAGAAACTAAAATACATTACAGCGTGTACTTACTGTATTCAGCATGGGATTTAGGGTAATCGTACCAATAAATGAACACTTAAGGCTAATGAATGAACACTTAAGGCTAATGAATGAACACTTAAGGGGGAACACCACTGTGACGGCCGGAAAAATGAGACCATTTTTAAGATTTTTTTTAGGAATAACTTACAGTTTTCATATAAAATTGTTATTATCTATCTTTAGTACAATGTCTTAAGAGACTATAAAAAAAGAAAATGAATAGAAAACCATGCATAGATTTTCATATACAGTTAATCTTCTAGACCGCTAACAAAAAAACATAGGTCGCTTATCGAAACGGTAGGTATCTTCGGAACGGTAACTCTGAAATCAATTTTTTTTTCAATATAATCCGTATGAGTGTAGTTTCCGTTGGACCTACCGATTTTTTGATCGAAAACATATTTTTTTAAATACGCTCGAAAAACTGTCCATTTTTTTGCGGATTTTCGAAACTTTTTCTTCTAAAGCGCACCATTTTTACAAAAATAATTTTTTAAAAAATCGAAACTACACTCATATGGATTATATTTTTAAAAAAATTGATTTCAGAGTTACCGTTCCGAAGATACCTACCGTTTCGATAAGCGACCTATGTTTTTTTGTTAGGGATCTAGAAGATTAACTGTATATGAAAATCTATGCATGGTTTTCTATTCATTTTCTTTTTTATAGTCTCTTAAGACATTGTACTAAAGATAGGTAACAACAATTTTATATGAAAACTAAGTTATTCCTAAAAAAAATCTTAAAAATGGGTTCATTTTTCCGGCCGTCAAAGTGGTGTTCCCCCTTAAGGCTAATAAATGAACACTATTATAAAATTATGTTTGCAGCGCGATTAATTCCACGTGCTGCAAAAATTATTTGGATACGAAGCAAGAAATTAAAAAAGTCTCTAATTAATTAGTTGCTTATTTTAATAACTTATTTTACTCATTTAAATAAAAAATGGCCATCCACTTGTACGTGTTCATTTACTGATACATCCACCCTACTTCCTTTCCCACGAAAAAAAATGATTTTTAATTTCTGTGGCATTTACATCGTTTACCACTCCAACTCTTCAATTTTGGATATTAATGGCCAAAGAACACCTGCAACTACTAATTTCATCTCCACGACCACTTAGTAACCTTCGTGTGACGTTTGAATGATAAAAGTACACGTGCAAGTACGCGCGAAAGTCCCGCAATTTAAAGACAGTGTAAAAATGAGAATACACAGTAATCTTCACGCGTGATATCTTACTATTCTACGAAGATATCTCGCCTGTCCTTACTCGCTCCAAGTCATAAACACGATATCTCACTATTTCCTGAACAATCTCGTCTATCCTAGCTGCTAGTCACGAACAGTCGGCTCTGCTCGTGAAATAGCGCAGGTGCTGATTGCGTCGAGATTAAAAACGAATATCACAATCTCCAAGAAGCTCGTACAACTTACACAACTCTGTTATCCAGTCCTTTCCTCTCTATCATTTCTTAAATATACACTACTGAAAATATATTTGTATTTCTTCTGTCACTTGAATATTTAACGTGTTATAACTTATTCCTCATTTAATATTAAAACAACACCATTAATAAATAACCTTTATTGCATCATAATAATGAAACAGGAGAGGTACACGAAAACCTGTCGCTATTAAACTTGAACCTATTGGCATTGGAAAAATATTCTTTCGTCACTGCTAATTAAGTAATCAGTGCTCGATAGCTTTACCAAAACGAAGTGGATGCCAATTACGCAGCTATCAAAATGGTCCACGCCACGTGAATTTGTGGCCGATAAATTTTTAATGCAATAAACAGTTCCAGTAGTATAATTCCCCACCCGTGGACTGCGAACAAATGAATGATGCATAATGAACACCCAACGCCAATGAAAAGATACAACCAATACAGGCCAAAGCGGTGCCGCGGAATTTAATACTTTACATGCAATTATTATTGCGAATGAGCAGCACAATGTAGCCATGCATGCTTCAAGATTCTGAATAATTCTACTTGTTTCCTGTTGTCACAGCTGCAATATTCCGCGCACGGCCGTACGTGGATGTAAAAATGAAAGAAAAAAATGTTTGCCTCTCGCGTCACGCGCGAATCGATTCGAGATAACGTTCGATCCTCAACGTTTGGCGATACGTGCTTAGTAACCGTGCATCTTCATTCGACATCAATGGTATGATTCTCCTTCGAATTCTCGCGTGTGCAATAATGTGAAATTGGAACAGTTGTGTGAAACAGTAGATTAGGAGCGGAATACCTAACAAGGGAATATCCCGAACCTGGAAATTCAAAAAATTCTGAAACTTTGTGAATTTATAGGGGATTTCCTCCTGATTACAACGCAATTTTTATTTGCTGAACAAATTCCCTATAAGGGGGTGTAATTGACCCCTGAAAATCCGGTTATTTTCCGATTTTGTGTTATAACTCGTGAACTGTATAATATTTTTTTTACCAAATGATAGATCTAATTAGAAGAAGTAACTTTTGTCTTGAAACTTTTTTCTATCTCTTACAGTTCGCGAATTATAACACAAAATCGGAAAATAACCGAATTTTCAGGGCTCAATTTCAAGGTAATCAGGAGGAAATCCCCTAAATATTAACAAAGTTTCAGAATTTTTTGAATTTCCGGGTTCGGGATCTTCCCTTGTAAGTGTTTCTTGAAATATTACGGATATCCAAAGAGTATTTGAAACCAATTAATAATTGCCACTGGTCTTCTTAATTCTTTACTTACTCATTGATTTTTGGAGATATTTAAAACCATATCTCATGAATCAAATTTGACGTATTTTCGAAGCAATTCGGAAGTGTTACCAGATGTTCGAAATATGTAAATCCGAGCATCTTAATATCCGTTGATACATAAAACACTTCCCTCGTTAAAATTCCCCTATTGACACTATTAATATAAAGCAAACTGGATATTTTCAATAATTCTCGCACAAAGTGATAGGTTTCCATATTCTCCCGTAAGTTTCATGATACGATAAATTATTTTAGTCGAGAACTATTTACTTGGAAGAACGTTTTATCTTCTGCTACAACAAACATCCTTATCCTCCACAATTCCTTTAAAGAATTGTACCCACATTGCGGTAGTTCTCCACCGTTTGAATTTTGTAACACGACCGAACGACTTGTTTACGAATTCCTCCAATTCCGTTTCAACATCTTCAACGTATCGATCGAACGGCACAATGGCGCGGTTACGTCACATCACGCGTGTGTGCGCATATAAGCGCATCGCGGTGCCTCGCTATGCACCGTCTGGAATTTCATTCGACGAGTGACTTTTGCTTTCGCAACGACTCTACGGCCAACGTAAACACGCGGTTCCATAATAGCGGGGGCGTACCATTTTTCCATGTTACCATTCAGCTGACTTTACAATCCCCGTGACGGCCTCCAGCCGGTGGATTGAAGCCCTTCTACCGCGGATATGGGGTCCGTTCTGACCCATAACACTGTCCAACACGATTTTTGGTCCGCAATATCCGCTGGATGATTCTTGTACAGTTTTTCGCCCTGAACACGAATCCGTAAGCAGAATTGCTCTATCACCCTCAGTTTTTGAGAACATCGATTTTGAAAAAAAATGCAAATTTTCAACTTTGAACATCTTTTGTGTCGAAACGGTAATAGTTGTTCGGTTGCTCGTTGCGTCAAATTATTCTATGAACCCCCCCTCCCCCCCTCCCCCCCCCCCCCGAATACACCGATATAAGTTATTATTGCATTATAATCATTTAAATATGTTTAAACAACGATCAAATCGAAAATGACACCCGAAATGCACCCATTTTTGAAGATATCTTTCAATTTATTTCCAAAACTAAGGGTCTAGGAGAAAATCTGACCATTCCACGCGATGCAGCTGACATTTTTCCGTCGGAAAGCATCAACAAAAGTGGTAAGTCACGTTTTGTTTTCAATACGGAAGCGAAATAGTTTGGCAAAACGCGCGGCGTCGACAGTGGTAGTCAACGGCGGCGCGCAATCCACTGCCGCTCAGCGTAACACAATCGCTTAACGTGCCTGACTACCACTGTTGGCACCGCGCGTTTTGCCAAACTATTTCGCTTCCGTATTGAAAACAAAACGTGACTTACCACTTTTGTTGATGCTTTCCGACGGAAAAATGTCAGCTGCATCGCGTGGAATGGTCAGATTTTATCCTAGACCCTTAGTTTTCGAAATAAATTGAAAGATATCTTCAAAAATGGGTGCATTTTGGGTATCCTTTTCCCTTTGAACGTTGTTTAAACATATTTAAATCTTCATAATGCAATAATAACTTATATCGTTGTATTCGGGAGGGTTCAAAGAATAATTTGACGCAAGGAGCAACCAAATAAGTATCATCGTTTCGACACAAAAGATGTTCAAATTTGAAAATTTGCAGGTTTTTTCAAAATCGAGTTTCTCAAAAACTGAGGGTGATGGCGACAAACGGTTTGCGGATTCGTGTTCAGGGCAATAAACTCATTTAACTTCATTTTGTTGGACTGTGTAATCAAAGGTAACACCAAGAATACAATTTGCAATAATGTGTCATGCAAAGAAAAATCTGGTGTGAGTGGTAAATTTTAGGAGCGTTTGTGTTGTAAGAATACTGAATAACCTTTGTGTCTTTATTTTAATCTTTATGATCCAAAATTCTTATTTATTTTAAGAAATTGTAGTGATAAGTAACAAATAGCGTAAGGAACACAGCTCGATGAGTGCTACGATGGGTCCACATTTACCCTCTATCCGACAAGCGAAGCTTAATGAACGGGCCACCGAGGAAAGCTCAACTTGGCGAACCTCCACATATAACAAAAGTTTTCTGTACGAGTCGGTGCGCCAGACACAAGGGGCGGTGTTCGTGTGGGTACAGAATGTAATGGTGAAGGCACGCGGGGAATTGTCGCAAGGGTTAAGTGTCAATAAATAAAGCGGCCCGTCACGGGGCAATCAGTCTAAACTTTACGCTCTATTCCGCTCGACGGCGTTTCTGCCTTTTCTAGATGCCGAAATCAATTGACGCGATACGGTGAAACAAATGTCGTTTCGACTTCTGCATTATCAGAGCTGTATTCGCAGCGAGATAATGTCGAGAAAGATTGTACTATAGGGGTGGTCCAGGGGGAGATATAGATAAAGGACAAGTGGATCGCAGAGATAACTTTGAGCGAAGAATGTCGCGTCGAAGTAGACCTGATTCTCGGCGTTCGTCGAGACGTGGATAGTGTTTGAATATAGAAATACAGAACAGTGAGTAGGACTGTAACGAATATTTGAATAATCTGAGTATTCGAATATTCGAATGCCAGAGAATTCGAATTTGAGATTCGAATATTCGAATACCAGAGATTTCGAATTTGAGATTCAAATATTCGAATACCAGAGATTTCGAATTTCAGATCAGGATATTCTAATATCAGAGAATTGGAATTTAAAATTCGAAAATTTGAATACCAGAGAATTCGAATTTGAAATTCCAATATTTGAATACCAGAGAATTCGAATTTGAAATTCGAATATTCGAATACCAGAGAATTCGAATTTCAGGTTCGAATATTTGGAGAAATTATTCGTATTCGAAATAATTCGAAATAATTCGAAATAATTCTGAGTATTCGAATATTCCGAATATGGCCGCCAAACTGTTACGATTTTGGGAACATGGTCAAGGAATATTTGGAAATACTCGATTTAAGAATAAAGCTACAAAAGGAAATTTTGTAATTATTAGACATTGTGTGTATAATGTAGTTCATCAATGTAGTATATCATAGAATATCGAGTTAATTAATCCAGTCTTAACTTAACACTCGAGATACATGCACGTGCATCCATTGAACGAGAGATGTGTACAGTGACGAAGGGAAATGAGAATTTTCTCTAACGCAACGTGACTTGTACGTATTGTGATTCCGCTGCGAACAGAGGCATTTAAATGGTCTTGCTACTTCAGATCAATAAATTGCGATTACGCTTTCAAGAGACAGGATCGTATGATCTGTTCAAGCACGGTGTCACTACCTGGTGAAGTATAGAGTTACCTGATCGATCAATCGTCCCTTAGAGTATCGTTGCTCGTATTACGTTTCGTAGCGTAAAACAGTGCCCGGGCATGCGAATTCGAGTAATTCCACTTACGCACTGCAGCTGAAACGGCGATTCTCGTGCTTTGTAAAAAGGAGAACCGCCATTCGTCCATCGAAATTGCAATTACATTGAAAAGGAGAAACAAAAATAACACATTTTACTTGGAATTGATTTTTAATATTTATGACTTTATTCTTTTAATGAGTATTCAGTTCCATTACTCAAAACTTTCATTATTTTTTATAAATATCTTGCACCTTTGCAGGTATGAATATTATTTTAAAATTCCCAGAAAGTTACTTCAAATTGCTGTCCATTAAGTATGCGCGATTTAACAAAATATAAATTCTTCCGAATTCAATAATTGTACAAGTAACAAAACTGGAGCACCTCGACCACAGTCCGATGATGAATTAAACGAAAGAGATTTCAATTAACAAGCAATTATCTAATGTTGACGTTTATACACGCCGAAACATACACGTACAAGGAGGTTGATCGCTCGACCGTATCACGTGCCATTTTTATGTTGATTCCAAGTGGGCGCCCGCAGAATCGCGTTTACAATTGCCAAGGATCTCGAATTTCCTGTTGGCCCCTATAAACCAGCTCTGGATTAACGAGAAATTAATTTCCATCCGTGTACCTACCACGAAGGACCAATCCAACGCGTTTCCAAACCCTCTCTTCCGCGTCAACCCCTATCTTAATCAATTACTACCATCACGAATTCACCTTCCTATTTTAATTAACAACATTGATGAGCAAACAGCAATGAAACTCGATCAATCGAAGTAATTTGATATCCCTTTTCTCCTTACGGCGATGTTTCTGTAATAGAACAAGATTCTCAAGAAAAATCAAGAAAACTCCCTGACCCTGATCAATTTTAATATAGCACATACATATTTGTTTACAAGACCAAGTTGCATGTTAATTTGGAATAATACGAATCTACTTCCCTGAAAGAAGTATAAACTTCACCACCAATAAACAAGACACGTTCGAATTATCCTACCAGAACAGATTCAGAGTAATTTCCACCTGTCCGCGGAAACACCCAAAGCTCGCAAATTAAAGCACGTTCCACGGCCAGACTACACATATAACCACGACACTGTATCGCGCGTGACTCGTTGATACATTAAACATTAAACGGGCAACGAACCACCGAAGTGATGCAAATGTGCGGCCCACGAATCTCCATCAAGTTCAGAGAAGGCGTCTTTAAACCGAAGAAACTTTCCCCCGGAGATGAAAAGATTCGCGTAAAAGAGAATTCTATTAAAAGTTTCCTCCTCGTCCCCTGGACCGTGACATTAGCGAAAATAAAGAGTTCCCTGGGCGTTCCATTCTCTGAAAATTGTCAGGGAAGCAGCAAGGAGTTATGGAGAAACAGTGCAAAAAGATATTGAAGATGGCCCACGAGTTTCGGGTATCATTGCTTTCGCGATACGATTTATTTGCGAAAATTCAATTGATTAAAACAAACCAATATTTTAAGATTTATATCTACAAATTCTTTATAAATAAAAACTTTACATTTATCGGTTTCGTAATTTTTTTAAAAGATGGACATACACCGCATTCAAAATAAACGGTCCGTATTGTAAAATAAAACTACTCGTATAATAAATGTATATTTATAATAAAGCAATCCAGTTTTAATTAAACTTTCATTAATTAAACCTTGAGTTTGTTATTGTTTTTTATTTCATGTATCGATACTAAGTGTAATAATCGATATTTTTAAACGATTTTATTCAGCTTCGATCCTCTGTTTATTTGTTTGTTTGTTTGTATGTTTGTTTGTATGGTTCAAATCTGGCAACTCAAATTTAACTCACATCCAACTATCCAATTGTCTTGAAACTTTGCAGGCGTGCGTAGTTTAGATGACAATACAATATTTAAAAAAAAAAAATAACCCCGAGCGGGTGAAAAAATTATCCAGTCATCAATAAATATAACCACAAATCCAAACGGCTTGAAATCAGCCACTCGCGTTCTTTACGAAAACGACAAAATACGAAATGTAAATCCATAAACACTAAAAACTAGAAAATAAAAAAATATATAACAAAAAAAATTATGTTAAACGATTTTATTAAAAATGCACTAAAAACTAAAAAATAATTATTTTCTTGTACTGCAATTTTGATGGTGTTTTTTCACTTTAAATAAAATCGTGGAGCAGGATTTTTCATAACAAAATATGAATCAATTTAATACAGCATCAAGCGTCGAAATGAATTAGTTGTGAGATACCCCGTTCCACGATTTTATTTAAAGTGAAAAAACACCATCGAAATTGCAGTACAAGAAAATAATTATATTTTAGTTTTTAATGCATTTTTAATAAAATCGTTTAACATAATTTTTTTTTTTTTAATATTAGGAGTATAGCCCATCCTTATCGTACTGCAAAAGGTGGTTGCGCGCGGATGCAGTACGGAGGTTAATGATGAAAGTTCGACTACTCCTTGGTAACCAAACACCGAAGAAACAGCGATGAGTTCGTTATGCAGAAAAAGTGGTAGAAAGTGTTAAGGGAAGCTCAGGAGATTTAGCCGTTTCGTGGAAAAAGAAGATTCATTTCCTGCTCGTTCACTTTCACGATACCTTCTCTATTACGTTATTGTATCACGTTGCGCGTATGCAATTGCAACACTGGGCCTGGTGGCTCAACTTCCACTGCCACTCGCTAGCAATTAACCGCCAGAGAAGCGGTGAACAATTTTGTAAGGACAGTGGTACACTTATGTAGAAAGTAGAAAGTGTCGAGGCAGGCCCACGAAATTCGACCACTTGGCAGGGAAGAAGATCGATTCCGTGCTCGTTCACTTTCACGATGCCTTCTCTATTGTCCTGTGGCGGTGGCACAAGGTTGTTGCGCACAGTTGCAACACGGGGCCTGGTGGCTGCAGCCCGGCTACTACTTGTTGCTAACTAAACCGTCGGGACGAGAGTTCGCCGCGAGAGCGAGAACAATCGGCGCGCTATAAAGATTTCTCGGGCGAGCAATGGCGCAACAAGCTCCTCCGTCCGAGGTGTACGCACGATAGCGACCACGTTACCTTTGTTCCCCTTATCGCCGTGACACGGTAACGCATGCTAGTAATAAATAAAAACGACTTAACCGTGCGCGCGTGCGGACCCCTTTTCCTTCTCGTTTCGTCGTTATGCTTCTCTTCTACCTGACGAATTAATTAGGGACCTCAGAGAACGTGACACATGAGTGGGATTTTGTTCTTTAATTATAAAATTTGCGTTTGTTACTTTTGTTAGAGAGGAGTCTGTACGATTGTTTTGTCGTTGGAGCTTTCGATTTTGAGACTTGATTAAAAATATAAGGTATAATACGTGGCAAAGGTGTGTGTGAAATTAATTTCTGTTGAGTGGCAAGTTTATGTTTCACGTTGATGAGGATTGTAGAAGTTGGGGGATTACTGTGGACAGTGTATCTACGTTTATTTTATATGTATTGTAGAAGTAGAATGTATAAAGATTATTCAAATGGAACATTAAATAAATAAATAAATAAATTATGGATTTAATATTTTGACTGATTTAGGCTAATGAGGATTTAGCCTGATCTCATAGTTCTCTAATTATTTGGAATAACCTACTGACACCATCGTTCTGCGGGTTAATCGGCGTAAAACATCGGTGAAAGTACCTACTCTAATTATAATTCAGCGATACTACATCTATTACTTATATATTTAACACATGTACAAAAACTTGGAGGTTCTAAAGTAAGATAATGTTATTCGAGCACCCCTTCATCCACTTAAAACAGTATATTCAGAAATCAAAAAGTCCCTATCTTGTACAATCAAAGTTAAATCAGGTACTATTTTATTTAATACAACCTTTATGGTTTTGTATAGGTACCAACATCAAGAATAGAATCAGATTTCTATTTTCCAACAACCGTTACTGTTTCTACTTCTTTTCGAGGGTGTACGAATACTTGCAGGGTTCGCGGTGTTTTCCAGAAAATGTGAAACATGATTGGAAATTAAAAAGGAGAGAGAAACCGAGGGTGCGTTTGAAAGACGTCTACGGTGGTGGCATGTAGGGGTTGCTCGCCTCGAGACCGATCGATTCCAGGCTTCTCCAGCCACCCCGACCAGGGGGGTCCTTTCTACCCTGGTCAATGTCACGTTAGATTAGAAATCCACCCGCGCTTTTGCTCCAATACCGCAGAGACCGTGGTTATATACGTTACTTTGCAACGCATCTTTCAAAATGTACCTTCTCGCTGCCGCGTGAAGCATCATTACTAGGTTAGAGTGTGTCAATTTTTTCAAAGTTTCAATTTTAAAAACGACTAGTGGAAAAACGGTACAATTTCAGGTTTAAAATTAACCACTACCTTTAAATTTGATGTGATGAATTATTTACCTAGTTGGAATTTCATTTGAAATTATAGAAAAATAGGAAAATTATTAAAAAATGTTTTAATGATTGAGCTTATGAACCGCGACAGAAGCAAACCAGATATGTATCGCTTCTTTAGAGGACTTTTTACATTAAATAGCATTAAATTTACTACATAGATGACATATGGCTAGATCTGTTGCTAAAGTTACATATATTTTCATTTTGTAATCAATACACATTTCCATAGATTTTCATGTGAGTGTAATAATAAATACTAGTCTCCACATATTTTTATTTTCATTTTCATGCTTTTATGTAAGCAATACTCAATTTAAGTTGTATATGAATATGTAGTTTGTAGTTAAATCTTACTTAATTTTCACTTTTTTCAACTATAATTTGAAGTAGCTAAACCTCACTCAAATCAATTTCTGAAGATAGTTTCAGATTCAGGATTGAAAACAGCATTACTTTGTCACTAATCATTTTAAAATTTCCAAAAATTTTAAATTTTTCCATAAAATTGACACACCCTATTACTAGGTGTTACGTCCACAGTTATTACTTAGTTTATTAGTTACTTAACTTTTGCCACTATGTCTCCAACATTGCTATAGAACCTCTACCACTTGAACCTCAAAATATCAAATATTGCAATACTGTACTTTGCATTTGCATCAGTTTCAGTTTCCACGGAAAAGTCCAAGCGAGTACAAAAGAATACTTACACTTATTGTAAGACAGTGTTCTGCAGTAATTTGATGGATATATTTAAAATATGTTTATCGAATTTCATCTTGACTCATAAAGGACAAACCTGGAGTGGTATAAGAAAGAAGCTCGTTGCAAGAGGAGCAAAAAGAAGAGCACAGCGCTACTCGAAAAGGAAAGATTCTTCTGGAGTGAGTCGAACATGCAAATATTTGAACAGTATGAAATAATCAGTATATCAATGCAGCATTCCCGTGCATACAAAACCGTGTTTGTGTTTCGAGAAAAACTCTGACAACGCTCTTTCCACGAATTCACGTGCAGTACCTACACTCGGTCGAGGTTAAACGGAGAACTTTTTCACTATGCAATTCTATCAATAATCTTGATATATTGCTGGACACTATTTTTTGCCGATCGGTCACGCAAAATGTTAAACGAAATTATATTCGTTACATATATATAAATTAATATCGTTTCAAATTTAAGAATTAGTAAACACGTGATTATTTCAAGCGACAAACTTTATTGTCAAAAAAATGTATCGCAATAAATTAGCCCTCGTTATAAGTTTTCTAAAGTTGTAGGTATATAAATTTCGTGTATTCAAATTGTTTTCTCTCTCTTATTTACTTCTTACATGATTCCTAAGAAGATTGCTATGCCTTTTCTTGGGCATTTATGTTTCGATTAGTGTGCGTAAGCACACATACGATTATGTATAGACACAATCATATATTCGGCAAAAACTAGTGTCGAGCAGTATACTACCTTCATCTAAAACATATAGGGTAAATCCGGGAGACGCGGTCGCGCCGGAGAGTTGGTCGAGTCGCTATATGTATTTCAGGCTCTATACGTAAAAATGCGTTAAAGTGCAGACCAATTACTTCTCTAGAAGCCAAACAGTTGAATGAGTAGCGTCATTTCGCTTCCTTCTGTGTTTTTCTGGATTTATAGGCTTTAAAAGGTAAATCGAGGTTACATTCAACCTCTTTTGCCAAACAGCTGTGTACAGAATCGTATTTAAAATATACTTCTAAGTTTATTTTCGTTTAATGTTTGGGATAATAAGATAGTAGAGGCATTGTGGGACAATGCAGCCCTATTAACTCTTTCTCTCAAATCTAACGAGAAGACCATCTCTCGCTGCAGAAAGGAGAGATGGTCGAGTTATGATTTTTTTACTATTTTTTAATTTTATTATTTATTATTTAATCAGCAGAAAATTCTGAACATATAGGTTTGCTCTGATAAAATAAGTAATTTCTATATTAGTTTTAATAGCCATTTTATATTAGGTTGACCGCGTCTCGCGGATTTACCCCATTTAATTCAGCCCGGGTGATAAGTGACGTCGGTCGGCCGTTCGAGGGTTAAATACTATGTACAACAAAAACGTAACACGTTTAATGGGTGGCGAGTAAGTAGACAGAGCACCCAACGTCTCGCCATCGACTTTTGAAACACCCTATGCAACGCGAATACCCCGCGTGCATTCCTAAACGTATGCTTGCACCCCACCACCGGCGTGTCCGTAAAACGGGAGAAGGGCAGTGCGTTTGCCTCTTCCTTTTCGCGTTCACCTTTCTCCAGTACTACGCCGGCACGATAACCACGGGCGCGAGTAACGGTAAATTAAAACGCATTAAGACGGAAGATTAAGACACAGGACGGTGGCTGAAGGTTCAGAAAAGAGGGAGAGCCTCCATGATGAAAATCACCATGGCCACCCACCCCCAACTGCGCCACTGTCGCTGGGCGAAATCTCATTAGGCGCGCAGATTCCCGTCTTTCGGAAGTTAGACCGGTCAGTGCGAGCATACTCCGAATCACGGCGCTATCTCGTCCTGCGACGGTCCCCTTAACGAGAACGTAATGCGATTCTTTCGATGAAACGGGGGGATAGCGATAACCGTTTAGAGCGAACGGCAACGATTCCGAGCTGGCCGAGGCGCTCGCTTGCTAATGGATGATAAACGCGATCAAGTGATCGGAGCAGTGCCATGCGTAATTGCAGTGACGCGGGAAGTGTATCGAAGAGGCGTTGAAGAATTTTGGAGTGTGCAAGGTGGTCAACGAGGGAGCGAGGATTTTGGTAATTACTTGGGGAGGTAATTACTTCGGGAAATAATTTCATATGTAGTTATGCACTGTGATTATTAGAGGTAAGAGTCTTATTGCTATTAGGGCTGGGACTACTCAAATAATTTAATATTCGAATATTTTACAAGTATTCGAATGCTACGAATAAACTTTGAATATTTGAGTATTCGAATGTTATTATTCGAATACTAATGTATTCGAATGTTATTATTCGAATACTGATGTATTCGAATACTAATGTATTCGAATAGTATGGTGTAAAGTGGGTCAAAATTAGTTTACAAGATTTCGCCCTGACAAATGAACCTACAGAACTAGATTTATAATTCACACCATACTATTGGAATACATCAGTATTCGAATATTTAAATATCCGAATAGTATTCGAATACTTAAATATTCGAATAGTATTCGAATACTTGGATATTCGAATTATATTCGCCAAATAATTGAGCAACTGAAGTATTCGCATACCGAAAAATTCGACAAATAGTCCCAGCCCTAATTGTTATCAGTGTAAATGGCAGTAATGAGTGGTGGTTAAGTGAACTTTGAAGAGATAAATTCATAATTGTTTTAAAATCGGTGTGACGGTAGCTAAATACATGAAATGAAATTATTCTAATGTTTATTGACTGGTTGAATAATTGTTACTGTTTTAATAATTTTTCGATCAGGTTTGTAGAAAATCAGCTGAGTTTGGATATAAGGCACCGGATGATTTCAATCCCTTACTGTAAACGTATTAAAGCATCTCAAACCCTTCCCAACTGATACAACCAGCATAATCCGGCCATCGTTCAAGCGCAATTTACGGACGATACTCCAAAAGACCAAAACGTGAGCATCAACGAATTCCGTGGATTCAGCTTCTCGTGTTTCCCCGTGACACCACCGTTTTATAATATCCCCTCAAAGCAAAGAAGAATAAAAAATATTAGTAAAGAACCGCCAGTGCGTGATGATTCTTGATTTTTTTGGATTACATCATAAAAATCCCTTGCTTAATACGTAATCCCATAAAATTACTCAGGCGAGCGAGACGAATGAATGAAATATTACCTAAGGCGTACCTACCCGAAAGTGGGTCAAGAAAATCGATATTCGCTCACTGCCACACGCATCGAATCTGTGGATCAACCTAAAGAAATTCCGAAATTGTGGTACAACAGGAAAAGAGTTGATTCTTCGTGCAAAAGTAAGTCGACGAAACAGAATGAAATTTGTATCGAACAAGGCTCTGGTTTCGAGAAAATTACATTTGAATATTTGAGAATTAAATTTGAAATATTTGAATACTTGAAAATTAAATTTCAAATATTTGAATACTTGAAAATTAATTTTCTAATATTTAAGTACTTGAAAATTAAATTTCAAGTATCTGAATACTGGAGAATTAAATTTCAAAATTTGAATACTTGAAAATGAAATTTAAAATACTTGAATACCTGAAAATTAAATTTCAAATATTTGAATACTTAAGAATTAAATTTCAAATATTTGAATACCCGAATATTAAATTTCAAATATTTGAATACTTGAAAATTAAATTTCAAATATTTGAATACTTGAAAATTAAATTTCAAATATTTGAATACTTGTAAAGTAAATTTCAAATATTTGAGTACTTGAAAATTAAATTTCAATTATTGGAACACTTGAAAATTAAATTTCAAATATTTGAATACTTGAAAATTAAATTTCAAATATTTGAATGCTTGAAGATTAAATTTCAAATATTTGAATACTTGAAAATTAAATTTCAAACACTTGAATATTTAGAAGTTAAATTTCAAATATTTGAACATTTGAAAATTAAATTTCAAATATTTAAAGATTTGAAAATTAAATTTCAAATATTTAAAGATTTGAAAATTAAATTTCAAATATTTGTATATGCGAGTATTAACTAAAAATCAGCAGAATTTATCAGCTGCATGCGTTTTCGTAACAGGTTTGTGGAAATATCATGGATTCCATTATATTCTCGTCGATTCGCGATCAAACAGGGACATTCCACTTGGACGAACGCGATGGAATGAGGAGTTCAAATCGTGGAGCAGCGCCACGCGCTTTTCGTCGCCAAAGACCGCAAAGCTGCAACGATAGCGCAGAAGCCACGGCATTCGTGACGAGAGGTCGAATTAGCACATAACATGTTCGTTAACGCAAAGCACGCGCCCGAAGAATACTAAATCCGCGTCGTTAAAGTTCCTCGCCCCGTTCCGCCACGGAAATCGAGTAGCATTGATTTTCCTTACATACCATTCCCTTTCCTCGATTTTACCGCAGAAATTTCTTTTACTTCATCTGCTACTTTTATATACACGCGAGTTCGCGGCTTCGGTTTTTTGTCACGTGCATAAATCTTCCAAGCAATAGTGAGGTTTGTAGGCGGAAGTCACTATTGCTCGGTATGTAAATACTCTATATGTAAATTGAGGAATTCAAAATGTGATCGAAGATTTTTAAGATAGGACAGTACTTAATGAAAACAGTCAATAATAGCCAACCTTCCCTTTGAAAGAAAAGGAGGGAAATACAAGTCGCAATGGTTACCAAACAGTAATTGCATTTGTTTAGAAAGAGAACGCGAGAAGACTTTACCTCGTACTTTCTTATATCGAATCTAATAGTGCCAAAGAGCACTTTTTTCAAATCTTCCAGTGTCATATTACTTAAATCAGCTTCCTCTCGTCCCTTTTTTTAGAAGTTCTATTCAAAGCTAATATAACTGATACAACACTCCAAGATTTGAAAAAATCCTTATTTGGAAATTTGGAACAATTTGATTCGATATAAGAAAGTACGAAGTGTCTCCCCGCGTATTCTTATGTCACCTATTAGGTACCTATTCATCAACCACGTTACATGGCACCTCTTCAGAGTCAGTCCACACATTTCCTACCCAGTCCCAACCACTACGCGAAGATCACACTGTATGCAGATTATCAAGATTAAGAAATTTCCTACCGACCACTTCAACGCATATGTTTCACCTCCGAAGGCATTGAGCAATCACCCCTGCGTTTCCGTAAATGGCAATGAATGTGTACACCGATGTATCTTGCCCGCGCTCTCGCTAGAATCACGAGCAGCAATTAATATCGAGGCTAAAAATGGAACAGCAATACAGAACTGTCAATTAAGCTACTTAGAGCTGAAATGAATGCAAACTTTCTTAAGACACGTTTCCACCGTAAATTACCCACGGATAAAAATGACGCAACGTGGAAAGGAATTATTAAACTCCTTGTTCCTATTTCTTTCCCATGTTTACCTTCAACGTCATCAAAAAAAAAAAAAAGAAACGAAGAAGAAGATGAAGAAGAAAATTACACACGTTTAGAATTTCACTTGCTTGCTTATACGACGCAGTTATGCGAAGATAGCATCGTGGTAACGCGAAGCATCTTTCGCGTTTAGAGTATTCCTCCCCCCCCCCCCCCCTCCAAATGCCCCGTGGATCGAATCGACCCGGTGGGATCAATTTATTTTGAAAATAAAGTCCGTTTATGGACATACGGCCGGCATCGCGTTTGACGTCGGCTTTCGAAACAATCGATAAGGCTCCACCTCAGGAATTCTCTGCTGGTGTACGTCACGCACCTTCCACGAACGACGAACATGAAGAAGCCCAGAGCCGAGTGTCCTGAAAGAGAGGCGAAATCCGCGCGCGAACTCGAGCCGCGTCAGAGGTGGGCGTTCTTCGAATCATCTCGATGGTATCGAGGAAATCGAATGACCAAACGAAGCAGGAAAGTTTCGTAGGATTTTCGCGAGCGAGAGGATTCACTATTAGTCATCGATGCAGAGTGGTGACGTCATTATCGTCTGGCATATTATATTTCTTGTGAATGAATGACGTCAGAGGGAGACGTTTAATTTGCATATCGATTTCAGTTTTAACTTTAAGTATTGGAGATTTAAAATTCGCCGCGGGGTTCTACCAGGTGCCATTTAAATTTAAGGCAGGACGCGTGTTCTAAATGAAAAATTTATTATATTTAGATATTATTGATATGTTGAGTTTACAAATTTTCTGTTTTATCTGCATTCAGAGATCCTGCCATAAATCAACAAACGAATAAGGGAAAGATAAGAATATGGAATATTGTAATTACCGATACATTCATTTTCTTGACAGAATGAATGAATAATGTTCTACTATCTCTCATTAACAAAATCCTTTTCATTCAGTCCACGAGAGTATCTATTCTATAGCGTGCAATAATACCGCGACTTTCGACTCGATCCGTCATCATAATTCCGAACGTCGCTCCACTTAACCTTCACCCGGAATCGTGACTAAGAAACGGTAGAATTCGAGGTATACTCCTGATTAAATATAATACGATCCACCGCGAGTCAGGAAACTCTAAACCACTCTGGCACACTCCCCCAGTTCAGAAACGGCGGGATAAGCGAATTTTAAAAACGATCCATCGGCTGGAATTCGATTAATCCGCCTGCGCCCCGCAATTATCAACGAGAAACTAACCTGTCGCCGTCCAACGCTCGGCGCCGTCCTCCGATCGTTTCGTCAAGGTTAGGAGGAGCGCGTAATATTGACACGACGCGACACAACGAACTTTCCGTTCCTCATAAAACCGTGTCCCCGAAAGCGGGCGGCAACTACGAGCCGCAAATATTTGTCTTTTCCACGCCATCTTGACAGGAGTGGCACGTTGCCCCTACCGACACCGCGACGTAGTGCCCGAAACCTAACGAGCACCGGCCGATTATCGATAATTTTAAACCCCGTTTACGATCCCCCTCAAGTAAACCGTACCTTTATATCAATTTCAAAGGCCGTTCGCAGTCCCAACGTCGCCCAACGTGACACAATACAAGAACGTTACCCAACGTGGATCACAACCGTCACCGATTGGCACACGCTTCGCGGTAACCGCTCTGAACTTGTCACGTTGGCGAATCGATAAAATCGAACACGCGGGGGGGTCGTGTGTAGGCGCCCGCTTCCACGGTGTAGTGGCGCACGTCCACGCGAGGAGAAGCGCCCGACAAAAGTGGCGAGTCACGGCAAAGAGGCGTTCCACGAATTTCTCCTCGTGGAATTGTAGATGGGACGAGTTTACGCGTTACGGCAGGGCCAAAAGGAGGGGAACGGGGGGGGGGGGGGAGGGAGAATCGGAGGAGACGCGGCCTCGCGAGAAATTCGTGGAACGGGCATAAACAATGCCAGGGGCGCGCGACGTTGGACGGCTGTCACGTAGTGGACAGAGGAGCCGACTTTCAGGTTGAAGGTCACACGGCTACCAGCGAAGCAACGTTTCGCACGCCAACTTCTTGCCTACCTGGCTCAGAGTCGTGGGGATGATGTCAGGTGTCTGGGGCAGCATTCTGCTTGGGATCCGTGGCGGGTCGCACCTCGAGTCAAAACGATCCTGCTGCACACACGATCGGTAGCATAATATCCTGGCGAGAGAACGGAGGTGAACACCTTGACAGGATACACACAAGGATCGATCACGAGAGACCCGGCACTAGACCCGCCAGCCGTGTGTATAATCACTAACGAAACCGACTCGACGCACTGTTCGTTTATCGGGCGAGTGTCTACTTCACTTCTCTGGCATGTATGCGGGATCGTGTCGGGGGACCGGCGTTTACAAAAATACGATTGATTTTTTGTCCGCGTACGGGAACGAACCGATGGATAGGACACGTACTCACGCTACGGAGTCGAGCGCTAGACTGACGGGACCGGGCGGTGTAAGCTGAGCCCGAGCGTGTCCGAGCGCCGACGGAAACGGCCGAGTCATCGGCTATCATCCCCCCGATGAAGCGCGCACACCATGGGTATTTCTGAAATTTAATGCCTATCGACTACCTACTCAAGGAATTGTCATGGGGATTATCGCTCTGATTCGCAGCGGTTGCTAATATTAATGTGCATTCTTCCTTGCGTTTTCATTGTAGATCAAGTAGCCCCTGTTTCAGGGGGATTCGCTTGCCCTTCGGGGCCAATTAGAGGATCCTCCGAGTCTATAAAGACTTTGAGGGCATGCCCACTTGATGGAATAATTATTAATGAATTAAGGAGCATTGAAGCAGCGAGTGCGGAAGATTCAATCTTGATGTAGAAATTAAAATGATGTGTTTTGTTTTATCAATGAACTGATGCTTTTGTAGTTCGAGCTTTTAGTACACTGTATATACAGACACTAGAAGTTTTTTATTAGCTGATTGCCTTTTACTGGGAGCTCGTACACTCGACCGAGCTTAATTAAATTCCGCGTAGTTTGCAGTATCGAGTTAAAATATCAATCGAAAGGTGAGCATGGAATATCAATACAGATTAAATAAAAAAAAAACGCATCACTGATAAATCCAGCTGAAGGGTAATCATTCTTTTTATTCGAACCTTATCTCCATCGCGTTTAATGAAATACATCGACGTGTTAGTATTATCGTAGCTCTTCTCACGGCCCCATCTCTGACGTGTACGATCACGTACGATATTAAATTACAAATCATAACAAACACCGTAGCTTTGTAATATAGATTCCGCTTTCGTTCGAGCACAGTAGTCACGGCATGTGGACAGTTCGTTCCACGAAGTACAACTTCATTTCTCAGAGGGAGGGAGGGGGGGGGGGGGGGTTGCGGGTGACCAGTGGCATCGGGAGCTCGTTTGTATTCACCCTGTAATGGCTGTCTCGCAAGACGCATAATAGTCGTATCTAAAGAGTCGCCTCGCGAACGACAAATTCCTTTCTCCGTCCGCCACGACCGTACTTGGAATTTAAACGGCGCCTCCGCGAGGCGTACCTTTGAAATTCGCGGAAACCCCGTTGGAAAGATCAAACGCACTCGCCTGACATTATGAGGGGCCGGACGTGAAAGCGGCGGGATCGGTTAAAAGTGGAAGGACGAGCGTGAAACAGGACCTGCAGTCCGCGAAACAAAAGGGCTCGGTTAAAAATATCGGTTACGTCGACTCGGCCTTCCGTGAAACGTAAAGCAATCAGCTTTTTTCCCTCTGTCGCCGCGTTTCGAGAAACGTGAACGTTGGGTCGTATATGTAGGTCATGTACACTGACATCAACACTGAATTCGCAGCGAAGACGTCGTCGGAATTTCTGTACAATATTCTAAAAATTTCACAAGCATTAAAGTTTCGCTGTGCAGAATATTTGCAGATCCCCAGATACAAGTTTTCTATTTTTATCGTAATACTCAGTAATTTTTCGAGCGGTTAAATATATTTTTGTTCCGGTAAGTTTCTGCACTGGCAAGCCAAAAATCTATCAAACTTTTTATCCTGGCACACCTGTTTAATGCTGACGATAAGAACGATTACATCACGGGGCGTGAGTCACTCGAGCGATTCTCATCGGTGCCGGTGAATATATCGTGGACCGTTGCCACTAAATGAGTCTTTCACGATGGTTAATATACCGGGAACGAACGACCGCGGCTTTTACCGAAAATGGCCCGCACGAATATCGTATCAGGATATTAAATTATGACAACTCATTCGACATTAACTTAACTGACTTTCCACTACGTCATTAACGGCCACATTATCGTTGCGAAGCAGGCACTGTAGCAATCTGCTACACACGTGTAATACCACCGTATAATTACAAGAAATATGCTGCTACAACCATAACAGTTTTACGACAAAGTGCAACTTTAGTGCACTGAATGAATGACGCAACGATGACTAAAAATTCAATGAAAACGTTAGGTACTATTTTCTATAACGAGGTACGTTTTTCTTCCTTGATCCCAGGTTTTAAAATCGGACCTCCAAACTTCAAGAATTATTCCATGTCTACCACAGTTATCATTTATTACCACAAAATATACTTACATATATACAAACTCATTTATCTCTTAAGGGTCTGCTCCGATCTAGAGCCCATAAAAATAGGTGATCTTTAGGAATTAATTAAAGGAAAACTACTACATATAATTTAATATGACTTTTTGCGTTGTATTAAGGATGTCTTAAACTATAGAAATATATGTTTTGTTTTATAATTAATCGTTGCAGACGGCACTGGGGAGTCGTTAAAGTCGAGGCGTCAAAAAATTCATCCAAAACGGTGGAACCTGTAGCACCTAAACCAATAGTCTGAAATAAAAAACATTGCCAGATTATTAAAGGGCAAGAAACTCGCTTGTGGTCTTAACAGTATAAATTAGAAAAAATTTAATTTTTTGAGAAAATAACGACACTTGAAGTTTGAAATCACTTTTTCCCTATATTTTTCGTCCCTTCAACGCCTTTAAAAATTACAAATTTTCAATTTTTTAAAAATTTTACTGGTTTCTCCACCAGCCAGAAATATATTCTTCAAAATAAATAAAAAATCAGTCGAATCGGATAATAACTTTTCGAGATGTAGATTTCACCGGTTTGTAGAACACTGTTGAGAAAAACGCGTTTAAAGTTTTAGGTGAGTGTCAAGTAGCCAGGCATTTTCCGCTACTCAAATGCTTATGACTTCGGGAATTTTACACATTTCAAAAAATTCTCTTAAACACATATTCTTAAAAGGTTGAACATTCGAAAAATGAAATAAAATAAAATTGATTTTTAGACCGGAACTCCTCCTTAAGGGGGGAGGCCAATTTGAAAATTTTCGAAAAATTGATTTTTCGATTTTTATATTATCGGAAGTACATCTTGAAAATATTCCCTGAAACTGTCAAGTTAATCCGATCAAAATGGACAATGTTATACGCATGTAAGTACATAGGTGTTCCTCGGTGTAGCGCTCAGACCCAAAACTTTAAACGTGTTTTCCTCAAAATCATGTTTCCAAAGTCGGTGACACACATAAGTAAAAAGTTAATGAACCGATTTACCCGAGTCTTTGCAGGCTTATTTTAGGGTTAAAAATCTCAGCACTATCGGGAGCTTTTCCTGTTTTTGCTTGGATTTTTTTTTTTACACTCGAAAAACGGGTTACTTTTTGCCAAATATCGATGCTTCAATTTTGCACAGCCGCCATTTTGTCTAAAAAAAATTCCAAAATCGGGCCCGATAGCGCCTAGATAATTTCATATATAATCTAAAAAAAATCAAATTTTCAATTTTGGATGATCCTCCACCGAGCTACGGTTGTCTCCGCAAAGCGCCTAAAAAAAGGACGTCTCGGGCATCGCCTATAACTCACAAACCTTTCAATACTTTTTACCACAAAAAATACTGAAATATCCATAAGATGTACTCTTCTCAATAGACTAATGTTTAATAAAAAAATTCATCTGTTTTTCTGTGAAAAATTCCCAAAGAAACTAGTTGTTTTGACCGCTTTAGGGAGGCCTCCCCCCTTAATAATTCCCCACAGAGGAATTATAAAGGCACTAGTATTTTTCGCACCAAAAAAACCGCAAGAAAACCCAACCAGGCGCCTCGTAGAAACCACTTTACGTAAACGGCACCTAGCCAAAAGCTAAATTAATTACGGAATCCGTTCGAATTCGCGTCTCCTTCCGTAACTTTCTACGACCTACATTTTATCCCCCGATAGAGAACGCGAGAGGGGTGGTTCTATCCGCATCGCTGACTTCCGGAATAATTCCCCGTCGAATTCCGCCCGCTGGGTGATAGAATGGGGGTTATCGCCTCCTAATTCCAATATCTCATTTACGTTTACGTTCTTGGCTTGCGCGTAACAGCGGAGAGGGGGGTGTACAGTAAGTGGCCGGTGTATCCACGGAAGAGCTGGCGCCGCGAAACCTCTAGAAGGCTATCCATAAAACATGCCCGCTCGAACGAGCCGAACGAGTAGGGACGAGAGAAGACGGCGGCGCGGGAGGAAAAGGGGTGAGCAGAGAGACCAAACATCTTCCCGCCACTTGTCTTCCGTAGCCACCGAGGAACGCTTAGGCGAAGGGAGCTCGTTTGCACGGAGGGTGTAACCGAGGACCCGGCGAAACACCGGGGGAAGGAAAATGTTGAAAAATGACGACCAACGAGGGGCTTTTCCGCTCAGCTGGCTGGCGACAGTGACGGCACGGCACTGTGCTAGACTGTTTCTTAATGTAGCTCGGTGCATGTAGATTTTCGCTTCGAGCTTCAAGCGATACAGTTCGGCTCTGTGAAGATACAGGGAGTAAAGGCAAGTAGGGGAGACCGGGGCAAAGTGAGACGAAAAAAGTTTGAGGTCGAATAAAATTTTTTTCTTTCAATAAAAATGTGTGGAAATAGATTTATAATATAATTTCAATATTACTATTGATAAATGACGAATAGCAATGCTTCGAATAAACTTAAAGTATATTAAAATTCAAGTTGAAAAGAAAATGCCAAAACTGACCACTTTGTCACATATTATTATTATTATTATTATTATTATTAAAAGTCTTTATTACTCCAATAAAAGGCGAGGCGCAGCTAGTTAGCTGTTACTATGCCTAACCTTACTTATAAACAACAAAGAAATACAAAGAAATACAGCAAAGTATACACAAACACAAACATATCAAGATAATAAAAGTTACGAAAAGAAGAGAAAAAAGAAAAAGATTTAAAAGATTATTGTCATCTAGAATTAGACTTACGCATGGTATGTGCGTATACATATATGGGGTAAAGTGAGCTACTATCCGGGTTAAAGTGAGGTGCAACAATTTAAGAACTTTAATTAAGGATATAGGTAAATATTAACCCCTTGCGCTGGAATGGCGTGTGTAGCATGGCAGCTTCTGGCTTTTTTGTACCCTGGTTGTCAAAAACTGTGTCAGATTTTTCATTTTTTTTTTGAGGTTAGATGACAGGTTAGGATATTGCGCACATCACTTGCGCATTGGTTCTTAGCAGCCATTTGCAGCTCAGTTTACCCCGGTCACTTTACCCCGAATATATACTCAGTAGAAAATTAATTATTTAATAATGTTAGGATTAATGTTTTCTCAAACGCGTGTACATGTATGTTTACAAGCTTGTTATAAACACGCAGAAAAAATTTGGAGTTAAAATAACACATTTAAGACCCATTTATCCAAAAAGCTAAATTGAAAAGAAAACCAATTGGAAGTCTCTAAAACATCATTTGTAATTTTTTAAATAAATTTCCATTTTTCGATATCTGAATGTGCATAATTATCATTGTGGTATTTCACATATTTATTACGTCACCAAAATTTATAAATATATTCTATTGTTAAAGAATAAATTAAGAAAGCTCATTTTACCCCGGTCTCCCCTACAGTGGGTGCTGGAAATATTTATTTGATTTATTCAGTACGCACAATTTTCGCAGCAACATAATAAGAGGGGTATAAATGGTAAAGGGTTTATTCGAGCGAGGAAATAAATATTTCCGATGCTGTATGTAGTGCAAAAGGGGTTTGGGTAATGAAGTTTATGGACCACGTGCCAAGAAAGTGTTTAGCAGAGGCACGAATGGCGTAAGTAGTACTAAACCGCTTTGTACACGAGGTGCAAAGCGGAGAAAATGAAGAAGAAAGATAAATGATAGCGTTACATTAGGATAACGAGTTTCTTCGTACGGGAGTCAAAAGTACGAGGCGAGCTGACGTCGCGTAATTAGCGCCATTCTATTACGCCATAATTATTACAAGAGAAGCATCGGAACACAGAAAGGTAAACAATTTCAATAGCCTTTTACTCCATCAAGTTCGTCGAAGTGGAACCAAACGGGAGCGGATTATGCATACAAAGTTGAAACGGAGATAAATTATACGGTACCTCGCGTAGCACGGCAATTGGAGCTCGTTCCCTTTTAAAGTCCACGCTCGACGACTTCTTGCGGGCCTTTCGCGCCGCGAAATAGATTCACGGAGTAGCAATCTTCCTTCCATCGAATGTCCCATTCATAAAACATGGCCTCTCGAACTCGTAAACGAAGACCAGACACTGCGGTGGCGGCGGGAGAGAAAAAGGGAGAAGCGTGGCAGGGAACGCGGAAAAGAGTAGTAACGCGCAAGAAATGCTTGTCAGAATATCTACCAGAATTCTTTTCTTTCCTTTCGACAGGATGTATCTTGTGGTATCCATGTACACTCATGCGGCATATTCTAAAAATATTAAAAACTATACAATTGGGAAACTAAGTAGAATGTAAGACGAAGGAGACAGATTCACCACTCCCGCGTAATAAATGCCCAATTTCCCTTCCCAAAATATAATCATTCGATTATTTATCCAGACGACGTCCACCGATTAGTTTCCGTGATCAAGGTTCCCCCTGTGCAGCCCGGTTCACTGGGCGCAAGGGGCTGTCTCGACGTTCCTTTTCCCCAAGATGGAGTAGCACGAGTCTGGAGGTTAATTTTACCGTAAGGCGAACCGGGAAAATAAGAGAAGGCGGCACGAAGACGGGAAAGAGGATATTGAGAAATGTCTGACAGGAACGAGACTTTTCCGTAGGTTAATCGAAAGCTGGAAATGCGCGGTTGGACCCAGAGCAGCGGCGACCGATAATACAGTGGTTCCACAGTGTCTTTTTGTGAACAAAATTCCGTATCTCCGTCAATTCTCAATCAATTTTTTACCTTTTTTGCTCGTTTTGTCGGGGATTAAATTTGCTAACATATCAAATACCTGAATTGCGACCAAAACGTGTTTTTTTCTATTTTTTTTTCTGACAAAGTTGGATGAAAACTTTAGTAGAACAATCTTTGGGGCTAATTTGATAAGATTTTGCTTATCTAAGTAGTTTTTTTTTACGTAAAATCTTTAATTGGCAATTGGCAATAGCGGAAAACGTAAAACAGGCGATTTTTTGACACGTCAGAATGTTTGAAATACAACTTTACAATGGCTGAAAATTTGGAATGTCTACCGAGTTTACTACAACCAGAACCGTCTAAAATATCAATTTAATGTATGATTATAGAACCTAATAGCGTTCAGAAATATTGAAGAACATCAAAACCGTGATTTATTTTTTACGTTTTTATTATTGTTTGTTAGTAAATAAAACATTATCGAATCCTTCCAAACCACATCCCGAATTTTGTCCACAAAAAGGCACTTTGGAACAACAGTGCGATGGTCCGGGGTTCGTTAACCGATATGATTACTTCGTTATTTCGTTGGAGGAAACGTAGAAATACACAGTCATGCGTGTCTGTTGCGTGAACGGGAATCGAGCACGAAAGGACATCGCGCAAAAAGTAGAGGAATGGCTCCACTTCGGATCCTCTTTTTCCATGGCCCTACTATAGGCCCCTGGCTCGTATTAATTCGTGCCACGTTTCTTTCATATAATTGATCCACATACCGATCCAAGTGCTTTTAGGCACGAGTGGCCTCTGGGCTTTCGAGTGGACGTCTTCTTTTTACTTAGCGCCCTGAATGGGCCAGCCCGCCATCCGCTCTTCGGTCCCTACGTTCGCCCTATTCGAACGGCAAAAACGTCCCTTCCCGAGATAAACGGCTGCGCTCGGGGGCGTTTTTAGCGTGTTATGATTTTCATCGGGTCGAAACTTAACGCTCCCGGACTGTGGGGCTTGTTTTCATTCCGTCAGTGTTCCAGGTTCTGACGGCACGGATCGATGGAGATGATTAGACAAGGGTAAGGTGACTTTGACGGAAGATGAATGTAAATAAAAATCGAGCCAGCAATTAATAATATTATTATTATCGGTGAAACGATACACCTCGGTATTGTCGTGTAATTGATGATTTGGTAATTTTTTAAGCATTATAGGAGCTTAAGGAACAAGTGACTGGTTTTTGATAAAATTGTAACTGGGTTATAAATCAGTCGGGGCAGGCGTTCGAAAGTTTTTTATACTTTAGGAAAATGTAGACATTGGTAGGGTAAACTAACCAGTAATTGACCGCATACCCAGGGCCGTCTTAACAAATTTGGGCGCCCTGGGCTAAAAAATTGTCGCGCCATAGCCCCCGAGGGAGTAACTTCTTCGCAATCCGTGCAAGGCAGTAGGGTAGATGTCCCTATTACTGTCAATGTCCCTATTACTGCCACTTTATTTATTTTGCTTAATAAAAATGTAACGTATAAAGAATAGTGTACAACAGGCCTGCACAGGGAGCCTTTTTCAGCGCCTAGCGGCAAGCAACCAGCCGTACGTCGTTACTAAGGGTAGAATCGGTGAGGAGAACTGCAGTAGTGGAGGTTGGCGCTCGTAGGCGCGTAGCGTTAGTATATATGACTGGGTTCCTTGTGGGGCCCCAGTAATAATTACGGGACCTGCTCTGCACTGGGGCCCCACAAGGAACCCAGCCATATATACTTACGCTACGCACCTACGAGCCCCAACCTACACTGCTGCAGTTCTCCTCACCGATTCTACCCTTAGTAACGGCGTACGGCTGGTTGCTTGCCGCCAGGCGCCGAAAAAGGCTCTCTGTGCAGGCCTGGTGTACAACAATAATATTATTATTAAATTGTGACTGTTCTTATTATTATTAATATTATTGTTGTACACTATTCTTTATACGTTACATTTTTATAAAGCAAAATAAATAAAGTGGCAGTAATAGGGACACTGACAGTAATAGGGACATCTACCCTACATCACAACCCCGGGTCTCCACCAAGGCAAACACGAACAAGAACAATAGTAATTTTTGCCTCCAAAATTGAAGAGAAAAAAGCATTTCAACATATTTGATTTTTAAGCGCCCTTGGATCACGGGCGCCCCTGGGCTATAGCCCATTTAGCCCATTGGTAAAGGTGGCCCTGCGCATACCAGTGAATGACCATTAGGCAAAGAAATGTCAATTATAAATTTGAAAATATTATATGTTTATAAATGGAGTGTAGTTACACTTTTAATAAGTACAATTCTTATTAAAAGTATGCGGTCATTTACTGGGCTTCCACACGTTTTGCATTTTATAATCGTTTTTCTAGAAAATTACGATAAGAATAAGTAATTATCTTTATAGAAATTTCAAGAAAAATAAATTTAAATACAATTTCAACAATTGTTTTGTTGATATACATAAATATATTCAAGTATTAATCTCAAAGGTCCATAAATTCAACAATTCGGTCATTCCCTGGTTGGTTTACCCTAGCTAAGCAGTAATGAATGATGACTTCCTAAACACTTGTCAATGCAATTTCAACAATAACACAGTAGTTACCGGACGAAACTTTAATTCTGCATCGTTGGCACGCAAGATGAAGCCAGACGGTGGAATCCTGGTGGCGCGAATCAATCTTATTGCTAGTCTCGTCTAGCCTGCTTCTGGCCAAAGGAATTCTTGGAATTTTATCAGTGGTGTATCAAGGGGTGTACTCGTGTGTAACGGCACCCCTCAAAGTGTGCAACGAGAATGTGTTTACACTCGTAAAAAAAACATCGTTTTATGTTTCCTTTCGTGTTCACGTCATTCCACAGCGTAGAGATAAAAAGAAGCACAGCTTCTCCCTATTTATAAAATTTAACGTGGAACTGAATATTCCCGTCTCACATTCGCATTAGAAAATTGTTTAGCAAATTGGCCCAAGTTTCGGTAGAGAAGAATTTTCAGCGCCTCCAATATAATCACTCCTCGAATTCTTAATCGTTTCTCGTCTCATTTCTTTCGGCCCTTAGTTCGAATTTCATTTTTCCTTTGCTATATTACTTCCACTTCCTTTGACGAGGCATCGGTAGATTCCTACGTATACGCCACTGCAATTCTAGTCGGCTGCATCGCGGGGGAAAAACCTTGGAAACCGGAGCGAAATTCCCGATCGCGAAGGCGGGACCACGATGAAAATAGACCCCGGTTGGTTTTGCCTTGCAGATTCCTTCAGGTGCACCGAAATTACATTTACCGAGAGGGAAGCGTCTCGAACGAATATAGCATCGATTATCCTACCGTTTGTCGCGCTGCTGGACAGACTCGTCCTGCAAAAAAACGGCGCAACCCCAATTATGTAAATTAACAGCGGAGCATGCAACGATGTCATCCCGTTTGCATATGCATGACCGAATAGAGTATAGAAGAACGGAAGAAACTGCAATTCAGTTAAACCCGACTAATTGTAAGAGTTTTGCTCCTATCCCCGGTAAAATAATAGTGCTCCAAACGCGAGTGTAAAATTAACAAACTTAACGTCTTATCGTATTCGTATTACAGTTTATTACAATTAGATTAGGCGTTTGGCAAACTTCCTCGTTCGAAATACTGGAAGAAACTCATAGTAAGTCAGAGTTCCATCAAAGGGTTACCGGCAATAAACTTATTATTAATATTATTATTATTATTATTATTATTATTATTATTATTATTATTACAGTTGGATATTAACCCTCGGTTGTCACACCTATTTTTTCGAACGAAGTTGTCACACTGGGTCGATTCGACCCCGGCCAATTTTCAATCAGCTGCTGTTCAAGAAGCGATTTGATAAATTAATTCGCAAAAATGCTGATATAATGTTTGAACATTGTAGAATATAGGGTAAACTGTACAATGATTGGCACCCTAAGCCGAAATCCCAATTAGAATGTTTATATTTTTTTGTGAAGTTTTTGTATGGTCTTTATTTCCAATTATTATCAATTGTTATAGATTTCTTATTAAAATAAAACATCTTGTGTACCTATTAAATCTTTTATTTTAAAAATATTCAATGAAAAACAAAAATAGCCATAAAAGTACAATCATTGGCATCCTAAAATTTGAGGTTGTATAGAAAAACATATGTAGTTAAAAACGAAGTGTAAAGTGTTTAAACAGACTATTTCATTCACTATTAAATACCTACAACACTTAGTAAATCTGTATTTTAATCCATTACTTAGTTATAAAGCGACAAAATATACTTACCTACCCCTTATCAAAATTTAAAAAAAACGCCTAATACTCAGCCCTTTGTCCCACTTTGTGGTGTTGCCAGATATAAAATGTCTTGTTCAACTACTGGGCTTTGCAGTGTTGCAGTGAAAGAAAAATAAGAAATTGTAAAATAGTACTTTCTAAGCTTGTACTTCTTAATATTTTACTTTTTAATCAGGAGTGCCAATGATTAGTGCAGTACCAGCTATTAGTACAGTTTACCCTAATAATTAACATTTGAAGGGTAAAGGCTGGAACAGACACGTCCAGTAATTTAGTCGAGTAGCGAGTAATTTAGTAATTTACCATTGTTTTACTAAGCTACTCGACTAAATTTTAGTGTCCACACACGAATAGTTAATAAATTATTTGCTACTCGACTAAACTACTGCACGTGTCTGAACCAGCCTTAAGGGGGGGAACAGGGAATGTCATAAAACAGCTTTATCGAGAAAATTAAGTGTTTTGTTCCAGTGCAGAGTGGAAATTACCTTTCTTTAACTAGTGTACTAAACCTTTAACGTTATCTTACGGAGGCATTTGAACTTTATAACCCTTTGTGATTGAACAGTTTTGTAGTCCCAGTTGCTTCCAACAAAATGTGCTATATCGCAAAATCACTAAAAATGGGCATTCCTAAGTAGTTTTCTCCTCTTACCCCTCATTTAAAGTATCATCATGTTTAAACAGTAGAACCATTTTCAACGATGCCTGGAAGATATTTTACCTCAAAGTCAAATTGTGGGCCGTTTTGACCCAGTGTGATCACCAACGGTAAAAGGACTAGAGACATTAATTTGTTAACAATTCATAAATGCTTAATCATAGTTCAAGAATTCCAATAGCAATTTCAATACAAAACTTTTTAAATATCATAACGACAAGCTATTACTCCACGTCAAGTTAGATTTATAATAATGCAATATAACGTACCAACAGTCCCATATCTTCGAGGAACGATTCAATCTACACTCTATCTAGCCCCAGAAGAATTGAAAATCTAACAAGCCACGCAGCGTGCGGCCGCCTTTCCCCATGTCCACTCATTATAATTTCATATCAAGCCTTAAGAACCCCCTTTTACATACAAAATAATAGTCCCCGGCGATTGGTTCCCATAAATTTGCTCCCAGATTGTCCGCGTAATCGAACACACGTAATTTCTCTAAAAGCCGGTGCCTTTATCGGTCCCCTTTCATAATTTATATCCAATGGAAACACTGGCGCGGGAGGGGCGTTGCCTTCGTGCCCATTATGCCCCCCGATGAAAACTGGAAAGTTTCCTTCTGCCGTAATTATCTTTGTTAAAGCCTCCGGTCGTAGACGCGGCCTTCCGTTTCTACAATTTGGCCGAAGAAGGGAAAGAACGTTCTCACAATGCGTTTATAAAGTACACGTTACAAACGGCGACCCGTTGCCGCTCGTTATTTCGTTACGTCCTGTCCGACGGAGGACACAAAGGGTGTCCGTTTTCACGCGAGCCCATTATCGCGGCGGGCGGTGAAGTCTTGTTTCGCGACGCTTAAAATGGGTGGTAATGATTTCGCGTACAACCGGGGGCGGCTCTTAATTATTAACACCCCGCGACAATGCGGAGCGATAAAATGCACTCGTGCGTGCGCGCGTCGCGGGGACGAGACTGTGCAAGTGAAATATCGCGGAGGAATTACGGGGTGCATGAAATGGGTTTAAATTTAAACGGTGACGACTCGAATGTCTCGCCTCGCGGACGGCGACATCGGGAAATTCTGCCGTAATTTCTGGCGAGCAGTGGAGGAGGGCCACGCGGAGAATACTACTGTATATCTACTTCCGTAGCTGCTGAAGTTACAGACAGCGAGATGAACAAGCTCTCTTGATTTATAGTAATTGATCACTTCTCTCCAGATTATGGCTTCCAAGTTTTGATCAACGAGTTGATTGATCTTCTCTATTAATGGAACAGCTTGTTATATTAACGTTCGAGTCACAGAGAAGTTAAGGATGTATCGTACCTATCTTCAAAATGGTACAAAGTTGATGAAAAGTTGTTAGATTGTTCTTTTTAATCTTCCTGGAGTGCTCGAAAACTTTTAAACGAATTTACTAAACGGTTGCTGAGTTATAACGATTTTAATTTTCACTGATTTTACACGTTCTCTTATGGAAAGAGACGATCTTGACGGATAAAACGGCTGAAAAAATGTTGACGAAATGGTACCAATGTTTTCAATTTTTTTTTACATGTAGTATATGGGTAGATGAAAATGTATGCCGAGTTTCAATTGTTTTCACTACACCGTTTTAAAGAAATTAATTATAATTTGAGAAAATTGCGAATACCGGGCATTTTCACTGCCAAAAGTTTAGCAAATAATGCTTGAAAAAGCACTTGTAAAGTGAAAAATACGTTTCTAGGAGTAAAAATAAGGCTCCAACTGTCGTTCGAGTTCCTTACGTCTAAATTTACTATGCGTAAAACGTAGATATTCAAGTATTTCAAATTTTTTTATTTTTTTTATATTTTTTGTCTAATATTCTACGTCGAATACATCTTTAAGCACAACCACAACTACAATCATATCTCCGTCTACACTCTACGCTCAAATGCAGATTTGCAAATTCTAAAACTAACATTTTTATCAAAAGAAATATTTCAAACGAAAGTTGATCTCTATCGAAGTTTTTGTTCTTCTTTTCTTCTCTTCCTCTATATTATAGTATATGATTTTTTTGTTCTTCTTTTCTCCCCTTCCTCTATAATATAAGAGGAAGAGAAGAAAAGAACAAAAAATTTCATATACTGTAATATAGAGTAAGAGAAGAAAAGAAGAACAAAAACTTCGATCCTCTATATTATAGAGGAAGAGAAGAAAAGAAGAATAAAAAATTTCATATAGGGTAAACGCACCAATAAATGAACACTTAAGGCTAATGAATGAACACTATTATAAAATTATGTTTGCAGCGCGATTGATTCCCAGTGCTGCAAAAATTGTTTAGATACGAAGCAAAAAATTAAAAGAAGTCTCTAATTAATTAGTTGCTTATTTTAATAATTTATTTTACTCATTTTAATAAAAAATGGCCATTCATTGGTACGTGTTCATTTACTGGTACATCCACCCTACTTTTGTCTAATATTGTACGCACTACGAATAGAGGAAGAGAAGAAAAGAAGAACAAAAACTTCAATAAAGATCAACTTTCGTTGAAATATTTCCTTCGATAAAAGCGCTAGTTTTGGAATTTTCAAATTATAACTCGGGTGGTTCAGGGTGCCTTAAAATCATCTCGCCACGAAATTCCAGTCAATACACAAAATTACTGGAACCCTCGCTAAGGATTCTCTGTATTCCACCCATGCCATATTCTCTTATCAATGCCACCCGCACTACTCGTGTACCATCACTCCTCCGCTGGAACTAAGATCCTGCCCCGCCGACCATTCTCTTATCAGCACCGACAAACAGCTACCTCCAAAACCTTCGCCGCCACGAAATTCCACGGGCGCGTTTAGGATTTAGCTGGCCAAGGTAATTGGATAGTGAAGGCGTGAGTCGTTAGCCGGATCATCGAGCTAATCTCGGCATGTACATCGGTCCAGTCGTGTCTCGAGCAACTGGGAAAGTAACGAATGCACTCCCTGCCAGAGGGTCTTGCTGCTCTGGAACGGACGGAGGTTGCCGAACGAACGAATGCCTCGGGAGATATTCAGGTTCGTGAATAAATTGCCGATGGCAAGGCCACAACTAACAGCCGCCAGTCTGGCGTCGATACTCTTGCTGCCGTTTCGCGCACACATCGAACACGGACTCGATAGATGCACACGCACCGTTCCTCCGGTTCGCGCGTCTTCCTTCATTCCACTTTTCCACCGTCACCGAGCCCCTTTAACTTCGCCGCGGCTGATCCAAAGATGGATCGTAATTCGCCTTTACAACGCTCGTGACACTTTCGCGATCCCGATTGCGCCGCGGAAAAATTAGTAGCCTTGCGTCTGATAGCTCGTGTTCCGTGTCCTTGCGATGCTGATCCCTTTTATTTGGCAGATTACGCTGCGAAATTCTGCTTAGTTAGTTCGATACCTGTCGTGGTTAGTTGGGTTTCATTTATCTTCCTTTGATTTTGCCGTGATCGATCGAGAAGCGGGTGATTTGGTTCTTATGGCTTCTGTGGGGTACTTAATGTCGCGATTACTTCAGGGAGAGATGAATGTTCCTTGCATAGGACAGCTTGTGTTCGCTGTGTTCGTGATGTCCATGACTTTTATTTGCTGCTTAATTAATTCGATATCCGGTTAGTAGGGCTCGATTTATCTTTCTCTGATTTCGTCGTGATCGATCGGGAAGTGGATCTCTAAATCTCTAGATCTACTTTAAATCTAATCTCTAAATTATGATTCTTATTTGGGAGATTATGGTGCAACCAGTTGGTTAATTGAGCTTTCTTCGTTTGATTTCATTGTGTTTGATCACGAAGTAGACTGTAATTTAATTTTACAGTGACTGTAGTGTCCTTATAGACGTGGTTACGAGCAGATAAGAGACAATTCTTTTTAAAGTAACAATAAGATACCTATGTCACGTTAATTGCACGTGGTAGAGCAATCCTCTGTGTTTTCATCTTATTATTATCACTGATAACAATTCAGTGCCACAGAGATTGTGCCGTTTTCCTTGCAATATATAATTTTAAGGGGGAGCCCTATTTCGGACGCTAGCAATAACGTGATTCTTGGAAATTTTTTTTCTAAGAAACTGTTAAGCGGATCTTTTCCAAACTTTCAGGGTATTTTAGTTCACTTTCAAACAATAAAAATTAATTTTTACGTTACAAAGGGTTCGGTAGAAATGAAGATATATAAATTTTGTTCGTTAGGACTCGCGCGCCGGAGTTGCAAATTGGCGATTGTAATGGTGGCCCCTTTTCTTCCCTGAAATAAAAAAAACAAGGATTTTCTTATTTCTAGTATAATTACATTGTCGATGAACCTAAAACATTGATAAATAAATTGAATTGAACAACTCTTTTTCCATAAATAGTACGAAATAAGCGCAGCAACATCTCAGTCGCTTGTGTGTTCCAAAGGAAACTTCTTCCCAAGACCCGACCACGTCGCAACAGATATTTAATAAAGCCGATTAGTTAGCGCTGATACGTCAAGATAATCATTTTGACACGGGTCTCACTCCAGGTACATTTAACGCGAATGTGTCGCGCAAGCGACGTTATGATCGAACGTTCCCGCGATAATTGAACTCGAATCGTTCGAAGAAAGCTCTGAATCGGATCGCCTGTCAATGTAATGCATAATAAAATCAATAGGTTACACTTAACTACATCTTAAAATAGACAGAATGAAATAATTCTCGCATCAATCCATCATTATAAATTAGCCATGACAATGAACTCCAACGATTACTAAAATGAGCAAACGTTTGGAAGAAGATGTACGCAAAACTATTTAGAAGAAGAAAATGTTGAGGCACATGTATCCTCCTTGGTACCGGGAGGTTAACGAATAATCAACGCCACCATGTAATTATAAGCAACAAAGTTTACCCTTCCCTTCCGAGATATTCAATCTCGATTATACCCGATGCCTGAATTTTTTACAGACCAGAATTCCGTATAAAAATAACAGAAAATGATGAAGAATTGTAACGATCCAGTGTGCCCGGCGAATAAGTATCTCGCGAGGTCAGTGGCGGATTTAACAGGGCGGCCGATGAGCAATTGCCACCTGGGCCCCTGCTCGGAAGGCCCCACCAGGGCCCAATCCTTAAAAAAAATTATGATTTTTCCAAACTATATTTTTTTTTTGTATTATTACACTGAGCCCGTTTTCAGTAAACCACCGCTTTAGTTTCTCGAAAAATGGGCCCGCTCAGAAGGCCCCCTAGGACCCCACCCTTAAAAAAAATTATGATTTTATCCAAACTATATTTTCTTTCTGTATTATTACACTGAGTCCGTTTCAGTAAACCACCGCTTTAGTTTCTCGAAAAATGGGCCCCCTAAGACCCCACCCTTAAAAAAAATTATGATTTTATCCAAACTATATTTTCTTTCTGTATTATTACACTGAGCCCGTTTTCAGTAAACCACCGCTTTAGTTTCTCGAAAAATGGGCCCGCTCAGAAGGCCCCCTAGGACCCCACCCTTAAAAAAAATTATGATTTTATCCAAACTATATTTTCTTTCTGTATTATTACACTGAACCCGTTTTCAGTAAACTACCACTTTAGTTTCTCGAAAAATGGGCCCGCTTAGAAGGCCCCCCTAGGACCCCACCCTTAAAAAAAATTATGATTTTATCCAAACTATATTTTCTTTCTGTATTATTACACTGAGTCCGTTTCAGTAAACCACCGCTTTAGTTTCTCGAAAAATGGGCCCCCTAGGACCCCACCCTTAAAAAAAATTATGATTTTATCCAAACTATATTTTCTTTCTGTATTATTACACTGAGCCCGTTTTCAGTAAACCACCGCTTTAGTTTCTCGAAAAATGGGCCCGCTCAGAAGGCCCCCTAGGACCCCACCCTTAAAAAAAATTATGATTTTATCCAAACTATATTTTCTTTCTGTATTATTACACTGAACCCGTTTTCAGTAAACTACCACTTTAGTTTCTCGAAAAATGGGCCCGCTTAGAAGGCCCCCCTAGGACCCTGTCCTCAAAAATAAATTATGATTTTATCCAAGCACTTTTTTTCTATACTTTTCTGTACATTTACCCCTTTTTAGTAAACTACCTCTTCATTTTCCCGAAAAAATGGGCCCCTCAACGTTTGCCACCTGGGCCTTTTTTCTTAAATCCGCCACTGCGCGAGGTACACAATAATTATTGTAAATCTGCTCGCACATACTTCAGTCCCTTCACCCATACGTGTACAGCACTAGCAAACCACGAAAGACTAAAACGAAGAAGGCGAAGAGGCCCTCGCGCAAGACTTCAGCCACCACTTCCAGGGCATCGAAACCGCGAAAGAGAAGGTCCAAGTGCTCGAGGTCGAAAAAGAGATCAGAGGATCGAGCCAAGAGATCGAGGACACCGAGTTACACAAAGATTTGTAAAAAGTATCAAACGTTCTTCAGTACATACTCCGCGGTCATTTTGCCTCCAGTAAAAAAACGAAATGAAAATGAAAATAAAGATGTGGAGTAAGGTAAATGACCTCGTTAACGACCGCGTACCCCTTATCGACCAACTCTTTCAACCACAAAAAGGTCGATGAAAAGAACAAAAAATTCCATGTACTTTTCGATATAGTTCTGTTACAAGAACTCAATGTAATTTGAAAAGTGGAAAGGGGCAACATTCTCGATAATCCTTCCTGTTAATTTCCCCTGCACGACGGTACAAATTATTTGTCTCTGAAAGCCTGCATTGACACTTTCAGTTTAATATCCACAGGCACAGAAAAAACAATTTGGGCGTTAATGGGTCGAGGCCATTTGCCTTGTGTTCTCGGCGAAGTGTTTTCCACGTTCAAAGATTTTCAGCTTTTTTTCAGCAAGAAATGCCAGGCCTCGAAGCCGGCGATAGAATGTTCCACGTCGACGAACACGCAGCAGACGATATGGTGAGAGGCTAATAGAGAAATAGATAAATTACTGTCTTTGTTGCATACTCCCGTGAGAAGCACCAACAGACGCAACAGACCCTTTTCGACCTTGCATTCTCTAGGATCCTCATTCCCATGCCATTTCAATGAATCAGCAGATAGCCACCGATACCGAGCCTAGACATACCACTGGACACATTACCTAATCCTAACGCGATAAGCGGGCATTAACGAAATACAGGGTGTCCCGAAATATGTACACTACCGGTGAAAAGTTTGGAAGCACTTAAAATCACGTTGTATGACAAATATCTTTCTACTTCAACGTTAACACTTGTAGTAGTGATTGCTGTGCTTCCGATTCCCATACATTTTCATTAGTGATGGGTTCGAACTGAATTTTCAAATTCTCGGAACTGGAATCCGAAAGTTTGTGGAGCTTCGAGACTCGAAACTCTGGAAACTTGGAAGTGCTAATTCTGTTTTCTAAGTGGAATATCTTACTTTAAGAACTGAAGTTGACAAAATTTTTGTACATATCTCTATGGACCATAATTGAAGAAAATATAAACAAATATATAACAATATACAAATTTTCGAAGCACGCTTTGAAAGATTTTATATCCTTTCCTTACCCGAGTTTCAAGAGTTTCGAATCACGAAAACAGTGCAAACTTCCGAATTCTCGGAACTGGGAAATTTCTTGGCTTTCAAGGTTTCGACGCCTCCATTTCTAATTTTAATATCTTACCACGCAAAAGGATTAGTTACATTAGTTTGTTTCAGGATGAAACCCTTGTTTCCATCGATTCATAGTGTGCTTCCAAACTTTTCACCCAAGACTAGGGTGATTTCAGATTTAAAAAAAACGGTGGAACATGCGGCGTAAATTTTGTTCATAGAGTAGTTGAGTTCTCAGGAAGACTCCGACGATCTTTCATTTACAGTGTAAAGAGTAGGAAGTCTGTGAAGTCAAGCAAATCGGGACCAAGTTTCCCAGAAACACGGCCAGGTAAAAGGACCATTTGCCATTGCAAGAAGGAAGTGCCACGAAAACCTCGAAGCACGGCGACAAGGACAAGGAAAAAGAAATCCTGTTCATGGTGTAAGAAGTCACGGGGAGGAGAAAGCGATCGGAACAAGCTCCTAAAGTCTATTTGTATATGCGCCACAAGGTCCACTT
This sequence comes from Andrena bucephala, assembly GCA_947577245.1. Taxonomy (NCBI): domain Eukaryota; kingdom Metazoa; phylum Arthropoda; class Insecta; order Hymenoptera; family Andrenidae; genus Andrena; species Andrena bucephala. Next base: position 16,884,144 of record OX387717.1, on the reverse strand, counting down.
CCAGGGGATGCAAGCAGCGCTCCTCGTCCTGCGCGCTTCTATCGAAGTACAGCGAGTGTTGCTGCACGCAAAATAAAGTAAAGAATCAAGTTTTACAGTAGTGACTTTCAATGGTATTATCAACGTGCGTTACGAAAATGAGCACGTTTCAATGTTCTTACGAAAAACAGCAAGTTTGTCTTCGTTATTACGTTTCAGTTTTCGCGGCGAAAACTAGCACGTTTGAGCGGGTTGCCATGAAAATTAGCACGTTCCGACTGTAGCTACGAAAAGCAGCATATTTGGAAGGTTGACTACAAAACAGCGAGTGCGTCAACTTAAATACCTTCCGACGCGATTTTTATTTAGTACTAGGTCGGTAATTTATTAAACATTAAAATACCGTACTTAAATTATGTAGATTAAAATTTTCATACGTGTTTCCTTTTGGAGATTATTTATTAAACAATATTTTCAAAAGTTGAATTCTTCGATGCAAAATGCACTTCCACAATTTAAACTAACCACGTGCCGAAACGTGATAGTTTCTGCAGTTTAATCCAAAATGTGCTATTCTTCGCGGTGAAACAGGATAAAGTGCTAGTTTTCGCCGCAAACTTCGAAATGTGCTATTCTTCGTGGCTAAGCAGTCAAATATGTTAGTTTTCGCGGCAGAAGACCAAACGTGCTAATATTCTTCAGAAACGATGGAATGTGCTTCTTTACGTGGCAAACTAAAACGTGCTGTTTTTCGTATGAAAAATGAAACTGGCTACTTTTCGTAACGTACGTCATTATTATATACAACGGACTTGTATTTTGTATCGCGATTGTCACTTTCAGGGGAAGCGAAACGTGAAGAGTGAACAGGCGAGGAGCAAAAGGCGCTCGGATAAATCGAGGGGAATATTGCGTCGACAAAAATGCCAATCCACACCCTCCACCGCAAAGTTAGAATTATTTAAATAATAACGCGCTCTGTTTGCGAAATGAAGTGACTTTACCCGTGATTGAAACTTAGGAGACTTCAAAATATAATCAGACGTGGATGGTCCAGCGTGAATCAGAGAATACAGACACTGAGGAACTCTTTTCCCCGGCCTCAAAAGTCAGTGCATGGGAATTAAGGCTGAGTAGATATGCTTGCGAATATTTCTAAATTCATCTTATTTTAGTTGCGAGTGCAGGCTGTGCTCCTCCAAAAATTCTGGAAACAGACCGGTAAGTGCTTGTAAGTGTATAATAATTACAGGAGTAAGCCTGAGAATATATCTTAAACCGCTCACTTGCATTTCAGGGAAGGAGTGTGAAGTTCTGCAAATAGAGGTAATAATTCACCACTGCTCCTAGTAAGTGTCCTGTTTGTATTTGCTTAAAAAATCAATTATAATCGCTCGCAGAGACATCATCGATTCGCGAACCAGCGTCCTGTATACTTAAGTATTAAGTAACACGAACATAACTCGATACTGCGTAAAGGTATTTAAGCAGTGTCCACAGGAACAATCTCCTTGCAGACCATTCGACGACGCAAAGATCTGTTTTCTGGTAAAAAAAAAAGAAAGTACATAATCCAAGCGAAGAAACGCCACATATATGACAAAAACGATAATAAACATCCTATTCGATATTACTTTCGGCCACGTATCTGTAGACCTTGTCATAGTTATACGATCCTAAGAAGCCAAGACGCGATATATAACGACGAACATGAAGTAGTTGTTAAATATCCATTATCTTCTATTTCACGATATTAAATAGTCCGCCAGCATGGCGTAGTCTCGTTCGTATGTATCTGTGGGGATGCATTTTACACGTATCCTCGAAACTATAAACCTGAGTCAAGATTTGCAGAATTCAGATTAATTTCGATATCGTTTGAAGAACGAAACGTTAGTTTGTAAGTAGCGTGCAAGCAACGATCAAAGTACACAGTTGGTTGCTCCTGTCGCCACGGAAATATAAAACGACTACTTTTAACTGTTGAACTTTAACGACGGTCCGTGCTCTCGGTTTCGTGTGGCTTGCTCGTAAATACGGTGTAACATGTTTCGCGTGACTCGCCAAAGGCAGTGATCGTAAATGAAACTAAATGTCATGATTATTTCTAAGACGCGTACTCGTATGTATTCATTCATCATTCAAACGGACTCTTATTAAATACCTAGACTATCTATACTGAGTCAACCATCCTTCTCCCTTCACTGAAACGGAATAAAAGCGTTTCTGGAGCTTTGTATCGTTAGAATATATAGTGGTTTTTCCGAAGCATCAAGCTTCAAACATCCTGCTTCGATGCGAAGTTCGGCGTTATAATGGACCGAGGCGAAGGCTCGCTGATGGTAAATTAAACTATTACACAGCATACTGTATTATTCTCAAATACATTGGAATGATCAGTCTCTTCTCACAGAGTTGGCCGGTCGGGCCGCTTCTTCGTAAACAGATCCAGCCAATTGCCAAGCCAAGCGGGGCGATCATATCTCCATACGTGTTACGAAATATTTAACGAGAGTTTCAGGGAATCGGATCGAACGGATGCTATAAGCGCCGGTAAAGGGCAAGTCTAGTGAGATACTTCTTTCAACGCAACCCTCGATTCTCGCCGCTAGGGAAGAGACACGTGTAAACCTTAACATACAAAATTCACCGTGCACTGCGTCTGTTAGCGTTACGTAACTGTTTCTCAATCTCAAATTGCCGCAGATCCGCCCTCTGCAGAAAGTCTTGGCGCTCTAAATACCCGTCTTTCCCTTTGTTATGAGTGCTAATCTCTTCCTCCAAGTTCTCTTCCTTCTTATAACTATCCCAATCCAGTTTCGATTTCTCTAGCGTGCTAATCTTTGCCTTCTTCCCTAACTGACCAAGAACGGAGGAGATACCTCCTAAACCAGCCCGCTTGAAACCTTTCCCTCTCCCCGTGCCTCTGCCCGCAGGGGAAGCAGAATTCCCCGTCTTCTCGGAGTTCTCGGCGGAGGAAAGCGACAGTCTAGCTTCCGCCGAATCTGCTGACACTTCCTGTTCAACCTTCACTTCTTCGCCGGCAAATTCAAAGACCTTGGTTATCTTCACTTTCTCCTCCGCTTTCGGTTTCTCCAATGGCGGCGACTTCTCTTTCAGTTTATTCGTTGAGTCTTGTGGGCTGGCCTTAGATACGACTCCTGCGAAAGGAACATAACAATGTCATTCGCATAAGGAAACAAACTTAATACGTACGATGAATTCAAATTGCTCGCCTGTATCTTTCATGAAATCAGCCCAGAGAGAATCGGCTCGTTTCTTTTCTTCTTCTTCGGTAAGCTTCTTCTTCTCCGCAGACTCCTCTTCCTTTTCCTCTTTCTCATCGCCTTCGTCTTTAACATTCTTCCCTGATTTCCTACGCTTCTTCACTTTTGATTTTGCACCTTTGCCGCTCTTTCTTCCTCTCTTCTTCGTAGTTTCCCTTTTGTTTTCATCGTTCTCATCTTCGGGACCACTTTCTGCGTCGCCTTCGGACTCTACTTCCGAGACAGGCTCGCTATCAGCGCCGTCGGGAACGTAATCTTCGTCGTCTTCATCGGAATCGGAAGGCAGCTGATGTTCCTCGGTCATATTCAGTTAAAACTTAAATGGTAAAATTATCTACGATAAAATTTAGATCCATAGACAAACGTTCGTTAATCGCTAATTCCTGATACTAACAAACTTAATCGACTGGTGGCAACGAAATATTAAATATACCACAAATTAAAAAATTCTTCACGAGTAAGCAAAATTCTTACGAGTAACGTCATATTGTATAGATTAAATAAAAACGAATTGTTTAATGTGCATAAAAAATGAGTAATAAGCTTTATCGAAATTGTAAACTTCTGTTCCGTTTCGTATACAAATACGCACCCTAACCTCTTTGACGCACGCATTCCCCGGATAACCGCGAGCTAATAATTCAGTTATTGATCCACGCTATTTTGGAACTTACGTACTTTCGAAAACACGGCCCGTCGTACGAAAAAATTCGGTTACACGACGAACCACCTTCCGGAACTTTCGTCAGAGTATTATGAACGTTCCCTTGGCTTCTTCGTTTATCACTTATTTTCTGCGCGCTAAACTAGAGATGAAAATCGTCCGTGTTTCACAGGCATGTAAAAGAAAAGGACACACTGCTACACGTGGAAAAATCACGAAAAATTAACGACCGGAGAGCAGGAATCGACCGACGATTTGCAAGTGCGTTCGACGTCCATCGTCGACCATTTTCATTTGCGCCTCGGGCGACGCCATTAGAGAAACTACGAACTATAATACGATATTATGCAAAGCTGCATTGGTGTGCAGTTGTGCACCAAACGTGTGTATGGATTCGCTTGAAAACTATATCGCATATTTTTCAATTTAATAATATTCAGAGCAGAAATTATATTTTTTTAAATAGACAACATTTTTTGATATCGTCAACAAAGGCACAGGCGAGGTATTCAATAGATTAGACCTATTAGCATCTTATGGACTGTCACGGTCCAACCACAGACCAGGTATAGGATAGACCAATCACGCAATGTAATTTTGTGTCACACGCTCGGAGGGCTCGCGAGCCCCCTTACCATTTTCATGTCACACCCAACGTTATCGATTCAGTCTAAAATAAGATTGTAACGCTACGCGTGATAGGAATTAGAATTCAACACGGGTAAAACTTTAGATCCTTTGAAACTCGCGATTTACAAATGATTCTGTTAGAGTAACAATTTAAAGATCGTTTTAATAACGTATTCCGTGCAACGACAGAGAAAGAAGGATCACAACAAAACAAGAACACATACGCCTTTTAACCGTGGAAGACATGCTTTCATGATGTAACGTGGAATACCTCGCCAAGGAATATGTTTCAATAACATGCTGAAGCAGGGAGGACTTATAAAATTGTCGAAAACCCATCAGTTCCAGTATTTCGATGAAATATTCCAACTTGCACTTATCCTTCTATCTTAACACAATACACGTGTTCTGGGGTCCGGTAGGAACAACCGAACAACATTTCAAGTTACACATTTTATTCATACATTTTACCATAGTTTTGCAAGTTAAAGAAATTCTTATATATAATTAGAATATTTGACAATCGCAGCTATCGGCTCGGTTCTCACCGATTACCAGGTCTCACCACGAGGAGGTTGCTGCGTTTCGAGATCCGTAGAGAGAAAGAAAATGTCTAATTCTACTCTACAATGTTAGTAAACCTTAACCCAGATATAATTCCACCCGAAATTTTTGTTGAATCAAAATTCTGAGTGAATCTCTTAAAGAATTCACCAGAGAACCCTTCGGCGAATCCCTCGGCGAATCCCTCGGCGAATCTTCGATGGGACGCTTAAAACTAGACTTGCCTGCCCAAGTTTTCTAAGTTTCGCAGCACACACACACACACACACACACACACACACGCACACACCACTCTGTGGAAGCATGACAGACTATGCTTCGGTATATTAACCCATCGGACTGAGATTGCAATATACGGTAAAAGGCTACTAAAATTCTTTCAAAAGACTTTACTTTAAAGTCCAAAGGGTTAACAAACACACGTGAGAGAAATAGACGAGAGGTTCTCGTCGATCTTTCTGCATACATACGATTACAATTTCTTTCGCATATTATAAAGGTACGCTTGCATTGCTTTCAAGAGCCAAACAGCTTCTAAGTATCTCATTGCCGAGATGAAAAAGAATTGACAAACGGACACGGATTCACCATCGCGAGAGATCTCGAGCCGGTCGATACACTCACGCATTGCAGTTGCACAGACAAAACGCTACTACGCGACCACCGTTCACCCAGCCCCCCCCCCCCCCCCCAAAACACTAACGGGAGTTCCCGCTCGGGGCCGCGTCTGAGAGGGTCAGCCTCACAGCAGCCCGCCTCACAATTAAATCACATGCAGCTGCAATACGCGCTCCCACCACAAAGCCGACAATTTGCACAGGCGAGAGTATCGTGCCCGAGCATCTTGTGCTAATTCAAGATCTCTCCCGAGAGCGAATTATATTTCCGGAAAGAAAGAAAAGAGAATTGAAAGTAGGGAATAGAAAGGTCACAATGACAAGTGTTTAAAAGTATGCTAAATGAGAAACGACACGGTGCACGATGAAGTTAATTGTGAGAGAAAGCAAAAGCAAAAGGTGTCAATCTCGACAAGCAGGCGTACCTCTACCCTTAAAAGTCGAAAAATACTCGCGCATGCGCCTGGGCGGCGCCCGGGGGGCGTGTGCGCAGGGCCCAGACCGCGGAAGATGGAAAAGATTCGAAAAAATTTTTTTTTTCCGAAAAGTCGAAAAATACTCGCGCATGCGCACGAGCGGCGCCGGGGGGGGGGCGTGCGCGCAGGGCCCAGACCGCGGAAGATGGAAAAGTTTCGAAAAAATTTTTTTTTTCCGAAAAGTCGAAAAATACTCGCGCATGCGCACGAGCGGCGCCGGGCGGACGTGCGCGCAGGGCCCAGACCGCGGAAGATGGAAAAGTTTCGAAAAATTTTTTTTTTCCGAAAAGTCGAAAAATACTCGCGCATGCGCACGAGCGGCTCCGGGGGGGCGTGCGCGCAGGGCCCACACCGCGGAAGATGGAAAAGTTTCGAAAAAATTTTTTTTTTCCGAAAAGTCGAAAAATACTCGCGCATGCGCACGAGCGACGCCGGGAGATGTGCGCGCAAAGCCCAGACCGCGGAAGGTGGAAAAGTTTCGAAAAATTTTTTTTTTTCCGAAAAGTCGAAAAATATTCGCGCATGCGCACGAGCGGCGCCGGGGGACGTGCGCGCAAAGCTCAGACCGCGGAAGATGGAAGTTTCGAAAAAAAAAAAAATTTCCGAAAAGTCGAAAAAAACTCGCGCATGCGCACGAGCGGCGCCGGGGGGACGTGCGCGCAGGGCCCAGACCGCGGAAGATGGAAAAGTTTCGAAAAAAAAAATTTTCTCCGAAAAGTCGAAAAATACTCGCGCATGCGCACGAGCGGCGCCGGGGGACGTGCGCGCAAAGCCCAGACCGCGGAAGATGGAAAAGTTTCGAAAAAAAATTTTTTTTCCGAAAAGTCGAAAAATACTCGCGCATGCGCACGAGCGGCGCCGGGGGACGTGCGCGCAGGGCCCAGACCGCGGAAGATGGAAAAGTTTCGAAAAAAAAAATTTTTCCGAAAAGTCGAAAAATACTCGCGCATGCGCACGAGCGGCGCCGGGGGGACGTGCGCGCAGGACCCACACCGCGGAAGATGGAAAAGTTTCGAAAAAATTTTTTTTTCCGAAAAGTCGAAAAATACTCGCGCATGCGCACGAGCGGCGCCGGGGGGACGTGCGCGCAGGGCCCACACCGCGGAAGATGGAAAAGTTTCGAAAAAATTTTTTTTTTCCGAAAAGTCGAAAAATACTCGCGCATGCGCACGAGCGACGCCGGGAGATGTGCGCGCAAAGCCCAGACCGCGGAAGGTGGAAAAGTTTCGAAAAATTTTTTTTTTTCCGAAAAGTCGAAAAATACTCGCGCATGCGCACGAGCGGCGCCGGGGGACGTGCGCGCAAAACCCAGACCGCGGAAGATGGAAGTTTCGAAAAAAAAAAAAATTTCCGAAAAGTCGAAAAAAACTCGCGCATGCGCACGAGCGGCGCCGGGGGGACGTGCGCGCAGGGCCCAGACCGCGGAAGATGGAAAAGTTTCGAAAAAAAAAATTTTCTCCGAAAAGTCGAAAAATACTCGCGCATGCGCACGAGCGGCGCCGGGGGACGTGCGCGCAAAGCCCAGACCGCGGAAGATGGAAAAGTTTCGAAAAAAATTTTTTTTTCCGAAAAGTCGAAAAATACTCGCGCATGCGCACGAGCGGCGCCGGGGGACGTGCGCGCAGGGCCCAGACCGCGGAAGATGGAAAAGTATCGAAAAAAAAAAATTTTCCGAAAAGTCGAAAAATACTCGCGCATGCGCACGAGCGGCTCCGGGCGGACGTGCGCGCAGGGCCCAGACCGCGGAAGATGGAAAAGTTTCGAAAAAAATTTTTTTTCCGAAAAGTCGAAAAATACTCGCGCATGCGCACGAGCGGCGCCGGGGGGACGTGCGCGCAGGGCCCACACCGCGGAAGATGGAAAAGTTTCGAAAAAATTTTTTTTTTCCGAAAAGTCGAAAAATACTCGCGCATGCGCACGAGCGGCGCCGGGGGATGTGCGCGCAAAGCCCAGACCGCGGAAGGTGGAAAAGTTTCGAAAATTTTTTTTTTTTCCGAAAAGTCGAAATATACTCGCGCATGCGCACGAGCGGCGCCGGGGGACGTGCGCGCAGGGCCCAGACCGCGGAAGATGGAAAAGTTTCGAAAAAAATTTTTTTTCCGAAAAGTCGAAAAATACTCGCGCATGCGCACGAGCGGCGCCGGGGGACGTGCGCGCAGGGCCCAGACCGCGGAAGATGGAAAAGTTTCGAAAAAAAAAATTTTCCGAAAAGTCGAAAAATACTCGCGCATGCGCACGAGCGGCGCCGGGCGGACATGCGCGCAGGGCCCAGACCGCGGAAGATGGAAAAGTTTCGAAAAATTTTTTTTTTCCGAAAAGTCGAAAAATACTCGCGCATGCGCACGAGCGACGCCGGGAGATGTGCGCGCAAAGCCCAGACCGCGGAAGGTGGAAAAGTTTCGAAAATTTTTTTTTTTTCCGAAAAGTCGAAAAATATTCGCGCATGCGCACGAGCGGCGCCGGGGGACGTGCGCGCAAAGCTCAGACCGCGGAAGATGGAAGTTTCGAAAAAAAAAAAAATTTCCGAAAAGTCGAAAAAAACTCGCGCATGCGCACGAGCGGCGCCGGGGGGACGTGCGCGCAGGGCCCAGACCGCGGAAGATGGAAAAGTTTCGAAAAAAAAAATTTTCTCCGAAAAGTCGAAAAATACTCGCGCATGCGCACGAGCGGCGCCGGGGGACGTGCGCGCAGGGCCCAGACCGCGGAAGATGGAAAAGTTTCGAAAAAAAAAAATTTTCCGAAAAGTCGAAAAATACTCGCGCATGCGCACGAGCGGCGCCGGGGGGACGTGCGCGCAGGACCCACACCGCGGAAGATGGAAAAGTTTCGAAAAAAATTTTTTTTCCGAAAAGTCGAAAAATACTCGCGCATGCGCACGAGCGGCGCCGGGGGGACGTGCGCGCAGGGCCCACACCGCGGAAGATGGAAAAGTTTCGAAAAAATTTTTTTTTTCCGAAAAGTCGAAAAATACTCGCGCATGCGCACGAGCGACGCCGGGAGATGTGCGCGCAAAGCCCAGACCGCGGAAGGTGGAAAAGTTTCGAAAAATTTTTTTTTTTCCGAAAAGTCGAAAAATACTCGCGCATGCGCACGAGCGGCGCCGGGGGGACGTGCGCGCAGGGCCCACACCGCGGAAGATGGAAAAGTTTCGAAAAAAAATTTTTTCCCGAAAAGTCGAAAAATACTCGCGCATGCGCACGAGCGACGCCGGGGGACGTGCGCACAAAGCCCAGACCGCGGAAGATGGAAGTTTCGAAAAAAAAAAAATTTCCGAAAAGTCGAAAAAAACTCGCGCATGCGCACGAGCGGCGCCGGGGGGACGTGCGCACAGGGCCCAGACCGCGGAAGATGGAAATGTTTCGAAAAAATTTTTTTTTCCGAAAAGTCGAAAATACTCGCGCATGCGCACGAGCGGCGCCGGGCGGACGTGCGCGCAGGGCCCAGACCGCGGAAGATGGAAAAGTATCGAAAATAAAAAAAATTTCCGAAAAGTCGAAAAATACTCGCGCATGCGCCTGAGTGGCAGCCGGGGAACGTGTGCTTCGGGTTCCGACAGCGAAAAAAAAAAACTCAAAAAAAAAAGAAATTTCCGAAAACTCGAAAACGAAATCATGGAATTCGTCGTCGTTGTTTAGACAAGTCCGATCGAGGGACTCTCTCTCATTTTTTGCCACCCAGCCTGAACCCTAGACCGAGAACCGCGAAAGTATAAACTCGGAAATAATGGAATTCGCTCGACAAGTCCGCGATCGAGGGACCCTCTTTTTGGCCAACTAGCCTGAAACCTAGACCGAGACCCATCCACCATTATCCTAAAACGATTATTTCCATTTTATCCTTTCGAAGGAAAAGGTGTCATTCTTCACTCGGTACAGATGCAAACAAATTTCAATGATTGCGGCGTATACGCAATAGCTAATGCCGTGTCACGTGCATTAAGAGTAAAACCTACTGAAGTGCAATATGATCGTAATAAAATGCGTGACCATTTGATCAAAATGTTAAAAAATAACGCCATAGACATGTTTCCTGTACTTCAATATTGTAATGATCAAAGAAACATTGATAACAAATTAATGAAGGCTCCTTCTAATATGGTGGAACAAATTTTGCAAACTGATTCACAAAAAAATAATTCAGAGGTTAATGATAGAAAAAATCATGATCGCAACTATTATAGGAAAAAAAAATACGAATAAAATTGCTGGAAAAAAAATACAATATATGCAAAAAACATCGCATTGCACAAGTCGGAAAGATACGAAAAAACAATTACACCATAAAGTTTCATCTTTCTTCTGACAGATATATAAAGAATATTTCCAAATCTCTTCTTTCAGAAATGAAAAAGAAATGTGTAGTGAGTAGTCGATTTGAAGCTATGAAAATGTATAATTGGTGTATGCAGAAAAGGAAAAGCTACTTATTCTATTTGAGAAAAAATATAAGACTATTGAAAGAAAAAGCTGAGGTTGCTTTGACTCGAGCTAACAATTGTCCAGAATGCAATATTTCGGATAGAACTGAAGCATTATGTGGATTTTCAAAGCATTTGCCGTCTTCTGAACCGTACTTTTATGAGGCGGCATACAAACACAAATTCCTGATAAAGAATTCTAAATGTGATTCTCATCAGAAAGATAAAAACGAAAAGGACGACGACATAGAGGTAAATGAACATGAAATTAATTTACACAATTGGAAGATCAAACAGAGACGAAAAAAGCAAATGGTGTGAATATTGACAAAGTTTTAGAACCTCTGCCAATTAAAACTAAACTTCTTATTCTCAATGAGAAAGGCCAAGTTACGAACGTATTACCATTATTAGACGACAATAACAAAAAACAAAGCAAAATATGGATATGTGATGATATTTGTAAAATTGATAACGAATCCATTATACAAAGATATCAAGCATTGTTGAAGACTGCTGACAGGCTCAAAGTAAAGAGTGTTTATAAATTTGCCAAAAACTTGTTATCTTGCAGTAGAAGTTACATGTCCCGCAAATTAGGACATTCATTTCTTTGTTATGTTGAACCTGATACATGCTCTTCGACATTTTTACCAGTTTTACTTTTAGCTCCCCATTTTGTCAATGTAAGAGTTTTAAAGAGAATTATTTGTAGAATTTTGGAACAGTGCAATAATATAAAGAATCTTGACAAGAGTTTGGAGACACTGATATAGAATATCTCAAAAACATTAGTAAAGAAGCGATAGAGAAGAGTAGAACTACGATACCGAAATCGTACGAAATAAAAAATCTAAATGAACAAAACATAATATCTAAATATAAAAATGCTTTTAAACAATTTACCAAAAGAACATTAGATACTGCTAAAAATGCATGCAATTCATGCGAAAAACTGTGCTACCGTAAAGAAGTGATCAAAATTGCAGATATGAGGAAACCCTTGACATCAGAATCATGGGAAAACTTTAGTGTTTTCGCAGAGAAAAACGGATTGTACAGTGATTTCATATGCAAATATTGTAAGGAAAAATTTCAAAGGAATCAAATGCCTCCAACTTGCGTTAAAAATAAGTTATATGTTGAAGAAATGCCAAAAGAAATATCTGCATTAAACGAGTATGAAAGAATGTTTAAACAAAGAGCAAAAGCATTTCAAGTTGTCCAACGAATGGAAACTGTCTCGAAAGTCAAAAGAAATATACCTCATCAACATATGATCCAGAAAGTAAAAGGAAGAACATTTCATTTGCCATTGCCAATAGAGGAAACGCTCAAAAAGATTTGTAAACCAACAGATCCAATCAATATCAATCCAGAATTTTACATATTAGTGCGTAGTTTACCAACAGAAGCGAAAACGGTTTGGGAACATCTTGTAAATGTAAAAAACGTGTATAATGCTTTGGTACGTTTGAAACAGATAAATCGCCTATATGAAAATATCATTTTGCCTCCAAATCCAAATGAATTATTAAAAAATGATTGGCCGGAAGTTGAATATAAAATAGACGACTCCGACGCACAAAAAGAAAACAAAACAGCCGAAAACACTGATAAGCAAATCAAATTACCTGCATTGGTAAGTCAAGCTGTGATAAAGACGATGATATTTACGAACAATACACAATTTATCCATTATACGAGAAAAGGATTAATGAAAAAGCGACTACATTATATCAGCAAAAAAAGGTAGAGGACGCACCAATTGATATTTATTGTAAGACCGTTGATCTCCAATGCTTCCCACATTTGTATCCTTATGGAATGCATGGAGAACATGAGCATAGAGAAGTCTATTTGACTGAATATGAATATATTAAAGCACGGCTTAAATCTAAACATTCTCAGTTTCGACTGGACGTGCAATACCTATTTTTCTTATTGAATCAAACAAATATTAGACGTTTGAAAGCTGGTATTTATCAAAAATTGAACATAATTAATCCAAAAGAAAAATGCACAGCAAGTACATATTTGAATCTAATACAAATAGAAAATATGTCCGCGGCCTGGAAGTCAAAACTTGGCGTGGCCAGGAAAGGTCAAGGTGTCGATGAATGATCTTACAATTCTTTTAAAACGCAATATAATGAAAATATACTCATATTGGCTGTGTTTTAAATAGACTAATTATCTGAAAGCCTGCGGAGGGGGAAGGTATGATGGGTATTGATGATCTGAGAATACTTTGCCTGACCACGCCAAGTATTTGACTTCCAGGCTGCGGACATATTTTCTTGTCTTTTATTGTGTTACACAGTGTCGTCGTTGCACGCTGCAGGAAAGCACCTTTATGTGCTTGCAGCTTATTTTGATTTCACATCTTTTTTTACTTTGTAATTATTTTCAATTTTTTGTATTTTTTTTATTTCATGTACTTGACGTAATTTTTTTACTTTTTTAAAGAAACATTCAGCGAGATACTGGAACTGATGGGTTTTATGACAATTTTTAAAGTCCTCACTGCTTCAGCACCTTATTGAATTATACTAAGTTACAATTCCTTTGCGAGGTATCCCACGTTACATCATGAAAGCATGTCTTCCACAACTAATGTTGTTGTTTATATATATTTTTATGTTAAATAAATTTATTTTGCGTTAAATACACTCGAATAGGACAGCAAGGTTAAAAGGCTGTTCTTGTTGTGACACTTTTTTCTCTGTCGTTGCACGGAATACGTTTGTAAAACGATCTTTACATTGTTACTTTATGAGAATCATTTGTAAATAGCGGGTTTCGAATGTCCTATTTTTAATTTCTAATTCCTACCACGCTTAGCGTTACAATCTTATTTTAGACTGAATCATGTAAACCCATCGAAGAAATGCATTATGTAAAATAAATTATGCAACCCCATCGAAGAAATACATCAAATAAAATATATCATGTAAACCCATCGATGAAATGCATCATGTAAAATAAATTATGTAAACCGATCGAAGAAATGCATAAAAAAAAAATAAATCATTTAATAAATCATTAAAATAAACTCATCGAAGAAATGCATCATATAAAATAAATCATTTAAACCCATCGAAGAAGTGCATCAAATAAAATAAATCATGTAAACACATCGAAGAAATGCATCGAATAAATTAAATCATTTAAATCCATCGAAGAAATGCATTATGTAAAATAAATTATGTAACCCCATCGAAGAAATACATCAAATAAAATATATCATGTAAACCCATCGATGAAATGCATTCGAAAATCGATCTTTTTAGGGAAAATAAGATCAATCTTTCACCGATCTTTTTTAATTCCGATCTATCAGGGATCGATCCCTTTTTCTTTAGGATCAGTTAAAAAAAATTAATTTTATATTTAGTAAGTGCCAGACAATGATGGCTACGTAAAATACACATCGTATAATATACGCATATACACATGTATTATACTCGAATATTACTGATCGTAGTCATACTGGATACGTTCAGCAGACTCAACTGTTGAGTGATCTCATTAGATTTTACTCTGAAGTTGTACGTTATATAAACTCTATACTTATTTCCTACTTAGTCCTTCTTGTTTTAATTAACTTGTTGCCCAACTGTCCAATTAGTCAGTTACATTTTAATGTTCAATATTTAATATTTGATATTTTTGTAATTATTTATAGCTGAATAAATATTTGAAGAGTATAAGGATACAATTTTCGCGATGCTCATTATAACAAGAGACTACTTGTGTATGAAAATTTATCATTAAAAGTACTATATTAGTGCTATATAAATGTGACCAATGAGGGCGAGAATAAAGTTAATTTAAGTATCCTTTTTAAGATCGATCTTTGAAGATCGATCTTTTTTTCCACGATTGATTGATCGTATAACCAATCCTTCATAAAAGATCGATTCTTAGGATCGATCCGATCTTTGTCCAGGATCGCCATCACTAGCGTGCAATAACCGACCGACATTCCAACACTTCGGAAATACGTACGCGTGTATTCTCTCGCGAGGCCTGCTTGCCGCTTGGTCTCCCCCCCACCAAAGCCCATATTCTCCACGGCAAATAGGCTGGGCGCGGAGGTCATTCGTTCTGTGGACATCGTTGAGTTAAGACGTTTCAATAGCTGCGTATATAAATGGTACGCCTACATTATCTATCGTCACCTAATTACTTCTATTCATTATTAGTCTTCTTCTTTACAGTCTACCGTCACTTGCTGCTACTATTAATACACTTTCGTCCCGAAATTGATTAAATATCGCGAGAAAACCGTTAGACGTTCGTCGCGTATTCCCTTCGTTGCCTTCGTACCGATATTTCTGCACATTTAGTGCACACATATCGTGTCTCGGTATTCAATTACATCCCTTTTCGGGCATATTTCAAGTTTATTTGTTGTTTAATTGCCTTACGAATGTTTTAATGCTTTTGTTTCAATCTCTTGTTGCATCGTTCGGTTACAGACGTTGAGGCGGGAATCGAAACCAAAGGGCAGGCAACGCCATGACACTTGGCGGTTAATTTGAACGGTGCTTGGATGGCGACTGGTCATTCCTTGGAAAAAGAAGGTGGCAATACGTGTGGTATACTTATTTGTATCCTTATTTTATTGAATCATTGTTGGCTGTGAGGGTGATGGGTAACTTTGCAGTCGGTTAATATCGGGATGAAATGGGAAAAGATTGAATTATGATAAATTCAATAATTCTAGTCGGATTTGTTTAAACATTTCAAAATGGCGTCAGTAGATGTTTACGAAATATTGGAATGATCGAATTCTATTGCATTTCGGTTGCGTTTACGTAGAATTCAATAATATTTCAATGATTTTTAAGAATCTATCTCTATGAAGCTAGTGTAATTGCATTTACGTTCGGTTTTGGATGCAAGTTTTGTTCTTTATGTACAGAAACTGCGTAGTTAATCGAGGACATGCTATTCAAGCATGAATAATTAACGAATTTTGATTCTTGCAATGAATTTTGGATATTTATAAAGATCGTGATATATTTTAAAGTATTATTCGAATAACACGAACGTGCTTACAACTTTAATGACGAAAGCCACTACTACGGTTCATTTAAATGTAATAATTATTTCTGATGTAGTATATTCTTGATAATATCGTGTTACTCAAATGTTAAGCTGCTCCTGTCGACGAGCATTCTGTATTTTCGCATCACACCTTGTATTCTAAATAACAAGGAGTGAAAGTTTCTTGGCTGGTTCCAAGAAAAACAATATTTCCTCGTGACAAACACTCGATCGAACCACATCCACCCCACCCTCCTATCCTACTTATTTTTCAGAGGTTGTGACCGCGTGCAATGCGGCCAAATAGAGTCAGTGTTTATGTCGTACGAAGTTCTTCGTTTTGAAGAGCACAGTTGCTCATAGTAGAGTGTCGTTAACAATTTTGGGATACGCGAGGGTAGAGTCAGTGTTTTCTACGCAATTTATATTCTTTTGCGAGCATCGAGGCTCTGACTTTCGAATCGCGAGAATAGATTCAGCGGTTTGTTCGACAATTATGATCTTTGGGGCGCGTTGATAGTCTATTTCTTTAATTTTTTTACTTTTGAACGCGAAACTCGTTATCGGAAATTAGAGTCAGTGCGTCAGCTGAAGAGGAGATTTGTGCGCAGAATATTATTGGAAAGATGTAAGTATCTATGTATTTCATTTAATTCCTTTAAAGTAGAGTTCATTCTTCAAAATTCCAGAAACAAAAAATTAAAAAATTAAAAGAAAATTAATTTCTAGAATAGAATCACCAAGAAATTCAAAACTAACGAAACTTTTTATAATTTAGACATTTTAAGAAAAAAAATTTGTTAATTTTATTTTTTAATATTTAATTTTTTAATTTTTTTCCTAAAATGTCTGAATGATAAAAAATTTCGTTAGTTTTGAATTGTTTCGTGGTTCTTTATTAGAGTTCGAACAATCGTAAGTTTAGAAAGAAATTATAATCGTGTTCTGTTCTTTCGTTACAGTCTAGGGGCAGCTGAGCAAGCTGATGACTTTTTCTAGCAGCTTGATGACTTCCCCTGAGCAGTTGCAGAGGTGTTGGCGCCTTCGTCACCGGGGCACAGCGAAATGTGAGTGCGCATGCATTATGGTTCCTCTGATCACTCAGTCATGTCGTAGGACGTTTGGTCCAAATCGACACGAGTGACCGGTTGTATACTTTGGCGAGCATAATGACCGCGGGTATGGTAACCATGCCCGTGAATTGTAACATTTTGTCTGTGTATGTATTTCTTAGACGAGGGCTAGGGTCTTCTTGTGCACCGCGCCTTTTCAATAGAATCAAATTATAATCATAATTTCCAACATAAACGTTTCCTAACGCGAATGTTTATCATTGATCATACATTGATGTAGATATTTATTAAATAATGCACCTAAAGATGCATAGCAGCTCAGAAGGTATTGATATTTGATATGAATATCAATACGGCTGAATGCTAATTTTTATGTAGCGAAGAAGTCTGATACTCTCAGACTCCACAGCTACGATCATTTTTATTTAATATGTAGTCGAAAAATCGGATGCCCTCCGATTCCGTCATTGCGACGATTATAATCACTTGAATTTATTTTATTTTTCTGATACTACTTACGTGTTCAAAAGTAACTTGATGTCTAAATGATGATAATAGACATAAAAGTGTAATTCCTTTCTTATAAAGGTCACTCGTTTGCGTACACAATAGAATAATTAATTTCCATGTGCAAGAAGACAAGTGAGGGTGGGAAAATTTCAGATTCAAAGTAATTAGCATGAGAACATACTTTCTTGTTACCTATATGAAATTTACTTTGACGATGGAATCGCCCGTTTTAAATTCTTAATGTAAATTCTTCATGTTTTAGAATCATTTTCTTAAATAATTCAATTTTATAGTCTTTTTTCTCGCTAATTGAATGTCGAGTAGAGTCCTTTTTCTTGATTTAAAGTAGAGTCTTTTCTTATTTATCAAACATTAAACTATTCACAAGTTGAAAGTCGAGTAATTTTGCTTTATAATGTAAAATGAAAGAATACTAACGAGCTAGACACTATACAGACTAATCATATTTTCTAGTTGAGGATTTTCAGGATATCTTTCCGTACCCATTGCCTTTTAACTCATCCACGTGCCCATGCGTTACTTGGGTGGTTGAAGGCAATGGGGCACGATGACTTTCTTTACTAACTAATTACATGTCGGCGGCTGGCATTGCGTTAGTGTATCGTGCACGCCGCATTTTCCACCTGTGTGTGTTTGTGTGGTTAGGCGGTGGAATTTGCGTCGGTGAAAGATTTTTATCAAAGACCATGTTAACGAAACTATAACATTATATTATTATTCATTGCAATAACGATACCAATGTATCATATTCCTTGTTGCACACGATGATCATTCTAGTAAATAATCTTGGAATATGAAAGTTAATCAATTTCGTACAATCAAACGAGAAAGTAAAGCAATAACGCTTGCTGTATGTACTTAATACGTGCAATGCACATTATCAAGTAATCCATTCTTTGAAATTGAAAATAATTAATTGCTATGTAAATCATACTTATACGCAATGGTCACTGCCTTTGCCAGCCGATTTCAGTAAAAACTGGTACGTACTTATTAGAGTGTGATTGTGGCCAAGCCCGGGTGACGGAGTCGTCCCGGGACGGTCTCTCTAGTGTAGGCTTTGCACCCGGGCGGTGATGCTTGAGAATCGTGGAGTGGGTTGACTGATGATTGTGTTTGAGAGACTGTTTTGATATTTTTTAAATATAGGTTTTATGTAGAATAGGTAACTTACCTTCTGGTACGAATGTGTGACTTAAATATAAGTAGGTAGGGCCGGGGCAGGTCGTCGTATTCTCTGATCGCATGTTTCTCCGCGCGATGACCTGCTTTCAGGAAATTTGTGAGAAAAGTCGACGGCCAGACTAGTGCGAGTGGGGTATGCCCTCGCTTCTAGCCTCGCTATGTCGACTTTTTGACGCCAGTGGGACATTGCACATTGTCGCTGGTCGCGGTCGGCAGGACGGGCTTGGGCACGCTATTCACTTTCAGAAGGGCGGACCGCCCGAAGTAAGAAGTGGCCAAAGAGCCGAATATAGCCCGGCCAGAGAAAAGGCCACATCATGTGGGCTACCAAGAATGGCCCTGCATCCTCGGGTGCAGGGTCATTCTTACGTATTATATTGCCATTATGCTCGCCGGTAGTTGTAGTAGTAGTAGTAGTTTGGTTGGCCATAGGCTGACTCATCGAGCAAGGGTGGAACGAAATATAAGGGTAAAATATGTTTTTTATTATTCATGACTTCTAATAGTGCGCAAAAGTTCCCTTTTATAATGGAATTTAAGCTGCCAAAGTTTGAACGTGATCATCAAATTTTTTCAGGTGTCGCAAGCCCTTCAAATATTAATATTTACTGAAATATTAATTTTTGAAAAGCTTGCGGCACTTGAAAAAATTTGTTGATCACGTTCAAACTTTGGTAGCTTAAATACCATTATAAAAGGCAACTTTTGCCCACTATTAGAAGTCGTGAATAATAAAAAAATATTTTGCCCCTATATTTCGATCCACCCTAATCGATACCCCCTCCCCTGAAATTGAGCCCACCGCGTTTTCAATTAGAGTTGCGAAGAAGATTACGGGGCCAGTTAGTGTTGCGACTAAATGTTGATCACGGTTTGAATTAGCGTTGCGAATCAAGCATTCCCCGCGTCCGGTTCTAGCATAGCGTTGCGAATAAATATCGATCGTGGTTGCTTGTAGTGTTCCGAAAAAAAAATCGCGATTGTTTTTGAGATTATTCTTGTATTTTTAATTGCAGTCACTAGAGTTTGATTCATTGCATTACTTTTGATTCATGGTATTCTTTTTATTAGAGTTGCGATGCGACTGATCGCTTTTTTTAAATAACTCGTCCTAGTTTGATTCTTAATATTTTTTTGAGTTAGTGTTGCGATGATGACTGATCGCGTTTGTAATTAGAGTTGCGACCCCCAGCCCCCAATGCCCCAAAACTATCCTGGGACATGTCCAAAGATATGTTCCTGGGAAAAAAGAGTCCCGAGCAGCTGGATCTGCTGCACATGGGACTCTACACAGTCTTCAGGAAGGCTGCAACGAATTAAAGTTAGAGTTGCGTATTACGAGACACAGGTGCACTCAATTTTTATTAGTGTTGCGAAAAATGAAACCATCCACGTGGTGGTTCTCGGTAGCTTTTTCGTTTGCTATTCGGGATTTGTATCGAGTATAGTAGAATTTTCAGTAATGAAGCACCATCCGGGAATTTTGAATTTGTTTGAGAAATTAGTGCTGCGGGTAGTCCAAAGTCCTAGTGACTATGCTCGGGAGTTGATTTTAGTCTGTAGTAAGTTAGCGTTGCGAAAGAAAGAAACGGTCCACTCACGGTTTTTTTGCATTAATGAGTGGACAATGATCAGCTGCCCTTCTGGCTACTGATCATTTTTTCTAGCAGCCCTAAGTGGCTGCACCATCCTCCTTCTCCTACCACCACCTACCCACCCTTGAATCGAGTGTTTGTCTATGGAAATATTGTTTTAAAAGTATATTCATATATTGCATATAAATGTTTTCTATTTTTTTAGAATATTTTTAAATTTGAAGTTCCAATTTTTATGGAATAGCATTCCAAAATTTTATTCTGTGACTGAAAGAATGGCGATGAAAGGTGTGATTCATTATTTGTAATAGAAATTGCAGACTTCTGACACACCTCCATTCAATTGAAGTTCTAATTAGAGTCTTTGAAAAGTAGCAGTAGATATTCCTCATTAACGTTGCTGATTTTTGCATAGTAACTTCGTCAATCGTTGTATTTCCTATCAGATTGATAAGAAATGTAGTTTTTTATTTTTATAAATTTTCAACATTCCTTTGCATTAATCAAAATTCACCCGCGATTGTTGCTTCATTTGATGATATTAAAAGGAAATTTGCACTGAAAAAGTAGGTAAATGCAATTCGGCACTTTATATTGATAGTAAATTTTCAATATTAACGCGTGCTCGTTGTTGCTACTTTCTGCATGAAAGTAATTTCGATTACTGTGCAGTAAAGTGCAATTATTCCAATCTTCAACATTTGCATAAATGTTTTTGATTACCTATTGTATATTATGATTGATTGTCGAGTCATTGATACATAAACTTTGAAGATGCCAATTAATGAGAAACTACAAGGAAATTATTGAGTTGATGTAACAGAGCACCCAATGTGCTTAATATTATGAATATCAATTGCTTCGGAATGAAATGTAATATGATTAGTAGCTTCTTTTTCATGAATTGCTAACGTATTGCTAAAGGTTGATTGCCTACTTTGTCTGCTGATAATGAAGCAGTATTTTCTAATCTTTTCCTTCTTTCATTTTATTACCGAATCGATATTCCATATTGAGTTTTAAACTGTAGCTTCAAATGTGATATTTCAATATTTGGGCAATAGCGATTCAATGAAAAGACTATATCTGTTGAAATTACATTACTTAATCGAGATAGATTGTAAGTTCTAATTCATTGAGAAAGTTTCTGTTGCAGAGTATTATGTGTGAAGAATATTGCAAAAATAGGATTTCAGGGTCATCATCCTTGAGAAACGAAACCTCAAGGAATTTTTATTAATACTTTTAAAAATGTTTCAGGTAACATCGTGGGTCCATCGAGGGAAGTAAGAAACACATGACAATTTCAGATTTTTATTAGGCAGGTCATTATTTAAATTTAAGTAGATATGTATATGGTTAGGTATGGTGTTTAGTGGCCACATAGAATTAAGTAGTTTTTAAGGAATAAGATAAACACTGCAGTGTTTAACTAAATATAAGTAGCAATTATTAAATACGAGCGCTCGTATCCGTAGGAATTATTAGTATTTAAATAGCCATACCAAATATGCACTGGCATATTTCCTATTAATGAGTAGAAAATTTGAATTATTCACTAATTGGGAAATATTCCCCCTTTTTTCTTTGTTTCATTCCCAATTAATGAATAATTATCATGGTAGAAATCTACCAGAAAATTCTTCAAATTTTAAATGAAAGAAACAAAGAAATGTTTTAAATTCTGCTTTAGTTTCATCGCGGCAGCTTTTTACAGAAGGACTCTTGTTGCCCGGTTGTGGAGCGATCGAGGATCGTTTTGCAACCGTGCACTAGGGGGATCTATGGAAATGAAAATAAAATTTTGCATAAAAGGAGGGTGGATGGGCCGCGGTTAGGGCGGGTCTCCACTCGCAGCGCCTCCACGTGGTGAGACCTGGGCAATCTGTATTAGTTGAAGTATAATTACTAATCGTATCGCAAGTAACATTGTAATACAATTATTAATTACGTGACAAGTAATACGAGCCGATTGGCTGCGATCATCTATCTTCGTCAATCTCTATTCCATCCTCAAACACAGGATTAGTTGCCGAAATTTGAATTGCGACATGTTTAAATATCATCAAACTGTTTTTTATTTGTAACTAAAAACTGAAATTTCTCAGGGCTAGACTAAATCTTATTTCGCAACGCGGGTTTCGAACGTAACGCGATTTGCAGTTGCATCCATGCACCCCACGCCACTCATGCATCATGCAACGTTCTGCGAGGCTTTTATGAATTAGGTTTTACTGTAAATATCAATGTCGGCGGTAAACTAATACTCGGAACAAGTAGAATCCAATTATTATTACTTCACTGGAATGATTAAACAGTGCATTAGAAACTTGCGGGAATGTCAGTAACGGCGTGATTTTTTAATACTTTTCGGCGTACGATATGCGAAAGAGTTCTACTACACGCAAAGTACTACTTAATAACCAATGTCGTCTTGCAATTTATAGCTTACTCGGGCTTTGAAGAAATACCATTCTTGAGCGCCATAGTCTCTTGATCCCCGAAATGGATTTTCGGAAAGAAATCCGCGTGAGTCGTAGACAAGCTGTGCCAAAGCATAGCGTAGCAAAAGCCCTGCCTTCTATATCAAACTCTCACACTGAACAAATCACACGTATACAAGCACGCACACACCTTTCAGCATCTCAACACATTTCAGTGTAGTTGCTGAGCTGGACGCTGTTCATAAGCATATGCCACTACATTCAGTTCTGAAATTATGGGTCGGTAAGACAGTTTGGGTGGAGACACGAACTTCCATAAGGTGATAGGTCTATCCTATACCTCGTCTGTGCCCCAACCCTCTGGGGAGGGTCGGGGGTTATGTGGGACTCGAACCCACTGAAACCTCCAAGGTGGTCATCCTCGTGTCGGAGCTGCGCGCAGGGGGGGGGGGGGGGGGCGGGACTTGCTGCGGGATCAAATTAGTGATTACATCCGCTTGCCTTCCCCCCCCCCCCCTGCGCGTGATGTGCAGCTCCGACACTACAACCCCGTGTATCGGGGTCTTCCCTAGGGAAGGTGATAGGTTTATCCTATACCTCGTCTGTGGTTCAACAGTGACTGTCTTACCGATCTAGAAATTCGAGACCGATTGCAGCGTCCTCTGTGCATGAACGATGGTCACTTGTACTTAGCATTGAAGGCAAATGGAAAGTGTGTGGAGGAAACGATTGAAATGCATGTGACTTGTCTATGGTGCGCACTGAAACCATCGGCAGGCGTTTTGCAAGATAATCCCTTCACGCTCATTCAGTCGCGTTTTACGCTTATGTCAACAATACCCTATCTAGAGTCTATCCTATACTTCGTCGATGAGAAAGGGTACTTATCTGTAGTCGGTAAATGTACGCATCGACATCTGGAAGAAAAGTCTGGAGATAGCTTGTGAAATTTTAACTTCTAAAATTTTAAAAATATTCTACAATATTGCGCTTAATCAATATAAAGAATCCTGAGATTAATTTTACATATTGATTGAAGCAGAATAAGAATATTTATACTTTCTACAGTTTCTATTAATACTGAAGTCCAAGTCCAAAACTGTCGTCCTTTCTAATGTGGTTTAACAGGCAGAAAAATATAGGTAACTTAATTTCTTCGTCAAATACGTCGCTTCACTAACAAGGGAAGATCCCGAACCCGGAAATTCAAAAAATTCTGAAACTTTCTGAATCTGTAGGGGATTTTCTCTTCATTACAACACAATTTTTGTTTGCTACCCAAATTCACCCGAATGAGTTGAAATTAACCTCTGAAAATTCGGCTATTTTCCGATTTTGTGTTATAACTCGCGAACTGTAAGAGATAGAAAAAAAGTTTCAAGAGAAAAAATTCTTCTTTTAATTAGATCTATCATTTGGTAAAAAAAATAATTTTACAGTTCACGCGTTATAACACAAAATCGGAAAATAACCGGATTTTCAGGGGTCAATTCCACACCCTTAAAGTGAATTTGGGCAGCGAACAAAAATTGCGTTGTAATCAGGAGGAAATTCCCTACATATTCACAAGGTTTCAGAATTTTTTTAATTTCCGGGTTCGGAATCTTCCCTTGTAAGTCTTTCATGGTGTTTAATTTTCTCTTCTACAATTTCTTAAACGTGGGATTTTTTTTAGTTTAAAAATAGAAGAAATAGGAACTTTCTTAATGCCGAAACAAAAGTTTAATAATATAAGTATGTAAATGAATATATGTATTGTGAAATTCGATTTTGCTCTACGTAATTCATTCGTTTCGAGAATTCTACTGTACGCAGATACCCATTAATGGGCATACCGAGAAGGGAACGTGGCCAATTACATGGAAGGGTGTCGAATTGCTGTGGAACTTTCACGAATTTGTCGAGCAATAAGTCAGCTCCTTCTTCGGGATGTTAAGTAGGATCAGCGGGGTCACCGCGAACCTCGTATTACAGGATCCATTTCGAGGTCCTCCTTTCAACGAAATGGATGGCAGCCCGTTGACAAGGACTTTAACCGGATTAATAGATCAAACGGTCGTTTCCTCCTAGGCAACTGCCTGCACGGAGAAAGTGCCAGAGAGAGGGAAACAGAAGTGGAAAGTGAAAAATTATTCCTCAAATCCACTGTAAAATCGTTGCTCAAAAAACCGAATATTTGAAAATAATAGAAAATATGAAAGTAACTTACAAATAACTAGAAGAAACAAAGAGGATTAAAGTAACAGAACTACATAGATCCGATCCATCATCTCTTCAGTTTCCCTCATTTATACCTTCTTATCTGTAAAATAAATTCTGCTGCTTGGCGTATGTAAATAAATAAATACATATATTTCATTAACAGTTTCCTAAATCAGTTCACTCCTAAGTAACTAAATAACTAAAAGCACCCAACAAATAACTCTAAACTCAGTCCATACTTCTCTCTCACTAACGAAAGCTACTTCTTCCAAGAGTTTCTTCAATGAAAATGTTTTATCATAAAACAACTTGCAAATCCCATTGACCTAAAGAGTGGCTAGTAAGAACCAGCTCTCAATTACATTGGAGTCACTCGAAGAGAGGAGGAATCTGTAAATCAGTGGTTCAGTGGAACGTCGCGGATATCCGGAAGAGGAGCAGGGTAAAGGTCAATTCCTCCCGAGGAAGAAGCACTGCCCGTGGCCGTGTGTGTTTCATATGAAGATGAGAGAGGAAAGGATGGACCAGGTGGCTGCAGATGACGCAGAACCAAACGATTGGGCGAGAAGCTGCAGGAAAAGCGAAAGAGGAGGACGTGGCCAAGCCGAAGGAAGATGCTTTTCGTGTTCGTAAAGCTCCGCCCGATTTTCAGGGCGTCCCAAGTCTCCCTCTTCTCCACCAATCTTCTTCTCCTTTCCTCTCTCTCATCTCTCCTCTCAGAGCATCCTCCTCCTCGTCCTCCTCCTCATCGCCGGGAGTTTTGACTTACGATTAGTTTCGCGCGAGCATCGCGGCCTATCGTGGCATTCCAACCACACGAATCCCGGGAAAAAAAGCGAGCACTTCGAAAAGTGAAAGCAGGTGAGGAAAATCGTGCCCTTCTGCCTTCGCCTTCCACCCTCAGGACCTTCGACGCTTCAAAAAGAATAGGCATCTCTCTCGGTCACCTTGCGTCTGCCAGATAAGTGTAGATTGTCATCCTTTCCCTTTTTCCTGGACCTCGGTCTCTTGAAGACGTTTCTCCGCGAACCTTTCTTTCCTATCCTCCGACGAATTTGCAAGATAGAATCATCGTGTTCCGAGGTGGTGAAGCTAGGTAGTCCGAAGGGAATGGATCAGTGTTCGTAACGTGGTGTGGTTCAACAGTTGCAGAAGATGCCACGTAAGCGACGCGCCTCGACGCCGTCCCTGGAGGGCGACGATGAAGAGTTCGCCTCGGAAGAGAAGTACAGCAAGGACGAATTAGAGAGCCGGGCGCCGAGGAACGCCGCGAACGCGAGGGAACGCGCTAGGATGAGGGTACTCAGCAAGGCGTTCTGCAGATTAAAGACCACTCTGCCCTGGGTACCAGCTGATACGAAGCTCAGCAAGCTGGACACGCTTCGCCTCGCCGCTACTTACATCGCTCATCTCCGAGCGGTCCTCAGGGACGACGGCGACGCGCATTCGGAGACCACCAGGTCGCTGTCTTTGGCACTGGTAGGTTTTAATTAAACAATGTAACGAAGTTCATGGGGGGCTGGAGACGTCTGATTTCACTCTGCTCGTAGTTCCATTATTTATTAAGGTATTTGGCCTCGTTCGTTGCTCGATGAGGTGGACTTTACTCCTTTTAATTATTCTTGATTTAAGCGCCTCACTCGTTTTCGTATTTGTATTGGTTTAAGAGTTCGGACGATTTTAACGGTCCTTTTCTTCTGTTGCCTGATTTACACCTCCTGTTATTCTTATTTCTTTCTTCCTCTTCTTTTTGGAGTTTTCAAATATTTGATTTTTCTACTTGGAACGCATCTACTGTGCCTCCTATCGCTGTAGGTAGCTTGTGTATTGAGAAAATCGCGAAAGAATAAGGAAAATGCCAAGGTATGCAAGCTTGTCGAGTGTATTAGGTTGTTGTTTGGATGTTAAATGAAACTTTTGTTTCGGAATATCTTATTTGAGTAGTTAGCATTAATATTACTACTATGGATATTGTGTATTAGTATTATTAGTTAGTTCATCTTGGAGTAGAATGCTTTGGAACTTCTTCAATCTTTGCAAAGCGTAAGCGTAAGACTTGTTATGTTAAAAGTTGCTATTGGTTTAAAATGAATGTGTTTTTAAGTAGCTAGATGAATGTATTCCCGTCCAGACCCTTTCTTCTCGGCGCAATCGCGATTTTTGGTATCCCGATTATGACTTCGTAAAATAACAAAGGATCCAGGTGGATCCATTCGGCGTCGCAACGGCGAGCGTCGTCCTCCCAGACGCGTTCTCTGTTTACGTCTCTCCAGGTGGACCAAATCACTCTCAAAGCTTCCACCCACCCTTTCCACCATTAATTCTAAGTTAGTTCCGTTATTTGAAGAGCGACGTTTTATTCCTCTTGCGCTCAAAGATAATTGACCTCTTATTTCTGTCCGCGTTTTCGAGATCACCGAGAACAAGTATGTAATAAAAGCATAACAAAATACTGTATAAGGGGAAACGGTTAAACTACTTCAAAGATCAATCGGCATAGTTTTTAATTTAGGGGAAAAGTAATAATCAAACGGGTCGGTGAGTAATTGATCTTCTAGGTTCCTTCGCTGGAAGATCACTTCTTTAATTATTCCTATACTTCCGCTTAAGTCTTAAGTAAGATGAAATGCAAATTAATGTATATCATTTGAATTTCACCTTTCTCTAACGACTACTTTGCGTGTTAAAGAAGAAGACTACTTTTCTTTTATTTATAGAAGAAGTTTTGAATACTATTATTTCAGTTATTGAAGAAGTCTTGAATACTCTTATTTTACTTACAGAAGAATTCTTGAATATTCTTTCTTCTAGATATAGAAGTTTTGAATACCCTTCTTCTAGTTATAGAAGAAGTCTTGAATACTTTTCTTTTAGTTATAGAAGAAGTCTTGAATACATATCTACTCTTCTTTTAGTTCTAGAAGAAGTCTTGAATACTCTTCTTATAGATACAGAAAAAGTCTTGAAAACTCTTATTTTAATTATAGAAGAAGTCTTGAATACTTTTCTTTTAATTATAGAAGAAGTCTTGAATACTCTTCTTTTAGTTATAGAAAACGTCTTGAAATCTCTTCTTTTAATCATAGAAGAAGTCTTGAATACTCTTCTTTTACTTACAGAAGTCTTCGATATTCTTTTTTCTAGTTATAGAAGTTTTGAAAACGCTTCTTCTAGTTATAGAAAAAGTCTTGAATACTTTTCTTTTAGTTATAGAAGAAGTCTTGAATACATATCTACTCTTCTTTTAATTCTAGAAGAAGTATGGAATACTCGTTTTACTTAAAGAAAGAGACTATTCTTCACTAACAAAAAGCGATCAATTTCTAGGAGAACCTTTAACGAACGAAGTTTTTTAATATTTTTTACAGTCATGGCCATTCGCTCTCCAAGGCGGCAACGGTTCGATGTTGATGAACAACAGTTGCAACGTGTCATCGTCAACGTCGCCGACTTCTAATCAGTACCGCGGTCAGCAGGGGACCCACGAAATCCAGAATTTCCATCACCCTGGACATCAGAACATGTCAATGCGTCACAATCACGAGCCCCAGCTCTCCTATTTCTGATACCTAATTCGAACCAAGGGATTAGAATTTTCCTTCTTATTATCGGCGAACGATGAACGTTCCATTGATGAACGAAAACTCCTATCGCTCGGGATCACACCAAATTGATGATATCGAAAACTATGTATATTTATTTCAGAGTGCCTTATATTGTTCTACTATTTATTGATCCGCTGACTAATACTTTAAGAACGATTATTACGATAACTTCATTGTAATCATTATTGTAGCCAAAGCGTAAAAACTAGTCCAATAAAGTATTTCTACAATTATCTCATTGAGGTTTTGCCACACTCCTGAATAAAGCAGTGAAAACAGTTGCCTCGAATTCATCTTACAAGAATTTTTTATTCCTTACATCACTGATAGAGAATTAAGAAATCAATAATGAACCCATACAATTAGAAATTCAGTAAATCTTAAGAATCAAAATTCAAGATAAAATTAGGCTCTCTAGATCAACAGCTTCATTACTCAAAGTTGAAAATATAAATAACATGTATCGATCATTTAGTTTCCTGTACCCTGATTTTATCTAAAATTTCTGTTATAATTATACATATAGGCAATGAAGAATACATACACGAAAATAATCGAAAAATCAAGATAGATGTTTCCTCCGTTCCACCGAATGCCAAAAATATTAATTTCACGGAAACAACGTAAACGGGAATCATGAGAGTGTTGGAAAAGATGTTGCGCGACTTCCGGAAGGGAAACGGAGGAAGGACGCGGTAAGACAAGAAGGATAAAGAACGCCAAGTTAAATAAACAGCGCGAAGGGCCTTTTGTGTAAACCTGAAACTAAAATAATATATCTCGTTCCATCTACAAATCGGTCGAGGTCGGACACGTCGTTTAGGATCCTCGTGTGTCAATACAAACCATCTTTCGGGATTTATGAATCATATGTTTTCTCACATTTTCTGGTCGCTCGTGAAACTTTTTTCTCTCAAATATACTTTAGTGTTTCAAAACCAATAATAATCACTCGGTTTCTAAGTACGCGATTTTTCTTATTATAGCAGTTTCATTGTGTCATTATTATGGCAGAAAAATATTTCGAAGTCAATAAATATAGTTAAATAACATTAATTTTGTTTAATTGGGTTTTATTGAATTGGGGAAAAAGGGTGGAAACTGTTTGGTAAAGTCAGATTGGAAGCATCTACATTATAATTGCACCAGAAGGAATAAGGATGAACTCATTACATTATATTATATTTTCAGTCTTTCATCTATCCATTAAATATTAATATATTTGCGGTATTTCACTTTAACTTTTATACAATTTGTTTGCGTAACTCTTCTCCCACGCATAACTCCCTCAAATTCACTTCTCGCTTTATACATAGCACATCGATTAGGAAGGAGGCTATATAATACCCATTATTTCCATTACTGATAAATCAAAAGACCTAAAAATTCGTACATATAAATTCCACTGTATCAATATTTGACATCTGCGATACAATGATTTACAGAATTAACGAGCTTACTTAGAATTGATTTGATCGCCTGGAATGTAAAATGGATTGCACACTGCATTGCAATAGGCAGCGTGTAATTTCTTAAAGATCTGTTGAAAGAATATTACCATTATATTCGCAATGGTACACGTAACGTCAAAGTATTTTCAAAACTATTACCATTTTTATATCGTTCTCTCGCTGTGCTACATTGGACGACGGTAATACAATAATGAATTTAATTTTTGTATTGGTAGCATAGCCGTATCTAAAATTGAAAGACGCAGCAGTTAAATTTTGTTTCGACGAAATAAAAGTGTGAAAGAGAATATATACAGCGCATACATCTTATATTCTTCAGTAGTGTGCAATAATCCTAAATACAAGTCTCGTATATCAACAGCTGTTTTATTTCCAACATTCAGCTTCTCCTCTATTACGTCTATAGATGTGTGAACTTTACAATGAAATTGCAGTGCCAATGACTCATCGGCGCATTTAATGTATTTTGGAGAATTCTGTATGAAAACATTTAATTTATTAAATATATCAGTAGTACTTACAGACTTATTGACAGTTATTATTGTTCCGCGAAGTTTAGTTATTCCTTCAGATTCTACTATAACCTCGAAACTATAAAACCCTCTACTTACGTCTTTCCCGATTACTGCGATACATACTGCCATATTTATATTCTTATAAACTTATATTCTCACGATATTATAATCCATAACAATGTTTGACGGATGAATCTAAGAATCTCAGACAAAACAAGTGTTGCAAAATACATACGCGCTTGGTAATCACTACCAACAACAATCCCTTCGTTTATTCAAATAGTAAATTCAATGCACACAAACTCGTGACATTGCACGAAATTTTCTTAACTACGTGACCCATTTTGACAACATTCTTTTTATCTACAACAAATTTTGAACAGTTTTTCTTTTTGAATGCTTTTCGTTTATACAGTTTCCTACAAATGATTAAATTCCTCATAGTATACCACCTATCGATAAGATCGCATTCTTCTATATTAGCAAAATCTTTATGATCGACATATGATAAATAGAGATCCATTTCCAAAATAGTTCTAAAGATGTCACTGCTTAAAGCTCAAAAGTAGTGATCCTCCAGGAAGTGATCGGTATAACCGCAGCCATTTGTGGCAAAACCGGAAATAACATAACCTAAACATTCATTAAATCGTCTGCTTTAGAAAGCTGATTGTTATTTGTTGATCTATCTCTTTCTATCCATATTTCTGTCTCTTTCTTTTTTACAGTTTCTTTCTCTGTCTACTTCCGTTTTTGCCACAAATGGTGGCAACCATTCAGCGACGATACAGGTTGTTCCGATCACTCCCTGAAGGATCACTACTCAAAAGGAGCTTCTAATAAAAATGATGAACGAAAAAGCACTGACGTGGTATCGAGGTATGTTACGAAAAGTAGCAGATTTCATTTTTGCCACGTAAAGAAGCACATTCTATCGTTTCTGAAGAATATTAGCACGTTTGGTCTTCCGCCGCGAAAACTAACATATTTGACTGCTTAGCCACGAAGATTAGCACATTTCGTACTTTGGGGCGAAAACTTGCACATTATCCTGTTTCGCCACGAAGAATAGAATATTTTGGATTAAAATGCAGAAACTATCACGTTTCGGTGCGTGGTTAGTTTAAATTTTTTAAGTGCATTTTGCATCGAAGAATTCAACTTGTGAAAATATTGTTTAATAAATGATAACTCCATCTAATCTCCAAAAGGAAACACGTATGAAAATTTTAATCTACATAATTTAAGTACGGTATTTTAATGTTTAATAAATTACCGACCTAGTACTAAATAAAAATCGCGTCGGAAGGTATTAACCAGGGTGTCCTGGATTAGGATGAGAAGGTGCTGTTTTATTGAGAATAATAAAGAAAATGCATTGAATAACTGTTGTATCTTATTCTCCAATCTGTCGGTAAGGTAGGGAACGACATTGAAATGGTAAAAAAAAAATTTCGAGTCGCCAAAAATCCTTCTCGCAAACGTTATTTTTATACAACATGAACCAATTTGCAAAATTTCAGCCCAATCGGGTTTGACCGGTTTTCGGAAGTATAGCCGAATAGCCCTGTCACCTTATAGGTTTTCATGTCTCGCGTCCTGAAATACCGATCTCCAGAAATACCACTGGTTTTCGAGCGCCCTCTACGTTTTTCGAGCGGTAGGTGTGGAAAACACATTGTCTTGCGAAGTCTCGAGACGTCTTGTCTTGCCTCGACTCATCTTACCTCGTCTTGTCTCGTCTAGTCGAGACTCGAGATCAGTTTTCAGGGTAACTAATATTGGTGTATGTACGTAGACATAAATACTTTTACTGGGACGTTGTAATTGACATTAATATGCCATCTTTAACAATGTGACTTTAATATAACCTAAAGCGTCAGAATTTCTATACAAACGGGATACACCACAAGAATACTTTATTAATAGGTTTTTAATTAGTTATTATAGGAAATGTTCACAATGATAAATGACAGTGTACCTCTGTGTATACAGGGTGTCCTGATAGGATGGTGTCAATTTAATACAGCGTATTCACGAGGTCAAGTAAGTAGTTGAAAGAAGTCCATATGAAATCATTCCCGAAAATAATTTATTAAGGATTTATAAGCTAGATAGCAAAGATCTTTTTACCTGTTCAGCAAAATTGTACGAAGCTTCTCCGTAATGTGTGTAGAGTTACTGATTGATAAACAAATGTAGAATTCATATTTTTTACATGAACTGCCTTCAACTATTTGGCCTTCTAAATATACTGTATTAATTTGGCGTGAACCAGAACCGAACACCCTGCATTTAAATCCTCCCGGCTATTATAACTTTCATTTCTACCGTTTGTACTGCTGCGCTCTTATTACGCGCTCAGCCGCTAACGTTGGACGTGACACGGAAATGGTAATGGGCCACACGAGCCCCAAAACCAAGGTACAGAAAATACTAAATAGCATTGGGTAAAAGGTCTGTACACCTCGTCCGTGGAGAAAGTATCGTTTGCATTCAAGATACAATATACGAGTCCCGCTATTTTTTAATCAATTTTATTCAGCTTCGATCTTCTGTTTGTTTGTTTGTATGTACGGTTCAAATCTGGCAACTGAAATTTAACCCACTTCCAACTATTCAATTGTCTTGAAACTTTGCAGGCGTGCGTAGTTTGGATGACAATCCAATATTAAAAAAAAAAGATTAACCCCGAGCGGGTGAAAAAATTACCCAGTCATCAATAAATATAATCCATAACCACAAATCCAAACGACTTGAAATCAGCCACTCGCGTTCTTTACGAAAACGACAAAAAGCTGCTGCGTTCGGGTCGCTAGTCGCATCGCGATTTGAAATTAAATAAAAGTCTGAGCTGCGAAATGTAAATCCATAAACACTAAAAACTAGAAAATAAAAAATATATATAAAAAAAAGGTTATGTTAAACGATTTTATTAAAAATGCACTAAAAACTAAAAAATAATTATTTTCTTGTACTGCAATTTCAATGGTGTTTTTTTACTTTAAATAAAATTGTGGAGCAGGATTTTTCATGATAGAATATGAATCAATTTAGTACAGCATCAAGCGTCGAAATGAATTTTTTGTGAGATACTCTGCTCCACGATTTTATTTAAATCGAAAAAACACCATTGAAATTGCAGTACAAGAAAATAATTATTTTTTAGTTTTTAGTGCATTTTTAATAAAATGTTTTAACATAAATTTTTTTTTATAAATTTTTTTGTAACTTAGACATTTTTTCGAAGACTTAACCAAAAGCGGCCAAGCGCAAAAGGTTTTATGACTCACGAAGCTTTTGATAATATTTTTTCACCATCGATCGAAGCGAGTCTTTCGAGTGCGTGATCGATTATACCCGCCGACGAAACGAAAAAAGAAGCATTGCATCCTTCTGTCACGGCACGGAAGCCACGATTCAAATAAATAATCAAGGTGAATCGCTGACGTTGCGGCACGATGCGTATATGCGAATACTGAGGCGAATTCCTGTCAGCGACGATTGGGGGGGGGGGGGGGGGAATGCTTGTACCAGCATCTTTCTTGATTTCCGATCAAGGCCGAAATATCCTCGTCGATCATTTCTTGGAATCAATAATTGGATGTCCAGGTTGTAATTTCCCTTCTCCCTTGGTCAGAGGGAGACGAGCGGAATTTTATTCGAATTTGAAATGAAGAATGATGATTTCTTCGTAAACAGCGAATGAATTTTTATTTTACTAACGATCAGTTTGATCAAACATGTTATTTAAATGAGGACGACGACAGTTTATTTCGTTTAACTTTCCTGGGTTAACTATATTCACGCGTGGTATTCTATAGTGGTGGTGAAAAGAAAGTTTAAAACTCATATCTTTATATGTCTGTATAACAAACTTTACCCTCCGTGGTCACGTCTTTTTATAATCACAAATTGGTCACATGTGTTCACTGCAGCGTCATTTTCGAGTTACCATTTTCGTATTTTAGAATCTATTAACTTTTTAGTGATAATTGTACATTCGTAATACACATACAATCATGTTGTAATAGTATTTTTCTAGAAATGTAAATTTTGATCTCTCGATATCTGTATTTGAAAAAAATAATTGTGGATGAAAGCGATTTTTTTGTTAAAATTCACAAAATTTTTAAATTTTATTATCAAGGTCTAAAAACTTACAGCAATATCGACAACGACGTTAATACTAGGCTTTAGGTACAGTCGCGTCGGAAAATAAGTTGGCACTCTTTAAAATCGCATAACTATTTTAAAATTAGTCCAAACGACTTGGGTATTTTTTTAGAAGCCAGCGGACAAAAACAAGTCGTTTGGACCAATTTTAAAAAAGTTATGCGATTTTAGAGAGTGTCAATTTATTTTCCGACGCGACTGTATGTATCTAAATATTGTGTTTGCATATACTGGTCTATTCTTTGCGACTCCCCAGTCAGTGGCGGACTGTCCAGGGTGTCAGCTTCCCCAATGAGCCTGTGGGCCTCTGACGAAGTGGGCCTCTAACGAAGTGGGCCCGCTGAAACACTGTAATTACTAAAAAATATACATTTATTTCACAAAAATTTTAATTGTATTTCTTTGCCACTCATGTGTTATCTGTTATTTGAAAATCTGATTTATTTCTTATGAAAATTAAATGATAGCCTTACAGTTGTGGGTGGGCCCCCTGACAACCAATATTTTCAAACCCAGTATACGTGACACAAGTTTTAAGGTTCATTTATAATGGAACTATCTCATTCCTGTTACCGTTATCAAACTTTCGTTTGACAAGTGCCTACAGTGTATTACATAACGGTGACTTTTAACGCCACTTACATTTACATAAGAAAAAAGACCGCTCACCTTATCATACTTAACCGCGACCTCTCATATAGAAATTACTACCGCGCCGACAGCCATCGTTCCTTCTCTCGTTAGAAATTCAAATTCTCCAACGCGCCCAAGTATTCCTTTTTTTTTTTTAAACCGCCCTTTCGCAAGAGGCGCAGAAAATGCTCGTTTCGATTCATTTGAATAACGCGTCTCGTGATAACCACAGGATATTCTTGACATCGTTCCGCAACATGTCGTGCAATATCGCCGCTTCGAAATGCTATTAACTTAACTCGCCTGTTATCAATGTCGAGCTATGCGGGCTGACTAAGAAGTAATGACTCCGGCGGCGTAACAAATTTAATAACACCGCGCTACACAATCACGGCAATGTCGAAGGGATATTTAAACGGCACCCAGTCGAAGCCGTTATACATATTATCACACACATTCCTTCAAATTTTGTATCCCCCACCCCCACCCTCGACATTGTTTTACTACTGTTATTAATTCGGCTGTTGGGGCTCAAGTTTATGCGTGTCGATTATGCGACGGCAAAATCCGCTGATTTTAACCGGTTAACTGTCAATGTATCATATATGATCAAACAAAAATCTGGTCAATTCTGTCAATGTATCATATATGATCAAATGGAATAACTTTTTTGATTTTCAAAAGATTTGAATGAAACTTGGTATGTAATGGTTTTTGGGGTCGCTGAATCTGAATTTGGCATTGGAATTTTAAATTTCAATATGGCAGACTCAATATGGCCGAACCAAAATAACTAGCGAATTGTTGGGATTTGTATAAATTATTCGTACTGTATTCAATTTCATAAGTAAACTCTTACTCCCGTAGTTAGCTGGTGAAAATTTCACGACCCCAGAGTGTACCGACGAGAAAAGAATTGACAAACTCACCCCTAAATTCTATTTTTTAGGGGTTGGGGGTGTCAGATGAAAAAAATTACCTCCGGAATCGGTTCAGCGACTCAAAAAACCCCTGTATACCAAATTTTGTGTGATTCACTTAATTTTTCGATGTTACCAGTTTGGGCCCGAATAATGAAAAGGACCGTGCCAGTTAACCGGTTAAGGGGTTACACACCTTGGACAGGTCGGAAAATAGGGCCTTTCTATATGATTTTTTTTAGATAAAGATACGTGATATTTAAAAATCAAAATACAATCAAGATACAAGATAAAAATCAAGACACCTTGTTGGGTATGAACTGACAAGGGAAGATCCCGAACCCGGAAATTCAAAAAATTCTGAAACTTTGTGAATATGTAGAGGATTTCCTCCTTATTACAACAGAATTTTTGTTTGCTGTCCAAATTGACTCGAAGGGGGTGGAATTAACCCTTGAAAAATCGACTATTTTCCGATTTGGTGTTATAACTCGCGAACTGTAAGAGATAGAAAAAAAGTTTCAAGACGAAAATTACTTCTTTTAATTAGATCTATCATATGGTTAAAAAATTATTTTACAGTTCACGAGATATAACACAAAATCGGAAAATAACCGGATTTTCAGGGGTCAATTACACCCCCCTAGAGTAAATTTGGGCAGCAAACAAAAATTGTGTTGTAATCAGGAGGAAATCCCCTACATATTCACAAAGTTTCAGAATTTTTTGAATAACTGGGTTCGGGATCTTCCACTCTGAGCTGTATTCTTTTAAAAAATAAATTTGATATCTTAAGAAATGCACCTCCTTCTTCCAAGGCCCCTTCATAGTTACAGCATCTGCGGTACCAAAAATATCTCAGAGCTTACTAAACCGATTTGAATAAAATTTTGTACGTATATTCTTAAAATATATGATTCCGGCGCACTAGTTCGGTCAATTTAAAACAATAAAAACAAGCTATTTTGCAATTATAATTATATAAGCTTCCGACGTTTCGATCTTGGTTTAGATCATCTTCAGGAAAGTTTAGAACAAATATAAAATACTGCTTTTGCTATTAAAATTGAGTCACAGTGCTCTGGCAATACGTGTGACCCGCGAGTCGGTTGGAATAAGACTAACGTATACCGTGAACAAAACATCTGCTTCTAGAAGGTGAAAACAAGGTAAATACCGTTGACAGTTCTAAACATATTTAAACTCCCTGAAATTCAAAATTAAAGGATATACCGTTTGCAGTAACCAAGCATTCTTGCTCATATGGTGTGTTATACACTCAAAAGGTGTTAACGAACAAATAAACAGTTACATACCAATCAACTGATATGTAGAAAAGTAGTTCGATCAATACTCTATGGAGCAAAAACATCATAAGACATTACTTCTTTAGTAATGTTGCGTAATATTCTTGTATTTTAGGTATTTCATACCTAAGATTTACGCTAGGCTGTTTAATCATGTGAATTGTCTCCAAAAGAATTCTCTGATTTAAATTAGTTTCTTTATCAACAATCTTTACATTGTCAAAATCAAACCTATGATCAAAGTCCAACGAATGCTTGGTTAAAGCAGTATGTTGTAAGGGAGATAAAAAAATATTTCTTTTATGTTCATATACTCGTCTTTCTAAAAGTCTAGATGTTTGCCCGATATAAACCTGATTACAACCCAAGCAAGGAATTGAATATACGATGTTAGAGTGTTTTAAAAGAGGTATTTTGTCTTTAATTAAAGAGCATGATTAAACAGCCTAGCGTAAATCTTAGGTATGAAACACCTAAAATACAAGAATATTACGCAACATTACTAAAGAAGTAATGTCTTATGATGTTTTTGCTCCATAGAGTTTTATATGATCGAACTAATTTTCTACATATCAGTTGATTGGTATGTAACTGTTTATTTGCTCGTTAACACCTTTTGAGTGTATAACACACCATATGAGCAAGAATGCTTGGTTACTGCAAACGGTATATCCTTTAATTTTGAATTTCAGGGAGTTTAAATATGTTTAGAACTGTCAACGGTATTTACTAGGGCTCTTACTATTTCTCGGATTTACGGATATCCGAGTTTTGGGTATCCGAGTCTTGAGTATCCGAGTCTGAAGTACCCGATTTTTGACTATCCGAGTCTTGAGTATCCGAGTACTCGGATACCCACAAAATGTATATTCGGATATCCGGATATCCGGATACTTATTTAATTTAGATTCGAGTACCCATGTATCAGGATATATCCGAGTACTCGAATTACTCATTACAACTCGAAATCCGGGATAAGATCTGTATCCGGTTTCGAATATTTTATCATAATGACTCAATAAAGTTCTGTTTATTTGGATTCTAATTGAAAAAATGTCTGCCATTCGGAACCAGATTATTTATAATCAAAAAACAAAAAAGATTTCGTTAGTATATTAATGTATCTTCCGCTTAACGGAGGGAATTTCAGAAATATTAATTTAAAACAAAATGGCGGCTATTTAAAGTTGAAATCCTGATTTTTTCATGCAAAATTTCACGGGAAAAAATCATGATTTCAACTTTAAATAGCCGCCATTTTGTTTTAAATTAATATTTCGGAAATTCCCTCCGTTAGGTGGAAGATATATTAATATACTAACGAAATCTTTTTTGTTTTTTAATTTTAAATAATCTGGTTCCGAATGGAAGTGCTCACCGCAAAATCACATTTTTAAAAAGGCTTCTTGGATGTCGGTTGTTACTTTGTTATAAACATAAATATTTATCTATAAAAAAATTACCAAACCAAATGTTCTTTAAATGTTGTTCTTTTAACTGCAAAAAGTTCTGTAAAAATATATGCTTCCGTATTTTAAAAAAAAATTCACAAACATTCGCCTCTTTTCGACCGCCTGACTAGGTATAACTCCTTAATCACTTCAGTTAAACTTGCTCTCTTTAATTAGAATCGATATAAAGAAAGCTTTATTCAACCATGATGATAAAATATCCGAAACCGGGTACTCGGTTACTCGGATCCAAGTACGGATATCCGGATACTCAGATCCGGATTTCGATCCGGATTTCGAGTTATAACCAGCAATCCGGATACTCGGATATCCGGATAATAAGAGCCCTGGTATTTACCTTGTTTTCACCTTCTAGAAGCAGATGTTTTGTTCACGGTATACGTTAGTCTTATTCCAACCGACTCGCGGGTCACACGTAGTACCAGAGCACTGTGACGCAATTTTAATAGCAAAAGCAGTATTTTATATTTGTTCTAAACTTTCCTGAAGATGATCTAAACCAAGATCGAAACGTCGGAAGCTTATATAATTATAATTGCAAAATAGCTTGTTTTTATTGTTTTAAATTGACCGAACTAGTGCGCCGGAATCATATATATTAATTATTACGGTCGA
Source organism: Andrena bucephala (assembly GCA_947577245.1). Lineage (NCBI taxonomy): Eukaryota > Metazoa > Arthropoda > Insecta > Hymenoptera > Andrenidae > Andrena > Andrena bucephala. Next base: position 16,844,710 of record OX387717.1, on the reverse strand, counting down.
AATTTATAAATAACTTTTATATTCTTAAAACTATAATATACTACTTCTCGCTGTCGATTTTGAAAGAATTTATTCATTGAAAAATGGCAGCTACTGAAAGTCAAGCATGCGATCTTCGCCCTAAGTTTTCATCTTCTTCAGTTAATAAAAACCAAAACAAGACACTAATCGGAAAATCGTTATGGGAAGCACTAGATAAGAGTCCTGAAAATATCCGTGCAAAATTTTATTCAAATTGGTTCTCTAATCTCTGAGATATTTTCGATACCGCGAATGCTGTAACTATTCAGGTGTCATGGGACCATTTCTTAAGATATCAAATTTCTTTTCGAAGAGAATACAGCTCAATTCATACCGAACAAGGTGTATATCTTAATTTTTAAATATGATGTTTCATTATCCGAAAAAAAAATCCTAGAAATGACTTGTCAGGGTATGTAACCCCTTAATAGGCATTCCTTCAACCAGCCGACGATTTCTCCTCTTTCCCAGACAGCGAGTGGCCAAGGGGATCCATGAAGTGGAGAGTTTATTTTCATAAAGGTAAATGACAGTTTCCTTAAACGGGGCGCGCGGACCGTGAAATATCCGCGGCGCGCAGATTGCGCGCGCGCGGCGAACGTGTTGCCGATCCTTAGGCGGGCACGCAAAGGAGGCGCGCGTACAGGCGGAACGTTTAAATTCGAGCCGCTCGATGGCCAATAAAAGTTTATTCCTACGTACGTGGCAATGAAAATTTATCGCGCGGCTGTGATATCAAGCGAAACGAAACGCAGGTGCGCCGTTGCCCGTACGCCGCGAATTTACTCGCGGTTTCAGCAAAAACATAGAAAACTCGTGGCCCCTTTCACGCGGCGCGGCCCGAACGTTACACCCGTGTCCCGACCTTTTTACACGACAAAGATATTTTCGACCGTTATTACATAAGCGGTGGCATTCCAACGGATCGCCCTCTCTATTCTCGAGCACGCCGATGGAGCGTAACGTTCTCGCGAAAACGTCGAAAAAAAAAAAAGGAGGAATGAAAAGAGAAAAAGGAAGACCCATCGGGGGAACAAGGATGCTCTAGAAATTTATGGCCCCGTATCTTGCGCGTTTTTATCTGTAACTGTACCGTAACACCGAAATGAGACTAGTATTATCGTTATTATTATAATTGATATTATGGAGATTGGTACCAATGCCGATGTAGCGCAAAAGATGTGCTGCGGATGATTATTGATAAGTCTCGGTTTATCGAGTATGATCGTTAAGATATCGATAACTAAAGTGGGAATAAGTGAATTTGGGTAGTGTGTAACGATCTTTCAAGAATTTCATTGTCATACTTTTATTTTTTTTAATTAAATAATTAATTAATATCTAGTTCTTTTTAAAATGAATTTCATTAAAATATTTATTTGATATAAGAAACATGTTTTTAAATTACCTAAATATAATAAATTTATGGGATAATCTGTAGATTTATTTTATTATTAATTTGGTTGATTTTCATAGTTGTGATTTTAACATTTAACTTCGTTTAAAATAGTTTAATAATTTATTTAAAGTTTTAAAAATTTCATTTTAATATAATTTCTTAAAATATATAATACTTATTTTGTTTAATTATTAATATGATAATTAATACTTTGCACAGTAGTTATGGTTGCAGTGGATGAGTATTGATAGCGATAGTTTCATTCCTATCAATAGTATTACCACAGTAGTATTATACAGTAGTATTTAATTTTTTTAGGAGGCAGGAATCCTAAAAGAATCTGCAAAAATATTACATTGATGCACCTGAATGGCAGTATCCTTATCTCCCCACACCTCGAACAAATTTTTAAGCCAGAAATTTCTTATCTTCGACTTAGGTCTTAGGTGCTTCAGTGCAGCATAATCCACCTCGCGAAATAATTCCGCGTATCTACGTTCGAAAAAGAGCTTAACCCACCAGGTGGTGCAGAAAGCAGAATGACGAGTGTCGCGATAAGAATGTCGCAACCGCAAAATCGGTACATTTTTTCGCGACCCGTGCTAGGGGACTTTAGAGACGACGTTACACCCCTTATCGTTGTATTCCCGAGGAACAATCGATTGCAGCGGACGTTCCGCGAGTATAAAAGCCATTGCCAGTCCGGAGGAAGAGTCTCGTTACGAATAGGGAAACTCCGGGCCGGCGGAGTTTCCTCGAAAAGCAACGTGCGGGAATTGCGCTTTGCGAGAGCGGTGTTATCGTGTCCTGAGAAAAAAAATGACCACTGATAAGGACACACGTGTTCGAAAGACGAAACTAATCGCTCCCTCGAGCCGCATTAACGCCGCGCAATCGAAGAATGTCGCCTCCGCGAGTGCACGAGCACCTAAAACCGCGGATACATTTGTACGTCAGAACTCGTGAGAAATAATATCGGTTGGTCATCGAGATTCCGCACTAAAACACAAATTAGCGTTACAGACAGAAAAGAAGAAAAGGAACACAACGAGGCATTGTAAGCAAGAATGAGAAAGAAACTTCGATCTTCATTTCCTCTGCAACAGTTAACTTATACCTAAGTACTTGAGCTGACGGAGAATGGCAGAAAAAGAGTCTCTAGAATCTAGTAATATAATTTTTTAGCCGGCCAGTTTAAATCGAAATATGGATCACTTAACCTAATTAATCGTATAATTATAAGTACTTAGCTCGTATGTTGATGACGTCAGTGGCGCACCCAGAAGGTGGGGGGTGGGGGCAAGGGGCCTGGCTTCCTCAAAAGAAAAAGGAAAAAGGAGATTAATGTAACCACGCCCGAAGTAATTCAAGAGCTTATAAGTAGAAAAGAAAACTCGATTTTATTGTTCAAATAAATTTTTATAATCACCAAATGAGTTTTATTGAATTTGAATGAAAAAAAAAATTATCCATTCAATTTAGCTCCCTCTAAGATTAAATTCGGAGTGCGCCAATGGACGACGTTGATTTCCTCTCGGCCCTAGTAGCATTTATTGTTGGCATTTAGATGGCCAAGTAATTCCCAATTTGGGGATATCGTGGGCCAACCAGAAATGCTACTAGGGTGGTAGCAGTTCTTCGTACTGATTGTTATGTCAGGAAAACCCTATCACCTCATGGTTATTAACCATGCTTTGTATTGGGCTTTGCGCGTTTATCTTCTGTAATAATTCTAATAATACTAATAATATTAATAATACCAATAATACCCAATAATACCAATAATACCAATAATACCAATAATACCAACAATACCAACAATACCAACAATACCAACAATACCAATAATACCAACAATACAAACAATACTAACAATACTAACAGTACAAACAATACTAACAATACTAACAATACCAATAATACCAATAATACTAATAATACTAATAATACTAATAATACTAATAATACTAATAATACTAATAATACTAATAATACTAATAATATCAATAATACTGATAATACTAATAATACTAATACTACTACTAATACTACTAATACTAATAATACTAATAATTTTAATAATAATAATACTGATAATACTGGTAATACTAATAACACCTACTAATAATTCTAATAATACTAATACAAATACCTATTAATAATATTAATAATAAAAATTCTACTACTACTACTATTACTATTATTACTACTACTACTACTACTACTACTACTAGTACTAATACTACTACGAGTTGCAGGAAAGAAATTGGCTTACAAGATTCTGTTCCTTATTAATTAGGAAATGAATGTATCTACGAATGGCCACGGATAACCGAGGACTCGTTTACGAGCTGTAAGATGCACTTGGGGCTGATTAAAATCGAGAATCAATCCTCCCGTATCGTTATCGCTCTACCAACAGAGTATATCTTGCAACAATGGAAATTGTTATTGATTTTTCGCGATTTAATCATATTAAATAATAAGATCTAGAGGCTAGCAACGATGATAACGGAATTTTTTGTTGTGACACAGATAAACCGAACGATATATTTCCTTATAAGCCCGTTTAACACGCCACTAAAGATCTGTGGGGGATACGAATTATGTATCTTTCGATATTCATCTGTGTTTCATGACGACGGGTTCGAGGGCATTCTTACTTCCTTCTATAAGCTTCTCACACGAACAACACGTCAAGTAAGTGGCTTAATTGCATAAATCTGAAATTGTGTAACACTGTAGAATGTAGATAAAGAAATGACAGTATTACTTTGAACATTAAAAACTGATGCAGGATTATATCTGAAACGAATTCATTAATTTTATCCGAATTGCCTTTTAATGGTCCTCTATGTTCCTTTAATGGTAAATTTGAGTCATTAAAGCCACGAAGAAAGTTTCTGCCAAGAAGTTTCAAATAATTCCCTGTATAATAAACTATCACGATAACCAACATTGAATTTCTTGTAAAACGTAAAACAACCAGCAATACGGTGGTAAAAATGTAACGCAGAATTACCGAAGAAGACGCAGAAAGGACAGCGTAATGCCGTCGTATAAACCAACAGCCTTGCCTGATCAAGTACATTAGTACTTAATTACGCAGCCTTATCTGCTATGGTACACGCCATTATCGCTGCCTGATCTTTTAATTTCGTCTTTCTCTAGACGCAATATCGAACTGTACCTGCAGAGCACTCGGGCAGTTGGGGAATTTTCATAAATATGAATACAATGTTCCTTTAAGAATTGAAGCCTCCTTGTGAAAAACCCTGTAAGTGCCAAATATATATAGTATTAACATGTAGAACATTGTCCAATAATTTTTTTTTAATTTTATTTATTTTAATTATTTTATTTAAACACCACTTTTAGTGAACGAATATTGCAGATAGAAGTTGATAAGGTAACGGCTCTCTGAAGGTGGTAAGTGACGAGCAAAATTACTATTATTATTCGCCTTTATTACTCATTATTATAGGAAGATACGTTTGAAATTTTTGAATGTAGTGTAACAAATTAAATAGAGTAAAACGCGAGGTTGCAGTGTAAACACTGTTAATTAATAAATAAGTTAATTAATAGTAAGTTAACTAATAGTAAGCTAAAACTGCAATTGAATGCAGCTGAGCAGGAATTGATCTCGACTAATGACTTTACATTCAATTTTTTACTGTGATTTTTAAGGTTCTTTAGACCACTGCAGAAAATATGCCACTCCATTAAACATCGAAGGATCTGAAACATAAAATGAGATTCTTGTAAAATAATGTTGCCATTATAGTCTGACGAACCAATTTTTTTAACGTAAAAAAATTAACAATATATAAACAATATATGACACTTTAAAGTTAAATGAATCCATTTCATGCAAAATTTCGGTCTGTAATTGCGTATAAAAAATTATTTAAACAAGATGTAAAGATAATGGCTCGTCAGACTATAATGGCAACATTATTTTATGAGAATCTCATTTTATCTTTCAGATTCATCGATATTTAAAGGAGATATCATGTTGACTATTTTTTCTGTAGTGGTCGAAAGAGACCTTAAAACCATAAATAATTTAATACCAAAATTATTGTACATAAATTTCTTCTTGCACTTTATAGACTAATAAATCACATGTAATAAGAATTCTGTCTTATTTTTGTTTAATAAAACCGCTAAAAAATTCTAAAATCATTCATTTTTGCCGCTGCTAAACTCCTTAACATAATTCCTTGGAATAGTTGACAACTTATTAGTGTCACGAATAAAATATGCAAATTAGTAAATGGAGATAATGCGGTGGGAGAATTCTACAAGAATTTAGAAACTTGGTTGTTTACAAAGGCTCTATCTCGTAACAGGCGATGATGCAATCGCCGCTTAATCTCGAAGTGCCTTCTTGCACTCTAGGCACTTGAGAGCATCCTCAAATTGTGTGCATGCGTATATACGTGCAGAATAATCGGTGCAAAGCGAGTGCATGCCACATCATCGATCTGGTATCGATCACCAGCCTGCACACGTTTTTCAGCGTAAGAATCTTGGATTCCATCGTTTTTCTATTATCACGGCGATCGTTATCAACCACACCTGGCCGTTGGTCGAAGACTACCGACGGTTATTTTGGGTTAATTCTTGCCACGTGGTGATAAGTCGTATCGAAATCTGATCGAGTGCGTGCGTACCAAACGTCCTCACAAGGTCAAGTCTTTTACTAAGGAAACACACACACAGCTTATAAGTAATTATTCTCCATGTACTGGATGAAATTCAATTAGAAAGTCTTTGTAGACAGAGATGGGCGAAAGCTTTATCTAAATAAAAATCTCAGATAACAAATAAAAGAAAAGAATATTATTTAATATTTGTATCTTTTATTCGTTGTTTTAAATTTATAGGTATATAGATAACGATTTTGCCCATCTCTGCGTGTAGAAAACACTGTAACCGCCAAAATTAAAAAGGAAAATTTTATCGGAAAATGTTCTACGTGTTAAATACTGTAGTAGTGTTTCCCAATCTTTTTTAAGTCGTGATGCACTTTTATAATATTCAAATAACCTACGACACCCCCCCCCCCACCTAATCCTTAATATAAAATAAGGTAAATATTCTCCTCCCTTCATTTATGAAAAATCACTGTTACATCATTAATGGAATATGGCAATGTAACCATATTAAAATGCCACAACTAAATAGGCAATAAGTTCATTAAATCGGATCAACATTTTTGCGACGGTTCAGTTTCACTTGCTCCCTGCTCACTGTATGTTAATTTCACTGCAAATACTTTCTCTACCTGGACCTGTTTCGCGACACCCCAGTCTATTTCTCACGGGATAAAGTTCCTTCGGTTATTTCGATTTGCTCTGTAAAGAGGAGCGAGTTTTCTTTTAAAGTCCATGTATCTCCACAGTCAATCGCGATAAATGGGGCAAGCTTTTTCATTCATACAGATGGAATAATAAGGGGCATTACTCAGTGACAAGCTTAACATCGAAGGCTCGCTGAAATACGCGCGAATTTTCTTTTCGAGTTTCATACAGGCTCGATGCAAGCCACGATTAAGATATCGTGTCAACCCAGTATGCAAATGAAGCTCACGATCCCACAAATCTTATAAGCGCGCTGTTATCGTGCTTGTTAAGCACATGGCGATTCCACGTGTATAATAAATCGACTCGCTCGGTCGAGGGAGTTTGGAAAAATGGACCTAGCATGCCTAAAATAAATAAGTATAATAAAAACAGAATTTAGGCATTGAGAGCAAAAACGGACTGACCCGCATTGAAAAAAAAAATTTCTCCTAGTTTATATGATTAATGCAGCATTGCAATTAGTGTTCCTGATTTCTCGATATTTTCCGCATCTCGAGAAATGAGAAATCAGACTATATTTCTCGAGAATTCTCGAGACTTCTCAAGAAATTAAAAAAATATTGCAAAATTTGTATATTTGGAATAATGTTGATAATATTTACCTAAATTTTTATTCGTATCTAATTTAGACAAAACTTGTATAATGAAAAAGTAGATATTAAATATAATTGATAAATTTATTTATTTAATACAAAATGTGAGCAAGGCGAAACATTACTTTTTTGTTATTTATAAATTTCATTTCGACCGTAATAATTAATATATATGATTTCGGCGCACTAGATCGGTCAATTTAAAACAATAAAAACAAGCTATTTTGCAATTATAATTATATAAGCTTCCGACGTTTCGATCTTGGTTTAGATCATCTTCAGGAAAGTTTAGAACAAATATAAAATACTGCTTTTGCTATTAAAATTGAGTCACTGTGCTCTGGCACTACGTGTGACCCGCGAGTCGGTTGGAATAAGACTAACGTATACCGTGAACAAAACATCTGCTTCTAGAAGGTGAAAACAAGGTAAATACCGTTGACAGTTCTAAACATATTTAAACTCCCTGAAATTCAAAATTAAAGGATATACCGTTTGCAGTAACCAAGCATTCTTGCTTATATGGTGTGTTATACACTCAAAAGGTGTTAACGAGCAGTTAGTGGTGGGGTTGTTCCTTTTGAAAATACGACTTTAGATAATAATAACGACAATTGGCTTAAAAATCTCTCTAAAGTCGAAATTCCAACAATGGTCAAAAAAGTATTATTATTGGGACCCAAACATGCTCTTTGTGTACAAAAGAATTTTATCACTTCTCCAAAATTGATTGCATCAATAGAGTCAGGTTTATCAAAAATTAATAATGACGACATCCAAACGTCAACTAGAATTAAAATAGTTAATAAAATTTTGAATTACACCACCAATATGACAAAACCCAACAATATGTTTGTGTCTGAAGCCGAGATTGCTGAAACTAGGCAATTTTGCAAAAGAAATAATAATTTATTAGTTTTAAAGTCTGATAAAGGTAACACCACAGTATTAGTAGATAAAGAGTTTTATATCTCAGAAGTGATCAAATTGTTGAGTGACAAGACCACATACATTGTTAGTAGATTTGAATATACTTGTACCTTCGAGAGAGAGGCGAATTCCATTATTTCTAATACGTGTAAAAAGAAACAAATAAGTGAACATGTATGCAAAGTTCTTAAGACTTACAATGCGGTCGTACCTAGAGCGTACGCACTCCCTAAAACACACAAAGAGAGCTTGTCTTGGAGAATTATCGTTTCTTCGATTACAAATTATCGGGTTTTTTAGCCAATATTCTTTCCAAGATAGTAGGAAAATCTTCGTCCCACACAGTGGACAGTTGGCAATTTTGAATCAGTACGTTTGAAATGAATCGGTACGTTTGGTATCTTTGGACGTTGTATCCCTTTTTACTAACATTCCTTTCGATCTAGCCATACAGGTACTACATCTTCGTTGGAATGAAATCAAGGAACACACCAAAATTGATCGGGATGATTTTCTCCGAGCTGTTAAGTTTGTATTGGAATCAAACATTTTCTTATTTAATGGAGTGTATTACAAACAAGTGTTTGAAACGGCTATGGGGTCTCCAATCTCCCCTGTAATTGTAAATATAGTAATGGAAAGATTAGAGACGATTTCCCTCTCGAAGGTACCTTTTGAACTTATTTTTTACAAAAGATATGTGGACGATATTATTACTTGTCTTAGACTTGAGGATCTGCAAACATTACTTGATATATTTAATGGTTTTCATGCTAGACTTCAATTCACACATGAAATTGAAAAGGATTCATGTCTTAGCTTTCTTGACACAATAGTAATTAGATCAAATAACAAATTTATCACAAACTGGTATCATAAACCGAGTTGGTCGGGCAGATACATTAACTTCTTTTCTGCGCATCCCATGCAACACAAGGTAGGATTAATTAAAGGACTAATTGATCGTGCGATTTTACTTTCGAATCCGGAATTCCGACCAGCTAATTTGCTTCTTTTAAAAAACACCTTGAAACGTAATGGGTATCCTATAGAAATGGTTTCTTCTATTATTAAAGAACGTACTTTTGAAATTTACCATCCATTATTAACAGAAAGACGGAAAGAATTAAGGAAAAATGAAGTAGGACCAATTAGTTGGAAGAACACCGTTGTATTACCGTTTTGTAATAATATCTCTAATGACATAAGAAGAATCTTTAAAAAAGCCGGAATTCACACTATTTTTAAATTACCGTTTTACACGAAACAATTGTTCCCTTTAATTAAAAACAAAATACCTCTTTTAAAACACTCTAACATCGTATATTCAATTCCTTGCTTGGGTTATAATCAGGTTTATATCGGGCAAACATCTAGACTTTTAGAAAGACGAGTATATGAACATAAAAGAAATATTTTTTTATCTCCCTTACAACATACTGCTTTAACCAAGCATTCGTTGGAGTTTGATCATAGGTTTGATTTTGACAATGTAAAGTTTGTTGATAAAGAAACTAATTTAAATCAGAGAATTCTTTTGGAGACAATTCACATGATTAAACAGCCTAGCGTAAATCTTAGGTATGAAACACCTAAAATACAAGAATATTACGCAACATTACTAAAGAAGTAATGTCTTATGATGTTTTTGCTCCATAGAGTTTTATATGATCGAACTAATTTTCTACATATCAGTTGATTGGTATGTAACTGTTTATTTGCTCGTTAACACCTTTTGAGTGTATAACACACCATATGAGCAAGAATGCTTGGTTACTGCAAACGGTATATCCTTTAATTTTGAATTTCAGGGAGTTTAAATATGTTTAGAACTGTCAACGGTATTTACCTTGTTTTCACCTTCTAGAAGCAGATGTTTTGTTCACGGTATACGTTAGTCTTATTCCAACCGACTCGCGGGTCACACGTAGTGCCAGAGCACTGTGACTCAATTTTAATAGCAAAAGCAGTATTTTATATTTGTTCTAAACTTTCCTGAAGATGATCTAAACCAAGATCGAAACGTCGGAAGCTTATATAATTATAATTGCAAAATAGCTTGTTTTTATTGTTTTAAATTGACCGAACTAGTGCGCCGAAATCATATATATTACTTTTTTGTTTTAAAATAGTTATTTAAAAAGCACAATGCGTCTAATGTCGCGTCAGCCAATCTACTTCTTTTTTTTTGTGACAAAATCTGCGGCTGTAGAAAAATTTCTTTCATTTTGAGTGGATGGTGGTTTAATTGTATATAGAGCATTGGCGATACGAAGAGAAAAGTTTATGAAAAATCGCGAATTCTTTGTATGTATTGCTAACATTTATTGCAGATAGAAGATGTGTTTATATGTTCACGATTAACTAAATAGTAACACACAGTTTGAACTAACTGAAAATTCATTTCTGAAAACAAATGGGATTTATAATAATGTAATTTTCATACACTTAAGTTTCTCGAGAAATACTCTAATTTCTCGAGAAATGAGAAATAAGAAATTATAAAATTTCTCGAGAAATTCTCGAGAAAGAATTCTCGAGAAGCTACACTAATTGGAATACATTATTGCTACTAGGGTAAACCAACCAGTGAATGACCGAATTTATGGACCTTTGAGATTAATACTTGAATATTTATGTATAACAACAAAAAAACTGTTGAAATTGCATTTAAATTTATTTTTCTTGAAATTTCTATATAATAAATTACTTATTCTTATCCTAATTAAAAAAAAAAACGATTATAAAATGCAAAATGTGTAGAAGCCCAGTAAATGACCGCATACTTTTAATAAGAATTGTACTTATTAATGTTTGCTTAATACGCGCAACTAAAAATATGGGATATTAAAAGTGCAACTACACTCCCTTTATAAACATATAATATTTTTAAATTTATAATTGACATTTCTTTGCCTAATAGTCATTCACTGGTATGCGGTCAATTACTGGTTGGTTTACCCTAACTCAATTTCGAAAAAATATGGGTTAGTCCGTTTTTGTTCTCAATGTTTCAATTAAACGACTACTCATCTGTAACGGTATTATTGATCTGTTCGATGTCGATACCATGACCTATGTTTATGATTTCCTTGAAACACTAGGTAAGCGATAAGTGGAAAATGCGCGTAACCGATAAGTATGCAGCTTGTAATAAGTTGTCATTGTGTCGTCAGAAATACAAAGGGAAGTGGAGATGGGCGGGGAGCGATGCTCGTTCCGAGAAGCTCGCTGAAGTATTTTCGTTTTACAGGAGTTAAGCTAACAAGATATGACGAGGAAGAGCTGGCGATAAAATATTGCGACACTACGAGTAAATTGCTTCTCATACGCTCGGCATTAGACTTCCGTTTGGCATCGTTCCACTGCTGAGTCTTTCCTATCGCGAGTGGAAAGAAACACCGACCACTTCCTTCCTATGCATCTGAAAACCGTCTTCCCGCCAACGAAGCAAAAATATAAGTTGCTTAACGCGGTCAACTGCGACGTTCGCTGGGTGCGAAAGCGATCGACAGTGATAAGGGAAATTAATTAATAATAATAATAATAATAATTCTTTGTTGCACTTATAGACATTACGAAAATAACAGGAAGATAAAAAGCTCAAATACATATAAGAAAATAAGAAAGAGAAAAAATAGTAGAGTTAGAAATTATCTCCATAAAAAGCTTCAAAAAGGTAAAAAAATTACGCCAAGTACATGAAAAAATCAAGGACGGAAAAGAGTATTATAAAATAAATCATAAGAAAAAAAGATAATAATAATTACAATATAAAAAAAGATGTGAAATCAAAATGAGCTGCAAGTACATAAAGGTGCTTTGTAATAATCACGGACATTTTAATAATGTGAAGATAAAATTTAACATCTAGACATTTGCCTAGATGTCCGCGGCCTGGAAGTCAAATACTTGGCGTGGCCAGGCAAGGTATTCTCAGATCATCAATACCCATACCTTCTCTCTCGCAGGTTTTTAGCTAATTTGCCAATTTAAAGCTCTGACAATATGAGTACATATTCATTATATTGCGTTTTAAAATAATTCTAAGATCATTCATCGACACCGATACCTTTCCTCTCACAAGCTTTCAGATAATTTGTCAATTTAAAACTCTGACAAATATGAGTACACTTTCAGTAATTTGCGTTTTTAAATAATTCTTATTCATCGACACCTTGACAGATACGTAGTAGGTATATGTAAAAGAAGAAGTAGAGTGCAAAAGGCGAGGTCCAGCTGTCAGCTGTTGTTAAAGCTTAATATTGGCTAGAGGCCCCGTCAGAAAAATAATAACTATTTTAAACACCATCAACTCGTATTCAGTTTGAAAAGTTTGAGAGATACTCCCCTTTAAGGCAAAAAATCAATTAAGGGTACATTCTCGGGTAATCCCATAAAAAATTTAGGATTTTTATTAAATAAAACTGTAACAGATAAAGTAAAAAGTCTTTTGGTATTGATTTATACATATTTTAAGATGATAAAACTTTTTTTACTGTTTTTTTTCTCCGATGTAATCTTGAACAAAGGTAACTCTGACGAAGATAAAAATACGGTGTACATGATATTTCAGGATAGGCTCATCTGAGTTCAAAAATCTAAAATTTTCTTAAAATAAATGAGTATGATTATGAAACCGGTAATTTCTTATACTGAATAAAATGAAATTGAGTGGACCAAAACTTATGAAAGTTGGTAACACGATAGCGAGTTCATTTACGAAACGAATCCCGAAAGAATTTTCGAAATCCGTCAATTAGTTCTTTTGTTTTTATGGATACCGTTTTTTATCTATTTAAATATCCTAATTCAACTGTTTCGAATACCAAGGGTTTTCCTAATGAATAAATCTACATGGCCACAAGCATTCGATACTCCCTGATCGTTCGTCCAGTAAGAAAATACTTCAGCTTCTGCACGGTACTCCTTATGAAACGTTCAAACTACTTACGAAATCGATTGCTCCTCGAACAATGCCTAAAGGTTTCCAAATGTTCCAATAGCTAATGGGCATAACAGACGCAAGGACGCGCGATTTGCATAACGGCCTCACCTAAAGTCACGGTCGCCGCGGCGCAAATCTTATAAATATCATTTGTTAAAAGGTCAGCAGCCGAGAGGGTCGAGGCACAATCGCGCGCCGTTTGCACGACAATGCCCTGCACAATGGGCGTAAAGGTAGAAAGTGAAGGCGCGCGGTGTACGCGATCTGCTCCCTGAATCATTATGCCAGGATAAACCGCTTACATCATAATCAGTGGCTCATTATACCTCCCTATTACTCATTTCGCTTCTTGCGCTTTCGCGTTGCATATTCATGAACGACCCTTTAAGGCTGCCACCCGTCGCGTTTTGTTTTCTCTTCGATCCCAAGGTCCGGGACGGAAACAATATGGCGATGCAACGTTTCGTAACGCAGATTTCGTCCGAGCAACGTACATAGGGGTCGTCCTTAAATTACGTAAGGCTTCTTTTGGGGGGGAGGGGGTCGCGAATTTCTTACGTTTTCTTCCAGGGGGAGAGGGGAGTCAGGTAGCGTCTTACGTAATATTTTTTAACTTAATTCTCAATAAATACAAATTCTATCATTAATGTTCGAGAAAAGTTGTTTTAGTTTAAATTTCCCGAAACCGAGTTAAATGAATTATATAAACCTTTAAAAGGATTTAATAACTGAAAAATTCAATGTAAAAAATAATACGTAAGAAGGGGGTTGTAACATCAAATCTTACGAATTTTTATACTGGGGGAGGGACGGGGTAAGAAATCGCCAGAATTACCCTTACGTAATTTAAGGACGGCCCCATATCAGACGTTGAGAGCAAAAACGGACTAGCCCGCATTTTTTGCGAAATTAAGTTAGTAGCAATAATGTATTCAAATAGGAAATTCTGTATTTAAATAGGAAAAATTAGTTTTATTTCGATGTGGCTTAATCCGGTTTTCCTCTCAATGCTTCATATATGTATACTCGTCGATTTTCGCCAAACTCTGCACACTTTTTAACCGACTTCAAAAAGGAGGAGGTTATAGATTCGACCTGTATGTACTTTTTTTATATTTGTTTGTCCCCGCATTACTCTGCAGCATATGGACTGATTTTGATGATCTTTTTTTATTCGAAAGAGGGCGATGCCCGGTGGTCCCATCCTACGCTGCATCAACACTGGCCCAATATTTTGCCAGTTCTGGTTAAGGGGCCGTCCTTAAATTACGTAAGGGTAATTTTGGCGATTTCTTATCCCCTCCCTCCCCCAGTATAAGAATTCGTAAGATTTGATATTGCAACCCCCTTCTTATCAGTAATATTTTTTACATTGAATTTTTTCAGTTATTTAATTTTATTTTAAAGGTTTATATAATTCATTTAACTCGGTTTCGGGAAATTTAAACTAAAACAACTTTTCTCGAAGATTAGTTCTTAAAATATAATATTAATGATAGAATGATTTGTATTTATTGAAAATTAGGTTAAAAAATATTACGTAAGACGCTACCTGACTCCCCCCTCCCCCCTTGAAAGAAAACGTAAGAAATTCGCGACCCCATCCCCCCCCCCAAAAAGTCTTACGTAATTTAAGGACGACCCCTAATGATAAAGACTATTGTCAACTAATTATTATTATTTTATGTACGTACGCGCATATCTCCTCAGCATGTCGTGTCAATATATGTATATAAAACTAAAAAGTTGAAACTAAAAATATTTGTAAAAAAAATTAAAACCGACTTCAAAAAAATAAAATTGCACTAAAAAGTAAAAAATAATTTTTTCCCTTATTTAATCTACATCTCCCATATTTTTTAAGTTGATGCCCCATCATTTGCACTAAGTAAATCTGGCGCCGACTGTAAAAAATCAGAGTCGTAGATTAAATAAGGGAAAAAATACTTTTTTACTTTTTAGTGCATTTTTATTTTTTTGAAGTCGGTTTTAATTTTTAGAACAGTATAAAATAAGGGAATAGTTTTTGATGTTTCGTTACAGTAAGTTGTGTATGATTTTTATGATTAATTTACAGAGATTGCTATTTTTTCCTTTTTTGCTCATTTTCTATCTAAGTAGGCATATTTATTTTTCCCTTAATTTTGTTAATTTTTTTCTCTACAGGTTTTCTCTATTTTCTATGTACCAAAGGGATTTCCCGCATAAATAAATAAATAAATAAATATTTTAAGGAAAAAGTTGTTACTATATACATATCAGCAAGATCTGAAGTAAGTTCTGATAAGGTATCATTTTTATCACCTTCATTTTTGAGGTTGATAATCAAGCTTTTGAATTTTGATAAAGAGGAGAGTGAGTTGCTTTTATCCTGACAATGAGTTTGCAATCTCCCGGTAGTTTTAGTGACTAGTCATTGGCATGGATTGAAGTGGGAATTACAGGCAATATTACTTGGTCGATTTCGATAAAACTTCGTAGACAGATGGAGGACATGCGTTAGTTAACAAAAGTTAATAACTGTTCCATTGGCATTCCATTTTCATAAAAACATCCAGAATAATTTCTAACTATACAATCATAAATACTGTTCAGACATTTCCATCTGTCGACGAGCACCTGATGATCATTCATCGGGTAAAGACTGCCAGTTATTCCACTCTTACGCGAACGCCGTTCCTTTGCTGCACTTTACAACCCTGAAGAGATCCCCCTGACTGTAAAACATTTCGCAATCTCCAGCAACATGGGAAAATTCACCGGGCAGATGACTTTTTTCAGAGGAAATATGCTCGCGCCCAGGTGTCTGCTTTACATTTTACATGGAAATGTAAGAGAGCGCCGATCGGCTGACGTATTGTCGGTTCCGTGATCGTAAGTCAGAAATCGATGCCGATACGGCAATGGAACAGTAAGAGCGGCGCTGAATCGTAATTACGGCGAATGCAAATTGCCGTGCGCTCGGCCGGCATGAACTGGTCCAACGTGTCATTATTGTTTATTAGCGCGAACACTTGCTGTTTTTATAGCGGGCCCGAGATGCAACGTCATATTAAGAATAACCGCCCAGGCCATATACGCGCGTGTACTCGGGCGATAATCCCACGCTCTAGGCTAGCGCGATTTCCTTCGTGGCGATAACTGCGAAAAAATTCCCTATTCGTATATGGAAAGACGTGCATTTAAACGATATCTATAGGCGGGGTATTACCGTTCGATCAACTGAATTGAAGAATCGACACCTTCGTACAAGAGTCGGAAAAATATTTAACACATATAAATGTTTATATTGTAGAAGAATCATTTTTGGATAGAATGATCATTAAGACCTGGGAATTACCATTAAACTGTACCATTCAATAGAATTTCTTTATTGAATAAAGGTATTAAGACCCAACATTACCGGTTGTTCGGTGGACACGGTGTCAATTTTGACCTGTAATTTATTTTTCTTCGTTATTGATTTTAAATTTTTAGCCTGAAATTCTTATAATCTTAAAACAGCGACGCTAAGAATAATTAGTGTAATGGACACAAGGATAAGTGAACTACCGTTTTTATGAATAATATTTATATAGATATTTATTCAAATAAATTAAGAATATTAGAGATTCAACTGTTTTGAACTGGACTCCGTGACTGACAAGGGAACACCGCGAACCCGGACTCACCGATTGGAACGCAACTTTGTGGGTTCTTTGAGTGACTCAAAAAAAGAACAACGGTGTGTTTCATTTGGGCCCTATCGCCCGTTAAGGGGTGAAAACTAACCTCAAATTCAAATTGGCACTTCCACTTTTTCGCGTACAACTCTCAAAGTACAACAGACAGAAAAAAATGTTTCAAACAAAAGCTTAATGGTGCAATGAGCACTGCAAATTTGTGTTAACAAAATTTTGAAAAAAGTTTTTTTTCGTTCAGGTATTTTTTTTTTTAAACTCTATTCAAAATTTTGTAAACGCAAGTTTGTAGTGCTCATTGCACCATTAAACTTTTGTTTGAAACATTTATTTCTGTCTGTTGTAGTTTGGGAGTTGTACGCGAAAATGTGGAAGTGCCAATTTGACTTTGAGGTTAGTTTTCACCCCCTTAAAGGGCGATAGGGCCCTAATGAAACACAGCGTTGTTCTGGTTTTGAGTCACTCTAAAAACCGACAAAGTTGCGATCCAATCGGGGAATCCGGGTTCGCGGTGTTCCCTTGTGAGACTGGTGGCTTTTGGAATAGTAATGCTCTGGGATAAGGGAATGCGATAGGTTTCAAAGGTTTTGGAATGTAAGAGAGGGAATGACGGGATAGGGCAGAATTGCAGGATTATGGATAGGTGACACATTAACTAAGATGACGATGGGTAGCAGTGATGACGCAGTGTTTAACTGTTTACATTTACGCAGCATTTGGGTAGTTAGTGTGATTCATGTTTACGGAGAAAGTCAGAGGAAAACGATAAGCAAGGGTCAGTACATTACATAAGTACCGTAAACTGGAGGAAGATTGGTATGTTTTTGGAACGTTTTGCTGTATAATATAAAAATTAACATTTTTTACATTTGCTTTAACTATCCTATCAGAGCATTGCATCTAGGGTTTGTCGATTTTTAAAAACCGGGTTTAAAACCGTTTTGTGTATAAATTTGTAAAATTCGAAAACCGGTTTTTAATTTTAAAAAGCCGGTTTTATTTACTAGAATTAATATGCAGAAATGAATGAATTATTTTTAAATAAAAAACGTTAATATTTTTACATGAAATCGCCTTGGACACAAGCATATTGTAGTTAGTAGTAGGTAACAGTTTAATGTAAAACTAATCTTCATGAGTTCATATTTTCAGAAGAAAATACTAAATGGAATAAAGATTTATAATTTGGTATCACCTTTCAAAAGATTTATAATTTATACGGATTTCAGTTATTTTAGATTTTTTCATTGCTTTGTATGCAGTCTACTTTATTGTGTTATATTTTTGTAGATCCATAAATATTAAATGATCTTAAAAATTGTACTTATTTTTACGGATTCTGGTTATTTAAAATTTTTTTATTTATTTGATTTTGAATAGATAGAGTATATTTTATTTTATTATATTTTTGTAATTCTATAATCTTAAGGAAACTGAACATTTTTAATATAAGTACAAATATTTATTTACTATTTTAATTATATTTTTTGTAAAAAATCGAAAACCGGTTTAACTGGTTTTTTGGGAATAGTGGAATTCGAAAATTGGTTTCTGCAAAAGTCGGTTTTTGTATAAACCCTAATTGCATCGTTTGTGATTGTACTACAAATGTGAAAATGCATACAATTTTTGTCCTTTTCCTTCTTTAATACATGTTAAGTATCTGCCAATATTACTCCGTTCTGCCAATGGTCCCTTAGTTTACGGTATCCAGTAGTAGCGGATGGGTCAAAATTGACCCAACATCTGCCACGCGAGGGGTAAATGATATTTTCGATCGAGCATTTGGTTAACACGTTGCGTGGCACATGGGCCACCGGTGAGCCACGATATTTCTCGAAAGCGAAACTTTCATTCAAAACAAAAATATACACAGGGACCTACCTATTTCTCAATTCAGTGTCGAAACCAAAATAGAACAAAAAACCCTGAAATTATAAAGAATATACCACTTCGTTCCAATTTCCCTGTAAAACTCCGAGAACGGCAAATTTGATTAATTGGTAATTTATGAATATTCAATTTTTTATAAAACAAAAGGCTGTTCTGTTACTCAACAAATACTTACACAAAAATTCACCCACTGTCAAAGGTTTCATTTCAAACTAATTATTTATAATTAAATATAAAGGGTAGCAAAAATTATTTTTGCCCAGAACGGCAGAAGAGCTAAATCAGTCCCTGCAGTCTTCAGTGATTTCCCTAGCAAAGATTTGCATTTCCACTGTGGCACGGAACGCGCTAAACGGTTCCTTGGATGATCATTCTGCCGCAGCATGGGCTCTGCTTTCCTCCTTGTGTCTTCTCATTAGTTTCCAACGACCACACGCGTCCGAAGGAAAACGGGCGTGTAAACGGCGATCGATAGGACAATCGAGCGTAAACATCGGGAAAGAGCGGAACGATGCTCGTGGTGTAGCTGAGCGCTCGTAAATAACGATACTTAATTAACGTAATCGGGCCGCAGTTGGCGAAGTTGTCCGAAACGGACAGGGACGGGCGCGGGACACCGCGGCGCGCGCATGTGTAGGTAGGCCGCGGCTGATAAGGCTTATCTAGCGCGCGCCACGCCGTGGCTGAGTTTGCATATCAATGGGGATTCTTAAGAATAGACGCTCGCGTGTCGCGTTCAACTGGCACTCACGCGCGTTAATTCGCGCGATTACAAGCTGTTGTTGACTTTCGGTCTCGCGTTTCTTTCGTCCCCGGCTCCCGATTGCCGCCGAGCGCCGTCTGCAACTTGCTCGCCGCGACGGCCGAACAGGAAGTTCCGACGAGCAAAGCCCGACAGCACGAGGTCGGCAGAAGCGTGCAACGCTATCGTTACGTCAAATGCTCCGAGTAGCATGCAGCGGCCAGATCGATCTACCATCTTGAACATTTTCTAGCAATTACAGCGGTGGTCTAAAGAAAGTATAAATCTCGTATTTTTATGTATAATGCATTAAATACGAGGCCTAAAGTTTGGGATAACGATTGTAAGATATGATTCTTTGTAATGGAACTATGTTACCTATTTTAGTTACCGTTCGTGGTTTAAATTCTCTGTTTAGAACTACTGTCAGTAATCGGCAGCCTCGAATCGCGTCGAATAATACCTTCTCGAAGCAGCTCGAATATTATTCCACACCTCGCTCGACGCGCGCCAAATTGACACTGAAAATTCTGGTTAAGGCGCGCGTGGAAGCTTCCCGGCAATTCTAATTCCATTCCAAGCCCGCGTGTCCACTCGTGCCATTAAAGCAACCCATTAACCCGTCCTCGAAATCGTGGTCGCGACGAAGCACGCCTTTGCTGGCGTGCGCGGATTCACGTCGCCGCTGGTGTCCAGAGGCGTAATCTTCGCGTGGCGATTTCACGAACAAAGGGGAACGGAAATAGGAAACATAATCCGCGAGTAATTACTGTAACGGCGCTTTCTCGTCCGGCTGTCCCCTCGTTCCTTCGGCCGGGCTCGGCGCGAGCGAGTTCCGACGGCGTCTTCGTTTTTCGTCGCTAGAGATCCGAACGAGACCGAGGAAGAAATAGAGGGCCGCGCGCCGGAGAAACCGCGGGACATGGAAACGAGGCTAGGGGAATATCGTATCGAGAAGCTGTTCCTTCACCTTCGCCGTTCCGGCTCGTAAAGTGGCGGAAGAGGAGGCGAGGAATTCGTTTGGTTCCTGCGCTCCTGGGCCGGGAGGAAGAACGAGAGTTGCACGTGCAGCCCGCGGACGAGGGATATTTGCAAACGTGATTAGCCTTCGTCGTATATTTAATGCGGCCGTTGCGGCAAACAATTACGCAACGCGTATAGGAACAACTGGCGTGACGTGCGCGAGAATTCGTAATTGACTTGGGGGAAAAAAAGGAGAGAGGAAAGTATGCAGAAGATTGAAGCGTGTAGACAAAGTGGAGGTGGCACGTTCGCCGATTGAGCATCGTTAATCGGTCGTCAGACACGTGAAATCCAATACCCGCAACGTGAATGAGCGTAGTATCGACGCTACGGATTGCAGTGTGTACCGGCGTCGATTTTTTAACAAGCTGAATAAACAATTGGGGAACAGGTGAATCCTGGAAAATTAATGCGCTTCGTCGTAATAGAGTCCCGCTTCGTTGCAATTGATTATTATGTACGTGGATGAGATTTCATTGCATCGTAGGGAAATACTTTATCTCGGCTTGAAATTGACGCTATTGGTGACGAAACTCGGGACAACACCGGATGTTTTCAAAGTAGCGCGTCTTGCGGGCAACGAGCAACTAATGACCTCAACAAAAAGTCGATTAATGATAACGTTTATTCGGGTAGATTGCAGTGCTCGGTCACGTTCCATTATAGTTGGAATATTAATCAGTCCAGTTGACACTTAAGTGGAGGGAAAATGACCTACGATGGTCTCCAAGTATCTGATTATTATTTATTAGCGAGACTCCCAGGAACCCTGTGCTATTTCAGCTTCCAAGTCACTAATCCTGATTCATACACTAAAAAACAAATACTGAAACCTCGCGCTGCTCCGTCATCCTCGGCTCTGCTCCCAAAGGTCCCCAAAATCTGCACCTCTTCTGTGAGCCTTCTCTAAATATTCCTTGCACTCATAATACATGCGCACAAAACTGTTAACAATAATCTTCCTAGCAATAATCTCAATTTACACAGATCTGGGCATTAAAATGGGAAACAATCGGGCTAACAGTGTCTCTTAAAACTGCCCAATCCCCACAGATCAGTCTGGTCACCTAACAACGCGTTACCTCTCGCATCTACTCCAATAAACAAAATTCCTAAACAAGGTAGTATCTCCAGCGTTCCTTACATCCATCGGGAAGCAAGCCCCGCGCTCCCCCGTCGCCCCCATCATCTCGGCAATCTCAGCGGGCCCCGGTGAACAGAAAAAGCTGGACGAAAAAGAAAAAGAAAAAGAAGAAAGTATTGCCGAGCCAGATGCATGACCTTTTCGGTACCGGCTCCGTGGGAGATAACGATACGAGGAATGCACTCGGCCGATTTGTGTCTGGCCGCTGACAGCGCAAGGGGAGCTCGTGCTGAGTAGGTGCGGCCCTGGGCTGTCGGCTCGCAGCTTCGGCTCTCTCGGCAAGCGAGTGCAGGTGCGCGGCCGCCAGTCTGTCGCCAGGATCCCCTCCACGGCGCGCCGCGGTCCCTTCTTCGCCCCCACGTCTCTCCTTGCCCCACGGAAGGACCCAAGAGATCGCGGACCCCTCCGACTGCCGTCACCCCCCCCCCCCCCCGCCCCTCTCCGCCGCCCAGTCGCTGGCTCACCAACCGAGGGAAGAAACGGGGCCCTCGCGGCACCTTCTCTCCCTCTCGCTTTTTTCCACCGAGTCCTCGGCCTCTCTCTGCCCCTCTCACTCTCTCTCTGTTGCTCTCCTGCTGACGCTGTTTGCAACAGGTAGTGCGTACGAGGGCCGCCTGTGAAACGAAAGCGCTCACGCCTACCGCGCCGACCACCAGATTTGCCTTTTTTAAGTGAAAATTCATTTCGGCAACCTGATAGTGGAGAAGTAGTGGACAGGTAGTGGACAAAAGAGGGTTTTAAAAGAGAGTTTTATTAAAAAGAATTTTGTCTTGTATCTTTAATTCCATTTTGTGGAGGCTTTCAAGCTCCATCGAATGACTTCCAAAGTTTTTGAGATTCAATTTAGCAGTTTGCTCTCGAAATATACTTGTCAGATTGCGAGCAATGTTCGATGCCTACACTTCGGGGACTCCTTCGAGTAGTGGGGCATTGTTGTTGATGTTACTGGCGACTGGGCTTGATAGTAATTGAGGAGTTGAAATGGTAAACGATGTAAGTGCTAGAAGTGAAAATTTTCAGTAGAAACTAAACACGCGTGTGTGTTCATTTTGTCACTTTATCACTCGTTTATCGCTATGGACTTTCAGCGGACCTTTACAGATTTAGAGGGAAATAAAAAGATTAGGGCCTTGAAGATTGCTGGCACTTTCATCGCTTTTCACCACAGCGAACTCGGCACTTACGAGTTTAGCTCTATCTTGCGATAGCTCTAACAGTTGAAATAAATTATTCTAACACTTATAACTTTTGCCACCGTATTCCGCATGGAATTCGCATCCTTTTCCACTACAAAGATTATTTTTTATTTTTGCGCCACTTACATCGTTTTTGAACATTTCAATTCCTCAATTATTCTGTATCCTCGTTAATTAGTTTTCTAGAAATCGAATAGGCTTCTGATACAATAAACTTGTCGAATGAAACTGTTAACTTTTATAAAAAAATTACATTTATCGAACTATTAACTTTTAAATCATTTCTTTTCTGCTTCAAGTTAACTTTGTACATAAACACTTTAACTCTGTTGTAAGAGTTCACATTTAACAGTTATTTTATGTTCGATTAATAAAACTTCTGGAGGATCATATAATTTTGAAAAATAAAATATAAAAAAGTAAAAAAATAAAATAAAAAGTAAAATATAAAAGTTAGGAATATTTTTGTAATTAATATTATTTGAAGAATTGGAAGCAGGGTAAATATAAAAGAGAAAGCCTATTGAGTTTTTTATATAATTATTTTCATAGAACAGTTTAAAGTTTCAACTTCAGATCTACATATCTACCCAACAACATTTCCTGAAAATCGGCTTGTCACAACTTTAACATTTTTACAGCAGAATAAATGTCCCTGTTTAACTAGAACATTTTTTACTTCCAAGAAAATAAAAGTTTCTTATTTACAGAAAAATGTATAGAATAAAAGTTTCTGCTAATACACTGCATTTTATAATAGTTTTCTCTAGAAAACATAACATTAATCAAATTACAGTTATTTCATAATTAATAGAAAATTTTATAAGTTTCATTCGGCCTCAGGGTACAACCTTAAGAGAATGCAATTTTATTAATTACATCGTTACATCTGCTTCATTATCCAAATCACATATTCGCTGGCGTCCCCACAACAAGTCGCATTTCTCTTCTCATACAGAAATCGGTGTACCAGCCAGGCATAAACAAGCCGACGACGCGCAAGCAGCTTTCGTTACGTGGAGCAGATGTCAAGGCAAAGGAACAAGCATGTAACACATTGTTATCAACAGGTAGCCAGGGCTGCGCTTTGCAGCGAGTAGCAGCGCTGCTAACAGGCGATGGCGCTTGGTAAAACTGCAGGTAAAGCGAATAGATTAATGGCGCGATGGTTCGCAGCGAGGACGATAAATCGAGGGAGCTTCTAAAGGTAAGACGCCCCGAAGATGCCGGGTGGCCGTGTGGGAAGGCAAGAGGAGCCGGGACACGTCTGAACTCGTCATGACCTGTGCGTGAGCCGAAGAAAAGGAATGCAAAGAAAATACTGGATTCTCCTACACCTTCAAAGCGGCCCGAGTTTCGGCCAGTTGAAATTCTTCGGTGGCTTAAGTCGCTACCTAATGTTACCTGGTAGGCGTACGAGGCCGAGAGTTTACGGTCAACGGAAACAAGGAAACCGGAGTTTAGATACTTTCGAAGGCTGGCATCGTGGAATATCTACAATTTACGAGCGATGTTATAATAACTTTACTGTGGGAGACGCCGTGTTGATTTAGCTGAATTTGAATTTTAGATTTCACCGGGATTCCAAGATACTGCATAGGTGCAGCAAGTTTTGAACTTTAGAATTAAACAGGATTAGGAGAATCGCTCTTGGATAATTTCGAGTTTGACTTCGACATATGTCAATGAAGGATTCTACAGAATAATACATTTTCGAAACTGTAGATATAAATCTACATCCTTTGAAATAAGGAGAGCACTGTCAAACTCCACTGCTAAGATACAAAGTAGAGATCCATGGTATGGTATGTGTATTAAAAAGACACGTGTACACATGTATTACATATATCTAAGGTTGCCATAATTGCCAAGCATTGATACGGGACGTTTAAGTGCTAAATAAATAAAACATGAAAAAACTGGGTACGTAGTGGTTTATTTTTAGGGTTGCCATAATTGCCAAGCATTGATACGGTACGTTTAAGTGATAAATAAATAAAACATGGAAAAAAGTGGGTAGGTAATGGTTTATTTTACTCTGTAAAATATTTCACGGGACAGTGAAATACGGGACGTATGACAACTCTACATATATCCGTACCTCAATCCGTGTATCTTTTACTACACGAGTACCCGTGCACTATTTCACGTGTATTTAGATTACATGTAAATACACGTGAAATAGTGCGTGTATGTAAATGCACGTGTATTACCGTATCCGTGTATTTTGATCAGAATTAATTAACTAAATAAAAAATGACTTAAATAACGGATCGAATAAAAGTTATTTAACTTTAGATTATTCGACGAATAAAGTTAATTTTTTTATTCGCCGAGTGTTACAATTTCAGCGTCGAATATAGTTTTCAACTTTCACTTTATCGTTGCGTCTAAAAAGAAACTTGCTTATGAATTATTATCAGCAATGTCTTAATTTTTTGTATCAAAATAGGTAATCGATTAAATAAATCTGGTTAATTTTATTATTGTGTTAATAGATACAATCTGTTAATTTGTAAAACCATATTTTCCATATATTATTCTAGTAAGTATATTCAAATACAATAATTCTTTTATTAATTTCGCAATCCCTCAGAGTTCTGGGGATATCCATAGATATTAAAAATCTGACGAATCAAAATACAGATACGTTAATATACGTGTATTTATAAATACACGCGTATCTAAATACACCTGTATTTAAATACACGTGAAATAGGGATCTCTAATACAAAGATAACCTTCCTGAGATCGGTATTCGATAAAACTAAGAATCATATGAAATACAAAGTATTCACTGCTTCCTACTATTAACACACTCTTTCTAAATTATCCAAGATCCCCCACTCGCTTCGACCAACCTTATTAACCTATTCCACCAACCGTGCCAACGCTGACACCATACCGAATCGATGGCCTTAACGTCACTGTTTTTTCGTTCGAGCCCGTGCCACTTTAACAGGTCGCGTTTCAGGACACGAAACAGGATGTCCTTCGAGCAGCAACGAGAATCGCCTTGGCTGAACTTTACTCTCCTTTTCACAGTTTCGGGCCGAAGAACGGCAGGTGTCGGTCGTCAACTCTTTTTACAGCCGGTGGCCGAAGACCGACCTGCCGGAGGCCCGTTCCTTCTTCCTTTCGAAAAATCTTGGAGCGCGCGTCCTCGCGCTGCCCGCGCCAATGAGACGGGACGAATTGTCTCCGCGGCGGTGGACGTGACTCAACGCCACTTTTACAGCCGGTTGCTCATTTCGGTCGGTGAAACGGGGCCCGTCCTTCGAGGAGGTCAGGCCCCGTGGAAGAAAGACAGACGCGGCTTTATGCAGCGTCAGAAACAATGCAGGTATCCATGGCTCGACGAAAACGTATCGGCCGATCCTCGGCGCGGGGCATAATGGCATTGTCATGTAAAAACACGCGGAGGCCTGCGCCGGCGAAAACAAGGAATTCACCGTTTATGGCGGCCGGCACGGTGCCGTTAAGAGGTTCAGGTGCACCGGCACCACCGATTTTTCGGCTGTATACCTGCGCGCCGATCGTGTTACATCGTTTACGGGCATAAATAACCGATGGATCGGGCGTAAATAATTTATGTCACGATCTGTTGTACAAGGTGCCTCGGAATCGTAGGTACAGACTTAAATGGCATTCCACTGAGCACGCTAAAAGGGAGTTGTTTCCACCGTCCCTGTTCCCTTCGCCTGTATCTCCACTTGAGATGATCATTAAAAGCTGCGTTAAAAATCTGTCGATGGGGCGAATTCAATTCTATATTTACACTGTTTACGCGAGAGTCTTAAGCTTCTGCGACGAGTTAAGCCCGTCCTCTCCAATGCGGTGACGTTTTCGACCAACTACTTAACTCACCCCCCCCCCCCCACCCCACCCCTCCCCCCTCCTCCGCCAGTTAACAGGTTAAACAGCATTGCATGCACGTGGTCCCCAGCAAATTCGTCTTCGTCGACGTGACCGGCGCGGCGGCTGTTTCTGGAACGCAGCCGAGCCCGTGCAATCTTTAACGAGCGATAAGTCCCAGCCATCGACGGCGTGTAATCACCAAAACGGTCATCGTTGTCGCCGGTTGACGGGGGTTTCACCGCACCGGTGCCAGTTCCCGATTCAGAGTGCCCGGCGTACCTGTGCCGCGCACCTGTACAAGCCCAGCTTTATCGCCGACCGTATAACCAGCCTGCCACCTGTGCGGCAGAGATGGTCGCACAGGTGTCTTTTAAAGCATTTCATTAATTACAAATAGGAAACCCAGCGTCGGCTCGACTGGCAATTCGCGGTACACCTGGCCGAACTCTCAGATTTTCTGCTGACGGCCTCGGACCCCCCCCCCCCCACCCCCCACCCCAACCCCCCACCCGAAACCAGCCCCGCTTCCTGGTAGCACGATCGAAAGGTCGCAATAAAACGGCCACCGGCTGGATACCGAGGAGGTATAACGTCCGACGTCACGGCGAGATTTCGTTGGAACTCGACAGGAAGGAGAAAGAGAAGACAAAAGGACGAAATTGGCAGCGCTCGCGTCGGATTAAACGAAAAGGACACGTATTCCCCTCCCCCCCACCCCCCACACACACACCGATGGGACCGCCGCGCTGACTCGTTTATCGCGCGTTACGATCTTCCCTTTTTCGCACGGGACTCTTGCAACGGAGCGAGTTGATGGCTGAACGTTGGCTATTCGCGTAACACCGCCGTCCCAGGGATCCATGGTCGCTAGGCGTTTTAGGTAGCAATTTGCGCGGCACAATGAACAGCGTCTATATAAACATAACGGTAAACTCGAGAATCACCAGGTGTTGGGCCGCGCAGCACCTGGACGGGCACTCGAATTTTCTCAGGGACCCCTGCCTGTCCGGAGAGTTCAAGGCTTCCGGGACCCCACTGAGCGCAGATGTAGACCGAGAATGTGCCCCTAGATTTTTGCGTAAGGACGAACGATGTCGCAAGGAACATCTGCGACGACCGCTTCTTTCGCCCGGCCGCGGGAATGGCTGTTAATGTTCTTATGTAACAGACGCGTGAGCGCGTGTGACGACACTTAACGGCTTGTCTATCACGAATTACGGGCAGCGGCTGGATGCGTCCCAGAGCGGTTATAAGTAAATGCGATCGCCTTATCGATCGGGTTCGGGGACGAAAAAGAGGAAACGCCACTTGCCGTGTCTTTCTGTCCGCGAGGATGCACGAGCGCAGCTGTGCCGCTGGAATAGAGAAAGCTGGACACGCCACCTCGCCCGGAGACCTCTTTAGACTTTGTCTCAGAGGCTGAAAGACGATTACGAGTGCGCTTGTTCCCGTGCAACTTCCATCGAGATCGAAGCCGGCTACTCTCGCCAAGAGTTTTGGGAAGATATGAGTTCTTCTCGTTGGGACATTGACCCTGGGTTGATGGGATGAAGTCAGAGCGAGCCAGCACTTTATCTGAATTCCTTTTTTCGATCTTTAACCTAATGTAGAATATCTATAACCAGATATCGCCTATCCGTCTTCCTTAAACCGAACCAATTTACACTCAGGTTTGTCAGTTATGTAGTAGGTACTTCGCCCTATCAATTGAAGGTTAAGCTAACCAGATAACGGAGCATTACAAAGATACTAGGCAAGTGTCTACGAAAAATGTCTACGCTGTAGCAAGAGAAGCGTAAACGGTGGATCTGAAACGGAGTGGTTCCGAGACATTTTCCACGGAGGTTTCTAAGCTGAGGCGCGCACCTGAGGAGGGCCAAGCAGACGGTGTCGCCTAAGGCGTGTTCTCCAATCTTAGCAGAAATTCGAGCTCTCCCTCGCGGTCGCCCAACAATAAAACAACGGCGTGGGGCCCGTGGTCGCGATGGAACAGGGCAAGAACGGAAAACAGGCTCCCACGAATCCCACGACACTCGTTTTGAGCCGTGAAGGAAAGGCTGCGGGTCTCTTGGTGGCCCCGCTCAGCGAAAGCTGCGATCCCGCCGCGAGCACGATCAATATTTCAAAGCGCACCGAACTTCAAAATATCCCTCGCTGTTATTCTACAGAAATAAATCCTATTCCTTATCAATTTTTAATTATGATTAACACTTTGATCAGCGTAGGCATATTTCTCGAATATTATTCTCTAAGCGAATTGATGCGAAATTTTTTCAAAAATTCCTTCAATCCATCCCGCCGTAGAGGGAAATATTGATTTTCCACTTTTCGGGCAAAACTGGGGACAGAAATGTAGCGGAGGAACTTCGGTGCGCGCGTGCACGGTTCTACGGCTTCTAGATCGCACGCACACAGCCGCGCCTAGCACGGCCGACTTATGAATGGTATCTGCACGCGTTCCCACGTCACTGAATGAGTCTCAGGTCTCTCACGTCCGGCAGGATTATCGTACGGGGCGGCTCGCGTTCTTCGCGTAAACCGTGCGAGTCCCCTTTCACGGTTCCACCCTCAGACCCCCTGCTCTAGTTTTGCCTCGCTCGGCGGTGAAAAAGAACCAGAAGATTTCGACTCTATAGTCTATCCGCGAGAAGAAACGTCTCCCCCACCCCACCCCACCCCACCCCCCCCCCCCTTCCTACCTTTCAGCCGCTTCCCCGCCGCGGAAGCAAAGCCAATTGCGTAACCGCATTCCGTTGCGAGACAATGCAACGTCGCTTCCGGGAAGCCCGTGAATTTCTAATCCCTCGAAGTTTATAAAAAGAAATATTGAGAACCAGTTTAGATGATGGCTCCTTGAATTGCGACGCGTTGGAAACCGATTGCATTGCGGCGATGTATTGTCACGGCGGGGTAATAAAATTGTCACGTAGGTATCTGACGACGTGTGAAGTGATAAATTTAGATCGTTAGGTGCCGGTTGCCAATGAGACGCCGAGCTGCCGTTTGACAGTATGGGGATGAATAAATATGTTTCGCGAGCAACGGCTGGATAACCCTTATCAGTGGAACGCTTTGGTGACTCAGGACTAACAGAAGCATGGCTATCGGGCAGCGCAATATGAGTCTTTTAACCCTTTGCACTTTACATATGCTGCCGAAGATTTTCCTTGATCTTCCGCTGTGAATACACCTCCCGGAGTTACGGAAACGGTAAATTATTCTATTACATTGGAATTTATTTAGCGTCAATTTAAATTCACCCACTGCTGAATGTGTAATAAATAATAATAGCCGTTTACTGAAACTGTGCACGCAGTGACGGCCACGAGACATCGCAGCAAAACTACCGGAGATAAATCGAAATGATATGTTTTGCCAAGTGCGGCACGGAGAAGCCAGCACGTGCGGACTGCGTCATTCGAGCGCGAGTGATTAACGTCGCACGATGATTACGTTATACTTTCAAACGAAATTCGAGTTCCTTCTACTTTCTACGCCGAAGTTCCACGGCGCATACAATACACGCGCACGGAGCGGAGCAAAAATAATTCAGAGCCGACGCTGGACCGCGGGACGAGTGACTCCCGAGTGGAAGAGTTGGCCCCGGCGCGAGTCTCCCGGAGACGGAAGTTCACGTATTCACCGTTCCGATTCGAACAAGATCGATTAGCTCGCGGGCGAGGGGGGGAGCGGCGGCGAGAAGGAAATACGGATTCCCGGTCACGTTCCGGCAGTGGGCGAGAAAAGGAGTTTAAACGCGGGAGCTCGGGGCCGTTTTTGCGCGGGGACGTAGGAGAAAACAGGTGCTTCCGAGAAAAACAGGTGTCCGCTCGTAGCCGTCGCTACGAGGCCCCGTCGGCTTAGATTGCGGCACTGACAGACGTGCCGACCGCCGGACGAACGACGGACACCTGCACGCCTCCGATTGTACGTAAGATCGGTCCTCTCCAGTCTCTTTTTCTCCCTCTCGCTTCCCAGCCCCTGCCTCGTTCGTGCCTCGTTCTTCCTCGATCTCCCTTTCTCAGGGCCCGGTCGGGTCCTTCCTATTCGAGGATGCAGCGAGAAACACGGTTCGCAGGGGGGTAGGGGAGGGGGGAGGGAGGAGGGGAAGAGGCACAGAAATCGTAGGAAAATCTACAGCGCAGAGGGACAGGGACAGAGTGGCCAGGCCTCGCCGGAGTCAACGAGACGCGGCTACGAGCGCGGGAGAGGGAGAGAGCGAGCCGGGCGGCAGCGGCAGAGAGAAGGACGGGCGGCTGGCGCAGCCAGCCCTGGCTGGACGGAGAGAGATTTCTGGGAGAAAGACGAGGAGCTCGGCCGGCGCGCACGACGAGGACGGACGATGCCGGCGCGGTGAAGACGGAGAAGGCCGGTCCGTGGGACGAAACAGAAGGAGCAGGAGGACGACAGGCGCGAGAGAAAGGGGGACGGAGAGCGGTTGGAGAAGGACGAAGGGATTGGGTTATGTCGGAGGCGCCGTGATTCAACCGAACGCGCAGGTGTGCCGCAGACTGGCCGGCGCCTCTCTGGAATGCGCGACCCCTCTCCGCGACCCCCTTCGCCGGGCTGCCCTCCCCCTCCGCCCCCCTACGCCCCCCGCGCCCACCTCTTACCTCCTGCCAACCCACCCTGGCTCCTCTCCCCCTACCTCCGCCGCACCGCCACCCTGCAACACACCGCCGCCGCCACTACCACTCGCGATGCACGATCGAGACCGCGAAACCTAGCGATGGGACCGACACGCGCGTGACTACCGAGCTTGCACTAGGGGAATTTAGGCTCCCATTTCGGGGATAGTGACAGTCACATCAGTATCATACCGATGCTTCGAGGTGTTGCAGTATTATGCTGTAGGTTAGTTGTAGCTCTACGTTCAGTCGACGCGTTACGAATGGTCAAATTAGAGGAGCTTGTATTCAAGTAACTTGATTATTCATTGACAACCCTGTATTTTAATGCTCCACTAAGCCACTCGTCGCCAGAAGAGTGTCCGTTTTACCGTAACGGCAAGTATCGTCGAAGTGAATGGTACAAATAGACACAAGAGGCACCGTAGATCAAGACAAGCAGCTTCGTAAAAGAGCAGGGCCCCAGAAAGCCGGCACGCTGCAATCACATTAATGAGCGTTGCGATGGCAACGCTGGAGCGTCCCTGTAATCGACTCGCGGTCTAATTGCACGCCAAGGAGTAACCGTTGCCGATCGACCTGAAATCGTAACGACGATTCAATTCGAGGCTCCCGGATCGCGTGCTACCTGGGTTCGCGTGCGGCGGCCCGATTGAATGAACGGTCCGGGGGATCAGCGAACCGGGTCGGTCCCATCGCTAGGGGCCGCGGGTACACGAGGAGTAAAAGACACGTTCGTGTTGCATGCGCGGCTGTGTGGCTTCGACGACGACTACGTCACGTCCTCTCATGGCAATCAGTGCAGCTGGCCACCAACGCGTTCCCACGGGGCCAAACCAACCAGCCCGGCCAGCTTCGGTCGCCTTTGCGAACGCGCCTTTTACCTCCTCAACTCCCTCCCCGCCTCGTGCCCTCTCCCCTGCAACGCCGTCGCCCCTCTCCCCCCTCCCCCACCTCCATCTGCCGCCCCTACGTTTCTCGCCGTTTTTCTCTTTTTCTCCGTCCCTTTTCACCTCAGCTTCATACCTCTCCACGTTGTTTCGTGAAGATTACTCACGCTAGCGCAACAACGTTTTTACGCGGCACACTTGGCCTGTAACTCCGAACGGTTCTACTTACCGTATCTACAAAAAGGACGCGGCGCCCTGATGGCTTTTCGCCGCGGCATCGACTTTCCGTCACGAAACGCTTGGACCCTCCGCCTCCGCCCACCCCGGCGCGGACGACGAGGATGATTCACGAAAGGATCGTTAGGATTTTATCGGCGATTGAGCAGGATCGGGCATCGCGCTTGTGCGAGCGGATTTAATGGACCGGCGCGAGTAGCCGAGGGACCGCTCCTCCTGGAACGGATAGGCATTAATTAAATATCTATCGCGGTGGATAGCCCGGCGATTAGAATTCTGCGGCTGGCGCTTTGTTCCCGTTGCTTTGCCTGACGTCTGGCGTCCCGATCCTATTCAATCGCGATTGTAATTAAACAACAGAGCGGACGTCGTAAAATCGCTATTGTGTCGGGCCGTAACGCACGAGGTGTCCGGTTGACGGAGGTATTGCACTGGGACTTCCATTATCCGAACTAATGAGAAGGCAGCGGCGTTCGAGCTGGAGAACATTCTGATAATATCATTCTCTTAGGTAGTTCTTCGACCCTCGTCAGTTTGAGTTTTGCGCGTGAACTAACGCGGACGTAACAGAATCGAGAAAATCGTATACAGAGGTGACTTCTTTAACACTTTCAGTGGCCCAAGGTTTCGGGAGGCGTCCCCTCGAGTCTTCTGCGAAACGGGTTTGCTTCATTCAACCCGATAAATTCGGGGACACTCGGACAATAGCTACGATTCTTTTAACATATCCACGTGAGAACACGACGGCGCCAACCAAAGTGAGAAGCATTTGTAGCTTTCATATCTTTCGAACTGCTGAATGGGGTAACATGTAGCTTCTCGGAACCTCCAATAAACTGCTGTCCTTAAGGGCCCATTCCTAAATTTCGTAAGGGCTTAAAATACCAATAGAGTAAATCCGGGACACGCGGTCGACCTAATATAAAATTGCTATTAAAACTAATATTGACATTACTTATTTTATCAGAACAAACCTATATGTTCAGAATTTTATGCTGATTCAGAAAAACTGGTCGATATTTGCTTTAAGACAATATTTACTGTAAATCGGGTTGAAAACTGGAGTCATGATATCTGACCACCTCTCCCGAGGTGCCGGGAGAAATGGTTTTCGTCGTTGGCAGAAACCACTCATATAATTATTCGTGGAAAATTAACAAAGGATAAAGCAAAATTATTTATGAGTGAATACAACTACAGATTCATTGATATTTAATTTGTTTACGCTAAATAAGTAAAGAATACATCAAAGAAAAAATGAACTACCTACTGGCGATTAGCAAGGCAAATGAATACAAAAGTGAATAAATAAACTAAATAACCAAAAATAATAATAAAATAATAAAAAATAAACAGAAATAATAAAAAAAATCATAACTCTACCATCTCACCTTTCTGCGGCGAGACATGGCATTCTCGTTAGCTTTGAGAGGAAGAGTTAATATGGCCAAATACTTTGGCTGCATTGTCCCTCAATATCTCTGCTATCTTATTATCCCAAACATGAAACGAAAATAAACTTAGAAGTATATTTTAAATACGACTCTGTACACCGTTTGACAAAAGAGCTCAATTTACCTTTTATAGCTTATAAATCCAGAAAAACACAGAAGGAAGCGAAATGACGCTATTCATTCAACTGTTTGGCTTCTAGAGAAGTAATTAGTGCACTTTAACGCATTTTTACGTATGTATGTAGTCTGAAATATAGTGACTCGATCAACTCTCCGGCCCGACCGCGTCTCCCGGATTTACCCTAGTAGGGTAGACCGGGGGCGAAAGTAACAGGAGGACGATTGTAACACGTTAAATATCACAGAACATATGATAGATATTAACACAAATTTTGGATATATGATGAAGAATGACATTTGGAATACACACATCCATGCCCTAACAGTATAGATACACAATACACATGTATAGTGGAGAAAATAACTTTTCGATACCCTGAAGTAACTTTTTCTTACTGATTTAAAATTGTAATATAAATACTCCCTTTGCAAGTACGTGTTTTTTCTTTTTTTTAATATTTAATCTGGTCATTTTTAAATTAATACTGATCGTTAGTTATCACTTTTAAGTGTCTCGTTAATCAAAATTTATAATTTAAGTTCAAAAGCCTGGCTGGGGTCGATTGTAACATCGGCAGTCGGGGTCGGTTGTACCGCGACAGAACCGAATAGTGACAAAGAAGATGAATAATATTGCCTTGTTTACACGTAATAATATAGCACAGCACAAACAAACAAATGAAAAATAGGTGGAATGTACTGAATGTAAGGATTGATCACATGAAGAATATACCAGCCAAAACGTTTTCCATTTCTGTCACAATTGCGATACCGCATAATTGGTTATAAATTTTACTTTTTTCCATTTACTATCATAATTAAAACTAATAAATATTTTAATTTTGTAAAGTTAAATTTGTGCTACTATCAACTCCGTGCAGTGTTACAACCGACCTGGAGTCGGGGACGGTTGTAACACTTTGTCCGCTTCTCAATTTTTAGTAATAACCTGGATATTACTTGACAAACAGCGAAGCTGTTGTGGCTCAATAAGTGTCAGATAAGTAAGTAACATTTTCGTATAAAAACTTTTGTTGTAACTTTAATGGTTTTTGCATAATCGTATTCCAAAATCAAAGTGTTACTACCGCCCACGGTCTACCCTACTTGAAGAACGCAAAACTGTTTTTAATCCCTCTGATGAAACGAACGGTGTTCGATCGGCGGAGAGGTCCAGCAAGAGGATTCCACGGTCTCGGCGGTGCCGCAAGAGAAAGGGGGTACATGTATAACAGCGACGATAAATTCATTTTAACGTCTCCACCAGGTATCCCGTATAAAGCCTCCCACGAGCACGCCCGTGGCGACGAATTCAGCAAGAAGTTCCCGTGGGCAACGTTACGCATGCGTATGCAGCGCGTCTTTGCGTTGGCCGGCAGGTACCGCGGCAGAAATAAAGGAAACAAGGCATAAAGTAAAAAAGGCAGAAAAGAATGGGAAGAAGTAAAGAGGATGAGCCCCGGGCAAGGTAAGAAGGCGAGGAGGCAGGCGATAAGAAAGAAAGGAAGAAGACCACGGGAGGACCCCCGTGTTCGTTCGTTCGTTCGTTCCTTCGTTCCTTCGTTTGCGTTTCGTTTCGTGCGCCGCAGGAATAGAGTTGCAACGAGCCAAACGGGAGACGTGCGTGCGGATATTTTTAATGAAACGCCAATCGTTCGTTGTGTCTGGTGATTAGCGCATGCGGAACATTTTAATGACACGCGTGCCCGCTAAACACATTAAGCACCGGGGTTAAATTTAAAATGCACGCGTCGCGTCGCGTTCCGCTGAGCTCCACGGACGCGTATGTTATTGGCTTTGTACGGTAGGTGCGGAGTACAAGCCTTTGCCCCCTATTAAAATATTACGATTTTTTTCCAGGCGAATATTCCGCAGACGGTGCTCCAGGCATGTGTGTTCTGTGGTTTGGCCATTTTTCTTACGAGGAAACATCCCGAACCCGGAAATTCAAAAAATTCTGAAACTTTGTGGATATGTAGGGAATTTCCTACCGATTGTAATGCAATTTTTGTTTGCTGCCCAAATTCACTCTAAGGGGATGTAATTGACCCCTGAAAATCCGGTTATTTTCCGATTTTGTGTTATAACTCGCGAACTGTAAAATAATTTCTTTACCAAATGATAGATCTAATTAAAAGAAGTAACTTTTGTCTTGAAACATTTTTTCTATCTGTTACAGTTCGCGAGTTATAACGCAGAATCGGAAAATAGCCGAAATCTTCAGGGGTTAATTTCAACCCCTTCGAGTGAATTTGGGCAGCAAACAAAAATTGCGTTGAAATCAGGAGGAAATCCCGTACATATTCACAAAGTTTCAGAATTTTTTGAATTTTTGGGTTCGGGATCTTCCCTTGTTAGTATTTTCCTAAAATGCATAGTGTCACAATTAAAAGCTGACATTCACAGAATTATTGCCACGGTTGTAGATAAATTATTTTCCACGAATCATGATGTTGCACAGTGCCGCACGTAATAGACAAAAATCGAAGTAATCAATATTCAATTCTGATCTAATTATCCTATACAACCATTAGTCCGTAAATAAGGAATATTATTTGTATTTTATATATATATATCTATATTTCATATAAATAAAGTTTTTTAGTGTTTTGATAATACTAATATTATTATAAACTATATTTACGTAATAAAACTGAGTAAACTTAGAATTATTACCGCATTGTATGTATTCTTATTTTTTGTCTCAAAACCCCGTTCAAGTGCGACACTGTGTGTTACGACGAAGTAAAGTGTTCTTTTCCATATGCACATTCTCAACAATAACACGAGAGTTTTGACATTTAATTGTTTATCAGTCTCGCGCACCAGTTTCATATTTCTGATACGCCGATCATAATTTCGATGAATTCGCATGGACGGACGAAATTGCTTAGTTTCGTTCAGCTCTGGATTTTCGATATTTATGCGTCGCGCATGAAAAAGTTCGGTACGCGGTGCAGATAGAAATATCAAACAGAGAACAGAGGTGGCCCTTGTGATATACGCCGTTATCGATCCGAAGCGAAGTAACGCTGAGTGATGTCACGAGGGTGGCCGGCACGCACTTTCGGCCCTTTCATGACTCCCGAATTTTGATACGCGGCCTCCGTGGCTCGTTTTCAAGAAATATGGTGACAGGGGTTACAAGGGTTACCGTAACCAATGAAATTCTCCATCCTCCCTCGTGATTCGTTCCCTCTATCGCCGTCGCTTTTCCAGCTCGTAATCGCGAGATAATATACGTCACAAAAAAAAAAAGGAAAATCAACAAAACGAAAGTGCCGATTAAATCTCTTATCTCTCGCTGTATTACTGTCGCCCATTTTTCAATAATCAAACCTGTCCTTCGGACAATACTCAATTTAAAAAAAAAATAAAATAAAAGAATTGCAACTTCCTTGAATTATGATCTGGTCGACATTTCGTTGCCCTCGAAGCACAGAAAAATCGGAGTGCGAATCTATGAGAATGCCAGAACGAAGGAATGACAACCGGGTAAATTATACCTCGTTTGAGGAATGCTCCGAAGGTGGCGGTCGAAGTAAAAGACCGGTATGGGCCGGTAATTCAGGCTTTCAACCCCTTTCACCTACGCGGCTCTTATTTTCAGGGGTACAATTATCGTCTCAGGGGCTATTCTTCGACCAGTTAATTCCTTCAACGCCACAATTCCAGGCGCTCCTCCGTGCGTCTGTTGCGTACCTGCGATTCACAGGTACGACGACCACGCCGGGTAGCCGTTGTTGTATTCGGGTGAAAACCGCACGCATTGTGCATTGTGCGACACAGTCGAAAGCTGGACGGGTGCGTCGCCCAAGTGCGCCGGAACGAGTGTTTCTCGGGCAACAATGTTGGAAGGTAACAGAGTATTTTGGGACACCTGAGTTACCTGGCCGGATGGGAACCGGGGCCCCAGAAATCCCGGAATCCCACTCGAGGGACGGTATATGTATGTTTCCGTCCAGCCCAAATATCTGACTCTTTTAAAATTAATTTCACAGCGAAAAAACTGCGCCGAGAACGGACAGTGGGTGCGAGGTTACGCGCGAAGATGGGTAGCTGCATAGCTTTTTGCGGTCATTAAATCGAAGGGGAAGAGTTGGTTGTGGAAGTGGTTGAAAGGGGTGAACATGAATATTTAATTAATATGCAATTAAAGTATGAGGGGAGGAAGGAACGGAAGTACGGTCTAGAAGCACTTTTTAAACGATTTTATTCAGCTTCGATCCTCTTTTTTCTTTGTTTGTTGTTCAAATCTGGCAACTCAAATTTAACATTCGGAGGCCTGAATGTATTACGTATCATTGCCAAGTGGGGACTTGTAGCAGCTGAGGGCCAGATTTCGTATCTGAGACTCGGGGGAATGTTAGTTTATACGCGTATTAAATAATGTTTACCGTGAGATTAGAGCACCATTTAATTAAACATTCCGCTTAAGCCTGTATACCGAGGTGATTAAGGGGACTAAGAAACATTTCGAAGCTATTTATGTAAATGGCACAGAGCCAACAATCAGTGGCATAGAGAGCGCAATTAACCACTGGACCCTAAAAACTGTTCCCACGACCGGAAAGGCCCAAAGTGTCCATTGTCCTAAGGATTAGAAAGGGAGGAAGAAAGCTGAAGGCCGTGCACTAAGGTCGTCAGTGACGTTAAGGAAATTTCCTAGCTACGTAAACGGCAATAAACGAGCAGATGAGTGGCCAAGTACCTATACGCAATTATTCACTGGGCCCCAACAAGTTCCCCCACGGGAAAGGCCCATCGCCCTAACAGCCATAAACGCGGTCACAAGTCACCAGTGGCATCATGAAACTGCCCCAAGTTACCCAAACAACAGTCCTGTAACAATCAGTGACAGAGACTACCTACGCAATTAACCATGGGACCCTAAAAATTGTTCCTACGACGGGGAAGGCCCAAACTGCTCAACAAAGGTGGGCAGAATACAGGCGCATGAAAATTCATGCATGAGCCCAGGATTGCAGACCTGAACAGCTATACGAACATGCAATTATCCATTATCCCCTAAAATTTCTCCCTCATCGCGGGAAAGGCCCAATCCAGGCACCGCCTTAGGTGCAACAAAGGAAGGAATGCCTCGGTCTTGCAAAACAGAAGGTCACTGTATACACATAACCAGTGGCGCACTTGGGATTTAATTTTGAGGGGAGCCGAGTTGAACGGCCAAAATATTTTTTATACAAATTCAATAAAATTCACCTAATCATACTTAGGTGATTATAAAAATTAAAAATTTAAAGAATAAAATCCAGATTTCTTTTGTTTTTTCCTGCGTCCCTTCTTTTGGGGGTGCCATGGCCCCCTCTGAGTGCGCCACTGCACATAACATTAAAATATAAAATTCAATATCCAGCCGGATAATTAATTCGGTTGTTCTCGGACGCAAGCGGTCGGTTAGAGCCATCGTACCTAGTGCTCTAGATCTCCGTTAAGCCCGAGAGGACAGACCACTGCCGGCTTGCACACCACGAAAACAGGTCACGAAGTGCTCCTCGGCGAGCGTTAATGACGGTGCGTGTGCTTGTGCATCGTTGCCGAGTCGTGCGCGTACACGCACGTGCACGTGTGTATTTTAAAAACGAGTGACTAGGTGTGTAGTATTTTCGCGGTTTGAACAGCTGCGCAAATAGCGGATCCACGCGCATTTTGTCTCCCGTTTCGGCCGGCGTATTTTTATTATGGGCCAATCGCTTTGCGCTCCTCCGAAATAATCGGCCCGTATAAATTAACGCGGACGGGGCCGACCGGTTATTTCCGTACCTCGGATCACCGTAAACGAAAGAAACGAAACGACGGTACCTACTCGCGTACCCTTTCTCCCCCGTTGGCTCCAAAATGCCACTTCGATAGACGAGTTAACTATCCCCTGGGTGGGTAGGTACTAAAGTAACGTTTATTTCAATCCTTTAGGTTTTTACTATAAGAATATACGGTTTGGGTAGGTATAAAGGGTAAGGGGGAAAACCAGGAATGTCCACTTTTCGTGATTTTGCGATTTATAGCATATTTTGTTGGAGGCAACTGGGACTACGGAACTGTCGAATCACAAAGGGTTATAAACTTTATAAAGTTCAAATACCCCCGAAAGATAATGTCGAAGATTTGGTATACCTACTGGTTAATAAAAAGATTTTTTAAAAAAATTAAAACCGACTTCAAAAAAATAAAATTGCACTAAAGAAGTAAAAAATCATTTTTTCCCTTATTTAATCTGCGACTCTCATATTTTTTAAGTCGGCGCTAGATTTACACAGTTCAAATGACGAGGCACTGACTTAAAAAGGATGAGAATCGTAGATTAAATAAGGGAAAGAATTATAAGGGAAAGAATTATTTTTTACTTTTTAGTGCAATTTTATTTTTTTCAAGTCGGTTTTAATATTTTTTCAAATTTTTTTATTTTTAACTTTTTAGTTTTATATATATTAACACAACATGCTGAGGAGATATGCGCGAACGTATGTAGAATAATAATAATTAGGTGACAATAGTCTTTATTATTAACCAGAACTGGCAAAATATTGGGCCAATATTGATTCAATGTAGGATGGGACCCACGGGGGCATCGCCCTCTTTTGAATAAAAAAAAGATCATCAAAATCGGTCCATATGCTGAGGAGTTATGCCGGGACAAACGTAAAAAAAATACAAACTGGTAGAATCTCTAACCTCCTCCTTTTTCAAGTCGGTTAAAAAGAGGAAATGCCCACTCTGCACTGGAACAAAATACGAAATGTCCCCACTCTTTACCTAAGCACAAGCTTCTGCCGCCAAAGTAGAACAAGAAATTATTTAAGAAGAAAATTAAATTCCCCGAACCCTGTTTCTTTACTAACGAACTGAACTATTAAAACTCAATTTTCTCGATAACGCTGTTTCGTGGCATTTCCTGTTTTCCCGCTTACTCGTCGCATGCAAAGTAGTGCGTAAAAGAAAGAGAATCGAAAAAGGATATTTGTCGTGTGGGAATGAATGACGAAGCCTCAGGAAGTACAGGTGCCATTCAAGTGTGTACCTATGTACACCGTGCCACGTGATATGTTAATATAACTGACAAGTTTGCAATTGTATACGGCGATGCATGGGGTTTATTAAAGAGCACAGTGCGTGTGTCGCTACGAAGAACCGCTTAAAGCCCGCGGACGCTTTTATGGAAGCAATCTTGCGCGAACCCACTGTTTGATGAGGCTTATTAGAGGAAGAGGGTGGAATCATTCAGATTTGTCTCCATAATTCGAGGCGTCAACTCTCATATCCGAACAGTGACGTCGAACCCCGCATCTACTTATCTAATTCTCCAATTAGAAGCCCTTTAGCCTGCCCCGGTCGCAGTGAATCTTCGAAAACACTGCTCCCTCTCCGCGGCGTTCAGCTTCGCGTCGATCCAGCCTGAATGGAACTCCTGGCCGAGAGAAATGGACGGAAGGATCGCGGTTCGAGGGCGAGTCACGGGGGTCCTGCACCGAAAGCGCGGCAGGTAGATCGTAGATACCATTTAATCGGCGTCGTTGCCGATTCCACGGCTTCCCTGCGTGTTCCTGCCGATCGTAACGGCTGAGAAGCTCTGCGCTTACAATTAGCACCGTGTTGGAATAGAGGAAGACAGAAGTGGAAAGAGGAGCGGACGGGGGGAGACGGGGTAGCAGGCCAGAAAGCGAGCGACGGGCGAGGGGGGGGGGGAGGGGGGAGCGAAGGAGGCGAGGCACGGACGAGGCAAGTGTGGGTATATAGTTATAGCTGCCGTGGCCCTGATACGATGTTACAGTCTGTAGGCAGTCAGGAATCGGGAGGGTCGCCCCACAGCTAACACGTGCAAGGCGCACGTGCACTCCGAGAGACCACTCTAGCCTCTGGCGCACAATCATCGGATGCCAAGATACACTCCACGGAATAATTTTCGAGGGGGCACTCCCATGCCTTCCTCCATCGACTCGCGGCCACCGCGAAAAAAGAAATCAGCCACGAAGGAGAACGAGTTTCGTCGATTTAGCGAGCTGCGCCGCACCGATCCACGGGGATCCTTGGGCAGAGTCGACGCGTACATCGCTCTTTCTGACGCGAACGGGACCGTTTTCGGGATAATTATGAATATAGATATGTATCTACTTCTGGTTTTAGAGTTGCTAGGGTCGGCGGAGAAATGAAATTGAGTGGATATTAGCATCAGCTGTTGTGTTTCTTTTATATCTACGTAATTAGGGTAATGTCACACACATATTCCCATTAGAAATAATATATCTACAATCTCTAAACTACGAAGGTACTCCTCACTAAATTACTCCTCCACGAGCACTTACGTTTAATAATTACAAAAATTCCAATCCCTTTCGTTCTTTAAACACTCTTTTTTACTCGTACCAAAGAAATCGGAGATGTACCAGAAGTTAAATAACAGTGACCATATTCCTACATACTATATCCTTTCCGTCATTCTTTCCTGCACGCCCTTATTTCCAGAATCCGTGATTCATTCAATTCCCCAAATCCTGAATCCTCCGCTTCTTGACCAATATACCGTGCCCATCGCTAACCACGCGTTACACGCTCGAATACCTACGCGGCGAAGTGATTCATGCGTGTTCCGTAAAGCTAGGCGGCACGCAATAACCCGCGACTCCTGCGCTTTTTCTAAAAAGACGAATCAAGTTGAAGAGTCGTGTGCAAGCCACCGTCCTTGGTGGCGGCGGCGTTGCGTCGGCGTTGTGGCACAAATTTATTCGCGCGAGTGTACGAGGCTGAGTATACGAGGTGAGTACCTACGCAGGCTATCGCGACGGACGGCGAGCGCGATGCGGCAGGAAGCACACGATTACGGACCCGCTTTGGGGTCGTTCGTACCCGGCGCTGCATGTGCGGCAGCTGCAAAGATGCGCGGCAGTTTCACCGGTCGCAATCTCTTCGCCGGCCCGATTTCCAAGGGGCTGAGCACGCAAGTGCGCTAATTATAGGTGCCACATACTCTAGCCTTTCTTTGCGACAAATCGCAGCCGGGGGGGAAACGCATATACATACAGGATGTCCCGAAATACGTAGCGCAGAACCGAACGCATGGGATTTCTCTGGGGGCGGGGGGGGGGGGGGGGGAGAAAAATGAATTGAAAGTGCGCGGCTGGATTATTTCGTACCACGTGTCTGTCGCTTTCGAGAGAACTCGACCACGCGAATTTGTTGGATTAAGAGTGGGCATAAATTCAGATTTCGTAGGCGAAGCGGGGGCAGATAGTTGGTTTATTGAAATTCACGGATTAATAAATTCGTAAATTTTGCAGTGTTTTTTTATTTATCGAAGTTGGGTTGTATGAGAAATGTTATTGTATCAGATATTTTTAGACACCTTGTGCATATACTTGTGCACGCGGCGTTTACAATAGCTAATTGCAGCGTGTCACTGGAACTGGTATCGAAATTTCTGCGGCGCGGGCGAGCCCAGCCGAGAAGCCGTGTTTTCACGCGTCACGTCGCGTTGATTAATCTGCCATTAAACGGACTTTCAGTGTCCGAATTAAGCGAAACGACTCTGTAATTATGGGAAA
The DNA here is from genome assembly GCA_947577245.1 of Andrena bucephala. Lineage (NCBI taxonomy): Eukaryota > Metazoa > Arthropoda > Insecta > Hymenoptera > Andrenidae > Andrena > Andrena bucephala. Next base: position 16,801,025 of record OX387717.1, on the reverse strand, counting down.
TATTGGTCGGTCCTGAAAGTCGGCACTTTCCGAGCGGATAACGTGAATCCTGTTGCTGTTCTGCGTTACAGAGTCTGAGTTTAACGAAGGATGGAAACGATTGATTTTACTCCTCTCATTATCAGTGAATACTATAAGTCCCTAATGTCTCAGACCCTTCTTTTTTAAAACTAAAGCATTCCTTTATTGACCCTCGCAACAGACGAGAAATGAAACGAAGGGTAAGAAAAATTGATCGATCGAATGAAGAATTTGCCTTATCAACGAACTACTTGTCACTGCTCTGGGCAAAAATAATTTCTGCCGCCCTTTGTATTTAATTACCAAATTCAAACATTTATTACCTACTGTTTTACCGTTGTTTCAAAAAGTTTTCTTTTTTTTTATTGGTTTCTATTGATTTTAATTTTCTCTTTCCAGCAATTTTGCCGCCCCAAAATTTTCCGCTCTGGGCAGATGCCCTGCTTGCGCCTCCCTACACCGAGCCCTGCTACTTGCACGTAGTACCTAGACCTTTACGATCCGAATAGTTCCGCTCATTGTTCAGGAACAGCACTCGCTTATAAGGAATCCTGCGATCGCGCGATAAGACTGAAACGAGGAGAGACGTCTTCAGGACCGCGTCTATAATTAATAACCACGCGGGAAATGGGCCCCGTCAATTAATGCGTTTCCTTCGAGCCCAACGATAGTGGAACGAAACTGCACCGTCACACGGACGATTACGTAACCGACCTTTCAGCCTTTCGTTTATCACAAAGCGTTACGAAATGTTATTGTGCTGAAGGCGACCTTCGTATCGAGGCGAGACGAGTATCTGCGCCAAAGATCGAGCCTCTGCCTTTTTCCCCCCCTTTGAAATCGACGAAGGATTTCTCTCGCATTCAATTCGTGTAGCACGGGAGTCGACATTTGGTCTCGTTCGTCTTTTCCCCGAGGCCCGTCATTTCGCTGGCAAGGTTCTCGCGTTGTTACACGAAAACGAGAACGAAAGCCAATAAAAAAAAATTTAAAAGAAATTAAAACCGACTTCAAAAAAATAAAATTGCATTAAAAAGTGAAAAATAATTTTTTCTCTTATACTTTTTAAGACGGCGCCAGATTTACACGGTAGAAATGACGTGGCACCGAGTTAAAAAATATGGGAGTCGTAGATTAAATAAGAGAAAAAATTATTTTTCACTTTTTAGTGCAATTTTATTTTTTTGAAGTCGGTTTTAATTTTATTTCTGAATTTTTTAGTTTTAAATTTTCAGTTTTATATATATTGGCACAACATGCTGAGGAGATATGCGCGTACGTGCATAAAATAATAAAAATTAGGTGACAATAGTCTTTATTATTAACCAGAACTGGCAAAATATTGGGCCAATGTTGATGCAGTGTCGGATCACCGGGGCATCGCCCTTTTTCGAATAAAAAAAGATCATCAAAATCGGTCCATATGCTGAGGAATTATGCGGAGACAAACATATATAAAAAAAAATACAAACGTATCGAATCTATAACCTCCTTCTTTTTTTGAAGTCGGTTAAAAATGGGAGCGATTCTCGAAGGACAGTTGAATAGTCGCGATAGCGCACCTCTTAATTGAAAAGTGTAGAGGATGTCTGATAAAATCGCAAGAAGCACCTGTTTATCGGAAGCACGCTAGACCTCTTCAGCATTATCGAAAACTGTCCAGGAAGATCTGTTCCACGATTACCAAGTGCAAAATACTTAACCAGTGAAGGTGTACTTGATAAAACTTGGCCTCGAATTGAACATTGCTCCGAGAAATGAATGCAGTTCTGGCGAAGTAGAGTTTACATAATACATCTAATTTCATATCGTTAAACTATTTGTGCTAGATGTTAGCGTTTTAGGAAACTATTGTGAAATTTTCCCCACATGCTGTCTTTTGAAAAATTGATACAGGTATCCACCAAAAAAGATCGATCTTCGAGAAGTAAATTATGGGGGATCAAGTGTTATTCGAATGTTTTAGATTTTAGAAGAAAGAAATCGCTGGCATTCACCTTGTGACTATTTTAAATTGACGGTGTCAGTTTTTGGCGACATTATGCTAATTGGAATATAATTTTATTTCTGACCAAAGATGTTTAAGTTTCGAGTCACCCACATTCAATATGTGCATTTCTTCGTTAAGTAACGTCTACACTCTGTCCTTCGCGCTACTCGCCTATCTATGACAGATAGCGATGATTGTGAAATCGTTTTCTATAATATTCGATTGCATCGTACCATCGTAATACCTTGATGGAGCCTTAGAATTAAGTAAGACAGCAGCTACTGATAGGAAGAGAATTATCCGCCGTCACTATTTAAAAACACAAACAAAAATAGAACTAACGAAAAAGAATTTGCAAAATAAATTTCCGAGGCATTTACATCATTTCCTACAAAATAAGTTCCAAAGAAATGAGAGGCCCGTAAAAAGTAGAAAGGTCTGTAGCTTGCAAGGCTTCAGCTTTCGTCGAACTCCCGCGCTGTTTCTCATTTCTATCCAAATTACATAACAAATCTCTGCCTTCGGTTAAACTGATTCTCCTGCGTGGAAGTCGGGAATAAAATAGAGGATTGTACGCGTGAGTCATGACTGAAAGTTAAAAACAACGGCGAGCCCGTTGTCGGGAGCAACAAACCGACAAAATTGAAAGAAATACATACGATTTCGAGTGCCTTGTCGGAAGCGCGGTCTTGAAACTGGATAGAGTTAGGTATCTCGGTGGTTTCGCGTTGACCGAGGGAATTCCACAGAATTTCGGTACACCTGTACTCGAAACTCGGCGATGGGAATCGAGATTTCTTATCGCCTCGATAAGCCGAGTCTCGGCCGTAAGAGCGGGCCTCGTCCGAGTGCGCGACGAGTACAGGCGACCGAAAGAAGAACACCTGGGTGGTCGAATCGACCGAATCATTATCTTCGGTGAATCACGCCGGCTGGTTAGGTGTTAACTCGAGAGGCCTTTTTTTTTAGTCATGACGACCTCTTCCGAGACGCCTCGTTCGTTTTGCATTCTGGCACGTAGCTTGTTTTTGCGCGTAAGTTTCAACGACTACATTTCGCCGGGCACACGTGCGCGCACTCGCCGATCGCGGTGCTCTTCGGTGGCTGCGGCTCGAGAATTGGTGACTGTACCAACGACCAACATGTAGGTGATGGAATATTATTGACCTAATCTTAGAAAATTCACTGGCGAAGACGTTATTCTTCTGACGTTAATCCGGGAGACCACCTGAAAGCTTTGCTAAACTGTGCTGTGCTAAGTTTTGAAAATTTAGCTTCAATACCTACAACCTTATGGAACCGTTTCCACCAAAAGCTAAGCTAAGCTGTGCTATGTTTTTTTAGGAAGCTAAGTTAGAAAACTTTTTAAAAAAAACGGTTTTCGAATTCCACTATTTCCAAAAAACCGGTTAAAGCGGTTATCGATTTTTCACAAAAAAATATAATTAAAATAGTAAATAAATATTTGTACTTATTTTAAAAACGTTCAGTTTCCTTAAGATTATGGAATTACAAAAATATAACAAAATGAAATATACTCTATCTATACAAAACCAAATAAAAAAAATAATTTAAAATAACTAGAATACGTACAATTTTTTAGATCATTTAATATTTATGGATCTACAAAAATATAACACAATAAAATAGACTGCATACAAAACAATGAAAAAATAAAAAATAACTAAAAACCGTACAAATTATAAATCTTTTGAAAGGTGGTACCAAATTATAAATCTCTATTCCAATTGGTATTTTCTTCTGAAAATATGAACTCATGAAGATTAATTAGTTTTACATTAAACTGTTACCTGCTACAATATGCTTGCGTCCAAGGCGATTTCAATTAAAAATGTTAACGTTATTTAATTAAATAATTCATTCAATGCTGCATATTAATTCTAGTATATAAAACCGGCTTTTTAAATTTAAAAACCGGTTTTCGAATTTTACAAATTTATAAAAAAAAAACGGTTTTTAAAAACCGACTAACCCTAGTAGCTATGCTTTCGAAAAATCGGTCGCGAGAAAATCTCGTGCTACGTCGAGCTAACTTAGCATCCGAAAGAAATATAGCACAGCTTAGCTCAGCTTTTGGTGGAAACAGTTCCACAAGTATGTATTGAGGCTAATTTTTTAAAACTTAGCATAGCATCAACACAGCATATCTTAGCTTACAATAGTTTTCCGGTGGATCCCCAGCTTTAGGGTCTCCTGAAGGAATAACGAGAGTGGTAACGCAGGACAAGGCCAAGTGACTTGTTATCCATCGGACGAACCAGGTCCGAAAACGCAGGGTTTACAAGACCATGTACCTACATAAAAGCTTTACCCTGAACGCAAACATAGGCCTCGCAATGGCAGGGCCGTCTTAACAAATTTGAGCGCCCTGGGCTAAAAAATTTTGGCGCCCTGGCCCCCAAGGGTGCAATTTTTTCACAATCGGTGCAAGGCATTACATCACAACCCGGGTCTCCACAAAGGCAAACACGAATAAAAACAATAGTAATTTTTCTCTCCAAAATTGAAGAGAAAAAAGCATTTCAACATATTTGATTCTTAAGCGCCCTTGGATCACGGGCGCCCCTGGGCTATAGCCCACTTAGCCCATTGGTTAAGGTGGCCCAGCGCAATGGAAGATCTAGCTTCGATAGCAGGGTAACCACCTCCCATGTTTAAACAAAGAAGCAGCGTCACCGATCAGCCAGCGATCACTCTCGGCTACGTATCGCGTCAAGCGTTCCCAGAATCCCATCGTGCTCACGGAACGACGCGCTCGCGCGAAACCAGCTTCTGCGCGTACGTGCGCACAAAGGCGCGGGAGCACGGGTCGGGGCTCTCGCGACTCCACGCAAGCCCAGGCAGCTTGTACGTTTGCTCCATTTATTTCTCACTCCCTGCCGCCGCGCACTCTCTTATCACGATATCTCCGCCGCTGGCTCGCCTCTATTTCACGCGCGCGCGCGCCCGAGAGCGCCGCTGATATTGCTGATAAAGCGCATCTCCGTGCGCACGGGCGCGGTGCCGTCGCTTAGCGCCTGGCGTAAGAATAGTTACGTAACGCGTCCGTACAATCCGTTGTTTTCCCGCGAGCCGCTTAATCGCTTACGCAAACCCGGCCCGAGCAATTGGTTCAGGTGTTCCCAGCAGGGAGAGGGAAAATAATGCCGTTAAAGCGGTGAGATATGATTCTGTTTACATGCACCTCGTGCCCGCCCGTCCAATAAGCGTCGACGGGGCGACGGCGCGTTTCGACATTACTCCCCGCCGTCCCCCCCCCCCCCGCCCGCGCCGACGTGTCGGGAATATCGTTCTTGGAAACGGTACCGAAGGAAATCTATGATTTTTACAAAAGCAGGCCACGTAGACAGCGCCGCGATTCTTCATGAATCATTCATAATGCATGAGATAATACCGGCGACCGGTGAAGTCAGCCGTTGACGAATGCGTCCGCAGCGGCCGCGCGTTCTCCTCGCCGAGGAGCAACGGAAGATTTCGTGCATACGCGCTTAATTCGTTACTGGCGATTTGTAGAAATTGCAGATCGCGAAGGAAAGTAGCATGCTTGCTCTTTTGCTTCGGGGGGTGGGGAGGGGGGCCGTAGATACTTCTGTGAAGGAGAGACGGGTGCTTTAAAAGATTCGTGACGCGGGAGAGGAAGGTAATAATAGGTAGCCGAAAGTGTGAAATGAAATTTCGAGGAAATATAGAAATGCTAATGTTTGTGCGTGGAGTAGGTACTAACCAGGCGCCTTTGTGGATAATCGCGCAGTCACCTTGTAACGCTGATTTCTTAAATATGGAAGCCTCCTACGAGGAAAGTGTATTTTATAATTTCGACTGACTCTGTGCTTGCACTAGGAATTATCACTGTATTTTCTGTAATACAAGAGATGGCATATAGATGTAACGGATAATAAAGTAGAAAAGTCAGCCGAAGAATGCAGGTAAAAATTCCAAATAAGTCCCCACAGCTCTGCTCGCAAATAATCCTGAACTTTTTCCACGTTAACCAACCCAGCAACAACCATCCACGTCACCGCGAAAAATACGATTCCCCGTGAATCATTTATTCTATATTTCACGCGGCAACGTCCACGCGCGTGAATGGGCGAGGTTAATGGCAGCTTCGCCTTTCCCCGTGATTTATGTTAATTATACCAAGAGACAGGTAAGCGACGATGCGTGCGTATAAATCTTCCGCCATCTGTCCTATTTTTCCCGTGCCCGCGAGTGGCACTAATTGTCAACGCCACCGGCGGGCCTCGATCGCTGAATCCTTTTTATTCCGCAATCCCGTGAAATGACGGACCTCTTCGTTTTTTTGGCCGGTCGCGAGGGAATTGTAAAACAAATAAAACGGAGGGGGGGGGGGCAGGGGAGGGCGAGAGCGCGGCGATCGATGGATTCACGGTCTGATTGACGGTGTTCCAAAGCGTACAACGAAACTGCATTTGAAGAGTATTCGTGTACGGCTCGTGTTCGAGCGGCCGGTGCGATTCGATTTGCGATTTTATGTCGAACGGTACCTGCCGCTGATCCGACCTTCATTTCCGCGCACTGTTCAAGCTCGTCCTTTGTCAAGGAGCTTTAAACATTCCCCTACCCCCATTCGCGTCCGCGTATCGGTACTTGTTAAAGGTGGCACTTCCGCTTGTACAATATACACTGGTGCAGTGGAAAAGCATATACTAGTTGTTCACAAAAGTACCTGCCCACCGGAATACGTACAACATATTCTGTACCTATATTTAATCAATGTTAAAACTGGAATTACCATTTCTAATTAACGTTAGTGTAAACTTTGATTAATATACGTTTAGGTAATAGCATTATGTAACAATGTTGAAATAAATGTTGAAAGCTAAAAAGCTATCAAAATCAGTGCATAACGGATTGAAACTTAGGCATTTATTTGCAGTGGCGTGCAAAAGTATTTGGCCACCCTTTAAAATCGCATAACTTTTTTAAAATAATTCCGAACGACTTGAGTTTTTTTCTTGAGAAGCTAGAGGGATTAGTTTGCTAATTTGTGTGATTCGTCGTTTTTAAAAAAATGCACTTGGTCGGAATAGCAAAAAAAAATAGTAAAGGTTGTTTTTTAAACTTTTTTTTGTGAGCCTGTAATGAAAATTAAAAAAACTCGTTTGTAGATTTAAGTAAGTTATATAGCTGTTTAAAATTTCATCAAAATTTGGTTAAGGTTGCTCTGAGCTATGAACGCTTAAAGATCGCAGAATAAGGTCGAAAATCGCGAAATTCCCGAAATCAGCGATTTTCGACTTTATTCTGCGATCTTTAAGCGTTCATAGCTCACAAGGGAACACCGCGAACCCGGATTCCCCGATTGGATCGCAACTTTGTCGGTTTTTAGAGTGACTCAAAACCAACAACGCTGTGTTTCATTAGGGCCCTATCGCCCTTTAAGAGGGTGAAAACTAACCTCAAAGTCAAATTGGCACTTCCACTTTTTCGCGTACAACTCCCAAACTACAACAGACAGAAATAAATGTTTCAAACAAAAGTTTAATGGTGCAATGAGCACTACAAACTTGCGTTAACAAAATTTTGAAAAGAGTTAAAAAAAAATACCTGAACGAAGAAAAACTTTTTTCAAAATTTTGTTAACGCAAATTTGCAGTGCTCATTGCACCATTAAGCTTTTGTTTGAAACAATTTTTTCTGTCTGTTGTACTTTGAGAGTTGTACGCGAAAAAGTGGAAGTGCCAATTTGAATTTGAGGTTAGTTTTCACCCCTTAACGGGCGATAGGGCCCAAATGAAACACACCGTTGTTCTTTTTTAGAGTCACTCTACGCCCTTGGGTAAGGAGTACAAGAATCATTAAATTCAGTGATGTAAAACCAATTCGGAGAAATATCAAAATTGGCTAAGAAAACTTTAATCTTCTTCTTCTTGTAATACCACCGATAAGCGCGGTTCATTTTGAAAATTTATTCCACCTTCGCAATGTAAAATCTTCTGGGTTTAGAGTCATTTAGACATCGTCATCATCAGAAATCTACTACCTGAATATATCACATATTAGAACTTATAGGTAGATCAGTTGCGATTGCAAGCTGCGCCCGGACGTTAAGGGGACTAGCCAGTCAGAAACTCGATTTTTTTGTTGCATTTTTCGAAAGTACCACCAATCCCCGGAGAAAAATGCCCTTTGGTTTATGTTAAAATTCGCAAAATTAAGGATTTTACAGCCGAAAAGGTCGAGCGCGCCATAAACCGTTTCTGTCCGCACGCAGGTAGACCAGATTCCTCTTTCGAAACTTTAAACGCGTTTTTCTCGGAATCATATATTCTCTTCGTTTTGCAGTGATTGAGAAAAAACAGAAGTGCAAATTGATTTGAGAAAAATTCAGCATATATGAAACATGTCTAGTTAGTACGACCTGAACCCACGCATAAGTGTGTGAAAACTCCTGTTTTGACAAAAAAAAAAACAGAATGGCTCTTTTCCCTGGCCGCTTTGCAACCACCATTTTTATAATTTTGATTTTTTTTTCCTTTTCAATAGGTTCAGGGCAGAATGGGGGCCAGGGCAAAGTATCCATTTCAGAGGATATTTCACAATTCAATTTCTTACGGGCAGAATCACTGCAAAATTATAGCGGCTCCAGAAAAAAACGCTTACATATCAGACGACTGTAGCGCTGTCATACATATGTATATAATACTCAAATATTTTTTTTTACTATTTATAGTATTAATAAACATTACTCAACAGTACTAGTCACAATTTGTGTTCACCTCCTTGTAATTAATTCGCAAAAAATACTTGATTTTCGTGCGACTGTCTAGTCCCCTTAAGGGGGAACACCACTGTGACAGCCGGAAAAGTAACCCATTTTTTAAATTTTATTCAGGACTAATTTACAGTTTTCATAGAAAATTTTTATTACCTACCTTTAGTACGCTGTCTTAAAAGGTTATCCAAAAAAAATAAATAGAAAAACATCCATAAATTTTAACATATTAATTAATATTCCAGACCCCCACGCGAGCTGGTCGAATGTGTAACTATGGAACAGCTGGTCCGAAATCAAATTTCATTTTTTTTAAAACTATATGAGTGTAGTTTCCGTTGTACGTACGGATTTTTTTATTGAAAACAAACTTTTTGAATACGCTCAAAAAACTGTCCATCTTATTCGCGGATTTTCCAAACTTTTCTTCTATAGAGCACCATTTTTACAAAAATAATTTGTTTAAGAAATCGGTACGCACAACGGAAACTACACTCATACAGTTTATAAAAACAAAATGAAATTTGATTTCGTTTCTGCTGTTCCATAGTTACACATTCGACCAGCTCGCGTGGGGGGGGGGGGGGGTCTAGATGATTAATTAATATATCAAAATTTATGGATGTTTTTCTATTTATTTTTTTTTTGTATAGTCTCTTAAGACAGCGAACTAAAGGTAGGTAATATATTTTTTTTATGAAAACTGTAAATTATTTCTGAAAAAATTCTTAAAAATGGCTTACTTTTCCGGCCGTCAGTGGTATTCCCCCTTAATGGGAAGTCCCACCTTTCTCGAATCCATACAGTGCGCCCAGCGACGTGGTACCTGAACTTGCAACCCGATTCCTATTGACAAGTGTGGTAACATAATCATACGTCCGTGCAGAAGAACCTCGAAGACAAGAAGTCTTCGCTATCTTGATCGATTTCGCTAATCTGATCGCGTTTCACGGGACTCGTGACGATCGATACACACGGGGAACAGTCATTCTCTCTCCCTCTCTCCCACTCTTCCTCTCCCCCTTCGTCGCTAGAAAGCCTCATCGAGCAACAGACGCGTTTTCATCCGCCTCGAAACGTGGCCGGGCGACCGCCACGTTATTTATGCGGCTCCTTGGCGCGTCGAAATAGTCGATTAACTCGTTATTCCCGACGCTTCGAAAAGGATTTACGCAACGCGCCGGTCGATTACGGTTTATTTAAACCCCCGTGCATCGCGCGTTTCGCGTTGCGTCTGGTCACGGTTAAAAACATCGCGGCCGATGTCGGGCCCCGGTGGAATGCCTTGGTTATTTTCGATCCAGTTCCAATCCAGTCCTTCGTTACGTATAAAACCGATTCTATTGCGAATTGTATCGGGCCGCAGTCAATGGAACGTCACCGGTGATTTACGTAATCCGATTTGTGCCCCACGGCCTGTACCTTTTATCGATCACGCTCCGAAACAGGCTATCCGTCCGGCGTCTTCGCCCGTGAAGCGTCGCTGTTAAAGCGGTTTCACGCGTCTCAGTTCCGTGACGGTTCAGCGGCGTCAGTGTGACCGGTAAAAGAATATCGTCTCGCTCTGGAATGGTGCAGTTCACACTTGTCCGTGTCAGTTGCTGACGCAAAGAGACCATAAACACTGGCGGCACTGAACCGTCACGGAACATTGACATGTGTGGATCCGCCTTTACCCTTCTTTCATCATAGACTCGTCGAATCGGCCCTATCTGTTTCTCTATGCCGATCTATAGTCACTTGTAATGGATGAGTTCATAGTTTAGGGGAGAGTCATACAGTACCGGACAGCATACAGTACCGGCCAAAGCTAGATCTCGCTTTTAATGTTAGTTAATTGTACTATCGATGGAGAAATAAATAAATACTAGAGTCCGTAGCAACATATTCCGGCGACATTCTTTTTCTTTCAGTATTACCAGAGTTCTAAGCATTTATCGTTTACGCTAGTGTTTCGGACGACAAAAGTTATTTTTGTTCGCCGCGAATTACAACTTTTTTAATTCAGCGAATTATTAATCTTTATGATAAAATTCAATAAAAACAATTTATCCTCTTTTATTAAGCACAATTTGTACTGCAAATTACTTTTTTGAAATTTGATTTTTACCAACAACAGCCCAAGTTATAGTACAAAAAACTTAGAGTGGCCGGTACTGGATGACAATTTTGCGTTGGTTGCGAATTACACCTTTTTTATTCCTGCGAATTATTAATCTTTACGATAAAATTGGTGAAAAACGATTCGTCTCCTCTTATTAAGCACTATTTGCAGTACAAATTACTTCTTTGAAACTTGATTTTTACCAACAGTAGCCCAAGTTACAGTACAAAAACTGAAAACGGCCGGTACTGTATGACTCTCCCCTATACCTATAAATTCTTCTAATTCATGGTTTTATAACGAGTCAATCATAATAATGCTTAGGATTAAATCGATCTGACGAGACGTAAGAAAATAATTTAAAGACAACTAAAGTACAATAGAGAATAAAGCTTGCCCCATGGCAAGTGGGCCTTGTGGGCCCCTGATAAACTGGGCCCTGTGGGCCCCATTAAACATCAGATAATATGTTAAAAATGTTAATGACCTTTTAGTAGCTCGAAACTATAATAGTACTATAAGTTCCAATATTATTACTGTATGCAACTAAAATTTACGATTTGACTAACTTTTACACTAGAATTCATAGTTGTTTGTGGACCTTTTATCTCCTGGCATCCAACATTTTTGGACCCAGTCCGCCACTGTACTCATGGATTCTATCTGAACTTGAAATATCCTTGAAATGAGCTTTGAAAATGCCACCGATTGTGCAGCTTTCTGAGTCCCATACACACTGAGTGTTTTGTATAATAAAGATGATCATGGCCGTTGGTAATCAGATGAGTCTACTTAGTTCTGCATGAATTTCTAACCTGGAGTGGAGACTATGCTAACGAGTACCTTGTTTTGGACAGAGTTGCTAGGCAGCCAGCCCTTATCAAGGAGATATCCTAGTAACTAACAAATGTTAACCGAAACTTGGTCACTCAGCACTATTGCATGCTTATCAACAGCCCCTAGTTCCCATCCACGATTACACTCGAACCATCCGGATAGTCAATGAAGATCCGGTGCTCGTAAGACGCCTACGTGTCCAGCATTCAAGTCACTTCCTCCTCGCGTTAGTATTCCCGAGAATCCCCATGTAACGCGTTACTATTCCGCTTCCCAACGCCGGACATCGGTTTTTCTTCCCAACCTGAAACGAAGTACAGAGGCTGCTTGGCCAGCGTTTTCACGACGATCTATGCCGAAAACGCGCAGGTACATCCACCGTAGTAAAGCAAGGAAGAGAGTCCGAAATAGGAGCTCGAGAAAAATTATCTCGCTGAGTTGAGCGGAAAATGAACGTTTGCGACGGTAATTAAATCTCGAGCGTCACAAGTGTCGCGATTTCAAACACAAAAACTACTTAGGTAGGATGAAATTATTTTATATCTATGTAAGATTTGCGAGCAAAAAAGGGGTGACAAAATAGCAGCTCGTCTATCTGGCTCGGTGTAAATACTAGAATCGACGTTTCTTCTGTTAATTGAACTCGTAATACTAGATGATCAACAACCTCCAGATGCGTTACGGCTTCATTCGGTGTATAACGTAACTGATAGGGAAAGAGTGAGATAGAAACGGCGAGGGTGATCGATTTAACGATTAATTAACGGAATTAAGGAGGCTGAAGGTATTCCTGGTCGTCGAGAGTATGTAACCGGTATCCATCGCGACCCCGTAACGACGACAGATAAAAGGGAACAGCGTGGGTATATCGAGTTCCAATTACCGAGTAGCGCTTAATATGTTTGCTTAGCAGCTGTAATAGAGCAGTGATACGGGCTGAAGTATAAATAAGCGTCGGGCCAGTGATACTGCAACGGGGCAGCGGTTTCGTCAGTTTATTTATTCCCAGGTCAAGGGAACTCCATTTCTTCAAGCCGAAGGTCAAGAAGTCAATGAGATCCGGTTGCTCAGGTATGTAACCGCGCAAGTGCCCGAGTCTCACGGGCGTTTCGTTCGATTTTATTCCCTGTAATTTTCCATGGAATCTTTAACGATGCCCGCTCACGTCGACAAACACTTTGAGTTTTGTGGGAGACCGTGCTCCCATTGGAGATACATTACGTTCGTCACGGTGACGTTGATTCTTGTCTGTGATTGTGCCATTCGATCTTCTGCATTGAAAGGAAGGATCGTTGTATCGGACAGCTTGTTTCTGTTTTAGATACAAATCCTTGTATCATTTTAAGCAGCATTAATTCCTTCTTCTTGTTATAGGAGAATGGTAGAAATTGGTCAATTTTGGACCTGGCTGGCAACGAAAGTTTTGTGCAGCATATGTTTCTACAGGTCTTAAGGAAACGAAAGTGTATAATTGTTTACCCTGGAGGCAATGGAAAAGTTATAAAGAATAAGCGTAAATTTCGGAATGCTGTCGTTAGTAAAAATAATCCCAGTAACAGACGATATTTTATTACAACATCCGCCTTTTACTACAACTCCCTTCCATCTGAAATTCGCTCTCTAACCGCGCTCTCATCCTTCAAGCATGCAGTAACATTATTTTTTGCTAATCAGCAATAGCAATTAATTCATAACACTTACTCTTATTAAAAGTTATTTATAAATTTCATTTCGACCGTAATAATTAATATATATGATTTCGGCGCACTAGTTCGGTCAATTTAAAACAATAAAAACAAGCTATTTTGCAATTATAATTATATAAGCTTCCGACGTTTCGATCTTGGTTTAGATCATCTTCAGGAAAGTTTAGAACAAATATAAAATACTGCTTTTGCTATTAAAATTGAGTCACAGTGCTCTGGCACTACGTGTGACCCGCGAGTCGGTTGGAATAATACTAACGTATACCGTGAACAAAACATCTGCTTCTAGAAGGTGAAAACAAGGTAAATACCGTTGACAGTTCTAAACATATTTAAACTCCCTGAAATTCAAAATTAAAGGATATACCGTTTGCAGTAACCAAGCATTCTTGCTCATATGGTGTGTTATACACTCAAAAGGTGTTAACGAGCAAATAAACAGTTACATACCAATCAACTGATATGTAGAAAAGTAGTTCGATCATATAAAACTCTATGGAGCAAAAACATCATAAGACATTACTTCTTTAGTAATGTTGCGTAATATTCTTGTATTTTAGGTGTTTCATACCTAAGATTTACGCTAGGCTGTTTAATCATGTGAATTGTCTCCAAAAGAATTCTCTGATTTAAATTAGTTTCTTTATCAACAATCTTTACATTGTCAAAATCAAACCTATGATCAAACTCCAACGAATGCTTGGTTAAAGCAGTATGTTGTAAGGGAGATAAAAAAATATTTCTTTTATGTTCATATACTCGTCTTTCTAAAAGTCTAGATGTTTGCCCGATATAAACCTGATTACAACCCAAGCAAGGAATTGAATATACGATGTTAGAGTGTTTTAAAAGAGGTATTTTGTTTTTAATTAAAGGGAACAATTGTTTCGTGTAAAACGGTAATTTAAAAATAGTGTGAATTCCGGCTTTTTTAAAGATTCTTCTTATGTCATTAGAGATATTATTACAAAACGGTAATACAACGGTGTTCTTCCAACTAATTGGTCCTACTTCATTTTTCCTTAATTCTTTCCGTCTTTCTGTTAATAATGGATGGTAAATTTCAAAAGTACGTTCTTTAATAATAGAAGAAACCATTTCTATAGGATACCCATTACGTTTCAAGGTGTTTTTTAAAAGAAGCAAATTAGCTGGTCGGAATTCCGGATTCGAAAGTAAAATCGCACGATCAATTAGTCCTTTAATTAATCCTACCTTGTGTTGCATGGGATGCGCAGAAAAGAAGTTAATGTATCTGCCCGACCAACTCGGTTTATGATACCAGTTTGTGATAAATTTGTTATTTGATCTAATTACTATTGTGTCAAGAAAGCTAAGACATGAATCCTTTTCAATTTCATGTGTGAATTGAAGTCTAGCATGAAAACCATTAAATATATCAAGTAATGTTTGCAGATCCTCAAGTCTAAGACAAGTAATAATATCGTCCACATATCTTTTGTAAAAAATAAGTTCAAAAGGTACCTTCGAGAGGGAAATCGTCTCTAATCTTTCCATTACTATATTTACAATTACAGGGGAGATTGGAGACCCCATAGCCGTTTCAAACACTTGTTTGTAATACACTCCATTAAATAAGAAAATGTTTGATTCCAATACAAACTTAACAGCTCGGAGAAAATCATCCCGATCAATTTTGGTGTGTTCCTTGATTTCATTCCAACGAAGATGTAGTACCTGTATGGCTAGATCGAAAGGAATGTTAGTAAAAAGGGATACAACGTCCAAAGATACCAAACGTACCGATTCATTTCAAACGTACTGATTCAAAATTGCCAACTGTCCACTGTGTGGGACGAAGATTTTCCTACTATCTTGGAAAGAATATTGGCTAAAAAACCCGATAATTTGTAATCGAAGAAACGATAATTCTCCAAGACAAGCTCTCTTTGTGTGTTTTAGGGAGTGCGTACGCTCTAGGTACGACCGCATTGTAAGTCTTAAGAACTTTGCATACTTGTTTCTTTTTGTTTCTTTTTACACGTATTAGAAATAATGGAATTCGCCTCTCTCTCGAAGGTACAAGTATATTCAAATCTACTAACAATGTATGTGGTCTTGTCACTCAACAATTTGATCAATTCTGAGATATAAAACTCTTTATCTACTAATACTGTGGTGTTACCTTTATCAGACTTTAAAACTAATAAATTATTATTTCTTTTGAAAAATTGCCTAGTTTCAGCAATCTCGGCTTCAGACACAAACATATTGTTGGGTTTTGTCATATTGGTGGTGTAATTCAAAATTTTATTAACTATTTTAATTCTAGTTGACGTTTGGATGTCGTCATTATTAATTTTTGATAAACCTGACTCTATTGATGCAATAAATTTTGGAGAAGTGATAAAATTCTTTTGTACACAAAGAGCATGTTTGGGTCCCAATAATATTACTTTTTTGACCATTGTTTGAATTTCGACTTTAGAGAGATTTTTAAGCCAATTGTCGTTATTATTATTTAAAGTCGTATTTTCAAAAGGAACAACCCCACCACTAACTGCTCGTTAACACCTTTTGAGTGTATAACACACCATATGAGCAAGAATGCTTGGTTACTGCAAACGGTATATCCTTTAATTTTGAATTTCAGGGAGTTTAAATATGTTTAGAACTGTCAACGGTATTTACCTTGTTTTCACCTTCGAGAAGCAGATGTTTTGTTCACGGTATACGTTAATATTATTCCAACCGACTCGCGGGTCACACGTAGTGCCAGAGCACTGTGACTCAATTTTAATAGCAAAAGCAGTATTTTATATTTGTTCTAAACTTTCCTGAAGATGATCTAAACCAAGATCGAAACGTCGGAAGCTTATATAATTATAATTGCAAAATAGCTTGTTTTTATTGTTTTAAATTGACCGAACTAGTGCGCCGAAATCATATATACTTACTCTTATTATTAAACAATTTTATTCAGCTTCGATCCTCTGTTTGTTTGTTTGTTTGTATGTTTGTATGGTTCAAATCTGGCAACTCAAATTTAACCCACTCCCAACTATCCAATTGTCTTGAAACTTTGCAGACGTGCGTAGTTTAGATGACAATATAATATTTGAAAAAAAAATTAATCCCGAGCGGGTGAAAAAATTACCCAGTCATCAATAAATATAACCCATAACCACAAATCCAAACGACTTGAAATCAGCCACTCGCGTTCTTTACAAAAACGACAAAAAGCCGCTGCGTTCGGGTCGCTAGTCGCATCGCGATTTGAAATTAAATAAAAGATATTTCTAAAGAAGTCTGAGCTGCGAAATGTAAATCCATAAACACTAAAATCTAAAAACTAAAAAATATATAAAAATTAATTTTTATGTTAAACGATTTTATTAAAAACGCACTAAAAACTAAAAAATAATTCTTTTCTTGTACTGCAATTTCGATGGTGTTTTTTCACTTTCAATAAAATCGTGGAGCAGGATTTTTCATAACAGAATATGAATCAATTTAATACAGCATCAAGCGTCGAAATGAATTTGTTGTGAAATACCTTGCTCCACAATTTCATTTAAAGTGAAAAAACACCATCGAAATTGCAGTACAAGAAAATAATTATTTTTTATGTTTTAGTGCATTTTTAATAAAATCGTTTAACATAAAATTTTTTATTTACATATTTTTTTTTCAACTTCACACATATTACGTTAGTTCTTACTCTTGATTACGTTATTTGGCTATCTACATTTATTTTTTGTATACACCGTTAGTGTTAGTTTTAAGTAGCTTTAAGTGGTAAGGTTAACAAAAGCTGACAGCCGTACCTCGCCTTTTACACTCCTCTTCTGTTATATGTGCTATATAAGTTCCATTATTTTTCTTTTCTCTTCTTTCTCTTATTCGTTTTATTATATATTTTCTTCTGTAATGTGTACTGTGCAATAAATAATAATAATTATTATTATTATTTTCCAGAAAAATAATAATGTTAAGAAACACCGTTTCAGTTAATGTTTTATTGTTGCATTTCTTTCTCCCCATTTATTTATGCGCTTGTAATTCGTAAATTACAGAAGATGTCGAAAAAACATTTAAATAAATGTTACACTGTTTCTGAAGGTCTATATATCTATCGGAAATAGTTTTCGAAAAATAATTTTTTTTAATAATCCCTTATTATTTATAACTTTCCCACCGCCTCCAGGGTAAATAATCATGCATTTCGGACCCCTTAAGACCTGTAGAAACATATCCTGTAAAAAACTTTCGTTGCCAGCCAGGTCCAAAATTGACCAATTTCTGCCATTCTCCTTTGAATAAAAAACGTAAAAAGAATATGTGGCTGAAATATTCCAAATACAACTTGCAAGCTCCTCCATTTGTCGCAATTCCTCTATTAGCAAGCCTTCATGAATAACATATCTACTCCGTGTTTCCCGTTACACACCTTCTTCCTCTCGATCGCTTACTTCACGCCTTCGCCTGGCCGCGAACGCGAAAAACTTGCGTTTCCATCGCGGCCGGCAGCTATTTCCCGTATCTAAAATCTTTATCGCGACGGGATTTCGCGCGCAATAAGGCGCGCCCCGTTATGCTTTGCATTTTCGATTATCACACTCGCATCTCTACGTTCTCCGCTCGGTACTCTCGCCACGTATGCACTCCTCTCGAGCGTAAGTGCGCCCCGGGATTCTATAAAACATGCCTCTATCATTTTATCCCATGAAACAGCACCCCCCCTGCCTCCGCCGTTGTCGCCCGTTTAAAGGTTTAAACATATCGAAAGGGACGTTTATACGGATAGTAAAGAAGCAGCGTCCCACAACAACGTTCGATCACCTCCTTCTTTGGACAGCGGTCGCAATGAAAAGCCACCTTTACGGTACTCCCGCGGGAGATCTCGCGATCTTTCCACGGTGTCAGATAACACGCTGACCTCGGGATCTTCTATCTGTACCTCGGTTTCTAATTTTCCCCACATCGCGATATATGCGTCTCTGCGAAAGAATCCAGCGCCAGTAGTGTTCGGTCGAGTAATAATTTCAGAATCGAAACCCTCATTGAGCAGATGAGTATATGCTTTGACTCGATGTCGCGGCGGAAGAGAAGAAACTATGAAGAATCAAGCGCAAATTTTAACTGCAATTTCACCTTTACAGTATTTTATAAGTATTCATCGAAAACCATCATTTCCCATCAGAATCCAATCACCAAGATTAGCGCAAGAACGCCAAGGGTGCAGCCTCTGATATTCTTCCTCCCAACATCAACACCAGCTGACGTTCCATTAATGAAGACAAACTAACCACGAGAAAAAAAAACGAAAGGAAAAAAACTGCCCCAACAAAGTGATCCCTATTCGACCTAGCACAAATCCCTCGCCACCTCGACTCCGTTCCCCGTGCAGCCGGCGCAATTTCGCCGGGCTATCCCAGGGGACTCGTTCGAAAGCCCCGCATAATAAAGGGACTCCCTCGCCTGTTTCTGCGCCCGTAGCGCCGGACATCGCGGCTGGATTCCCGTCCCGACCGGGTAACGAGACGCCGGGCGAGTAACCAGAGTCACGGCGAACGGAGCAGGCGCGCTATCTGGCTAGCGAAGAACGGACAGAGAGCGGCGCGGCCCGCGGCCCTCGGCGTGTGCGAGTATATAGGTACGCGCGAGCACGCAAGTCAAGAAGGCAAGAGTCTCGGGACGACGCGACGGCGTTGGCACCGCGGCGATCGCATATACACGCGCGCACGCACACGTGCGCGCAGCGTAGAGAGGAGACGGAGAACCGTAGCCGGAATCATGGTGTACACTGTACAGGTTGGCGGGTGGACGGTGCCGAGCCCGCGGAGCCCGTGAACCATGAGGACGTCGGTGGTTGCCGTCACCGGGGTGGTGGTAGTGAGACGACGCGCGTCGGTAGTGGTAGCCGTGATGGCTAGTGGCTGGCGCCGCCGGACGTTCAACAATGGTCGGGTCTCCCGTCTCTCTCCTCTCCGCCCGCGCCGCGAACCCTTCACGCACACACCGTCCCCCGTTTCCCCTCCGCCCTCCTGCTCCATCGGGCGCGCACCAAACCCTCCCCTCCTCGCCGCCCCTCCATAGTCGACTACGGTGGTTTGCCGCGGCGTCGCCCTTCTCTTCCACGCCCGGCTTGTCCCGCCGACGCCTCTGGTCCCATGGTCGTCAAACACCCCCGACTACGAGCGGCTTCGACCCGAGCTATCTCGCTGGAACAAGTTACAGCCACGAGGGTGGGACGCACGGGGCGAGCGGTGGCGCGTCTGGAATGCTCAGCGGCACGTTCGGCCGACCTGATGTGTTTGTAATTTGCGATGTGTGTAGATTAGGGTGGAACGAAATATAGAGGGAAAATAATTTTTTATTATTTATGACTTCTAATAGTGGGCAAAAGTTGCCTTTTGTAATGATATTTAAGCTGCCAAAGTTTGAACGTGATCAACAAATTTTTTGAGGTGCCGCAAGCCTTTCAAAAATTAATATTTCAGTAAATATTAGTGTAGATGGTTTGCCACTGCGAACGGAGTATATGCAAGAGCGCGACTGACGCGATTGGGGTCATTTTTTTCGGTATAGAGTAGCCGCAACTCGGTAGCGTCTTGCGTGTTGTCTTTAGCAAAGAGTGGGCCTAGAAGGTCGAAGAATCTTTGGGGGTGTTTAGTTGGGAAAGTAGATTAATGTGGGTCTGAGGAGAAACTTTGCAGTCTGTGCAGTCGGTTTTTAAAAATATTAATTTATAGCGTATTTCTTATTTTACGTCGCGGGAGATGCGTAATTGAGGTTATTTTGAATAAATGATTGCTTGTTCGTAACGAGGCGAATCAGAGTTATGATGGAATTCAAGAGAATATGTATTTAACATTTTGCTCGCGTTACTCTCCAAAGAGAGCTGTATGTTCCTCCTATTATATCGATCGGTCGATTTTATCTATTTTTACAAGAACTTTATGCCCCTAACTTCTTTCCTATTTAATCAGCATTGCACTCGCGCATTCCGACACCGCACGAAGAAGATTATCACCACCATTTGTATTATCATCGATCGTGAACATCGAAGTCTACGTCCAGTAAAAAAAAAAGAAGTAGTTTGATGTAAGTAAATATTTACGAATGTACATACACGTTATAAATAGGTCAGATAAGAATCCGTTTCGCGAGCGATTCGAATCCAACGCTATTCCATTCGGGCAGCGATTGCGCGGCGCGGAGAAGTGGTGGCGTCGCGGGGGTAGCAAGCCGCCGCGGAGTGGGGGAACGCTATAAGAGCCCGCAGGTGAGGGGCGGAGGCCAGTTGACTTCGATCCGCCTGTAGTGCAACGTGCGCAACGTACAGACTAGTCTACAGTCCACTGTGAACCGACGAGAGTCTACTTTCCTAGTCTCGCCGCTAACCAAGGGATCTTTACGAGAAAATGGTCCTCGCGAGTGAAACCAGCTCGTGATAATAAACGACGATAAGCCGTGTGTGTGCGCGCGTCACGTTCGTGCCAGGAATCATCGTGAACCCAGAACACCGGAGTGCACGGACAGCCCTAAGGGACTGGAGAGCAGAAAGCGGGCTCGGCTCTGTTTCGTGCGCTCAGTTGGGCGGGTTTCGTTCGATCGATAAACACACGCGGGGGTGCGTGTACGTGCACCAGCCGTACGGCGGCCAGATAACAGTCGCGAGAGAAGGTGTGCGCGGGCAAATTCTGATCTACAACCTACGCCACTACTATTCTCCGCACCTCTCGCCACTTACCCGGAGTGATCAGCGAGTCCACGCGTCGAACCAGGGTGCCCAGACAGATCCACGCGACATGAAGGCGATGGTGGTGAGCCCGGTGGGCGGAAGAGTGCCGCCGAGCCGCGGTGTCCTGCACAGCAGTTTGGGGATTAATGGAACCCGTCGCGATCTCGAGGCGGAAGAGGTGGCCGCTTACCTGACAAAGCTCAGGTCCTTGGTGCCAGATATGCCGAGGAAGCGGAAGCTCTCGAAGCTGGAGGTCATCCAGAGGGTGATCGAGTACATCTGCGACCTGCAGACCACCCTCGAAGAGACCAACGTGCATCACGAGTCGAGCGTGACGAAGACGACGACGCGGCAGCCCCTTCAGCCGCTGTTGAACGCCACGACGGCGGCGCCAACGACGACCACCGCGTCCACGACGACCACGATGACGGGTCTCGTCGCGGAACGGTGACCTGTGTCGGAGAGCCAGCTCCAGTAAGGTCCAGGTCGCTGCGAGCTCGTCCTCTTTGGGCTGACGGGAACAACCCATCGCCGTTTCTGCCTCTTGTCGCCCAGGACTGCTCGGGTCTTCTTCACCGACGCTCCAGGGCCACCGTTATCTCGAATGTACAGATTTCCGGGAAAGACTCGACGAAGGGGAAGCTCTGCTGGGAGCCACGAGGAAGTAAGGCTTTGGGCGTTCGGAGGGAGCATCCCCGCGCCTGAAAGGAATGGAGGACGATGACGAAGAGGAACGATAAAACGGGCCTTACCGTGGCCGATCTAGCTTCTTTCTTCGAGGAAAGATGTAAATACTTGTACATAAAACTCGCCGCATTCCTCGCACCGACCTCTATCATCGTAATAGACTGCTCACTCCTGCGTCCGCTGTTCTTTTCATCCCTCCCCCGATCATCCTTGCAATGTTCTCTCTGCGATTCCTGTTTTAACCGCGTTTGACACCGTCTCTCGTAATATCGTAACATCGACGACGATCGCGCAACGTTTCTTTTCCATATTGATTTCCCTTGGCATCGCCACCGCTCCGTATAAACGCGCCTCGAGAAATTCGACCTATTTTTTCGACGCCTTTCAATTTCATGTTCTGTATCTTCACTTTCATTGTTTAGCCACCGTCACGATCAATCTCTAAGAGAATCATTCATCTCTTTCTTGTGGCGTTTCTTGTCTTGAATTCTCGTGGCGCTGAAGTTCCAAAATGCACCCTAACCTAAAATTAAATTAGCGATCCACGGTTGAATCGTCGCATACTGCCCAACTGGTCGTGAATGGAGCTTATCGTTATTTTTCTCGTGAAACAGGAATATGTTTATTATCACGTCGACCAGAGAGCCTGTATTATTTTCAACACCCCCCCCCATGTAGATAATAAAACACGCGAATTCTTTGTATTACGATTATTATTATATTAATCGCAATGTCGATGCTATATTATTATATTATTATTAATTATTATTATTACATGATTATTACCGTTGTTATTGCTTTTCATATTATAATTTTAGAGATCTCTCTGTCCGTAACTATTGTATATTCGCGAAGACTGAAAGGCTGTAAAGTTGTAAGTAATATTGTCGCGCGGACGTGTTACGATCGCGCACGCGAAATAAATGCAAACTGTGTCCATACGATTAACACCTGCGTGTGTGTTGTCCTTTTGTTCGACCATCACCTCTGACCCCATTGCGAATTCCTGCGCGCACGAAAATGCGCGGGTCTTTTTCGAATACTCGGCGCTAGGTGGAGCTTCTCTACGCGAGTACGCAGAAGGATTTTATAGACGGGGAATGTTTGTAGAAAATAAATATCTGTGATCATACACGGGCGGAACTATTTCCTAATAAGATTTCTTTTGTGTACACGAATCCTTTCTGTCCCCGAGGTGTTGAAACGTCTCATAGAAGGCAATGAACGCGACGCTGCGGAGCACGAAGTCTGTCTGTCGTGAAGTGACAGTTGAAAAAACTAGGAAGTAGCTTTTAGTCGAGTGGAATGACGACTCGTAGCTTGCTCGGCGATTCGAAGGAAAGTGAAAGTAAAAATCTAGCTTGGCAAGGTGTACTTCCTTCTGAGGTATTCTAAATATTCACTTTGAAAAGCGTAAAATCCAAGTCTTAACGTATTAGATTTTTTGTTTATAAAACTTGGACCGTCCATCTTCTTCTAATAAGAAACTCATGGTTCTTTGCAATCATGAGCGTCTCTTAGCAAAAGGAGCAGTTGCCCCCCCCTGGCTTTTGTGCAAAAATCGCTTATTTTTTAAAACTGATCTTTATTAAGTTTATATTAAAAAAAGGAATATTTTTAAATTTTGAATTAAGTTGGCACTATAAAATGAGTTAAAAATAACAAGAGGGGTATATTTTTCTTTACCATCATCCCAAAGTTGCCCCCCCCCTGGGAAAAAAGTCTGCGGACGCCCCCGTTTGAAATTCGAATTACTAATCACAACGATGGTAGGTATTTGCATAACATCCCTTTAAAAAATCATGCAGTCGATCCTACACTGAAACAAAAACCAACTCCAAGCAAAAACTCGCGCTCGCCATTTCCCTCTGCTCGCAGAAGCTTGTCCGCAAGAAAAACGTCACCTCCCGCGCGAGCGATACCCTCGGACCGTCGCCGCAGACAGGATCGAATTCGAAAAGAGCACGGGGGGGCCCGATTGCCCAGCGCTCGAATTAATGATCGGCCATCGGCATCAGTTTCTTGTCAGGTCGTTCCCTCGCTTCCTGCATCGCTGAAAGCGATAAATCCGCGACTGTCCTGAGATCTGTGCACCCTACCACGAGGTGTGTCGCGGGGTGGGGTTAAATGGGCACACGTGCACGTAATAATCCACGCACACGTGCGAGGGAGGAGTCTCTCTTTCTCTGCCCTTCTCCCTCTGGCCACGGTGGCGTTGTCCTCGTCAAAGGAGAGGGCCTAGGCGGACGACGGCACGGACGATGTATCGTGTCGCAGGGTGTAGGAGTTCGCAAAGTTGCCGGTATTGATCGTGTACCCTGTTCCCCGGGTCGCGTGCGCGTTCCTGGGAACCACGGGTTCACGGGATACCCACGGGAACTGATTCCATCCGACTGGCTTTCGTCCCTTCGGCGGCCACTCGACGGAGCTCGCTTCGTATTCATAGCGACGGGCAGGGGGATGGGGGAGGGAGAATGAGGGACAGGGAAGAATGGACAGGAGAGAGGGTGGCCGAAGCATACTCGACGGAGGCGAACGGCTGCTGGCCGGCCGCTCGACGGTACACTATATACACTAATAACGAAAGTGGAGGCTGACTCACGACGGTGCAGCGCACACCCTCCTACGCTAAAAGGGCTGATCGATCCGAAGGGGATAAGGGCCGCCTCGACGTACTCCGCGACTGTCAGCGCGTCCCTCTACCCGGGATACACGGTGACTTATGGTCGCCCTCGCGAGTCTTAATCGCGCGATTCTGGGGGGCCGACGCGACGATCTTACGTACAGACATCCTTGCTAGCTAGAAATAGAGGCTACATTATCGAAATGCTTCAGAATTCGAACGTTCTGTTAACTGTAAAGAGAAGGGAAGAGAAAAGGGCATACCTTTTTTTATCGAAACTGTTGGTTTTTGTAATTGACAAAAGTAATCTTGAGAGTGGAGTAGATTTTTCTAGACATCCCAAGTATAAGAAAGGTATAAGGAAGGATTTGCGAGTTTAAGAAACACCGATTCACTTGGAATAGTTATGGTTTTTCTTAACGATCGTGGATCCGTATTTCTTATTCTTCAACTTGCAAACCGGTTCCTTGTTTTTCTTAGGTGCCTCCGCTCGTTTCACGGCCAGAGATATTCGCAGCTCGATTGTCTCTTCTTATAAAAAAAATGCTATGGACTTTGAGAACAATCAAGACTACGTTCACTAATACGTACATTATCTAATTAATCTTGCGCCTAAAACACCGTTTAGAATGAATGGTGTGACGTCTCGAACGGACAGATTTCTGCAGTTCCTTCTCAAGTAAGGCTACTATATATAGTAGCTGTACTTACATACGTTCCTTAAATGTGGACAAGGTATTCTGTAAGTACTAGTTCCAATGCAAGCGTAAATGTATTTATTTAAATTTCCTCGATTAATGGTACGTGATATAAATGTGTACTGCGACCACACACTTGCCTTATCCTTTTTCGCTCCTTTTGCATTTTATTCATGATACAATATAGATAAACACTAGGTGCGCGAATCCGATATACTCCAAAAAATAAACGTCCCGCGGCCCGTGAAAGCACGGGCCACGAGGGAAAACTAAATGCCAATAATGAATGCTGTGATATTTTTCGTTTAAATGCCATCGGCCAGGTGATACAATAGACACCATAAAACAGTGTATCTTTCGTACGCATTCACTCAAATGAATGTTCAACACAAGTGAACAATGAACACCTATATATCGTGTTTCTCCAATCATCGTTCCTCGTAAATGCAAATCGTCTGACGTCCCGTGTGTTCTTCTCGCAGCAATTCTTGTAACCCTTTCGGTGCCGGGGCTGCTAGAAAGTACCTCGGTCGATCGACGCGCGCGGTGAACGCCCATGGGCGTTCAGTGAACACGGTTAACGATATACGGCCAGCGATTTCCGCACACGGAGTATGCTGCGTTGAAATCTTAGCACCGAAAGGGTTAGCACGCCCTTGTGACGGCGTTGCGCGGTACCATCCCCTTCATTCTCCATTGCATCCGGCATGGTAACAAGGCAGAGTCGAGAACTCTGCGCGACGCATGAAGTGGTTCTTCATGCTAATACTAAACGTGCGCGGCCAGGTATTCCTTGATAGAGTCTTTATCTCTAGCCAGCCATGCCGCGTTCAGTCTGATTGTCTCTAGGCTCTGCTGAACCGTCCTCTCGGTTCCCGGCATCTGGTGCTCTTTGAAGAAGTTCTCGACGTCTTGGGCTTGCTCCTCGGTGACGAAGTCCTCCACGATTACTTTCACCAGTCTCGACATCAGGAAGCCGCCCTCGTAACGATCGCGGAACGTTTGCCAGTGCTTCTTGAAAAACTCCCAGGCCAGCAGGCGTCCCTTGTACGACATCGACACGGACATGATCGGGCACACCGCGTCCTGAGCTCTGACTTCGTCGCTGATAGCGAACTCGAGAACCTCCGCCAACAGAACCTCGTCTTTTATTTCCCCAAGGGATCTCAGTATTCTGTCCTTCTCCTCGTGCAGCTCCGCTTCCCGATAGAGCCTCAGCATGGTCTGGTAAGTTTCAGCGCCGCCGACAGAGAGCACAGCTCTGTAGACTGGGATTCGCAGGTCAGCGGGGAGCGTCGTTGTGTGAGAAATGTGCAACGCGAATCGCCTCTTCGCCTCCTCTATGGTGTCTTTGTCGTTCAGGGACGCCATGCGGGCCAATATGCTGGACCGTAGGAGGTTGTCGCAATGGCTTTCGGCAGGATTAGGATCCCAACCCAGTTTGTTGGCGATGTCGCGCATCAAGTTGCGCTCAAACGTCTTGAAGGACTCTTGAAAGTCCAGGTGGGAGATGAGGGTCTCGATTTTCGTTAAGCTATTGTCTATACTGCACCATACCGTGAAGTTGTCCTCGTGCTGGAACGCCTGCATCAGCTGAAGAACTTCCACGGTGGAGGCGTGTCCAGCTTGAACCATGGCGAACAAATCGTCCAGAAGGCCCAGTCTATCTACACGAGGCAACGCGCGATCCTTGACCGCGGGTAAGAACAAGGACAGTGCCTCCGGACTGTAGTGGGTCCTGTAGAAACCAATCGTCCCGGGGTTGACCTTCACCCAATGGTCCTCAGGAACGTCTTTAATCACAAACTCGCTCGATTTCTCCTCCAGCAGCGCATTCAGCACGCATTCCTCGGGATTCTTCGATGTGCTCACTCTGATCGGTATCATCCACAAACTGTTCCCGGTGTCCGCGGAGCCGTCGGCCAGGAATCTTTCTTGCGACAACGACAAGACTCGGTCGTTACCCTCTTGTCGGTATTTAACTTGAACGACAGGGAAACCTTGCTGCTCGGTCCACGTGGACATCACGCTACGCACATTTTTGCTGCTAGCTTCTTCCAGAGCGTCCCAGAGATCATCTGTCTCCGCGTTCCCGTAACTGTGCTTCTTCAGGTAGAGGTTCATACCTTTGCGGAAATCATCGTCGCCGATGTAAGAGTGCAACATTCGTATAACGCAGGCGCCTTTGTTGTAAGAGATGTCGTCGAAAATCTCGTCGATCTCGGAAGGATGACCGACTGGTACCTCGATCGGATGACTGTTCTTCAGAGCGTCCAATTCTAACGCTTTGATGTAGATGTCCATGACGAACTGCGTCCAAATGTCGTACTCTGGGAACATGTGGGCGACGCATAGGAATTCCATGAACGACGCGTACCCTTCGTTCAGCCACAGGTGCGTCCACCATTCCATGGTCACAAGGTTGCCGAACCACTGGTGCGCCAGCTCGTGCGCTACCACCAACACGATCCACTGCTTCTGTCGGACGGACGTATTTTCCACGTCCACCAGCAGGCAAGTCTCGCGGTACGTGACTAGACCCCAATTCTCCATAGCACCCGACGAGAAATCGGCGATCGCGATCAGATCGATTTTCGGCAGGGGATAGGCGATCCCGAAGTATTTTTTGTAATAGGGTAAAAACTTCGCCGCTATTTTCAACGCGAATTTTCCTTGCTCCGTGTTCGCCTTTGGTGTGTAGACTCGTACCAACACACCATCACTGGACGTGTCCTCCACATAATCGAATTCACCAACGACGACTGCCACCAAATAAGTCGACATGATCGGAGTCCTCTCGAATATCAATGTATCCGTTGAACCCTTTGTCTCCTTGCTTTTAACAGGCTGAAACAGATGAACGAACATTTTCTATTATAATTTCACAACTGTCGCATCGATCTGTACTTGAAGGAAAAAGACTGCTGATACTAGGCGCTGCTTACCATATTGGAAAGTGCTGTAAGACCCGATGGTACATTTAGGGTAATATCAAAGGTGGCTTTATGCGCTGGTTCGTCCCAGCATGGGAAACAACGTCTAGCATCTGTCGCCTCGAATTGAGTTACAGCTGTGTGCTTAACGGTCCCGTCGGGTCTGCAAGCATATGTAAAAATTGTCGTTAGTTCGGAGATGCTTGACCGATGCTTACCATGTTCGACAAGCCGACAAGGGGCGAGTCGCGAGGGAGTACAAGCTGTATCGTGAAAGCAGCTTTTAATACTGGCTCGTCCCAGCAAGGGAAAAGTCTACGTGCTGATGTAGGGCATAAATAAGTTACAGCATTCCATCCAATCTGTCTACCAAATGAATT
The DNA here is from genome assembly GCA_947577245.1 of Andrena bucephala. Lineage (NCBI taxonomy): Eukaryota > Metazoa > Arthropoda > Insecta > Hymenoptera > Andrenidae > Andrena > Andrena bucephala. Next base: position 16,772,578 of record OX387717.1, on the reverse strand, counting down.
AGAACCCATAGCTTCATAATACAAAGGCGTGTACTTTCTTCGTCTACATGCAATACGCAGTCATATCGTGTGAAATAAAAACTATAGTACCCGGTGTATTTGCTTCTGTAGAATCCCTTCATTTTATTGTTTATTTCTCCCACAAAGTCCAGACTCAAGTATCCACTCTTTCCCAGTGGCAACTTTTCTGGAAATACCAAAGTGACTGTTTCTTCAGGTACAGAGATTTCGATCTCCTTGGTCGGCATTGTCTTTCCATCGTTGTCGTTGAAAACCACACTCTTTATATCTATATCCAGTGAGTTAATAACAATAGTGTCTGTACACTGCTGCACCTATAAACATTCACATATCATTACTAATAATATTACGTACTGAACGATAACAAATGTTCCTTTAATATTTGTGTAGAGTTACAATAATTAACACGCTTGCAGCTGGAATCTCTAAGTATGCAGTCTAAGTATCACAAATGTATTAGACTTGGTTAAAAAGAGGCAGTTAAGACTAGACTAAGAAGACTAAGCTGGCAATACAAGATGTCTTTGAAAAATTAAATGTTTCTTTCAGAAACAAACCTGTTTGTATGAGAAATATTCGTATTACTTGATTATCTAGAATAAAAAGAAGTCCATACGTTGCATACTAGCAACTCCATGCTCTGAACCACGCGATTAGTCCTGACCCATATAGCACACGGGTCGGGGGAGGTGCGTGTGAAAACCTGTGCTGAACCGTATCTGGGTCAGGGAGCTGCGGACGTGTCAATACTCTAAACAAGTGGTCTAAATTGATTCGACTTACGTCGATATACACGTTCTCCTTGCCGTCGAAGATAAATGTCTCGAGATCCGGAGACAAAACAATATCATAATGATAGGGCAGAACGTCCGTTGGCAGCCGGCGAAACGGTGGCTTCTCTGTGCTCGACATCGCTGGATGTTGGATCGCGATACGGACAAATCTTAAACACCTAAAATACCTTAAGAGCCGTCTTTCTGCTTTCCCTTTTTGCCGACTCACAACGCGAAAGTATGCACTCTTCTAACACGAAACGCCTGAAAGCATCGCAGACGCATGCGCGAGGCATGCACACGGGGCGACGAATGTCGCGAATTAAAATGGAACTGTTTTCGCGAGGAAAAGAGCGAATCACGTGTTATGATGTCACTGCAAATGTAAAGGCGCAACATTCAACTTCGAGCTGCCCATGTCGGTCGTATTTCAACGTTACTGTTCTTGTCTATTTAGCTAAATTCGTATTAAATTTTAAGGTAATTGGCATCGTTTTAGTTTGTGCCAATTGATCATTTGGCTAATCTTTTATTGATCGAATGAATGATTGCATTGGAACTTGCGAAATATGGGTACACATGTGCACGTGTCGGAATGATTTAAAGTGAGCAGAAATAGAAGTTGTGCAATGTGGTTTAAATCAAAATGAATTGCTAGAATCATGAATCAGAAGGGCGGTGCAAAACTGGACTTATGGACGCTGCCTGCCAGCGAGTTCAGCTCTGAGGGGAGCACGAGGACAAGGTTTTTCCGCCATCTTAGTGTGGTCGACTTGTACTGTCATCTATGTCATTTCGTGGTAAACTTTAAAACTGCACAATTCAATTACACAAATTATAAATGAATGTTTGATTGCCGCCATCGTGTGTCTCGTACGTTAAATGATTCTGTTTCTACGACAGTTCCGTTACAATTCTTTAATATTTCAGTGAAGACTTTGTCTACGGAACTTATGAATTTCATACATAAGACATGTTCTCTGAATTACGGACTGACTCTGTCTCTACACGTCCAGTCCAGGTTGAATAAAAATACGATATATTTAGTTACGACAAAATAATAAAGTTAATTATGTTAATTTAACTACTTAACAATATTTTTTCTTTTGACATAGTGGCAATTTAATTAAATATAATATTGCATAATCAGTGAATAATATGTAGTGTAACAGTAAAAATGGAGCGAAAAGAAAAAACAAATTACCAACAACACGCGGTATTCCCAAGCGGTCACCCATCCAAGTACTAACCGCGCCCAATGCCGCTTAACTTCAGTGATCGGACGAGAACTGGTGTTTTTCTGGCGTAGTGTGATCGTTGGTAAAAATACAGCTTCATTTGACGAAGAAATACTTACAGCTATGCCTTGTAAAGATCTACAGTAAATGTCTTGAAATGCCATCTGTTGGAATATAAGTGTAATCCAAGAGAGAATAAAAACCTTAACCTTAACCTTAAGATATACAGTATGTACTGTCGTTTGCAGAAAAGAAGACACCCGGACGCTAAGCGTGGCAAGGGGGCTACTTTGCTCGTATTGGCCAACGCGACAATTTCGACCAATACAAAGTAAGCGAACGGGACACAGGCGGTGGGAGCCAATGCGAGCAAAGTAGCCCCCTTGTCCCGCTTAGCGTCCGGGCGCCTTCTTTTCTGCAAACGACTGTAAGTACCAGAGTATACTGATAAATAGATGTATTTGGATTAGTGAACAGTAAGGAAAGAGTATATATAGGGTGGAAGATTTATATATGTCATAAGCATATTTTTATTTTTTGGGCTAAATATTTAACAAAAACTATTAAATGTGAAATTTTCTGTGCTTTCATCAAAGGTAAGACATTTCTTAGGAGTAATCCTCACCACCGGTAGACCTAACCCCATCACAAAATGGCTAAAAGTCACCTACAGGTCGATTCCCCTTCCGTCTTTCGCTTTACCCAACGAAATTATGCATTGTCCTTCAGGTCCACGGCTTCCAATAGCGTCTCTCGGGAGGCAAGAGTGGGGTGGTCAAGAATTTTGTTCGTTCTCAGTAACATGTCTTATGTATGAAATTCATAAGTTCTGTAGACGAAGTCTTCACTGAAATATTAAAGAATTCTAACGGAACTGTCGTAGAAACAGAATCATTTAACGTACGAGACACACGATGGCGACAATCAAACATTCATACTCTTTCCTACCTCATATCTCGGACTTAATAAGCTTTCCTTGCAACAAATAAAGTAATCCCCTAATTTCAAACATTTCCGTAAATCTCTAATTATTAGTAACCGAAAACGCCCGGAAACGGGCGAACAAAGTCCAGGACAAAAAGTCTTGACAGCGCGGGAGTTTGAACATCTACACTGACAATTCTTCCCGCAGGTTGATCCTCAACGAAACTCGCTCAGCCTAACATAAGGATTCGCCTTGCACGTTCGAGTTGCCGTTCTCAGTGCGATACGCATACACCTGGGCCGACGTAGATCGGCCAGATTCAGACTTTGTCTGTGGCGCGAGGCAGTGGGGCTGTGGGAATAGAGGACTCCTCGGGAGAAGTTTGTTCTCGCGGATGAGTTGTTCGAGGTAATGGTGGCGTGCGCGAGCACCCGCCGTACATCCAGGAAGCCGCGACAGAGGCACCTCGGTCGCAAAGGTTATCCACTGTCCTCCAGGTCGAGTGTAGGCGTGTAAACCTTTTTACACGCGATTTAACCGGGCAGGGTGGGGGGGGAGGGGTAGGGAAATCTATCGGTGGCGCGTACCGTTGCCTCACAAGCGCACGGGGAAACGGCGGTGTTTTTCATGGCGATCGGCTCGTTAGGAATGTGTGGTACACCGCCACCGATGTACAAGATGCGACAAAGGTGAAGGTGGTGTTCGCCGGACCTGACCTGCCCGATAGGAAACACCACAGAGCGTAGCATCTCGCATCCCACAGACACGTATACATACGCGTTTACACCCGCAAGCACTCACACACACACACACACAGTGCGTCACCGCCCATATGTGATGTGTTCCGTGCGTGCGAGCGAATGAGTAATCATGTACTGTCAGGACAAGGGCTCGACCGCCTCGAAGAGCAAAGAGGGTAAGTTGACGCCCGCGCGAGCTCCGGCTACCACAAGTAATTCCTCTGGCCTCCTATCCCCACCAGCCCTTCCCCATGTTCCCCTCCCCTGCCGCCGCCTTTCCATTTTTCCGCAGCCTTTGACTCTGTGTCCTCGCCGCGCACCGCTTTCCGCTCTTTTCTTTTCATTACCATCTCTGCTACCGTACACGCATCCTTGCTAGTTTATCCGTAGATTTTCGGTCCCATTCCTCCCCCCTCGGTGCGCCGTTGCACATGTGGACGTCGGCAAATCGGGCTGGAGTAGATCGGGGCAGTGTCAAAAGCTGCGCGATCGCGGGGGTGGACGTTTGCCCGACGAGGAGAGACAGAGCGACAGGGGGGGCCCCACAAGGGAGTGCGGCAAAGAGGGGAAAGCGAGGAGAGTGTGTGTCGTTTACAATCGAACGGGGTGGGGGGTTAGCAGTACGTTATTTCGATGAGAGAAACGGATCCGTGTACATTCTTGGGCGAAACTTTTTATCGAACTTCGGCCGCGGTTTAGACGAGCTTGTCGCGCGTGATATTGCATCAAGGTGCCATTGCAACCGTCACCGCCGGCGTGGATTATCAGTGGTGCCATTCGATTGCCGCGAAAACGTCACGCCGTAGAGCGCGACAGATGCATGAATGGAGAAAAGTGCTTTTCTGCACGGGGAAGCATGCGGAACAACGTGAAACGGGATGTGGAGTCAGTAGCCAGTCTAGAAATTATCAACGTAATTTATCTATCGTTATTTGACACGTATTACTAAACTTTATTGGTTCGTTGACCCTGTGCCGTCAACACATGTGTGTATACAGGGTGGGACGCTCGAGATCGCCAGTTTTCGATTCGCGTCAACGCTTATTATCTACGGAGAAAATTCGGCGAAAGAAAAGTTGCGTAACTTTCAAGAGGACATAAATCGAGCAAAAACAGATCTTTGTAGGTGGAGGCATTTCTGAGATTCGAAGGTGAACTTCGTTCTTTTAAACAAGAACGCACAAAGCTTTCTCATTTTTTCATACGACCATCCGATGCGATGCCTGTGGAGTTGTTTGTACAGGACTATTCGAGTAAATACAATTTACACGCAAGTTTCCAACCGTTACGACTGACGTCAAACAGATTACGCGATGCAAAGCAATCGCGATTATGAATGTTTTGTAACACAAATGATTGTCACGTCTACTCAATACTTCTCTCGTAAATAAAACTAACATCATTAAGAAAGTGACTTTTTCTTCTTGTTATTTCGTCTTTCCTCTAAACAACGACTAGTGCCTCGTTGCAAAGGTTCGTTGCGGTTCAATTCAGAACAATGCACATTACAATCCTACTGCAAAGATGAGCAGTTTTGTTTAAGAAGCGAAGGTCTCCTTCAAATTTCCCAGGTGCCTCCACTTAGAGACATTTGCATTACAGAAACGTTCCATTCAATTTATGTCCTCAAAATTTGCAACTCTTGTTTCGTGTAATTCTTCTCTAGGTATAGTAATACCAATAGAATCACGGGGCAATTGCAGTTCACCCTATATATACAAGTATGTGCATTGTAAATCGCATATAAATATGAATGCAACTTTTAGTACTCGCTGCTCTTTAGTAACAGGATTTACACCGTACGGCGTACGAGCATGATTTCATTAGAATGGTTAATGCGTACGCCACGCAATTCGAAAGTACAGTTATTTGCTCTCAGTAATTTATAAAGCTCGCATTTTTTAAAGTTCGTAGTGAAGGGTAAAGGGAAAAACAGGGAATGTCACAAAACAGCTTCATTGAGAAAATTAAGTTTTAGTACTTTAGTCCACCAGTAAAGAAACAAGGTTCGATGAATTTATCTGCATTCTTCGTAACACGAAGCTTATACCCTAACTAGCTGTACTACTCGGCTTCGCCTGAAATTTAGATTCTGATTTTATAAAAAAAATACATTTTTTAAAATTTTTTTGTGAAAATGGTCACATTTATATGGATTAGTCAGGCATAATGAGTTGAGCAACATTTCGTGATCCCAGAGTTTATCGTTCAAAAGTTTTTAGGCAAGACACAAACACACAAACATATAGAAACTTTCTGTCTTATATATTAAGATTAGGCATTTGGAAAAAATAAGCAATAAAATAATAATTGTTTAATATTTTTTCAAGTTTGAACAGGGTAGCATATTGAAACAAAATAAGAAATTTCCACTTCTATTATTATAAAAATAAGGAAAGCCACTCATTTTATTAATTGTTAGATATTTTATTTCTCATTTGTTATGCATGAGACGGTGTCTCATAAAATAGCTGAGCCTTAAGGCCGGTTCAGACACGTCCTGTAGTTTAGTTGAGTAGCAAATAATTTAGTAACTTTTCGTGTGTGGGCACTAAAATTTAGTCGAGTAGCTTAGTAAAACAATGGTAAATTACTAAATTACTCGCTACTCGACTAAATTACTCGACATGTCTGTTCCAGCCTTTAGGATTGCAAAATTTTTTTAACTCTTCAATATGAAGGCTTTCTGCCAAGAACAGTACCCAGCTGTGGGATGAGTTGCAGTGGTCGGAACCTTAACCCCAGCCTTGATGGCAGGGACTCGTCATAGCGCCATCGTGAACAGTTTTCCTATGACGAGTCCTGCTCGGCATACCACACTGAAGGGTTAAGACCACGAGGGCTTCGTATTTTGTTTTTGATATACATACTCCATTGCGACGCTCGAATTCTCCTTTTTTCTGTTACCGTCTGGTCTTTGTTTTTTAATGGCGATGAGATTACTCAGCCACCAGCCATTATACGTAGATGGTTTGAAAAAAAGTATCAGGTAATATTCGCATTTCCCTCACTTGCTGAACGGGGATTGGGCATTCCCTTATCATAATTTCTTGTTTTACCTTCATGACAGAAGCTTATGCTTAGGTAAAGAGTGGGGACATTCCATGTATTGTTCCAGTGCAGAGCGCACTTTATCTGCTTTTAACCAGTACACCAAAACCTTAACATTATCATATGGGGGATTTGAACTTTATAACTCTGCGTTTCGAGATTTCTGTAGTCCTAGTTGCCACCAACAAAATATGCTATAAATCGCAAAATCACGAAAAATGGTCATTTATCGTTCTTTCCCCCTACCTTTCATTTGCTCTCAGTAATTTATATTTTTGTAGAGTTCATAAACACGGCTTTCCAAAAATAATTACCATTGTATGCTACTAAATTAGAGATTAATAATTTTACCAATTTTACTCTGTCGACGCGGCGAACAACTGTTACTATTGTCTCTCTGAAATGGAGCACACATGCTCATATAGTACATTAATTAAGGAAGAATGTCATTCGCATCTGCACAAATAATTAAATGCTCCTTTGCAGTACTGTTTCATTGTTTGAACAAATATGTTATTACACGGTATAATCTTCCCTTTATTTAACAGAAAGAAAAATATTATTATCTCTATAAAAGAGACTTGCACTTTCTTATTTATAGAAGTGTCCATTGATAATATTGTTATACGCAATTCACTTTATCCAAGACAAATATATAGCGCACGCTTCCTTGCCACCATTAATCATAAGATTGAGGAACACTGGCATTACACACTGCATGACGTCATCGCATATGTAATACTCCATAATGTTCAAATTATTCGGAGTTTCTTGGCCATGTATCGTAGCGCGCGAATGCCTGGATTCATACATCTTTGTTTTGATTCACAGTTGCTAAAGATTCCACTTATTATGCACAGGGTCTGTGACAATGCGAGACAAGAAGGGCGGTGCTCTTAGCAGAGTGCAAAAGCTGAAGAAACGGCTTAGCCACAGTTTTGGAAGACTTTGTAAGTATTATTGGAATTATATAAAATTTCATATGCAGAGTGATGAGAAGAGTTAGCTTGTATAACGAGAAATTTTTCTAGTAAAGAGAAATTGCAATTACACTTTATATATGTATTTCTACATGTTTATACAACTTTGCCTAATAAGTTGTTATTACTTAATAAGTAATTTTACTTAATAAGTAATTATATCGAAGTTGATGAATTTACTCTGTATTTTATGTTTCTCATTTTACTTTGGTATTCGAAGTTGTACCTTTTTTTTTGTTACATAATTTACATTATAAAAATATTAATGCTCTCCGGAGTTATAAACGGTTTCAGAAGCTTGTTCAATTACCACTTATCTTACATTATGTAATAACATCATTTGCTATTTGTAGCTGTCTGTATTATTCTAAAATTATACTCTATTAAATATTAGTCGGCCTGAGATTCATGTACGGTTGCATTATGGCGCAACTATTAATATGTGATTCTAAGAATTCCATTATCAAACGCCAAGTTATCGATATATTATCGCTTTATCGTTTTACACTTTGTAGCAATATCAAAAGAAGAGGCTGATGATGCTGCGAACAGGGGTCAACTGCCATATAATGGCTATTCCGAGGAGTTCCTAGACCGTTTAGAACCAAACGGTAATATACCTGCAGATAAGGATCGTCGTTATGGTGAGCGAAAAGGAAGGTTTTTTAGTAGCCTAGTAACGTACATTGAAATGTTCTGAGCGTTGCATTGAAGTTCGCTGAAAGATAGAGTATGAAACGTAGTTTCATTTATCAAAGAGAGTAATTTGTTGTAGTGTACACAAACACTTATCAGAGAGCTAAGTATTTTATGTTTCTTGTTTATTTTTTCGTACTAGAGATAACAAGTTGTATGAATGACTGCTATAAAACGTATTTGCACTGGCCTGATGATAACTATGCTGTTCAACATTTATTGCTTTAGTAATTAATGGCAGTTAGCTATACGATTTGTGATCGATATTATATTGTATCGATCGAGGAAGGTGCACTGTGTATTGTGTATTGTATAAATTATATTCTAATGTATCGATGAAATATCGAGGAATTAATGATTCTACGTGGATTCCTATTGCTGTTATTTTAAAGAAAGTTTTAAGGACGAAATTGGATGTCATAGAATGGACAGGTGTGGGCGACCATGAGAGAGTGCATCGGCAGCTTTCCGTTTCTAGTGATTCCAAGCTTCTCGATGAGGATATACGCGAAGAAGCAAGAGTTATCTTGCGACCTAGGCGTCCACCAAGGCCCAAGTCCGAGGTGTTTCTTGGGCCGGATCCACCTCCTAGGAGAACCAAAAGATTTTCGGCATTTGGGGTAATGCAATACATTTAAGCGTATCTATTCTATTAGCTTCTCGATACGAAAGTCTAATACTAAAAGTCATTTGTGCTTGCGCTTACAGGGTGATTCCCCTTTCGGTAAATCGGAGGCGTATATAAAACTGGAACAGTTAGGGGAAGGGTCATATGCCACAGTGTTCAAAGGCTACAGTCACCTTACGAATCAAGTGGTGGCACTTAAAGAAATTAGACTGCAAGAGGAGGAAGGTGCTCCATTTACTGCCATTCGCGAGGCAAGCCTTCTTAAAGAATTGAAGCATAGCAATATTGTCACCCTGCACGATATAATTCACACGCGCGAGACTCTTACTTTCGTTTTCGAGTACGTTCACACCGATTTGTCCCAGTACATGGAGAGGTATGGTAGCGGCAACGGAGGCTTGGATCCACGGAATGTTAAATTGTTTCTGTTTCAACTGTTAAGAGGATTAGCGTATTGTCATCGCAGGTAAATGCATACACGCGAGCAGCGCATGACGTTTAATTCGATACCGCGTGTGGCTAATTTGATTATCGATCTGTTTAGGAGGGTATTACATAGAGACGTGAAGCCACAAAATCTGTTGATCAGTGAAATAGGGGAGCTGAAGCTAGCAGATTTCGGTTTAGCAAGGGCGAAGTCTGTGCCGTCGCATACGTACTCGCACGAAGTTGTGACACTATGGTACAGGCCGCCGGACGTTCTTCTGGGCTCTACGGAGTATTCTACCTCGCTCGACATGTGGGGAGTAGGTTGCATATTTATGGAGATGTTGACTGGTGAACCGACATTCCCAGGCGTACGCTGTACGCACGACCAACTTGATAAGATATTCAAAGTATTGGGTACTCCTACCGAAGAGACTTGGCCCGGCGTCACGCACCTGCCGGGATACAAACCGCATAGTCTGGGATTCTATCCTCCACGAAAATTGGGTCTTTCATTTCCTAGACTCTATGATATTGCTGATGGTGATAGTATAGCGTCGTCGCTTCTCCAGCTAAATCCTGATCAACGGATAGGAGCGGAGGATGCGTTAAGGCACCCTTATTTTGCCTCTCTTCCTAGAAAACTATACGAGTTGCCTGATGGTAAGCTTCAGTTACGCAAGATGTCACAGAACTATAGATACAGGCTTAACTAGCCGAATAAATAAGGTGAATGTCCCAAATTTCTGCTCATTTAACAGGTTACTCGTCATAAAGAAGGTGTAAAACATTGGTTTGTGATCAAAAGTTGCAGAGTAATTGATTAATTCTTTAATAATGAATCAACTAATTCACTTGACCCTAAACCTGCTCACCTGTTTTCTACTTAAAAAAATTAAAAATAGTAAAAAATCTAAATCCAGAGCACCATACGGTATCTGTTTATGTTATTAAATGACAAATTCTACTGCAAAAACTATTTTCTGCCCAATTATCGAATACCAATTGCGACGCTGTTCGTTAGCACAACCAGCTAGAACACGATCGAAAAATCATGAGTCCCTCGTTTTAAAAGTTTTTCGTTGCTTATGCTGCACTTTGATTAGCCCCAACCTCGTGCAACACTCGCGTAAATGTTCAAATAATTTAGAATTATTTTGTTGCAACTATAGTACAAACGTAACGCTTATAATAATAAGAAAAATACGAAATGAGCAGAAACGGGGACATTTACCTTAAAAAAGTTTCGATAAACGTGGGAAGAATAATTTACTAAATGAGTCACTGTTGTTCTTTTCTAAACGTTTGTCCTGATAAATACGATAAAGCTTGTACTCATAGTTCTGAAAGATCCTGTATCTACGTAATTATGTAAGATACGTATGTATATTCTACTGGAATTGCTGTTCGCTAATGCTTAACTTTTATTCATTTTTACAGAAGTATCGATATTTAGCGTTGAAGGTTGTTATTTGTATACAAATACGAGGCACGCGTGTGCAGACTCGCGTCATACGGCTCAAGACTCGAGGTTAAAAGTGACCGCAAAAGAAGTAAATAATAAGTAATTCCCAGATTGACATGTTTGGTGAAACGTTCATTATCACACACTTCAGATTCACTTAAACATTGTTTCCACGCGCGTCGTTCGCTCTTTCTCAGGGCTGTTCCACAAATTCCAATCATCTCACACACACACACACACACACACACACACAACACTGACACGCCCACCCAAAAATGTACACCTATACGCGTTTTTCTTTTTCTTTATCCGAAAGTCTATTAACACGTATCAAGGAAATTAACGAAAATGAATTGTAACTGGCGAAGAAAATACGAAAGTAAGCTATCGGTGGCTAAACGAAGTAAAACGATTTTATGAGATTCGCACGCTCGATTTAGAAAGCAAAAGCACGCACGACCCATCCTCGCACTTCGTCCAAATACTAGATTTAGATTGATACCAATCAAAAAAGAAAGAAAAAGAAAAAAATAATTACTACGCGTCGGATCCAGGGACGGCGGTTGCTGGTTAGAGAAGAAGAATATAATGAAAATGATTATATAACTTAGAAAAATTCTGGAAGACCTGTAATACTTTGTATAAATTTTATGCTGTTTTTCACTTTTACCGTTGGTTGCTGAGACAATTGAATATATTGGTATATGTAACGAGAAATCATTGTTCGAACTAAACTAGTTGTTAATTATATGACGTGATGATAGGAAGTAAATAGAAACGTAAGGGATAATAGGGAATATCAGTATGGATCAAGTGTCGTAGCTACCAACCACACCACGAAACACGGCAAAGACTTGCGAGAACCTTTTATCGCTGATAGAATCGACGACGGTAGTGATCTAGTTTGTAAGAATTTAATATTAGCGTACTAGCGTCGATCGAACTTTATATCGACACTACAAAGTAGCATCTATCGATGATAGTGAATGGAGAACGAAGTAATAATTTTAGGCTTAATCAAATCCAATTTGTTCAATCGCTCGTACTAAATACGAAGTAACAGCCAATGGTGCTTGAACGAATTGTAGGGGAAGAAAATGTTGATAATTTCGTATTAGTTATTTAGAGACAGATCGTTTCGGCTGATATTTTCTTTTCGAATGGTCTACCGCGGCCATAGATATAAACGAACCAACATTACAAATAACGTTGCAATAGTAATATTTGGGTGACGTGAAACGGTGTTACAGTCCTTCCGAGTTTTCTCTAAGCTGCGACGATTAACTACGGTAATATTACTCATTTAGTAGTTACATTTATACCGATTTTTCAACACACTTATAAAAATATCAACGAGGCGAAAGCGAAAACGAGAGGAAAAAAAGATGAAAAAAAAAACGACATTTCGATGAAATTTGAGACACGTTATTACTACTATTATTACAGTTATTACGATTATCATTTGACAAAAGACGCGCTGAAGGTAGATTGTACATAGAACAACAAGGTTCGTATTATTGATGACGCTGAGATAGCTGAGCTGAGACTAATAAATGTGACTTTGTAATAAATTAAAGCGTAGTTCGGTACACTCTTGGACCCTGTTTTTTCGTTAGGTTATCCATGTGCAACAAGCTACAGAATGTATTTGTAATACTTATTCTGCTTAAGTATTGATTTTATACACCTTTATTTCCTTACGATTATATTTTATTTGTAATTTTTCTAAGGAATTATTGATATTTCAAATTGCTTCAAACTTGTACTGAGAAAGATAAAGAACTATGTTTTTGAAGTACCTGTGTATGTTTGAAAATTTCATACCTCACATATCACGCGCGCTTAAAATATTCGTAATATGTATAACTTAAATTGCCTAGATTTGCTTAAACTTTTTAAAAAAAAAAAAAAAGTGACTCAAGAAATCGAAACATCCTTTATCGTTTTGCACGAGATCAATTCGAAGCTTCAATTCAGATTTTACGTGAACGCCTTACATTTAATTTCTCGTACTTAAAAAATAAAGCCTTGAATTGCAAATCGGTAAAGGCCGCCTTTTCGATTCCTTTTACTTCGAAGAATGCCATGTTTCGGCTCACAGCATAATTTTCGAACACCCTGTACAATCCAAGTGCGCTAAATCACTGACATCACGGTAGCAGCGATGCCACAATCGGTGGGCGTGGGACAAAAGCCCTTGACGCGAGTTGCGCCATTAATAAAATCAGCAAACTTTGAAACTGCTTTGCAAATTAATCACCTTCAAGATTCCATTCTACTCGTGAAAAAATAGAAAGTAAAACCGAAGAATTATTAAACAAAAAAAAAAAATAAAACCGTCGCAACGGGATTTGAACTCCCAACCTCCTGATTGCGATCTAAATAAATACGCGCTCTCGAGTTTCGGTAACGTGAATAATTTTGTTGGCGGAACTGCCGCAGGCAGAATATTCTCGCGCACACGGATAGAAGTTAGGGGCACACACATGCTTATGCATGCGTAGTTGAAACGGCTGGTCGTGGGAGAGGGTAAGAAGATTTTGCCCCACGTCTCGCGATTCTGGCATCGCTGTACGGGAGGCCAACATCAAGTAACATGGCTTTGTTGTCATCGCGAGTGATGCGCTGCGTCGCGTAGAGCCAAACTGAATTCTATTAATACGCTTAATTAAGTTAATGAAACCACGGCACGCGCTTGAGTGGGTTACTATTTCACACATCAGCCTAGATGGACATGTCATTCTCGGTTGACGTTCGAGCAAAGTGAAAGCTATGGCTACTGCTGTGCAGGAGGTTAGAGGTCCTCCGTCCCTAGACAGTAAAGGTAATAATTGTATTTTTCAGCGTGTTACTTTCGTTAAAGAAACTTCCATCTCTTTGGCCCCGAAAGTAATATCCGTTTCCAAGGCGAAGTAGCAAAGAAATTTAAGCAAGGAGCTGTTTCAAACGGCACATACACCAATTGTGTCATTGGTACTCGGTCGCGAAATGTATACACGTCATCGGTGCCTGGAACAAATTGTCGTGTAATAATACGACACGTTCTTCGTAAAGATTTCACGAGGAATGTTCATGTATCGTTCTAGGATGCGCGGCCGCGAAAACGGCTGTATCTTACGAGGAGATCGCTACCAAGCTTTTAAACGAGAAGCTTTTATTAACGGCCTTGGAGTTACACGCGGAATTATGCGAGGCTGGGAAGGAGCTGCCCGTCTTGAAGGAATTCTTCTCGAGCCCAAGCCATTTTGAAAATCAAAACATTAAACCAGAACCTTACACTTCTATGCGTACGTATAATATCGTGCGAGTAATTTGCCTTTTATTTTCACGGAGGTGTGTTAATTTTAAAGGGTGCGTTCAGCGCGACCAACCGTTGGACCCAACCGTTGGGAACTGATCGGTGAGCAGCCATCGTTCCGCTCAGTTCCGCTGAACGACACTTGGGTGGGTGGGGATATTTTAGCAGTTCCCAACCAGTTGGGTAAAGCGAGCAGAGTTTATCTCCGCTCGAAAAAATGGCGACCGCTCATTGAACGCGTTCGAAAGTGCGCAACTGAGCGGTAGCGTTCAGCGAGAGATCAGTGAGCACAAGTGAGCGGCTGGCCAACAGTTGGTTGCGTTGAACGCACCCGAAGTGATGTCTGTGTAGTATAATATTGGTATTTTAATTCGCTAGCTAGGTCATCTAGTCAGGCTACTTTAGATTCACTTGACATGACGAGGTATTCAGAGGATGGCGCAGGGGTTGACGAAAGAGTAGCGATCTTAGAGTTTGAGCTAAGGAAGGCTAGAGAGAATATTTCCGCTCTCCGCGCGAATCTCACTGTAGTGACAGGTTTTTCTTTTTTAATATCGTTTGAGCTAATCGGATCTTCTATGTAAGTATAAGAGATTTCAAGCTGGCGTCTTTTCTATTTCAGAGTCCGAAGGAACTACGCCTGATAAATGTTCCGATAAACACTTAGTTAGCGATCTGCCCATAAAACCCCACGAGCAAAGAGCATTAAGCTTCCTTGTTAATGAATATTTATTAGCGCACTCTTACAAATTAACATCCATCACGTTTAGCGATGAAAATGAAAATCAAGACTTCGAGGATTGGCAGGACGTGGGATTGAACATTCCGAAACCTGCGGAATTGTTACAAATTTACAGGGAGTATGTGAGAGCCAATGGATACGATAAGTCACCCTCCGCGAGCGTCGGTGTGCAAACAGATTTCTTCGACGCGGAGGATAAAGTCGAAAATGATGAATTTAAACAAATGGTCTGTCGAAATCATTTGTATTTGAAAGTTTACCAATTTAAGGGTACTTCCTTAACGGCTGTATTATTTACAGGTGAAAGAAATAGAGGAGCTTAAGCAGCAAACCGCGTTGTTAGAGCAAGAGAAAGTGGACCTGCAGCAAATTATCGCTACTATGAACGAAAATTTATCTCAAAATCCAATTAAGGTATCGAACAACTGCGAAACATATTTAGAAAGATGTATTTTGTTTTCTAGGCTTACGTAATTGAAGCATTCTCTCTATAGCAAGGCAGTAGTGGAACGATACAGACAATAAATTCGAGTTCTACGACTCCAGATAAGTTTGAACTTCTCGAGACGCCGCCGCGAGATGCGTCAACTGCTACTCAGGAGCCAGAGGAAGATGACAGCGTGTCTGTCGTTGTCAGTCTGGGCGAAACTGACCCCGGGGATAAAGAATGGACGAGGATTCAATTGCCTAGAGTGGACGTTACAGAAGGATCGTCTATCCTTCCGAATCCACCGTCTAGGTACTGCATTCTAGCGAATTGTATGCCGAGTCCACCTTTCTGTAGAAATAATTTCAAACATTTCACTTGCAGACATATACCGTTGAAATTTAAGATGGAAGTGATATCACATTGTCTGGTAAATATCCCAAGTTCTGTAATTTCTACAGCGGAGGAGCCCTTCAAAAATGGAATCACGCGCGACACTCTGGTTTCGATCTTAGCGCAAACTTTACTCCGTATCGTACCGAATGTTATACTAAATAAACGCGAGGAAGTGATACCGTTAATATTAAGTGTAATTCGACTTCATACTGACTCCGCGGAAAGGGAGAAGCTATTGCAGCTTCTATTTAATTTAAAGAAGAGGCCACAGGAAGATGAAAGACAATTAATATTAGCTGGTAATGCACATTATTGTCAGAAACATACGGTAACACAAAGATTATATATCATTTAAATATATATCTTGTTATTAGGTTTAGTCGCAATGGCGAAGCTCGAGGACGAGCCAATGGAGGGCGAAGAGATATTGACCATTTGCTGGGAGCATAGTCAGCACAAGTATCCTGAGAAGAGATTGTTAGCTGTTGAATGCTGTTCTGTGCTAGCTCCGTACATGTCGGTCGGCATAAGGAACTCGTTAATGCTCTCGATGCTGCAACAAATGTTACTCGAGGACAAAGATCCTATAGTCAGAGCTAGCGTGGTAAGAAGTCTCGCGCTGCTTGTAACTTTAATGGATGACCCCGACAAATACTTTCAGGTAATGTACACCACAGAATTACTTACCGTTTACCAAGCTTATCGACGATAATTATTTCCACAGTGCGAGGAATTGGCGTTAACAGCGCTGAACGATACATCGCCCATCGTTGTGGATGTCGCGTCCTCTCTACTCTTACCAATTCTAGCACAATGGGCGCTGACTCTGAAAAGATTACAAACGCACCTGTTGCCCCGCGTAATATCTAAAGTAAAGAATCATTTGAAGTCCGGGCACTCTCAGCAGTCACCCAACAAAGATCATATAGACGAAGGAAGAACGGTGTCATCGATCGGAGTGTTGCAGTATTTACTTCCGCACGTAATTATATTCGTGGCAGACACTGATACAGTTCGAACGCACATGGAGCACACAGTGTCATCTGACTTACGTGAGTGGGACAAATTTTAATGTAGGGTAAACCAACCAGTAATTATCCGTATACCGGTGAATGACCATTAGGCAAAGAAATGTCGATTATAAATTTAAAAATATTATATGTTTATAAATGGAGTGTAGTTGCACTTTTAATATCCCATATTTTTAGTTGCGCGTATTAAGCAAACATTAATAAGTACATTTTTTATTAACAGTATGCGGTCATTTACTGGGCTTCTACACATTTTGCATTTTATAATCGTCTTTTTAAAAATTATGATAATAATAAGTAATCATTTTTATAGAAATTTCAAGAAAATTAAATTTAAATGCAATTTCAAAAGTTGTTTTGTTGTTATACATAAATTCGATAATTCACTGGTTGGTTTACCCTAAATTTTGTTCACATGTCAGCGATTTTATTTGAAACTACATATATATTTCTTATCACACAGCCGATGTGTTCCTGAGCTTGTGTCATTCGAATATCGTTAATCCAAAAGTATTTTACGACGGGGACGGGGACATAGGGGCTCTTTTAAACATGTTTTTCGCAAATACGTGGGAAAACGATTCGTGGCCAGAATTGGAATGGTTTACAAATACGCTGTGAGTTTAATTAAAGTCAACTCTCCGTGCACTGTATTCTGTCAACTTGTTAATATGTTTCAGTGTAATGGAAGTTTTGGAGATGGTGAAATCCGTGGATATTGTACAAGAAACTATTCTACATGCTCTTTTAACGTACATTAATTCCTTGTGTTTGGGCTTTGGACGGTACATCACGCAGACGCGGGTACGTTTAATAAATTTATTCACTTTTAACTGCTGTGTCACAGTTACGTCTAGAAACGACGTGTTTCAGATTCAGCCGATATTTGTATCCGAGGTAGCTGAACTTGAGCAACAGTTAACGATACTGTCGGCAGACAAAAGGCATATGAGCTTGACGTTGATACCGACATATTTAATCCTACTCTCCACTTTAAATGGTACCGAGGTCTCCAAGTCTTTAAAGCAGTTCTTGGTTGCTTTGTCCATGAGCGGTACCAGTATTACTAGTTTACAAATTGCTGTAATTATGTTGTGCGCTGAGGAGCAGATGCAGGAGTATGTCCTTAGCGGTTTGTGGGATGGTTAGCTTCACCCGACATTTCCAACAGAGTTTCGTTGCCCCTTTACCGGGGATTCAGTAATTAAGTTCCGTCTTTCTTCCCGTTTCTCGCAGGGGTAGTGCACCAAAGACCTATCGTTAGATGTGCAACTGCAACGCTGTTTGGTTCCGTGATAGGTCACGTTTCTGATCGGTTAGCAAGTGCTAAGGTAGTCCCAGCGATTGTAACACTCGTTAGCGACCCCGATGTGTAAGCTACATTTGTAAATCCGTTGCCAGTCTCGAAATTGCAATCACAATTAGTATAATTAACGTGGCAATCATTCATTTTTGTTTTTTAGATCCGTTCGATCTGCTGCAATTCTCTCTCTTGGCCGTTTAATAACGGAATGTAAAGTCAGGGAGGTGCGCGATAAAGCGCGTTTAACTTTAGAAACCATTGCTAAAGACCCCCAGGGTATACCGCCGGCTTTAGCGCTTCCGTTGGTTTCAACGTTAGCATTCATCGCTCCGAATTGCCCCCAAAATTACATAGAAGACGGTGAGTGTCCGTTGGCGTTCCTATCTTCAATTTTCGTGACGAGTAATTAACGTTATTAATCCCCTTGCAGTTATAGCTACGCAGCTAACTGGAATAACTTCATCGGCACTGCAACAAGGTCGTAAAGTCGATCTTCTCAGCGCTTTAGTCGAAGCGTACTCTGTCTTGGTTTATTGTCCGCTTAGTAATCAGTGTGTGTCTGGGGTGCTGCTGCCGGGTTTGAAAAACCTCGAGCAATTAGTTAACCAGCATTTACCTCAACAGAAGGAAGCTGTTCGGTCGCTCTTAAGGGAAGCAGAATCTCGGCAGGACCTTTCGAAACCAATGGAGAGGTAAGTATCGTAATCATTAAGGGGTCATTCTGGTAATCACACCACAAAATTCAGGTTTTTTTCTCAGTGAATGCAATGAATAACAATGCCATTTTTTTTCATTTATTAGGTTACTTATAATGTATACGGAACAATTTTTTAAATACACTTTTAATTGTGTTTTTCAATGTTATCTGGAGTTGAAAGTCGCGCCTTTGAAAATACGGCGGAAGTGATTTCAGCTGACAGACTCATCTGAAACAAAAAAACCAAACTGATTCTTAATCATTATGAGTACCGCTATCGCAGGTGCCAGAATTAGCCACGTAAGTGAAAATTTAACAAAATTGCGCGCATTTAAACTTCAAGTATCGAAATTTTCCATTTTTACTTGAAGTTTGAATGCGCGCGATTTTGTTAAATTTTTACTTACGTGGCTAATTCTGGCACCGGCGATAGCGGTACTCATAATGATTAAGAACCAGTTTGGTTCTTTTGTTTCAGATGAGTCTGTGAGCTGAAATCACTCCCGCCGTATTTTCAAAGGCGCGACTTTCAACTCCAGATAACATTGAAAAACACAATTAAAAGTGTATTTAAAAAATTGTTCCGTATACATTATAAGTAACCTAATAAACGAAAAAAAAGTTTGACATTGTTATTCATTGCATTCACTGAGAAAAAAAACCTGAATTTTGCGGCGTGATTACCAGACTGACCCCTTAATACGCGCCTTTAGGTTTGTAATATTCTAAGTACTGCTTCTGTTTGCGCCTCCTTAGGTCGATATCAATGAGCTCTGGGCTCTCATTATCAATGGCCACGGTAAATGTAGGGCAAGGTGTAGAAGATATGAGACAGAGAGTGAGCAAGATATTCCAACAGAAAGCTAGTTCGCCAAGCATGTCCAGTATTTTCCGAAAGAAATAAGCCGACTCATTTGTTTCAAGTACATATATAAATTGGTCTCTCCTTCTGTTCCACGTTATCGAGTCTTCTTTAGTTGTTTTTACGTAATTCTATCGGGAGTCTAACAATTTTTGTACTTATGTATTTAACGGTACAAGGTGATGCACAAAACTTATACGAATCAAAATACAATGTTGTAGAAGTATTATTAATTACAGTCGTGATATAAATTCGAGGATGGAGCCTTATTTAAAGATTATTAATGAACATCAACTATACAATGGTGTGCCTTGTAAGATGCAATTCGAAATCGTGATGATCGCGATAGTTCTGTTACATTGAAGCTTAAGAAGTTAATCCTCGAGAAGTCTAAGATAACGGTCAATAAATAACGTAATAATTTCGACATTCGTGTGCACAATTAAACGTAACACCGAACACTGAGATAATTATAACGCTTTACACAATGACTTATTTTTAAAGAAATTCTATCAAGTGAGATTCTAGCTTGTTATTTTATATTACACATGGTACAGTATATTTATTAACAGAAATCTCAATCTATCGTACTGTAGATATTTTATGCATTACATAGTGTCATCGTGCTCTTAAACGAAAGCTTAAAAATATATCCTGCCATAATGCGACCTTTCAGAATAAAATTATAAAGAGTTTAACTAATTATCTATTCCAATTATATTAAAGTATGCTGTAGAATTGTTCAAGAAATCGGTTGTGATTATCAATTGTCAATATCTTTAAGGATTATCTCGATTTTGTATACTATCTCGACATTCGAAGTGAAATAGTATTTATTTCAATCGTGTCTATGATTTTGTGTGATACTATAGAGCTGCTATATTCGTCGCATGTATATTTGTACTTAAACCAACCATAATGTACATCAATATTATTATTTTCTCGCTGTAAACAAGAAGAAATCAAAGTTCTTTAGAATAGTTTGTATCTTGTAAGAATATTTTATTGTATCTATATATACAATTATATATTTCCCATATATACATATATATTGATATACAATACATGTATATAATGTACGTATGCATACATATAAATATCTAGGAACATATATACATATATATATGCATATGCACGACGACTAATAGTTTATTATACTTCATGACCAATGTATTATTAATTTACACACACATACGTTTATTAAATATTAAATACTGTAGCATGTATTATTACCGTGCAAAGAATAAATTTTATAATATATTTATTCTAAATGCAGATCCAAGTCCTAAACACGTTCGGCTTCCTTAAGGTGCACTTTCATGCTGACGCTCGGCGCGCGTTTTGAGCGTCAAACCAGTCACGTGATCGGTCCACGTGACTTTCAGCGTCGACGCTCGTTTTGAGCGTCAAAGCCAATCACGTGATCGACGCTCAACCAACGAATGAGCAAGTCAGAGTGAACGAGCGTCAAGCGGAAAACCTAAACTCGGTTTAGCTTTTCCGCCTGATGCTGAAAGTCACGTGGACCGATCACATGACTGGTTTTGACGCCCAAAACGAGCGTCGAGCGTCAGCATGTAATTGCACCTTTAGACGTATTAGAAACTCGGATAAGTTTGTGATTGGGTGGACAAATGCCCCTCGATTACAACGCACGAAATCTTTAATAGCGTCTGAAATTCTTCTGAACCCTGAGCAATCTAGCATACTTCTAAAACTAATAATTACTTCCCCGCGAACGATTCGCCGACCATGACTTTATGAAGTTTGCGCATGGGTAGGGAATTCGCACGCTTATTCCTAACAAACCTTCGGTAAAATACTATGTACATGACTGAATTCGAATGCAAAACTTTGTGGGGGGGGGGAGGAAAGATTTTAAATTAAGCTCTACGCGAGCGACACTTCGAGGTAAATCTCTAACCTAAACCAAACGTATACTAGTCAGAGGCATGGGCACAGCGGCGCCTGCCTCGCTGTACTGTCATCGAAACCAACGAAAAACTATATCACAATTATTACATGTATACGAACAGTGTGATGAATACAAAGGCAATGTTTTCTTCCCCCCCTCTTCCTTCTCTCGTGTCTCTACATCTATTCGTATATTTGCACTATCGAATCATGTATGTATGAAAGAACAGCATGATATAAAAGTTGAAATTTCAATAAGTTAGAGCAATTACATTGCAGCAAATGAAAAGTCAGTGAAAGATGCTCGAAAGGAGATGGTAGAACGGTGTATCCTACTTTCTTCCCCCGAGCATTAACATCTCCTTCAGCAATTGACTTCACTCGTGCGACAGATGTTCTTCCAGGAACGAAGAAATATACATCTGCCTCGCACGAGCGCCGGGCGACAATTTGTTTCACATATTTAATACAATCCTTAACGTATGTACTATGTCGATCTCCTCGTTCCGTTTCACTGTTAATCCTCACGAAGACGGGCTTCTTGCTTCGTCAACGACGTAATACTAAAAAGAAATGGCTATCTATTCGTTGAGAGGTTAGTAATGTCAGCAAGAATAGAAGGGAATTGTTATACAGGGCTGGCGCAGATCTGGTTGAGCAGCGGCCTGCTACAAACGCGGTGTGTCCTGTATCTTCGATGGGCGTGGAACGAGTCGATGAAATACTCTCAAATGTTCTTTTTCCTCGTTTCGGTGTTACTGACAAATATGGGGGCGAATTCTGCTCGCGCCGCCAGCGCGGCTAATACGAATTCTGTTCAACAAGATCACAGGTAGAGGCGAGAAGTGATTATCGCTATGAATTAAATAGAGCTGTTCGAGTACTCGAATATTCGAGTAGCTCGAAATTCGAGGCGAGCCGGGACTCGGTTCCCGAGTCGAAACAATCGGATGGCTCGAACGATCCACATGTTTCGTTCGTCAATCGCTACCTTCACTATGCAATCTACTCCAAATTTTGACAGCTTACAGTCAGGTTATAACCTGACGAGTGTCAAATCAGGTAAGTTGTCAAAATTTGAGATGCCACGTGTTTTAACAAATGCCACCCGATTGTTTCCAGCCGCTCGCTTTAATCGAGCCGCTCGGCTCGGCTCGGCTCGGCTATTCGAACCGAGTATATACCGGCTCGCTTGTTCCGAGTACTCAAACAGCTGTTCTATGAACAGGGCGTCCGGAGACTTTTTTCCAGGGGGTGGGGGTGGGGGGGGGGGGGCAAGTTTGGGATGATGGTAAAGAAAAATATACCCCTCTTGCTTTTCTAACCCATTTTATAGTGCCAATTTAATTAAAAATTTAAAACCGAAATTTAAAAATTTTCCCTTTTTTATTATAAACTTAATAAAGACCAGTTTTGAAAAATTAGCGATTTTTTCTAAAAAGCCAGGGGGCAACTGAACCTCCCCCCCCCCCCCCCCCCTCTGCGGACGCCCATGGCTATGAATATGTAAAACGCTGTAACTTACCAAAATTCACCGTTGTATCGCCAGGATCAATTTTCGCATGGTAAAAGATCTTATCCGACTCTTCCGGCAGCACGTTTAGCGCTAATTTCAAAGCTTTCCTCAGCTCCATTTGAGCGAGGCACGATAATGATTTAACGCCACACACCTGACCCAATTATCTTATAAGTGGTAGCGCACAATTGACTGCATTAGATATTAAATGATAGATTTATTGATACTCACTTCAAACGCTGTCTCTACTTTGTCTAGTTCAGAGTTTGCATTTGTCGTGGCTAATACTATGAACACGTACTCCTCGAAGTCTATTTTACCCTTTCCATGCTGTAACAGTTGAAACTTTCCTTTTAGTAACCGAAGCCATAAATATAGTTCTTATCTGAATATCTCTTACACCAAAGGCAGGCTCGGCTCGTCCCTATAGGCAACATAAAATAATTTAAAAGAAAAATTTAAAGCCGAGTACAAAAAAATAATAAAGCACAAAAAATTAAAAAATAATTTTTTCCATGTTTAATCTACGACTCTTATATTTTTTAAGTCGGCGCCAGATTTGCACAGTGCAAATGATGAGGCGCTGATTTAAAAAATACTAGAGTTGTAGATTAAATGTGGGAAAAAATTATTTTTACTTTTTAGCGCAACTTTGAACTCGGTTTTTTATTTATTTTTTTTAAAAGTTTATTATTTAAAATAATGTTTTAAATGAAATATTACAAGTTGTATTATAAATGTTTTAAGCTACGAATAAAAAAGCAGACTAAGGCCATAAAAAAACTCAAATAAAAAGTAAAAAAAATTTTTTCCCCACATTTAATCTACGACTCTCATATTTTTTAAGTTGGCGCCAGATTTGCACAGTGCAAATGATGAGGTGCTGTCTTAAAAAAATACTAGAGTCGTAGATTAAATGTGGGAAAAAATTATTTTTACTTTTTAGCGCACCTTTGAACTCGGTTTTTTACTTTTTTTTAAAAAGTTTGTTATTTAATATAATGTTTTAAATGAAATATTACAAGTTGTACTATAAATGTTTTAAGCTACGAATAAAAACTCAGACTAAGGCCATCAAAAAGCTCAAATAAATGTATTATTATTATTAAATAAAGGGTGCAATTTGGCAAGTTCGCCTAGGGCGCAGAAAATGCCCGAGCCGGGCTCTACCACAGGTGTCACTCAAATTTCAACGAGGAAAACAATTGTAATTGAAAAAGAATGTCCCAATGATACGAACTTTGTCGTGTATCCGAAAGAGCTGCTGAGTAGCAGGCTCCTTTTCATCGATTCGGAGGATCTGCGCGAATTCGTGCAGATCGACTTCTTCGGTCAGTCTCTCCGTTTTCTTCTGAACTAATTCCTCTTCTGTCTTCGCCGCTACTAATCTACAAGAGCAAGCAATCTTACGTTATTCTTTCCAATATAATCTCCATTTTGCATTCGCCCTTTTCATATAAATTCTTATGCCAACGGCAGCATACCCTAGTTTATTACGAAGCTTATGGGTTTCCACTATGGTGGATGCGTGCGGTATGTGCAACTGATGAGCTTTACTAATAATTCGGCAATCGTCGTACGTGTAATCTGATACTGGAATCTGTAGCGCTCTGAAGAAGAAAATTTCAGTTTATACAGTGATGACTTTTGACGCGATACTACCCTTCACCATAAAATGTTTTACAGGTAGGTCTTAATTAGTGCGAGCACAAGTACTACTGCGATATTCGAGTTGGTTCCGTTAGAAAAATTGATTTCTTTCATTTCATTGTTCGAGTCTTCAACCATTTTAGAATACGTGTTTAATGGGGATAAAAATTCAATTAGTGCGAGGTTCGGGAGGATTTCTTTCATTCGGTACAACTGTGGAAACAATTTAATCTTTCGGGACTTGGACAAAGTAAGGGTTAATCACTATACATATATCAGGGATTGTAACCCGCCCGGAGCGGGTTACTAGTAACATAAGATAGTCTAGTCTAGACAGCCACTTAACGTACTCTGATCATCCGGCCGAAAAATTGAACAACCTTTATGAATTTTTTATTCAATGAATAACAAATGTAATCCTGCAAAACTTCTTACATAATATTCATCTACTTGTGCCCTGCTAAATTTTTTCGGCGAGATGACCAGAGTACCTCCTTAAGTGGCTGTCTAGACTAGACTGTCTTATGTTACTAGTAACCGGCTCCGAGCGGGTTACAATCCCTGCTATAAGTAGAACTGTGACCAGAGAAAAGAGGAAAGAGATGATGTATCTGTTAAAATTCATTCCTCCTATTAAACATAATTACTACAAAAACTTAAGAACAAATCGATATGACAGGACCTCAAACACAGTTGACGAAACAGGTATCAGTTATATTGCTGATGAATCAATAACAAATGATAATATATTGTAGGAGAACAGTTTTTTTTCATTTATGCGAAAAATCTTTTAGAAAATGTAAAATAATGAACTTTTTCTGCATTTCTTCTCTTTCTTATTACTTTTTTTCACTTGTCAAATCGATTAACTCCCTTACAAGGGAAGATCCCAAACCCGAAAATTCCAAAAATTATGAAATTTTGTGAATATCTAGGTGATTTCCTCCTGATTACAACGAAATTTTTGTTTGCTGCCCAAATTCACTTTAAGGGAGTGAAATTGACCCCTTAAATTCCGACTATGTTCCAATTTTGTGTTATAACTCACGAACTGTAAAAACTGTAAGTTATAAAATGATAGTTCTAATAAAAAGAAGTAACTTTTGTCTTGAAACTTTTTTTCTATCTCTTACAGATTTCGAGTTACAAAATAAAATCGGAAAAAAGCCGAATTTTCAGGGGTTAATTTCGCCCCCTTAGAGTGAATTTGGACAGCAAACAAAAATTGCGTTGTAATCAGGAGGAAATCCCCTACATATTCAGAAAGCATAGTCACCCTTGTTAGTCACCCAAAAGTTGTGATATTAATAACGATTATACCAAGGCTATTCTATCTTATTCATTCTACATGTCTTTATATGAAAGCTTCATCTATATTTATGCATCATACAATGTTTATTTCAATTTTTATTTTAAAGGGAATTTTGAAAAACAATGTATATTATTTCATCACATGTCTCCACTTTCTTTTTAATGCAGTTAATCTATTAGTCCTCTGAACGGCTCATTTAAATTTTTGATTTTTACCTATGTATATTTTCATTAAATTAGAACCAATTCCTGTATTTCAAGTATTCGAATAGTTGAAATTCGAATAATGAACTTCTAGGACTTATTACTCGCACTAATCAAGATCTACCTGTATACGATCTCTCTGCTCCAAAGAATCTATACTCACTCTGCCATAAGGCGTCGCACGTTGTTCGCGTACAGCTTGGGGTCCGTTTTCTCAGCTTCGCTTGGCTTGTAAACGGGGAGGAACTCTATTTCGCAGCTGCTATTTAGTTGGGTCAACGTAAGCCATAGCAATTTTAATCTGAAATCACGACCCTTGTACTTTAAGCATTTCATCCAATACTTTTCCCTCTCGAAGTTTAAACCGCTTGGAATATAAAACTCACGCTCCAGGACCTTCCCAGGTCCACGTCACCGTGTCCAGTTTGTTAGGGTACCTGATGCACACAGGCTGCACCGGGACACCAGGATAGAACGCGCCTGATTTGAAGGTGATGAGGCACGACCGATTTGTACAGGTACCTTCTGGGAAAATCATCACCTGGATGGGGCATTATTTACCGGTGAATATTTCTCGAGAGCCTGAGCCTCTGCTTGAAAAAGAATTCTGACTTTCACGAAGACACGCTCGTGTCTCAACTAAAATAGAAAAAGGTTGCGAGCGAAGGGTATCTCTCGTTTATATCGCTGACGATACCTGTGGCCAGTCCTCTTTCGAAGTAGCCCTTTCGATAATTTCCTTGATCGTGTTCTGCCGTGAATTCGGATCGTCCCTCCAAACATACACCGGTTGCGTGTAGTTGATAAGTTCTGCGAGCGCAGAGAAATCAATTATAACACACGAATACGCAGGACTTTCAAATCAAGTTAATCTTTATTATTCATTAATCTGTATAGTGTGTTTGATTTATTGGTGTTTCTGTATATGATTGTTACTTTAAGTAGACCCTAATCGAACGTTAAATTAACTCCTACGTCGCTGAGGATCATCTTTCTCTCATTGACTCGGGAGCACTTGCTTGAAACTATGTTTCCATTTTTCTTTCAAAGCATCGATATCTTATAATTAAATGATAGGTATGTGTATGCTGAATTTATCGAATGTATTAAGATTCGGTTTCTAGAATAAGATAACAGGAATTCTCTTTAATAATCCGTAAAATAAAGCTCTCCTGCTATTTACGTGTATGGTGGTGAATGGGACAATCCTTGTTTAATTAAACCCTTCGATTGATCAAGAACACACGTGGAGTGCGATAGGTACAAACGACTACTGACTCAACAGTGATGCTCACATGCGATAAAGAGTCGTTAAGCACTTATTCATCTACAATGTTAACGATTAAATAATTGCTTTTAATATACTCTGGGTATAGTTGTGCACATTTTACTGCATGTTTAGTAGTAGAATCCATTACGTGGCTACTCTGCTGACAACTTCAATAAACCACAACGAAGATACCGAGCTGCACACTCGAGTATCCTTTTTTTTTTTCAACAGAAGTTAGGGGTGTCTCGGTGTGAACGTTACATTCTCGAAGAACATTTCGATTATATCCAATGACTCCAATATTCCCATGTTACCAAGATCCATCGAAACAATGCCAATAAAATGATTCTTACAGCAAAAAAAAATTCCTCGAAAAAGCTGTGTCCAGTAGTGTATAAAAAAAACACGTGCTTCGAATTTAAGAAAAGAAAGCGTAACAAGTGAATATGGAGCATAGAAAATCGTTCGACTTTGTTACATCACTTTTTACCCTTGTTCTCTAATCGTTTCAAAGATAGAGTCCATTACAGTGCCATTAGGAGAAACTATTTTCGTTGATTCGACGGGAAGAGAAAGCTAATCTAACGGTTACGGTATTCGGTTGTTCGGAAACGTTCGTGGAATTTCTGACGGCTGTTACGGGGAGGTGCCACATTGGACGCATGAAAATCGTAGGTTTATTTAGCAATTTTTTCCTTTTAACCAATAATCTAAATGGAAAATGTGATTAATGATATTTATTATAAGTCTCTTGAAGATTAAAAAAAAAAATTTGGTTTATTTTTTTCTCAACAAAATGACAGCGTTGGTGGGTCCTTTACTATTTTCCTCAAATGAAAAACGAAAAATGTTCAATTTCTACATGAAATGAACTAAAGAAGTACATACGGATATTTCAAAATAAACATTTTTATGGAAATGCTGAGTGTTTGAAGAAAAATTGTGATTTTTAGCAGAAAAATTTGGTTACAGAAATGTCCGTAGCTAAAAATATTTTCAAGCAATCATAAAATCCTTTAACATAAAAGGAAGATTCTCTAAAAATTTCAAGCAAAATAATTTCTTTTTAATCTTCAAAAAATATACAACAAATGCCATTAATCAGATTTTCTATTGAGTTCATTATTCAAAAGAAAAAAAATTGCTAAACAAAACCCACGATTTCCATGCGTCGAGGATGTCACCTCCCCTTAAACGGACCCGGCTGAACAAGTTTTGAGAAGAAGCTGAGGAGCTTTCAGCGTCGTTTGGAAGAAAAATCGTGAAAGCTTGTGTCCGTCAACACCGACCAGAAGGTCCGCGAATTTTCCTCGCAGCCCGATGGGAATGTCGAATGAAGTTTGCGTTAAACCATAACCAGTTTCCCCATTACGCGTTCAACGGAAGTGCCGGCGGTGGTTAGCTTGCGCAGATTAATAAGGAAAGCGGATGTGGAAGAATCGTTCAATAATTTGGCACATACTTCCGATAAACGGGTTCAGCCCCGATTCTCGTCTTACGATGATCGACGGAAAGCCAGTTATGTAGACAATCCCTCCGTCCATGAATGTTGAATGGGGTGCGACCACTAAGATCGGCGCCTCCGCCCTCGTTGCCTGCCTTCCGCGCACAACGATTCTCATTCCTCCTGCTTGGTAAGTCAGCCGGCCCATAAAGCACAGCCAGGGCACTATTTTGCTGCAGGTGTCAATCGAGCAATTCAATCGTTAACGCATCCCGAACCACATTAGCGCGCTCTGCGTCTCTTGCCTTCCGCTACGATTCCCTTATAAGGAAACGGCCCAGAACCTCCACCTTTTAATCTTCATCTATTTCTGCACAATGGCAGACATATGGGCTTCCGTTTAAGGTGTGTGTAATTCTAGAGGTCGGGCAAAAGTTCGGTAGCTTCATCGAATTAAAGTCTTCATTAACCTTTCGTGGTCACAGCTTCTTATAATCACAAATTGGTCACATGGGACTCACTGCACCCCAGCGTAATTTTTGAGTTACCATTTTCATATTTTTCTAGCTTTTAACTTTTCAGTGATAATTAATAATAGTCTTTTTCTAGAAATGTAAATTTTGATATGATGAAATTTATATTTGAAGAGGAACGATTTTCCATGTTTTTGGAAGAAAGCGATTTTTTCGCGATGAATCCTTTTTGGAAGCCGTAAAGGCGCGAGATTTGAACTCGAAAATTGCTGTTGGGGTGCGGTACACCCCCTGCGACCACGAAGGGTTAAAAGTAAAATCACAAGTATTTTTAATCAAAGTATTTTGTAGGGGTAGTAAAAGAATACGTAGGTATCCGTATATTTAATATAACTCATTTAACATTGAGCGAACAAACTTTTCCACCGACTTAACATACCTAATTGGTTGGAAACAACGTAACTTGGGATCTATACTGCAAGTAATCGATTTCTTTCTCGAAATTATTATGCTTTTCCATGTTTTGTTATGCTTCTTTTATTTCGCAAAGAGTTTAAGCAGAGTTTACTATGTAGTTTAGCAATCAGCGATTTTTAAATGGCAACAGGATTTGGTACGCGACCATTATGCAGCCGCTGAAAGTTAGAAGGGGGTGTTTGGGACCATTCCCCTGCCAGACCTCAACCCGTTCAACGTTTTCACACATTCTACACGTTCGAATAACTTCGACTGCTGTTTTCTATTCGCGATTCCCGCAGAATTTTCCTGTTTATATGTTTTCCCTGGAATATCACGTTTCCTGCGTTTAGAATTCTACGGCGACTCTGCTCCGCGTACTTCTATCCGCGCCGAGTATTTTCCACGACCGCGCCACAGAGCCGCGTCCGCTCTTATGGCAGAAAGTTCTGCCACCGGTTTTCTTTGCACAAGAGTGAAACTGCATCTGGGCCACGTGACATTCTACCGAGGAAGCTTACGCAGTAGTAAGTTCGTCATTCTGCTGTACAATCTTTCGGTAGCGTCCGCTAGGTATTCATCAGTTTACAGTTAATTATTCACTTTTTACAAGATCATTCGTAAAGTAGAATTTGACGATGTAAATGTATCAGAGCAGAAGAAAACAGTGAGAAGGAAATAGAATCCAGAGAGAAACGACAAAGAGAGAGATAGGGAAATGAATGTATACGAAGCGCTCGACAGCATTCGTTAAGCGTTATAAAAGAAATGTAACAGCGAGTATGCTCCTCGGAGCCGCGCGGTAAAAATAATTGTGCTCCAACTGTGCGCCCGCCACGTTAAATGGTGTGTCAGTTAGGGACGTAAGGATTCCCATTATCCCAGATTTTGTTAGTAACAGTAACCATGTAGGTGTTCCCATTCACCACATACATACATACATTTTCCGTTAGCGTGTTCCAAGTACTGTTTCCTTTAACACGTATGTATAGCTTCCTGATATCGAGTTTGCACGGCTTTTACAGTTGAGCAATGCGGATCATGCACGACCAAATTGCGCGACCTCCAATTTCCGATGGAATTACGCGCTTAACACTATTTTCAGTGTCAGACTGATTTCCTAGACCATCGTTGATTAACGCTCCTGCGAGCTCCTCCTTGTAATCGAGCATCGTTACGCGCCTCTGTTCGTGTTCCCCGTAAATATAATCAGCGGAATGTGTTCTATATAATGAGTTAATTGTAGAAAGTTCACGCGTTTGCGAGTCCCTGCACCGCTCCTTCCTTAACGAGCCCCATCAGCTGATTACCCTAAGAAATACGTCCAGTGGTTTAAAATGCGATTCTAGCTGAACAAAATTGTTCTTGTCATTAGTTTCTTATGTACGTATATATACTTTACTAACAGGGAGAGTATTTTAGGTGTCCGCCTCCGATCATTTCGATTTTTGGATATGTTGTAGAGGACCGAAAAATAAGAAATACGTGTTTTTTTATTTTTCCCCGTTTTCATATTTGGGGGGTGAAAACTGCGTTCAAAGTTAGGGTTGAAAAATCATTTTTGTGGAATATCTCGAGAACTATTAGAGATAGGGGAATAGTGTCAATGGACGAATTTTGTGTCTTTGAATGCGAAATATGACTGACTCACCAGATTTTCAAAAAGTCCATTTTTTCCACAAAAATGATTTTTCAACCCTAACTTTGAACGCAGTTTTCACCCCCCAAATATGAAAACGGGGAAAAATAAAAAAACACGTATTTCTTATTTTTTGGTCCTCTATAACATATCCAAAAATCAAAATGATCGGAGGCGGACACCTAAAATACTCTCCTTGTAAGTAGTACATATTTACTCGTTTAATATTTTTAATGTTTTTTTTTTTACTTATATAGAATTATTTTTTGCTTGTTTTTGTTTGTAAGTTAAAATACAGGTGTTCTCGATAGAAGTTAGATAATATTTCCAGATTATAATCAATTGTAATCTGGCAAACATAAAAAATGCATATGATGTATATGGAATAAAAATAGTGCAATATTTAGTTTTTCTGGAGCTTTGTTAAATATATTAATGGAATTTGTGGACACCTTTTGCTGGTTTTTGCAGCTTATTGAGAAATTGATTTTTTTCATTGTAAGAAAAACATTAAAAATAATAAGTGAGTAAATACTATTAAAGTATGTATATGTACAGGGAAAAATAATGGGGAAAATAACTTTGCTCAGCTAGAATCGCATTTTATTAAACCAGTGTGTCCGTGTTCTAGAGTTCAATTTACAGATTTATAGATACATCGTTACCATGAAAACGCTCGCGCGTGCTGTGAAAATAGAAAACGCGAGATTTCGCGTGCCTGTAATGATGTCGGAGTCGCGTTCCATCCTCTTACGTCGCTCAAAATAATTGGAGCATCGTCCACTAGCGCTGGTAACCCGTACTTTCAAAGTTATCGATTCTATAAAAACGAAAGATTCAGTAACAACTCTAAACAATAAATAAAACATCTCCCTTCGTTCGTCGCATTTTGAACTTAAATGCGTGTTTCTCTAATATGTCCACTTATTTTGAGCAGCTCGTACCGTCACCATGACACGTGTTCGATAAACTTTTAATTTTCTAGGAGGCCGTCCTTAAATTACGTAAGGCTTTTTGGAGGAGGAAGGGGGTCGCGAATTTCTTACATTTTTTACAAGGTGGAAAGGGAGATCACGTAGAGTCCTGCGTAATATTTTTCAACCTAATTTTCAATATATACAAATTCTATCATTAACGTCCCAGAAAATTAATTTTAATTTTCTCCCGAGACCGATTTAAATGAATTATATAAACCTTTAAAAGAATTTTAAAAACTGAAAAATGCAATGTAAGAAATATTACACGAGGGAGGAGTGGCATATAAAATCTTACGAATTCTTATTCTCGATTAGGGAGGGGGTAAGAATCCGAAATTACCCTTAGGTAATTTAAGAACGGCCCCCAGTCACGTTCGTTTTATTTCTCAGTAACTTGCAAGCTCCTTTTCCATCGCGAATGAGTTCACTCGATTGAAACGCAAGCGTGCCAGAAAAGTGTATCGTTGGTTCGTCTGTTGTGCGCTGTATGTATGTACGTATTGATAGAGAGAAAAAAAAGAAGAAGAGGTGTTTCTGGAGATGGAACGGTGACTCGTGTGCGCGGCGTGACAGAGAAAAGTGGGAGACCTACTTCCGAAAAAAGGGATGCGCCCGGTCTCCGCCTTGGCGACGATGCTCGGCCCGCCGAGGTACACAACCGGAAGTG
Organism: Andrena bucephala; assembly: GCA_947577245.1. Classification (NCBI taxonomy): domain Eukaryota; kingdom Metazoa; phylum Arthropoda; class Insecta; order Hymenoptera; family Andrenidae; genus Andrena; species Andrena bucephala. The sequence continues at coordinate 16,739,358 of OX387717.1, read as the reverse complement.
CGTCGAAGAAGCTTGAATGCGGGGCTAGGGCTAACACGGGTGCATCCTTTGTTTCCGCTTTACGACCTTTGACCTTCAGATGGTGAAATCCCCCGCAGACGAACAACGCTCGCATCATCCAGCAGATCACGACTCGAATGTCTCTGTTTTTCCAACCGTTCAAAATGGACCCTTTTGTACATATATTCATCACGAGGACAGATTTTGTTTTTCTACTCTACATCGTGCGATCGTTACTTTCTTACGACACGCAAGCCGGGCCAAGCAAATGCGCCCGTCGCTGAAACGAGCGAAACACTGCCACAGGGAAGCGCGGACGGAAATCCAGGCTGTGCGAGCGGGATTTGCATTCCGCGGCTTGCTAAGACGATCGTGCTGCTGCCTCTTGTTCGATAGCGCCCTTCGATTAAATGTCCCGGGCTAGTTTCTTGTGCGAGTGTTTCGGAAATCTGTAGATGCGTGACTCACCAGGGGAAGGCACACCTTCTGCAATCGGTTCTGGAATGAGACTAGGTGGACATTGTAGTACACACATAGTGTTACAAAACCATTAAGGGTTTTATCAAAATGGGCCTTCGTTTTCGAGAAATTTGAGTTCGAAGTTTTGCGCGATACTAGTAGTTCAGTTGCGCAAACGTCGTTTTCAAGCAACGGTCGTAGCTGCGGTAGTAAGGTGTTCGGCTACGGTGCCGGAGGTCTTCGGTTCGACTCCCGTGCCCCCGTCTTTTTTTTTCTTTTTCTTACCGTAGTAATACAATAGCTGCACCTAAAATTATTTTGCGTTGCTAATGGCTGCGTCAAACAATTTTTATTTTGTTCCAATAATGATAATAGTATATATTATTACAATAATACTGCATACAGTATTATGATTACAAATTACAAGTATAATACAAGTACAGATATAATATAAATATAATAAAACCGTAAATTATAAATAATATCATTGCAACAATATTAATATTATTATTATTATCGATGATGCATTAAATTTACTACGTCTACAATTGCGAGTGATTTTATATATTTGAAAAATATGCCGAAGACGTCGAGGGCTGCAGACTGTCGAATAGCTGACGGTCATACCTGACCGTAGGGATAGTCGTATATACCTGGTCGAATAACTGTTCGTTGGGGGTGGGTTTCTAAAGACGGGGGACGGGAGTCGAACCGAAGACCTCCGGCACCGTAGCCGAACAGCTTACTACCGCAGCTACGACCGTTGCTTGAAAACAACGTTTGCGCAACTGAACTACTAGTATCGCGCAAAACTTTGAACTCAAATTTCTCGAAAACGAAGGCCCATTTTGAGAAAACCCTTAATAGTTTTGTAACACTAGGTGTGTACTACAATGTCCACCTAGTCTCATTCCAGAACCGATTGCAGACGGTGTGCCTTCCCCTAGTCAGTGGGCTCGGGACGGCGAAGCTGGGTCAAGCGGTGCCGGAGGTGCATTGAAACGAGCATGTTTTGTAAAAGGCGGAGCGACTGGTATTGGGAGATTCTCGGGTGGTTCAAGGTAATTACCATATTCTTATGCAATAAGTAATAAAGGAAGGTGGTACTTTGCAGTGGCGCACTCAGGATTTAATCTTGGGGGGAGCCGAGTTGAACGGATAAAAATATTTTTAATACAAATTCAATAAAATTCTTCAGGTGATTATACAAATTTATTTGACAAGAATTAAATCCAGTTTTCTTGGCTTCTTACAAAGCCCCTTCTCTGGGGGTGCAAGCCCCTCCCTCCCCCCTCTGGGTGCGCCATTGTGCGTTTGATTAGAAAATTTTACCCCCCCCTGCTCTCGCAGGGGCTTTCTTTTTGGACTTGCGTTTGTACATACGACACTTTTCACTCGTTTTAGCGACTGTTAGATGTTCAAGCGGGGAAATTTTATTTCACATTTTACACTCGAATCCTCTTTAAAAATAAAAAAAGATTCGTCAAGCGTGACATGCGTGAACTTTCATCAAGATATCGTGTGCAATTTATGTGACTTTAGAAGATTTTAAAAGATCTATGGAGTAGTAAAAAAGGCAAGGCAGGAATGCAATATTTCTATTCGTGGATACGTAACGGTTTTCTGGAGACGAATATCGTGAAAGTTGACATAGAAGTCGATGCTGAGCGCCACGGTACTTGTTAGCCTCCAAAGAATGTTCCAAGTTGGACAATAAAGCAGTTAGTTTAATAATCGAACGCTATTATTCCACGCACTACGTTACTGCTTTGAGTAATGTTGCAGAATCAGATACCACCTTCGAAACAGCCAGCTACTTTCTAGAAGTTTACAATCAATGCAACGAACTTCACGCTACGCCATTGAATTATTTAGTAGAAAGTACGAAGGACTAGTTGTAAGAAATCGTTTTCATTGATTATTGCGTGAATAAGTAAAGCTGTCGCGGGAATTCTCCGCTTGGTAAACTAGAGAAGAAAAATTCCATCGTGCCTTTTGATGTCTACTGTTTCTGATCTTTTCAATTATATGAATTATAACCACGTTGATACTATCAATTATTCGCGAAGAATACTTCTTACTAATAATTAATTATTAAGACTTGGCTAATGATTTTCTGACAGTCACAATTCATTAATTAGTTAAATATTATAATCTATCATTCAGCAAAACCAACAAGTTATTCCGTTAACATCTCCTTTAGCGTGAAATGTTACTATTAAATTTTAAATTTGAAAATATGACCCGAAGAATAATTTCGAAAGGCTTCTACGAATCCCTGCTTTCTAAATACTATTCGCAGATATCAATATTTCTAATATTCATGGAACCCCATGGGGCGAACTCCATTGTCTGCACCACATGCACATCCACAAACGCTTGAAACAAAAAACCGATGCTCTACGCCTACCTACAACGTGAAGTTTTGCATTTCTGGTAAATAATAAATATCGAACAGCTGTAGCTATATACACGTGCGAAGTACAAGTGGACACGATAGTTGCAATCTTAAGCAAAGCAGGTAATAAGAGCATGCAAACCAATATATCCCGCTAAAGCAGCTCTTGCAGTCCATTATATCCTCGCCTCGTCCGCGATAATTTATTATCCCGATTAATAGTAAGCGCGTGAAAGCATCGACGAAAGTTCAACGGCACACTTTCCGATACTAATGCTCAGACAAGTAACCGCTCCGAACTTCACTCTCAAGAACGTAATTGATCTCGGCGGAAATTTTCAAAATTACTCCCCGCCCGCGAGCGAATAAACAGAGGAGACCTATAAATTACACTCTTCGGTGATTGAATAACCGAGATTATCTACCATGCACTTTTTGTAGAAAGCTTAATAATTCATGGTTTGAACCCGGGAGAAAAGAAGACTAATGGGTGGAATTGCTCGAAACTCAAAGATACATCGGTTGTCCGAAAAAGATCGTGCCGTTCTTTTAGTATTAAAAAAAGGATTTTTCAACCTTTCGCATTGCCCCCGGATGATCGAGTATTGTCTGTGGTGAGCAGTGCATCTTATCGGGTAATTCGCGGGGCGTTTGACGAGGATCTTCCAGAATTAAGGCCTCCTATCGATCTTCGTTGAAGGCGGACGGTCGCCCGGAACGTGGCTCGTCGGAGATATCAAAATTCCCGGGCTTGACGCGTGCAAACCATTTTTGAACTGTTCTCTCTGCGATGGAGTCTTCTCCATAAACGGCGGATATGTTTGACCAGCTTGGAACGTGGTGCAGCCTCGATTAAACTCGAATAACAGATGGTGTCGGAAATGTTCGCGTTTAACAAACAGAGATGGGCAAAATATTTTTGGAACAAATTTCGAATAAGGAATGAAAGTTAAAAAAATTATTCGGCATGTGTCGATTAAGGCTGATCCGGTTTAAAAAAAACTTCAACTTTAACTTTAACTTTAACTATAACTTTAACTTTTAATTTTAACTTTAACTTCATTTCGACGTCGTATAATGCGCGCCAGAACATTATTTGACATTGAAAAAAGTTAAACTTAAAGTTGAAGTTGAAGTTGAAAAAATTATTCGACGCTGAAATTGAAACGCTCGACGAATAAGAAAATTAACTTTATTCGTCGAATACAAAAATATACTTTATTTGTCAAATAATCTAAATTGAAAGTAATTATTATTTCATATTTAAATATTTATTTATTTAGTTAATGCCCATCTCTGTTACCAACTTGGCACTCCATGGCGCAACAAAATAATGGAAAAGCAGAAAACTTAAACGTAGTGCATTAGAGGAAATTACAGACTTTACAATCGCGCAAAAACGAAGCCAGCATACAAAGTAACTGGCTTCAAGTGTTCAATAAAAACAGGACGAACTTATTGGACAACCTGATACATTACGAAATTCTGATCACTTTAACCCTTCGTTGACACACCTCTTTTTTCGATCAACTTTGACATATCTGGGTGGCTCACACCCAGAGAAATTTTTAAACGAGTGCCATTCTCATCCAAAGAATCCAATTATTATGAAAAAAATCATGGGTCAATTTCAAGGTCTGTAGAATATATTCCAATAATTTTTTTATTGAAATTTCATCACAGTTTCTGTAAAATAATTCTAGATCACCACATGTCGAGAAAAAACGAAAAAAATCTATAAAAAATTGTAACTTTTACAAATTTCAATATTAGAAGCTAAAAATTTACAGAGTTGATGTTTGGATATAATAGTTTGAGAGAAAAAATATTTTGTAAATCGACTTTGAAAAAAGGTATTTATTTTGCATATAGAAGGTTCAGAGGGTCAAAATCAGCTTATGAGTGGCTCACACCCAGAGTCAACGAAGGGTTAAATCGAAATTAATCAGATTTTTATTAATATTTCCAATTTCTTCGACTATCTTCAGTGATAAACAGACAAATTTCAAGGGGGATTTTAAAAGTTGCATTCGAGCTTTTCAAAGGCTTAAAGGGTTACACCATCCTGACGTATTCAAAAAGTTCAAATGTTTTTCATTTATTATATGCTAGTTCGCACCTGTAAAAAGGATACGAAGGTCCCATTAAAAAGTTCGTTCTAATTACAAAGATATGACTCATAAACCGGAAGCCTGAACGACGAGCGTAATTGCGCGTGACGAACTTTAAACATTAAATAAGTTTCCTCGAAGCTACACTTTCCCACCTGGTGTCAATAATAACTCAAAAACCATGCAAACAAATCTAATGAAATTTGGTAGACGTATTCTCAGTGACATTATCTATCGTATGACGTAGGGGAGAGCGGGGACAAACGTAACGGCGTCATGAAAGTAACACGCCTTCTCCCGTCTTTCACAAAAGTTTCCAAAACGTTTGCTTTACGTAGTTACGCGTGTTTAATGTTTCTTTTATTCCACGGAGTGACGCTGAGCAATACGACGATTCGTATACTGTGGGCGAGCTGATTTCGTTATTTCGATCATTCAGATAAGTGTCTCCTCTGTTGGTTTTTTTCTTAATATTCGTAGTTAAACTATAGACATTGATCCAATTATTTGTTAGAACGTTCTTAGATAATGACTTTATAAGTTCCTGTATTTGATTTCAATAAATCTTGTATAGTTTGTACGTTATAACAGTTCTATGCTGAATAACATGGCTGGGGACAAAAGTAACGCGTCATTACGGGGAGAAGTTGCATCCAATATTAACAATAGTTTTTAAAAAAGAATCAAAAATATTAGTTACTTCTGGGGCCATTACACGAGATTCCATATTAAATCAAATACACAGAATCAAAGAAATGTTTGAAGCTGGTGATGCTTTTTTATCGTTACCTACTTAAAATATTTTTATTTAAATGTTTGTTTCTATCGTTTCTGAAAAGAAAAATCCTATTTTCTTTTGGAAAAAGTGTTTTTACTTAATTCTCCTCAAAATAATTAGTATTACTGTCGTCTCTATGGTATGTTACTTTCGTCCTACCCGTGCAGGACAAAAGTAACAATGACAGTCACTGCGGAAAATTGCCATAACTCTTTGACTACTTATCGTGGAAGGCTGAATTTGTGGTGAAATGATAGCCCAAGAAACACACTATCTTAAGGCATAATTTTCGTTTTTATATCTGTAAGAAGTAATTGGCAGCTTAGCCAAATGTAAAAAGTGTTACGTTTGTCCCCGCTCTCCCCTACAATTTTTTATTTTACCCAGTTCTCAAGATATTTAAAAAACAGGACTACAAAAAAGCCATTCCTTCTTTAAAATGATGAAAACCCCACGCTCTTTCGAATTTCAAAAAATCCTTACGTCATACGATAGAGAACCCCTTTGGAACTAAGAAGACCACTGAACTTTTAATTCCCAGTTACTGAGCCATGCGCACCGATACGTTCATGGGAATAACGTCATTTCTCCCGATATAAATAAATATAAACGATTAAGAAAAATTCTGCTTTAAACTTCACTAAATGCTTTGTACATGGTAAGAAGGTCATTTCAACCGATCGCATACATCCGCTCTAAAAAATTCGTGAGAGTACCGCTGGTTTCGGCCCAGTCAAGTTGGTGTAACTCCTTAGTCGGCCGTTTGTTAAAAAAATCTTGCACAACTTCTGTCGAGCCGATTACGTCTGAGATGAAAAGTATCGTTTGAAAGTTTAAAGCATGATTGGAAAGCATACGTAAATGTTGCGTCTGCTCGTAATCGAAGGTCGTGGCGGCTGAAATCACGCCACGAACAGATTCCCCATCCGCGGGATGCCTGCCGTGGATTCCATCGATTCGGGCGTCTGAAGAGGTACGGACGCGAACTACTTGCCCGTTGGACACTTTCTCCCGTTACTTATTCTATTTATCGTGTCCTCGGTATCCTCGGCCGTTTCTTTCCCGTGGCCATTCATGCTCTCTCTCGCGCCACTGACATCTTCAATCGTTTCAAGTATGCGTTCATGAAATAAAATTCTTAAACGGATTTCCGCAATTTACCTTCCCCCGCTTTGCATCAACGGCGACACGTCTTCCCCGAGAATATTTTTACGCCCGCCACGGAGGAATATATCGTCGGCTTGATAATAAAACTGACGAAGTCCATGTTTCTCAATCTCTGGTAAATGCGAAATTAAATTGAACATTAAAGTTCAATGTGCTACGATAAATCGGTTGGGTAATCATTGAATGCTGTTCTGAAATATGTACACAAATTTCTCCCGATATGGATTTTTATTAAACTGTTGTAAATAATTTAGAAAGTAATTGGATTTAATAATCCTTGAGGATTTTAGGATGCGATGGACTTGGTCAGTTTTACCAACAAACCAAGGATATCATTCCCTGTAATATCTTTCGATGAGCATTTCACCGTGGATTCAACGATCTAATACCTTCTATACTTTTTTCTTCCAAACATTCTTACCTACTTTGCCAAAATTTTACAGGAATTTATGCTGATTGTTCTATATAATTTTCAAGCACTAACATCGTAACTCAGCTGTTGTAGCTAGGCACCTACACTATCGCTCATAAGTATTCGATGATTTGTTGCAGGTACGTTTGATAAAAGAGAAAAGTTTTTCCACGTATCTGTGGCCCAAATTAGATATTTCTTAGCTCACAGCAATCGTTTCATTCTGTTTTGTTAACTCAAAAGTGATTTTCCAACTACAATTCGATTATTATTATCATTAAATAGTGAATTAATAGCCAATAAAAAATATAACACCACCAGCATTCGAATTTCGTTAAACAATTTCGAAATGAAAAAAAACAGTTCGATCACATGAAAAGCAAGAATAATAACCACGTCCATTAAAGTGGCAAAATGTCACACATACAGCGAGAAAGGAGTAGCAATTTGACAAAGACAAGCAGTAACCAACCACGTTACGATTCATTCTACTTTCTCTGCCAGCAAAACGTACATGCGATAAAGTCACGGAACACTTTTCAGCGGCGGTGTACGCGCGATCGTTTTCCAGCTGCACAAAAATCGCACGACTATTATCCTTGGTTTCGCGAAGTCCGACGGACGACAAACAGGCGTCGCTTATTAATCTCGACGGCCCGCGACGTCGTGCTGAGGTTTAATGCAAATGCAAACTGAATGCGATGCGACTACGAAGCGGGTGGAAAATTAAGGCAGGTATGTGGAACGATATGATTGCGTGGCCGAGAGCAGCACGGTCGGCAGAGGTGAAAATTAAAAGTGTGATTAATATAAATTAGAAGCGGAGAGGGGGGGGGGGTGGGTGGGTGGGGGATATGGCTGCCAAAGCGGTCGCGGATGCGGGGGCGATACGCTCCGAGTTCTATCTGGACGAGACGGCACTCGAATGTGAATGGCCGTGTACTTGGCAACTGCCGGGGCAGAGTTTCAAGCTTTCAGACAGTTTATAGAGAGTATCGAAGCTTCGTCGGTAAAAGAGGAGAGGTAGTACGTACAAAAAGCGCCAAAGGAAGAATACGTAATGGTCGGGGCTTGATGTCTTACCGTCTCCACCCTTCCAGAGGGGCTCGACGGAGATCTTCCTCGGACAATCCAAGGAGACCTAGACAAGCTAGGAGCCAGGCCATGATCACCAGTGCCGTAATTGCAGCCAGTCTGAATGGTAGAAGAGCTACCGTCAGGAATGCCGTCTGAAACATGAAGCACTTCCGCTTCAGCAACTGCCGTGAATGCGTTACTTTACTACGTTCCGGGAAAGCAGATACATAGAAAGCAGTGGGTTCTTTAGAATTCATCGCCAATCTCATGTCCGCGGCCAATGACTCGTTTAATACTATCCTTCACTGTGTTTGCTCGCGCCTCGAATCAGGATGTTCGGTTTTGTCACTTCTCTGATCAGCGTGCGAGGGTACAAGCTTTGAGTAGTCTGTTATTAAAATCAGGGGGTTGAAACGGGTGAAGGGTCTATCTGAGAGCATTCGGTTAAATTTAAATCGAGGTTTGAGGAGAGGTTCCGGTCTAAAAAAGTCGAAAAATCTTCTTTTTTTTTTATTTAATTTTTCGCGTATTTAAACTTTTAAGAATACGTGTTTTAATGGATTTTTGGAAATTAGAGAAATTCATGAAGTTATAGACAGTTGAGTAGCGGCGAATGCGTGGGTAAAACATGGCCACTCAAATATTTTGATAAGTTATTATCCGGTCCGATTGAAACTTTTTTATTTTGAAGAATTTATTTCTGTGAGGTGCAGAAACGTGTAATATTTAAACAAATTTGATAAATTGTATTTTTTTACAGGCGTTGAAAGGGCGAAAAACAGAGAAAAAGAGATTTCAAATTTCAACTGTCGTTATCTTGTCAAAAAATGTTATTATTTGTAATTTTCAAAGCTATGTCCACTAGGCAATTTCGCGCCCCTTTGAAAACACTAGTTTACAGCCATTTTGCGCAGCAGATGCCACTATTTTTTTCTTATGTAAAAAGGCCCGCTGATTCCGGTCCAAAAAAAAATCTATGTATAGGTTTTTGAGATATCGACAGGTGAACTTTTTACCTGTCTGTCAAAAATGTGGTCCCACTTAATTGCGAATGTCCGATTTAGTCGACAATTATATCAAATTAAAGATAATTGAATTACCAACAAATGTACCTTACAAATTTTTCAAATCGGTTCAGTAGTTCGGATGAAACTGATGGAAACATGTGATAAATGTCATATTTTTCCACCGAAATTGAGATAGACAATTCATTTATTCATCTGGGAAAAATCGAAATCGCAAAAAGGGGCCCAGTTTCTCATTTCTTACGTTGAGTCTGCACTTTTACAAAGAAAAAAAGCTGCTACTGAGGAACATCTATTGATAAATACCGCAGCTAGAGACAATTGTATGAAAACACTAAAATTTCATTTTTCCTTGGTTTTTGGGTTTAATTTAATTTAATATAATGTTCGACCATATCGGTCATTCGCAACACGAGATATTCGCAATTAAGTGGGTCCACCTTTTCAACAGACAGGTAAAAAATTCACCTGTCGATATCTCGAAAACGTATCCACAGAAATTTTTTTTAACCATATTTGTGGAATCAGCAGGCCATTTTACATAAGAAAAAAATTGTGGCATCTGCTCCGCAATTTTTTATTTATTTTGTAAACTAGTGTAATCTGGCATTGTTTCTTGTATCAGACCAATGGTTTAGGTGCTACAAGTCCCACCGTTTTGGGTGAATTTTTTGACGCCTCCAATTCAACAAATCCCCAGTGCCATTTACAATGATTAATTATAGAAAAATAAAATATATTTCTATAGTTTAAGACATTCTTAATACAAAGCAAAAAGTCCCATTAAATTAACTGTGGTAGTTTTCCTCTAATTAATTCCCAAAGATAACATCCCCTCAATTTGAAAGATTCGTTTTAATTTAGTCAGGTAACTCGACCAAGCTCGATCTGATTCAATGGCTCGACGATTCGATTTTTACGAATAATCTGAACGAAACACGCTTCACGCATATATTTTAAGTACACCGACACCTGGAGTGATGCTGGAAAGTGGTAATACGCTGGATGTAGGTCGTCTACTCCAAATTACGTCGCCCCAAAAAATCGTAGCTCGTATCGAAGAAATCGTTCGCGGGCGCTTTATCCTAGAACTGCTGAAGATGCTTCGCGACGCTTTTATTAGTTGCTGCTAACGGTGACTCAAGTGAATGGACCAAGTTTTTGTCGATAAGAGCGGCGATGCCTTGATCAGCGCGATCTTCCGCTCTTCGCGGAGAATAAAGGGCGACGGCGGTTCATTTGAGATGGTAGCTTATTTTGTGCGATAATCGATAGGCATCGATTGCTTTCGAAGGAAGAGTAGAGGGCGATAACCTTCCGCTCCGATTGTTCACCTGACTTAACCCCTTTCCCGTCAGAATGTACATTTTATCTCGTATTAAAATCGCCACTGTTACAACGTACAACGAAACATTGCTTGATTGCACGCTAAATTCAATTTATGTCAGATCAAGTGGGCAGGAGATGATTTCTGATGCAAAGGCAAAGGAGAAGTGGAGAACAACATTTTTTTCAGCCGAGGCTTGTGCTTCGAAATCGATTTTTAAAGTTTGTTGGGTATGCATGAGCTTGACTAATAATTAAGTATATTAGTTCTGTATATTCTAAATTGCACTGTTGGATGCAAGAAGCTGCCAAAAGTCAGTTTTGCGAACAGTATCTGTAAACATTACGAAGTTAGATATTTTTTGTATATAGTGAAGTTGTTGTAAAATTGTTTATAGTATTTAAAAATTTGATACATCTTCTTTGTAGGTACATTATTAGAATCGGTAGTAGGTAATAAATTAATCAGTGAATAAAATGATATAGAAACATGTTATTTTTTAACATAATTTATTATTGTTTACTTAATATTTAAAAAAAAAAAAATAGAATATTGAAATAATATAGTCATAAAAATATTCATATTGTGCCATGTTTTGGTTGACGTATGTTTGGCTTAGATACGAGTTAGTTAGTGAATGTCGAATCACAAAATTTACCATAGCTCTGGTAATTTTAAAGATAAGCCAATTAAATTCAGAGGGCATACAGTGGCGTGCAAAAGTATTCGGCCACCCTTTAAAATCGCATAACTTTTTTCAAATTAACCCAAACGACTTGAGTTTTTTTTTTAGAAGCTAGAGGGATTAGTTTGCTAAATGATGTGATTCGTGGGTTTGAAAAAAATGTACTTGGTCGGAATGGCAAAAAAATAGTAAAGGTCGTTTTTTAAACTTTTTTTTTGTTAGCCTGTAATGGAAATTCAAAAAACCTGTTTGTAGATTTAAGTAAGTTATATACGTGTCTAAAATTTCATCAAAATCGGTTAACGTTGCTCTGAGCTATGAACGTTTAAAGATCGCAGAATAAGGACGAAAATTGCGAAATTCCCGAACTCAGCGATTTTCGACCTTATTCTGCGATCTTTAAGCGTTCATAGCTCAGAGCAACGTTAACCGATTTTGATGAAATTTTAGACACGCATATAACTTACTTAAATCTACAAACGGGTTTTTTGAATTTTCATTAAGGGCTCACAAAAAAAAGTTTAAAAAACGACCATTACTATTATTTTTTTGCTATTCCGACTAAGTGCATTTTTTTCAAAAAAACTCAAGTCGTTTGGACTAATTTTAAAAAAGTTATGCGATTTTAAAGGGTGGCTCGAAAAAGGACTCGAGTGTCCCGAGGCCCTTCTTGCATCCAACAATACAATTACATCAAATTAATAAATATGTATGAAAGAAAATTGGTTTCGAAAATTTTGGTTTTGAAATTCTCCGGATTCAAAGGGTTAAGCATAAAATCACAAGAAATTTAGAATTCCCTAGTTCGTTTTAATAAAAACAAACCAACTTTTCAAACTTAATTGTCATCCCATTAAACGAAATTCATTATTTCTTACGAATAGTAATACTTCAGTTTTTGTTCACCTAAAACTACCGACAGTGGTTCGATTTAAAAAAAAAAGAAATATCTGTGGGAACAGAAAAAGTGTACCTATAAAAAATGGGTGTCGCGATGCGGGTTCATTGAACGGACCTTTCTCCGGTTCGCGGGCAAGAACGGCTTTTTTCGACAGTGGGCCAAGGTTATAGGAAGGGAGAGGATTTAGGATGCTGGTGCCTGGTAGAGAGGAGTGAAGGAAATACGTGGAAAGACGGAGGAGAGAGAAAAGAGGTGAAAGAGGAAAAAAGGAGAAACGAGTACCGTTCATTCGCGTTCCGTTAGGCTCCATCACCTGTTAACTTCATTTTGTGGCGTGTATATACACGATACGCGCTAGTATTTACGTAACACGCACACGCGGCTCTTTCAAGATCGGGGTCGCAGCCGAACTGATGCTTTCGATACTCTGGATTCCTAATAAGTGTCCCTTTACACCTTCCAACGCAATTACCATTTCCAAAGCAACAAAGAAATAAGCTCATTTAAATAATCATTTTTATAAATTCTCCGAATTATTTTTTCTGTACAACTAGCACGAATTAAATTCAATTTTCACCTGCTACGTGTCCTTTAATTTAATACTGAATATCAATGGGCTGAGATTTTTTTTTCTCCTCAAAAAGAAACACCCACTGCTCGAATTAATTGGGGTGTTGTCTGTTGGGAGGGGTAATTAATATCACAAAAGTTAATTTGTTAATTACTCAGATAAGAGATCGTTATCCTCTAGTTCCTTTTAATGGCATAGAATAATATATACATATGTATGTATTTAGAAACTTTCGAATATTTTCTTGATTCCAATCGCTTTATTAAAAGAAATTCCTGATGCCTCTGCGAGATTTACATAGTCGATAGCCCTTTTAATAAAATGGCACTATTCAGATATACGATTGAAGAATCTGGATTTCCCAGAGAGCAAGGTAGCTTTTTACGGACTTTGAAAGTAATTAGTTTTCTCCTCGTCTAGTGTTTCGCCCGTTCTTAGCAGTCTGGTGAGTCTTCAAACGGGTTTATGAATAATGCACGTGGTGTATATAAGTGACTTTGAAGATCGAGGTTATGACCGAATAATTCTTTTGATTCCTTATCTGTTATAGGAGGTGGCCAGTTTCATTCCATTCTCTTTCTTTTCGTCTTGAGAATTGCATCATAATGATTAAACACTATTATGTGCTATTAACATTTAGCCGTGTATTAAGTATTTATCATTTGAAATTTCATCCAAGACGTTCGTTACCATTTTCCATATGAAAACTGTTTGTAGCAGCTGCATTAATTTGTCAGAAAAACTACGCTTATTTTGAAAATAACGCTCATCGAAGCGTGTATATTAATTTCTAATTTAATAATTTATAGTTGAAGTAATAAATAATTAAACGTATAACTTACGTTCAAATTATCTATTTTGCATCTTCTCATTAAAGGTACCTACTGTCTATAATTCTATACAATCACGCGAGTGATCTTATTTTAGCTGCATTGTTGCAAACAAACTCGAAAGTAGGGCTTACTTTCGAGTCCGTTTGCAACAATGCAGCTGAAATTGCAGCGATCCTCCGTGACATCGACTTCTGGCAATTACTTCGCATAAGTCATCGACTCCAAAATTATTGCATTTGGGTCACTTGAAAGTAGCCTACAAAGCTACCCACTGTCTTTTTCATCCCGCTTTCTTTTATTCGCGTTATAATCATATCGGCATCGAATGCATCTGCGTATGAGTTTAAAAGTTCAACAGCGACGGGATTGATCCAATAATCAATATTTCGCAGAGAAACTAGCTACGATTTCTAGTTTCCTTCTTAACCCAAACGCACAGTCCGGTGGCAAAACTCGTTCGCCATTGCACGGGCAACAGCTCGCCGAAGAAGAAGCAGATTTTTATGCGTGAAGTGTAGAAAGTTTCTCAGAAAGACTTAACAGTGTGGAGCCTTCGGCTTCAGTTTATTCGAAACTGCCGTTTTTACAGAATATTTCTTGCTACGCCATACCGAAGACAATGTGCGAGGTAAAAGTCCGCGTTTATTGGAGAAAGTGAACGGTGAACTGTTAGAGATATCTCATACTGCGTACCCCTTAAGTACTAACATCTCGCTAAACCGATTCAGAAACTACGTACTTTAACCAGTCAGCATTGCTTTCTACGCAAAGAGAACTCCTCTGGTACGCTCAGGACCGATTTTACTCAGTCATGATTATTTTCTAGGAACTCATTCGACTCTGCAGTGTCCTCGTTTTACGGATCACACTCTTCCTTGTGCAGAGTTTCGTAAAATGAATTTAAATCTCGAAAACAGGGAAGATCACCCACCCGGAAGTTTAAAAAATTATGAAACTTTGGGGATATGTGGAGGATATATAGATATGTATTACGATTTTTTTTTGCTGCCCAAATTCACTCTAGGGGGGTGAAATTGACCCTTGAAAATCCGGGTATTATACGATTTTGTGATATGACTCGCGAATTGTAAGAGATAGAAAAAAGGTTTCAGACAAAAGTTACTTACTTAAAATGATACGCGAGTTAGAACACAAAATCGGAAAATACCCGGATTTTCAGGGGTCAATTTCACCCCCTTAGAGTAAATTTGAGCAGTAAAAAATGGGGCAATACATACCTGTATATTCCTCATATACAGTGGCGGATTTAACAGGGCGGTTGATGAGCAGTTGCCGTCTGGGCCTTTTATTATTATTAGGTATAGGTATCCAAACACTATATTTTTTTCTGTACTAGGGGAGAGCGGGGACAAACGTAACGGCGTCATGAAAGTAACACGCCTTCTCCCGCCTTCCACAAAAGTTTCCAAAACGTTTGCTTTACGTAGTTACGCGTGTTTAATGTTTCTTTTATTCCACGGAGTGACGCTGAGCAATACGACGATTCGTATACCGTGGGCGAGCTGATTTCGTTATTTCGATCATTCAGATAAGTGTCTCCTCTGTTGGTTTTTTTCTTAATATTCGTAGTTAAACTATAGACATTGATCCAATTATTTGTTAGAACGTTCTTAGATAATGACTTTATAAGTTCCTGTATTTGATTTCAATAAATCTTGTATAGTTTGTACGTTATAACAGTTCTATGCTGAAAAACATGGCTGGGGACAAAAGTAACGCGTCATTACGGGGAAAAGTTGAATCCAATATTAACAATAGTTTTTAAAAAAGAATCATAAATATTAGTTACTTTTGGGGCCATTACACGAGATTCCATATTAAATCAAATACACAGAATCAAAGAAATGTTTGAAGCTGGTGATGCTTTTTTATCGTTACCTACTTAAAATATGTTTATTTAAATGTTTGTTTCTATCGTTTCTGAAAAGAAAAATCCTATTTTCTTTTGGAAAATAGTGTTTTTACTTAATTCTCCTCAAAATAATTAGTATTACTTTCGTCTCCATGGTATGTTACTTTCGTCCTACCCGTGCAGGACAAAAGTAACAATGACAGTCACTTCGAAAAATTGCCATAACTCTTTGACTACTTATCGTGGAAGGCTGAGTTTGTGGTCAAATGATAGACCAAGAAACACACTATCTTAAGGCATAATTTTCGTTTTTATATCTGTAAGAAGTAATTGGCAGCTTAGCTAAATGTAAAAAGTGTTACGTTTGTCCCCTCTCTCCCCTACTACACTTAGCCCGTTGTTAGTAAACTACCTCCTCATTTTCCCGAGAAAATGGGCTCAGAACTTTTGCCACCTGGGCCTTTTTAAACGATTTTATTCAGCTTCGATCCTCTGTTTGTTTGTGTGTTTGTTTGTATGGTTCAAATCTGGCAACTCAAATTTAACCCACTTCCAACTATTCAATTGTCTTGAAACTTTGCAGGCGTGCGTTGTTTGGATGACAATACAATATTTAAAAAAAAAATTAACCCCGAGCGGGTGAAAAAATTACCCAGTCACCAATAAATATAACCCATAACCACAAATCCAAACGACTTGAAATCAGCCACTCGAATAAAAAAATATATAAAAAAAAAGAGTTGTATGTTAAACGATTTTATTAAAAATACAGTAAAAGCTGAAAAATAATTCTTTTCTTGTACTGCAATTTCGATGATGTTTTTCACTTTAAATAAAATCGTGGAGCAGGATTTTTCATAACAGAATATGAATTAATTTAATACAGCATCAAGCGTCGAAATGAATTTGTTGCGAGATAGGATAAACTCGGGTAAATCCGTGATACAGGTTATTTGTCCGTGATACTTTTTGATTTATCTGTAACTCGAAATTGTCTGTCTCAATTTAGATGGAACAAAAGCGAACAGACAGCTTTGATCTTCTAGTTTATGTTTTGGTAAAATAATTAGTCAATTGAAGTTAGTGTGATAGAGTGAGAGAGCATTTTGTTCCAGCAGCGCATTATTCGTGAAATTTTTCGTGCTAGTTGTGGACGATCGCTTTTTTATGTATTACATGTGCTTTAGAAGATAAACGGAAAGTTCAAACTGCAGGTAAGTGATAGTAAAATGACACTTTAACAAGTCTTGAAATTATGATACAATAAGGCATCAGTGTTATTTTTGCTTATGAATAGTGACTAAATTCTTATTTTCTGTGTGCCTGAGACTGCGTTTCTGATTGCGCTGTTTGAGAAATTCTGATGGTCAATACCAGAAATAATGTTTGCTTACGTCTCAGACATCTAACGATCAAGAAACGATTGATTATACACAAAATAACAATAATATAAAATAATGTAAAATCATTTAAAATAATGTAAACTAATGTAAACTAATGTAAATTAATATAAAATAATATAAAATAATATAAAAACAGTAGCTGATGGCCATATCACGGGCTAGTGAGAACTATCACGGAGTTACCAGAGTACTATCACGGATTAACCAGAGCTATCACGGAGTAACCAGAGTATATCATGACAACTTAATTTTGTATATTTTCAATTAAATATACTTAGTAAATTTCTGTTAACCTATTATTTGTTTCTCCGATGCCTGACCTATCGTTATATCCTCGACTCACTTTCAGAATATGTAAATATTAGCAGTTATTAGACAAATTCTAAAACTATCACGGATTTACCCTAGTTTACCCTACCCTACTCCACGATTTTATTTAAAGTGACAAAACACGAAATTGCAGTACAAGAAAAGAATTATTTCTTAGTTTTTACTTTTTAGTTTCTTAAATCCGCCACTGTCCATATATCCCCAAGGTTCCATAATTTACTGAATTTCCGGGTAGGGGATCTTCCCTTGTAATCTCAAGTAGGTGCATACCTATAATAAAAGCTAGGCCCACAGTTGAGAATATAGGTACAAGTAAATTTACATCATATTAATTAATCAAGGAAACATAGTCCCTTAAATTTTATATTCAATCAGTCCTTTCCGCTTATATCCCCCAGAAGAATATACATTTCTACATAATGCTTTCATCAGAATTATACCAACTATTATCTCAGATGCATCGTTTACTCAGCTGCCGGCCAGTAAAGTAATTATTATAAGAAACAGGGATCCGTTGAACTGAACGCGACCGAATCAGGTCGGCGACGTTGCAGGCGCATTCGCGGCCAGCAATCCATTACGAGGTATTTCAACGAAACGCGCCCGAGTGTGTCGCGCGAACCGCTTGTTAAAGCTTGTAATTAGTATTCCAGAAGAGTGGCCAGCGAGTACGTAAGTTTTCGCCCGCG
Source organism: Andrena bucephala (assembly GCA_947577245.1). Classification (NCBI taxonomy): domain Eukaryota; kingdom Metazoa; phylum Arthropoda; class Insecta; order Hymenoptera; family Andrenidae; genus Andrena; species Andrena bucephala. The sequence continues at coordinate 16,721,319 of OX387717.1, read as the reverse complement.
TACTTACAATGAACCCCCCAATGCCGTGCAGGATATCAACAAGATCTAAGGTCGTTCATTGAGCATCGCCGATGGTACGTGTTGCATGTATCATAGATGGCAAAGCTCGCCAACGATGGAGTCACGAATTTAATTTCGCCCGTACAACGTTACGACACGAATTAATGAACTTGGAGCTGTTTCGGCTGGCCGTCAGGAACCGTGTCAAGGCTCTTCAGGACGAGGAAGCAGCGCGGCACATGCGATTTAAACCTGACACTTCTCGAAGACACGATCTTCTTATAACACTTTCGCGTGATTTTTCATTCTGGGAATCAAGTACATAATGTGTGACAATTTTCCACGAAGGTAATCTTTATTACCGTAGATTTATTTGCGAGGAATACCCGCGGGAGTAACTGAAGAGGGCAACTTCTCCGAATACCTAATAGCTTTCATTTTTAGCGCTGCATAAAGGAACTTTCAAAGTGCAGTGTCCCATTTAGGAAGCTCCAAGTTACAATATCTCTTGAGCTAACAGTTCGTTTGCAAATGTTCTTGGCACTTCCTTTCGAAGGAGGTACTACGTCAACTAGTGAAAGATGGGGTTCGTATGCGCGTAGGATTGCACGAGTGGAGTGACGAGCAAAGGTGAAATATTTAAGGAGATATAAGATGCATAATGTATATCTTGAAAGTAGAAATAAATTTAAGAAGATATCTTTAAATTGCATACATATGTACGATACGTTCTATCCTTGACTTTTTATTGGTCACTAGTTATTGCATTGTGGTGCGACCAATATTTTCAAGTATAATTTTCTTTCCAGTATAACTTCTGTTATAAAAAAACTGTTGGCATTGTTTTTTGTCCCCCCCCCCCCCGCCCCCCGCCCCCCGCTCGTCCTTTGTGAAGAATGTGCTCCGCGAAGTGGGTTCTTTGCGTGCTTGTGACCCACATTTCGCCGAGGCAAAAGACTTGCTCCTCTCGCAGTGAAAATCGGCGAGAACTGTTTTTCTAGGCTTATCGCGTCGCTCGTTTCCATCACGCAGGCTCTAGGCTATTTCTAGGCTACTGATAAAACACCACACACAGGTATAATTATCGATAGTTACCTACAGTTGAAAATAATGGATTTTTTATCTATCTGTACGATATTACTATAATGTGTAAATATTATCGACAGTTTGTGTTTGATAATAGTTTATAACAGTTAGGGGAGAGTAGGGTAAAGCGTAACGGGTGGGTAAAACGGAACGTCAATGATTCTCTTAGATGAGAGCTGCGAATGAGTTGGTATCACGTGACATGGGACCAAACGGTCCTCAAAGCATTTTGTGACAGACCATAGACCCGTTACATTTCGATTAACAGTGTTGTAAACATTTCCGGTATTGAAGTTTCGATATTGCGTTGTAGTTTCGGCTAATTTTCTTCACTTGGATTTAGGAAACTTGTAACGGCAATAATATCGTTGGATTCTATAGTTCTTGCGCTACATTTTGACGTTTCACCCAGTTCTTTTCCTCACGTTGAAGTGCAAATATTAAATGTTTACTAAATTACTGCATGTGTGGCAAAGCGGAACACTTTGAGCGGGGTAAAACGGAACACGTATTTAACCCACTTCCGCCAATCCAATTGTCTTGAAACTTTGCAGACGTGCGTAGTTATAGTGACAATATAAAATTATGAAAAAATACGGGAGGGGTGAAAAAATTACCCAGTCATCAATAAATATAATTCATAACCACAAATCCAAATGACTTGAAATCAGCCTGTAAGCACAAATCAAATCAATTCAATCGATATGCATTCAGCATATAACCACAAATCAAAATATAGACACTAAAAAGTAAATAATAAGAAAAAATACAAAAAATTGTTTAAGTTAAATAATTTCATTTAAAATGCACTAAAAACTAAAAAATTCTCCATGCACGTGTTTGTATTCATTGTTCATGTAAAAATCCATGTGTATTTCATTATTTTCAGCAATTTTTATGTTATTTGGTAAAATATTTTTCCTTATGTGTATAATATATATTTTTGTTATATTTTATTTGTAATAGTTATACCTAAAACATATATTTATATTTTTTTACATAAATGAATACTTTTTAAATCATAAAAATAATGATTTTGTACGTTTACATGGTCTTCAAGTGGGTGTTCCACTTTACCCTACCACTTGAGCGAGGTGAAGATTTCAATACCTCCGATAAATCTCATTTTCCTTTGTTGCCAAATATTTTTCTTAACAAAAGCGTTGATTTTCTTATAGTCTAAGGTCCACTTACGACTCCTGCTGAAGTCTCGTGTCTTTTTTTCGTTCGGATTTTAAGTTATCACCCTCCAAAGTTAAGCGTTCCATTTTACCCCACTCTCCCCTAAAAGTATGAGGACTCCTGTGTTTGCCCAAAATGTTATATTTGTCATTCATACATTCTATTGCTTTTAATTTAAAACACGAAATAAAGTAAAAGTCGTCAGAGTTCTCCAATAAATTTGCAAACATTTTTCACAATTATTCCACACAGCGCGGGAATAATTCCATCGGGAATGCTATCGAAACTAAATGCTTGAAAATATAGTGACGTAAAGTGGGACATTTGCATGTAAAATTTCACGTGAAAACAATTCGTCACGCCTCTGCACGAGCATCCTGCTTCTGTTTCTGTTTCCAAAAATTCAAACGTGCGATGGATACTCTTTTTCGTGAATATATTTGGAATGGCGGTATATGGCGCAACAAAATTATCTCATCTTATCGCTAATTGCAATAATCGTCTGCTATCAGACATTACTCGTTCTACTTAGGAACAGTGCCATGTTAATTCCCTTTTTTTTTCAACAAACCATTCGTTACGCACACGATAAAAATGTTTTTTCAACAGAAAACGTGCTCACCCGAGGAAATAGTTGTAAATATGTGTTAGAGGTGCAACGTGAACGCTACCCAACACGCCATCGCGAGATTTTCTCGTAATAGTTAAAGAGATTTTCTTTCCAACGGAAACGATAGTTAAGGGCTTCGAAATTCAATATTGCTTAGATATGTGTTAGCACTTCATTCTCTATTGGTATAATACGGTACTGTTGTAAACCATTTAAATCCTCATATTACCGATCTATTCATTTATGGTTTTTAGATGGTACTTTCAAGGTTTTATTCAAATTTATTGCGATCCTATAGATATAGAAAAAGGGGAAAAAGGAGATTAACGTAACCACGAGTGAAGTAATTCAAGAGCTTTGTAAAAAGAAAAGAAAATTCGATTTTATTCTTTAAATTTTTATAATTACCTAATGAATTTTATTCCATTTGTATTGAAAATATTTTTATCTCTTCAATTCGGCTCCTCCCAAAATAAAATTCTGAGTGCGCCACTGGGTGGAGGTATAGTTATAATCAGTAATGCTATTTCTTCCCCCCCTCAAAACGATTTTTTCCATTATTCAAACTTTTATAATACTTCATGGATTATTGCACTATTCCCCAGTAAAAATGCGCAGCAAGTTTGTTACACCCTTTAAAATAAATCTTAACGACTGTTACATAATCATTATAAATAGGATTCAATTATCGTATCACGTAATATTGTCACTCATTTACAGTGTTTTCACGCAAAGCACGTGGGAGTCCTCTACAATACTGATTTGTAAACATCAAGCATATGTATCTTGCGATTTTAATCACGTGGACTACACGTCCCAGTTGCTATGATTTCAGAACACCTGTTTTCATCTGGAATTACCACTGATTGTTGTATCGAACCGATGGGACAAGCTTCTATTGTAATTTCATCTTTTCTTATGCTACTATCGGGTTCCTGTTACATAATACTACCGCAACGGTGACACGAGGAGCAACGAAAGGTCGCACGTACCACGCGGACGTCGGGTTTATCGAAATTTGTATTGGCTAGGAACGATTACTTTTTCTTATTAATTTCTTCACCGCGCAGGGGCCGAAGCTGCCCTGAATCCAGCGTGGCCAGTTCATTTCAAACGGAGAAAGTTCGATCGGAGCCCGCGACCGGATAGTTGAAAAGAAAATTAACTTGCTACGACGAACTGGAATTTATCATCGGCCACATCCGATTCAAACCGTCGTGTTAAATGCACGAGCAGCTTTTGCCGAGGAAATTTAGCACGAGCCGGGAGTGTTAAGTTTATAAGTCGAGAACTGGAATTTTATTACAATAAAATTGTCCTTTATTTTTGTCACTTTTCCATGCGAAGTTTGCGCGTGTGAGACATTTCATTCGTGAAAGTAAAATTCAAGGAAATGTACGGTTTTAATGGACGCGAGATTTAAACCTGGATCATTTTGAAATTTCCATGCAGGTGTATCGTGACTTGATGCAATTCTGATTACTGCGAGCATTAGATGTAACGGTAGTTAGGATGATCAGATGGTGCCGTTAAAATCGCTGTAAATGGACTACGAGTTTCTTCCTGTATTTGATTAGTCTTGGATGATTGCAAATTTGGAATGACAGTGATTTATGCGCCCTATTTTAATTGTAAGTAGGGAAGCAAAAGAAGTTGTAATAGTTGTAGCTAGTTAGTTTTATAAATTGAAGGGTTGGATGCAATAAGGGGACTAGCGCTTGAAAATAGGAAAAATTATTGTCCAAACGCTAAGATAGATTGGAAAATTAAATGTTGTTAAACTGAATTTTTAAAAATATAGTGTTGTAAAGCTCATCACGACACACATTTTTTCTATGTACAGTTTGTTTATCCAATCATTATTATTCGAGCTAAAAATTATAAACTCAAAATTTGTCATCGTCCGAAATCATTATTTCTTTAGACAAAAATTGCGATAACTTGAATAAATATTAACGGATCGTCATCAGACTTGAAACATAACTTTAGAAAACTCTAGCGAAGCCGTGAAATGTGTGCACAAAACCCTTATGTTAAAAAATGTAATAATATTTCATTAAAAAGTAATACTGGACATAACCCAAGTTTTTCAACGTTCACCGTTAAAAAGTATCGAGGCAATTTTGAGGTACTTATAACTTGCAGCGACAAAGTTTTTCCTTAATATACAAGCAAGATTTTCACCAATTTTCACGCTGATTAATAAATAATTGTAGAAGATACGGCGATATGTATAAATCCCGCGCGGCACCAACAGTCAACGCGACTGCTAAAACTGCTAAATAGTGCATTACACGCGGCTACCGACTGTTGGTGGCGCGCGAGATTTACATATATCGTCATATCTTCTACAATTATTCATTAATCAGTGTGAAAATTGGTGAAAATCTTCCTCGTATATCAAGGAAAAACTTTGTCGCTGCAAGTTGTATGTACCTCAAAATTGCCTCGATACTTTTTAACGGCGAACATTGAAAAACATGGGTTATGTCCAGTATTACTTTTTAATTAAATATTATTACATTTTTTAACATAAGGTTTTTGTGCATACATTTTACGGCTTGGCTAGAGTTTTCTGAAGTTATGTTTCAAGTCTCATAACGATCCCTTAATATTTACTCAAGTTATCGCAATTTATGTTTAAAGAAATAATGATTTCGGGCGATGAAAAATTTTTTGTTTATAATTTTTAGTTCGGATAGTAATGATTGGATAAACAAACTGTGAATAGAAAAAATGTGTGTCGTGACGAGCTGTACAACACTATATTTTTAGAAATGCAATTTAATAACATTTAATTTACCAATCTTTCTTTGCGTTTGGACAATTATTTTTCCAATTTCCAAGCGCTAGTCCCCTTATTGCATCCAACCCTTCAATTGTAGTATAGAGAATATAACGAAACGGAGAAATTCATGATGAAGAAATAAATTTTATATTCATGTGTCTTATAAGAAGCAGAAATGAACTAAAAATACATTCGAGTAGATTAATATTATCAGTGACAGTATCTAGAGATATTGTATTTAACGATTTCATGACGCTCTGAAGAATAGTTATCAAGTCGCTGTATACGAAATTTCCTTTCTCCGAGATTGAATTGATATTTGATTATGAATTACAATTTACATACGAAGTCCTAATTATCAATTTATCAATTTCAAACACACGTTTCTTATACTGTGCGCGAATTAGTTTTCAAGAAAGATTCCAGGTGCGTCACTTAATGTTTCCTCTTTTATGATACGATTACGGAGTTGTCCGTGTGAGTTTTCTTATGAATTACAAATTGTGCTAATTAGACCATTTTTGTTACATAATCGACATTCCTTAAATTTTTATATTGAAATAGAGAGCCTGAGCAATAGCGAAAATTGCACAATAAATGGGATGGAAATATAAAAAAAAAACGGGAAAAATAAGTTTTTCAATTTCTTGCTAAATATAAATATGGAATATATGAAATCGACGCTGTAAAACTAACGGAATGCACGACCATTTCCCGTGCCTATATGCGAACGATACACCTCGAACCGCGTTTAAGTCATGCGACTGTAGAACGATGTGTAAACGTATTAATTAGCGCACGTGTCCGGAAGAAAAAACAATATGTATATATAGGCACGTATTTGCTAAATATGCTCGACAGATATCTACACACTGCCAACTATTTATGATTTTGGCTGGCAGACGATATTGACAAAATCGCCAATTAGTCAGTTATGAGCCACGTGGTTCACTGTGCACTGTTTACCTATATGTAAGTAGTATGTACATTCAAGAATATAAAAACGTCTTTCATTTTTCAATGGGTTTTTGTATGTAATTATCAGATAATTTTGCAATCAATATTTCGCATCGATTTTATACGAGAGTCAATCGCTTTGCTTGTATTCAATGTTAGAAAAATAACACAAATTGTGGAGTCCTTGCAGAAAACACTGTAAGTGCTAAAATTAAAAAAAAAAAATTAGTAGAAAATTTTCTATATACTAATGATAATTTTTGGCACTTACAGTGTTTTCTACAAGGGCTCTCTAATTAATGACCTATTTGGTTATTATGATTTTAACGTCTGACTTTAACTTAAATGTTAAAGTTAAGTAGCCCCTAATTTACTTGCACATTTACGTCGTTTTAGATACTTCGACTGTAAACCTACGTACTATGTAAGACCCATTTTTTTTCATGGGCCTTTGTGACTCAATTACGTTGCTGTCAACGTAAGAACGTCACGTGATAGTTCACACGGAATTCGCGAGATAACACGTCAGTTAGATCCTCAAATTTTACCCTCATACAGAATAAAACGCGAACGCGTCGAAGCGCGTGCAAACTTTACGTAACTGCATGCAGGGAGGAAGAACCGTACGGGGTCGCGATTGTCACGGATCAATTGAAGCACCTAAAACAATGGAGATTTGTCGCAGAAATTTATCACAGACTACATATTAACCTCGAAATGGCCCATCAACTTATTTATCATTTCTGCGTACTCTACTAGATGGAAGGATCAAATTGGGAATATTAACAAACGTTTACGAGAAGGAGAATTCCTCACAACACGTGGTCCCTCGCGAGCTGTTCATCCTTCCAAGTAGACTACTCAAAGATAAAGAATTTTAAATTCAGTTGTTAGCCGAATGTTGCGCCAGACGTCTATAACAGATCTGCAGAAACTCGCCCGTGAGAGCTTCGACCCTCGCCCCTTTTTTTTAACACCCTATACATCCTTCCCTACAACGAAACTTACAAGGGAACATCTCGAACCCGGAAATTCAAAAGAATCTGAAACTTTGTGAATACGTAGGGGACTTCCTCCCGATTACGACGCAATTTTTGTTTGCTGCCCAAATTCACTCTAAGGGGGTGAAATAAACCCCTGAAAATCCGGCTATTTTCCGGTTTTATTTTGTAACTCGCAATCTGTTAGCCCCAGAAAAAAGGTTTCAAGACAAAAGTTACTTCTTTTAATTAGAACTATTTGGTAACTTAGAGTTCGTGAGTTATAACACCAAATCGGAAAATAGCCGGAATTTAAGGGTTCAATTTCTCCCCCATAAAGTGATTTTAGGTACGAAACAAAAATTGCGCTGTAATCAGGAGGAAATTCCCTACACATTCACAAAGTCTCAGATTTTTTTGAATTGCCGGATTCGGGATATTCGCTTGTTAGCGAAGACGACGGGCGCCGGTGCTGTGGAGCGGAGAATGCGGCGCACCGGTAGAAAAGACCACACCGTTCTATTTTTACGAGAAGACAACGTTCAAGTTCATCTATACCGGCCTGTCTGTCGGCCGGAAGGAGCACGGGGGACAGACGTGGTTCGTTTCTCCCACGATCAAATTCCCCGCCCCGCCGCGACGCGTCGCACAGCGCCCCGCCCTCGACAACCCTAAAAACGAGTCGGCCGCGTGATCATCGATCCCGAGGGAGAATTCCCGTGTACGGTAAGTATTCGGCGAGCTGACTGACCTTGAGCTTGTCGTAGGTTGTGTCGAGCTCCAGACGGTGGACGAACGGGTTCAGGATGTCGGCGCCGAGGGATGCAGCGTCCATGTCCTCGTGCTTGCCCCGCAGCTTTCCGTTCGCCTCATCCATGTTTTCTCCCGATATGGGGAAAGAGGGAGGGAGAGAGAGAGAGAGCGAGAGAGAGAGAGAGAGAGAGAGAGAGAGAGAGAGAGAGAGAGAGAGAGAGAGAGGGTTGGGAGACGGGGCGAGACAGACAGAGAGGCGGCTGAGACGCGTCTCGGACGTGTGTCACGCACTGCTCTTTGCCCGCGAGTCGTCGATACGCGCGTGTATCGGCGGGCACGTACGCTGCGGCGAAATACTCGAGGCTCGTGGGAACCGTGGCCGCAGCAGGATCGAAAGCCAGTGGTTAACGGAGGGAAGAAAACGAGGGAGAGAAAGGGGGAGCTCCGGCTAGCCGCGGCGAGACATAATCACACACGAAGGGGTTGTCGGTCGGCGGTCTACTGTGCACTCGCGCTCGCTCGGTTCGACCGAACCAACCGGCCAAATCGTTCACCGACACTTACCGAACCCTACCGAGCGCGCAGGGGGATACTGGCGGTTGCGCGCGCACACCGCCGCCTCGACGAAAGCCCGCTCGGCTGCTTCCGCCGGGATGCCCCCTCGCAGCCGAAGTGGAACGAAGAAATTGCGCCAGGGAGCTGTATGTTCGTACGGGTACCCTGTCCTTTGTTGCGAATAAACTGTTACTATTATTGTCTTAATTCTGTACGGATTATAGTTGATCGAGATGGAAATTGTTTACTAGAATTAAATAGCTTCTATTTATTATGTAACGCGACGTGGAAGTGCAAAAATTTTAGGAAGAATTAGTGAATTATATTGTTTATAAAAATATTTGTATACGTATTTGTATTTTTATTTTAGACGCTTTTGATATTGTAGAAGTTGCGGCTTTATTGATGTTACTGCTTGCGTTATGATTTCATTGAAAAATAAAGACAAAAACATTGCGTACATCGGTTCGCAGTTGAAGGTTTTTTTTTCTCTTCTTCCTCGAGGTATCGGGTGTTTAAAAATTTAAGGTCTTTCTATAGAACGTGGCAGGCATGCACGTGTATTCGAAGAAATTTACTTAGGTCAAGGGAAACCGATAAAGCGGCTGCTTTGAACTGTTGCTATCCAATTTTAACGTAAACATTACTATGCGAGATATTTGCAAGTGTGACTGTTTCGTTTGAGATGTATGTATATTAATAACTTGCAATTCTACTTACAGTAGAATGTAAATTGTAGGAACCATCTATATTAAATTATAGAAAAATTCTATGATTAATTGTCGGCCCGATCTCTCCAGTGAATTCGAAATCCAAGATTTTTTATCTTCTTTCCCGAAATACTTTGTTTAATCTACTTATTTCTACATTAACTTCGTGTTCATGAGAGTAAATGAACTTATACTATCAGTTTTATATACTTCGTATGAATTTAAATTGGAGAAAGACCATATGCCAGTGACCTTCTGTTTAAACTGAATTATCAATGCCGCGCGAAACTGGCGCGAAACTGGCGCGAAACGTCCGTAATATAAATATGTAATTCAATTGCGCCGGCTGACTACGTATGACACAAACGATAAGATAACTTTCTTTTCCGTTGTTGTGAACGTGACAAAGAAATAGTCTTCGCAGTAACCTCACCAGCAGCCATAGAAATAACTTATTCAATACAACAGGCATATAGACCATATCATTTTTAATGGAATGGATCAGAAAAGCATTTGACAAACAACAGTTGAATATTTCTTAAGTCCGGTAAAAGTTTTCTATTGCCTTTTATTCTGTTATTACTATCAAGATCGTTCTTACTAGAGCATATTGATAGTGTGTGTAACATTTTCAATATAACATTCTTTCGTCGATAATATTCGACAATACTTTCTCATTATTTATGAATCTCACAATGAATTACTGTAAATTAATTACTTAAAATACATTCGCCATTTGGAAACTAATATTTTTTTCAAGCATGATATATAAACATTGAAACAGCTGTTCATTGCAAATATTAATGCAAGAATAATTCATATCGAAGTCGTACCGATATTTACGTCAACTAGCGCACTCTGGTTCCCGCATACGAGGAACGTGCTTTACACGAGTCGTTCAAGTATAACCTATAAATACAACAACATGGCGAAGGAGCTACATAAATCTCTGATTAATTATTTCTCGCATCTGGAGAAAGTGGACTGCAAATGGAAGGAACTGTCCGAAAAAGCCGAACGACCCCTGCAAGCCTTAAGAAATCAATCAGAGCAACTCCGACTCGTCACAAGGTAACGTCGACTTTCTAGTTTTTTGTTGTGACTGTACCACAGGTGCGCGTGTCGCGTCTGTAGTTTCTAGAGTAGAAACACGACCAATAATTCTGAATTGCGCGAATTCACTGATTCACCGTCAGATGACGCTTTATTACAGTAAAGAGGTCGGTAATGCAGAGCTCTGCGAAATAGACGAGCTGTACGACAGATTAATCTACAAGATTCTTATGGGGATCGACAACGAAATTGCACTTCTTTCGGACATTTCTACACGCTTCAATAATGTTAATCAAGTAAATCAATTTTTTTTTCAAACGTATATATTCGCTTTCTATCCGTTAGTTGAAAGAACATTGGCTCTCCTTCGCCAATCAGCTTCAAGAAATTATAAATCGATGTTACTTTCTTGACTTTACGACTTTGAAATAGTGGACTACAAGGATATATGCAAAAGGTTTCATGGTAATGTATTTTTATTATTCTTTTACCAATTGAAATATTTCTCTAGGATTTGAAGAATCGTTTAAAAAATTTGGAAGACGCTCGGAGTAAGGTGTCATTAAATGAAGACACAATGAAGGAATTAGTGAATGGAACTCCCTGCAGACCGAAATTGAATTTGCTTTTGGAGTGGGCTGTGGACGCCTCCAATTACTACTACGAATTGTATCCTTCCATTGCAATGATAAATTAAATTCCTATTCCATTCATTTTTCTGGAATGTTTTATTCTTGACTCAAACACTTTAGGTACGTTCAGATCAATAGAAGCATAAAACAACTTGATTCGAAAAGCGAAGAAACGATAGAGAATTTAACAAAGTCTTTCATTGAGGACAGATACAAGAGGGCCCGGATCGATCGTAAGTACTCTTCTTTAATTAGCATTTTAATTAATTCGCAATTTTTATTAATTTGCATTATTTCTTCCAGGAATACTCGGTTTCACGCAGCTCCTGATAAAAGACACTGTCCGCTGAGAAATATTATTTACAATTAGTACGCTCTAACGAAGTAAATGTTATACAAAATAATTTTTTAGAATAAACCATATTTTACACAAATTTATGTTAATTTTATTTACCCCGCGATCCCCATAAATTCCTCTGCGAAACTCCCAAGTTCGATGATTTCCCAGACATACTAGAATAAATACGATAATTTAATGTATTATTATCGCGGTGAATAAAAATTGCCATTAAGGTGTTGCTCAAAGTAAAAGAAGCATGATTTCATAATTAACATTCGCGGGGGAACAGGAACTGCAAGTAGTTTAAGACGTTGTATAAGCTGACGCTCACAAGTGGTAAGTTATACTACTTGTCTGACTAAACGCGGGTTTATCTACTGACACGATGAACAAGCCGCTTTTGTCTGCGACTGACGGCTATAAACGAGTGTCGCCGTACCGTTATTGAGAGCCAGTAAATAACGGCTCTTGACCAACGTCATTATTGAACAAAAAGGTTTAATTAAAACTTCAGAAACTTCCTTCCTTGGAATTAAAATATAAAGATAACTCGATCGACTGAAATCATCGAATTCAGGAGGAAAACAATGAATTTTGTTTGAAATTTTGAAACTACTCATGGAAAACCTTAAAGAGCTTTATAACGTTTTCGATCTTCCACGAATATAAACGCGTTTACGGTGTTCGTCGATGCTAAAGCCTGTCGCTTAATTGAAACGAGCGTCGAGACGAAACAATGTTAATTTATGATTGCATTACCGTCATCGAGGTTTACCCTCTTTCCATCAGTTATCCATAACACGAGCAACCGATAATTAAACGAACCAGCCATTTCTCGAAGGATAATATTCCTTCACGTAACAAAATTTACACTAATACCAACAATACATTAATCATTACACTTTCTTTATATAAAATATGAAAATATATGTTGGTCGCTATCGATTCAGTTTTCGTAAAGGTCAAACGCTTCTGCCTGTTCTCCCACAATGAATGTACCTATATATATGTATATCAGTAGATGCGTGGGTTTTTGTCCGCACGTGTGTATACAAAACTCCACAAAAACCCACGCATCTATTTTGTAAATCTATCCCAGTTGGTGTATAAAGTTAGGAGAAACTATATAGTGCGTATAAATTTATCAAAAACTATAGTACATATTTAAACAAAACTTCCCACCATATTGTGCAGTCGTGCATTAATTTTATACCGAGAATATTTGCTTACAGGAATTGTACCAGAAGTGAACGTAATGATCTACCGTACCTAAGACACCCACGGATTTCCAAGGGACTACTTTATTCCGACAAGATTCATTTTTCATCCCTTAATTGATGGTGAAACTCCGCCGCGATGGTATCGTTCCGATTCGCTGTGTTCCTGTGCCTGTTTCGCCGATCATCGACCAATCTCCTCCCCCTTGGCAAAAAGGGTTCACGCATATTCCGGTCTGTAGGACACGGAGGCATTGGGGCGCCGGCGCCCGCTATTGATTCCGTCAGATATCGTGATTTCAAAAGTTACCATCGTAGTAGAGGGTGCCACAGTAGCTAACTGCCCCTCGAGCCATAAGGAGGCCCTCGCGCTTTTCTTTGTCTCACCCCAACAGGTCAGTTACGAACTCCCAACGACAAATCGTGACTAAACATTGTATATTCTCTCGATCGGTTGAAGCAAAAAATTTTTGGCAAAATCACGCCCCGCCGTTATTCTGAATCTAAACGACTGTTTCGCGGCCGCGGCACAGCTTTGTCATCATCAATCGAATTCCGACGGGCCGACGGATGCAGCCGCGTTGCATCTCAATTAAACGGGAACAATTAGCAGAAAAACGGAAACAGTGAACGTTTATATAATTTCACTCGGGATTTCTTTTTATCGAGAAAGCTTCGTAGAATGAAAAATGTCGCTTGATTTGTGCGCCCGTGACGTCAATGGGAAAAGAAGTTATAGTACATGTCACTCGTGTAAAATTGCCGCCCAATATGTTATCGAATTGCCTCGCAGATTGGCGATGAAAGTCTCCTCGGTTTCGCTCGATACGCGGATCTTCTTTGAAAATGTGCTTCTTTTCGTTGGCGTGAGCGTGTTTTCCGAGTGAGTTTTTATTCATAAAATTGGTATACAGTGTCAGGGGGAGACATATGGGAATGATATACGGCGGGTAATGCATGGGGCGTGACAGGATCAAAGAATTTCGGTGCGACGAGCTTCGATGCAATTAAATTTGCAGAATATGGCGCGATTCTTGATTTACTCTCACGAGACATCTCACATAGGAGGTCAGGGCCGTAATAAAGCTGAAAGGCAAACATCTCTCCCTCCTTCCTGGCCGTTCTATCGACGGGAAAAAAGCGACGGTGCCAGGTCCTTCGTGGAGAATTCTGAAGACATTTCTGTCAAGTGGTTTTCTTAGAGGGTAAAGAGTATTTAAGCGGGTGAACGAGGGAATCGGGTGCAATCCCCTATACACGACCCTTTGTCGTCTATTGTTTACTTGGGATCCTCTTGTTTCTGTAGAATTCATTTACACAATTCGGTGTTGTATATGAAAACGCTTCGATCATAATGACCACGCTCTCCATTTAGAAGTACATGTGTTGCAAAAAATTGGGTAAATGCTTTTACGAGCCCACGTTGTGGAATAAATGCTGCAAAATTTTAAATAAAGACTTTAAAGCCTTCGAATATTCTTGCTTTGTATTTGGAGTTATTTTTGTAATTGAGGGAACTCGGGACAGTGTGCACGTGAAAGGAGCAGGGGGCTGTAGTAAGGGTTTAAAGGTGTGACTACTAATACCTTGGAGGCGTTAATTCTCATTTAATGAGAAAAGGTGGATGATATAGCTTGGAATAAAAACAGAACAAAAATTATTTTGGTAGTTCGAGCGTAGTATTTGGGCTTTGTCTTTTCCAAATTTTATGAAATGAATAAATTTACGCTAGGAAGTTAATAATTGGTTAGGTTCGTGCACGTGAAAATGCCGTTTGGCGTAGTTTGAATAGAAATATTTTTCCCTCTTTAACTATTTTATTTATTTTACTTTTTTGAGTCGCTGTGACACTTCTCAAGTCCCAGGCTAGGAAATTTCACGCTATTTTAGGGAATTAAATTTGAGAATTGATCACTCTATTTACCGAAAGGTAATTTAACACGGGGCTAGTGTTTAATCAGTGCAGATGGACATTATTAGATTTCCAAATCTCGCCTGTTTACCTTTCATGTCCCCAGCTTCACACTTACTCTCATCTCCCCGTATATTAATAATAAGTATGATAATTATTGTCCTGTTCTTAGCAGGATGGAGTGCATAGGCGCGTGTGGTGTCTCTGTTTGATCTTTGCAAAAATATAGAACCGTGTTCGCACGATAAAATAGCAGAATGGCGAACACGGCGCACCTCGTCCGCCGGCAAAGCTCGCGCGACTTGAAGCCCCAAAAAAGCGTGGACAAACTCGAAATGAAGGAAATGAGAGGGAGACTAGTGGTGGACAACAGAAAGAATATCACCACTGCCAATTACGGGGCCACGAACGCAGCGTTTGAAGACACCAGTCCTAACACCAAGGTGAATAAAGAAAATATCCATCGTAAACATACAGACACTTTAACTTCGAAGATTAATCTATTTTCAACTAACTTTTCGCCTTGAAATCTTTCAAAATCAAAAATGAATTGAGAATTAAAAAAATGTAATTAGCGGAATATTAACCCTGCGTGCTCACACATTCTTACAATCACAAATTGGTCACATGGGATTCACCGCACCCCATCGTCATTTTTAACTTAGTAGTCTCGTATTTTTGAATCTCTTCACTTTTGAGTGACAATCGAATATTCGTAATACTCGTACAATCATGTTCGAACAGTCTATTTCGAGAAACGTAATTTTTGGTCTGTTGAAATTTGCATTTAAAAAAATAATTGTGGATAAAAGTGATTTTTTTTAATAAAATTCACCAAATTTTTACATTTTATTATTAAGGTCTAAAAATTTACAGAAATACTGACAACGACATATCCTAGGGTGCGATACACCCCGCGTGACCACAAAGGGTTAAAAGATACCACTTTAGATGGACACATTTTGCAAAATATTTTTATTTTATTTTATTTTATTGTATTGTATTTTATTTTATTTTATTTTATTTTATTGTTTGAAAACGGAAAAGGGTTCCCTTTAGTGTACAGGAGTAAAATGGTGCAATATTCTACATTAATTGTTCAACGTTGGACAATTTCAGTCATTACAGAACAAGCCGAACGGGGGTGGGAGTAGCAAGTTAGGCAGTAACGAGGGAAAAGCAATTTTTCGACCGGAGGCAGGGGAGGATGAACGGGAGAACTGGGATAGCAAGCTCACTTTTCTATTAGCTACCGTTGGATATGCCGTGGGACTCGGGAATGTATGGAGATTTCCATACCTCGCTCAAAAGAATGGTGGAGGTACGTTATCATATTTAAAAAAAAAAGAAACAACTACATTATTCACTTTATGGACGCTAGAATATTTCTTGCCCCTAATGGACAGTACTTAAATAGAATGTTTCTTTTACTCGGAGAGCAGGTGCATTTTTAATCCCGTACTTTGTAATGCTGGCTATCGAGGGTATTCCCATATTTTATCTGGAATTGGCAATTGGCCAGCGATTACGGAAGGGCGCTATCGGTGTTTGGAACCAGGTGATTGTTGCACGACTGCGTACAATAACATTGCATTCGACTACCGAGACATGCTTACGAACGATGCATTATTTTCCAAAAAGGTTTCTCCGTACATGGGTGGTATCGGATTGAGCAGCGCCGTAGTTTCCTTCAACGTAGCTCTGTATTACAACACCATTATCGCTTGGTGCCTCTTCTACTTCGTTCAAGTAAGCAGTCGGATTACAGTAGCGGACAAAAAATTATCATTTTTTTCAATCCCCCACTTGTATTAATTTTTAACATCGACTCAAATCTGCAGCACGTGCCCGATATACATATTCTGATAGAGAATTAAAAGCTGTATAAAACCCAGTCGAAGTTGAATTTATTTAACTAACAAACAGAAACTCTACACACTTTTAAAGCCGATAAAAGAGTTACCAGTTTTGAAAAGCAATAAAAAATCTAATATTTTGTAGGGACATCTTTTGCTTTTAGGGCGGTCTAAAAAGTTACCAAAAGTGGTAACTCATTTGTAGGCCCCAAAAATGTGTTATCTCGTTCAATGCCAATTACCTAAATCTTTTGTTTATTAGTTAAATAAATTCAACTTTAACTGGGGTTTATACAGCTTTCACTTCCCCACCAGAATATGTTTATTCAACACATACCACAGTTCCAAGATGATGGTAAAAAATAACAAAAATAAAACAAATCGAAGAAATGGTACCTTTTTCCTCCGCTACTGTGTACTTCGCTGTAGCTCTCGATATCTTTAAATCTTGCTTCATCAACTGTCCGGTAAATCCTTCAGTAACAATTTATCTGACAAAGTTTGATTAGTTACCGAGGTCTTAGGTACCATCGCTTATCAAGAATTCCACTTTTAGAGCTTCCAATCACAGCTACCGTGGGCGGAGTGTCCCAACATGTACTTTCAAAACGGATCGTACGCGCCCGAGCCAGAGTGTCTGGTAAGATTTATTAAATTAACCCCCTTAGATTAATCCAAGCGACCGATGTTGCAATTGGTACCCATTCTTCAGGCCAGCAGTCCTACCCAATACTTCTGGTATCGAACAACCTTGATGATCTCCAATGACATCAACACCCCAGAATTATTCAACTGGAAAATCGCTCTGGCACTGGTGATCGCTTGGATCCTCGTTTACATGTGCATGATCAAGGGGATCGCGTCTTCAGGGAAGGTATTCTTTTAGAGTGTTCGATCACACGATTCTACTATGCAGGAGTGCTTGAAGCTAGAGGGTCAGTCTTCCAAGCAACTTTATCAATTTAATTGTCTTTTATAGGTCGTGTATGTAACTGCCACGTTCCCATACATCGTTCTGATCATTTTCTTCTTCCGCGGGGTCACTTTGAAGGGGATGTCTGACGGCCTGCGCCACCTTTTCACTCCGAAGGTGATGCACAGCTCATTTTCTTTTTACCATCCTCGCTGAAATAACGAAGTAACACTGTTTCCTACATTAACAACGTGATTCTTTTAGTGGTGGAAAATAGCGGATCCAGTGGTCTGGTTGGAAGCTGGTACACAGATATTCTTCTCCCTGGGTCTAGCTTTTGGTGGTCTAATAGCATTTTCCTCGTACAATCCTGTGAACAATAATTGTTACAGAGACGCCATTATGGTCAGTATGACGAATTGCTTTACGTCGATGTTCGCTGGGATCGTGGTGTTTTCCATAATTGGTAATGGTTTTTTTCACCTTGCTGATTAATTTCAAACGTTGCGTACTAGAATTGAAACATTTATATCCACCTGTAGGATTTAAAGCTACCATGGTCTACGAGCAGTGCCTCGCCGAAAGAAACGCCACTCTCATCAGTATCTTTGGCCAATTAGAAAA
This sequence comes from Andrena bucephala, assembly GCA_947577245.1. NCBI lineage: Eukaryota > Metazoa > Arthropoda > Insecta > Hymenoptera > Andrenidae > Andrena > Andrena bucephala. The sequence continues at coordinate 16,703,151 of OX387717.1, read as the reverse complement.
AATACCAGAGGAAATACCAATCAGTGGTACGCTTTTAAACATCACCACGGGGAATGGAACGTTAGACAATTTAATCATGCCGGAACTGCCCGAATGTGATCTGGAAAAGGAACTGGACAACGTGAGTTATCCAGTCTGATAAATAAAATTTCTAAACATAACTGCCGCTTACTTTTCCTAATTACGTTGCAGTCAGCATCGGGCACAGGTCTGGCGTTCATCATTTTCACGGAAGCGATCAATCAATTTCCTGGAGCTCAATTCTGGTCTATTTTATTTTTCCTCATGTTATTCACGTTGGGCATTGACTCCCAGTTCGGTACCCTCGAGGGTGTCGTCACGAGTATCGTGGATATGAAACTGTTTCCAAATCTGCGAAAGGAAATTCTCACAGGTTGGTGAGATCACAGTACCAGCTTCTCATTATTCAATCCACGTGAGCTTGAAATATTCTTTTCATTCACGAATCAGGTGGCATTTGCCTGGTCTGTTGCATGATATCGATGGGCTTCGCCCACGGCGCTGGTAGCTACGTCTTTGTGCTGTTCGACAATTTCAGTGGAAATTTCCCCCTGCTGATCATTGCCTTCTTCGAGTGCGTCGCTGTATCATACGTGTACGGCCTAAAGAGGTACGCAAACTACACGCAATATCGTGGAAAATATTCCCTGTGACTATACAGAGTGTCTCAAAATTCAGGGACTTTCGGAACGTCCGCAATATCCTCATGCAAGAAGACGTCGAAAAGTCCTTTACCGTTTTGGGATCCAAAGTCTCGTTCTCGAGATATTAACAGTTGAATATTAACGGTGGAACTTCCGGGCCGCGCAGTTTAGAGCCGAGTCAGCTGTGCGTGCTAGGGGTCGCTGCCCGCGCTCAGCTGCTTCGGCTTTAAACTGCGCGGCCCAGAAGTTCCACCGTTAATGTTCAACTATTAATATCTCGAGAACGGAGGCTCGGATCACAAAACGGTAAAGGACTTTTCGATGTCTCCTTGCATCAGGATACTGCATGTTTCGGGAAGTCCCTGAGTTTACCCTGTATTTCAAGATTTCTTGAATCACGCCTGATGTTTACTCCTCAGATTTGCCGATGATATCGAACTGATGACTGGCAACCGTCCAGGCCTTTATTGGCTGATCTGTTGGAAGTATCTCAGCCCGTTGGCTATGCTAAGTATTCTAATTGCCTCCATGGTGGAGATCCTCGTCGACGGAAGTGGATATCCAGCTTGGGTTGCCAGCAAAGGTGTCACGGAGAAGCACGAGTGGCCGATTTGGTCGTTGGTTCTCATTGGTGTTCTAATTCTTGCGTCTGTTCTTTGGATTCCCACAGTCGCCATATGCAGGTAAAACCCCCTTCTTTACAGCAGGAACGAATTTGAATCTGGCGCCCCAGGCTAACAAACGTCTGCCACTCTTTCCGCGAAATATCATCGCATATTTTACTTTAAAACAGTCGAGACAATTTCAAAATTAATTCACTATGGCAACTCACATCTGAGTCACTGCTAATTCGCTACACAAAAAAAGTGAATTGATTCTACAGTTGTCTCAAGCCTCTCTGTTTAAATCTTTTCCAATTTCTTTCCCTAAAAATTTGTCGCCTACCAACATTTGCTGCTTCTCAAAATTTATTGCTCCCCAAAATTTGTCGCTCCCCAAAATTTGCTCCAGCCTGCTTAGCCTATACCCTAATCCACCCCTGCTTTACAATCAAATCAACTCAACCTTTTTAATACCTGTTATCCCTCTATAAGTATTTGAGATCACCGACAGTACCGTTTTTGCTGAAAATTGGTTGCAATGAAATCTTGTGGGTAATTTCAAATCTCAATGCAACGCCACTCATTTTTGATTCCCCGATTCAGAGTATTCGGAATACTGATAATCGAGGATAACGAGAAAGCCTGGTTCCCTGCGGCTGATTTGAAAGAATTTCACGGGATCATGCCGCACGAAGTTACACCTGCTGAGACCTTGTTGTTCTGCATAAGAAGCGACGGGTCAGAGGGGCTGTGCTGCCCCACCGGTGGTCCCAGCGATGACGACGAGGACCTCACCTAGGAATGGTTGTCATCGTTCACGTTGGAATAATATGTGTTTAAATGGTTCATAGACCGAGAAACAGCATCTTTTCACATCGCACCGGCATTTCGAGTATTAGCGATTCATTTAAACGGGACTAGGTCTTACGCCACCCACTTTCCATTGCAGTTTATCGTTCGTACTTGACGTTCCCTGGTTACTTTTATAGAATACGACGGGAATACATCGTGTCAATTACTCTGAGGGCGGCGCTTACATCGTGACGTTCGTCGAGATTCTTTTTTTCCAATCGACCTCTTGAATAAGGATCAAAGAACAGCGAAGGAGTTACGTAGAGTTGCGGTTTAAATATAGGGTGGTTGATTTCCATCTCTGCGGCGTATCTCTCTGCTGTTTCTCGAGTCTCTGAACCAGTTGACGACGCACACATATGTCAATATTAAGTCGAAAGGTAAGTAAACCAGCGTTGAACATCGCGAACATTTCCAGTCAATAGGTAACTTTCCAATAAAATTCCAATAAAACGCGGAGAAACGAACGGTGTTGATAGAAATAAATAAGGGACTGCAGGTTGTGTCTTCGTGGCCGTACGGGATTTGTATTTTCATGTTGAACCTGCAGTTTCTTCGCTTACGTTACGGAAGCATACTGTATTGTATAGGATACATCTCAACTTTATTGAGCTCGGCTTGATTTCTTTCATCGCGATTGTATTATACTGATAATCACCATTAACTGAACTTTCCATTAATTTGGAAAATCAAAAAGAATTTAAATGCAATAAGGAGAATATTAAAAAGCGTTGATTAGTTCTGAGAAAGGACATCGTTGCTCTTCAGCGGTGTTTTATAAATCGCATCATATCTTTCAGTGCCATTCGCGAGATGTATCGTATACGTAAAGGTTTACTTAGCGCGTAACAAGTCATCTGAGCATCTGCAATACGTATTCGTAAAAGGCAAGTTGAAAGCTTGTGACAGAGCGCAGGTCATTAAAGAACTCTAGGATAACGTTATAATTAGAAACGAGATACTTTTACCGCTTAGCGATCGCAAATAATGTGAAGTTTAAGGGTAGAGTAGGAGCCGTCCAATGGGCGTAAAAAGGACGTTCTCGAACCGTTGCATTTATCTATTTCCGTTTACAGCATCGAGCAATGCTGCTTTGCTGATTGATTCTCGGTGAGTTGTCTGAATTTATAGTCTCCATGGATTAGTACAGAATTACGTACGAACTTTTTAACGAGCATATGAAAAGGAGCGAAATAAGATGACAATGTGTCGCCTGGAAGGCCCTTTTCCAAATTTCACAACTTCCGATGTTCCATCGTAGATCGGTTTTTAATAATATCGATTACTTCGTCGAAACTTTTACATATCTCACCTGTCAAACTTTATAGGCTTTGTTTTATATAATAACGGATACGGAATGAAGAAAAGAGAAGCGAAGGGAACCGGAGCAGTGGATTGTGATAGCTGTATCGCGTGGAAAGTATATCGATGGAGCTGGAATCGAGAAACGAGACGAACGCATATCAAAATGATATATCAATCTTTCGTAAATTTATTTGCAATTTTAGCGCGTGCCTCGTCGGTCCGAAGGAGCGGCGAGCGTTCTAACGTATAAGGACAATAAGAAGTTTCCCAAGTCCTCGAGGACGAGGAATCGTACGACAATAATGCGATCCAATTAATCGAAATTAATTCGACAAACAATTCGACAATAAGACGAACGTTTGCACTGCACTTGTTACACATTCACAGAGGCCTATAAAGCGGAGGATTGCTGCGTCTGTCGAAGGAATAGAGCGGTTTCGTTCTGATATTTTGAACATTCCACGTGTACGGTATACAGATTTTATACGTTAAGTTACCACTCGCGTAAGATAGGATATCTTTTAGATCAATTTTACACTGGCCAGGAAATCGGTGTAAAAAGGGAAAATGGGAACGCGTGGCACAGACTCTTTGCAAAGTGCGAGGAGATTCCAAATGTTATCGTTAAAATTGGTACTTCGCGAGGAGGCTGAAAAGCAGATCTATTCCTTCGAAGTGTGAATTGTCTAATAGCAGAGACTAGAGCAGTAGCGGGATATGCTCTGAAGGCGTCTATTTGTACTTTGGATCTCTCTATTTTGTATGCGCGCTTTTGGGTATGGTCTTACCACTTTCTAACGAATTGTCGATCACAAATTTGTCATATCTCAACAGAATTTTAACTGAAGCTTGGCCGAGAAGGAACAGTAGATACGTATCACTCTACGACACCAACGATAGGTCTACTAACTATCAGTAATAATGGAGGGATTTAACTTTGTCTTCGGTAAACTGTAGTATTCTTCTTCTTTAATACGTACCTTCCTATAGATGGTTTGTTTGTTTCCCAAGAAGGTGCTAAACTATAATAAGATAAGAGTGATTTAATACAAAATGATATATATATATATATATATATATATATATATATATATATATCTGTGAACAGTCGTTGATAATATTACTTGTTAAGATCCTCTTATCGACCTAATAATTCCTCTTATGAGATCGATTATGTTGATCCTGTATGATTAGTGATTTACTTATATTCGCATACCACCAGGACCCGACCTAACTCTTCCGCTACTCTGGGCAAAACTGATTTTCCCCGCCCTTTATATTTAATTATAAATAATTATTTTAACTTATAATTTTTGACAGTGAGTGAAATTTTTGGTTGATATTTGTTGAATAACAAAGCGTCTTGTTTTATAAAAAAATTGTAATTATACTTATAGGTGATTTAAAAACCATTTATACGTTTGATACTAAATTCAAACATGTATTATCTGCTTTTTACCGCTTTTTTAAAAACTTTTACCCTTTTTTTGTTGATTTTAGTTTTCTCTATCTACCGATTTTGCCGCTCCAGGCACTTGCCCTGTTTATGCCCCCTTAGATCGGGCCCTGCATATCACGATTATGCGTATAAAATAGCGGAGCTGTAAATAATCGTCGAAGTGTCTTTTAAGCTGTAAACTGACAATAAGTGCGGGACAAAGACCTGCCGCGTAAATCACGAAGAATCTTCTTTACAATGAATAGTACAAATGTTTCTTTCATCGCCATAGGTTTCGTACGCCATGTGCCCGAAACGTGCAAACATCAGACAATAATCTATTTGGATTTATATTTCTATATCAACATCGATAGCTTAAACCTCGAATGATAAAACGGAAAATGGAATAGCGACTTTTATAGTCTACAATTATTCTCTGTGTCTCGACTTTGTTGCACTTTTGTTCGATGCTTTCATTTCAAATATCTACATACATACTTGAATCGATTTGGTAGGTATGTACGAAGACTCGCGCGTCCATCCATATTTAAAAAGCAATTAAGCGTGACGTGAAAAGGTTGTCTATTCGAATAGGCACGAATGTAGAGGATGTAAAGTTAGTTTCCAGCGATGAATCGCGGTTACCGAGATTTTATTAACGAAACATCGTATCAGAGATAGCCAAAGTCGATGTAGCTTGCGCAATAATAAATAAGATACACTGAGGTGCGAACGGTAGCTAATGTTACAAACTATATAAATATATAAATACAATGAGTATATATACACCGATATTACGTATACGTAAAACTGTACATATATATATTGTTGTCAGTTGAATGTTGAAATAAATACCGTGCGTGAATGTGGTTTGTTAACATTTCAACTTCCACCACGTGAATAAATCTTCCCCATACAAAGATATAATTATCACTCTATTACAGGGCTCTCCAGCGTAGGGGCCCCTCACGTGCCTGCTTCCCCCTCCAATCTTCCTTTCGCGCAACGTGCGTTCCGTTGTCAAGGAGACCGCGCGACGCTACGAAGGCTGCCATGACAGGCTAGTCGGGCTCTTAGAGCATGTACTACTGGAGGTCTCATTGCCTTATGTCTCCTGTCGAGCCAGTTGTCGACTAACATCACGCGAGAGAGAAAGACATGTGAGAGCTGGTGCGAGTGAGAGGTGTAACACCGGCGCATGCGCATTCCGAGCGATTGTGATTCTCCGTTCTACCTCTCTCGCTCGCACCATCAAGAGAGTATCTCTTTCTCTCTCGCATGATGTTGGCGACAGTTTCGAGCTCTCAATGAGACCTCCATGTATATATGAGGCAGTCAGAGCAACAACGGACTAACTCACATTTTTTTTCGAAATTGAATTAGTAGCAATAACGTATTCCAATAGGCTCTACTAACCATATAAAATAGGGAAAAAAAAATTTTTTTAATGTGGGTTGGTCCGTTGTTGCTAACCGGGAAGACGCTAGCCGGGCTAGCGTCTTCGCGGTTAGCGTCGCGCGGTATCCCTGACAACGCGGATAAGAGTGGGAGAACCCCGAGCTTACGTGTAAGCGACCTTGGATAGCACTGCTCTATTATATAATAGAATCAAGTGGCACTGCAGGAATAATAATTGTGGAACATTAAATTTAATTGAATAAATCAAGGCACTTTTAAATTTGATAGCAAATAGATACCACGAAAGGAAACTTTAGTAGGTAACCGCGTGAAATGCAGAATATTACACGCGGTTAAAAAATATCGCTCAAGTACCACAAATGAAGGGTAAGGGGAAAAACCTGGCAATGTCCACTTTTTGTGATTTTGCGATTTATTGCAGTTTGTTAATTCGAATCACAAAGGATTATAAAGTTCAAATGCTCCCGTAAGATAACGTTAATGATTTGGTATACCTACTGGTTAAAAACAGGAAATGTCCACTCTACAGTAAAACAAAATACGGAATGTCCCCTCTCTTTGCACAAGCATAAGGTTCTGTCGTCAAGGTAAAACAAGAAATAATTTAAGAAAATTAAATTCGTTAAATCCTGTTTCTTTACTGGTGGACAAAAGTATTAAAACTTAATTTTCTTGATAAAGCTGTTTTGTGGCATTCCTTGTTTTCCCCCTGACCCTTCAAATGTGGAGCGAAAAGTGGCCCCAATTCACATGGTTGACATCCATTTCAAGTGCACTTGCACAACATGTCGTGAATACGATCTACTTAGGATAGAGCGTTCTGACCAAAATATTCAGTTCTACCTAGCCTTATATTTACAAAAAAAATTCTAAACTTTAGTCACTATGACTTGTCAATGTTAGAAGATCTTAGAACTTGGAATATGTAAGTACTTGTGCGAGTTGCTGACGCAGATAGACTCCGAAAATTTTTAAAGTCCTGTCTGCTTAGGGAAATATTCTAAATTCCTCCTATCATTAGAGAGGGTTATTAGTTATTAATACTTCTTGTAACTATACGGATATAATAAATTTAATGTAACGCCGTTTTTGGCGAATACGCACTTTATTTCATAAATTGTACATTTTTGAGCAATGATTTTTAGTCTATAAATCATTAAGTATTAATAAATATCCGATACCCCAATTCCTTGTGTCGTTCTTATTCATACTGCAGGGACTTAAAACCGGAATGATTTTGATACCGGTATTACGCCAAGAAAGCTATACCGAAGCCGATATCGTACCGAAACCGATATATTACCGAAAACCGAAATAAATACCGTTTAATAAAGTTTAATACCGTTATTTATGTTCCGAAAGAAGTCCCTGCTTCAAACTCGTATTATTCAGTAATTTATTATGTTACCCCACTAATCTATGCACATTTGCAATGGTATTCGCGAATATAACACTTGTTATGCATATTTTGTGTAACAGTAAACCGTTATTAAATGTTTCCCGACGCTGGTAATCTTTCTGTTGCATTCAATCCTACGACATTTTGATACAGTAAGTAAATTCTCGTTGTGAGATTATCACTCGGGGCCAGGCAGAGATTTACAACGGGAACAACGCATGCAATTAGCACGTTATGTATTTCGGCTGGAGTTGATCTTTATTATTGTTTCGTCAATAGCGGCGATCGGCAGTTGGCACTCGGCACTCTCGGCAGTCCAAGACTTTTCAGAGCGAGTGAGAAAGAGTGAGAGCTAATGAGAAAGAATGATCGTCGCCTTTCACGCTGGCGCGAGATGATCCTGCAGCGAATAAAGGTCGGTCTTACAACGAGAATCAGAGCAGAATTTCAGGAAAGTCAATGGGAACGCATGATGTTGGCGGAGGTAGCAGGAGCACAGTCAGAGCGAGAGAGAAAAGAAACACGCGCGGCAAGGTGTCCGTGCCACTAACTTTGATTATGGACGCCTGGTAATATATCAGGAGCGCACGATGCGAGGAGGTAAAATGCCGTGACTGTGCGAGAGAGACGGATAGTGTGTGCGACAAGGATAGCGCAACTGTCGTGCTACCAACTCTGGTTATGTGAGCTTGATACTTATACTCCGCGGGTGACCGGAGCGCACGACGCGGGCTGAATCACGCTGAGAGTGAGAGAGTATGCTATGTATGTACTAATTAGAAAAAGACGGAGATACTCGGAACACGCGGTTTCTTTAGTACATATGTATATAGTTTAAATGTTAGACTTTGAACTTGGTGGAACTTAAAATATTTAATAAGTAGAACACTCAAATTGAGGGATAAAGGTTAGTTCAACATTTAAAGTCAAGAGAGATATTTAACAATAAGAGTTAAATCAGTAATCATGGACGTCTCTAGACGGGCTCGGACAGCCAGGACGGCCGGACCGGCGATACTTTCAGGCACAGGATTACATCCAGGCCCGAATTAAAGGGGGGGCTAGCGGGGGCTGCGGCCCCGGGCCCCACTTTTCCAGGGGGCTCCGTTCTAAGCGATTAGCTCACTCTGCATTCATTGGAACTGTTGTATGAAATATATTGTCCGAGTTCCACAACTTCCAATATTTTAGTCGATCGACAAATGATTGATATTTTCTAATGTGCTAATTGTGAGGCGGAAAGATCATTTTCTGTACTAAACCGAGTAAAGAATATGTATAGAGCGACGATGTTAGATGATCGGTTATCATCATTAGCACGTTTGACGACTGAATCTGAATTATTAAGATCTATCGATTGTGAAGATTTGATACAAGAATTTGCAAAATTAAAGATAAGAAAAAACATTTTAACTAAAAGTTAATTGTACAATATTTTTTTTAACCATCCGTTCAACCACGGGGGGCCCTCGAAGGTTTGATAGCCCCGGGCCCCAAAAATCTTAATCCGGGCCTGCTTACATCGTCGATGTTTTTTATCACTTTTAAATCCATTCAATAGTTAATAAGGAAAGAACCAATCAATTTGTAACGAAACGTAGTTTTTTAACTACTAATCTGCCGTTCTCAAGTAATAAACAAATTATTGTAAAATGTCCCGGAGTCCCGAAAATAACAAATATAAATTTTATAAAAACGTTTCAATTCATTGTTTTCCATGAGTTTTACGTGTCGTAGGATGGGCACCGTCTAGACTTGCGGGAATGTCAGTGACAGCGTCAATTTTTAATATTTTCGGCGTACTATACGTGAAAGGGTTCTATTACACGCAGAGTACTAATAAACAATGTCATCTTGTAATTTATTGCTTGTACGGACTTTGAAGAAATACCATTTTTGAGTGTCTTGATCCCTGAAATGGATTTTCGGAGAGAAATCCGCGTGAGTCGTTGACAAACCGAGCCAAAGTAAGCCTGCCTTTAGCAAAAGCCTGCCTTCTATGTCAAACTCTCTCACTCTAAACAAGTCACACGTATACAAGCACGCACACACCTATCAGCATTTCAACATATTTCAGAGTAGTTGCTGCGTTGGACGCTGTTCATGAGCAGATGCCACTTACATTCAGTCCTAAATAGTGATCCTCTAGGTAGTGATGGGCAGATGTGGCCGCCGTTTTCTATTGGTCGACACCATTAGTGACCGAAACCGGAAGTAGAGAGAGCAAGTAAACAAGTAGAAAAAGAAAGAGATACTGCTCGCACGTAATTGGTACGTGCCTAGCCCCACCACCGTTTATCTGCGTAATTTTTCCTATTGGGCGAAGCAATAACAGCTACCAATTGGATTCCACAACATTGAGCGAAAAGTGGAATCAGCAGCAAACTTCATTTAATGCTGTCATTTTTGAACGTGCAAACTATTGCTAACGCGTGCAGATTTTGTAAGTATGAATATTTATGAGACACAATTTAGGATAAAGCTAACCCGTCAATGCACGAGTGAAAAATATTTCCGAATGTACATGAGTGGAGTTCCAGGACTCACTGTTCCCCTGTTCCCTGTTCCCCCTGTTACGTGCTCCGTAGAGATCTAGAAACAGTCTAATGTATTTAACCTAACATGTTTTAATTTGTATGAAGAACGGCAGAAGGAAATAGTACAACTTCAGTTTTCTCGGTTATTTCAAAATGTGCCCGCCAATTTGCGACTTCCGCTTTATGCCAAAATGGTGGACACATCTGCCGATCACTACCTAGAGGATCACTAGTCCTAAATAGTGATCCTCCAGGGAGTGATCGGTATAACCGCAGCCATTTGTCACGATTTGGAGCAAAACCGGAAATAAACATAACCTAACCGTTCATTCTATCTCTTTCTATCAGTATTTCTGTCTCTTTCTTTTTTACAGTTTCTCTGTCTACTTCCGCTTTTGCTCCAAATCGCAGCAATCAATCAGCGACGATACACGTTGTTCCAATCACTCTCTAGAGAATCACTACACCTAAAATTATGAGTTGTTAACACAATTTGGAAGTTCCAAATTGGAACGCGTCACGGAACATCTATAAGGTGATAGGTCTATCCTATACCTCGTCTGTGGCTCCATCACTCTTTCTAAAGCCCAATCCCCAACGAAACCTGTTCTACTTACTATGAAGGTTCGCCTTAATTATTATTATGTATATAAGTAAGTATATACTATTACCGGACAGGTGTCATTCCCGCTATTTTTACATGGAATAGAAGCAAATTTTTGCTGCATTATTATTTTTCTTTTCGATTACCCTGTATCTTAGTAATAGTTTCCGATATGACGAGTTCTGTTAGTACAAATCCCTCAACTCTGCTGCCCTTAGGTAAGATCTACTTTGTTTACAACGCATTTCTAACCTCACTTTACTCAAGTACCACATCACTCGCCGGCACAACTTTTGTAGAGTTAGTTGACAAATGCATCGGCTCCCGAATACACATTATCATGAAGAACGACAAGGAGATTGTCGGCACGTTATTAGGTTTCGATGACTTTGTAAATATGTTGCTCGAGGACGTGACGGAGAGCGAAGCAACCCCGGAGGGCCGAAGGGTTACGAAGCTCGACCTAATTCTGCTTAACGGCAGCAACATCGCGATGGTTAGTAAAACTTCTCTAACATCACTTAGTTCTGCAATTTTTTTATTGCTTTAGCTAATTTAATAAAACACAGTTTTAACACAGCATTATGATACTGGTATTACCATACACTCTTTGTTACAGCTTGTACCTGGCGGAGAAATGCCCGATACGTAAAGCAAAATCTTTGCTATGTTTTGTACAATAAAAGTGTAAACATTAATTTAAGTATACGTAAAGATATCGTTCGGTTACAAATATTGACTGAAATAAACCTTACTGAGCGATCAATGCATCGATCTCATTAATTACTACGCTAGTCATGGGCCTGCTGGTAACGTTCTGCGACCACATTTTTCTGTACAATGTTCTGTAGGCACCTCCGAACTCGTCATCGATATCGCCATCTTCGGGACGATTCCCTTTCGCAGAAAGGTATATAATCGTATGACTGTGCAGTCCGTCGAACGGCATTTGCCTAGATATCATTTGCCAAGCTACAATTCCTAGGGAATAAATATCCGCCGCAGGTGTGGGTTTACTTCCTTTCAATACCTCTGGAGCTATATATCCTGGGGTACCCTAAGAAACAGTTGTTCTAATTGAAAAAGAAAAACAGAGTGTAAAAGTAGCTGTAAGGTTGGACGTACTCGGAATTCTGAACTCGCGTTTGGTTCTTCTATTAATACGGAGCAACCAAAGTCTGTGAGCTTTGGTTGCCCATCCGCAGACATTAGAATGTTTTTGGGCTTAACGTCTGCGTGTACGATGCCAGCACTATGACAGAATTGTAACGCACAAGTTACATCCTTCAATATGAAAGCTCTTTTATTTTTAGTTAACGCTGCTTGGTCTAAGCAATCTTGCAAAGTAGTACCACATAATTCCATCGTTACTAGAGATAGAGAAGCACCTTCTTCTATCATTAAGACCTTTACTATGTTAGAGTGCTTCAACAAGGAAGCACGCTTCTCAGAGTTCAATGCACTAATGCACCTTCCTGCTTGCATCACCTTAGTCGCCACTTGGTCGCCTGTTGAGCACGTTCAGAAGTATCTTACACGTGTGCCATAATTCGTACACCAGCGATTAAAAGCTGTCGCGCATTTTGGCGAAGCGAATCGAAGAAATTAATAATAATTGATTAATTACAGCCGCGCTTCGGTTATTTCTCCTCGTTTCGCCAAAATGCGTGACGACCTTTTCTGTATAAAATTATGTCACCTTTGTAAGACGCTTTATACACAGTACCAAATCCACCGCTCCCAAGCACCGCACCATGTTTACTTGGAAGCCCATCTTCCAATATTCTTCTTCTGTTAGGGGTATCAATATTAAAAGGGGATAATCGGTCCTTACATTCGCTACTTTTTTTAGAATAATCCTTAATTGGAGTCTTTGGGCTTAGGAATTGTCTGCAATGATACGCGCAGAACGGTTTCGAATTACTGAAGTTTCTGACTTCTCCGCAATCGTGTTACCTTTTCTCCACATTTTGTATCGCGCGAGGCGATAAGCTGCACAATTTAACTGCTAATCTTTGCGGTGAAGCCATTTTAAAATTACGGTACTGAACTGAGAGCAGCGAACGTTTCTCTCGTTGCTCTTGTCACTTCGTAGTAAGGTAAACAAATACTTTTTGCTTTGCAAGTGGTGTATTGAGTTTAAAGAGAAATCAAGGGCACGCAAACGGCCATTGAGCACTGGCAAATAACTATAAATAATTTTTACGTGAATATTAAATTTTTATTCGAATAAAAATTATTCGTAACTTCATTTTATTCGAATAATGCCCAACTCCGCGAATAACGTGATACGATTTTTTCGATACTTTACGACTAGTAGATTGATAATAACGCGGGTATTATCAGTTGTAATTAAATGTCCTGATTGCAAGGATTTCGGAACACTGCATGGTAGAGGGCAATTAAAATGTTTTATTTCTCTATTTTCTAATATAAGGCGTAAAGCACCTACTAGGAGTCTATTACTAATTATTACTTTTTAATACTGTACGATAACTAGATTATTTACATTCTTTTATGAACTCATAACAATTTATACTTATTCCGATAATCTCTCAATATAGGTAATATCAGTGGTACGTGTATAATAACATGTTAATGTACTAGACGTAACATATCTAATGAAATTCCGTGTTAAAAAGATCGACGCTAATAGAGCGCGCGCTCGTAAGTACTGCTAGTGTTTCTTACAGCGGCTCCGGACCTCTATCACAAATTACGCAGCGTAGTGTGTTCGAATTGAAACTGATATATCTCGTGTAAATTAGTGGCAATAAGTAATGCGAATAATAGATTTTCTTCATTACAGAAGTAGTAAGATTAGGGATGATTATTATTCGATAAGATACGTTAGTCGATTCACAAAATATTTTTAACGACTTAAAATAGAATATGTCTTTTCTCTTTGTAATAGCATTGAAAATATTTAGTATCGTGTCCATCTTTCATTTGTTGCACGCATTTAGCACACGTGTGGGGGCGTATTATTATTATAGTTTGGTCTCTCTTTCAAAGTGTAGAAACATTATATTTGGGCAACTAACGACTATGATAAAATTAATAGTTACCGAGGCAAAAATACCTACCAAATACTGATCGGCTCTTATATCGAAAGTAAAGTACAATGTGAACATTTAAAGAACCTTATTATTTCCAAAATTCAGCGCCGCTATTTCCAAGTTCCCTTAGATTCTATTTTTAAAATAAGTACATGATTGACTGAAGTAAGTGTATTAAAATTGACTCGAACTCTACGAGTAATAAGTTCTTCAAATTTCTGCATCTTTAAGCTTCGTTTCTCTGAGTTTCAATGATATTCGTCAGGTACTTTTCTAAACATACTTCTCGGAGTACCATTTTGTTGACCGTTCGCTTTGAAAATATGATTCGTGCAACGTAATTCGTATTCTTTAAATCAATCGTGAAATGGGACAGCTTAGTGGCTTTACACTTACGAGTATGATTTTCGTTTCCGTAACCAGAAATTCACAGAAAGTTCCCTGCAAGTAACAAAGTGAAATCTATCCTTTTTAAGTACTCCTAGGCGAATTATAACGAAGACTGCTTTTCTGTTATACGCTCGCGAGTGTTTCGCTCCTAAGTTATTTATAAAATACCGTCCCCCATCTAGGTGAGCCTACTGACAAATTTTGGAGCATGTGTTCAACAGATATTGCTAAATGATTGTAACCCTTCGCACGCAGTGTAAATGATTTACGGTCCCAAAGAAATTAGATCTACGATATCGATCGATGAGAGCAGCTAGCGAGAACTTCTCGGACAATTTTCTTTATAAAAGATTCAGTAGTTTCATTCGTCTACGCCGTTGCCGCGTAGACGGACCAGCACCATTAATTAATCTTTGATCTTTTGATTTTTGGCACTCTCATAGCCTGTGCCATTATGCGTAAATTTTCCTGAGCAACGTGTCGTTCACTATCGCCGTTATCATCATTCTTCAGAGGCACTCGTAGGCACCCTTCACTTCCCGCCGAGCCCCAAAGAAGACGAAACGCATCGCGCAACATCCGCCACGAATACACCAGATGGCATGCAGGTACTCGATAACATTTTGAAGAAAATATGAACGTGTTCCACGGCATATATCACATTAAATATTCGAAACTTGCGAATATCTTAAATTAAGTACGCATTCACAAGTGCAGGTATACCACTAAAGATGTTAAGTCTATTAATCGAGAACAGCCTTTCCCCCTTCAAGTATAATTTCGTTTGCCCAAGTACCCATACACATCCAAGGTATAATTCGTCGTTCCACCTTGCCATACACAGGGCGGAGCAGTAATTCCCTTCACTCGCAATACTTTCGCCACTGTTTCACATAATAACGAATAATTCCGTACAAGAGTTGTATAATATCAGAGGGACATTAGCTTTCCCCTGGTACTATGCAACCCTTGTACCCAAACACTTCTCAGCACATCAAACAATAGCAGAGATATTTCTCTGGACCAAAACCCCTGGCTACGCCCTGTATATCCTTATCGATTATTTACAAATTTTGTAGTACAAAATAATTTTTACGAATTTAACGAGTTAACCACTCTTCTGGGGGATGGGTATCCCCCTATCTACTCTCTTTCTTAAGACGTCGGTATACATATTTGCTCTTTCACGAAAATAGACTCTTTCTCTTTGCGAACTTGCGCTGATACGCGCGGTAGGAATACGGCTGTTACGGAAAGTACAAATGAATCTTTCGAACTAAGAGGGAAAATAATAAGGTAAGGGAGGGGGGGGCGAAGAGGAGGTGGAGGAGGAGGCGGAGGGGCAGGTGAAAGAAACAATATTGAAAGAGAGAGAGTGCGACAGAGAGAGAGGGGTAGAGGTAGGGGAAGAAGGAAGAGGTATTTCGGAGTAAGTCGAATAAGGCACTATCTACCCAGGTAACGGAGCTTCCTCGTAAAAGTCTGGCTCGTCTTCCGTGCTCTCGTGTTCCGAGCCTTTGCTGTCGAGTGCCCTAAGCTCAGCGGCGGTAAAAAAGTGCCTCATCTGAGCCCGTAGAGGTATCATGAGAATCAGGAAGAACGGAAGCGCCAGGGCCGCCCTAGTGCTCTTCACGATCCACAATACAGCCAGGCAGAGGATCTGTATGAGAGTGAAGATGTGCATCTTGTACGTTTGCACGCGTCGTACGTAATTGGCGGTGCCGTGGTGTTTCACCGGCATGAAGAACAGCTTGAACCGGTCGAACAGCTGCACGGCGTTCGTCGAAGATATACCCATGTAGAGAAACACTCCTAGGAGGACGGACATCGGTACGCGCCGCAGCAACGGCGCCATCAGCACGCTGACGCCGATCAGTATGGCGACCAGCAGGGCGCTAACCCTCTGCTCCTTCACCTCGACGATGTGGGGCTTGTCGCCGGGGGCGTGGGTGCGGGACATCACCGTCACCGCCGAGACGTGCGTCAGCGAGCGGACTGAGGCGGCGCAGCACCACGGGGCGCCCATCAAACCGCAGCCAACGTTCATCAAGCACACCACAACTATGTCCATGTGGTAGCCGTTCCCTTTACGCAACTTTCGCTCTTTCTTGTCGATAATTAACCTGGGGGAAAGAATGAAAGCGGTTTTAATGTAAAATGTCTCTCTGATATTTGTGCAAACGTTTTGTTTGTACTACCCATCCACACCACAGACTTTAATATCACATGCGCCTATATTAGTGGCGCACACCCGAAAGAAAAAGGGAAAAGGAGATTAATGTAGCCACGGCAGAAGTAATTCAAGAGCTTTGTAAAAAAAGAAAAGAAAACTCGATCTTATTCTTTAAATAAATTTTCCATTAAAATATTTTTAGCCGCTCAACTTGGCTCCCCCAAGATTAAAACCTGAGTGCACCACTGACTCATATTATACCTTCTCTGGGGCCGTCCTTAAATTAGGTAAGGGTAATTTTCCCGCAGTATAAGAATTCGTAAGATTTGATATTGCAACCCCCTTCTATCGTAATATTTTTTACATTGAATTTTTTCAGTTATTAAAATTCTTTTAAAGGTTTATATAATTTTTTAACTGGGTTTCGGGAAATTTAGACTAAAATTATTTTTCTGGAATATTAATGATAGAATTTGTATTTATTGAAAATTATTTTAAAAATATTACGTAAGACGCTACCTAATCCCCCCCCCCCCCCTTTGTAAGAAAACGTAAGAAATTCGCGACCCCCTCCTCCCCCCAAAAGCCTTACATAATTTAAGGACGACCCCTCTAAGCGATTAAATGGAAAGCAAAGACTTCTGTAGGAATCTTACTCGGAGATTTGTGTTTCCATGAAGACGAGGATGTAAACCAGCAGCGCCGGCACGATGCAAGCCATGGCCATCCACAGAGGTATAGGCTTCTGTATCCCGGCTGGAGATACGAGCCAGTCCCTGCCAGGCATAGTCGGCGACAGCCCTTCCGGGACCAGCAGCTTCTCTGTCTTCACCTTGGCCACGTAATCGATTAAAACGAACACGATGATGCTGATCGGCACACCGAAGTCGCCGAAGGCTCTCCTGGCGCTCCGTCCAAGGTAATGGCTATTACGGAAGATGCGCAAGTAGTAGGCGCCCAGGAACGTGCCTAGGCACAGAATCGTGCACATCAGAGCGGTGTTGGGTTGATTGATGAGTAACCCAGCAATGTTGCGGCCCGGTATCAGCGACTGGGGCTCGTCCAACGATATCACTATAGGATCGCCGTCCTCTGGAGAGATAGCCTTTAGCTCCGTGACGTTCAACGACTCCCAATACCTCGTCTCGTTCGTCTGGGGAATGAAATTGTACTCGTCCAGCAGAGGGTTCTTCGCGAAGTAATTGTACAGCTTGATGAACGTCTCGACGATGTAGAGGAGGGAGATCAGGCCCGTGAATATTTCTTCCGTGAATCGGGTGAACAGCCTGACCAGCACCGAGCCCTCGACGCAGGCGATGGCCAGCGCTATGATCCCCATCCACGCGCCCACGTAGACCCTCACGGTTAGAAACTCCAGCTCGTTCGCTAGACAGAAGTTGTACAAGCTCTCGTCGAACAGCAGAAGAGGACCTGTTGTGCCGATGATGACCAGAGGCTGGGTGGAGAGGAGGGCCATCACTATCCCGGTCCAGGAGCCGGAGACCAGGGTCTCCGATATGCCGATCACGTTGTGCGTCTTGTCGCTCAACAGACCACCGAAAGTGATGGCCGTGCACAGAGCAGCGAAGTACATGAAGATGGCTGCCGCCAGGCAGGACGAGCTTAACCCGTCGGTGAAATCGGATAGGTAGAAAGGATAGCGCCTCTTGATGTCGTTGATGAGACAACCGAAGGGCCGTTTCGTTCTGCGAAGGGGATCGTCGTCGCCGGGGGGCTTCTTCTCTTCCTCGCCAGCGAGTAGAGCTGCGCAGACGGAACGAGTTATATTACGAATTTCGAATTTTCTAATTTCTGTGATTGTGGCTCCGATGCACCCTGGGTGAAAGGAATATACTGAGGAATACTTGACGAAAATAATGTGTTTGGCATTCATTACAGGCTCGAGTAGGTTCTAGGTATTTATCCACGTTGGTCTATTCAAGCGTTTACTGTACTATTGTCTGATTTTCGAAAGAAGGCACCTCGCGGCCGGGGCCATTAACTTGCGAGGTTGCCGCTACTTCAGGCTCGTGAATGGATGCTTCCCCTTGGCCAATGACTTTTGACTACTTAGCTGTGTGTATTCGTTGCCTTTGGGTATATATCGCTATCCTCTTCGAGAGGACGGGCCCAACGTCCTCCCCAGTGAGAGAGGCACAGTTGCGCTTGAAGACAGAAATATGACAACGTCGCGCGAAGTACGTAGCGGGCTTTGGATTCCTCCCGAACCACGGCTTCTTTAGAAAATCAGACAATAATACCCAAGATCGATATAGAATACAATTCCAAGTCGCCAATTCTCAGTGTCCCGGCTTCTCCAGCTCCTACTCTTCCCCATCGAGTCCAAAGCACCCCCAATATTTCCACCACCCACTGTGCACCGCCGCAACGGGCACCCGCCCACCTTTCCTCACGGCAGCCTCGCTCTGAATGGGCTTGCTCTTCTCCTCGAGCGCCTTGGCCTTCCGCTTCCTGATAGCGATGCTCTTCGCCTTGAGTTCGTTGAACGGGAGCAGCGCCTGCCTCTCCCAGTCGCCGGGCGGCAGGACGATCGAGTCGTCGAGGAACTCGTTGATCGCCGACAGAAGCTCGCGCCTCTCGTTCGCCTTGTACGCGACCTTGTGGAACGACGTGCTGGCCATCAGCGTGGCGATCGATCTACCGATCTCGTGGTAGTCCAGGTCGGCGTTCCTCGGCCCCAGTAACGTGAACATGAAGCGGACCGGTATCGTCACCTCCGTCATCGACGGGATGAACACGCCCTCGGCCAGGCGGACGAAGGCGATTGTCGGCTGGTCCAGGAAGTCTACGGCGCCCACTAAGACCACCGTCGCCTCCGCGCCGGCTGGTATTCTCTTCAGGATGTAATCGTTGTGGCTCTTCTTCAGGTCCTCGTTGCTGCTGGTGTATGTTAGCTCCTCCTTCATGTCCACCGCGGTGTGATTGCTGTCCAGGGCCAAACTCGACGTCACGATCTTCGGCTTCGCGTCGTTCAAGTTCTAAGGGGAACATCAATGACAGTTAGTTACAGTGGCGAGGAGACGTTGCAGCGGCGGGTCTTTTTAATAATGATATGCATACGATGCGTTGGGCCAGGCAGGGGGGTTTCAGAGGGTTTCTAGGCCCTCGTTTGGGCAAGCTAGAGATAGGCTGTCGTTACGTCAGAGACGGATGCTGCACTTTTCGCGACGGTGCACAGTGTTTCGCATAAAACAGAATGGACAAAAGTGAAGAAAAGTCAAGTGTTTTCTTCACGAGTTATTGTATCTTGAAATGTTAACGAAAGAATGAACTTTTGCTGAATTTACCAATTTGTTGTCAAAAGGGATATTAGAGATTTATTCCGAATTTGAGGCTATTTTTTCAAACGCGTGGCAGTGGCGGAATGTTTATGGTTTTCAATTGGTTTTTATAAGTTCTGTTTAATACTGCAATACCTTCAAAACTGCCGAGTCGGTTTTTTAGAATACTAAGAATTTGTGCTGTGTTTTTATGTTGATTGTTTATCAATTTCGATGGGACTTTTGAAAAAAAAATAACTCACGAGTTTTTGTATATTAATTTAGGGAACATTAAACTTTATATTGACGTCAATTTCAAATGTTCGAATTTGCTCGAGGCACTTGTTAATCTAAACATCCGGTTTGCTTTTCCCAATTGTTTATGCGATATTTACAATGACTTTTCCATCCTGGATGGTGTCTTCAGTTTTAAAATAGCCGTCAAAAGCGGTACACGTGTTAAAAGTAACTTAATAAAAAAAGTGATAAAAATAATTTAATAAAAAAAGTGAAAAAAAATTTAATAAAAAAAAAGTTT
The DNA here is from genome assembly GCA_947577245.1 of Andrena bucephala. NCBI lineage: Eukaryota > Metazoa > Arthropoda > Insecta > Hymenoptera > Andrenidae > Andrena > Andrena bucephala. The sequence continues at coordinate 16,682,889 of OX387717.1, read as the reverse complement.
GAACAAAACTTAATCAGTATTTAGTTGACAACAAATTCCAAAAGTTAATATTAATAAAAAAAAACTTCATTCAATAAAAAATCAAGATCAGATCACCTCAATTTTTTTAAATGAAACTGTATATTTCTTTTTCTACACCGATCCACGCATTCTCTTGTACATTCTCTTTAACAAAGTATTAGGGTACTTATGTCGAAAACTGATTAGTTTCGAAGTTTTTATTTTTTCCCGAAAGCTATACACGCGAAACACTGTGCGACAGACGGTATTTAGCATCTTTTCGGAGAAATTCCCATAAATTTATCTACCAACCCGGAACTCAATTATTTTCCATAACGCAAAGCTGAGACGTTACCCTTTGGTAATAATTCCGTAGAAACTTGATAGCGTTCAAAGGACGCACCTCAGTAATTGAAACACATTTATCAGAACTGAAAGCTCGAAGCATTCTGCGAATCGACGACAAAGCGCTAAGCTCGAGCTTGTTTGCTACCGAGGGAAGCCAATTTAATTAACGACGGCCCGATCACCTCGTCCTGTGCAGAAAATCCGCCTCTGTTTGAAACTCTAGGAAAACTAACGAATACCCAAATGAAATGTACAGGGTGTTCCACTTATCGTGATCATATTAAACTTCTCCATTGTTTTCGGGGATAACAGAGGAATGTTCAAGAGAGGAATGATACATTTCACGTCCACGAAAGCGACGAGGACGTTCAAGATGACCGTCACAAATGGGGCGTCCTGTACACGCGGCGGATTCGTTTGCTACTCGATGTTTGTCAACTGTAGTATACCAAGCAGAAATTGGGAGAAAAACGAAAATCGTAAAAAGAACCATCGGGTGATTGCTGTATGCATACGAACGGGGAGACAAAGTACTGCAGAGAGGAAATATAAAAGAATGACACATGGCTTGACAAATGAAATCCCACAGGGGTGCAGAAGGGAGTTGCTGAACAGTATTTACATTCTTATTTCGAACACTGGAGGTGGACATAGAAGCCTTTAAATGCAAAATACACAGAAAGGAACGAAAAAGAGTCACAAGCTATAGAGGGACGACGCACGTATGTACAGCGAGTTACAAAACTCTAGACACGGATAAATTCTTTGGACTTGGTTCAAAAGGTTGGAAAGCTTTTCGTTTGGGTTAAAATTTATGAGTATTTAAATAGAAAATGTTTCTCTGGTTGGCGAGCGAACGAGTATAAGTGAGAATTGTTGGCTTTGCAGAAAGAGATTTAGAATATTTAAAGTCCTATGTAAGATCAGGTGTTAAATTTTGGACGTGGAAGTTGATAACATATATCTCGTCCCATTGGACTTTCAAAATGATATTTCATATTTGAAAAAAAGTCACAAAATTCGAATTAAATTACAAATTGAGCAAAATAAACATTTATTTTTAAGTCTGATTCACGAAAAAGAATAAAAAAAATTGTTTAGCTTGAGAAGAAATATTATTTTCTCCATACGTTCGTATGTATCGACATAACTCTACTTATACTGTTTTTCCCGACATTATACTGTATTTTGACACATACTATTACGATCACGGGGAAGAAGTGATATTGACTGGAACTTATTTAATTTTCAATTTAATTTAACATAAATTATATAAATTTCTAATCCTCCAGTTAAACTTTAATATAATCTATCAACTTATTTAATTTTCAATTTAATTTTACAGAGATCATATCAGTTTTTAGTAAATCATATAGTAATAAACAATGGACAGTATCACATTTGGACCAAAATTTCACTTATACTCGTTTGCTCGTCCATCAGAGACTTGATTCCTTCGTTCAGCTCCCAACGCAGCAACCCGCTGTACATCGTGGACATTACAGGCTATGCGTGGAATGCAAGAATCGTAAAGAATAGGGCACAGTTCTACGATCTAATCAGCTAATTAAAAAACAGTCGCTATTCCCTAGCACTAACTCCCTAAAAGGTGAAATCTACTTCTATAAACGCCCCCTCGAAACTCCACGAGCACGCGGTTCTTAGCGGTCCTCGCGTTTCGCAGAGCTGGCGGATCGCGGGTCCTCGTGCGACAGGTATCGTGCCCTACCATTTCCAGAACGAAACTACTCGGAGGCGATGAGAAGTCCGGGCGGGACACACTCATTCCCCTGTAAGTTCATGCAGGGGGTGGGTAGGGGTAGTTAATGAGGCGATATGTGTCTCCACAGAGTGTGATCAGTGGTGGTGCGAGTAGGCGTATAGACTAAGCGAGTAAGGTTGAAAATACTGCGTTGGAGTCGGGAAACGAGAGATTTACATGTTGGGTTACATGGTTCTCAGAGGCTTCCCGCGCAGCGTCTTCTTCCTCCAGAAAGACGGACTGTGGAAACAACATTAGGACACACTGTCAGTCAGGCATCCCTGTCTACACATTCCTAGTCATTATTTCTGTTTAATCGAACGTTCGTCGATCTCTACGGGCTGTCGAGGTGCACCGAGTTCCCTTGATTCTTGGTCCCAAACCGCCCTTAGACAGTGAAAGAGCTTGTCCGTTCTACGCGCTGCCTATATTCCCCTTGCACAGCAGGAGAAAGCGCAAAGGAGGGGCTCTTTTACTGCGTGAGTACGGTTGGGTGCAGGGTTGCCAAGAGAATCTCTACGCGTGGAGATAACATAACGTCACATAAACCCAGGGTTGCCAGGAAATTCCTACCGTAGTGGAAGGGGAACACCTGACTTTGGCGTCGATTGTACTTCGATGTCACGGCGTCATCACGCGCATGCGTGGCTTGTTCCCTCTCCACTATGGTAGGGATTCTCCTGGCAACCCTGCGTACACTTATATACACGCGAAAACGTGACGTCACTTGGCTTGGATTGACGTTGGTTGGCATGACATCACGGCGTCACCAACACAAATATACTGTTATTACAGTTCCGCTTCTCCTGCTCCGTACTCTCTACGCCGCCATTAAATCTCTACATATGGCAACCCTGGGTTGGAGAATCAAGGGAACTCGGTGTACAGAAGACTAGCCATTTATCGCGCATCACTCCCAACGTCTGCGTTTCGTTTGAAGATACAGGAAAACAAACAGGCTCGACTCGCCCCTAAAGGCAAAATTAGGCTGGTGCCTAGGGCGTCAAGTGGACAAGAGGCGCAAAATGGTATTTTCCTTGCCATTTTTTAAAATTTGTAGTATAAATGTTTTAAGCTACAAATAAAACTTCAGAGTAGGGTCAGCAAATGGCCCAAATAAATGTATTATAAATAAGGGACGCAATTTGGCAAGTTCGCCTAGAAAGAGGTTATGTTCGGTACCAAGTGAAATGTTAGTGCTTTCCTCGGAGATTTTCCTGTATCGTCAAAGGAAACGGGGATCTTCGGAGTGACAAGGCGTAGGGTAAAGGTCAACGCACACATATCGTCTTTACGTGACGGTTCAGTGCCATCAGTATGAATGGTCCCTTCGTTACAGTGTCAGTAACTGACGCCGCTGAGCCTTCACAGAACTGATATGTGTGCGTAGACCTTAACTTGCCTTAATGGCCGAACACGGGCGCGAATTTCTAGTTCTCTATCAAGCTGAGAACTGAGAAGCCTTCACCCCGCGATGAAGCACCATTTTATCCAGCAAGCAGCGTTCTTAACCGTCTAAGTTCACCGATACACTTTACTACACCTGGCTAGTATCTGTAATTCTCGCGGTCGCGGCCACTCGGCTCGGGCAGAGATTGCGAACGGTACGATATCTGAACACCGAGCGATTCAACACATTCATGTCACGCTATCGGCTAACCCGGGGTAGTAAGATGGGTTGTCACAGGCCCCAAAGATCTTAAATTGACTATAACTTTTTAACAACGCGCCACAGCGAGTCGTGCCTCGTTATCAGTGCAGATGTAGTTCCCTACAAACATTACTTGGGTGGTACCTTACCATTTTTGTGACATTTCCCACGTTACCAGCGCCGGGTTAGCATCGTTGTGATCGAGCAGCTCCCACACGTTATAGATATCAAAAGAAGCGATATAACCGAGGTGAATCGCGGGACAATTACCTGGAGGCTGGTGTAGCTGGCATAGTTCCTTTTCCCGCCGAAACGGAAGCCACGGTCGTGATCGTGCACGTGCCTGTGCCTAAGGAGGAGGGCCCTCATCACCACGGACCTGTCCTCGGGGAGGATCAGCTCCTCGACCACCATCTGTTCGACCACCCTGTATGCCAGGCCGGGCAGGTCTTTCTCCTCGAGGTCGAGCAGAACCACGCCGGTCTCCAAGCAACGACGCAGATTCAGCAGTGAGTGGAAGCTCAAGGAGGCGACGTGGGGCCTGCCCCACCTGTCCGCGCCCTCCTCGACGTCCTCCTCGTATTTTATCCAGCGAGCGGTCTCCTTCCACTCACGCTCCTCCCCTAAACCGTGCAGCTCGTCTAGCTGGACGAACACCTCGTGGGGCGAGTGGTCGTACATCTTCTTGAAGGTGTCGTGGGGAATGCCACCCTCTTTCCTGCGGCCGATCTGCACGGTAGGGTGGGCCGCCTTGTGCCGCCTCATCCCCCGCGGATCGTCGCTCCTGTGCGACTCCAGGTCGTCGATGTCCAGCTCTTGCAGGGTGCTCGCCTCCTCCGGCTGCACGCTCACCCGCCGGGTCAGCAAACCGGCCCCGTCCGGGAGGCCAGCCCCCGAACGCTTCCGCCATTGCGGGTCCTCTTGCAGCGAGTACTTCCGCGACTTGTAGTGATACCTTCTGCAACGAACAATTACGTGCTTTACTTTCACTTTAAGGGGGTGGAAGGAAGGCTCTTTAACGAGGCGGGTTAACGCTTGCAGCGGCGTAAGGTTCTGAGAAATGTCCCTTATACTTGCAAGGAGAGGATTTCACAGGTGGACGTTTCGGATTGCCTTGGTTTTCGAATATGCTTTGGAGAACCGAAAAAATAAGAAATAAGCGGTTTTTTATTTTCGCCCGTTTGAATATTTAGGGGTGACACCACCCTTCTAGGTTCATAAGATTTGAGGAGTCCGTCCCCGATTGCTTTGGTTTTCGGATATGTTTTAGTTTAGAGGACTGAAAAATAAGAAATACGTGGATTTTTTTATTTTTACCTGTATGCATATTTAGGGGGGAGAGGCGAGTTGAAGGGATAAAAATATTTTTAATGCAAATTCACTAAAATTCATTAGATGATTATACAAATTTATTTAAAGAGAAAATCCAGTTCTCATTTCTTTTTATCCCCTATGGGTGCGCCACTGGTCAACGAATTGGAGCAGACTAATTTTTTAATTGCTGTGCTCCGACATCAAGATACTTGCTCCACCTCGAGTAAAACGTTCGCACGTGGCAACACTGGCGCTTAATTTCGCCGTTTTTAGGTAACGCCGGTATTTGTTTGAAATTGTTAAAAATTGAAAATTGGTATGTAAAAGAATTTTATTCGTCTGCTTTTATAGAGAAAAATTCGAATAATGAAGAAAAATCTGGCATTGCTCCACTGCTTCGCGCTCCAACTCTGAGCTCCAACGCTCTGCCTATTGTTAGTTTAAAGATTATTATAACACTGTTGAATAATAATGTATAATATTCGGTAAACTAACAATAGAAACTTTTGTACCTCTTCTTATGAACTTTGACGGGTATTTTCATCCCCTAAATATGCAAACAGGTATAAAAATAAAAAAACACCTATTTCTTACTTTTCGGTCCTCTAAAAACTTATCCGAAAACCAAAGCAATCGGAGGCTCACACTTGAAATCCTCTCTTTTCGGTCAAACCTGCTGAGTGAACGCTACTGGCGAGGGAGTTTTGTTTGAATTGTCTTAAGAAAATATTTGGGACTGTTACACAATAATTCCTATGCTTTTTCTAGAACATACCTTCCGTATGCCTGTATTTTTTACCATGTTTACACCTATAGAAGAATCCCACTCATTTTTTTCTCCTTGAAATATATTGTTAAGCAGATAAATCCTAAGACACGTATTTTTTTATTCTTCACCAATCTCAATTTTGGGAGTGAAATATACCTACACGTAATTTATTAGATATTTGTCGTTTATAATGACACAACACTTCATCCGGGAAATGCCGATTTTTTAATTTCTCAGGGCTGTTTCACTAATTAAAATTAAGATTGGGCAAAGATAAAAAAAATACGTTTATAAAGGCAGGGTTAAACATGTGCAAAGCGCGATGTAGAACATTCTTGAAAGGGTCCACTCATAATATGTCGACGCACAACGAAGGATCTCATGCAGCGTGCGGACATGATTCTGGCTGCGCACGGCTTGGCGCGTGCTTCTGCGCGCTGTTGCACATGTTTAGCCCTGCCATTAGACTTTTCTGCTTAACAACAAAGTAGAACATTCTCGCCAGAAGCGTTCACTCAAACTCTTACATAACATAATCGCGTTGCGGTAACACAGTGTTAAAAACATGGGTCAAAACAGACCCAGGCACGGTCGTCCGAAGGTTAAACGCTTCACCTCACACCTTCGAGCGCCGTGCACGATTTAAAGCTACCACCTCGATTCACGTTAACAGCATTATTAATTCCAACGAACCCTATCAAATAAAAGTTACACGATGAGCAAAGCGTAGGGGTGGCCGAAATAGAAAATTAAAGGAAGCATCGTTCTCTCGCGAAAGCTACTTTCGTTCGCGCGTCGAGTGCGGCGACAATAACTAGTCGCACGCGAGAGCAATCATCGACGGATTGATGACGAAAGCGCGGTAACGTAAATGGCCGTGAGGCGTAGCGGCTTCTGTGAATAGAAGTGCCCCTGCGCCTCCCACATTCCACCCCTTTTCAACACCGAGGATAGCACAGGGCTGTTCAACGTCGGCGCGACGGCACGCGCGACGCTTCGAACGCTTCCCTGTGGTACAGACAAACGATCCGCGGTTTTGTCAGCGGCCCAGCGAAATGCAACAAACAATAGCGGTGCCACGAGCCATGCAACCCAGTGCCAGAGCTGTTTTGGTGCTTGACCCTGGCAATCGGTAGTCCGTCTGGTCAGCCGCTGACGAAAGTCAGGTGCGCCGGGCGCGTGAAAACGTATGAACACTTCTTCTTTACTCCCCCGTGAAGGCGGCGCGAAGGGGTTCGACGATTTAAAAATGCCACCCTACTGCCGCGAGTGGTAACAGAGAAGGATACTGTGTTACGATACTTGTTCCGTCGGATTTGACCGATGTCCGCGTTGTAGCGGTCCGGCCGCTCGTAGCGCAGGGCCATTGCGGGAACTGGGGGTGGAAACGTCACACTCGCCACTCGCCACTCATCCGTCGGGTCCGCGGCACCCGGATCAGCGAGACGAACCGCGACGCGATCACACCAATTAGAGGAATACGAAGACAGCGGCCTCGGCCAGCAGAGACTGCCTGGTGCGCCCGCACAGACAGCGCGAATCTCTGGCCGAAGGCCATGACATTAGACAGCAATCGCAAACTGGTTCGCGGCCCTCCCGCTAAATATGTGCAATTATCTCGGGCTCGGGACGCCAGGGGAAGCGGAACAGACGACACCTAGCTGAGACGCGGGGTGTATCGATAACGTGGTAGTTGGTGTTTTCGGGCAACTAGTGTCACTGCGCTCGATTGCTTCGGGGTGGCTCAGAGTGGGAGAGGAGGACTTCAGTGTGCGCAGTTTGCGCGAATTTTCGGAGAGTGCTCAGAGAGGGAGTGTGCAGAGTTTTTGGGGACTTGGGGAAGTGATATTTTGGTTTATGTGGCGTTAAGCCTAGACGGCACTGGGACATTTTTAGAATGTCTATTTAATGGTTTATTAAAAATATTTTGATTTATTGAATTTGTAAGAATGTATTTAATATGAATTGATTATTTAACGGTTTATTAAAAATATTTTTATTAATTGAATTATTGGGGGTAACTGAATCTGTATAGTAAACCTTTAAGTAATATTAGGTATTTGCCACTGCGGGGTCGTGGGGGATTTTAAATTGAAATTTGAATATTTCGAAATTCACTCGACGTTTTTGAAAAATTCTTTTGCTTTCATTTCTTTTAGGTGGTTTTAGAGGAGATAAAAATTTGCGAGTGAGAGCTTAATATTGGAGACTTCTAGAGTCCATTCACACGTTTTTAGGAAAAATTACAATTTTCTGACAGTGTCGTTCTAGGGTTACTTACTGTCATTGTTCACTCTCATATAACATGAGATGATTTTTCGCGGGGAAAGAAATACCTAAGAATCTATAAAGTGTTGCAAAACGACTCTGTATACTTTTTTTTCTCTTCTGTTCAGTAGGCTAATTATCATAAACTGTCTCTTACTTACTTAGCTATATGCTTCGTTGTAACTAAAGGTTACTTCCCGTTGAATAAATAAATAAATAAATTGATAGTTTCCAGAATGTCATAGAAGGAATGTATTTAACCATGAAAAACTTCGAAAGTGTTTTATGTTCGTGGAATATTTATTTAGAGACAGGAATAATATCGGCGATCGCGGTGCACGAGACCTCGAATTATCTGGCCCTGGTGCACGGTACCAGGATTGTCGTGCTCAAACTTCCCTGAATCTCCTCCAAGCGACACGATCGACCCTCCCGTGTAGATAATTGCGTGCATCTACGTTCAGCAAGATTTTCGTGTCATCTGCAAATTAGCCGAAAATATACCTCGCTCCGTTATTACGAGCAAGGTCGACTAATTAGCATTGCAATCATTTCTGTCGCTGCCTCTTTAGAATGACAATACAATTCCCTTTTCAATTACTGTGAGATATAGCTTCTTAATTGCTGAGGCGATATCTCCACTGGCAAAGCTACTTTGGAGCCATTAAAAACAAAGTTCCATCTCGTTAACTCTTCCTAATAAAATAAAACTATTTTTACTCTACACTGGTCCTCGCGAAATGATGCAACTATTGTGAGAATTATTTTTATAAAATTTTAAATATAGCAGAAATATTTCAGGCGGTGGAGTGAGATGAAACACCCTGTATATTCGGCAAGCAAGCCTCTCGCCAAACTCTCCGTTCCCTGAATATTTTCGTTACTCGTTGCACAGTCCTGTAGATAGAAGCCACTTGGCATATCACGTTCACGGAGAACGTTCACCCGTCCGCGGGCAGGACAGCTTAATTGATTAGAGCCTTCTAATCCGGGTTCGTATCCCCGTTGAGTGAACCAATCGCCTGATTCACCGCGTTCCTCTACAATGTGCACGTGGGTTGCAAGGGAAAGTGAAAGCGACGGGCACGAAATTTTGTAATGCTAAGCGTAAGGTGCACTGGACCAGGTAAGAGGGTTTGCAAATGACTTTCACTCTTCTTTGGACGAAGTGGAGAATATTTCCGTTGAGATGGAGGAAGGTCAGGGCCTCTCCCTGTGTAACGTGGAGGGCGCAACTCAAATTAAAAGCGAAAAGCTCGAAATTTTGTAATTACAGGCATGTGTAATTGGCACACAGGTGGCGCCCCGTTGGTTTGGGTATTTGTAGAGTTCGGAAAGGAGTAACATACAGGAGTCGGTTTTGGGGGAATTGGTAAGGTGCCTGACTAGTAAGCAGAAGGACCCCGCAGGTCGCGAGTTCGAATCCCATTGCGGGAGGATATTTTTTCTCCTACATAATAGTAAGTGCATGATGCAGTGGGCCCACGCAAGAGGATTTTGAAAGGACTTTCACTCTTTGGGTGAACCGGAGCAAAATTCTTGTTGACATGGAGGAGGAAGGTCCCAGGGCCCACTCCCTCTATAATTTCCCGAGGTTGCAACTTTAAAGTGAAACCGAGAAGCTCCGAAGGAAGACGCACTGAGCCAGGGAAAAATAAGGATTTCCAAAGAAGTTCTTTCACTCTTTCCCAAGCAACCTATAAGGTTGCCAACTCTCCCCAAGTTCCCCCACAATGTGGAGGTAGATTACATCTTAAAGTTGAAAGCTCTAAAAATCCAAAATTCTCCTGAGTTGTGCACAAGAGCCCCTGAATTAAGGCACATGATCACACCCCTCTTTGTAAAACATAAACTGAACAAAAATGATGTTAAGCCAAAAGATGGCAAGGGTCTCTCCGAGTGAGTTCTTCCCTCCACGAAACTAAAATTAATTGCAAGGAATAGTGAAAGAAAGACTCACTTGTGGTCGTGTTTCTGGTGCCTCCGACACTTGCGATCCTCCTCGTGGAGGCCAGGCGCGGTGGTCTGCGGTTCCTCCTCCCTCGAGGTAGTGACATCCTCCTCCTTGATGTTCTCGAACTGGACTCGAGGGCTACCAACGGTGGGGTTTTCGCTGAACCCGGAAGCAGCCCTCTCCGAGATCGGCGCCTCGCTCTCGCTGCTGACGACGTTCTCCGTCTCCTCAGCGGTATCCTCGTCCACGTCGTGCACGCTCGACGGCAACACCCCGTTATCCATCGAGTCCACATCCTGCCCGTTGCCATTTCCATGGGCCTGCCCATTCTCCTCTTCTTGGCCTGCTTCCGCTGTGGATCCTTCCCTGTAACAGCGTTCCTTTCATTAATAACACTCGAAACGTGGATTCTTGACAAGCAACAACCATCGTTTAATTCTTGTACCGAATTTCTGAAGTTACATGCATAAGTAAATTTAGGCCAAATTCACTCAATACCATATATTTACTAGAAACGGGTGCATTGAATTATTACGGTTTAATATTTTAATTTTTGTTATTGAATTATCACGCTTTTATATTTCTAAAGAACTTACTAAATCTTTACAATAAAAAAATAAGAATTAAAAAATAAAAGAATGAAAAATAGGAAATTAAAAAATAAAAATGGAAAATTAAAAATAAAATTATTATTATAATTATTCGTTATTGGCGGTTATTAGTTATTTAAAGATATGAAGGAGTTTCAGTCGAAATAATACACCTAGTAAAGGAGGAATGAAACTTTATAACTCGATTTTGGGTGAAATTGGCCCAATTTCCGTACAAGGGTTAAGCATTCTTCGATGGTTTCTGCCCGGTTATATCGATACTGCAGTTGTTGCCCCGTTAAATGTCCGCGTCCCCTGTTTCGTTACAAGTACATTTCTCTCCCCACTACCTTCTTCCGCCCGCGCTGCGGCAAAAATGAAAGACAATAAATAGCATACCGTTTCCTTACAGTTTAGAGTTACAATGACTTATAAAGAGACAAAACTGTTTTCTGAATCCTGCAGGGCGGATTTTGGGAATCCACTTTAATTAGCATTTCAGCAATTCATTGAAACACCAATGTGTTCGAAGATATTAGACAGACTTACGGTGAGAGGTGTCGTCGCATAGATCTGGAATGAAGGCTCTTCAGGGGCATGTGCGGGTGAGGGTAATTTCTCTTTCGATGCTCTGCAAGAAAAGCATACCAGCTCCTTAAACAATAACCCTGCCAAAAACGTCCCCATAATAAATCGTACACATCGAAATTCGCCGCGTTCCAAAGCAATAACGTATTTGCCAACAAAGCTGAGATTTCCAAATTCTACTGGCGTCAGTCGTCTACGCGACACAGAATGCAGGAGCACCGAGGGCCACGAAAATCCAGCGGCACCGCAATAATATATCAAGAATAAAATAACGCCGCGACGTGCCAGAAAGCACGAAGCTGAATTGCTCCAACCTTGGATAGCAAGAAAAATCGATTTACATAACCATTTTCAGTTCTCGAGACTCGTCGGTGGGGAACAATGAATTATTGTCACTGCAAGTTACGCGCCGGGAACTTTTGTCCGCTCACAACTCATAAGCCGCGAATGCAAGGAGGGGGGGGGGGGGGGGCGGATTAAGCCGCTGTAAGAGCGCGTTTGTGTGAACTGTTGGAAAGAGTTTAGAAGAGAGATGAAGTGGAACTTACGATTGAAGTCACGATCGCCATATCGCGGTGGTGGTCCTCGGTCCCGATCTCGATCTCGATCGGATCCAGCCGAATCGGAAGGCGAACCGAGACGGGCTACGTCGAACTTTTCCCCAGTGTCCATCGCGAAAACCTTCTCCATCTCCTCGTCGAGTTCCGGTCCCGTTTCGGCGCCATGACCGTCGACCTGGTCGGAAATAAAATAAATTTAACCTCCTGGGTGCTATGGAGCCCATAGGCGTTCGGCGACTATGCGTAAGAGATAGAACTAAAGAAGTTCCGCACGCGACGTATTCTTGAGGGTTTAAATTGCCAGCATCAAAGGGTTAAGAAAACTTGAGAAAAGGAACATTGATGAAATTTTTTAAAAAATTGGGAACTAAATGTTTCCTCGTAAATATAGCATCAGGTTTAATTGTTCCGTTTTAACGGACTGAAATTAATATTACGTTAGAAGTTAAACGTGGGGAGATTTCGAATTCAATTTTGTTATCGAGATGTACTGTTATAAGCTATTGATACTTTAATTTAATTACTGAAATCCTTTTGAAACTATACTATCACAATTTTCCCCCGCCCCTCCCCCTCCCACTATGAATTTTTATAAGCACAGAATGTTCCAGTAAATTTTGGATTACAGCTTTGAAATTGCTATCGGTCAGTTTGTGGATTACAGTAAAAATCGCGGAGTGTATTATGAGCCATTGTTTGTGATTTTATTGGAGCATAAAGGTCATGGTTGAACGCGAAAAATTTTTGGAAAAAGATGTTCGAACAGTGGCGTACCCTGGGGCAAGGGCTCTGCCCCCCCCCCTCCCTTCCCCAAAGAGGAGGGTTTGTAAAAAGAAAAGAAAACTGAATTTTACTTTTTAAATAAATTTTTATAATCCCCTAATGAATTTTATTGAATTTGCATTAGAAATATTTTTATCCGTACAACTCGGCTCCACCTGATATCGAATATAAATCACTTGAAGCGACTGAAATTCCCTGGGGTTGCAACTAATTTCGCTTATTGCGTTCAATATTTATTTTCCATAAATTTCAATTAGACAACAGCCTTGGATGTTATTTTTCAAGTCGATCGCGCTGAAGGAGCTGTTATCCCGCGGTTGACATTATTGTTGACTATAAAGGCAGTTGCATAATATCGATCTATTCCAAACAGGGAGCCAACACTTGCAAGCAACGACGTTTACTCTCGACAAGCTAATACCATAAGCGGTAGGCTTTTCATCGCTAAACGATGCTAGAGCGTATTTATTCGAGGAGTAAATATAACGATCGGTTTCATCGCCTCGCACGCGTGCACGTTCACTCGCAAATGTCTCCGCGAGAAGCTACCACATTTACTCATCAAAATTACACGTGCACAAATTTCTATATTTCATAATAATACTGAAAGATGAAAAACATGAAAATTATAACCATGAAAATTTTGAAACGTGGATATTTTGAAGCATGAAAACTTTGAAAACTGAAAACTGAGAAATGAAAATTTTGAAAACTGAAAACTGAAAAATGAAAATTTTATAACTTGAAATTTTGAAAAATTAAATTTTTGTTAAATGAAGACTTTGAGAAATGAAATTTTTGTTAAATGAAGACTTTGAGAAATGAAATTTTTGTTAAATGAAGACTTTGAGAAATGAAAATTTTGAAAAGTTAAAAATGAAAAGCGAAAAATTCTCTGGTACGACGACTTTAGTCGTTTCTAAAATTAGTTATTTTCCTGAAAAAGCTACAACATTCACTCGTCCAAATAACACGCGCACACTTTTCTATATTTTATATTAAACCTGAAGAAGCCCTGTGACGCGAAAGAATCACTATTTGTAGAAGAAAAGCACCAATAGTTTTTAATTTTAATGGCAGAGTCCTTGTAGAAAACACTGAAAGTGCCAAAATAAAAAAAAAAATTTATCGAAAAATATTCTACGTGCCAATGGTAATACCATAGCACAAAATTCCATTTTTTGCACTTACAGTAGTTTCTACAAGGACTTTTCAATTATTCTTCTAAACTGCTGCGAACAAAACCCTAATCCTTTCACTTTGATCAATTTTCTTTCAGCTAAGTGAAAAGACGGAACATTAACTTCCAAGTGTCTCAGAACACACCGCTATACAGTAAATGATGACCAGAAGGGAAAATCGTTTTCCCATGAATGACGCAAAGACTACTCTTCCAAGTTTGGGGTCCAGTTCATTCGAGCGAATAGAACCTTTGAATCGAGTTTTTCAATCGAACGCTTCGATAAAGGATGCACTCGAGCCGGTCCCTCACGAGGATTACGAAACAGTTTCGTACGGGAGACCCTCTCTTGCGTGAAAAACCTTGATCGTTTTTCGTGAAACCTAGCGTATTCCCATTACAGTAGCGCTACTCCAATCAAAGCACCGCCGAAACTCATCCACTCCTAATGCAACATGAATTTTAATGAAAGTCCCATGCTAAGACTAGCGCTGCTCTTCGTTGAATGGCACCCAATCAGTGGCGCACTCAAAAGGGGGCCAAGGGGCTGGCACCCCCCAAAGAAGGTGCTTTGTAAAAAGAAAAGAAAACTGAATTTTATTCTTTAAATAAATTTTTATAATCACGTAATGAATTTTATTGAATTTATATTAAATGAATTTCTCTTAAAAATATTTTAATCCGTTCAGCTCCCCCCCAAGATTAAATCCTGAGTGCGCCACTGTACTCAACCACTTCCCCTCCGATTAATCAAAATTTTAATAAAACCCCACTTGAAATTCATAATTCGTAATTTTAATAATCAGCTGCAAGGATTTAGATGCTCGGTATTTGCATGAAAATGGCAAGTGTCGTTTTCAAATTACCCAAATTATTGAGGAGTGATCGGGGCAGGAGGGTATTTACTGCGAGTCGGCGTGCAAAGGTGTTTCAGTGTCAGCGCTCGATTTCCTTTGACTGGTTTTATTCGCACCTCTCGCTCGCTTTATAGTCGAACCCTTTTACGATAATGGCAGCGGAGCGAGTGCGCGGGGGACACCGCCGTGGCGACCATTAATGCGAGACTCGGGATTAATTCCGTCAGCGAGACGGGGCAGTCATTAATGACCGCACAACGTTAGTCAGTCGGCGATCAAGGGCCGTCGACGACTCCGGTGCACACGTTTCGCGCACTGCGTAAATAGCCGGGGCTAAACACGTCTGTCGGAGGGGGTGTTCGAGCCTGCCCCGAGAATTGCGTCACGCCGCTGGGCACCGAGGAACCGCTCGAAATCGGTCAGCCCCGAAATCAGCTGTGGAAAGCTGGCGAGGGTCAATAGTGCAAAGTCGATGTGAAATTTGGGATTGTTGAGGAAAGCTTCGCTTGGCGGATACGGGTTATATTTTGACAAACCAGATTATGTAAATTATTTTAGATTATTAAATTTATTTATTTATTTAACACGTAAACGGTTAAAAACCGAAAAAGAATAATAAAAGAAACCTGTGTCAGCTAGGAATTTACATGTTGCATAAGGAATTAGTACTTTTTTTTTTTAAAACCATAAGAATTTTAAATAAAAAAGAGGTGAATTTTAGATAAGTGCGAGTGGAATTTTATTAAAATTATTTGGGCCTATTATTAACCGTGGAAGAAAAAACAAAAAATAAAGAAATAAATGTCAGCTAAGAATTACACATGTTACATAAGTAATTAGTATTTGTTTAAGCCACAAGAATTTTAGATAAAAAGAGATTTAAATATAATGTAGTTAAAATATATGAAGTTAAAAAATAATCCTTCCATCCGACGTGTGATCAAACTATCCGCTATCCGAGGGTTAAAGAGTAAGGTATCGAGGGTTGCTCTAATCTCGAAGGACAGAAGGAGTTTGGGATAAAACAGGAGAATTATTGGAACACAAGTAATGATAAGAGAATAAAGGTATTGGGATGAAGGAAAGCGAACCATCCCCCCAAAAATACACTCCAGGAATCGAGAGGAGCTCGAGAAGAGTCCAAAGTAAAGCAGGAGGGAACTCGAGAATGTGCCGAGAGCTGGTAGATACTGCAAGACGGATCAGGAAAGTTTCGATGAGTTGAAGAATCGTGTTGTCGCGCGTAAGAAGTATTCAAACTGGGCGATGGAAAAGTACAAAACAAAAGGAGTCGCGGAGATTAACTAGTGATTAGACGAGTGATTAGACTTTAGATTGAAAAACGTTAGGATGATGGAACGGTTCGATTTGTCCAGAAGTCAAGTCGTTCCTTTAGACGAGTGGAAGGAATAATCAAGACCCAATCTCTCCATCGCAAAGAGAAGCCAAGACACTGTACAGAGCTGATCAATCAAGCAAAGGAGCTTGAAGGAATCACCAAGATCTTCTCAACGTCCGGAAATTCGCGCGAACAATTCCACAACCTTCCATCTCAAAACCGAACCCACTACCAAAAGTGACTTTCCAAATCATCAGAAGAAACTAAATAAATACCACAACACCGAAGAATATCGTTGGCTATTTGGCAAAACTGACCATTACCAAAAGTCCACTCATTCTCAAAAATCTCATTTTTGTAGAAACCACCATAAGTGCCAAAAATCGAATTCTACACTATTACCATTAACACGTAGAACATTTTCCAATAGAATTTTTTTTCACCCATTGACTCAGTGTTAAAATATACCAAAAATGAAAAAATATAAACTTGCTCAATTCCACCAACAATCCACCGTTCTAACAATCCAATATCGAGTCCCCCAGCTGCGCGCAGATGTCCAACACACCAATCCCACCTTCAGAGTAGATCCTCCATCACAGAAAATGCCCAACAAAGTAGCCACTCATAAAAAGAAAATCAACAGCGTAAGCCTGAGAGCTGAAAAAATCCCCAACACCTCGAACGCACGGGACCGAATGATTTTTACCGAGTACCGATCACTGGAGCAAGTTCACCGGCAGAGTCAACTGTGCATGCTTGGAGGCTGGAGGGCCAAGAACCCGGAGTGGCTTTAACCGACTGGCGTGCCCGGTTGCACGAGGAGGCCGATCGCCTCCCACAGCACGTCTGTGGGAATGCAGGTGTGTTCGCGGTGTCAGGGTGCAGAGGCCACTGCGCGGCACGGGGTAGGTTGTCACCTGGTGGCTCGAGCGCAGGGAGCGACGTAGCCAGCGAAGAACCTTGCTGGACGCCCGCTGGAGGAACGACTTCCCGGAGGTGTTCGCGGCGGCCTCGGGCATGGCATCCCGGGCCGAAGTGACACCCGGCCGGTCGGCTCGCGCCCGCACCTCGAGAACCGAAACTGCAACGGAGAGGGTAGCGCCGCTGGGCGGCCAACAGGCGGAGGGTCGCGAGGTGGGGGGTGGCGGCGCGCGGACCGGGGGGAGGTGGGGGGGGGGACGAGGGGCGGCCACCCCCGGTCGATATCAACCCCATACGTCGCGGCTAGACGGATCCTGCGAAAGGTTACCCTTTCCCTCCGGCTGACTCGCGTCTCTCCCGGGACCCAGCCGGCTACCCTGCTGCGCCAAACGCCATTTTCTACGATTCCTCTCCCACCCACCCTCTTCCCCTTCGGGTGGACCGATATGGGGGCATCAGGAGCAGGAGGGGTTCTTGGGAACGGGCACTGGGGGTGTTCTTCTTGGGTTGGTGGACTTTGGGTGTTTGGGTGAGACGTAATTTCCTGCAGCTCCTTGGGGAAGGTCGGGTGGAGGGGGCGCGAGTTCTGGAGGCTTCCTGGGGGAGGATGTTGAGGAATTGAGGATTTTCAGTGCAAAAGGGTTGAGTCGTTTTAGGACCCTGGTGAGAACTGGAGATTTACATCAAGGTTTTGGGGGGCTACAGTGGTTGTTGAGATTTTTTTAGGGTTGTAGGTAGGTATTGTTAGGGGTGGAATCGAGATCGGTATGTACTCGCGGAATCTAGCCGAGTTCGATACTTATAAAATGTTCACTTTGTGGGATTTGATTACTACTCGTGAAAGATCATGTTCAATTGAAGGGGAAATAGGGAATGTTTAAAAAATTAAAGTTTAATACATTAGTCCATCAGTAAAGAGACAAGGTGCAATGAATTTAATTTTACCTTGACGATAGAAGCTTTTGTTTAGGCAAAGAGTGGGGATATTCTGTATTTTGTTCCAGTGCAGAATGGATATTTCCTATTTTAACCAGTATACCAAATCATTGTTATCCTACGGGGGTATTTGGAGTGTATAACCCTTTGTGATTCGACAGTTCTGTGGTACCAGTTGCCACCAACAAAATATGCTATAAATCCAAATCACGAAAAATGGATATTCCAAGTTTTCCCCTTACCTTTCAAATTGTACGTACTTCTAAAGTACTCAGATTATGCAAGCTGGTTTCAAACCCTGGAACGAGTACCTGTAGGGTTCGAATATGTACTTACAAGTACTTGACATTTGAAAGAATCCTGAAAGAGCGATTTTACAAACAAAAGAGAAATAAATCGCACAATTGCATAAAATAGAAAAGTCCTGGTTAAAGGTAAAGGTAAAGGGATCCAGTCAGATTCGAATCTACTTCAAATATACTTCCCCCCAATCACTCGTTATTGCGCGGTGATAAAAAATTAGGGTAGATGTACCGTTTGTGGCCATTGCACTGTTTTTGGCCATGTGCATAATCATCTTATTTTTAAATTGCTTGCAGATCATTATTATGTGGAGAATATCACATCATAAATATTTTGTTTGGTATACCGCCAGAAATATAAGTTTACATTTATTGCTTACACGGAAAAATATTATATTTTTTAAGAAGTGGTACAATAAAAACTGATGCAATACTTTAAAGTGGCCACAAACGGTGCATCTACCTATTCGGGTTCGAAAATTCTTCAAATTAGCCAAATGTTAGATAATCGACTATGGAGTATTTTTAAACGATTGTATTTACCCTCTCACGGAACTGATTACCAACCACTAGATCGGGTATTCAAAATTCTCACTTCGTAGAAAATAAGAGTTATATTACCTCCACCGGTACCAAGAACGAAAAGGTAATCCCTAAACTCTCCCAACGACACAAGCCTCCCAAGCTCCCAGCAGTGGCACAATCACAATTCCAAACACTCGGATACGTCACTTTGATGTCCCGCTACAGTCGAAACCGAAACGTCGGCGCTCCATTCATTATCCAGCAACAGAGCGAGCGGTTCCGCGTAGTCACCAGGGGTATTCGGATTCACAGCGCGCCACGGAAGGATCTATTTCCAGCGATTCCCCTGAAGGGTGCTTCCTGGGGGGCAATTAAAGCCCTCCACGCGCCCCTCGCGGCCGGGGGGGACGCAATTGCGTCGCAAAATAGAGCAACGGACGGGGCACTGTACCGCGTAATCGGTGCCATGAATTATGCCACAGTCTATATCACGGTCTATATCGGGAAATTGGAAAAGCTGCTCCGTCCAGGTGTTGAACGTTGACGTTCGATACCGCGGGGACACGCGTCGGGACCCATCTCGATCCTGCGCCCGGATAGCAGGGGCAAATGGAGGGCGAAACACATCGCGCGCCTGGATGGCCCCAGAAATGGGCAAATGGAAATACGGGAAGACAGCTGGCCATTGGTCGATGCGGTGCGATGCAACAAGTGTCGGTCGGCCGTGAAATTTAGCCCCCCCCCCCTCCCCATCCCCCTCCCTCCCTCCCTCCTGGCTCCGTGGAGGGGCTGGAGAGGCGCAGATGAAAAGAAGCAGGAAATCGCGGTAGGGTGAAAGAAGGGAAAGGAGGAAGGGACGCGGAGGGGTGGGATGCGCTGTGGAGTGGCTTCAGCGAGCAAGGGGAGAGAAAGCTCTCTTGAAAGCTCAGCTGGGGGAGATGGGAGAACCGGACCAGCGCAACCTGGCCGAGGCCTAGGTCACGCTTATCGACCTGGCTAGCGATGGGCATTCCATTCCCTTCCGCGCGAGCTCTCGAGCAATTTCTTCCTGCATGCACTCGGAACGCTCCTGATTTCGTTTATTATTATTCTTATAGATGATTCTTAAGGGGTCAGGACGCTGGCAATATATAGGTGATTTTTTTATGAATTTTTTACAAGAAGAGGTTGGTGACATATTTTAAAAAATATTTTTGGCTTTTATTAATACACTCGTTAGGGTGTAAGAAACAACATTTTTGTTTCGTGTTTTCGGTGTTGATGCTAAAAAACGTTGATAAAAAGAGATGCCTAAACGGCGACCACGATTTCAGAAGATCTAATGAACCGATTAAAAAACAACTTGAGGCATTTGATTCGTTATTGGACTCGCTATCGCATCATCTAACAGAATTTTTTGAAACACGGTTTTTTTTGTCAGCACATTTGTGCGTAAAATTATCATAGTTTTGGTGTTTTTTGGCGCGGCAGAGGATAATGCGATAACTAGTATATAGTTATAAATTTTAGGAAATTTTTACGATTTTTCTGTAAATTCTTAAACCTTAATAATAAGATTTAAAAGTTTGGTGAATTTTAACAAAAAAATAATCGCTTTGATCCACACCTATTTTCTCAAATGCAAATTTCAACATATCGAAGTTTACATTTCTAGAAAAAGAAGACTATTAGACATTAAAATTACACAATTATCACCCAAAAGTTGAAACATTCAAAAATACGAAAATGGTAACTCAAAAATGACGCTGGGGTGCAATGAACTCCGTGTGACCAATTTATGATTATTAAAAGGTGTGACCACGGAGGGTGCAGGTAGCTTTCTGCGGAATTACTAATTTCAAATTTCTAATTTTGAAGGACTCTATTCTATTTCTGACCTCACTGTAATTTTACTACATTGTATAAATATTCTTCCTTTTATGACTCATGAGATTCTATCACGTATATGAATATATAAATAAATAAATATTGAAATTGGAACCGTTCAATTTTGAAAATTTGGATTTTGTAACTCTTGAGCTGAATATGTCAAGGTGATAGTGGCATACCTGTACTGGGTAGTCCACTAGTTTAAGCTTTAAATTTGGAAGACGGAGGAACTTTGGTTTAATTTATCCTTTCACTTTACTCTCCTCCGCTTTTTAATCTTCAGTGGTAAAATTCGCGAAAATGGGTCTTCACCTGTAGCAACCCTCATTTGCACTGATAATCAAATATGTGAATAAGCATAGATAGTACTTTGAAAATTTTCATATTATGATAACACCTGACCCAGAAACTAGAATGCTTCATTACCAAGTTAAATGCCCCAGTAAAATTAATGCTTCTCGATAGAACTTTAAAACTGATTAAATGCCAAACTGCAATATCCAACTACAGGAGACCTGCATTTATGTTACATCTCCATGTTTCCTTACTTTACTACAAAAATCGAATCCAATCAGTTATTTGGAACTTCTTTCTGTCACAAAAAGAATGTGTTTACTAAATTGAAGTGTTTTCCATTTATTAATACGTGTTTTGAGAATACAGAATCTATTTCATATTTTTTTCGCTATATCCCGAACTAGATTTAATTGGATTGACGAAGAATTAACAAAATGGCAGACGTCCGAAGTTGAAATATCGAAATCAGAGAAAAAGAAGAGAAAAAAAAATCGTTTAAAAACAAGGAAATTGTTGTGATTCTAGTTCGGGTTATGGTCTTTTTACAGCGCATATTCCACCCACCTATTTTGGCGAAAGCAAGCATAAAAAAGATATGTCACAAATCCCTTAATATTCCCAAAACACGCACTAACAATAAAAAAATCTCAACCCCGCAAAACCATTCTTTTTGTGGCAAAAAAAAGTTCCAAAAAAAAACGGCAACTCTCTGTGGGGGGGGGGGGGGGGGCAACACTCAACTTACAGTGAAACCACCCCTAATTAGTTATAGAAGGCCACCAATGGCACACGTGGCGCAGAACGCGTTAAACACCAAGCAGATAGTACTCTATCTCCCGACTATTTTCAGAGCCAGCTAGAATGGCTATTGATTGATCGGCTCTCGAGTAATCGCTGGAAATGTGCTCGCGCGCTCTTAGGGGTGAGTCTTGCTGCGAGGGCTAATCAAAATCACCGGTTGCATTATTAATTGGTCACATCGAGCGCGCAGCTGCGAGCTAATGAATTATCGAGTCGACGGGCATCGCGATATGAATTATTACCGATCCGGGGATCTGTTCCTACAAAGGTTCGCGGTATTTTCGGACCAAGTCGGCGCCGCGACTCGCGAGGTATACCAGCATGACAATAACTTTGACTGACACGAGAGCAGCTGAATTATACACCGCCGGTAATCTCGTAGAAGAATTCCCGCTTCGATTGCATAATAAAATTCGGCCCTGAAACTCGCTACCTGGCCTTCGGGACCAATGGGCTTCCCGAGCAAACGAATCTTCCTGCCTCCGCAAGTTTTCTTTCAAAACAAAGCGCAACGGCCCGTGGAGCAGAATCATCAAGCGCTTCCTTTTAGCCTCTACTGCTCAGACCTCTGTTATGCCAGAGATTAATTATCAGTATTAATCAGTTCCAAAGGTCGCGGGGGACTTTGAATTCAAATCACAGTTGAGCATTAACCGAATAAACAAAGAATTATTAATAGAACGAAGTTATTCGAGATGAAAATTTATTTGAATAAAAAATTATTCGAGTTAAAAATTTATTCGAACACAAATTAATTCGAATAAAAAATAAAAATTGTTTCGAATACTGTCCAATTCTGATTCAAATTTGAATATTTAAAAATTCCCTCAAGGGTTCCTAAAAATTCTTTTGTATTTTTGTATCCTCAAAACCACAGAATATGTTTCTTGTTTATAACAAGAAAATCAAACTTTGCGAGTCAAAGCTTGATGTATGAAAATTCCCACTGTGGTTCTACGCTGAATAATTTAAGGATTACTGCAAAATTCATATCAAAACGTTATGCCACCCAATTCAGAAGCGTTCACCGCAGATATCAGTGAGGCTGCTTTCCACGCTCGAGCGAGTGTCCTCTTCCAAGCCTTGGAGGGGTTAAAATCGGTCAGATTACTGGGTATGAATGAATTTCAATCGCGAAGAGCAGCAGCGGCGATACGAGGCGCTCGGGAAGAAAGGGGTGGCCGTCAGGCAGCCGAGATGGCGCTGCACCACCTCTGGAGAACGGAAGAGGACACGGAGCGAGGGAGAGAAGGACAGACAGCGCTTCCGCCATCGACCGAGGTTCCTCGGGTGTGTGTAGGTTCGCACGCACACGTACCTCGCTTCCTACTGCCGCGACCTTGAACCTGAACCACACAGCCTCTCATCTCGGTCTCCCTCTCCCCTGACCACTCCACCGAAAAGCTCGTTGAAAATCGATGCAGTGTTTGTCATTCGTCCCTGGATGGAGGCTTCCTCCCAGCACGCGAACATTCGAGACTGCTGCTCGAGTCTTGTTGCTCGAATTTTTTGGTAAATAGAGAGGGGATGTGCGAATGATTGTTATTTATTTAGGGGTTCTAACAAGGGACCCCTTCAGAGTTGGGCATAATTCGAATAAAATATTATTCTTTATTCTCTCTATATAACTAAATTTTATTCCAAATTTTCAGTCGAAGATTATTTATTCGAATAATGCTCAACCCTGGACACTTTACACTTTCAGATTTTTCTGGTCCCCCACACTCCTGGGTGCCATTTTTGCAATTTATACAAAAATTACTTTATAATATGTATTTATTTTCTACACGTAATTTATTATTTAGTGGATATTTGGTGTTTATAGTGACAAACGCTTCATTTGGGAAATGTCGATTTTCGAAGATTGAAGGGTTCTCACAATTGAAATTTGGCGAAAATAAATTTTTGAGCTTAACAAAAAATGCTGTACTCCTTGTAATTGCAGGGACCAATGTTTTGGAGACTTCAAGAAAATGTGGACTTTAAAATTGTCTTTTGGTTTGTAATGCTCGTCACGCTCTTCTGGGCATGGAGAAAGATTTAATTGACTCGAATGATGAAGGCACGGTCAGAGTGAAGTGAATTTCTCGTCGAACGTCGAGATGGAAGCGACAGGGTGCCATTATCGTGTTCCGATAGGTCAGGTCTGGTGGTTGACGCGCTCGTCGACGATCGATCGATCACCAGCGACATTAATGGAACGTTCGAAATTAATTACTGTCCCTTCAAGGTTCGTGGGGAATAATGAGCAAGGAAGAACTAGGCGTCTCTATACCCTATAAAAACACTACAAAAATAATACAGTCAGACTTTTCATTAAACTCCCTCCTGAAGATGATTTTCATGAGCTCCGGCAAGCTCCACCTTATTCATCGTGTTCATTAGGGTGGAGCTTAAAAGTTATTTAAAAAAATAAAATATTTTGTTATAACTTTTGCCACCCTGGTTTGTTCCTTTAGATATCCAAAATCTATATAAAAACTTTGGACAATACATTCTTATGTTTAGGCGTAGCTCAGGTGAGCTAAAGATTATAGAAATTATGAAAATTCAACACATAATGGCCATATTTTAATTTATACATTTACATTGCATTAGATTTACATTTATATTTAATAGTTTGGTAAATTTATTGTTCACAGAGGCTTAGACACCAGACAGTGTCTGTTTCCTGCTGTCGATGTACAATCTACTGTTTTACTTAATTATACGTCAGTTGGGGCACAACGGCACCTTTCCTCAGTTTCTATTTTTCTTAACGAACAAATGAATGCATATGAAAAAATTTCTAAGTGCTCCATACCCTTCCATATAATTATCATGTCCATTAAAAATGTCACCATCATTAAGCTGCCCCTAAATATAAATAAAAATTGTGCTCACACTGAACACTCTCCTCGATTTTATTTTTTATAAAAAGAAACAAATTGAGTTGTTAAGATCATATTTCCTTAGTTGAAAAATAAGCTCCACCCCTATTGTTCATCTTCGGTTGGCTTCGACGTTCACAACCAATCTCGAGCACTTCGATTGAAGAGCTCGTTGACCCATCACTAGCATCCACCGCATAAATATTCTTTATTCCTCTCGCAGAGGCTTACCGCCCCGAGCCGATGCATTCGCCCGTTCGATTTCTGTTTTACCCCACAGCGTTGGTAATCCTGAACAGCAACTAATCTGACTGGGTGGCTTTTGTCCCCTTCGCGGTGCCTTTCAACCCTCTCCGCAGCCCTGCGGCTCTCTTCACCTCTAACAGCGGCGAAGGAAGCGGAACATGAAAGACCTTGCTCAGGCTAGCGTTAAAAATAACGTCTCTCCGATGATCCGTGCTCTCATTATCGACCTGACCTCCTTGAGAAGCTTTTGTGCCCTTCCGACGCGGCTCCATATACCGATTCTGATTGAATAGTCGCGATCCTTGGGATGCTTTCCTCGCGAACTCGAGGTACACGGGGCAGGCCTCAGGCTAGAGGAATTCTGCCGCCGATACTCGGCTCTTTTTTTTGCGCCCGTGACATTTATGCAAGGTGTATTCTTGGATGCGGATAGTTCAGAGGTATTGATGGTAATTAAATTATGCAAAATATTTGCAAGCATTTCGGAATTATTCTGTAGAGTCTGTTCTGAATTAATAATTTTTTGAATACTAAGTAAACGGATCTGTTCAGATTTTTTTTTAAATTTGTTATGACAGTGATTCCCAATCTGTGGGTCGCGAAGTGTTTTTTGGGGGTTGGTTTTTTTTAATATTATTAAGTTAGAATAAAGTTGTGTTTTGAAATTACGGCTAATGAAATTATTAACGTTCAAAAGGCATTGTTTTAATTTCTATTTTTAGGTACATAGGTACCTATGCTTTTTAACAAAATGTAATTGCTAAGGTGTGTACAAACGCAGATGTATGAATATTGGAGAATTGGTGTTGTGCGAGGTAAATCAACAAAATTGAATTGTGCTGCCATTTGTAGATATTTTTGGAAGGTTGCTCAGGCCATTATAGAATTAAAATTTTGCCGTGGTTTAGGATGAAATGTCAATTCACCCAAAAGTGTTGGTTAGTTCAATTATATTCTGAAATACCTACTTTTAATGTGTTTTCTTTATGTTATTAAATGTACCTTACCTTAATGTGTCTAATGACATCATTAATAAATCGAATAATATATACAAAAGTCAGTCAGGGTATCAGACCCTAAATAAAATTGAATAGAGACAAGTGTTTGCCAAAATTCTCAGCTGATCGAGGAAAATATTCTCCGCCAGAATTATTATAGAATATATTATAGAATATTATAGAATAGTAGTTAAATGTTTTATAATCAAACGGAGATTACACTCTTGTTCGTTTTTCACCCCCTTCCTCATACCCTATGCCCTACTTTGCGCTGCCTTTCTACCCCCTCCCATTTATTCTCCCACCTCTATTTTTAGTTCTCCCTCCCCCACCGTACTTCTACTTCTTTTTTCTGTATTTCATCCCCTGAACACTCCATCCCCTCCGATTCTACTCTCTCGAGCTTTCGCATTTTTATCTCCCTCTGCACTTCCCTTCCTCCCTCATCTGCCTTCCATCACATTTCTGCTTTAAATTATTCTCTATTTCCCCTCTCGGTTACTACATCCCCCTTTCCATCCCCATCGTCTTAAAATTACATTGAACTACTCGCTCTCTTTTAATCGCAATCTGCTCGAAAATTCTCCAGCACTGACTTTCCCCACTCACTGACCTTAACCATAGATTACTAAACTGTTTTGTAAAAATTACAACAAAAGAATAACGCGCTTCGTGGCCATAATAACAACCAACTTTTGTATGAAATGCAAGAAATCAATATGCCGGGGCTCATAACATGTGCACTGATGTGCTGAATAAAAAATATTTCCTTTTTTATACTTTTTGGGGGGGAGGGGGTCCCGAATTTCTTACGTTTTCTTACAAGGGGCGGGGAGTCAGGTAGCGTCTTACGTAATATTTTTTAACCTAATTTTCAATAAATACAAATTCTATCATTAATCCACTTCCAGAGAAGTTGTTTTAGTCTAAATTTCCCGAAACTGAGTTAAATGAATTATATAAACCTTTAAAAGAATTTTAATAATTGAAAAAATTCAATGTAAAAAATATTACGTAAGAAGGGGGTTGCAATATCAAATCTTACAAATTCTTATACTGGGGGAGGGAGGGAGCAAGATATCGCTAAAATTACCCTTACGTAAATTAAAGACAGCCCTTAAGCCCAAAGAAGTAAAATTTAAGTTCCTACTTAAATAAAAATATATTTTTCCGGAAATATTGGTGTTTTGTTTTATAGCCGTATTTTTCACGAATGTTTAGTAACAACGCTATTCACAGGGTAGTTTAGTAATCTAGGGTTAAGATCCAGCTCCGTGATATTATTTACGTTTACTGCAAACCGTCTCAAAATTCCACCTCCGTAATATTACTATCGATAGAATAGTACCAGCTTGTAGCGTTTTTTCGAAAAAAAAATTGTTTCATCCTAGTTTGTAAACATTTATATAGTAAAATAGAAACATGAAAAAGGTTGTGATCTTTTAACGTTTTTCCAAAATTTAATATATCCTTAAGGGGTTAATAAATCACTCACTCCCACGCGTATAAGTGTATCAGAGTTGGGCAAAAATGTTATTTAAATGAAAATTTCGAATAACAAATAAAAGTTAAAAACGTCACGTGTCGAATAAAGTTAATTCGTCAAGTTAAATTCGTCACGTGCCGAATAAAGTTAATTTTTAAAACTTTTATTCGTTATTCGAAAATTTATTTAAATACAATTTTTGCCCACTTCTGAACTGTATACACTGTTAACACTCCGCTAATCTTCAAACCCCTATTCCCAGAATGCTTCAAACTAGATAAAACTAAACGCTTAATCTTAAAACGGCGCGTCACAAAGCCAGAAGACCAGGTCTAAGTTCCGATAAGGGTGTCCCTGAACGAGGCGTCTATCGTGCGCAAAGAAAAGAAAAAAGCGTAGGAATGAAAGACGCGCGAGACTGGAGTCCGCCGAGAACACCGAGCTAACCCTTTAATCCCCGAGGCGGACGACTAGCTGCAAGCAACGACGGCGTTACATCAGACACGCTTCTGCAAATGGAATTCGGCTTGCACACCTAAGTCTCCGGCCACTCGACCTTGAACTCCCTCAAGGTCTCGCGCAATAACAGAAGACCCGCGCGGCTTAACGGATTAACAGAGAAGTTAATTGGAGCCCCGGAATAAACTCAAAACCCAAACACCGGAGACAACGTGGCAAACGTAAAACACGGAATGGCTCAGCAACCGGGAAGCCGGATCGATGAGAGGCGAAAGAATGAATGTGAAGCGAGGAGGAGATGAGCGTCGGGGAAACGAGAAGAAATTGGCTTTCGTTGGGGAATCTCGAAAGCTCGGTATGTAAATCGTTTAATGTCTACGCACACTTATCAGTTCCGTGGCGGGTCAGCGGTAAAGAAAGTTCGCCCGTTTTGGAGTGGAGCAGTTCACACTTGTCCCTATCAGTTGCTGGCACTGAAACAAATAGGCAGTTCGCACTGAACCGTCACGGAACTGACATGTGTGCGTTGACCTTAAGGGGGCAACAACAGCGAGAATAGTCACCTTGACGGGTGTAGGGGTGACCATGGAATGGATCCTCCTCCGGCAGATTGACATGGAGCAGCATACTCCCATAAAAGCTGGCGCCGCGCCGCCACCTCTCCGCGCAACGTTACCGCGTAATCAACCTTTATGATACTGCGGCCACGATTGACACCCGGTCTGTCTTGTAATCGAATTTACGGCTTCCGGCCTTGCGTAAGTGCTCCCCGACGGCGATGCGTTGTCGAGCAAGGGGCTTGGGAGCTAAAGGGGAGACAAAGACAAACCCTGCCTGTCGCTTTAACGTTTTAGCGTTTTAGCATTTTAATTGGGCGACGCGTTACAGCAATTAAAACTCTCTGTTGCTCTTGACGTCATTCCACTGATCGATTAAAGAGTAATATATATTGGTCCTTTCACTTTTCTTACTTTTAGTTCAGGGAATTCCCCTTAATAACATGATTATAGAACATACTTTTTTCGATTTTATTGAACTATTTTTTTTAATAAATTAGTGCACTAAGTATAGTTTTAGTGACCATGAGAGAGAGAGAGATGGGGGGGGGGGGGGGTGATGAGCTGCACAGTCTCTTTTTTCTGTCTTGTCTTGATCTTTTCACTCTCTCTCTCCTTCTCGGCACGAGATGATCTTCCTTTCTTTTGCCCCGTCGCCTCCGGCGTAATCATAATCCCTAAAGAAGGCCTAGGAGGAAGTTTTATGCGTAATGGAAGTGGGGTGTACCACTAAAACTAATGCAGGGTAGGTGGATTGACGTTTTAAGGATCGAGGAGAGCAGTTTGGCGTTTCTCGTCTTAGGACTACAACCGACGGACCCTGCCCTAGACACCTGGGGGCCGAGAAGATAGCTTGGAACTTGTATATATACGAACGAGATCGGGATCTGCCACTTGCGAGAAAGAGTTGGGAAGATTAGACCTCTGGTGGCGCTGACCAGCACTAACAGTCGCGATTTCATGGTGGGGCTGGGACGTTACAACTAGGGCTGAGACTATTTGTCGAATTTTTCAGTATTCGAATATTCGAATACTTCAGTTGCTCAATTATTTGGCGAATATAATTCGGATATCCAAGTATTCGAATATTAAATTATTCGAATAGTCCCAGCCCTAGTTACAAGTCATTGCAGAAATAAAATTCTACTGATAAGTTCCATCTCCCGGTTATTTTTAGAATACTATATTATACTATTCATCAACGTGTCATTATTCGTCTCAACATTTAAATTCATACTTACACGTTTATAGGTGTATCGAGCAGTAGTGGAGTCTTCATTGCGCAAGCTTAAACAGAAGGGAGCTCCAGAGTGTAGGTCTGTGGGCAGAGATGGGGAAAAAATTATTTGAAATAAAAATTTGTGAACGAAATTTTTATTTCAAATAAAAATTTGCCCATCTCTGTCTGTGGGGGTAGTGATGCACTAGTTGGGGGTTAAGAGGGTGATCTAGTGCAGGGGTCAGCAACATATGGCTCTTTAAGTATCTAACAAGTAAACATTCACTTATAAGGAATGGAGTTTCCCGATTTGGAATATATATTTTTAAAGTACTCATAGTAATTAAGAAATCCTGAAAATTATATCTGCAATGGACCTATTTTACTCATGTTATCAATAACATTCAATAGGCGTATGCGAAAAACGGCAAAATCCTCTTATTTAAGAATACTTGGCTAAAATCTGGCATCTGTATGTTTTTTGAGGTGCTGAATCCGAATGTGATGTTGTTTTTTTGTGTAAAAAATTTTTCTAAGGTAGTTCTCTTAATAAAAAATCGGTTTTTTGAAGATAACTCAAAAAGGAAAGGCCAGAGAATTTTTTAGATAGACGACTTCAAAGTTATCATGGGGAAACATGATGAAAACACTTACAATTTTATTTGAACACGGTAGAGCAGTCGATGTGAAGATCGTCGAACAATGCATGACTCATACATATATTCATCTGATAGACTGTTTTTCAGCCTAACCTAAACTGGTTATGAATTGGTATCTTGCCCTATGGGCCCAGATGTAGCCTCTGGGAGTTAAAAACAGGTTAAAATGGATTTTGAAATAAATTAGTACGAGCAATCCGAAAAAAATATTTAAAAAATTCTTCGACCTTTCCTTTTTGAGTTGTCTCCAAAAAAAAACGATTTTTTATTAAGAGAACTACCTTAGGAATTTTTTGTACACAAACAATAACATCATATTCGGATTCAGAACCACAAAAAACATATAGATGCCAGGTTTTAGCTAATTATTCTTAAATAAGAGGATTTTGCCGTTTTTCGCATACGTCTTGAGGCAATATTGAATGTTATTGATAACATGAGTAAAATAGGTCCATTGCAGATATAATTTTCAGGATTTCTTAGTTACTATGAGTATTTTAAAAATATATATTCCAAATCGGAGAACCCTATTCCTTATAAGTGAATGTTTACTTGTAAGTATAGGGATTTAGATACTTGAAACACTGAAAAAATTTACGAAGCTACCTAATATGAATCAATACGTTGTGCACTTGCTTCATCCGCGCTGCCCACAAAAGTGTATGCACATATTTCGGTGTTACAAAATTTGTGTGGCTATTCTAAACGTGAGGAATGTGTATTTTACGACTTTTTGCGCCATCTTAAGTCCCGGGTTGCCCACCCCTGATCTAGTGGACGTTTTCAGAGCTTCATACGTTTAATCCAAGTAACTTCCGCGTGACTTTTCATATTTCTCCCGGGCCAGCATCCTCGTTCAACTCTCATAAAAACCGGAAGGTTTGGAAACGAGGAACTCCTCGATCAGAGCTGGCGAGACCTCACCAAATGGAGAATTAATAGATCTTCCTAGCCCTGTGCAGACGGTAATGAAAGCTCGTTGCGGAACGAAACTGTTCCCGGATCCAATTTCGATTTTCATCAGCGCCGACATCCGAAGTCATTACGGCGATTTGGAGAATTTGCTGGAAAAAAGGAGACAGCCATCCATTCGCTGGCTCGATAATCTCTTTCGACGACCCATCTGCCTTCAATCAGCGCGGATTCGATGGAAAACGGTAGATCGCGCGTGCATCCTGCTTGTTAACAGGAAACGCTTCGAACCTTACTCCAAACTCTTCCTACTTCATCTACAATCTACATTATGAGTTCAATCATTACTTGCAGGTCCCTTAGAAGACCATCTGCAATTTCTTAACCAGCTCAAGTTAAGATTACTTTAATCTCATTATCAATAGCAATCATGGGCGTCTGCAGGCTTAAGAAAAATCGCTTATTTTTAAAAACTAACCTTTATTAAGTTTATACTAAAAAAGTGAATATTTTTAAATGTCAATTTTAAATTTTTAATCAAATTGGTGCTACGAATGGTTAAAATTGATTTATCTGTTACCAAAAAGCAAATAAATTAGTGTGCCTCTAATATGTTTGAAACCACTTAATAAACACATTTATTATACTCCCTTTTTTATGTAAAGTGTGAATTCAACCTCATCAGGTGGGCACTACAAGGGAGTAAAATATTTGGCAGAGGAGCCAAACAGAATCCTTGCCCCGAGCGCTATGCAACCTATGTAGTTTGGTCCCTGATTTCGACACCCAGATTTTACATCAAATTTCTACCTTCGCGAATCAGTTCTCTGTCAGCTGCATATCGTTTTTTCCAATCGTGTTAACCTTTGCTGAACGCTCATCGATTACACGCGAGAGGCAGCGAAAGATCGGGGAATCCTGTTAACGAAAAATGCTCCGCGAGAGCTAAGAGTGACGTTAATCGCGTTAGGAGACGTCATCGGCGAGTCGGCCGCCGATAATTTGCAGAATAAGCGGGCGAATCGAGTCGCTTCTGTCGGACGTTCACGCGTGCAAACCCGGCACCGCTTATGAATATCGATTTCCGCAGATGGAGTTGTGCCAGATATTCCGTGGCCAGCGATATCCGCGCCGAATGTCAACACGTGAACAGAGGTGACGATTGATCGTGGTCATTTTTCTTTGATTCGGGCACTTTGCACGAGCTATGTAAAATCAAGATCCGAGAACGGGGTCGTGCACTCTGTTTACACCATTCCTATGATTCTTTCGTATTTATTCTTGGAAGCAAGGTCTACCGATTGCAGACAAGAATAAGACGATTAGGGATATGAAAACACGGTGAAAAAGTACAATAGAATTTTTACAAACGAAAGTTTTCACAAAAAATTGGTTTTCATTGCAGACTTCAAATAATCCGATTGCACAGTTTTATGATACATCGAAAACCATTCAATTTTGAGTGGAACAATATTTTTATGTCTACTATAGTTTGCAAGATATACCTACAGGAAAATGGGAAAGCACATATTAATCTTTAATGGGTGCTTTTACCTCGAAAATGTAAAATGTAGCAGAAAATAAAAATTGTCTGATACTTCTATTGAGGTCTCCTACAAAATACAAAGTTTCAAAAGGGCAGAATTTTAGGGTATCCGAAATTCGCTTATGAGTAGCTCTAATTCTCTAATTCATCTTATGGAACAGCAGGAGCGACAGAAGTGTTAAACATTAATCACCCATGAAATTTAAAAAATGGGAGCTAAATCAGGTGCAACTGTACTTGCAAAAATTTCAGAACTGCTTTCCTCAAAAATAAAGTTTTGTATTAAAGAAGTTCATTCCACACCTTTGATTTATTCTCGTGCGGAGAACCAGCTCCATTTCTATTTTACCACCCGTTAGGGCACACTTCAGTAACTTCAGATATTTAAATTATTTGAAATAAATAGTTTCAAATAAGGATTAGGTCAATAATTTAACCCGAATCCGTACTGATTACTTCAATAATTCGAGGTAAACTTAATTTAGAAAGGAAAGGCGAAAACAGACTATTTTCCTCGAGAAGCGACGCGTTTCATCATCTACGGTCGCGCGAGATCGAAATCACGTTGGGAATGCAATCAACGCGCATCTGGATTCAATCTCGCCAACTTATGCAACTGGCTCGACAAATATCGCTGTTGGCCGCCTCGGGTGGACGCCAGTGATATTCGAGAATACAGCTACGTAAACAAATAGCGAAATAAATTGCATTAGGGGACGAGTGAACAGAAAGTACGCGGTTCCTGGAAGCCCGGCAATTCTTGCGGCGCGAGGAATACCGATTGCGGCTCGCCGCGGTATTCCGAAAACTGTATCACCGAGATATAGTCTAAAATTCCATCGAACGGTCTGACATAAGCGTTCCTGGAGATCCAATATTGTTTGCAACGCGAGGAATGCAGAATGGACTCGATCGCTATCCACATATCGACCAACGCTTCTCTTAATGAAAGTATCTTCAATAAAAATTAACCACATGGCGCGCTACTTTAAAAACTCGAGTGACATTGTTCACTTCGTTCATGGCATGCATGCTGCTTTAAAAAAAAAAACGGGGGAGGCTTCATTGAAATCTTGCTGATTCATGTGAACTGTTTTATATTGTCGTGTTTGTCTTTACTAAAAGGTATAACCCGTTTTATCATTATTTTATTTTATTTTATTTTATTAATATGGAGGTCATTATTTTATCATTATTTTATTTTATTTTATTATTGGACGGCCATCCCTTTAATTTTCGAGCTCAAACATCGCGCCTTAGCGACTTCCAAAGGGGATTTATCGCGAAAAAATATATCTTTTTTCCACAACCGTGGAAAATCGCTCTTTTGCACTACAATTTTCATCATATCAAAATGTACATTTCTAGAAAAAGACTATTAGAGCATTGCGAATATATAATTGTCACTCAAAAGTTAAAAGATTCAAAAATTCGAAAATGGTAAAAATGGCCCTGGGGTGCAATGAACATCATGTGACTAATTTGTGAGTGTAAGAAGGTGTGACCACGAAGGAATAATAATGATACAGGTCTCTAAGATTTACAGCCTCCAAATTACACAGTCCCATGTCATACTGTGATGATAAGTATTTTCCAATAGTCAGGATTATCAATATGGTGACTTTGAGAGAACGAGAAAAGTGGTTTCTTCAAAAGAGAAAAATCTTTTGGAAAATATTAGCTGGAATGTATCATTGCTTATTCTCTAAGTCTAAATATGATACTTTTAACACTATTAACAGAATAGCTAATTCCTTTAACCTATATGTAGATCATGTTAATTTCTTTCATGGGACTTTATAGTCACTCAAAAACAATTTCTACAAAATGATGCCTTAACATAGGAACAGGGTAAAAATTATTTATATTATAGTATTTTTATGTAGGTACATATATACTGGATCACGGCCTGTTTAAAACAATAATAATGATGATAATAATAATAATATTAATAATAAAAAGCTGAAACTCGTCCAAAACTTCATAATACTAATAAAAAGCTGAAACTCGCCGAAGACTTCATAACAATAATAACAATAATAACAATAATAACAATAATAATAATAATAATAATACATAATAATAGTAAAAGTATGGGGCAGTTGCAAGGCGAGAAATTTGAGCGAAAATTTAAACGATTTTTTGCTAAGTATTTCGAACGCTTATTGTTAGGAACATCTGCCCCATAACTGTCAGAAATTTGTAAACAAATCGGTTAAAATCTTGCACACAGCTTCGTGCACCCAAAGGTGCAGGGGATTATCATTTCACCGCGTGGCGGTTAGCTCCTGCATGGATTCGAAAAGCGGGACAAGCTCGTGCCGACTGATTGGCCTGATTGTTGACGGTCGTGGGTCAATAACCATTTAAGGTGGGACGCCGAGTAGTGCATCGAATCGCACGACACCTAAGAACTCTGCCTCTCGGCACGTTACATCGATCAGAAACGAAAGTTCCGCGGAACACGCGGCAATCTGTCTCACATATATTGCACCCAAACAATTCCTATCTTCCCGCGTTAATTCGCATATTAATTTCTCTTTGGCGGGCGTGTGACGACGTTTCTAGTTTAGGGTTGACGATTCTTCGATCTTGTGGAATGGTTTTCCTTCAAATAATTGAAGACTTTGCTGCAAAAAATAGGTGGCTCTATATCTATAATATGCTAAAATTGTGGCATGGGTAGATTGAATGTGAAAAAAAATTAAAGAAGGGAGCATTTATATCATTAGAATTTATCTAAAAATTTTGAAAAATAATTTTTCTAAAATGTTTAGAAAAATTCATGGTGTTTTATGTTTCCATGTAAGTAGGTACCTACTACTACATAGTTTTATAACATAAAAATTAAATTTTGTTTAATGTAATCGTTTACCCGAGATAAGTGGCCTTTTATACGATTTATTTTATGCAAAAATGGGTAGCTTCAAATTTCAAAAATTCACCCCGCCATAGAGAAAATATATTGTTAATTGGTAATAGTGCTAAACGCGGTGTTAATATGTGGATTCTAAGTGGGTAAAATACTTTGAGCATACAGCTAAGAATATTTTGTTAACACTGTTTTTATTAGTTCTCCATAAGTTGACACATTTAGAGCTGCCCTCTTCTTACAGCAAAGCCTTCAATTGGTTTCGAACATTCGACTAATTGTAAGCTCTAACACTGAAGCGTCGTTCCAAACCTAATTTTATCACTTCCAGTCATTTTCCCACGGCAATTTAGTTCATTCACGGCTCTGCTCCTATTTTCAGCGCACCCTGCGAGTTATTTGTAGATGTAACTGGAAAAAGCAGATGCTCATTCGCGAAAGCACGACGAGCACCCTGACAGTTGCATCGGAGCAACGAATCTCAACAATCTTCCACTTACAAACTCTGCGCTGCGTGCTTAACGTGCGTGGAAGAAAATTCACTGGGAGGGCGAAATGTCGGTTATTATATTTCTGGTGGGCGGGCAAACGAGTATAAAGCGGAATTATTAGTTTTGCAGGAAGACACTTGGAATATTTGGAAGTGCTGTAAGATCGGGTGTTGAATTTTGGACGTGAAAATTGATAACATATGTCTCGTCTCAGTGGACAAAATTATAAAAATTGAATTAAATTGGAAAAAATACAACATTTGAATTAATTTACCAAAAAATTGCAAATATGGAATAAAATTACAAAAAAAACACACAATTTGAATGAAATTACAAATTGAGCAAAAGAAACTTTTATTTTTAACTTCGTTTCACACAAAAAAAAAGGGAAAAAACAGTTTCGGCTTGAAGTAAAACTTTCTTTATACTCGTTTGCTCGCCTACGAGAGATATAGTGATAATCTTGGCACTTGAGCTTGAGGAACAAATGTGAGATGCATACAAAGTTCGTCAAATCGAATATAAGTACCTACAGCTATGTTAATTGTCGATTAACTTATTGCGAAACAATGAACCGTAAAATTCATGCCAAAGAAAATTGTTGGCGAGCGGCGAAGTCAGTCATTATAATCAGCGAGGATGGGCGGTACACAAAAACAGCGTGAGTCATTTTAACTTCGTACTGTCAGCCGAGGTTTGAACTCAGGGTATCAAAATGGAAATTCAGGAAAACGGTGAAGCAATTAAAAAACAGATTCTCTTTTTACGAGGGGAGTGTCTAACATTTGGGGCACTAATTTTGCTAAAAACTTGTATATACATATATAATACCATAGGAGTTCAGTTATGAGTTCCAAAAAAAGAAAACCGTTGGACTCGACTTTTCCACAAAAAAATGCACACCGCGTTTACGACATTATTAATAATAATATACATATATAATAATTTATTATACATATTGTGCACTAATTATATATAAATTTGAAGGAAATTGGTGAACAGAGCACCTCGCGGACTGCCCTCGCTAATTTACAGTAAGTATAGTGAATTAGAAGGTTCATTCTTCGGTTATACGACTATTTTGAATGCCTCGAAGATCCACAGTGGCTGGTGAGTCCGGGATTATTAAATTTAAACGTTTAAAGGAGGACGTTTCAGCCGCTATGTGTTTGTGCAATCACGTGCGAAACGTTAATTAATTCCGTTCGCGAGATAACCATAGAGCGGCGAGAAACGGAGCTAGCCGCCGGTTACGCGAAACCACAAAGGCAATTCCGACGACGATCGTCCACTTCTGCATTCCAAGCGTCCGAGCCGTGCGATGACTCGAGCAATTCCGCCATGGACCGGAAGGAATACCACGAGCGCACTCGAAATTGCGGGAAACATCGGCGACAGTGACGGAACAGTATTGTTATTACAGTAGCACCTCCCGTATCCGAAATTTCTGTTATCCGAATATTTGGTTATCCGAACATTCGGTCATCCGAAATTTCTGTTATCCGAATATTTGGTTATCCGAACATTCGGTCATCCGAAATTTCTGTTATCCGAATATTTGGTTATCCGAACATTCGGTCATCCGAAATTTCGGTTTTCCGTAGGGATATTTTAGGAAACCTTAATATAAGTATCAGGCAATTTTTAAGTTCTGCTACTTTTCGTTTCTTTAATGTGAGAACACCCCTTAAATAGGAATATTTACTTTCCTCTTTTCCTGGAAGTGTAACTTGAAAACTATAGTAAGTATAAAAGAATTCTTGCAATGGAAATTTAATAGTTTTTTATGCTCTATAAATCTGTGTATTGGAATTTGTTTAATATTCGAGGCTTAAATCAAGAAACTTTCCCCAGTACAAATAATTAAGCAACAATAAGTATAAATAAGAGAAGAGATATATCTCTTTTCAAAAAGCTAGTCAAAATGCTCACATTATGAAATTGCAGGTATACACCATCAGCTTGTAAACAAATAAACTGGAAAGCTCTGAGAACGTTGGAAGAACTAGGGTCGCCTAAATTTTTCAAAGTACTATGTCGTAAGTCTCGCGAAGTAACTTCGTAACGCGAGTAGTCGCGCAACTTCGGGCGCTTTTACGATGGAAACGGAGCGCGGACACATCCGATTTTAATCTCGTCTCCTCGCAATATACAGGCATGTAATCAGTTTTAACGTCGTCGTAAAAATTCGCAAAACACAACAGCTCCGAGCATTAATTTCGCGGGTTTGACAGTATGGTTACTATTCATGAATTGCGAGTAAATAGTGGAACGGCGGCCAGCGCGTGATTTGGCTATTACGTAAATGAAATGTTAGCGGAGGAAACAACGAACGATTGGTAGACATTCTCGCGGAACGTGTCCCGTGCCTCGTGTTTTCCTTCGTAATTAGATCAGGTCTTATTAGCCGAGCGCATTTCGATTCATTGATGTCAACGATCAACGCGACGGTAATCGGTCAATTTAAATTTCAATAAACACTTGGCGTCTCGTAATTCGTAGATAGTCTACGACGACTGGAGGCTTGGAGGAAAACGCAAGTCATGTCTCTGAGTTTTTCTTAATTAAAAAGATGGAAATCAATGAATCAGCTTATTTGAGAGGAGAAATAACGAGGTAATAAAAACCTTCCAGTGGTCTTCTGAAATCTAATTTATCGTTTGCGCAACGAAGAATAGAAAGAGGGACGATTTAGACTCAAGAATGTCGGCAGAATTACGAAAATAAATTAAGAAAAATTAAAACATTAATAAATAAATTGAAGTAGAAAATGAAGAAAATAAGTAAATTAAAGTAGAAAATAAATTAATTAAAAAAGTAGAAAATAAATAAATTCAGACCCAGTAATTAAGAAAATTATGAAAATAAATAAATAAATTAAAACAGAAAATCAATAAATTAAGAAAATAAAAATCTAGTCTTCAGTAACTGAATCAAATAAACTTGTTAAGTGGAATTTAAAGAAGCAAATAACGAATGAGAGGTGGACGAATCTCGTCAAA
Source organism: Andrena bucephala (assembly GCA_947577245.1). Taxonomy (NCBI): domain Eukaryota; kingdom Metazoa; phylum Arthropoda; class Insecta; order Hymenoptera; family Andrenidae; genus Andrena; species Andrena bucephala. The sequence goes on along the minus strand of OX387717.1, from coordinate 16,643,955 downwards.
GGTACACGACGTTTCTACTACAAACCTAAGGAGAAATTCACGACCGAATCAAGGCGTGGAGAGATCGTTTACCCAATTCTAGATAGTGGCACATATCTGTGTAAATATAGCCGAAAGGTATTAGCAACTCATTCATAAACACTTTATCCAACAGGTTATATACCAAACTCATAAGCCTCAACACCCAACCAAGCGAACAAATATACTTCTGAATTAGATTTCTTTAATAAGTCACTAGCGTCCTTTCAAATCGCCCTGGTAAATCGACGAAATTTTGTATATAGATAATGCCTCATATAATAATTATAACTGTATAAATTATATACCAAGGGCGAGTCCCGTTTAAATAAATAAGAATAATATCATAAATCAATAAAACTGGAAGGCGAAGAACACAGTTAAATCTCTATTTTCTCTATTTCTATTAAAATTTATTACCCATTCTCTATCGTATCGTGTTCATTAGCTTCATTACACGTTTAATGAAAGACGATTAGCGACGCGTAAATTAGAAATCTAATAACCCACTTTTTGTGCACAAGAAATGAAACCCGAGAAGAGAAGGATTCACTTACCGATACCCTTTTGCCAAATCCAAGGAAGGACAGCTTCCTCTTGGTATTCTCCATCGTTCACCGGTCGTGGTAGCCGGTGGAGCAGCTATCAGCTTAGGGTGTCTTTTTCCTGGGTGCTCGGCCGATCCTGAGTCGGGACGGCGATGTCCACATGTAGAGGAGTCGCTGAGATGGCAGCTCCGTTCTGCTAGCTGTAAGACAAGGTTTTTTGTTCAATTAGGATAATGCAGGTAATTATAGGTGTACCGAGAAATAGTAAGGTTTCTGGGAAGAGTTAAAAGGAGGTGGTGGGGAAACATCTGTGAGGAGTCTGGGGACTTTGGTTGCCAGCTATGCAACAGGGCCTCGATACTGGTTACTTTACGAAACTTCGAATCTAATTACTAGGGGTGCGCGCGGGTATCCGGAATAACGGGACCCGATTAGCAATTCGGGAGCCGATTTTCTTGCTTAAAAATTCATACATCTGATCACACTGCAAAATTACAGCTTAAAAGTTTTCGAGTCTCTGGTTTCGGCTACTCGAAAACTTTTTAGTTGTAATTTTACAGTGTGATCAGATGTAAGAATTTTTAAGCAAGAAAATCGGCTCCCGAATCACAAATCGGGTCCCGTAATTTTGGGCACCCGCGCCACCTACTAATCACTGTTATCCCCAGAGAACCTCAACTGTGCAGCTGTGTTCCGTTTGGGCATGCGCGTTTGGTACCTCACTATTGCTTGGTATATGTATATCTATACCTGGGGAACACTGGCAGGTTTTTGTAACATTTTGTTATGTACCTAATATAAAAATTAAGGTTTTTTTATATGCTTCAAGTATTTTATTATAACATTACATCTCTTGTGATTGCACTACAAGTGTGAAAACGCATAAATTTTTTGTCCTTTGGTATTTTCTTTAATACATGTTAATTAAGTGCCAATGTTACAGTAGGGTACCCCGTGACCGAGATAAAATTAGCACGTCATATATATATAGCATTAACAGCTAAAGTTTTACTAATCTAAAGTTACATTGACACTTCAATCTGCTTCTTTTTATGTTCAATGCACTCTCTTTTATATATTTTCTTCTTTTAATTAACATTTTTATGTTTGTTTTATATATCCTACAATAAAATTGCGTATTTTGTGATTGTACTAGAAGTATGAAAATGTGTAAAAATTTTGTCCTTTTTCATCTTTAATACATGTTACTCTAAATTTAATGAATAGTATTAATTGTTTTCCAGGTCTTTATTTTGCGTAGTGGTGGTCGACAGAAGGTTTAAAATTGACATTTTTATGTTTGCTCTGTCTTTGAAAAATCTACACCTCTATTCTAGAATCTAGAATTTTGAATCTAGAATCTGGAACATGTCCCCAAATAAAAGGACATTAGTGTGGGCCCTTTTAGCCCTTCTTTTGGCCACCAATCTGACAATAAGTATGAAATCGAGGAAAAGGGGTAATGTGATTTGCTCGACGAGCACTTCTTGCTGAACTGTATCGATATTATTGATATTCCTTGCTACAGTATTGAATGGAGGCTAAACTTAGTTGAGAGATTAAACTTGAGAAGTTATTCACCGCACGAATGAAGCAAAGGGAAGAAGCAGGTGCTGCGCGTGTAGGGCTGATATGTTGAATCGACAACGGGTCATCGATCGATTCTCCTTCATCGCTGCTTGCTGAGAATACCAACATGTGCAGAAATATTCCCGCGAAAAGAGAAACAAACACCGAATCGATGCGTCTGCGGGGATAAACACAGACCCGTAAATTTAGTTTGAATGCGGCCTTGGAAATATCGAACCATAAAACAATTTTAGAAGATCCTAGACCTTGGAAATGTCACTCAACTCAGTTCATCCCAAATGGAACCCAAGAATAGATGTTATCCCCTATCACCTTTAAGGTACTAATATAATTAAGGGACCCACCTAGTCTGGGAGCTTAAAAATATAATGTTCTTTTTCGAAATTTATTTCTAAGAAATTACTTTGTTTATCAACTTCAAACTTTGCTCATTGCTTGCACTATATTTGGAGAATATCACCTATTTTTTTAAAGTAAAAATAACGATTTTATTAAAATTTATAAATAAATAACAGAAATGGCTTTCTAAAATTGGCTACCATGATATCAGTTGCCCAGGCCGCCCGAAGTAAAAAATTCAAAGATAGGTATAGCCGGTACTAGAATAAATGAAAAATATTCAAAAATAACAAAATGCTGATGTCTCAAAGAAAAAATTAATTTTGCTCTAGAAAGTAGAGCAATTATTCCCAATTTGTGGGTCCCAAAGTGTTTTCTTGGAGGTCGCCACGTTTTTTTTTTGTTTTTAATATTAATAAGTCGGAATTATATTCTAAAATATCTATTTTGAATGTGTTTCCATTAGCTTACCTTATATAGGGCGAGGGGTCGCAGGATATTTGAAATTTGAATATTAGAGGAAGTGCAGCATATTTGGAATACTGTTGGTAATTTGGAATACCGAAGTATCTAATAAACTACTAACGCTATTTAATTTGTAATACCGTAGATTATAGGGGCTAATGACCTGTTCACTAATGACATTTGTGGATGAACCGCAATTTTTACATTTTCGACTTAATCTGCAGAGGAAGCAAACGTCAATCTGCAAAACTTTTTCAGCGCGTATTCAATCGTTCCATTCATGGTTAAAATATGTCAAAACTTTAGTGTTAAACACTTAATCGACTCATTTGCATGTTCCTTCTATGGTTCCGTGCCAGTTTTGCGATAATTTCGAGAATACAAAGTGTGACATGAAATTTTAGGTTTCAATGCCATGTTGCTAATTCGGAATACCGAAGGTGAAGGTAATTTGGAATATTCCAAAGCCTACCGATGCTTTTGTTTCACGCGTAATGGCTACCACCGCGTCAGTTTCGTCTGTCACCTATATAACCTTTTTTAGCATTTGTGTAAATATTGTCTAATAGATATCTACATAAAATAGTTCCTTAATTGTGATTTCTTAGCCTGATTACGTCATAAAATAAACTAATTTTATTATTTACATGTTTTGTTTAAGTTTATAAAGTGAAGGTAAATTGGAATATCGGTATTCCAAATTACCTGCACCTTAACGAAATCGATACTTCTTGTCATTTTTCATTCAAACCAAAATTTCAGTTACTTTTTGTTTTTTATTTTTACTGACACTAAGAAATATGAAAGTTTATTAGTTTCCCTATGATATTATGTAGTTTAATTTGTTCCCATCCTCTGTCGTAATTTTTTATTCGTCTTAAACAAACTGGTATTCCAAATATACTGCACTTCCTCTATAAAAGGGAATCATGACTCAGAAAAGGTTGAGAAACACTGAATAACAGCTAGAAATTTCGGAATATTTTTTATTTAGTCTAGTACCGTCTATAAGCACACCCACACAAATTAAAAATCTCTTTCAATTTTTGATTTCAGGCTACCTGGACAACTGATTCTGAACCATGGCAGAAAATTATTGAGAACCCTGAATTTATAACTTTTACTAAAATTGTTATTTTTTCTTAACAAAAAAAAAATGGTGCTATTCTCAAAATATAGCACAAGCAATGAACAAAGTTTCAACTTGATAAACAAAGTAATCTTTCAGAAATAAATTCCTAAAGGAACCCTATATTTTTAAGCTGCCACACTATAGAGACCCCGTTAACCACACAAAACGCCTATTCCCTCAAACCCAATAATTCCACAACACATCCCAAAAAATGCCCAACAATTAATCTAAAAACATTAACCTAACAACCAACTCACTCAAAGAACCCAGAAACAAAAATTCAGAGGCAAATGGGAGCTCTAAAAGGTTCGAAGAAAATCTCAAGGTTCGACCGACACTTGCCATAGTGGAACGGCAGTTATCCTACGGGATCTTGGAGTATGGGAGAATTCGTGGTGGAGGCGCCAGTGTCAGCAGATACAGACCTTTAAATGGAACGGTGCGGCCTAGAGTCACGGGGACGAGGACGGTATCGCGGGCGATCTCGAGAACACTTGTTCACGAACTAAGGACCGCGGGGATCTCCGGAACGGCCGAGCCAGTATCGAGAAGGAGAGGCGACACGACGACACTGACCGACCGACTGACTTGCTTTGCTTCGAGGCAACCAGCAACGCGACAAGTCAGTCCAGAGGGACGATCGTTCCAGTGGCGGATGACGAATGGCAGTCTGTCCCGTTGTCACGTTCGCGGTATAAATGCCGAGATAAACAACCATGATCTGGACCAACGTTTCTTCAACTTTCCAATCTTCCTAACCATCGAAACGCTGCTCGATGAAACGAGCCTCCGAAGATGGAAACTTTAAAACTGGGTGGCAGACGGTAGGTGTCGACAGCTGGTACCTTCCCTCTGATGTGTAAACTATATTCTTCTGCGCGACGACTAAATTTTGAAATGTAAGCTGCTTCGCTCGGAACACTGTAGATCGTGTTTCATAGGGTTCCTTGAACGCGAGGATTTGCAAACTTGCGCTTCTGGAGCCAATGTTAAATGTGGTGTGGAGACGGAGTTCATGGTTGTTATCAGGGATGGGGAAATGTTTTATTTAAATAAAATTTTTACTCTCACACGGCCGTTAACCCGAGTTAAGTTTAATCGACACGTGACGAATAATTCTTTCAACTTTTATTCGTTATTCGAAATTGTATTTTAATACAAATTTTGACCATCTCTGGTGGATTGGAGGAGGATTTAGATGGATGGGGTTTGGATACTGCTCGACACTATTTTTTTGCCGAATATTATGTGATAGATTGATTGAAAAATAAATGCCCCGAAAATGGCTTATACAAGCTTCTTAAAAAATCATGTAAGAAGTAAATAGTACGGAGAAAACAATTTGAGTACACTTTTAACGATGACTAATTTATTGCGACACATTTTTTTTTACGATAAAGTTAGTCGCTTTGAATAGTCACTTGTTTATTGATTCGTTAATTTGAAATAATGCGTAATCTTTTTCTAACTAATAAATGATAATTTACAAAAATGCCATTAATGTATTAGATAATTACTATTTTACTTTACGTGAATTTCTTTTCATTTTTGGCGTGACCGATTGGTAAAAAATAGTGTCGAGCAGTACAGTATTTTGGGGACTTTGAAAGTACACTATCGAAGTGTCCAGCGTTGAATTTTTTCTCCTTCACATATGTTGTTGAACATTTTTTATTTTTTGTTAATCTCAATTTCAGGGGTGAAATATACCCGAAAAGTTCGAAAATCAGCATGTTCTGAATGAAGTGTTTTGCCACTATAAACGCCAAATATCCAAGAAATGAAGTGTATTTTAAAAGAAATAAATATTATAAACTAATCTGTGGGTTAATAATTGCTGCAATGTGTCTCTTACATTTTTGTGCTTAACAACATATTTGAAGGAAAAGAGAATCGGCGCCAAACACCTACTTTATCACTCACTTTAAATTACAGCACTCTATTGACTGCAACTTGAGTTCCACTATTTTTTAAAATTATCAACAATTTGCACTTTAATCTAATGTAAGTATCTACATCTGGAAACCAAGTGCGAGCATATTCGTCAAGTTTTTCTTCGTAATTTTTAGCTGCATAATTCACTTGGTAATATTGCGAATTGAAAGAGGTATTAATTACATACAGCCGATCACGCTGAAAATCGTCCACCACCCTTACTTAGGTATTTTCGTTTACAAACCGTAATATCTCTAGTGAGCGGGCAAACGAGTATAATTCAGAATTATTATTAGTTTTCCAGGAAGACCCTTTTATTTTTACCTCCGATTCACAACAAAGACCAAAGAAGAAACTGAAACTTCAGGTAAAATTTCAATTATACTCATTTGTCCGCCCACCAGAGATATGTGAAGGGTAAGGGGAAAAACAAGGAATGTCACAAAACAGCGTCATCGACAATATTAAGTTTTAATACTTCAACCATCTATAAAAAAAAAAACAAGATTCAATGAATTTAGTTTTCTTAAATAATTTCTTGTTTTACTTTGACGACAGAAGCTTGTGCTTAGACAAAGAGTGGGGACATTCCGTATTTTGTTCCAGTGCTGAGTGGACATTTCCAGGTTTTAACCAGTATATCAAATCTTTAACGTTATCTTACGGCTGTATTTGAACTTTATAACCCTTTGTGATTCGCCAGTTCGGTAATCCCAGTTGCCACCAACAAAATAGGCTATAAATCACAGATCAAGAAAAATGGACATTCTCAGTTTTCCCCTTACCCTTCATTACGGCGTGATGCTACATTAGTATTATGCACTTGTTTTAATGTAAAGAGTAACACTAGATTACATAAAGCATTACATAAAGATTAGAATACATCATTAGAAAGTACACAAGTGGTGGACAGTTTTCAGCATTCGGAGAAGTGTGCTATAAATAAATAAAATCATCGAAACTCCCTCAATCTTCATTCCGCGTATTTATGTCTCACCCCAATGATTATGTTTCGCTGGCACGCTCGTGTCGACCTACAGAGTGGGCGCCGAAATGAGGTCTGCCAGAGTAACGAACCGAAGAAAACAATATACAACATGGTTGTAACGCGAGGATTCGCGTCGCCTGTCTTCTCAGTCGTCTCTAATTACATTCTCCTATTGAATGAGGCGACAGGACGAAATGCCTGGCGTTTTTCTGTCGCCCGTTTGATTAGCCGCGCGCGGTACCTGGCCCCGCGATATTTAATCGCGTGTCCGAGCAGCATTCTACCTACAGCCTCTGAGCGCTCCTGCGCCGTGGAGTGCCTTCGCTGAATAAGTAATGGACGGCGATACTAACGGCTGCGTAATGCCCCCTCGCGATACCGAGCTTTTTACCCTATCAGTTACTTTCTCCTACCGCTTGCCTTTAATAATTGACGCCGAAACTTCTCCAAATTGCCGCGAAACTATCGACCCGGCGGAGCCTTGGAAGCTTCGAAAGAGCAATATATAGGTACTGTTTTGTTGAAAGTTTTGAAGAATCACGATCAGTGACGAAAGCTATTTTCGTAGGAGGAATAAATTTTAGTTTTATTATTGAAGAGAAATTGGATATGACTGCAAAACGTGGATTTGAAAATTCATGTATAGGCAAGGATACTGAAAGGAAGGAGGACGAGTACACTTAAAGAGGCTCGAAGGAAGAGAAAACTAAATGAGAGGAAGCATCTAGGGCTGTTACGAATATTCGAATATTCTAGTATTCGAATGCCAGAGAATTCGAATTTGAGATTCGAATACCAGAGAACTTGAATAATTAGGAGTATTAAAATATTCGAATATTCGAAGAAATTATTTGAATTATTCTAAACTCGAAATTATTCTAAACTATTCGAATTATTCGAATTATTCAAAATTATTCGAATCTCAAATTCGAATATTCCTTATTATTTGAATATTCGAATCTCAAATTCGAATTTTCTGGTATTCAAATATTGAAATCTCAAATTCGAATTCTCTAGTATTCGAATATTCGAATCTCAAATTCGAATGCTCTGGTATTCGAATATTCGAATCTCAAATTCGAAATCTCTGGTATTCGAATATTCGAATGCTCTGGTATTCGAATATTCGAATCTCAAATTCGAAATCTCTGGTATTCGAATATTCGAAATCTCTGGTATTCGAATATTCGAATCTTAAATTCGAATTCTCTGGTATTTTACTGGAATATTCGTACAGCCCTGCCTAGGACTACTTAGACAGAACTTCACAACCGGTTTCCTTCGTTCAGAACCGCAAATTCTCGAACTCTGAGGCAATTTTTCGAAGTGATCTGATCTGGTTTCGAAGTTAAAAAAAAATATAAATCGATTCGTCTCGACGAGATCTTCCCAATTTTTTACAGAAAATGCTGCAATCTCTTCGTCGCTTCGTCGCGCTTCAGCGTGACATGACGTCACACAAGCGATGATTACGCGAACTTAAATTTCACCTGTCTAGAACCGTGCTCCGTAGAAAGAAGGCATTTCTTGCCGGGGCTGCGCACACTTTATTGCGCGCGGCTTGATTTACGGCGCGCCCCAGTGATTTACGGCGCTCCTTAATGAACCGCTGATTCTATTATTCCTCTCCGCGGTATTCTAATCCGCGCTGTCTATTATTCGGCAACAGATAAATCTCCAGGGGCAATAAAGGCCCCGGAGAACTGGCAACAGCTTTACCGCTCCGTCGACGAGCAGGCAACGCTCCTGCAGCAACTTTTTGCTGCAACGCTCGTCACGAGAGAGACGGTGGAAATTTTTTCGTGCTTTCCTGGTAGCAACCTTCCAGGGAAAGGACTGCGAGATTATATCGAGGGCTCCGCGAGGTCAAGTTTCTCGGTATTCGTCCGAGCTGGCGGAGCTCGTGATTTTGGGGGTACGCTTTGGAAACCGAATTGCCGAGGGATTTAGTGGCGAAGCCTACCTGCGGTATTAACGAAACCCTCGGACGATGGTATATGGTCTATACAGAAACTCAATGGTTCGGAGAAAGGTGGTTGCTGGATTTCAGTTTTTAGTCTATCGAGGACTATATAAGTGTTGTTGGAAGATTTATGAATGCCTTTAGAATTCCTCTTCCAACTCGGTTGCACGCTGTATTATTATACAGGGTGTTTCTTCTGAATTACTTGCAACATATCTGTCATATTTAAAATTTTAGAAAAAATTTTCTACAAAAGTTCCATACATTTGTGAGATGCTATGGTGAACTCTGTATTTTTTTTTTAAATTTGAAAGGAATTCAATGACCCACGTACAACAGTAAGGTCCTTCATAAAATTTAAACAACAAAGTTTCATCTCATTTATTATACGCTGGTTCCCACAAAATTATGTAAATTTTTGTAAAAAAAAAAGAAAAGATTTTTATGAAATTTTAAATATAGCAGAAATATTCCAGGTGATAGAATTGCTATGATTATTATGATTATTATTTAAAGTTATGTGAAACACCCTATATTGTGGGTTTCTAATTTTAACTCGCATCTAGACTTTTTATTTATTCTTCCTCACATTTAATACCGATTTACCTTTGCTGGCACCTTGGCTAACGAAGATGTTTCCAAGTCATGCTTCACCGCAGAGAAACGACTGGAGAATTACTCACGCGAGTCAACAATGTGACAAGCCTCTGCTGGGCACAGCAAACAATCGCGATTTTTGCGCAGCTGCGCTCCGCGACTGTTTCACTATGAGTGCACACATGAGATCCTCTCGCTACCCCGAGGAAAACACGGAATTACGGGGCGATACCCAGATTTTACATACTCTCATCCTACTCATCGAATGATTATATCGAACACATGAATCACCCGGTAAGAATAATTTCCAAGAACAGATACGATACCTGTTACCACAGCGCGATTACTTTCGTGGAACCGAGCACCATGACCCTTCTTTCGGTTCCCAAACACCACTGGTGGTCGATTAGCTTCTTTCTGGTCCAGCGAGTGCGAGACGCTGATCGACTGTTGAGTGTACACAAAGTGGGTCTAAATGGGTGTCGCAAAATTTGCAAGCTTAGTCTACGCGACAAAATTAAGAAAAAGGGCAAATAAACAGGGGTTTGTAAATAGCATTTTCTTCGGATACAGATACTTCAGATTGCAGCAGGAATTCCCCTCCTTAAACAATTAAGGGATTTTGCCACCCTCAGACGCTCAAAACCAAATTAAACAAACTTTTCATTATGATACTGTAAAGGTTGAAAATTATTTCCGTATTTCTTATCTCCAAAAATATTAAAAAACGACGAAGCTCCTCCGCGTGAGCAGGGTGTCAAATTATGACGCTCAGATTCGTCTGAAATTACAAAGCCCATGATCTTATTGTTCATTGATAAATTATCTACGATGTAGCATACTGATTTGAAGAAAAAAAATTATTGTACAAATGAGAGCAAGGTTAAAATCAATATTCATTTTTCACTCAACAAGGCGAAGGTAAAACGTTTATTATAAACAAATGGGTTATTGGATCTTTGTATTTTCAGACGAATCTGGGCGTCGTAATTTGATACACCGTTCACGCGGAGGAGCTTCGCGGGAGAAGACATAGCTCGGGCATTTTTTAATATTAAGCTACCTGTATCTCAGAAATAACTTATTCTATTAGCCCTATTTACCTCGATCCTTTTCTCAATTTCAACACCCATTTACACTCACCCTGTGCAGCGTTCATGCCGCAGTAGCGTCCAGCGAGGAAAGACGATACTCTAAGGGACGCGGCACGAGTTGGTGTCTCACGTCGAGCTCGTCTGAAAGACACCCTCGTGGGAGGCGTGTATCGTTGAATTTCGACGGAAAGACTTGATGGACGAGCGCGGTCTGAGACTTGTTCGAGCATTCGGAAGGCGTCGCGATGAAAAGACCTCGCCTCCACAAGACAGACTCCGTTTCTGGCTGCTGAGGGAAACAATAGCGGGGGCCCTTTGTCAACGCGCCATATGCCAGCGGTCTGTTACGTCAAAATTGGTGCTCTTTCTTCTCCGATCTTTTGTCACGCTGTATCAACAACGTTAGACTGTATCGTTGAATTAACGCTTCTTTTTATAACGCGCCTTACGCACGGGCGCTCCTGTTATGCTGTTTGCACCGCGAGCTGCCCCTCAAGCTGCTCAAGGCAGCCACCAATGCATTCGGTGCCTATTTCTTTGGTTTTTGGATCTTTAAGGGGGGTGGTACAGTTGGTGAAACAAGTGTAAAATTGCCACTCCTTCGGTTCCTTTTTCTCAATATGTCCTACTGATTGTGGGTGAACATATAAAACATATAGTAAAATATGTTTTTTTACAGTTTTCTCACAATGTGCGAGTTTTAAGTTTTAACCATTCATGGTCATATCTCTTTGCCAATATTTCTGTAAATTTTTACACCTTAATAATAAATTTTAAACTTTCGATGAATTTTAAGAAAAAAATTGCATTTATCTATAACTATTTTTTCAAATACAAATTTCAACACATCGAAATTTATATTTCTAGAAAAAGACTATTAGAGCATGATTGTATGAGTATTACGAATGTACAATTATCACTTAAAAGTTAAAATTTTGAAAAATACGAAAATGGTAAAAATGGTAAAAATTGTAAAAATGGTAAAAAAAAATGGCGCTCGGGTGCAGTGAGCTGCAGTGGGTTAATACTGCTTTTAGTGAACCTTATATTTTTTGCCTTTCTAAACGTCGAGAAACTAAATTATGGTACCTACATTTTTTTTTAAATCGGACGATCAAATTGTAGTGGATTCGTTTCTCAAAAGATTTACCTATATTGTTTTTATATCTATTTCGAAGCGAGAAACAGGTACCTATGGAACTTAGCTTCCTTTGAAAGACAGTGCTGGCGCAGAAGTATCAACGCGATAGAGCTGTACGCCAAAGTATTCTCTTCCCTTCAATCCTTGACACTTAAATTACTAATTGAATTCCAAACATAAGTCAATTATTCTACACTCGCGGCGTCGTCTACTCGAGGAATAATTTCCACAAGCGGTAATCCCTCTACTGTTTTCAACTCAAAGCAAAGGAAACAGCAATTGAAGCGTCACCGCTTGAACTAAAAAGAAGACTTGGAAATTTCGAAGTCTTCGCTCTGATTAAGCTTCAACCTACATCACGATAATCACGTTGAGTTAATTTTCACAATTAATTTTCCGCTACACACTACCTCTAACCCAATTTTAAAAAAAATTACGGCTGCCTCCTTTTTGCAACATTCTCCAATTATTTGCACAACCTGCCGTTTCAAGCGCAGCGAAATACGCGTGTCTATGAAAATACGAGTGTTGGAGAATGAAACTATTTACCTTAGACTATTCACCGTCCGTTGCGTGAGCCGACTGGAGTACACAGCCATGAGTCGGTACATAGTGACGGGCTTAACCTTGTTTACGCGGTGTGCCGAATTCTGTTTGCCTAGCAAACCTGTTTTGATGCTACCTGCGTGTAGCTACGGCGAAAGGTGGGCGCTGCCCGTAAACGCTGTCATTTTAAGCTGCAATTTGATGGCGAAACTCGATATGTAAACGACGTGATCTGACTTGATAATACGCCGAGGACCACGCGGTGGGTCGCGTGGGAAACCTTCAACGAACAAACTTTCCGGCAACCTGCTGCAGTCCAGTATTATACAGAACTTCTCATTAGACGCTATCGTCCAAACTTTTCTGCATTTCATATCTAGAATTTTCGTGGACCTATGAGAACTGTCATTTATCAAACGTGGCGCGTTTCATTTAGAAGAACTTTTTGAAGAACTTTGATTATGATGATAATTTATAATAAATATTCCTTTTTAATAACTAATTGTGATGTAAGATGTATTTATTTGATTTAATTGTAGGAATTTATTTAATACAGTTTTTAAGAATTGTTTATAAATTACTTATTTTTAGAATTTATAAATATGAAATTTGATTTGAAAAAGGTTGATATGAATCTATTAAAGGATTAAGAATTTCTAAGATATCATATTTGATTTTTGGATTGATTTATGGATTGATTTTTAAACGAGTTAATTTTGTTTTAATTGTAAGAATTTAACTTTTAACTTTTACACAAGTTACACTTTTTATAAGAACTGCGCGACAGTTCCGCGATATTTCTCGAGGAAATCGTTGTTCGGAGGAGAAACTTGGCGATGCTAAGTTTTGCAAAACTTCGTTTGCACGGTAGTTACGTAACAGTTGCGAAGCTTGGCACCCCGAATGTCAATTTGGTTTCGGTACAGCTGACGCGATGCCCGTAGTCACGTGGCAGTAAAAACGTCCAGCTCCGCGTTCTCCATTGTCACTGGCGAGATAATGATTAAGGCTGCCGTCTCATTTTTGTTATGGTCCGAATCGATCGAAGCGTCCCTTGTAAACAGACGGACCCTAATGAAACTACTGCGGTCGATAAAAAGAAGTTGTAGAGAGGTGACATTTCCAGGTACTCTATGTAGACGAATTTTTTACGCATAGTTGCCACATTTTCTGTTCTCTCTGTCTCTGCCGCGCTGTTGCCACAGCTCCTTCTATTGAGAAGGGTATGGAGCTGTGATGCCAGATCGGGGACGGGTTCCCTCGAGAATTTCCCCCACCTCGTGCATACTACGCCGGAGCAGCGTGTCGGTGAGCTCGGCGCTTCGGAGTCCAACTCACGGACACGCAGCTCCGGCGTAGTGTGCGCGAGGTGGGGGAAATGCTCGAGGGAACCCGTCCCCGATCTGGCATCACAGGCTTGGAGGAATACGGCACGAGAGCTGCGGTACGTCAGTCACGCACACATAACCACCGTTCCTGTAGGTGTCCCTCCTCCATCAGTGGTAGCTGGAGCCCGCCGATTCCTGGTTGTATGTGTTACGAAGCTATGCATAGGCCAATACGAAATGAAGCTATCGAGAAAGAATCAATGTTCTGACCAATAAAGCTCCTGATTTTTTTCGGAGCGAACGCACACCTATTTTGATGTGTGTATTTCTACGTTGACAGCCAGAGTTGGGCATTATTCGACTAAATTTTCATTCGAATACGTATTCGTATAAATCCCCAAGATTTATTCGCGAATAACGAATAACGATTTTATTCAACGAAAAATTATTCGTTATTCACGAATAAATCTGTACCGTTATTCGAGCCAGATTTATTTTTTATTCGCTCTATCTCTTCAAACTCGATCCACGTGCGCGACTATATACAATGTATTAGTGAAGAGGTAGAGCGTACCAGAGTTGGGCATCATCTAGATAAATAAGTAGTATCTTTTATTTGAGTTTATCCAGATATTATCTTTGCCCATCTCTGTTCTCCAGCCAGTTCGCCGTGATTCATTCAAGCCTCTTTGATGGTGAAATAGTGATAGGGGAAATGCGGCAACAGCGCGATTCGACTCTCGATACGTCTCGGCAACTATGTCTTTCCTACATTTATCGGTTAGTTTGGTCTTCCACAGGTTTTGATGGTACAAGGCACGAATTAGTGATCCTCTAGAGAGTGATCGGAACAACGTATATCGTCGCTGATTGGTTGCTACGATTTGGAGCAAAAGCGGAAGTAGACAGAGAAAGAAACTGTAAAAAAAGAAAGAGACAGAAATACTGATAGAAAGAGACAGAAAAACTGATAGAAAGAGACAGAAATACTGATAGAAAGAGATAGAGTGAATGGTTAGGTTATGTTTATTTCCGGTTTTGCTCCAAATCTTGAAAAATGGCTGCGGTTATACCGATCACTCCCTGGAGGATCACTAGCACGAATATACCATCAGCGCCGGTGACGGAGAATCCTTGAAGCTTCATTCTGTCATTCCTCGAGTCTGTCTCAGTACACGATTCATAAATTCATTATTATTTCAACGTACGGTGCTTATTAGTGTTCAAACGCACCAGACCCGTCTGCACGAATGTCTACTGGAGGCAACTATACCCGCAAAAACTTCTTTCTTGCCGATTCCAGGGCGAAAGTTGTAATTTACGATTTGTTTACTACACGCGTATACGTACACGCTTTTCCTAGCTTGTGTAAGCGTACGCACACACTTCAAGGCCCGGTGAGACGGCAGCCTTAATGTTTGCCGTACTTGCGGAGACCGAAGTGTCAAACGTGGCTTCGACGATTTTGTGCTCGCGTCTTCAAGATGTAATTAGTCGAGAGTTGCTTGGGAGTGCTACGTTCCAAGAATCGAGAGACGAAGATTGCTTCGCAGGAAAAGGAGATATAGAACATGTAACTAACAATTGCGATATTACCTAAGAGATTCCAGTCCTCGACGAGACTTCGAGCTTCATTGAAATCCGATTAGTAGGCACAAAAGAAGTTATTGATAAGGGAAAATTGCTGGAAATTTGTGAAAGCTATTTATATTAATACAGTGGGGGGGGGGGGGCAAAAGTATTGGAACACCGTTTAAAACAGAATAGCTATTTTAAAAATGGTCCAAACGTCTTGAGTTTTTATTAGGTGACATGTTTCGTCGTTTTGAAAAAAGATTGCGATTGATCGGAATAGCGAAGAAAATAGTGAAAGGCGTTTTTTATCTGAGCTTTGGATGGAAATTAAAAAAATGCCTTTTGTAGATTTAAGTAAGGTATATATACGCTGAAATTTTCATAGAAAGAGAAATGGAAGGGATAACAAATGGGGGGGGGGGGGGATAATAAAGTGATTAGGAAGGTATAGAAGGGAAGTTTAAAAGAAACGAAAAATGATTCAAATTTGTTAGTTGTACAAATTGGGATGGTTGTCAGAGTGGAAGGATGAATGAAAACTTGTAAAACTATTTACGTCCCGTTTCACGGCCGTTCAGACTAAAAATAAATCTATATATGGCAACATATTCTAGTCAGCAAGAGGAAGAAATAATCCAAAGTGACTATAGGTCGCAAACGCACAGTTTTCCCACGGAAGATTGATAAAGTTTTTATCATCTAGAGGCGGTGCGGCTCGCCCACTCTGACCGCTATATGTATCAATACCGGGTGCCCGTGACTACAGTGGGGGGAGCGCCACGCCCCTGTAGGCGGCCCCACGCAACCTAATTGGCCAAAACTTTAACAATCTCTGGCAACGAAACTATTACTTTGCGACACATGGTTCCTTATGAACTTTCCATCGTATTGTCGAATAGAATACTTGGACACCAGAAATATTTATCTATCAAACTAAAGGTAGGTTCAATTTTAAACAAATCTCCAACAATTCAGACGCATCAACTTAGCATTTAAATCTGAAACTATTATTTTCTTCGCACACATTTTTCACATATCCCCTGATTCTTTAATAACCAGTTTCTTGTTTCATATTCGAGATCCAATGTCAACACCGGGTACAGCGGACTAACGACAAGTACGAGCAGGAACTTGATTTCCATTTAAACGAACGACGACTACCGGTAGCAGGACATACGCGTGGAACGGCAACATAATATTCGTAAATGATTCACGGCGTGTACAATACATACAGCGACGCAGATGAATATGACCCACTAATACCCGATGAATAAGTAAATCTGTATTACGTAGTGACAGGCGTAGGCATGTTTCGTGCG
The DNA here is from genome assembly GCA_947577245.1 of Andrena bucephala. Lineage (NCBI taxonomy): Eukaryota > Metazoa > Arthropoda > Insecta > Hymenoptera > Andrenidae > Andrena > Andrena bucephala. Next base: position 16,627,377 of record OX387717.1, on the reverse strand, counting down.
GGCTGTCAAGTTTTATGGTCCACCTCCGTTTTAAATATTCAAGCAGCGCGGAGCGAATCCCCGTCGCGCGCACCCGCTATACAGGATGGCCTGAAAGCACGCCGCAAGCTTAACTCGCGCAGCACGCGTGGAAATTAAAAATAGACTAAAACGAAGTAGACGATGCGACTTTACATTGCTAGTCACGTCCAGCTCTATTATTGTGCTCTGTACTTGCGTTTAGCGGACGTCTTTGCATGATTTGTTGTTCCGAGCAGATGTACGTCGATGTTTATTCATGCACGTTTGTGCGATAAAGGAAATATGCACCTCTTGTCATTAAAACGAACAATTGTAAATTACTTCAAGTAGGAGTTATTTCTGTAGCTTCTTTTGGTGTATGATTTCAGACTCGTAGGGACCATTTTCTGTGAATCACACTGTACGTGCACACGCGGAATCGAAGAAACATTCAGCCGCTTTAATCGCGGGAGATTTATGAATAAGCGGCGTTTAAATCGTACCCTTTCGGTTTCCATAACCGAGAGATTGCTCAGGCTTACTCTGCTATCTTTCGAATCCGTGTAATTAAATGTCAAAACTGTATTATCGTGGTATGTACACTTGAGAGGTTTCTAATTGAGGAACCCAGTGGAAAAGAGGCACATGGTGGCGTTTTATGATTTTAGAGGAGAACAAGTTGAAGGAAAAATTGTTTTTGTAAGAAATGCGATATGAACGTGTAATTATTTTAAACGGCACTTTAGTTAGATGGTATATCACAACTGTTCACAGTCAAATTTTAACTGAAAAATTATTTTTACGGGGAATTGGGTACGACATTTTAATTACTTTAAACGGCACTTGAGTTAGATGGTAAATGACAACTATTATGAAATTTTAGCTGAAAAATTAACTTTATTAGGTCATGTGTCCCCTTTCCACTACGCATTTGTTTTTTCTCAGCGCGAAGAAAATTTAATATGAAAGTGGTGGAGTTACACTACATTGCAGGAACGAATTAATGGCACGAAGAAACGAAAATTTAAGCGTGTGTGGCATGTTTCTGTTTTCCACTGGGCCCCTCAATTATTACGGGTTTATCAATCGAGTACCGTGTTTCTACTGTTTCTAGAAAAAAGACGGAACTCAGCAGTGCTTTTATCGCGGACAAACAGTTGCAATGCTACACCAATTCGTCACACTGCCTCTGGTATAATCTGGGGAAGTTAAGAAACTCAAATTAAATACGTCGGCGATCCTTCGACGTGCTATTGATTCAGCCAAATTTCCATATTTGCTCTGCAAATAGCCAGAACGAGATAACTTCTCGTTAGACGCGCGTGACTAACCATCCAAACGATCGCTACTTGACTACATGTGTATCTTCTTTCGAATTTACTCATTTCGGCAGAGATGTACTCTCCATCTTTTGATGAGTTATTACTAACTGCAATATATTCTTTAGTGAATTTTATTGGATACATATAATATTTTTCAAATCAGTATTTTAAAATTTTATTTGTTCTATAATTGTTTTCTTTCTCTATTCTTGATGTACAAGTTAAGTTTGTTGAACCCGTATACGAAATTTGTAAAGTTACACGGATAAGTAAATTTCGGTCAATTTGACCCAATATCATATAAATATTTACAAGAAACAAGCGTACAAAAATAAAACTCTGTTCATTTCATTATTACGATTTGATATTTTAAAAAGTTACTATATTTCTACAATAGCAAAGTAAAAAATTAAATTAAAAAAATTATTATTTATTATTGACCGTTATTAGTTTTTTTTTAAAGATATAAAAGTGTTTCAGTCCAAATAATAGATTAATAAAGGAGGAATGAGGATTTGTGCCTCGATTTTTATTTGACTCGGAGAATACGAAGACAAAAAGTTACTATATTTCTACAATAGCAAAGTAAAAAATTAAATTAAAAAAATTACTATTTATTATTGACCGTTATTAGTTTCTTTTTAAAGATATAAAAGTGTTTCAGTCCAAATAATAGATTAGTAAAGGAGGAATGAGGATTTGTGCCTCGATTTTTATTTGACTCGGAGAATACGAAGACCCGTTTCTTTTCTCTCTCAGAAGACAGAGAAAGGGTGAGCGTAGCCCGAAGTGCTGCAACACGTGTAACGAGCAGAAAGGACATAAGCGCGTTCGCGCTTAGCCAGGATATCGAGAGATTTATAAAATCAGGTCGAAAACCTCGTGCCTCCTCTGCTTACGTAACCTTGTGCCACAAAAGACACGCGAGAGGAGAAACCAGTCTGTTCCTTTCTCTTCAGCCGGGCTCGGACCGTTTTGTTTCGAGGATCGTGGGCCAGCTCCCTCGAACCGATCTGCAAAATCGACTCGTGACTTTGGGGCGTGGATGGAACAGTCACGAGCTCGAGAGTATCTGGATCGAGCTTCGAGCAAACACTTTTGCGTACCGCGGTAGAAAATCAAGTATTCATGAACCTGGCACGAGTCATTTACAAATTCAAAATGGAATGTGACGTTTCCTGTGTTGGGGGTGGGTTAGTCAAACTTTCGCGGGAAAGTTAAGCTCAAAGTTTCATCGGAAAGTTCAGTTCAATCTTGCACAGTTTCTACACGCGGTACAGTATTCAAATTATGCTGTATTTTTAGTTTCTACTTTCACTGCGAATTTGAATCCAAATTTGAGGTGATTAAAAATTAAAAATTAAATCAATAATAATAATAATAGAACACTATCGTCATACTTTTATTTTGTGCCTGGACCACTGAGCAATACTCCTCTTTCCCATTTTAGATTTTATATATTTAATCTTCCATTTAATGACCCTATTATTATTTAGAATTTTTTTTTAAAACCTCTAAGGGCCTTTCAAAAATTAACTAATTTCTGCTCTTCGTTCTTCTGTGCATCAAATTTATTGCAAGTATATTCCTTAATGACAGCTACCTCTTCTGTTTTCTGGTTTGTGCAAATGGTACTTTTTCCCTATATTTTTCTTTTCTTCCTAATTATTATTCCAGCGTTGAAACTCAGTGTATCACAAACAATTATAATACCTTTATGTTCTCTATCTGTACGCTACTGTAACTCTTGTATATACAGTGCTCTGTCGCGTTAATAAATTATAATAAAACTAATAATACTCGAAAAGAAGAAAAAAATGTCAGTTGAATATTTCCAGCGCAAAAGGCAAGTGGAAGAACCGATTAGGCAGAAATTTTCGTCAGGGAACGCGATGGCTACAGCTGAGGCAGCGGCGAAGCTTAATTGGCCCAATTAGTCAACCGGCATGGGTATGATCAGCGGCGCTATTAAGTCGAATGAACGCGCGTATATTAGCGACCCGATGGTGAGAAATGTTATTCACGTGGTCCCGCGTCTTTCCCGCTTTTCACCATTAATTGTCGCTGGGCAACAGCTCTTAACTTCGTTACCGGCCCGTTTAACCGTGTCACATGACGGCACGTGCTGTAGGAGGGGCGATTCTGCACGTCGAAAACAGTTTGGGATCTTAAACGGGCTGCGCGTGACAAGATCGTAAACAAGCGATACTGTTCGTCGTTGCTTGGACACTCCAGAACATCTCACAGCTTACAAAATGTTATACAGGGTGATTCTGGAAGCTGAAAGGACCTGTAGGTCCGTATTATTTATTTTCAGTTCATGTCCACCCTTATGTCATAAAACTCTTGAGGATTAATGCAAGCAATTATTTTCTACGATTTTTATAATAATATGCAACAGTAGAATAATAGAAAGTATATGGGGAGAAATTCGTGTATTTGGCAATAGCTCTCAATTATTGAAGTTTAAACTTGAATTTACCGAAAATTAAGAAAAATGGTCTTGGTCCGTTTTAGCAACAAGCCAACGATATTAGTTTATTGATAATTCCGAGGTTAATTTCGCGTGGGTGCACTTAAGCAATAGTGACGTGTTTGAGGTTTCAACACTTGAGTGGACTAAAATAATCCTAAATATAAAATATCTTGCGTGGGACAAACTTTTCAACACCTATAGCTTCATAATATATATATTAGAGTTAATTTACGTAAAGAAAGACATAGAGTTACTAAAGTAGGGTTTGTGCAAAAATCAATTTTTGAAAAAAAAATCTGTTTTCGAATTCCACTATCCCCCCAAAAAACGCTTCAATCGGTTTTCGAATTTTCACAAAAACTGTAATTAAAATAGTAAATAAATATTTTAACTTATTTGAATAAATTTAAAACCAAACAAATAAATAAAAATATAACAAAATAAAATATACTCTATCTATACAAAGCGAAATAAAAAAAAATTAAAATAACTAAATTCCATACAAATCCGTACATTTTTCGAGTTCATTGAATACTTATGGATCTACAAAAATATATCATAACAAAATACACTGCATACAAAACCAAATGAAAAAAAAAAACTAAAATAACTAAAATCCGTACAAAATATAAATTATAAATCTTTATTTCATTTAGTATTTTTCTTCAGAAAATATGAACTCATCAAGATTAGTCTTACAGTAAACTGTTACTACAATATGCTTGTGTCTAAGGCGACTTCACAAGTCAAAATGTTAAAGTTTTTAATTAAATAATTAAATCATTTTTACATATTAATTCTAGTATATAAAACCGGTTTTCGAATTTTAAAAATTTATTAAAAAAACGGTTTTTAAAAACCGACAAACCCGATACTAAAGGTAACAACGTTTTCCTCGGGCATTAGAACCGAGGTATACTTTGGCCCGGTTTCTAGAATCACCCTGTACATGAAATTATCATAACACCCGTTTAACGTAGCCTATCTTTTTATGGCAAGCATGTTTCCTAAAGTGCAATGCACAATTGCACTTTTTACCACAGCGTTACTATTTCTATCGAGGATAAGGTCGTCGGGAAATGAATAGCTTGAGAGCTATCTGTGATCTATAATAGAACTGTTGCACGAAAGATGTATTGTCCCATTAAAACAAGTTACCGCGCATTGCATTCGCGGAGCTACACTTGATCGATTATCTATTTCTACCGATTTCTGATCCTCGCTCTACCATGCCACAGGTCTCAAAGTGTTGTTTACTAAAAAGTCGCGACAAAAATATCGATGCCATAGTATACAAATAATGTATGACCCCTTTTACCGTTTTTGAGAGAAACAAGTTTAAACATGCAATGGTACATAAGTTTCAGGGGCATGCAATGAAAAATAATATTATTTTTGACAAATTTATGAGGTAGATATAAATGTGATTTTTATACAACATAAAGAAATAGTCAAGAAATATTTGTGGCATATAAAAACTCGAATGTCACAAATAATGGGCATACAATATTTGCGTACAAAGCCATCGATATGAATTACGTAAAAGTGTAAGATTGAAGTTTCTTGGCCACGCATTTGACCTTCCTCAACCTCTGTCTCCCCGACTAACATAAATACTGTCATCGCCCGTTTTCGTGTTATTACACTCCTCGCTAAAACATTTGTGGGTCTATTCCTGGTCAAGCAGCTCGCTTATACCTCGACCAGACAATCGAAACTCACCCTACACGCCTAGACACTACATATACTAACGATATAGAAACGATATGGCACTGATATTTAAGAAACCGAAGAGCCATAGACAGCCTTAAAGCTGGGTTTACACTAGTCCAGTCGTTGGAGCAAGCGAGTGGTTTAACTGGAAATCGGTTTACATCATTCCAGTTTTTTTTTTATCGTTGAAAGTGGTAGACTGTTAGTGGCACACATACGTACATATGACTGTATGTCAACAATAAAAAAAAGTCGAAAATTGACAAAATTGTAGAGCTTAGGAGAAAAAGTACGATTTTTGAAGAATTTTTTTGATTGCACTTTTTCCCCTAAGCTCTACAATTTTGTCACTTTTCGACTTTTTTTATTGTTCTCGAGGTTCAGCGATAATAGAATTTCATAAATAATAAGAATATTTTTGAACTTTTTTTTCTAGACAAGAATTGAAGGCGCTAGAGCGCACTAGCTGTGACAAGACGCCACGATAGTGACATCTACAATGCATATTTTTGACATAAAATTTATCTTCAAATCTTAACTATAAAGCCATAAAAACGTTCAAAATTGTTTGTTCCATAATTTCTCCAGAAAAAATTCCCCAAAATGGGCCTATTTTAGCGTTGCGCACAGTATATTCCTACCTTAAGGTGGACTCACGCGAATCAGTTCAGTGCTATCAATTTTAGTGTGAGTAATAGACACGGGCAAGTATGATCTGCTTCTTTCCAAAACAGGGAAACGATATTTTTAACCACTGAACCGTCACGGACACTCAACTAAATTCGTACGTGTAAATCCGCCTTTACGCGAACCGAAGCTCGATCGTATAGTCCGAACCGAAGCTCGATCGTATAGTCCGCATTTCGAGCGAACGAAACACTAACGATACGTGACCACTGACCGACCAGTCGCGAAGCTTTTGTGTCTTCGAGAGTGGCCTTGATATGCATGTGTGCAGGTGTGTCGTTCCGAAGGGATGCGTCGACACGTACTACGTCCTGCAGTTTCGTTCAATTCCCTGTTTCCAGGCCACCACGCCAGTGTACCTTCCGAATAAATTCCAAGATAAAAATGTCATTTCTAGAGGCACGCGTCCGCGACTATCCACCGCGCGCCGCGCTTAACCTTGCGTTTGTTTTTTTCTATTATTTCCAAACTTTAGCCTGCCTCTAACCGATAACGCTCGACCCATATACACGCGTGTATTCTCAAGTTTTCGTCAAATCTGCGTTTAGTTTACAATTTCGCTCCGTTGAGAGAACGTTCGTTGTCTACGCGATATAATAAACTCCCACCCACGGCTCTATCTATATATGTTCTATTCCCGATGCCACCCCACGATTTTCAACGCGAGAAAGATCAACGCAAACAAGGGAACTCGTCGTGGTTGAAGCTGGCGTGGTTGTGTCTGATGATGAGATTATTAAAATCGTGACGAGGTACAGAAATATCGTGAAGATCATTTGTAGGTTTTATGATCGTAATATGGATATGGGCCCATTATAATGTTGGCGAAAAAGAAACCCTCGGCGGGGTAACGGGACTCGAACCCAAGATCTGCGGCGGGTCCTCTGCGTACTGGGCAGCCGCGTTCCCAATTCCCCCAACACCGACTTGCCGATGTTACTCTGTTCCGAACTCTACAAATACCGAAACTAACGGGGCGCCATCTGTGTGCCAATCGCACTATAGCCCGTTCCCAAACGCCGAATGCCTACAAGAATTAGGTCCAGAAGACCATTAAGTAATATTGGAGGTTTAAATTTGAATTAATTTAGGTTAAAATTAGAAGATTTTATATTAACTTGAATTGAAATGTAATTGGAGGTTTGAATTTAATATAATGCTAAGGTTAAAATTGAATGATTTTATACTAAATTGAATTAAAATTTAATTGGAAATTTAAATTTGAATTAATTTAGGTTAAAATTAAACAAATTTATATTAAATTGAACTAAGATTTAATTGATGGCCCACAGGTTCAAGGTGAAACTTGTAGGAGTAAGAGAAGGTGGTGGGAAAGAAACATGTGAACAGTTAGTGAATATCCACCTGGAATAAGTAAAAGCTTCACATACATATTACAGCTGATATCTTTACACATTCTTTACTTATCGCGTTGACATAACCGACCACTTCTAGGAAGTTCCATTTATATATTCCTGTCGATAAATGGCGGTGTTTTCGCTAACGATCGCCTTTCAAACTTCCCGTCAACTCAGCATATGTACATATTTTGTAAGAAACAAAGGCACTAAAAAGAGCGTACCTACGCAGAAAGAGACTGGCAAAGGATCGCAGCGACGACACAAATATAACACGACGCTGCCTAGGTCAGGGCTAATCGGTTGGATCGTGCATGCCACGAGCTGGACAATGCTAAGGCTATCATCGATCGGGCATTGTGCGAACACCTTTATTATCACCTGTCGCTACTCGAGTCCGCGTACCTCCGTTCCAATAATCCTAGTATCTTTTCATCGTCCTCGGGGAAACGGTCATTGTACCGTTTCGATTAGAGACGCTTCTCGGAACAGATTCCCCCATTATCGAGTATCCCATTGTTCGAGAATTTTTTTCGTCCCCATCGTACGATTATGCTTTTCTTCACCTCTCCGCATTTCATTCTTACATACAGGGTGTCTCCAAACGTTTCCACCTGAATGATAAATGTTGTCTTCGACAGTTGACTACACCACAAAGTGTTTCTTTCGAAATAGTAAATCGCATAACTGGTACGAGATTTATTCGAGATCATAGGTTTAGAACATGTTTGATTAATGAGTTAACTCAGCAAAAATCCCGGGTTTGGTGATTAATGATCTGTAATACGTGCTTAGGTATCATGACCAATTCGAATCCTATTCTAATGACTCCTAAGTACCATAGAGGTCGAAATACCCATGACGGTGAAAGGCGATTTAAATGAACCTCAGCTAGGTATTTTAAAATTCATAAAAAAGTAATCTTAATGGTGGATTATTCTCAGTTGGGATATCCGCGATCGTATCTAGTCATTATGTTTCACAGCCTCGCAATCAACCTCGAGCACCGCTTGTCATCCTATTCGAATCAGCTAAACAGACGACAACCACAAGGTATATACACACCGATACCGGTGTCTTCAAACCCCTAAACGTAAATGCAATGCTGGTAAAACGTTAGAGCACACTTCAAAGCGAACACGGCTGAGAAGTGAGAAGCCTCTAGTAGCAGTAAACAAATAATAAGTTTGGATGTTTCGAGAAGACCCAGTAGCTTGTCTTACAATGACTAATCGGTAACGCAGTACAGTAATGTCTCTCGAAGTGCCCCACATAACTTCATCTCAACAACCGCTGAGTCACTAACTCTGTACTCGAGTACTCTGCTCTACGAAAAGTGACATTTCTATAATTTCTGGTTTACCGTAATGAAAGCGCCCTTAATGAATCGGCGAAATCTGTATGATGAAAATGAGTCCAAACATGACACACATAAATCGGTTTACTTTTGGGATAGACTATTTCATTAACAAACGTTGCATTTCTATAGAATTTTTAAATCACAAATTTCAAGTAAGCATTATACTGACATGAATGTGAAATGGCGGGATGAGAGAAACAAGGCCTCTGTTAATTTAATACAGAACGGATTATTTATATATTTTAATATGAATATTGAGTGCAATGGTGCCATTGAGTTATTTAAAAAGAATAAAAAGTTGCTCTGTAATGCTAAAAAGCAATAAAAAATATGTTTGGAAGAAATAAAAACTAATAAGATTAAAATGTACTTTTACCTTTTTCGAGCGTGTTTTTTTACACTCCACGAAAGCAAATTTACATTATTTTCCTGCAAAAAGGTGGCAACTCTACTCTCACTCCTTTCTCTCCCGACCATGAAAATAAACATGGGTTTCAAGGTGACCGGAGCTCGAGCTACTGCAGATAAGGAAACGCGCCAGTGTTTCACGAAATGCAACACTTCGTTCCGAATCCAATTCCGTTTTCACAGATATATGTAGCTATATCTCTCCACAGAACTATCGACGCCTGGCCCAATGCCATATCTGGAATACTGGCTGGCAGTTCCAGTCCGTCATCCTCACTGCTTCGAATGCTGTTGAACGATTAGGAACACCGTTCCAGCAATAAATCTCCATCTTTAACGATGGCTCATTGGAAGTCGTTTGCCAGGCAGATCGCGCGGGGATTGCATAAACGAGATTTATTTGCATTTTTCGCGCGTGTCCGGCACGTCGACCTCTGGGTCGTGTACAATAAATCACCCGTGTCCCGCCTGAAAAGCTACCGTGACGATCGACGAGAACTCGCTGCCCCTCGCATGCGACCAGGAACCACCGTCGTTTCCATACATTCCGAGCGAACGTTTGCGGCTTGCGTGGAACGCTATCGATCGGTTATGGTCGGAGGCGTATCGTAACACGACCAAATTTGCGTAAGCACGTCGATCGATTTTACTAAAAATACAGCCACGGGTAGATATCCAACGTAATGGAAATGGTTTAATACCTGCGCCGCTGAGCACATGTTGTGTGCGGAAAGCTCACACTCGTATCTGTTAACTACACTCGTTGAACGCTTATGGGCGTTCCCCGCACAAATGTATACTCGCTAAAGGAATATCGTTCGCTTGTTGGTAAAACTGATTAACTCCATATTTCTTAATTTTCGGTAAATGAAAATTTGAAGTTTAATCTGTTACAATAAATCAGGTAATAATTAAAAGCTATTGCAAAATATGTACATACGTTTTTGTTGTAAAAAACTTAGAAAGTAATTGCTTCATTAATTATTAAGGGTTTTAGGAGGAAATGACGGATTTGGTGAGTTGTGTTAAGATATTTGAACAGAGAAAAGTTCAACAAATAATCTCGTGTCAAAATGAACAAATTTCATCCACGTGACGTTTTCCGTGACTTTCTTATAACTTTTATTCCGCATCCAAAGCAGCCCTATGGTCTATGAATTTTAGACACCCAGTATGTAAATCCCCCGGTGCAGGACGAGCATCAAACGATGGGATTATGGTCGTGCGAGACGAAAAGGGTCTCGATCGATACACGGCTCGGCGAACCGGTCGTTTTCTCTGTAATTTCTACCGCGAACGCAACCAACGACGTAATTAAGTGCTATTACAATCATTTACGTGCCGGTATCGGCATCGTGTGTGTCATCCGATTAGCCCGCGGGGAACAAAGTGTCGGCTTAGCTACGGCCTAGACGCGTCGAGTATCTGGGAAAGCAATATGAAAGCAATATGAGCCCCGCGCGCTTGATACGCTCGCAGTGATGCCTCTTATCGATCGATCGGGGAATCGAATTGCAAGCATACCAATTGTGGTATTGGTAAACAGAGTAGCGTAAGATTTTCCCTTTTCTCTTACTTTCCGTCTTCAGCTTTCTACAAGTCGTCAACGACGTTTGAATTTTAATTGGTGGGGGTTCGTTAAAATTTCTTACCGATTTCTTTCATCTGAATCTTGGAATTTAACTGCAGCTGTCAGATATTTGTCTGAAATGAAAAGTTTGCAGACACGTGTTCACCATGGAATTTTCCTCTCCTTTTCACCAAAATTTTCCACGTTCGAGCACCTGTTTGCTTGCGTTCAAATTTCAAAGTGCATGCTCGAGAAGTCTAGATCAGCGTTTCTCAGCTGGAGCTCCGCGATGCGAAGTTTAGGGTGTCGCGAAAAGTTATTTTATAATAAAATTTATCAATATTAATAAGTATTAGTAAATATTAATAAATATTAGTAGATATTTATAAATATTAATAATATGTAAATATTAAATAATACAAAATTTCGAATTGTTGCAGCGTCGTCAGCGCACTATAGCTATACAAAAAAAAAAGCGCTTGAGAATAGAGGTTCCACCAAATTTTACGAATTGTAGTGAGTTTGGAAGGATTTCGTGGTAAAATTTAATTGAGAACCGCTGCTCTACACGACTATCTATAACTTGTCAGCAAGCTTGAACGTGATTTGTCAAAGAGCAATTAGTTATAATTTCATCGGCCTTCGATTTAGATATTAGTACACCTAGAAAGCCTTTACGCGCAGGATTGTGAACGAACGGGTCGCAAATGACAAATTGCTTTGTGGACGGCATTCTCGAACCCGGATCCACCCGATCGTTATTTATGGTAGCCGAACGAAGTTCGTGCAGGACGCAGCGTGAACCCCACAGTGAACGTTTAAAAAACATCGCCGAATCCGAATCGCGAACGGTATCCAATTCCAGGTATGTAACTTTCCTATTACATCACGCCGCTTTGTCAAGGTTTAACATCCGAACGCTCAGTCTACCCGCTGCTTTCTTCGATCGTGGCCCGTGAAAGCTTACAACTGTTGCTAATGTGTCAACGTCGTGCACGCTTACCTCTGCTTTGGGCGTCATACCTTCGTCCCAGTGTATTCACTTTCAATTTCTATTTACTCGACGATACAATTAGGTCGACGTACTCAGCATACTTCGAAACATTTGCCATAACTTACTTCTGGACACAGAAACGTAATTCCCAGATATATTTGCCATAGAAGTTCGGATATCAAGAAAAGTTTAAGGTTCTCAGTTCATCATACTCCCTCCAACAGATTTCTCCAACAGATAACTCTGACAAAAAAGATTCCTTCTGCGGTCACAGAGGGCCACGCCATTTGACCAGTAGCTCCCCTTGTTCAATGCTTCGCGGTTCACAAAGTAGGGCTCTGTAGTACCAAGCAATATAAAAGGACCGATCGCGAACTGACTCCGAAACCAGTTTCGCTACAAGTAACGAGCTTTCTAACTTTTACTTCTTTTTGGAAGTATTATATATTCAGAGTGCAAGTGTTGAGGGGATGAAGCAAAGTAGCTGAACCGAAGGAAAATTCTGGCAGCGTCTGTCGTGCTTTCGAGACGCTTCTCGGGCTACGTACCTGGGGAGACGCGCGTCTCCCAGTGCGCCTTTTTCCTTTTTCTCCCTCGTTCGGTTTGCAGACCTGCGCGGGACGAACTATGGACGGGCGTAAAGTGTAAGCCAGCCTATCGGGTCCAGCGTGCACAGACGACTTCCTCACCGGCCACCTTGTCGACCGCACGACCGACTGACACGAATGACAGCGACGAAACGTGCAGCTGAATCGCGAGCAACCAGACCGATTCTTCCCCCTCCTTCCCTCCCTGAACGATAGTACTCCGACGGGCCCCGCAGCCCATTTTACTCGGCCGGGTGAATCGACTACCTGTGACCAGTCCGACGATCACCACCTCGTGGAACGATCTAGCGTCGCTGCGCCTCCGAGCTTATGCACCCTGGGCCCCAGTGACGCTCATCTGGCGCCAGTGGTTCTTAACCTCGTGACTGGGGGAGTTGTGGTAACTTGGTACGTTTGGAAATGCCTCTGCTGCATCTGGTAATACGTATGACTAAACTTAAGTGGAATGTTTGATCATTAAACTCGTGCAAAAGGGGGAAGTGTGGCGCTGGGACATTTTGTAGTTCTGAAATACACGGGCAAAGGTAATGCGCGTGTAACGTACAGAGGCGGATTCAGGAGCCTTTCTTGGAGGGGGTGAAATATGTAAAAGTACAAAAGTACATTTTTTAACCTTCTTTTACAAGAATTAAAATTTGCTTGTAATTTATATTTTAATATCACTGTCTGATACTATAGCCTAAATAATTAAATTCACATTAATTATTTATACAGAATAATACACAATGTCATAATATTTTTTTATTTTATTACTCTCGGGGGTGGCCCCTATCACCCCCCTGTGGACCCCCCCCCCCCTGGTAACGCGTGACGATGTTACACGTGGACTATTTTCATTAATGGAAAACTTGTCAGGGTGAAAGGTTAGTTACGGGAACTGTAATCGTTAGGAGGAAGAAGGTATATTAAGGTAGGTTTTCTATAGGCGACTTGACGCAATATCAAGCACTTCAAAGTCGATTTTCTCGAAAATGATTTACTTTTTCTTTTCGACTTAGGTATAACAAGTAAATAAGTTGCGAAAAAGGAATAAATTTTTTTTATATTGCGCTTCATTTTCGAGAAAATCGACTTTGAAATTCGTCGCGTTGCGTCCAGTCGCGTATAGAAAAAAAATTTTAAAAAAAATTAAAACCAATTTCAAATTAAAAAAAATTAAAACCGACTTCAAAAAAATAAAAATGCGCTAAAAAGTAAAAAATAATTTTGTTCCTTATTTAATCTACGACTCTCAATTTTTTTATGTCGGCGCCTCATCATTTGCACTGTGTAAATCTGACGCCGACTTCGAAACAACCCTATCGATTATTCCGAGTTCGGAAACGACAGGTTTAAAGAAGACGCGTCAACGCATCACACTCCACAGGAGGAACTCTCCTTTTGTCTCTGCTAATATTAGTCCGCTAGTGAAGGTTGAAACACAACGATGTCACGTTAACGATGACGCAAAGGCGGCGAAGAATACTCGCGCACCCGTGCGCACTACCGTTTACCTTTCCTAGGCCTTGAAGGCAGCCCGTGCCTCGCATGGTACCTGTTCCCGCAAGACAGTTTCCAAAGAACAGTTTCTAAAATAATCATCGGCTCGCCTCTCACTTTTTGGCGAAGCAACACTCGAGACATTGACCAGCCCGGTTTTGCGGCCAGGCTCGATACAGTACAAAGTGCGAAGTTGAAATGCTAAACGTGTCGTGTGGATTCGTCGAAATTGCGCAACGCGATTTCTGGAAACTACAATGATTCACAGAAATAAAGAAGATAAAGAAAATCGTAGCAATGGCATAAAAGTATCCAGGGCCGGTTTTGGAGGTTTGGCGCCACTACGGTAACAAGTGTCTGCCACCCCTTTCAAATATCATAAAATATTTTTATTTAAAACAGTCGAGATAATTTCAAAATTAATTTAATATAGCAACTTACATATGAGTTATTGCTAATTCGCTATATAAGAATTATTTTTAAAGTTGTTTCAAGGTTTTGTGTTTAAACCTTTCCCAATTTCTTTCCCTCAAAATTCTTCGCTCCCCAAAATTTACCGCTCTAGGCTGCAGCCTACTTAGCCTATACACCAGTGATTCACAAATATCTTTAACCGGTTAACTGTCAATGTATCATGTATGATCAAACAAAAATCTGGCCAATTCTGTCAATGTATCATATATGATCAAATGGAATAACTTTTTTGATTTTCAAAATATTTTAATGAAACTTGGTATGTAATGGTTTTTGGGGTCGCTGAATCTGAATTTGGCATTGGAATTGTAAAATTCAATATGGCAGACTCAAAATGGCCGAACCAAATTGGCTGACAAACATTAAAATACTATCGGGATATAGAAAATTGTATATAAGGGTTTTTGGGGTCGCTGAATCTGAATTTGGCATTGGAATTGTAAAATTCAATATGGCAGACTCAAAATGGCCGAACCAAAATGGCTGCCAAATATTAAAATACTATCGGAATATAGCAAAATTGTATATAGGGGTTTTTGGGGTCGCTGAATCTGAATTTGGCATTGGAATTGTAAAATTCAATATGGCAGACTCAAAATGGCCGAACCAAAATGGCTGCCAAATATTAAAATACTATCGGGATATAGAAAAATTGTATATAGGGGTTTTTGGGGTCGCTGAATCTGAATTTGGCATGGGAATTTTAAATTTCAATATGGCAGACTCAATATGGCCGAACCAAAATGACTAGCGAATTTTTGGGATTTGTATAAATTATTCGTACTGTATTCAATTTCATAAGTAAACTCTTACTCCCGTAGTTAGCTGGTGAAAATTTCACGACCCCAGAGTGTACCGACGAGAAAAGAATTTGACAAACTCACCCCTAAATTCTATTTTTTAGGGGTTGGGGGTGTCAGATGAAAAAAATTACCCCCCGGAATCGGTTCAGCGACTCAAGAAACCCCTGTATACCAAATTTTGTGTGATTCACTTAATTTTTCGATGTTACCAGTTTGGGCCCGAATAATGAAAAGGACCGTGCCAGTTAACTGGTTAAGTATTTGTAATAGGTATATAATATTATTATCCCTCCGTGGTGATACCTTCTTATAATCAAAAATTGGCCACATGGAATTCACTGCACACGGGCGTTATTTTTGACTTACCATTTCCGTATTTTTGAATTTTTAACTTTTGAGTGATAATTGTACATTTGCAATGCTCTGATAGTCTTTTTCTAGAAATGTAAATTGTAATATGATGAAATTTGTAGTTCAAGAAGAACGATTTTCCACGGTTATAGAAAAAAGCGATATCTTTTTGCGACAAATCGCCTTTGGAAGGCGTAAAGGCGCGACATTTGAACCCAATAATTGCTCTTGGGGTGCAATACATCCCGTGTAACCACGAAGGGATAAGATTAAACGTGGGGTCCATTTAAAAAAAAAAGAAAATCTCTCATTTTCGGCTCTCATTTTAAAATCTAAATTTTGGTGTATTCGTTATTTTCTTTCCATCACAGTTGAAGGGCCCATTTCCAAATTGTTTCCAGCTTTCACAACCGTATTTATATTAATTTTCCCACTCAGCACCAGAGCCCTGAGGTGGTTGCCTCTGTCGCTTCCAGGTTAAAACGGCATTGGGACGAGTGGCAATTAATTGAATTGCAGTGTAAGTGCAAGTCGATATCGGGGCAATAAAATTACAGGGTATAGGACGATAATGAAAGAAACTCTCAAACTCGATATTACTATTAAATCTGTAGAAGAGAAACTCGCCATCGACTTGCAAAGCAAATTTATAGTATTTATACAGATAGACTCTAGAATCAACCACGTTCTCGTGTTTAATGAAGACATGATTCCGTGGCAGGCCACGCGCACCTGACCAAACCGTGCACACAAGTACAGTGGCGGATTTAAGGAAAAAGGGCCAGGTGGCAAACGTTCTGAGGGGCCATTTTGGGCAGAAAATGAAGAGGTAGTTTACTAAAAACGAGCTGAGTGTGCAGAAAAGTACAGACAAAAAATATAGTTTTTGGATAAAATCATAATTTTTGTTTGAAGATAGGGCCCTAAGGGGCCTTCTGGGCAGGTGCCCATTTTTCGGGAAAATGACGAGATAGCTTACTGAAAACGGACTAATTACAGTAGAACAGAAAAAAAATATAGTGTTCAGAGAAAATAATTTTCTTTAAACGATGGGGCCCTGGGGGCCTTCTGGGCAGGGGCCCAGACGGCAACTGCTCATCAGCCGACCGTTAAATCCGCCACTGCACGGGTAGTAAATAGAAATTCGATGAATTTTAATATTCAATTCCCCCTTTGAGCGAGCCACGCGGCAAGCCAATGTTCTCCCAGCAGATTGAACTTGAGAAGCGGAACATTGTACGACATTGAATTCCTCAACCGGAAAAATGCTAATTGGAGGCGTATAAATAGCAGCGGCGCCGATGTCGGCCAGTGCACCGAGATTATCGCGGGCACACGAGCGTGAAAACGTTTTTCCCCATAACTAATTTGTATGCACATCGTGTGGCGATTAATAGCGTGCACGGTATCTTTGGCGGCGCGGCAAATCCATCGCTATCGAATTGATACCCAGCGTTATTAAATGCACGGGAGATCCTATGCAGCGCGATAAATCACATGTGTATGTATACATAGATAGTGAAGAATCGATTGTCCCAAGCGAAGGGGGAAGAGGAAATCGCTTCCTATTAATGGCCCCCGCGATTTTGATCGATGAAGATCGTGCTTCTGATATTGGACTGTGTATCTGCGGTACTGACGGCTTTACTATCTTTTCAATCTTCAATAATGCTAGCCTTATAAATAGTAACTTTGGTGCAATGCCATGCACTTCATTCTTCCTGCTTTTTATTCCGTACTTCATTTTTGCCAAGATAAGCACCCACGTCGAATCAGGGCCGGTCACAATAGGGTGCAGCGGGTGCAAGGCCCCGGGTCAAGGGCTGCACAGGGGCCCCAGAAAGGGGAAATATAAAGAAAAGGAAATATACTGAGGAAGACAATTTTTTATTTGATTAAAATTAATTTAATTTTATAAATCGACGTGAATTTCATGATTGTAGTTACGTGGTAGTAAGTATGTCACAGTGTGCGAGCACTGTCAAAACAGAAATTGGAATATAAATTTTAATGTAATCAGGGCCTTCTCTATAAAGGGGCCCGAGTGAAACAAATATTTTGGAGCCCTAAACGATTTCCTAACAGTGAAAAAAGCATAACATCTTTTCTCAGCACGAAATCACGTGAAAAGGTGTAATAATAACAATAATAAAGAAAAAAAAATATAAGAAATTAACATATTTAAATATATTGCCATGTCATTAATAATATTAGACTATGATATTATTATATTAGAAATGATGTTTTAATTTCTTTTTTTCTTAATTTTAAACAAATAAAATAAATTCGTCCCTATTTTTTCTTTTTATTTTTCATTTTTCCTTCTTCTGGGGCCCCTATACAGCTCGGGCCCCGAGTGACTTGGACCCGGTGCTCGCCACCCTGTAGTCGGCCCTGAATATAATAATATAATAATCTATTGATATGGCACTAAAAAAGTCACATATTTAAATATATTAATGTTTATTTACTTATCTCTTTTATTATCTTTATTAGTGTTATTACCTATCATCCTTTTTTTTTTCGTGAAAAATGTTATGTTTTTTGCCGTTGCGAAATTCTTTGGGCCCTCAAAATATTTCTCGCATTCGGGCCCCTTTATACAGAAGACCGGCCCTGCGTTGAATATTGACAAGGTATTAACCTCAAACACTTTGATAAGAGGCTTAATCCGTCATACGTAATTTCGGGGTATCAGTTCTTACAGATTAGTATACACAGATGTGTGTCTGATTCACATCCATTCTTGGTATTTGATCCTTCTGATGATCGATATTCAAATTCGTCGACGTCATCAGATATCGTAAACTACATTGTAGGTACAAGTGCTGACGCGGTCCAGTTCCGTTCCAAGCGTACAAAATGGCCAGACAGAATTCTGCTGGAGCGACGGATGAATCCCGAAGAGAGCTCGATAGGATGATTCATCGAGGCGGGACGTGTCGCCCGCTGGTCGACTCGATTAAACTGATTGAAAATGGGACCACAACTCGTGACTGCAACGAGCACGCGCGCACGCGGCACGAACGCATAAAAGGCGAATCAAACGAATTAGCCGATAATCGACCCTCCGGCGAGAACCGACGCGCGGCACGTGGCCCTGACGAATCGCTCCTTTTAGCGGTACTTACTACATGATATGTAGACTGCTAAATAGTTGCTGTACATGCAGTGGCATATTTAAGAGAGAAAAAAGCCCCGGTGGCAAACGTTCTGAGGGGCCCATTTTGTTCGGGAAAATGAAGAGGCAGTTTACTAAAAACGGGATAAGTGTCAGAGTGCCTACAGAAAAAAAAATATTGTGTTTGGATATAGGTAATCATAATTTTTTTTGAAGATGAAGTCCTAATCGGCCGCTCGTTAAATCCGTCACTGTGTGTGCTCTCGAACATGAGGATTCATGATCGTTTTCTTTATTTTTTATTCACCGAACGACATCTTACAACTAAGTACTCGAAGTTATTCTACCCTCTGTAAATCATATTAACGACGCATGGTTTTTAGTTTTTACTGTTGTATCGCGTCGGCATGTATCTCTGCTTGAGAAGTACAGCCAGTGTTTGATTTTTTTATTTTATCTACGGATCTACGGATCTACGGATTGTAAACTGAAATCTACGAATTTTTTACCCTTTTCATGAGTTAATTGATAAAAGCAAAAGATTCTGATTCTGATTAAAGTAATCATTTACTGTTTAATTTGATTTAATTGATTTTACGATCCAAACCGCCGATTTACTGCGGGTCGCTAAATTCCACTTCACTGCGTGAACTTTTCACCACACTTAATCGCTGGAATTCAAGCTATTATTTTCTAGTTCTACTACCCTGTATTTTGAACGAGTACGATAGGAATTCGCGAAGTTGATTTCAGAATCTTTGCATGTGAAACTTTCGGGGAAACATTATTTTTGGGAAAAGCTCTAGTACTGAAATGGAATTAATAAAAGTCGATTTCACAACTTTTGCACGTGAACGTTTTTCGAAATTTTTGAATTTTTGTTTCCATGAGCAAGGGAATTAGCTTCTTTCATACATGTAATAATTAACACTTATGAAGAAAATCCGTAGATCTACGGATTTTTCAAAGAGGGATCTACGGAACTCTACGGAATGTTGAAATTTTCTCTACGGATTTTCAACAATCTGAGTTGGCAACACTGCGTACAGCAGGTGTACGAGGTTTGAGGTAAGAGTCGAGAAATGGAGTTGTGGGGGTAGCGAAAATTGAACGAAGGGGGGCCGTAAAGGGTACCGAAAATGCAGTGAAGGGGTAGTGAAAACTTAACGAAGGGGATAGCGAGAACTTGGTGAAGGTTGTAGCGGAAACTTAACGAAGGGGTAGTAGAGCCCGAACCAGGGGAGCGCCAAGCATGGCAACTAGTGTTCCTTGTCGAGAATTCTTTCTCGAGGAATTTTATTATTTTTTATTTCTCATTTCTCGAGAAATTACAGTGTTTTTCGAGAATCTTCAGTGTAGGAAAATTATTATTATAAATCCCATTTGTTTTCAGAAATGAATTTTCAGTTAGTTCAAATTGTGTGTTAATCGCGAACATATAAACACATCTGCAATCTGTAATAAATGTTAACAATACATAAGAAGAATTGCGCGATTGTTTATAAACTTTTCTCTTCGCATCGCCGATGCTCTATATACAACTAGCTTCACTACTCGGCTTCACCCGAAATTTAGATTCTGATTTTATAAAAAAATTTTTTTTTATTTTTTGTGTGAAAATTGTCACATTCATCTGCATTTCACGAACCTACAGTTTATCGTTCGAAAGTTTTTAGGCGATAGACAAACACACAAACATGTAGAAGCTTTCTGCTTTATATATTAAGATTAAACCAACATCCACTCAAAATGAAAGAAATCTTTCTACAGCCGCAGATTTTGTCACAAAAAAATGAAGTAGATGACTGACGCGACATTAGACGCATTGTGCTGTTTAAAAAACTATTTTAAAACAAAAAAGTAATGTTTCGCCTTGCTCACATTTTATATTAAATAAATAAATTGATCAATCATATTTAATATCTGTTTTTTTTCATTTACACAAGTTTTGTCTAAGTTGGACACGAATAAAAATTTAAACAAATATTATCAATATTATTCCTAAAATATAAATTTTGTAATATTTTTTTAATTTCTTGAGAATTCTCGAGAATTCTCGAGAAATGTAATTTGATTTCTCATTTCTCGAGATGCGAAAAATATCGAGAAATCAGGAACACTAATGGCAACTGCCCAGACCGGCAAAATTGGTTAATATACCTAGCTTCCGACGTTCTCTGAACATAGATCTGAACCAGCAAATTGTTATCACTCGATAAAAAATAAAGGAACACTAATTTTTTATTCAAATTATTCAATGAATCGAACCAAGAATGCTTCTACTTCCTCCCTTCACTTCCCCCTCTCCACTTGACATCTACATATTCGACGCCAAATTCACCTTAAAAACACCCTTACCTACACTCAGCGTTCCGCAGCAACCATTATCTTCGTTATTCGTGTAAAAGAATAATAACTCGGCTATCGTTACTCCACAACACAAACAGCCGACGAGAAAGGCCCAAATAGCGCAATTACGGCGCCCCACTTTTCCAAACCGTACGCAAATTTAATCGCGGCATTACCCAACCGTAAAAGTACGCGTTCCCGCAGCTACACGCCACGTTCGGCCGGCGAATCACCCTTAATCACCTTGACTCACGACGCCTGGAATCCATCGGCGGACATTACGCTTGATTACGCGCAGACGGGAAGATTACAGAACTTTCGGCGTGGCAGTGCGACTTGCACGCAGCTGTTAATTATTAACCGAATGAATCACGTTTATCGCGAGAAATATGACTCAATCCACCCGGTTGGCTGGCATTACCAACTCAAGAATAGAAAGTAGCAATTGAAGAACCAATGGAAAGAAACCATCCGCGCCGCTAATTAGTCTCTCAGCGAGCCTAATTCCTTGTTTTCGCCCTCGACGAGCGAAGACTCTAATCTCTTTTGGCTGAAGAGTCTTCGAGAAAGGGGAGAAGCATAAGAATTTTCCACTTGCGGGAAGCGTAGGCATAAATCACGCCTAACAACGTCTGCGCAGATGTTTACGTTAGCGCCGCGTTTTGGGCGTTCCGTATCCACGCGATTCAAAGGAACGGACGCGACAGATGTGTGTCAAAGAGTCGAGTATCCGGGGCGGAAGTCATAACAGACTGTCCCGAGCAAGGTGCAGCGCGCTCGGGATGCGCGTAGAGCGAAAACTTCAAGTTTCGAACGTCTGTGAAATGTGAGGGGTTTTGGCTAGTGGAACTTGGAATGCAAAGAGAACCTTGGGCTGTAATAAGGAATCGTCCAAGTGAAGTAGGGCTATTATGTTCCGAATTTAACCTAAATCTTATAAAGCGACCAATTCATTTCAAACTTCCAAAGGCGAATTTACACGGTTCAGTTTGGTTGAGCGGTGAGGCAGGTTGAACAAAATTGATATAATCAACAAAACAGAACATGCTGGCTTTGTATATGCCTAAATTTTAAGTAAAAAATTTACAATTTCAATGAAAAAATCCAGGCCCTCTAAAGGTCCTCCAATAATTTAAATTAATCAAAATATTTTTAATAAACCATTAAATCATGAACCTCAACATTTTAATTCATATTAAACACATTTTTATAAATTCAATTAATTAAAATATTTTTAGTAAACCAGGAATCTCAACATTTTAATTCATATTAAATACATTTTTATAAATTCAGTTAATTAAAATATTTTTAGTAAAACATTAAATCATGAATCCCAACATTTTAATTTATATTAAATACATTTTTATAAATACAATTAATCAAAATACTAAAAATAAAAAATAAAAATAGACTTGAAATATATGTGAATAGTTATCGCCTTATCCACAAACATTAATTTTCGATCACCCATTTTTTTTATGGTCAGATTTATGCGTATAAAAACTGTTTTTTTTTTTGCAATAATTTAAACATGTGGTGAAAATCGCCGGATTGTTTGTCTGCAACGAAGACGGATAAGGCGATAATCATTTACATATATTTTAAGAATATTTTTAGTTTTTTTTCAGAGCATTATGTCAAGAGCTCTATTTTCTACAGTGGTGCAATGAATGCTGTATATCTAATGCAAAAATTGATAAAATTCAAACAATAATTTTTTTTGCTCTTCAAATATGTAGTAATAAACTCCAAAAAACTTTTCTACTGTATGTTGTTCAATTCCTTTTTTTAATTCATGAAAATCACGCCTCTTTCAAGAGTTTTGACCGGAGGGTACCTTTAAGTCCAAAGTCGTTCCTCGGGTACGATTAAATAGCCTCCTGTTACTACGCGAGAAGTGAAACTGAATCTAGTGCTCGAAAATATCTGGTAGAAGAGAAGCGATGTAAACAGAAGGCGAACCCAACACTTCAACAAAAACAAGGAACGGCATATAAAAAAATTGAATAGACCCAGGCGCCGTTTATTGGGTCCATATACCACCGACCGTTTGTCCCGAAAGCGCTCTTCCTCAATTACATAACTAACCCCCTAAATACCCCGAACACCTAGACCCATTGTCAAGGGCAGGTATACGAGTCGCCATAAAAAACACAGAAAGAGGCCTGCATCCAAATTGGCTACGAAAACGTCCCCTATTGCCCAGCGATGGCCACGTGTTCTCTATTTACATTGCCGCGGCGGAAGTGTCGCTGGACTTCTCGACCCTCGTATAAATAAGTAACGAGGCGCCGGGAAAACTGTCGAGCCTGCCGCCAGATTCCGAGATCTCACCGCACACGCTTTTGTTAAAAATAAAACGTCAAACTCTCAGTCAAGCTTGGCGTGTAACCGACGAATTTCCTCAGCTCAAGGACAGCCGGCCACGTGGCCAATTTCACCGGCAGACCGTCGAACCGAATCTGCGGTAAAGCGTGCGCGCGTTCTAGGAATACCGAATGATTTGTCGCAATCAATTCGGCAACGCGTGTCGAATATACGCGGCCAAACAAAACCGTCCGTTTATTATTTCGCGTTGGCCCGCGGGAGTCGAACTACGAAATGGCGATACTTTACGGGGTGTTGTGACGTCACCTAGCTGTTGATTCAAATTCCAATGGACACTTCGAACGAAACTTAATCGCTTAAAACTTCTGACGCTCTGTTTTTAGCACGCATTGCGCCGATCAGTGGCGCACGCAAAAGAAAACGGAGAAAGGAGATTAATGCTACCAAGATTGAAGTAATTCTAGAGCTTTGCAAAAAGAAAAGAAAACTCGATTTTATTCTTTAAATAAATTTTATAATCTTTAAATGTATTTTTGTCCGTTCAACTCGGCTCCCCCAAAGATTAAATCCTTGTATATGAATAAATCGGTACAGAAGTCTCCACTATTTAAAAATAAGAGAAAGAGCCACTCGAAGAAAATGAATATTCCTGGAAGGAAATTCAAAGAACAGAGTGATGTTTGAATGGTAACAGGAGGATCCGCGTGCGTGCTAAGAAACGTCACTTTTCTCTATATTTGTATCGACCAGACGCTCTACCACTTAGCAACGGCGGACATTTCCCTGTGCACTATAATTACGTGAAACCTTTAGTTATTTTTCAAACCGCTTACTATGTTGTAAATAATTGACGTGCACAAGGGAGAACGGAATGTCCACTATTGCTAACTGGCGGAGTGTTCGGTGATAACCGACAGTTACTCGGCAACTTATGTATGTAGATAACGGAATACCTGGCTACTATGTTCACGAACGACCCTAGCACTTAATTCCTCGCATTCGCTCAACTATTCCGTTCGCAGTGTATAAAAGAGTTGGTGTAGTGATAGCTACCTATGTACCTTGGGTATAAGCTACTTCAAGCTTTGAAAAAAAGAATGACCCTTTGTTTGACAACTCTAATTGGCTTACTATAATACGCTATCAAAAGTTCACGGACTCTGAGTTTAATATTTTATTGCGGTTCGACGGGTAGGCCTTCAAGAAAATGGTGGACACTTGCAGTACCTACTGTGAAAGAGCCATGCTATGGTAGGTATCGTGATTTCCTTTATACCGTCTTTCGTTCCATCAGAATAAATGATTAAACTCAGAATCTGGGAAGTTTTGATATATAATACTGTGTATGCCGCTTGCAAGAAAATGAAATATAGTAGATTATTTCATAAGCTACTGGCCGAATAAGAGTTATCACAGTGTTTCCCAACATTTTTCGAGGCGCGATCGCTTTTTATAATTTTCAAATAACCTGCGCCTTTTCCATATAAAATAAGTTAAATTTAATAAGGTAAAGAAAACACATTAAAAATAGGTGGGTATTTCAGAATATAATTCTAACTTAATTATATTAAAAAAAGAAACCAAAAAACCGTGGCGATCACCCAGAAAACACTTCACGACCTACCGGTTGGGAATCACTGAGTTATCATATCGATTCGAAGACGTTTCGTGACCAATCCCAAAAACAATAAAATTCTTCGGTCGTGAAATTGTCTATCGTCAGAATTATATTGAGAAACGCGAGACAACGCTGCAAAAAATCACACTGGCAGAGTACACAGAACGATGTTTAGACCTAAAAAAAACGTGCTTCCGTAACGGAAACTGTGTTCATCGCGAGTTCCATTGTTCCACGTATATGAACGAGCATCTTGTTCGACATAATCGCCATTAAGCAGCTTAACCTATCGTAACAAGGGCCATTTCATTGTTCGCAAACATCTGGAATCTGGACACCCCACTTTCACAGGACACAAAACTTTCGAGCTTGAACAGAAAACAGCAGTCGTAACTAAGTATCACGTGCATCGAATTAACCTGTTGCAACGCGAGAGTAATTTCACAAAGAAACAGCGAACGCACCTATTCGTGTTTTATAAATTGGAATTTTCATATATTATTCTTTCAGACACGAGGAATTTACTTGTGCGCGATACAAGGTGTTCCATTATCAGTGGGCACAATGTCAATGCCACTTTAGTGTAACAAAGTAGTAAAAAATTCGTTTTATGTTTTCACAATAGATTTATTTATTTAACAGCTTTAGCTGGGCCTCGCCTTTTCACCATCCTATGTACTAAAATTGATGAAATAAAGCCGGAAAATAAAAATGAAAAAGAATAAATAAATAGAATTGTATAGAATAAATTATATTAACTGACTTTGTGGTGAGAAACAAGCTCACATAAGCCTCAACGCGTCTTATTTATTAGTATGCTGAATTCACTCAACGACACAGAAAAATCATGTATAACATGGCGCTTAGAGGTTAGCTTAAATCACGCCTTAAAATTTCAAGAATAAGCAAAAGCGCTGCGCGATGGTTTTCTCACCATGGCTGGAGTGAACAGTTTCGTAACGCGAAAACAACGTCCAGATACGTACGAGATCGCCGTGCCACACCGGCAGCGTGGACAAAACAAAAAACAGTGACTGACCACTTTGAAATTCGAAGGAGATCGATCGTCGCCGACGAGCGCGCGTGATATTCGTCCGTAAATCGTGGACTCAAACCATCTCGCTGAACAATGCGGAACAACTACAGTACCGAGCAAAACTGCTAAATAAAAACTCCATTATTACTGGCCCGTAAAACTTCTTATATCTCTTCCCTTTCTAACGAACTCAGTTACGAACGTCAGAATACCTCAGCAAACAAAATTTCAGTTACACATTCGCTGAAAGATGTGGAATACATTGGAGTCGATTATATTCTGCCTGTGGTAAGTATTAGGACACCTACTCTGTGTGGAATAATTGCAAATTGATTGAAGAACTCTAACAGATTTTTCTTTATCTGTTATTTTAAATTAAAAGCAACAAAGAGAATTCAATGTGTGCCAAATACGACATTTTGGTGTTCTAAAATTCACGAAAGGCGGTGTATATATTACAGTAAAAGTACAAATCGGAAAATGTGCACATTTTGCAACCTATGTACTTTTACCGCAACATATACACCCCCTCTTTTATTAAATTTCAAATTAGGGACAATTTCCCGGAAGGATGTAGATACGAGTCGGTTACATCAAATCCGGGACGGTGGTCATGGCAGATCGTCAGCTCATAGCGTTCCCAACCGAATCGCAACACAGGCCAACACGCCACGCATCAATGACAAGAACTAAAATGGCCACGCGATTAGTCACCGACGACCAATAAAACCTAAGAAGATGCGAAAGCATCGAACCGATGGAAACAGCAAGCGTGATGTTACACGTGGTACGATCCTACCGGTAGAATCTCCTAGATTGCACCGAATATTTGTAGCCGTCTTTCACGATCGATCGCGGTAGAGGAAAATCGAAGATACTTGTACGTTCATACATACCCTTGTCAGTAATCGATGCGCGTTGAGCCGTTCCTTGAGGCAGCGTGGCCGTGCTGGCCTCGATCAGTAGCAGTGGCGCCTCTGTTTCGACGATTTTCCAGTAATTCCTTCGCTGCTTTTAACCGAACGAATGAACGATCATTGTTTTCGAGCGACACGCCGTTGCCAGGAGGGTCGACCGCGGGAGAGCCACTCTCTCTCTCTCTCTCTCTTTCTTTCTCCCGGCGTTTTGTAACGAGTTTTTGGTTGTTGCTCAGAGCCGGCACGCGCGCGTTCACGGGGCGAGAACGCACGGGGGGATCAGTGCTCGCGAATGCACTGTCACTGACAGACTGTTCGGGCCTGGTCGGGTCGAGGACGCCGTTCACGGTACGACTTCCCTCGGGCAAACGTTGCGCGGTCCTTCTTTAACGTCTGGAGAGGCTAGCCCGGTGGACGCGACCGTGCAGACAACCCATGGGAGGGAGAGACAGAGAGGGAGTTGGAAAAGGAAAGAATGAAACGGAATCAAATTTCTACGACGGCCAATCCCAGACCACGGATGCGCATCGCGGGAAAATCTGCGAAACGGCGGGCTTTGAGCTTGCTACGGAGTGGCTTGAAATGTTCGAACGTCTACTTCGGTGTATATCTAGAAAATGTGCAAGTAAATGAGTAAATAAAATGTAAGTTGAGAATAATTCGAGGAAGCTTTCATTTTATTGCATGTGTCTCTGGAGGAAATTTATTCCGCGCTAGTGGGACAACCGGAAATGGCGTGGTATATCGTGGTAGGGTTCTTTTTTTAAGTTAGCCTTGGTTGGGAGAACTTATCGCGGTTTTTCGATTTACTGAAATAAGTTCTTAACGGTGCAAGATAGAAGAAAAGTTTAAATATAAAAATTGTTCAGTTTTTTATGCTCTATTACGCTATCCAAACAAAAATAAAATTATTCCCAGTTAAGAGATTAAATGTAAGTTGATATTTCATCGATCACGTTTGGTGGGAAAATTATTATCAGTTAATAAAATCAAAGTACGAGTTCTTACTAACTTAATAATTTGCATGTTCAAAGTTAATTATTTCTAAAACAAAGTGCCGTATAATGAAATGTTATTCAACATTTTCGATTTATTGTTCCATGTAAATCCATGTTCTGTCGATTTACCGCCATTACTGCGAGTTCCATAAACCGCGCATGTCGTAAAAGGCGCCTTTGCGATTCTCCTGTAACCTAAAACATTAACGCAGCCATCTCGGCGTTGCCGCGTTAAAACTTGACGCGCGAAATAAATTAAGGCATTTGCAACAGCCAGCGAATTGCTTCTAGCAGGGAGAACGTTAATCCAATTTACGAGGCAATACATTTGCAGGACATTCGCTGCGTAAAATCGACGTGCAAACATCGCGATTGTTACACTCGAATTTACATAGGACTCGCACGAAGTTGTACTCGCACGGCGAGTAAATAATTGCACCAGCTTTTCGATATAAGTGAAAGTGGGTGGGACGATTCGATAAGCGCCGCACGATAAATGGGAAAAACGAACGAATCGACCGGTTTGTGAATGAAATTCTAGCGTACAACTGAAATACTTCGTAACACGGAAGCAGTAAGGCTAGAACAACACTTGCAGGTGTCTCAAACTAATCTACAATAATAAAATAAAACGCAGCGCGGGCAATTGCGGAGCTGAAATGGTAAACGACGCAAGTACACAAGTGCCAAAGCAATCAGGAACCATATTCTCAGTGAAAAATGATATAAATTACCATAAACGCGGTAACTGCTAGAACAATTTACTTTAGTTCCCAGAGCTGTCGCAAGATAGCGCTGCGATCGCAAGTACCAACATCGCCGCGGTCGAAAAGAAAACACCAGAAACTCCCACTTCCGGCACTGGCATCGTTTACAGTAGTTTACACCATTTCAAAGAGCAGAGGCGCGGAGAGGGTGTGAAACAGTAGGCTCATTGCAAAAAATGTACATTATATTTATTGATGGTAGCTCGCGAAGCTCCTCGTGAATATCGAGTGGATTACAAAGAGGCGCTCGGTTCGAAGGGTCTCGGAGTAATTTGCGTCGCAACACGGGGTACGAGGACGCGCAACCACCCTACAGGGTTACTGGTCGCGTGCTTTTCTTTCGTGTATATTCACTGCTCCTTCCGTGTTGAACGAGAGAGGAAAAAAAAGATGAGTCCGCTACGGACTATAAATTGCTACGACGTTCCTATTTTGTCTGTGTTGGTAATCGTCCCCCCTGTCGTCACGATCGGAGAGATAAGGAGGGACGAAGATGGAGAGGGGGATGGGTACACGAAATATTAATGATGATATTCTCGTCCGACCGATACACAGGCAGGCAAAATGCTACGGTTTGGTAGGGACAGTGACCGTTTATATTATATTCTGTGTTAATATATATATATATATATATATAATATAAATATAATATATTATATATATATATATATATATACTTCAACGTACAAACTATATCGTACTTCAGTAACTTCTAAACGCAAGGGGGAGGATGGGGGATAGGGGGTACAGGGTCAATATTTACACAGCCTAGGACCATTTCAGTGTCCAGGGTTACGCGACACCGTTCTCAGCCCGAAAGAGATCTCGTGGATCCGACGTGATCCATCGCCGCCTCTTTATTTCCGGTCGAACGTGATACATACGCGATCGTTGTTAACGGTGACAAGTATCTTCCACATTCCTATCAACTAATTATCAACATTTATACATAATACAACCAAGTTGTTCGCACGCACGCACTCTCGGCCCCGCTCTCTCGTAGGATTGCGCAACGTTCTCTCCCCTTCTCTCCCCCTACGTTCCGTCATCCCCGATTCCGCCACTGTCGCGTGACATTTTCAGGAAACAAAAGATTACTGCGAGTGTCTACGCCTGGTTTCAATGAAAATCTTTCGAATGCTAATATTAGCATTCCTTTTTCAAAGAACACAGATTTCTTTTTTTTCAAGCTGTATCCTCTCGCACGAAGTTCTACGATTTAACCGCTGAGCATATGTCTTATGACACACACATCTTATATTATCATAGCTGAAATTTTCATTCAAGTTCTTGCGTATCTTGTTTGCCAAAATTGCCGATCATTTCCCGTTTTTATTTGGACAATGACCTCTGCTTGGTAAACGACGGAACGGGGATCGGTTTGAATCGGGTGTCGCTGAGGATTTCTCGACGCTGCACATTCCTACCGCGACCGGGGTGCACCGCTGTGATATTCTGGACCTTTCACGCACAAAGAAGCGCCGCTGCTCGAGCGCATTCGTCTCGAGTTTAACGTCCCGGACGTTCCAACGACTCCAACGTTATCTGTATAAATCGCTGATCCAGACACGGTAGGATTAATGACGTGCGGTCGAGGCTGGTTATTCTCGTCGCCGGCACGTTTCTCCGTGCGTAAAAGCGCGAAAGGACGCAAGGTGGCATGGCACGATACCTTAATCATTAAAAACAAACAGAAGAAGAGGGAACGGATCGATAGAAACGTGCTTGAAACCCTTTGCGCTCCAGACGTTTCGCGCCTTCGATATCCAAATTGAAAAGCAACGACCTGCAGGTTTGAGGAAAGAGACAGAAATCGGTGGACACTTGTAAATGACAGATTTGCTTTACAGAAAAAGGTCACAGCCAATTTCAATGAATTCTTCCTCGATGAATCTGTGATAGAAGAAAAACAGAGGGGCACGTGCTCTCTGCTTTCATTCCCGATTCATTAAGAAAGAAGTTGATCGAAGTGGCTACCGTAATGGCACGACCATCGATTTCTCGCAAGTGAATAAAAGACATTCGGGGACACAGGAGCGCAAAAGGTTCTCAGAAATGTAAGACGCGTCGAAGAAAGGGGATCCTAATTCGCCTGCTTCCATACGTATTTACAAGACGCCTGTAAACGGGCGCTCGGAGTCGGGGACAATTAATTACCATAAATTGACGAACCACGCGTATTGCACTAACGAGGCTCTGTCGTCGATCATCGCGACCGTTCGCCTGTAACACTTTGAGGCTCGCGTTTCAATCTCCTGATTTCTGACGCGGATGTAGTACATTCTCCCGAATGGCCCATAATTTAACGGGCAACGTAAACTATTTACGCTCATTAATTTTCACTACGCAGCTGTTATGGAAACTGGCTCTCAGCCAGCGCTTTGTAACAATGTAAGATATAAAGTCACGAGGAGAACATTACACAAAATACGGGTGGACTCGTTTACGAGACAAACACAATTTGGCACTGTCGTTGATAAGAAAAAACGATCTTCAAGAATTTTAAATAAACTAAATTTCGACCGTAAAACTTAACTACAATGATATCGGCGCACTGGATCGGTCAGATTAAAATTTTAATTATGCATAAAGGGTCCAAATACACTATAGAGAGACAAACGGCATATGATGCAGTAGAGGGAGCAGCTGAAGCTTCTGGGGTCCCCTTTAGAGCTACAACAGCTAATCAACAAAGCTGGTACGGTGTAGCAAGCCCCCTCATGAATTTCCTAACAGGATTTGATCTTAGGTTCAGTGAACTAAGATTAGGTCATCATGTGATGAACATTAGAAAAGACAGAGCAGAGACATTGGCTATTAAAGTAGCGCAATATGGTTTAAATGGTGCACACCATGTGCTGCTGGAAGGGGTGACATTTCCACCAGAGAAAAGAAGTGCAATGGCTCAATCATTAGGTCCCATGACTGTGCTTTTGAATTATATAAAATCAGAAGGCATCTATGTTCGAAAATGGGAGGTTGCTGCTAAGAGGGCTTTTGCTCATTTTCCTCAGATAGACAGTATACTTGAGGCTATCAAGGGGCCTAAGCCTGAAGCTGTGCACTCAACTATCCAAGCAATGGGAGACCTAGCACTATTGACGAGCACCAGACAAGCAACAAGGATGTTTCCTCCACCAAACGCTTTTTACAAGATACTATCTTCCAATAAGACTGTAAAAGAAAATTTCACTTTTTCGGGCCCAGGTGCATTTTTGTTTTACAAAGAATTCCAGAAGACTCAATGGATAATGGATGGCAACATGTCCGAAGGCCAAGCTGCACAAATTGTTTATCATTGCACATTTGGCACTTATAAGGAGGATTTAAGTATCTTATCACAAGTAACAGATTTCCAAAATTGGTCCACAAGGGAGGAGTTTGGCGGGTGTATGAGGCAAGCTAACACATGTGGAAAATCTGTCAAATTCAATCCAATAAAGCAAAAGTTTTATTCAAAATTGAGCTCTGCAAATCAGACTGGATTTCTAACCTCAAATTACACCCAGCTATCTGTCATACCAGTTTTCAGCGGCAGGAGAAAGCAAACCTTCAAGCTTGACTTCTTCGAATATCTTGCTTCTAAACAATCTGTTTTTGTTGGAAGCAAATCTTTGCACGATATTGCTAGCAATTTACGACCAGCAAAAACGATCTTCGCTCTTGTTTCACAATCGAGATTCCAATTCCTACAGGCGCTAGAAGTGTTTAACCGAAATTATCAGCGTAATTGAGTTATCTCAACCGCACCTGAGGGGTTGCCTCGAATCTCGCGATGGTATGTACACATAAAGTTCGATACGAGCCTCGTGACGACGCGGACAATTCACGGATCCGCTCGCACGAATCGCAACGCGCTTTTCGCGACAGTCGGTGTACAAGTGCCCCTGGGCCGGTGTACCCTCGCAGTCGTAACGTCGTTATATTAAAATAAGAATATATAAAATTATAAAACTATCAACAAATGTACACATCGGTAGAAAAAGTCTCGAGAATAATAAAACTCCAAGGAAACGAGAAAGGACGCGATCGACCTTCGGGTTTGGCTCCCCTTCACCCCCATCGACCTTCAGAGATGGATTTGTGTGTTGGGAACAGCTACAAATAGGCCAACGATAAACAATGCAAATATTTAACTAACTGTCATTCAAGAACTCTTTCATTTCGCCTTGGAAATCATAGAATAAACAAAAACTACGCTCGCAAGATAAACACGAATAAACATTGAAGTATCTAGAATTTAATTTCCAACAAAACATTCGGTCAGTGAATAAAAATATGAAGAGAAATATAACGAATAATCAAGCATGAGAATTTGTCCAACAATTGCGAACGATGAAATAAATAAAAGTGGGACGAGGTTTGGTAACTCGAACCCGAAAGTCGACGATCGCGACAGCGCTGCCGATTTAGGTAGATTGAGCTTTGGCCGAGCGGACCAATCTTATGACGAGAACACGACGTTTGTGCATTAAAAAAGTAAAAAAAAGAGAAAGGAGCCGGAGAATAGTCAGCATGTGTGAATATTTGGCGCGCGTGTTCGCCGATGTTCGTGGTACCGAGGGTAGTTCTCTTCCCATACCGATCAAGGTCAGAAACGCAGAAAGACGCTAGCTACTTTACGACCTCCAATTCTTTGTGCTATCCTGTATGCATGTACTTCCCCTTTTCTACTATCTTTTGTCCCTTTGTATTTTGTGCAGATGTAGTCGAAAACGGGCCTGTCTAAATATATCACCATTTGTTACAAACGATCTAAAACCCTGAGACGCGAATCCGCCTTAGCGCGATGTGTGGATTAGTCTTCTCTATGGAAAAATCGGCCAGGTGATCGGGTTCCCGCGTTGGTTCGTTAGAAGGTGTGGCCTCCCAGCACGCAATAAACCGCCGTTCAACTTCGCGACGTTAACGATACACTTATATATGAATCAAAGGAGAGAAATTCATACGCGAATAACGAACGGGCGCCGCGTACCGATTCGATTGCGTGCCGTAGAACGTAATTATAAATAGTCTATTGTGTATAAAAGGTGCGGTGTGTTGTGCGCGACGCAGCTAAATATCGATTCCCCGAGCCGATCCCGGAACAGCTTGGTCCTAGTTTCTGAATCGGTTCAACAAGTGTCGTGATCGTTGTACAATTAATACCCAACAACGCAAGAAACCGTCCCGAACGAAATCCCCGCGTAATCAGCTATAGTCAGAGCGATAGCGAACCGTGTACACGTCCCTCGGCATTGATACATTAGAAAAAACACTGTCGACGTGTTAAAACCTTTGTATGTTACAATAGAGTATGATTACACGTTAGCTAATCGTTATTTTACGTGGTAAAAAATCCTTTCAAGCTACACGAGTTCTACGATAAAGTGTATCAAATTCTTTCCCTTTTCTCGTTCGCTAACAGACACCAGACAATGTGCACCTGTACTGCACAGGGTGTTTCGTTCAGCTTCAGTAGCCTAGAATCTCCATTGCTCTCAGTGACGAGAAGAAGTGAGAAAGAAGCTGCGTCTTTCATGGAGAAAGACGACTCGAATCAAAGTCACCCGTGACATTTTAAGGAAACATGGACCTTGAGATCTCTAAAATAAACAATTTCTTTTATTCTTTTCGTATAATCGACAGCAATGGAAACGTTCACAGTGGTGAAGCGGAAAGGAACACCCTGTATTGCTCGCGGAATGCAAGTTCGAACAGAGTGCGATCCCAGTGACAGAACTCACCCTCCTCTCAGCGCTCTAGTTCCATCGCACTCCGGTTAAAATAACTTCCTCCATTTTCCACTTGTAAAAAAGCTCACTACCGTTCTGATATCGTTGATAAATAATGAACGATTAACTTGTTCGCCGTGTCGACGGTCAGGTAATGCGACGTATAAAAGCACGATTTTAGCGGAAACAGCCGAGCCGTGCCCGAGCTGTGCACACACTCGTCGCGACAGTCTCAAGCTCTTAACGTGTTCGAAAGATTTCCTTCGCCGTGGGTCGCTGGTAAAGTACGTAAAGCGTTACGTAAATCCTGTTAACCCTCTGAGCGTCAATAATGCGCTGTGCGTATCGTTTCAATGGCTTTTTTCCACGATAGTTCTCCAGCCTATGGAAATCACTTTGTCGCTGAGTGGACGGTGCTTCCCATACGCGGAGAGATCGTTTCTCTATCGTCCCTGTCTCGGGAGAGCAGTATCTTCTACCGTTAATGGTAAGTGCTGGTAACCGACTCGAAATTTCGATGCGCCTTCAAGCCTTCTCACGCCTCGGCACGCATTAACGCGATAGAATAGCCGAGGACACGTGTGCCCCTCAGCAACGAGGAGCATAAATCGTTTAGGGACGACGTTCTCTGTAAGAACACGCAGAGTCCTCGCGGTACGTTCCAGACGCCTCTCCACAGGCGGGCCACTTTACTCGAGGGAGGAGAGAAATTCGAAACGCGACTCGCTGCCTCGAGTTGAGGGTGGCTAACCGTTGACACGGGTGTGGAGAGGACGTGACTGGAAAGTACGATAGCAGCCTGACGAGCTTCGTCGCGTAATGCGTTTACCAGGTACCCCGATACCGTTCACATGTTGTACGCCACGTAGATTGGGTCGAGCTGGTCCGCCAGGAAACCGTCGCGCAGATGCATCCGCTGCTTCTCGCCGCGCGAGTTTATCGGTACTACTCCGGGGTCCACCACGACCACCACGCCGACCACCAGGTGATGCTCCTCGAGGACGGCGCTGGTCACCAACGCCACCAGGTCTAGAGCCTCGCTCTCGCTACCGTCTAGCTCCACCACTACCACCAGCAGGTTCGTCCATGTGAATACGGCGCTGTGAAGTGGAAAATAAACGCTGTGTTTATATTAAGGGGTCAGGCCACCTTGGACGGAGCAGAATTGCAGTTATTTTCGGGGTTTTTTTTTAGGAAGATAATGAAATAAACAGAAAATTTAATATAAAGCCTGTTATTGTACAACTCTCGCCGGAAAAAGTCGAATTTTTTTCCTACAAAATGGCGGCGGTAGAGTCGTGATATACAAGATCTTGAGGAGCGACGTTTTCCACGGTGTCCAATCTCACGGGTGTACCGTTTAAGTTAGAACAAAAACCAAAGTTTCATTTCCTACATGCCTAAAACTAGTGAAGTACATATGGGTTTTGTGATATCTTGAACATATTCTTTGCAATTGACACTTTTATAAAAAAAAAATGCCCTTTTTCTCCGCATGTTCACCATTTCCAGACAAATGAATGTTTATGGATATCCATATGTACTTCTCTGGTTTTAATCATGTAGAAAATAAAACTTTTTACGAAAAGGACGAAAATAGACGAAAACGTCGCCCCTCAAGATCTTGCGTATCACGGCTCTACCGCCGCCATTTTGTACGACAAAAATACAATTTTTTTCCGGCGAAAGTTGTACAATAACAGGCTTCATATTGAATTTTCTGTTTATTTCATTATCTTCCTAAAAAAAATGCCGAAAATGACTACAATTTTGGCTCGTCCAAGGTGGCCTAACCCCTTAAAGAAGGATGAAAGAAAGAGGCAGCCTTTCTGTGGACGGTATTTAAAAATTTAAGGCACCAGCTTTACATGCGAATAGTAGCCATCGAACTTAAAAAGGGAAACCAAGTTTTTGGGTTATTTCTTATTTGATAATTTCTACTAGCTCTCCTCTAGCCATTCTGATGATTACTTCGCGCGTGTAAATTTCGCAACGCATCGACTGGTCGCGTTCAAATGCCAGGACTGCGTGCAATACGGGAAGAAAGCACCCACCATTCCGCGATCTTCTTGTGACACCTCATGACGCTGTTCTCGATATCGATCGGGTGGTAGCGCATTCCCCTGAGCAGAATAGCCTCGTCCAGGGCGCCGACCACGAAGACCGCGTCGTGCAGTTCAGCGTCGCCGGGAACCAGGTCCGCTTCCGCCGCGGATGTGTCGCCGGGAACGTCGCTGATCACCGACTGCTGGACGCTCTCGGTGCGCCTCAAGAAGCCGAGGTAGCCTGTCCTAGCGTACACCTCGTTCGTGTTCCCTGTGACGAGCCGGGCGTTGAAGTGG
Organism: Andrena bucephala; assembly: GCA_947577245.1. Taxonomy (NCBI): domain Eukaryota; kingdom Metazoa; phylum Arthropoda; class Insecta; order Hymenoptera; family Andrenidae; genus Andrena; species Andrena bucephala. The sequence goes on along the minus strand of OX387717.1, from coordinate 16,590,584 downwards.
TCCGCGTAATCGCTCTCGTCGCCGTAGATGGTGAAGTAGCCGCTGGCGTTGTGAGCGGACTGCACCCAAATCTCGCCCAGGTGGGAGTCCCCGCACTGCCCCTTCGTCTCTGGGTTCGCGATGATCACCTTTACGCCGGGCAGCAGCTTCCCTGACTCCATGAGGCACAAGGAGTGCGGGCTTCCCCTCTCGACCAGGGACACGCGGTCGTTGCGCAACGCGCGCAGATCCACGTACACCGTGGACGGTTCTGGACTCGATGCACCCTGTTTCCAGAATAATATTCTTTAGCGACTAGTAATGGGAGACGGGGGCCATCTAGCACGGTGATTCTCAAGCTGTGAATAGCTACGGTTCCCTTTAGTTGACGATTTTTAGCACTTATTTATTTAAAATGGTTACGTTGCTATATTCTAGATTTTTCATAAATGAAAGGAAGGAAATATTTACCTTACACAGGTTATTTGAATACTATAAAAAGGGATCGGGACTCGAAAAATGTTGAGCAACGCTTCAAAATACGCGAATTCACTTCCAATACGGGAAGAGTAAATGTATAAAGTTGTACGAACCTGTAAGCAAATAGCTGTGTTCACTCTGCACCCGAAGGAGGTCGAGACTGCCCGTGGACTCAGTCCCAAAGCAGAGAAGAGTTTGCTGAAGCTCGAGGTGAGAGCAATGCGCGGTCTTTCCTCTGCCACGACCACGCACGTTCTGACGCAGGCCAAGCTGACGCCCCTAGCCTTCAGAGCGTGAACGGATGACCCCAGACCCTTGGTGCACAGCTCCATCACGCCGTAAGAGCAAAACGTGTCTCTGACTCTCGACTGACTGACTGCCGACAGCCACAGCGCCGGATTGGCTTCCACCTAGAAAAACCAATGTCTCTGTAGCTCCCCTTCGATATAGAAAGGCTCGAATGGTCCACGAAAACGAACCTCCGACGGCGGTATAAGTATGGAATGGTGTCCACTGTATATACTGCTCAAACACCACAGAGCGAATCCTAATCCGGAGTAGGGGTCCAAGCAAAGAGCGATGTGCCTGGACGGGTACAGTTCGCAGGCGAGCTTCATGGCACGGCACAGAGACGTGACCGCTGCGTGGGACATTTTAATCCCCGCTAGCATGCCCGTCGTGGAGACGCTGAAGTCCAGGTAGGCGAGCATCTCCGCTGTAGGAGCTCGATACATCACGGGTAGCTTCTTCTTTGGCATGTCGTCCATATCGAGAATCGTCGGCCAGCTCTTTATGTCGACAACATTGTTCGCCTCCTTGGGAAAATGGATACGGTCGTTAGTCACTTGTGTAACAAATATTTAACGCTTTAACTGCTTTATGCTTTTGAAGAATCTAGGATACTCTCGTAGTTGGACCAGTGCTAAAAAGAAGAATTAAAGTGGATGCCTCAGTGCTAGCAAAGTCTAGATCGGTGATTCCCAACCTGTGGGTTGCGCGGACTTTTCTGGGGGGTCGTCACGTTTTTTTAAAAAATTTATTTAAATTTAGCTTATTTAAATTTACCTCGCGGCTCAGAAAAGGTTGGGGAACACTGCTTTACATCGTTTTAGTTTTTCTTTGAACAAAGTTTTTCATAAATACATATATGTAATTTCTGTGAAAACACTTTGTGACTTCTATATGATTTATATATTTTTACTTGTGGTGTGCCGCAGAATTCTGAGAAGGGCTCAGGTGTGCCGAGGGTGAGAAAAATTTGCGGAGCACTGGTCCCGATAATAAAAATGTGTAACACACAATTCCAATTCAGCAGTTAAAGTGTTAAACGTTTAACACCAGCTGCGCAGTGTTTAAAACACAAGAGGCACGGCATGTGGATGTACCTTGGTCTTCAGCAGTTTCAGGATATTCTGATTCGTGAGCACGAGCACGGACTTACTGACGTCCACGATCATGCGAACGGTTGGCAATGTGGTTTGGAGGTTCTGAGGGTGAGGTGGCCTGATGGTGACCGGGACAGCGCCGACGTACAGGCAACCGTAAAACGCGCATATCAAATCTGTACCGGGCGGGAATATCAACGCCACGTGATCCCCTGTATTGATTCGTCCACGGTCCAGCAACAGATTACCAATTCGCTCGGCCTTCTTGTGCAATTGCGAGCAGGAGAGGGACGTCGCCACCGCTCCCTTCGCGTTCAACGACGTGAAGATCACATGGTCGGAGGTGCTGACTGCGCGCCATCGGAGGATTTCCGAGATGAACTGATACTGAAATCCACCAGACGAATGACGAGCCATAAAATTGCGACAAAATGTCCCTCAAAAGGAGAATGATAAACCCTGCGGAGACCATTAATTTTAGCTTAACAACTCTGAGATACTTTACACAATAATATGTAGTGTTTTATTGCTTTTAATGAGCAAAAGCATTTCATATTTAAGGTCATTCTTTGATATGCTATTGAATGCTCCCATTTAAAAGAATTCGCAGTGGAACTATTTCTAAACACTTTACTAGAATTGAAAACATCAAACCATCATGTGGCGCAATAACGAATCCCGAATTCACAGTCCTTATCATTCCCTTTTCTCCTGCGGGGATTCCGTGGACGCAAACCTTTTTGGCGTTATCACTGTCCTCGTCCAAGACGCCCATGTCCCGTCCTTGGGCCGAGGCCAATCTATTACCCTGAACTATGTTGCCCACCATGACACTGGCCGGACCAACGTCTGCAACAGAATCCCCCGCTACACGCCCCCGCACCATTCTGTTAGTAAACCAACACAAACACTCAACCCAATAATGAGTAGCTCACACACTCTCCCCTGACTGAGGCCGGATAATCAAAGCTAGGTTCGTGAACTGGTTCGTTATTGTTGGAAGGCGGTCAGCGCGCGCCCTTTTATGGGCGTGCTCCCGAGCATTCCGTGGACTGTACATACTCAATGATACAAAAAAGAAAAAGAAAAGAATTCGGTGCTTCGCGATGTGAAGTCGATCGTAAAGCGTTCGTAGTAGATAGAAACAATAACGAAGAACGAAACTGGATCGCGCCTGTTCATAAGCTGTTTCCTTTTTTAATGGGGAAGCTGATTGCAACTTCTTTCTACCCGTGTATTTAAATTATCTTATTTTACTTCTTAATGTCTATCTCTATAATAAGTAATCTTGAATTATTATTGCCATTATAATTAGCTATTATTAATTATGTAGAAATAAAAAATAAATTTGCATATTTTAGGTTATAAAGACGTCAAACCTGGCAAAAGAAAAATAAAGATATTAGAAGTCAACTTTGGCATAAAAATTTTTCAAACGTTTCATAATTTTCTCCTTTTGTTGTCATTTTAATTTAGAAATCAACAGTCTGCAAAGGTACGCGCGCTAGTGGCGCCCTCTGCGCTGAGCTTTGCGTCAGCTTCCCCATTGTTTGCATACAGAGGGTTGAGAAGAATCTCACATCGCTAGGTGCGATTTTTCTATAGCCATTGGACCACTACAGGGTGTTCGGTACTCAGCCAAAAGAAAGAACGGCGAAAATAATAGAATAGCATGCTAAGCAGTAAGAGTACTTTAGTGTAAGGTGGGTTAACGATACATGATATGTAGCAAGAGGTTATGTACTGTGTACAAGATGCGGGGGAAAGATAATGATCACGGGTCTCGCCGACCAATCCACGCGTTTAAAAGAGACACGCCAAGATGGTTCTCGAGGAGCAGGCTATGTCAATAGATCTCCCACCGACTCATCGGCAAAGGTCACGATCATTATCCTTCCTCATACCCTGCACGTCTGTGCCAAATTACTAAAGCCTACTATAACGACTTCTGTAAGAAAGCGCAGAGTGTTACGTTTCTCCGTTAATGGGGATCCTTAAACAGACCGAGGTCTGCGATCAAGATTGTATTACAATAAAACTGCTCATTCATTCTTTCATTAATCATTCTCATAAACATCCGAGCGAAGTGACCCAAGAAATTCGCGAAAGATTATCAACCCTGGACCGTTTTCCTTTCTTCGCATCAATTATGTCACGGTCGGCAATCCTTCGTCGATTCCTTGGGCCCCCGCTTACATAATTACAGTGCGTAATAGGTAGAACGATGAGGTGTTACCAGAAGATGGTAACTAGTACTTGCTGACACTCATGTAAATCATCGAAACCCCGTGACTTTTAATCGAGCATACCTGGCTCGGGGACACTTAGTACTCAGCAGCTGAATGTGCAACCGCTTACCTGAATGGACCTCGCGTGGTTTCGGTAGATTGGTAACGCAAGTGTGCGGACAAAGCAGAACATTAGCCGGGTGTAGGGTACCCTCTAGAAAACGTCGTTTCGTTTCTGACAAGTGAATACCGCCCAGTGGTGTCTTGGGCAGATAGTTTGGCGGAACCAGCGCCAGACAGTATATCCCGACAGCGTGAATGGAGTCCACCGCTTGGAGGACCCGGGACATCCATTGGAAGCTCTGGGGAAATACAGAGTGCGTAAGGGCGGAGTCCAACTGTCGTCTAACCCTTTCGGCGGTAAGCTATGAGAACTGGGTTGGTTTTAAGGGGTTACGTACCCTTGACGGATCGGAAAATTGGGCCATTTTTAGGAGTTTTTTTCATATAAAGAAACGTGATATTTAAAAATCAAAATATACACCGTGTTGTGTATAAATTAAGCTCTATTCCCTTCAAAAAGAAATTTGATATCTGAAGAAATGGTGCCATAGCAGCCCCTTCTCCGAAGGCCTCTTCATATTTGCGGAACCAAAAATATTTCAGAGGTTACTGGTCAGATTTGAATAAAATTTTGCACGTATATTCCTAAGACAGTAATCTAGTACTTATCGGCGCCGATTTTGAAAGAATTTATTTTTTTGAAAAAATGACACCTACTTAAAATCAAACATGCGATTTTCGACCTAAGTTTTCATCTTCTTTTGTTAATAAAAAGTAAAACAAGACAGTAATCGAAAAATCGCCTCGACAAGTGGTAGATTATAGTCTTAAGAATATTTGTGCAAAATTTTATTCAAATCATTCGAATAATATCTGAAATATTTACGGTACCACGAATGCTGTAACTATGAAGCTGCTATGGCACCATTTCTTAAGATATCAAAATTATTTTTTAACAGAATACAGTTTAATTTATACGCAACAAGGTGTATATCTTGATTTTGTAAATATAGCGTTTCTTTATACGAAAAAAAAATCCTAAAAACGACCTAACCCCTTAAGGGTGAAATTCAGTATCTGAATATAAAAATTCTTCGGATTCGGTGACAGCTGTTTTTAGTACACTAATGTTTAGCAAAGATTAGCAAGGTTTGCGGCACCTCAACACCGAAAGGGCTAACAAAATACAGCACAACTCAAGACGCACTTCCTCCTCGCTGCAATCGGGCCTTTGCTCCGCGACGACGCATATCCGTTCATCCCTCAAGACGCGGACGCTGAACACAGCTATTCTCCCGCGATAGATGAACTTCATGGGCTCCACGGCGAGAACGGTAGCGATGATATCATCGGCGTTGTGTTTCCTTCCAGTAACCGTCATGAGGCCGTCGCGCGATCCGCAGACGAACACGAGCCCCCCAGGTCCCAGAAAGCCCAACAACCCAGAACGAGTGTACTCCACGTCACCGAGAGGGCTTGCGTCGGGCTGCAGCGGGGACACTTTAAACGTATTATTCGTCAGCCCCTGCAACCCCCAGTACTGGTTCCCGGTGGCTGAGCTGTGCACGCAGATCTCGCCGACTTCGTCAGTCTTGCAAATGAACGGCTGACCCTCCATCTTGATCACGACTACGATGCCTGTGGGAGGAGACGCGTGATCAATTATCAATTTCCCTTTTAGAAGCACTCTCTGATGACAGGTTCCTTGTGCGTGAGAAATTCTTTAGACTTACTTCCAGGCATCACTTGGCCGCAGTCCTGAAGCGTCAAGGACGTGAGGGAGTTCTCCTGATCAACTCTGACAACCCCGTAGCTGAGTCCCGACATGGAGAGGACGCCTCGGCCGGTGGCGTTCACGCCGGCGCGACCTGGTCTCCTGACGGAGACGGTGAGGGCCTCGCTGGATGACGCGCAAGGGCAGACGGCGTCCGGTCTCAAGCCTTTGGACTGAAACACCGAGAGGAACTGGTCGCAGGAGGATAGGGACCAGGGATTTGCGCCGTCGGCGACCAGCAACAGCCTCAGCGAGGACAGAGAGATGTCCTTGTGGTCCTTGGTGGCCAGCAGGCCCCAGTGAAGGTCCCGCGACTTCACCACGGCCACGCTGGCCCGGTGCTTTGTGATCATCTGCATCCAGCTGGCGGGGTTCACTTTCATCAGGGCGTACGGTATGAAGATCACGTGCATCCCGTTCAGGACGCTGGTCAGGGTGCTGTGCCACAGGCCCACCTCCCGCTTGAAGTCCAGCACGCAGACAGCATTCTCGCCCTCCGTGTAGCCGCAGGCCTGCGTCAGGGCCCTGCAGTGGGACAGCATAGCTGAGCTAGTCACCGTCACACCCATTACAGATCCGTCCTTGTCGGTGGAGTACTCGATGTACGCCGGCGTGTCGTCCGTCAACCGCGGGGGTGGCAGCCAGTCCTTTGGGGTCTTGCCCAAGTGCTCTGTGACGAACCAGTGCAGCTTCGGCCAACCCTTGAACGCCACCACTTCACCAGCCGCCGTCTTTGGCAGGCCCTTCAGGCAGGCTTCGCTGGTTAATGCCACCTGGGAATATGTTCAATGGTTTTGGAATTACTTTTAAGTCGGCTGGGGAACAGTTTAAGAGCAGATGGAGTTAACGCATTGGCCACTATAAACTGGCGCTTGCCAGCGATATTGTGAACTTATACAATGGAATTGGGGTCCATGGAGCAAGAGGGGTGTAGTCATATATTTACCAACTTCGCGTAAATTAGGAGAAACTGTTTATAAGATTATTCCTTTGAATTAACATTGAAGAGAGAACAGTAATTGAGAAATATATATTTTCGGACGATAAGTAGTAGTTGTTGAATTGATAAGTTTTTATTTCTATTTTTGGCGAGCAAATATTCTATAATATTAATATTCAAATTTAAGTAAAACTGTAGGTATCGATTTTCAACACTGAAACTTAAGAATCGGCACGGTCAATGATAACAAAATATAATAAATTTTAATAACTTAATTTGTTTTTACGTTTCAGATAAGCACAAAAGGCGGAACTTATGCCACCGCAATTCTAATCACTCCGCGAGTGACCAACTTTGAGCGACTAAAGGGAGGGGAGGGGGGCGTTTCTTTTTTAATAAAAATTCTATAGCTTTTCATTTCATATAAAAAAAAAATCATAAAGAATGTTTAATTTTTCGGGGAAAAACGCACTATGCACCCTTAAGAGGTTTCTAAATATCCAAATAGCTACAAATTTCTAATTTCTTTGGCGCAGGTTAGAAGCTGTCGGGGTTCGTAATTAGCGATTTACCTGGATGCCGCAGCTGCCCAAGAGAAAGCCGATTTGCTGGGAGCCCGCGTCCCGGCGAGTCAAAGGGACCTCGATCGGCACAGGCACGATGCCAGCTTGGAGGCAGCCGTAAAAGGCGCACATGAAACTTATCGGGTCGTTGTTCGGATAAACCAGGGCGATCCGATCGCCGGGCTTCAGACAGCAATCGCCGCCACGGCTTAGGGCCTTGTTCAGCAGCGTGTAGGCTATCTTGTGGGAACGGCTCAGCAGCTTGCCGTAGGTCAGCGTCACGCAGAGCTTGCCGTTTGGATCGAGGACCGTCGCCACTGGCGCTTTGTACGTCGCCGAACCATACCTACGAGGCAATCAATGTTATCATATATGTAGGTACTTATAATGAGGCAGCGAATCGCAAAACATTGAAAGTCTGAAAAATCTGAAAAGTCTGAAAAGTCTAAAAAGTCTGAAATGTCGAAAAAGTCTGAAAAGTCTACCATTACTTCACAGATATAAGCAATTATTGATTCTTTTAATAATCCAGAATACAATTGAGTTCGGAGTTGTGAATTCTCGCTACCCGAAAATTATTCGTTGTAGAATAAAGTTAAAGTAAAAGTTAATGTTGATAACTGCGAATGAAAAGTTAAAAAAATTATTCGTCATGTATCGAATAAACTTAATTTTTTTATTTGTCGGGCGCCTCAACTTCAGCGTCGAATAAATTTTTCAACTTTAGCTTCAACTTCTGTAACTTTAATTTCTATAGCTTGAACTTCTTCAGCTTTAATGTATTTAGCTTTAACTTCGTTAACTTTCACTCCTTCAACTTTAACTCCTTCAACTTTAACTTCTTCTACTTTAAATTCTTCAACTTTAACTTATTCAACTTTAACTTCTTCAACTTTAACTCCTTCAACTTTCACTCCTTCAACTTTAACTTATTCAACTTTAACTTCTTCAACTTTAACTCCTTCAACTTTCACTCCTTCAACTTTAACTTCTTCAACTTTAACTCCTTCAAATTTCACTCCTTCAACTTTAACTTCTTCGACTTTTACTTCTTCAACTTTAACTTCTTCAACTTTAACTTATTCAACTTTAACTTCTTCAACTTTAACTTCTTCAACTTTAACTCCTTCAACTTTCACTCCTTCAACTTTAACTCCTTCAACTTTAACTTCTTCGACTTTAACTTCTTCAACTTTAACTTCTTCAACTTTAACTTCTTCAACTTTAACTTCTTCGACTTTTACTTCTTCGACTTCACTTCTTCAACTTTAACTTCTTCAACTTTAACTCCTTCAACTTTAACTTCTTCGACTTTAACTTCTCCGACTTTACCTTATTCGAGTTTAGCTTCTTCAACTTTAACTTCCTTAACTTGAATTTTTTTTAACTTAAAGTTACAATTAAATTTAAAGTTAACAAACTTATTCGACGCCAAAGTGTGAAGCGCTCGACAAAGAAAAAAAGGTAACTTTATTCTACACATGAGGAATAATTTTTTTACTCGTCAGTCTCGATTTTTAAATAAATAAAAACTATGCCCATTTCTGGTGATATTTCGCTCGCAGGAGAGCTACCAGCGTGCTCACCTCTGTATAGCGGCCTCGAGCGACCTGGGCAGACCCGCGGGCACCGATAGCGTTTCACCGACCGCGGAGGTCATGGAACCGCCCTCGGGTTTGGGAGCGTTCGGGTCCTTGGGATTGGCGGCGATCTCCAGCTCAATGTCATCGTCCTCGTAGAACTCGGGCAGGGGTCGCCGTTTCGGCCGCTTGAGCGTGTTGAGCAGCTGCTGGATCTTCGCGGAGACCTTCCAGCGGCCGGTGGTCCCGGTGTTGTTTTGATCCTCGACCACGTGGTAGCGGTTCACCCGATCGGCGCCCGGTCGCCTGGTCGACTGCTGGGCGGCCGGCGTGCTGCTGGTGTGCGTCACGTCCGGCGGTTGGATGTTGCAGTAGGCATGGGGCGTGTATTCCGCGATGTCGGTGATGTCCGCGCCAGGAGGTCTCCTAGCCGGTGGCCTCGGTGGCGGAGGCGTGTCCCGCGCCGAACCGGTGCTGCTTGTGTCCGATAGTCCTGTGCCTGCAATTACGTCCAACCCTCAAAATGGCAACAATAACTCTGCCACCAGTCGAGGATGATAATAGTTTTTATTGTGGCGGCGACTGGTGCTGGGCGATCGGTACTGTCTGAGGCTAGCTTCTGCCTGCAACCTTTGCTTTTCATGGAGAACCCTTCTCATGGGTTCCTGTGGCGCGGACATTGCAAGTAGCTTTGTTAGGTAGCGATACTAGACAGCTTTCTGGGCTGTGTATATGTTAAGGTGTTGTATGCAGCTTTTATTTGATTTATTGATAGTGTAGGAATAGGTTTCGTACTTTCTATATGTTCGGGAGCCAATGAAAAAAATATCTCGGGCGATGGGACTCGAACCCACGATCTTCGGGTTCTCTGGGCTACTGGCCAGCCGCCTTACCAATGTCGCCAAAGCCGACCGACCCTTCGAGTTCTCTTATTCTAGGCTCCCTCTTATGGGAGTTACTGATCTCAAAATAATCGAGAGAGGTTACGATATCGACTTAAAGTTTGAGGAGAGTAGGATCCGTACTGTAGAGGTATATGTAGAACACCTACTATATTTACAGAAAACGTGATATTTACACGCAGATTGAATACTCCTCACTGCTTTAATTTAAAATACCAAATAAGTAAAAGTTCTTACAGTTCTTCAATAAATTCGCAATTATTCCACACAGAGTAGTTGTCCCACTTACGAACACGACTATACATATACATTCGTATATTTATTAGAACTGAAATGGTATTCAACTACCGTCGATATGTATTTAGTTACGTACAACTGGATTTCATACTGTTCAATTTAATACCTCAGTTTAAGGGGGCATTCACGTCTAACAGCCCCAAAAGTAACTGATATTTAAGAATTTGTTTTGAAGAAACTGTTGGTCATATTGGATTAAACTCTTTTGGGATATAAGGAGGCATCTTTAAACTTGCGGAAAATATTTTTTTTATGCCGATCCTTATTATTTATTAATTATTGTGGAATCTTGCCCACCTCTTCGACGATGTAACTCCTGTTTGCGGGACGTGTAGCACCTATCACAGTCATCTGATTTCAATATAAATAGAAGTTTCTTAAAGTTAGATAGTTTACGCTGGGATTGGTCCACTTTAAACAAAAAAAAAAAATGAAAAATTGAAAGAGTTATAGCGTTTGAAAGAAACAATAACTTTTTTTCCTTAGACAAATCTTTCATATTATTCTTTATATCGACGACAAAAATATTATAAATAAAAACTAAAATTAAAATTGTAGGTCCAGTCTCAGCGTAAATTATTTACCTTTAAGAAAATATTCTTCTTTTTGCAATCAGGTGACTGTGACAGGTGCTACACCTGATGCCGACATCGTCGAAAAGATTAACACGATTCCACAATAATTAATAAATAATAAGAAGGATCCTCACATAAATTTTTTTTTACAAGTTTAAAGATGCCTCCTGATATCCCAAAAGAGTTTAACGCATTATTAACAATTTAAAAAAAAAAAAAAAATTCATAAATTTATGGGGCTGTTACACGAGAATCCCCCTTAAGGAAAAAATGAAGCTTCAAAGGGAAAGCAACAGCATCTGAATCGCGTCCTCCCCTCACCCAGCCCAATTATTGCAAGTATCGATGCCCCATCAGCGTAACATTATACTTCAAACGGAGCTTCTCTTAGCAGATCCTCAGACAGTATTACCCGCGAAAGCCCGCCGAACACTCTGCCCCCTAAAATATCTTCCTCAACTATTCCACTCTAGCCAGACTGCTCCATCAACAAGTACACATGATCTACGAAACATCGCGGGCACAGTTGCGCCCTTCGCTTCAGCACGACTAAACAAGATACATAGACAGCTGTGTAACAAAGCTTCGAAGTGACGATTAGGAAAGATAGAGAGAATGAGATTCGAAGGTATACCCGTTGGACCACCAGCACCGGGGCTTTCCTCGGTGACCACGCTGTCCTCGTCGCTACTCGATTCCCCGCTGTCACGGCGGTCCCGCTCCGGACTCCTGGCCATCACGGAGGTTCTCTTCGATGGCATCGGCAGGGAGGGCTTCGGGCGACCCTGCATCGCCGCCAAAGCTTGCTGCACCGCCTCCTGGCGCACCTCTGTGCATTCAGATTTCGATTATCAAACTACATTACTCTTCATCCACGCGAAGCTTCTACGGCTAGGGGAACACCTCCGCTCGCCGTTCAGACCGCTACTCGGTGGACTCTAGACACTTCATTTATCTCGGTGCAGTCGAAATTCTCGCGCCGATGAAATCGCCAGCGTTTTCGGATTGCGAAATTCCAGGCGGCTCGCTATGCTTCCAGGAAGAATTTCATTCGGAATAAATTGGGGGAAGCAGCGTATCGAGCTATCTTATTTCCATCGGTGCACGCGCGTGTGCACTCTCACGTGGAATCGCGCGGCCCGCCTCTCGTAACAAACCGCGGTCCCGATGTTGCCGCGATGTCGTAATAACGATACAAATATACGCCGGCCGGAAATGCAGCGACTCGCTGACCGAATCCGCTCCTCTCTATTACGATTCGGTTTGTGCTCTGATCGACGCTGCCTCGGGGAAACTGTTTTCTTTCCATCTGTGAGGCACGCCGAGGGAAAATGGAAACGATCGGAAAAAGTATCGTAAAAAGAAGTTAAGTGGGTATTCTACTGTGATTTTTTTAATTTTTGGCAGGATTTTTTTTTTATGGACTTAATGAAAGAGTTTTATGCTGAACATTTTATTAAATGTTTATTATATCTTGAACTATGAATAAAATTTATTTTGGTTGAAAATGTGAAATAAATATGGTGCCACGGCTAATGAAAGCCGACCACTTCGAAAAAAATTGACCGATTTGTTGCCATGATTCTGGTCGTTCTATTTATCCGAAATAAAAAAAAAAGATTCTCAAATTATTCGGGCATAAGTATCGTTGGCAGCAGAGTTGGGTTGAAATCTAAAAAATTCTTAAAATGGCTGCAATTTAAATATTAACTGACGACTTTCGCGCTTTTTCTTCGTATTTTTCAGGCTATAAAATTAAGAAAAGATAGAAACGTGAATATTTTGGCCTACGTCTGCTAGGGACGATAGCGACACATCTGCTGAAGATGTGTGCACAAGAGAGGCCCATTCGGTTAGGTAGAATTTGAGAAATCGTGGCGGCAACCATTTCCTAAAACACCTTTTTGAGAAAAACGCGTTTAAGGTTTTGCAAACAGTTCTCTAGCGAAGAAAATTCCCCTTGCACAAAAATCTTTCATTAAGCCCATAAAAAAAATGTTGATAAAAGGTATAAAAAAAATTGCGTGTCACAGTAGAATACCCCCTTAAAGGGATTTCTGAATTTTGCGCGATAATTTCAAGCTTCTTCGAGACATCTGAGAGAACATTTTTCAAATTTTAATACGAGTTTGAAACGGTGTACACTTACTCGTGTAAAGAGGAAGGATGTGCAATCTAATTTTAGGGTTTAAATTGTCAAGTTGGAGACTCGACGTCAAGAGGAGGAAATAGAATGTAATTACGATGAAGAAGGAGATTACGAAATTGAAGTTTAGCGGAGGATCGCCTGCAGAATTTTGGCACGATTCGGTGGTAAAAGGGGCATCGAGCGGATATCGGCCATCTTGGCACAGACGAGGCGTAGAATGGACCTAACGTTCGATGTAAATATTTGTGATATGATTAGGTGGCTTGCAAGCTTCTTCAATTTTCGTGAAGCACTCAACGTTCTCAATTCAGAATTTAATACCATTGATGCTAAGAATTGGAACTAAACAAAGAAAGTCAATGGTTCTATATATTTGGAAATAAAAGAAATAATAAAATTGTATCTTTACTGCTTCTGCTTACCGTTTAGCATTTAAGTGTACTTTCACATCGAATCACCCTCAAAATGGGTCATTTATAGGATTTTATTAAAAAAAAAAAAAAAAAAACGTAAATCTGATAATGTTGAAAAACTTTTTACGCTATATTTGCACATCATTGAAGATAATAAAACAATATTTTGGCGTATTTTATCCAATACTGTTGTCTGCAGGCTTTTCGTTTCCTCAAAACATGTTCTCTTAAAACTGCGGAAGTCCTAAAAATGAAAATTATCGATGGATTTAAAAAATTCTTGCGGGGGTTTTGTTCATTACTAAATTCTCTATGGAATCATCTACAATCATAACTTTTCAACCAGGCTTTTTCTTTTTATAAACATTTTCGAACGTAAAATTACCCGTCCTTTCGAAGATTGCGGTTCAAACGTCTGCCAAAACATGAGATTACAATATTTTGCTATGAACTTAGATTCTTCCACGAACAATCTTATGAAATTTAAGAATTTTCTGGTTTGTTGATTTCAGACAATTCTACGATGAGTTATCAATTCCGCAGATGCGGAACTTTCTTTTGCAACACCCGGACAGTCACAGCCACCAACAGTCCGCAGTATTAGATAAAATTTCCATTTTTTTATATTATCTTTAAAGATATAAAAATACAGTCCAAAAGGTTTTTTAATCCTACGACGTTTACAATTTTTTTGTTAAAAAAAAATCCTAAAAATCATCTTTTTCTTAAAGTGATTTGATGGGAGAGTACCCTTAAGGAATGTACACAAGTTTTCTCATCTTTTTTACTAGGGTTCAAGCTTTCCGTTAACATAATCAAGTTCAGTACAATTCCCTTGTAACATAGAGGCCTTTCCACACGAGACATTTCTTCAACTACATAGATGTCGATACCTACATCAATTTCGACCCGTACTATACGGACTTGAAACGACCTCCTTTTTCTCAGACCAGTAACGCAGTAATTTTTCTATTTCTGAAATTTTCCCTACTATTATTACACTCGGTAACCCGTGGCGGATTTAACGGGCGACCGGTCAGCAGTTGCCGCCTGGGCCCCTGCCCAGAAAGCCGCTCAGGGCCCCATCTTCCAAAAAAGAAATACAATTCTATCCAAACACTATATCATTTTTTGTTTCCTATAATTTTCATACCACCCGCGTGTAAATTTTTTTGCAATTCTGTCATGTATACAGGGTGTCCCAGAACCTTTGCCACCGGGGCAAATCATTTTTTCTCAAATCCGCCACTGTGGGTATCGTCACGCCTGGGTCCCAAAAGACCCAGCACTGCCGACCGAGGATTACCTTATCAAAACCGTCCCCCGTTCAAAGTTACAAGGAGACAAAAAACATTTATTAACTTCCAGAAAAGTGTCTCGTGTGAAATGGGCCTAAGGGTCACCGTTCTCAAACGCAAATGGCGCATTAAAACCGCCGTTTTCGGTTAAAATATCGCGGAAGATGTCGGGCCCAGCCTGTACCGTGTCTGTGCCCCGGACTCGCGCATTTTCTCAGGACCCACGCGAGAGCGTAGCTGCGTGCAACCGCGCGCGGACGTTCCTCGGACGTGCAGCGCGTTTTATCATCGACGAGCCGCGCTCGTCCACTTCGGCCTGGTAACGGTGCACCAGGTGCGAGATTGCCCTCCCCCTGCCTCTAGATAAATGAAGTTTCTATGCGCGGACTTTTATGCACGGAGAACCGTTCGGTTTTCGTTCCGTTCTAGCGAGCATCGCGCTTAGATCCCGACTTCCCTCGAAAGCTCTTCCTGCAGGAATTTTCGGACACGGTCGCTTGCAAATCATCTATTCGCGCCGTTATACCGGGTGGTTCGTTTATCTCGACCCATACAAACGCTGGTTAAGTTCAAAAGATATGTAGAATGGCGCGAGTTGAATGATATGGGGGCTGCTTCTGAACTGTGGGGGTAGATGTAATTATTAAATTGGATTTTAATGTTTGGAGAGTCCTTGTGGGAAACACTGTAAGTGTCGAAATGAAATATTTTTTTTTATGGGAAACGTTTCTACGTGTTCTAATGGTATTAGTGTGGTATAGAACAGAGTTGGGCAGTAACTAAATACAAAATTATTTAAATAACGATTCAAATTAAAGGATTCGACTTTAGAGTATTTGACGCATAATGTTAATTTTTTTATTCGACGAGCGTTTCAAACTTCAGCGTTGAATAAATTTTTCAACTTTAACTTTAACCTTAAATTCTTTACCTTCAACTTCTTTGCCTTTCACTTTTTTAACTTTAACTTCTTTAACGTTAACTTCTTTAACGTTAACTTCTTTAATTGTAACTTCTTTATCGTTAACTTCTTCAACTTTAACTTATTCAACTTTAGCTTCTATAATTTTACCTTTTTCAGATTTACCCTCTTTAAATTTAACTTCTTTAAATTTAACTTCTATAACTTGAACTTCTTAAAGTTAAAGAAGTTAAATTTAAAGAAGGTGAACCTAAAGAGGGTAAAGCAGAAGAAGGTAAAATTAAAGAAGCTAAAGTTGAAGAATTGAAAGTTGAAGAAGTTAAAGATAAAGAAGTTAAAATTAAAGAAGTTAACGTTAAAGAAATTAACGTTAAAGAAGTTAACGTTAAAGAAGTTAACGTTAAAGAAGTTAACGTTAAAGAAGTTAAAGTTAAAGAAGTGAAAGTCACAGAAGTTGAAGGTAAAGAATTTAAGGTTAAAGTTAAAGCTGAAAAATAATTCTTTAAAGTTAAAGTTGAAAAACTTATTCAACGCTGAACATGAAACGCTCGATAAATAAAAAAATTACCTTTACACGACACATGACAGATTTTTTTTAACATTTATTCTTTATTCGAAATTTTTATGTCATTAAAACTAGCTCATCCCTCGTATAGAATTTGATCTTTGGCACTTATAGAGTTTTCCACAAGGACTTCTTTACAACGAGGTTTCTTCAATTATTAATTATCAAACAGATCTAAATATTAATCTTGCAAGGGGAGTGCGTAACGTTTACGATACCGATTTGCTTCGATTTATCAATACACTTCCCTCTTAAATAAAGGAACTTGCAACAAAAGAATCAAAAGTGTTTATAAAAGTACAGTAACGATCGAAAGAAAGTTAACAATTTACACACATATCCAGAAATTCAGCAAAATCGAATGAAGCTACATTGGGTGTTCAAAAGAAACCGACCACCCCGTATAACACTAAACCGAAAAACTTTCTTTCTTTGCAGCAAAATTGCTCAGAGGAGGTTTTTGTAGGAAGATGCCATAGTGCTATAGATTGAACGATTAGGGGCGACACGAATTGGGAACAGACTTTTTCTGGCAGAACCGTTTACGGGTAATAAAAGGAGTCTCGATGGGTTCGTGCAATTGCAGGCAGTTGGTGTACAATTCCCAAGGAAGATGCACCGGTCTCGTTGCATATCGGCTCGACGGATTCGTTCGAGGCGCGAGTGCACGGTGCCGCGAGCTCTGGAGGCAGGAAATGCTTTATCAGAGCAGAAAGCGCTCGCGCCGAAAGCACATTCCTCGCACTCGTAAAGCATGTTTCCGTGGATCGGGCTAATCGAGCTTAATGCCGCGCGATTACTCGCCAGGAAACTTTACCGACCCGACAATTCTGACTTTAATGAAACTTCGCGTGGATGCAGAGCATGTTGGAGTTTGCAGAAGCAATTTTTATTTACCGCGGGAATTTACCCCGAGGGGGTGAAATCGGCCTTTTGTTTTTTCTAATATAAATTTATTTTTAACTTTAATATTGTAATAATTTTAGGCTTGGGTTAAATCTTAGTTTAACGACTGAACCTCGCCTTCGAGCTATTTTTTGATTTTTCCTTCTCACTTCTATTTTTGAATTGTGCAATAATAGACGCTTAATAAAAATAATAATAATAGTAATAAATAATTTTTCGTTGGTAGTTCGATAGAGCATTAAAAACTGGACAATTCTTATATTTAAAGTTTTCTGCTATCTTGCATCGTTACAAAGTTATATTAAAAAAACTAAACGGAAAAACGCGATAACTTTCACCCTTTCGCTGCGTATTCAAATTTTCGGACGATTCTTGAAAAGTATCAATTTTACATCAATAAAAAAAGTTTTTAATTTTCAGTATTTCATTTTTTTTCGGAAAGCATTGCTGAGTATCACTATACAAAAGAATAATTTTTTTTAATGCGTGGACTATAGTCGAAATCCGCAGCAAAAGGGTTAAGGGATGATTTCACCCCCTTACTATGAATTTCCGTAGGAAAATAATCCAATACGCTTCACATTCACACGAAGTTTCATTAAAATTAGAATTCTCGAATTGACAACGTTTCTTTGCCAAAAAGCAATTACGATTTTCAAGCTCCAGTAAATGGCCATCGTGGTACCTTTTACTAGCGTTTAATTAACGGGCGACGTACTCTCGATCAACGTCGTCAATAAGATGTACAAAAGGATGTTTCTACATCCAAAATTCTGGATTCCTCGTATTAACACTGTGAGTGGCGTCGGCGTGTAGGTATTCACCCATCCAGTGCACTCTTCAAGTATTGTTCGAGTGTCCTCGAATTTTCTCAGAGTTGCGTTTTCAACCACTTGCGCTACAATATTATTTCTGTCTACTTCGTTTCACTTGCTTTTAAACGCAAAATATTAACTCTGTGTACCCAACATTTTTGGGGCACTAGTGCACATTAAGGCTCACACATAAATTACTAACGAAATTTTAATTTCACCTCATAAACATTCTATTGTAAAAAGCTTTGCGATTCCTATGTTATTACAGCTGAATATGGAAGGTTCTGTGCATTAGCATGTGCAATATAAAAGTATAGATACTGTTACTATAGAATATGTTACTTCGATATAGAGGGTTAAGGGAGAGTCCTTTTTTTTGGGCTAAAAACAGCAGAATTTGGGATTTTTTTTACAGAAACTAGCGATTCGATTCATCCGAAATTTGGACCATGCTTTTATGCATCTTTGGAGAAGTTGCAGTTTTTTTTTTTAATAATAAATACAGGATGAACCAGAATAACAAAAATTATTGAGAAGAGTGTTTTCAAATCTGACGTTAATTTTTGCTATCAAAATCCTCCAATTTCCTTATGTAACAAAAAATATATAATGTATCGGTATTCTGGTTCACCAAACTGAAGCTACATATGTATAAAGCAAAACGCCGTTTCATTTTTCTATTTCAAATTACCTGGAAGATAAATATGCACATCAGCGCACGACGAACTTTGCGGGCGCGACAGTCGATCGTGCATAACTCCCATATTTATTATTAAAAACTAATATAAAAAAAACCGCGACTTCTTCAAAGATGCATAAAAGCATGTTCCAAATTTCACACGCATCGAATCGCTAGTCTCTTAAAAAAAAAATCCTAAATTCTGCTACGTCTTTATCCCCAAAAATAAGATTCCCCTACTAGCCATTTAAATTCTAAACCTGCACAATTACCTTTATGATAAACCTGATACAAATACTTTCCACAAGCCTAGAATATTACTTCAGGCTTCCCTAGACATGTCGCAACGCGTGCACCAGGATCTCTATCAAGCGTGGCGCGAAAAATCAGCGCAAATGGTTAAGCAAAACTTTCTCGGCAATAACGATTCCTCCGAAAAGCCTGACCGACTTGAGACGCCATTTTTCAAAACCTTGCGCCACTCAAAGTGTTACCAATTTTATAACGATCCTAATCGTCGTTCGAAATAATTAAAACTGAACGTGGAAATTGTTTTGTGGCTGCTAGATTATGGAGGCGAGGCTATAGGATTCTAGGAAATGGCACCGAGGTGTTCTATTGATCGAGAATCCGTCGCATCCAGTTTCTACGGTTGCTGGATTAACCCTTGGACACCGGCGACGGCCTCGTTGCTAATTCTGCCATTAAATTTGAATGCCGCGAAGGGGTTGCTCGACGAGGCTCGATTTACACGGGACCACTTGAAAAAGAATGGAGGAAACGTCGCGCACTTGACGGCAGTCTCGTCGTCTAAGGACGTGTTTCCTTGTTGCAACGGTTCTGTCTTTCGATTTGGACTGCTGTAAGGGAACGAAAAACATCGACGAATAGAAAGCGAAGGCCGCGCTCCAAACTGGTGGGAAACGATCCGTTTCGCGACTGAAATATTTAGCATACCCGATCACCCAAAGGGGAAACTGTACAGGGTGGTTCAGTATTGGTGGTACTAGTGAGGGTGACTCTTTGCTGAAAAATGAGTCTAGAGGGTATATAGAATAATGATTTGTCGATGAGATTCTGCAGTGGGGGAAGAATTAACGTTTCAAAATCTCGATAAGGGCTCGTGTCTAGTTGGCAGGCCAAAAGGAAAATGTTTTAAAAATCTAAGGTGTTTTTCTTATAACTAATTCCTTATTTTTAAAGTGCATGTATTCAGCAACTCTCAGTAATTTCGTTATAGGAAAATATTATAAAATAAGAAGGAAAAGAAGATTTTATTAATATATATGAGTTTATACTGTTCGTGAACGAAGGGTTTCTCAAAAAATTTATTTTAAACAAAATGCGGCTGTTTAATACAAAAACGCGATTTTTTTGTGTATAAATTGTTCGTTTTTCGTTAATTAAAAAGAATTTCATTAAAAATAAAGTCCTTCGATCACGAACAGGATAAACACATATGTATATATATTAATACATAGAATCTTCTTGATTTTTTTATTTCGGATGATCCAATTCGAAGAAATTGTGCCCACCAAGCAGCGTCTTTAAAAAAATAACTTTCGGGAATGGCTCTTATTCCTTCATTTTTTAACCCTTTGTTGACACTCTGGGTGTGAGCCACCCATAAGCTGATTTTGACGCTCTGTACCTTCTATATGCAAAATAAATACCTTTTTTC
The DNA here is from genome assembly GCA_947577245.1 of Andrena bucephala. NCBI lineage: Eukaryota > Metazoa > Arthropoda > Insecta > Hymenoptera > Andrenidae > Andrena > Andrena bucephala. The sequence goes on along the minus strand of OX387717.1, from coordinate 16,570,390 downwards.
CAAAGCCGACTTACAAACTGTTTTTTGTCCGAAAATATTATATTTAAACGACAACTCCGTAGATTTTTAGCTTCTGATATTGAAATTTGTAAAAGTTACAATTTTTTTAAGATTTGTTTTGTTTATTTCGACATATGATAATCTAGATTTTCTTTAAAAAATACTGTGATAAAATTTCAATAAAAAAACTATTGGAATACATTCCAGAGACCTTGAAATTGGCCCATGACTTTTTTCATTACGATTGGATTTTTAAAATGAGAATGGCAGTCGTTCAAAAATTGCTCTGGGTGTGAGCCACCCTGGTATGTCAAAGTTGATCGAAAAAAGAGGTGTGTCAACGAAGGGTTATTATTTTTCTATAACAAAATTACGGAGAGTTGCTGAATATGCGTGCTTTTAAAGTAAGGAATTATTTGTAAGAGAAACATTTTAGATTTTTAAAAAAAAATTCCCGTATAGAACCCTGAAAAACGAGTCGGAAAACTGAGTGAGTGTAATTAATTGGGGAAAGCGAAGCGGAGAACGCGTAAGTCAGTAACGACAGTTTAAAATAAGTTCAAATTCAATTATTTAGTTTCTTATTGGCAAGGTTCAAGATATCAACCCCTCTGAACCACCCTGTACAAGTAGCTCGACAACTCAATGACTCACCGATTTTAAAAACTCTCAGACAGTAATGAAGCCATGTTCAACTTAAATCCATGAAATTTACATTTAAGGCGGAAACCGATACCTGACAGTCTTCCAAAATAAATATTAGGTTGATGCACATGAAATTGCCGATCGCGGATATCGTAAAAGTTTCTTTGTTGACAGCGGCGATAAAATAAACAAAATAAAATTGCTAATAAAATAAAATAAAATAAAAATTGCTAACGCTGGTTCACTATTCCAGAAATGTCACAGAAACTCAGAAAAATAAGGTAAACAAAACAGTTAAAAAGCAGAAAATCTTTTCATTCAAACCTCCAGTGGCGGATTAACGGGCGATCGATGAGCAGTTAGCGTCGGTTTTGGGTCCCTGCCCAAAAGTCCACCCCCTTCAAGGTAACCCCCATCTTCCAAAAAAATTATGATTCCATCCAAAAACTATATATTTTTTGTTTCCTATAATTTTCAAACCACACGCGCGTAAATTTATTTTTAATTCCGTTATGTATACAGGGTGTCCCAGAACGTTTGCCACCTGTGTCTTTTTCCCTAACTCCGCCACTACAAACGTCTCTCCGCGAAAAGTCAATCCCATATGCAAGAACCTAATAATTTTCCTGAAACAGCGGAGCCCCATTCTCGGAAAAGGGTACTCCAGCCACTGCACTCGCGTGCTGGCGACAAATCAGCCCTTCGCCCAGGCTCGTACCACCGATATCGAAGCATCCTGCACGGTAGTAAGCAGTAGGAAGCCGGTTTGCAGGGAACGGCCGTGTCTGTTCTTGGCCGCGGTTTGAATAAATAAACGGCAATGCTCGTAGAAGAAGCGAGGGACCGGCGCGGCGTCGTCCGAGGGTTAAGGACCCGTTAACACGCTCCTTTTCGTCGCTTTGGACCGTCTGAATCGTCCAGCTGTGATGTACTCACCGGAATGATAGCGGCTCTCATTGCGCGTGAGTCTGCGATTGCCGCGTCTCGCAGCCGCCGAGTTCGAGTTCCCGGTGTTTCCGGTCGAGCCGCCAGATCCCGGGGGACTGGCGATCCCGCCAGGTACTAGCCGGCCTCCTGCATGCAACACAACAACAACAACGCCACATAGACAAAGAAAACAGCTCTACGGGGAACGGAACAGGGCACTACCTTCCTTCTACCCAAACGCTGGCTCCTTCTACCACCGACAGCCCGAGAAACGATACACGCTGGCAAGCCTTCGTACCGCGGCTGATATAGTGGGTGGATCAAATACGATGGCCCATTTCAGGAATAACCGAGTGGTGAGTAGGTGCAGTGGTGGTTAAGAGAAGTTTGAAATTCATATGTTTACATGTCTGCGCAACTTACTTAACCCCTTAGACACACAAAATTATAAGGAAAAAAGTTAAAAAAATTACAATCTTTTTTATGTTTCTATTTTACTAAATAATTGTTTATAAACTGGGAAACATGGTTTTTTTTCGAGAAAAAAAGTTCATTTTTTATTCTATCGAACGTAATATTATGGAGGTGGATCATAAGGGGTTAAGTTAAGACTTAGATAACCGCAGCTTTTGCGGGTGAATCTTTCTCAAATTTCTTAACTATTCACTGAACTTGCTGAACCATCAAAACCGAGGATAAATTTTTGGTGATGATAAATGTGAAATGAAATTGATTCGTTAGGCTCATGGAAAGTAGATCAGAATTTTGAAATTATGCAGATGTGACAGAGACAATGTTAATACTAGGCTTTGAGTTAATTATGACTTAAATTTTATATAAATTTTAAGATAGAATTCTATCTACTGGAAGTATCTTGTTGTTAGCTTCCTTTTGACCACCACTGTAGGCAAACGCAGCAGTGACGATTTTTTGTGAGGGGGAAGTATAGAGCAGGTAAAGAGACTTTGGAATGTTTTTGGCTGCCAAGCTTCTAGTGCTGGGATTAAGGGGGAGGAGTTTAGGAAACTTCTGCTCGCGCACTCGTTGTTAGAGGGACCACTACTGCTGCGGTTACCTATACAGCGGTGCTGTTTGAGGAACACCGATAAGGTGGCAAATATGTTTTTTTTTTTATCACTCGTTACAGGGTCACTGGGGAACCAAAATGACTGCCTATAAATCATAACCAAGCTCGCAAAGTATAAACTAGTGATCAAAAGCTATGTATTTAAATCGTATCCCTGGGAATCAAGAGAATCCCTCTACACATATTTTGGAAGATACCTTCTTCACTTTCTAATACTTTTATCACCTCGCTATATTTCTTCCACCCACTATATTACCCTAATTTTTCTTGCCTCGTGTACCAATTTTGTATTCAAATAACACAAGATGGATGGACCTCTGTCGACATAGAACACTTATTATTTGTAATAGTCTTCTAAGTTAAGGTCTCTTGAAGTTGACACTTTAATCTCCCTCTAGAGACCTTTTACATTAACTAATCCCTCACTCTTTCCCTTGCTTGTCCCCACACCCCTACAATTTAGTCCAATTTAGTGCCATTTTGTCAGGAACATTTAATTAACATCGAATCTGTCAACGTTATCAACAAAGTCGAATACAGCTCATTCTAAATTTAGTTACGTCGACAACACTTCGGTCCGTCCATCTCGAATTCTTTTACCATAATAACACAGAACGTGACGTTTTATTGGCGAGCCGTGCGTAACTGGCTGCAACGAATTGGATGGAATCGTTTCTTTAGGCGCGGCCTGAACGGTCGTTCCACCTTCGGAAGCTGCGACGATTTCACTTTAATCGATTGTTCGCAGCCCCGCAGTGGCGCGGGGAGGTTCGAAAGAGGAGGAGGTGGGCTGTGACGTCGCGAACCGATTGACTTCAACGTAATTCCAACTCTACTAGCTCGTCGAAGGTGCTTGAAATTGTAACGCGACACCGTGGCAAAGCGTCTCGCAATTTTATCGTCCACCAATTACCGCTTCTTCCATTTTCGACAGCTGCTATCAGTCCTCCGTCGTTGAACGCCTATTACGCGAAGTGGCTGTCGAGTCTCGAGCGCTTTCAAACATTAATAGCTTATGCCCAAGTGAACCGAGTATATTATTTATTCAAGCTTCGAGATTCGATACGATTTCATTTTATCACTCTTGCAACGCGGAGCTAATCATTGAAAGATTCACCATAGTCACGCGCGCAGTGGCGCACTCAGGATTTAATCTTGACAATATTTTTAATGCAAATTTAATAAAATTCTTTAGGTGATTGTAAAAATTTATTTAAAGAATAAAATCCACTTTTCTTTTCTTTTTACAAAGCACCTTCTTTGGGGGGGTGCCAGCCACCTGGGCCTCATTTTGGGTGCGCCACTGCATGTGTGCAGTCTCAAATATGTTAATAAACAAATCAGTTGTAAACGAGAAGCTGCTAAATGGATCCCCCTTTGTTTGGTTCGTTCAAAATTTCTTTTGGCCACGCCGAAAGTGACTTCCATGTCGATTCTATATGTCCCTAGTAGAATACTCGAAAGAAAACTTTAGAACGTGTTCATTGAGGTATAAAAACGTACGAGGCTCCCTATACGGAACGAAAGAGGTCAAGGCTGAGACTCGAATAAGGAAATCTCTGTATTTCACTTTCTAAGCTGTTTCAACCATCAACACGGCAGAGAACTTTTAATATAGTGAACTACCCACGGGCTATGCAGATACCCTAGCAATTTAGACCACAGCAATTAGAATTCTAAAGTGTGTTTCTTTTTTTCCCTGTATCTTTTTTTTTTTTAATTTTGTACAAGTGTCTAGTCACGTTATAAGAAACTGACACAAGGGGCACTATAGAGGTGTCCGCCGAAGATCTTTTTTCTTGGAAAGCTTGAAGCACAGAAATCCGAGGGATATGTGTTTTTATATTTTTGGCCAATCTCAATTTTAAAGGATGAAACAAATGTAATTTGTTGGATATCTGGCGTTTATAGTGGCAATTTTTTTTTAAATTTACATCTTTTCTTAAATTTAAATTTTCGAAATTTAAGGGGTTGTTTTAGCCCTTAAAATTGAGATTGAGCAAAAATAGAAAAGTACTTGTCTCTTAGATTTTTGTGTTTAAGGGATTATGTATTTTCTTACACAATTTTTGTGAATAAAATAACTCCGCCCTTTCTTGCTTAATCGTTGGTATTTTTTTACAAAGCATCTATGCAATCTTTTCCGTCAAAATTTGGTTCATATATTTATCCATGTTTCAGTACAGTTTATAAATTTTATTATAGAGAAAAAAGGCAAAATGACTCTTACATAGAATTAATCAAAATCGTGTATTTTCTGCAGTTTTTTAGTTCAAAGTGTCGCCATTTTTAATTGTCAATTTTTTCTTTCAGTTTGGAATACATTCAAGCACCTACACTACCACAAAATTTTAATTATTTCTCTTTAATAAAATTTGTAAACATTACTGGAACGTGGATAAATATATGAAGCAAATTTTGACGGAAAAGGATGTTTGGAAGTTTAATAAAAAAGTCCCAAAGATTGTCTAAGAAAAAACAATTTTTAAGTAGAATACCCGGGAGGGGGGGGGGGGGGTGGGGTGGTCACTTTGGACGCATGAAAAACATAGGTTTGTCTGGCAATTTTTTTTCTTTTAAATAATGAACTCAATAGAAAATCTGATTAAAAGCATTTGTTATACATTGAAAAAATCACTTTTTTAATCTTCAAGAGATGTATAATAAATGTCATTAAACAGATTTTTTATTAAGTTTATTACTTTGAAAAAAAAAGAATTTCTAAACAGACCTATGATTTTCCGGCGTCCAAGGTGACACTTCCTTTAACACATATTCAACGAGAAACACATCAACATCGAACACCTCGAGAGTCTCCCTCGGCGCTAAAATGTACCTGCTTGACGATTCCCTTCTTTCCGCGGTGGATCCCGACACCTAGACGCCCCTGATTGATTGGAGGCACGTTAAAGACTTAAATCCACGAAATCATGAAGAAATTCAAAAATCGAAACCAAAAAAAGAGACCAAAAAAAAAAAAAAATAGGTAAGAAATATCTCCGTAAGCCATCCGTGGAACGTTATCACGAGTCCCGGAGATCTCCGTCTGTTTCCGCGAGGGGAGTGGAAGGGAATTTATTGAAATCCCGATCGCCGGCTCGGTCACGATCGGGTTAGCGGAGGACGCGGAAAAGTCGAGGCGTTGCGGGCAGATCCGTGACTGTGTCGACTGGATCGTAGTCGAGTCGCGGGAATGCGATCTCGAGTCACCCGAAGGTGGAACAACCGGTCCCGTCTAATCGTAAGTCGAATTACAAAGGTATCTAAAGGTGTAAAAGCGCCTCTGCTCGAATCGGTACGCACGGGGGATAACAAGCAAGCGGTCTACATCCATGGAGAAACGTGTCGACCTCTTCGAGGTCGGCGCATCTTCCGGAACCTTCCTTCAGCACTATCCTCCGATTATTTATGAAATTATCATATAAGTACTTTACCGATTTCAGATGTTTTTTAATTAAGTTCAATATACTCTCACATATATATATGTTTAGAGGCTAATTTTATTATATAATTCTAGAGAAATCGGTAAATTTGAAACAGGTGAATTCGAGTTGTCTCTTTTATTTTTGTTTTCTGATATAAGTTAGAGTGAGTCAGTGAACTTTGCAAGGCAAGAATAAAGTTTAAAAATATCTTGAGTTGCTTGAATTGTGCGGGGTGCGAGCTCGAAGGAAGGATAGAATTTGCACAGACCACGAAGAGGTTGAATGGCACTAACTGATCACTACTGATGAGAATGACGGTTTACGGATTACTGAGATTAATTGTGGATGAATCGTGAAACGTGAAACGATGATGGCTTAAGCTACGATCCCATCCGCCGATCCTTCACGGCGGATCGATTTCTACGCTCGTGGAGGAAGCGGTGGGATCGAAATGTTCGGGGGAACAGGCTAAATGAATCACATAATGCGATGAGCACTGTAAAAACGGAAGGAATTAAACGAATCGTTTCTTCGATCGATAAGTCGATCGATGGTTACTGTACATGATATCTACGTGCGTGGGTAATCATCTAAACCGTGCACACTCGCAATACAAGATCGGTAATCGATCGGGAGTAAGACAGACTCGCTTGGAAAATCGCATACTATTTACATGTGTCGCTGATTCGCGAATCTGAAAGGCTACGTATTCTACGAGACGTTCATTTTTTTATGTACAAGTTTTTCGTGGAAATCTGACCTCCTGAGATATTCGTATTCCTTTTTCTGCTTATATGTATAGAGGGTGGATTAATAAGAATTACTCTCAAATGGGGTAACTTTCAACACATAAGTAGATTTTAAAAGAAATTCCTCTAGCATCTATTATTATGTAAGAAGTATTATTCTCAGATTAACTGCATCTTAAAGGAGGTAATTACATTTATCCAGGACACTTCGGGAATAATACCTTTTATGCGATAGATACTAGGGGAATTAATTTTGAAATCCAGTTTTGTGGTCAAAATTACTTTGGTGGTCAAAGTTACCTTAGTCGTCAAAGTTACTCTAGTGATCAAAAATATTTTAGTAGTCAAAGTTACTCCAGTGGTCAAAGGTATCTTAATTGTCAAAGCCACCTTACCTAGTGGTCAAAGTTACCACAATGAACAAAGTTACCCCAGTGGTCAAAATTACTTTAGTGGTCAAAGTTACTCCAGTGGTTAAAGTCACCTTAGTGGTCAATGTTACCCCAGTGATCAAAGTTACCACCTTTGAAGGTCCCACGTTGAACATTTCCGGGACCATGGAAGAGAAAAGAATTCGAATAAACGTTATAACAATTTTTTATCGCTTACGAGCGATTTTTCTGTTACTTCCTGAATTTAAAAAATATTCAAGCTAAATAGTAATTCTTATTGGACAACCCTATATGACAGGGTCCTGTACGCGTTAAATTAAGTCATTTAAATAACTTAATATTCGTATTTGGAAACTCGCGACTTCACATTCACGTTCGCATTAAAATTTTTGCCGTTTCATTCGACGCTTTTGGTTACTCGGGATGGGGTTTCGTTTTCAGTCTTGTGAAATTTATCGCGCAAATTCGTTCTGCTCTAATGAAACCGAGGAGCGACGATGGAGATCGGAACCGCGAAGAAATTCGCCAACGAGCAGGCAGTGGCGTGAAGTGGCGAGGCCAGCCCGAGGGGCCCCGCGCTTAATTAAGACGAGGACCAGCGGCATCGCAATTATCCAACGAGTGCTCGACAGCTTGACAGCTATTCGCCGCTCCCCGTCGTCTGATGCTTGCCTTTCTCATAAATTTCTCCTTTTTCCCTCCGCGCGTAAAGACGACTCTTTAGAGACTGTCGCGGCTCTCGCGAGAAACCATCCTCCCTTACTTCCTCCTTCCTCCACGAACCGAGGAAATGTCGACGTGGCTGCAAGATGCTTGCAGTCGATTTTTGAAGCGATTTCTCTCGAAGAAATGTCAGGGCTCTATATCATATCTAACGGTAAGGAGAAATACAATCGCGGAGGAAAGTTATTGTAAAGACGTTGTGGACCTTGAAGTAAGAGGGGTGCAGCCCCATCTTTATCAACTTCGAGTAAATTAGAAAATATTGTTTATAAAATTATTGTTTTGACTTAATATTAAAAAGAGAATACTAATTGAAAAACATGTATTTTCATACAATAAGTAGTTATTGAGGTGACAAGCTTTTATTTGTACTTTTTTTAAAAAATATTCTATAATAAAAATATTAATATCTGTTAATATTAATATATGTTAATATTAATTAATATAATATATATTAATATATGTTAATATTATTAATATTAATAATTATTAAATACTAATATTTACATTTTTATTTATTGCAATAAATCACTCATTTGTTATCGGATTTGCATCAAACAAGCATAAAACGATGCAGAATTTTTTTACATGCATTACACGTCATAACTCAAAAACTGTCAAAAATGAAGTTGCACCCCTCTTGCTCCAAGGTCCGCAATTATCCCAAATATACGTTCAAATACAGAAACACTTTACAAGAATAATTTAAATAACAACTGAAACTCAATTTTGCAGATTCCTTAAATAAGAGCAAAGGACCATTCTGAATGGCTCCACCTAACAAATTCTCTTCGGAGGTCAGATTTCATTTCATCTCATCATTCTTCCCCTCTACTCCAAACCCCATCAAGCTCGCGGTAACCGATCAAACTGTACGAAGAAACAATCACAGAACTAAAAACCAAAGAAAATGGAAACAGACAAACAAAAGCTCTAAACACAAGAAGACGAAAAAGTAACGGAAAAGAAAAGCTACGTGGGTCGAGTTCAAACAGTCAAAAATGCACAACGGTCGGTGAACGTAAATAGCAACGCACCCCCAAAACGGCCAACGAAACGGTTAATTCCTACAGAAACCAATCCGTGCAACGCACAGACAGCGCCGTTCTCTAATAGCTAGCGATGATCGTACAAATGGGCAGTAGACGTCCCAGCATGGCTGACTGTTAGCTAAACTCACTAATAAAATTCTCTAGGCGTGACACGAGAGGGAACAATAGAAAGGAAAAATATATATATATATCTATATCTATATGAATACGTGTATATGTATATATACGCTGAATCGTGCATTGCGTCGCGCTACCTGAATGATAGCGCTTCTCGTTGTGCGTGACACGTCGTTGCGTGCGGCGTGCACGTGGCTGTGGTCGACCACTGACACCGACGCCGACGCCTCCACCACCAACGACACCACCGCCACCGCTTCCATACCCCGTTCTCTCGACCCTTTCGATACCGAGGACGCCGACACCTCCTCCATCGTTTCCAGCCCCTGTGCGCCACACACGTGCATATGCAAAAGCCACCCTCCAGACACCCTCTCTTCCTCACCCTCTTCTTCTCTCCGTCCCTCTCCCATTTCTCTCCTCCCTTCTCGTTCCGATTCTCAAACACGAGGGGGAGACCCGCGTCGTTTTCCACTTCGCGTTTACGCCAGACACCGGTTATATTTAGAGCGGTTTTAATAATTAAAAACGAGAGGCCGCGCGAGCGAAATTTGCTTCTTTCCCTTTCGATGCGGCTTCAAAGGTCCCCGAGTCTGTACTAGCGGCGACGATGATAAAGCGGGGGATTTAGATTCGAATTTTGTGTGTCGGTTGTATGTACCGACAGGGCTGGCGTGAGTTGCGCGGAATCTGTGGGGTGTTTCATACTTCAGATTTTGCTGTGTGTGGAATTCCACACTCGGGAATTTCGAAGGCATTTTACTATTTTTTAGGCTATTGAAAATTGATCATTTAATTTGTACAGACCCTCCCCCCCCACCCCCACCCCGCGCGCCGCCTGCCGAATTCCACACTCGGGAAAAATTTGCTCCACCCACCCTGTGGACCGAGTGTTGGCGGATTCGTGATGCAAAGCACGCGCGTAGAATGTAGAGTGTCGTCTGTTTTAGTTTGCGGTTCATTTGGTCTGAGAGGGAATATTTCTTAAATTTATAGATGTCTCTTTTGAAGAGTAGTGTATAATATGGGGGGTTTATTAGAGGGGATAGAAAAAAATAGAAATGCCTGAGACTTTAAGGGGAGGTGTCACCTTGGACGCATGGAAATCATAGGTTTATTTAACAATTTTTTTCTATTAAATAATGACCTCAGTAGAAAATCTAATTAATGGCATTTTTTATACACCTCTCAAAGATTAAAAAAAAATTTAGTCTATTTTTTTGTGATCTTCGAGAGGTGTATAATAAATGCCATTAATCAGATTTTCTATTGAGTTCATTGTTTAAAAGAAAAGAATTGCTAAACAAAACCTATGATTTTTATGCGTCAAGGTGGCACCTCCCCTTAGTTACCAACCACCCAATAGTAATGCTTCGATACTAGATCCCCCGCAAACCTCGAATCTAGTCACCGTGTTTCCCCAAACAATTTTCTCTGTAAAGTGCAAAAGTTCACTGCCCTTTCTGTCCGAGCGTGCACGTTCAAGACTTCACCACTGGTCGGTCTACCTAAATACAAGTCTTTCTGCTCGACCAAATCAACCCCAAATTAAATCAATCGCATTCTTACCCACATTTTTCAAGCTTCTCTGTTTTACTTTCCCCACCACTACACCTATCCCAACTTTGTACCACGAGTTTGCAAACAACAACGGTACATACAGGAAACGAATTCACGGATTATTACTCGCGACGAGTCCGAATATTTCCATTGTTACCCGGTATACCCAGAGCGCACGTAATATGACTGCGGTCACGGTCCGCTCCAGCACAATTCCGCGCAATTACGATAGGCTAATATTCGCGCGTAAGTCACGCTCCGCGGAATTTAATAACGCCCGAACCACGATCGAACCGTGATAATATCCCTGTCCACGATGGAAATCGAATTCGTGCCATCCACCATCGTGCCCCCGGCCCGCGTCTATCGATAAGTTATCGCGAATAAATGAATCCCGATCGCTTCGATTGAAATTCGATCGCGACCATTCCCATCCTCCGAGGAGCGATCGTTTGATCAGCGTACTGCGAACGTCCTGGAAAATGCGTCGCCGAAAAGACACGCCGCGGAATCCATGAACTTCTGACCCGCTCCTATTGTCGAGAGGAATTTGAGAACGGCGACAAACCGTTGTCGTAACCGATGAACCAGCGAATACAATGGCGTGACAGGATAATCACCGGTTACACGTAATGCGTCCCTCAGGTGGAAGCTACCTTTTGTCCACAGTTACGTATTCGCGGGACAGCCGTGAATCAAATGCGAAGATGAATCGCTTGCGGGGAGGGGAGGATCATTCCACCGCGAAATACCTGTTTTCACGAACCTGTCTTTGGACACGCGTCTTTCTTTCTTCTTTTTAATGTGGTAATACGAACGATGGCGCAGTACGAATTTTGTCCCTTTTGCCTCTGCTAATGGAATACACTGACAGGATAGATTTTTTTCTCTGAACGACAACTTTGTGGAATACTGGGATACGATAATTCTATTGAATTTTTGCGAATAATGCGATGACAGATATATTTTCTTCTAGGAACGAACCTGATTCTTTTCTACGAATTATTAAGTATTTTTTGGTATTCGATACTGCATTCAGATTATCAGAAGAATTGAAGGAATTGGCTGAAAGAAAAGGCCCCAAGGGCGATGGGACTCAAATTTGAATTGTTCAGTTACTGACTGAATAATAAAGAATACTCCTCTTACTCTGTATTCAAATTATTATATTTTGACTTGAAATCGAATTTTGTTCAGGTATACTTGGATAATAATACACAAACACTCCTCTGCATTCAGATGATTAGAATTGTAGAAATCGAAGAAAAAACGGATCTCGGGGGGCGACGGGACTCGAACCAGGGATCTTCAGAGTCGTGCCTTACTGGTCAGTGCCTTAGCCACCTCGGCCACCGCTGTCCTCCTACTTACTGTCTCTATTTTCCGGGACTCTTTTATACATATGGGGATTCCTGATCCTACAGAATTTATACATTACTGTGAAAGTTCAAGGATCAGTGAATCTTGGAATTTGCAAGTAAACCCCAGCATTTATCGTCATGAGGCGATGGAAATTCGAAATATTTTATAAAATATTTAAGCTTCATATTTACCAGCATCTGTTCGTGGAATCCCGAGGTTTGAATATTTTCTATGATATTTCGCACTTTTGCCGTTAAGGTTTGCTAGTAAATTCCAAGATTCACCGGGCTTCGAACTTTTACAGTAACATATTTATTTATTTATTTAAATAAACGGAAAAGTCCCATTAGTGGACATACAAACAAGTATGTACTTGTGCCAAAAGAAGACGAGAAAGTATAAGACAAAAACATATGTGTCACTTGGAGTTACAAAAGTTTGAATGCAGAACGCAAATGGGAATGCAAACTTCGAAACGATAACCGAACAGCAATGAAAATTGCACGATTTGAATACACGCTATAAGCGAAGTGGACCAGAACCACCAACGAGTTTCGTTGTGATCCCTTTAGAAGGCAGCAGCAGGGGAGACTCTGAAGAACTAGTAAACAGCCGAACGAGCAAGTAACGAAGAGAGCGCATGGAAAATTCGAGAAGTTGAAAGCATCGAGAAAGTTGGAAAACTGTGTTTGCCTCGTGTCACGTACAGGACAATGGCAGATGTAACGTCGCGTATAACGAGCGGATAACGCGGAAGTGGCTCTTCCGCGTGCAGGTACAGTTAAACAGTGTGCACTGCAACCGATTGCAGCGGGTTCGCCCGATTGCAGCTGCAACTAAACGCACGAGTGCAACGCGAAGGCTACGCCTTCCCACTTCTAAAGAGCCTGAAAGTCGTGGAGATGTTTTGCATTCTGTGTAAATTTAAATACGCTTCACTGCATTGAAATTCAATTAAGCTCGATTTGAAAGGAAATTGTCATGGTGGCACGAGACGAGGCAAGGCGATTCATCGCGAAAAAGTTCATTGGAATAGTATATTTGAAGGACTATTTATCGATAGCTTCAGGGAGCACTCATTGTTAAGATTCCTACATTCTTGTTTAAATTTCGACTTTAGCAAAATTGCAAAATTGCCAAATTTCAATTGGATATTTTCTGAGAATTTATAAAGTGCACCGACGGTCAAAGCGACTTCTAAGAAACAATTTCGCAATTACGAAGATAAAGTGTCGGTTTATGTGCTAAAAGCTATTAGTGAAATTCTTGGAAATGCAAATGCTCCTACCCCATAGCGAGAAGTAACCAAGAAACTGATCCACAACGAAACTTTTAAACACACGAAAATTTAGGGATTTCTCCAGAATGACAGTATCGATGATCTACTCTGGTTGCTTGAAGAGCCCCACACGTTTTATAGGGAGAAAAAGGTTTCAGTCAAATTGCCTCAGTCAGTTGGAGCCCGATCGGATAAGGGGGAAAGGAGCCCATAAGCCCTTGAACATTGAAATAATTACTTAAAAGCGCACAAAGTCGATATTATTTAAATATCCTCTAAGTTATTGGTTACATGAAAAAAACATGTCAAACAGAAGTTGTAGATCTAGACACGGAGCATCTTTTACATTCTATTACTTTTTTTCGTGCGACAAACGATTTTCGAAATAAATAAAAAAAACTGGAAGTCTTCCCAGCTCTCTTGCACTGGGTTCAAAGTGCTCTAACACAAAAACTTGAAGACCTCGAGGTTTGGCACATAGAAATTCTTGTTCAGGAGACTGAAATCTTACACCATATCAAAACTTTAGCTCATTTGACTGAAGTTTTTTTTCCCTGAAAAGCGTGCGAGGTCCATTTTTCAAATTGCGCACCTCCCTCGCGCTGCAATTAAACCGAGCACTTTCCTCACCCTTTCTCCATTACCCTAGTTTCGTTTCAGAAACTCACATTGCAATCGAACTATTAACCCAAGCGTTACCGTCGAACGATCGATCTTGCGCGTTGCAAGCCTACAAATTAACCCTCTGCGCTCCAATATACTCGCATATCGATCGGCCAGCAGCTCCAAGCAATTTCTCTTCAATCCCACGCGTATAAAAGAACACTCCCCATACAAAGCTTTAAAACAGAATCAACCAAACGCCTCGACAAGGTTTGGGTATTACTTAGGCTGGCCTTTATTTTTCAATATCCGATTTCTTTTGCTCTCACCCCCTAGTGTAGTTCCATTTCATAAAAAAATAATCTCTGAGAAAGTTTACTGCAATCGAAAAACAGGAAAGGGTGCCGATCAGGCTTTAAAGTTTAGAATTCATCAGTTGTTTGGATTTAGAAATTTCTCAAAAAATGGTAAGCCTTATCGAAATTTCGTTCCAATAACGTTGAAAGAGCATTCAATTTTCTATAATTTCTCTAGATATCATTTTTTCATGCTTGCAACCACTTTTTAAATAATAGAGTTTATATACGCCACCTTTGCGGCGTGAGACGTAGCCGATACGCGCGTAGTGCGCACCTCTCTCTATTCAAACGCAATTATCTAAAAACTGGTTGCAAACACAAAAAAATTATATATACAATAATTGTAGAAAATCGAATGCTCTTTCAATATTATTCGAACAAAATTTCGATAGGGCTTACCATTTTCGCGAAATTCTTTACACTGCGTACACTGACCAAAGGCACATGTGCGTCCACAGCACCCAAAAGGTTAAATCCAAACCATTGATGAATTCTAAACTCTAAGTGTTGTCCGATTGCAATAAACTTTTCCAGGGACTATTTTCATATAAAATAGAACCATACTAGAGGGCGACAGCAAAGAAGTGAAAAAAATAAAAAAATCGAGACGTATCAAAAAGGGCCATTTTAGTGGGATCCATTTCTACCATTATTTACGATTACATTCCCTCGCAGAGTAATAAAACCATCATGCAACATCGAACGGAACCTCGGTGCGTCAGGTATATATAGAGTGCAAAGGGTTAAAGTTGAAAAAACGCTCGCAGTACGCTGCAATCAGCTCGGCTTTCCCCCGAAATTCATGGCGCTCGAAGACCCCCATGATGCCCCGGCATTAATTCTCCCCCAACGAACGAAGGAACTAGTGAATCTTGGGCCAAGGTGAGTCTCGCAAGCCGAACTATTAAAAGGGTACGTTTTCGAAGGACTGTGGTTATCGGTGCCGCGGTACGCGCGTTCCCGGCTTGCGCAATGATAAAGTGTCGGGAAAGCGATACGGCGGCTCGAGATCGATGGAAAAAGGCGCGGGGGCCACGCGATAACAACGGGGTGGGGCCTTTATTGCGCAAGAGAGGAAAACCGGTGGATGGTGACGGATGGAAAACGGTGCACGGATGCGAGGATTACGGCCGTGTCCGCTCGCTCGTCCCGTCTTCATTCCCATTACGATTGCATCTGCCGGCATTGTGCGCGGCAGAAACCGTGCCCCGGTGTGTCTCTTGAGAATCGGAACGCGATTAATATTACGACGGGAGACTGGTTGCGTCTGGACGTGGCGCAATACGCGCGGAGAGATTATCGCGCGAGGACGAGAAGCATTCTGACGCCAAGCCGGGCGAAAACGGACCCAGCCAACGGAAAACGAAAGCGGGCGTGCGCGAGCCACGAGCCTCGGCAACACCTCCAGATGGTTATGGTAGCCGAGAGAGGTACAACGGGGACGTAATTGAACTCTGTTCGGGGCTTCGGTGTCTTTTTATATTTTTGGCAAATTCTTTGTGGCTAAGATGTTCTGCGGAGTTTGAAGTTTAGTTTAACGCTCCACTGAGTTTGTGGCTTCAGTGTACCTCTCCGAGTTACTATGCGCGGCGAAACGAAGAGATTAGATGGCACTGATCGAGGCATGAATGCAAATTTTAGGGGCAAGAAATTTAAAATTTGCATGTGAAGTTTCAAATTTGCATTGGATGTTGATTATATAATTTGTTAGAAATGACATTTTTTTAGTTATGATAAGCAGAGACGTGTGATTTTGGGAGGCTTTTTTCTCGCGGATGGTTAATTGGGCCTGTTCTTGGGCCTCATCGGTGATCCATATTGTTTAGGGGTCGTCGTTAAATTACGTAAGGCTTTTTGGGGGGAGGGGGTCGCGAATTTCTTACGTTTTCTTACAAGGGGGAGGGGGGAGTCAGGTAGCGTCTTACGTAATATTTTTTAACCTAATTTTCAATAAATGCAAATTTTATCATTAATGTTCCAGAAACGTTGTTTTAGTTTAAATTTCCCGAAATCGAGTTAAATAAATTGTATAAACCTTTAAAAGAATTTTAATAACTGCAAAAATTGAATGTAAAAAATATTACGTGAGGAGGGGGTTGGAATATCAAATCTTACGAATTCTTATACTGGGGGTGGGAGGAGGTAAGAAATCGCTATAATTACCCTTACGGAATTTAAGGACGGCCCCTTAGGATGGTCAATTTTTTATTGACACTTTGAGTGGCGGAGGTGTTTTGTATCCTGTGCTTTTACGTTGATATTTTCTGAAAAGCGTCCGAGAGACTTTCAGGGATTTAAGTTTCAATGAAATTATTCTAGTAAAAGCGATTGTAAATGGTAAGTAACATCTACCAATTGTGGTGAAACTAGGCATATAGGTAGAGTAGCTGAAAATTTTCTACTTCATGAACAGCTGTCTCTCGAATGCCTCAGTAAACAGTACTTCAAATCGTGGCCCAATGTAACAAAAGAACGAATGAAAGCGTATCTAACGATTGATCTCCCAAGTATTTTATATTTTCATGTTCAATTTTTGGTTTTTTATTTTTGATCTTTATTTTTTATTTTTCTTTTTTGATTGTGGATATTGAATTTTGATTTTTCTTTTTCTAGGTATATTTTTGGAATATTATATACGTTTCTATTCTTTTCTTTTCTGACCTTTTCTTATTTAATGTTGTATGAATACAAAAAGTGTTATGTAATGGATTTAACCCGTTTATGAACAATAATAATAATAATAATAGTAAATCGAGAACACAAAGCATTTTGAGATCCTTACGCACAGTGTCAATAAAGCCATTATCCCACAATGACTATATATAATCGACTGATTACATTATGGACCACCGATGCCCCCACTTTTCGCCCCTAATTTCGAAACGCGCACTTCGCGTGAAATCGAACGATACTCGTGGCGTGATAATGGTCGTTAAAGAAGTCAATGAAAGCCGGCGGTACGAAAGGCTGGTGGGTTTCCAGTGTAAAAGTAAAACCCTGGCGAAGGCGCGGGCAGGAAACAGCGCGTGAATCCGCGCGTGGAACTGGCGTGGAAAAGAATCGCGCCGTTACGATTCCGTCGCGAGCTTCTCGTCCGCGCGCGCTCACTGTTTGGTAAGAATGAAATGATGATGATGATGAGCATGACTCGTTCGCTAAGGTTTCTTGCGAGCAAAGGAAAACTCCGACTCACCCAGCTGCTTCGAGGCATACTGCTGAAGTAGACGTGTCCGTTTCTTTTCGTAACCCTTTTGCGTTATGTCCCCTGAAACAACAGATTATAACTGTTACTGCATTCCTTGCTTTATCAAAGGCAATTGCACATTTCTTATTAAATACCTTTGGTTCATAATTTCTTATTAAATAACTTTGGTTCAGCATTATTTATTAAATGACATTGGTTCAGTATCTTTTATTAAATAACTCCAATTGTTTCCTCGTGACTTTGGCTAGGAAGATAACCAAAGCGGTGTCCAACTTTCCACTGAATTTCTAACGAATATTAAATTAATTATTGATCCTGAATGGACTCGATCGTTTTTGGTTCTGTTCAGTTCTAATCTTGAAGATGGGAGAAATAGAGGTTGGAAAGGTGCGCGTTGGATAACCCTGCCCTGGAACGAGTGGCTAAATAAGAGTGACGAATTTCTCAATGCTCGTTCCATGGAACTAATCTCCATCGACGACGAAAAAGGACGTCTTTCGATAGCTCCTCGCTGGATCCCGTTCGGGGCAATCTCTCCTCTCGTTGCACGAGGCCCGAGGAATTTCGAGGACGATCGGTGAACGCCTCCCAGCTGTTCAAACTCTAGAAATCGCCCGGACAATTCGCCAGCACGTGCGTGAAAAAGGAGACACCCGGCTGGCTATGACCTCGCCGAATGCGAGCAATGAAATTTGCCGTGCAAAGGAATCCCGAGTACGCAAATTTCTGCTCTAGAACGAGTTTCTTCAGTCCCAGACCACGTCCTTTTTTTCTCTCCACCAGTAGCTATTTATACGCTGCAACGTCTTTTCGCAAACAAGGCATGGGAAACTATCACTAAATCTTCTATAAAATATTTCGGCACAGAAATGCGTCTGTAAAAATTAGAATAAAAAAAAAATATAAAAAAACTGTTCAAATATTATTATTATAAAATAAGATTAAGTAAAGTAAACTAAATAAAATAACTCAATATAAATCAAAATAAAATGAAGAAATCAATATAAATCAAATTAAATAAGCAAATAAAAATAATAAGAACCCTTCGTTCCCAACCCTTATACTCAATTTCCGAAAATGGCAAAAGCAAAAGACTGAAAAGACACGCGGTTTTGTTATATATCAAAATAAAAAGAAAAAATCAATATAAATCAAATTAAATAAGCAAATAAAAATAATAAGAACATTCGTTCCCACCCCCTTCCTCAATTTCCGAAAATGGCAAAAACAAAAGACTGAAAAGACACGTGGTTGTGATATAAATCAAAATAAAATGAAAAAACCAATATAAATCAAATTAAATAAGCAAATAAAAATAATAAGAACCCTTCGTTCCCACCCCTTCCTCAATTTCCGAAAATGGCAAAAGCAAAAGACTGAAAAGACACGCGGTTTTGTTATATATGAAAATAAAAAGAAAAAATCAATATAAATCAAATTAAATAAGCAAATAAAAATAATAAGAACCCTTCGTTCCCACCCCTTCCTCAATTTCCGAAAATGGCAAAAACAAAAGACTGAAAAGACACGTGGTTCGATATTTAGAGGATCCCCCGAGACCTACAGGGGCCCCGTGTAATTATTTCCAGCAGTATATTCGCGAGGATTGCTCGCGGAATGCGTATTACAAGTGGCGCAGGCATTTCGCTGGAAAGCTCGCCGGGCAGAATGGTTCTCCGAGCACGATGATTAATCTGGCGAGAGAAAGAAACCGCCTGGCGGGATTTTTCGCTGGGAGATACTCTAGAAGGGGTATGCATTGTAAATTTCTGCGGCGCAACAAGCTTGCCCACGTGTCCCGCGCGATGCGAAACGGGTTGGCATGCCGGCGTCACGCCTCGTAACTCGAGAAAATGCCTAGAATCGATCGGCTAACGGCCGAGACACGATTTTTCCAGGTGCGAGCACCGGCACACAACGAAACTAGGCCATGCAGCATTATCGCTGAATTTAGTCGACCGGTCCTCGGCGTGCAAGGGAACGCGACACGGCCAATTTTTCGCATACTGATGCAGCGTGGTCGGTCAAACTGGTAAATGCAATATCGAACTGTATTTTCCGTGGGAAAATTATTAAATGCATATAAATTGCCCTCAACTTCTCCAGTAGACTAATTTAAATGCACCAGAAAGACGAGTCAAGAGTTATACATTTTTGAAATCCAAACTATACAGGACGCTTTGTAATTAGTGGTACAAAGGGTGGTGATTCTACATGAAAAAGTAAGTAAAAAATACAGAATAAAATTATTTGATATCGCGCTTCGTTTTCCAGAAAATTGACTTCAGTAATTAGAAAAACTGTTTATAAAATTATTGTTTTGACTTAACATTGAAAGGAGGTCACTAATTGAAAAATATATATTTTTACACAATAAGTAGTAGTTATTGCGTTGATAAGTTTTTATTTCTATTTTTGGTGATTTGCATCAAACGTGCACTAAACGATGTAGATTTTTTTTACGGACATTACACGTCATAGCTCAAAAACTGTAAGAAATGGAGCTGCATTCCACTGGCTGCAAGGTCCCCAATTCGAAGTCACTTTTCTCGAAAATGGAGCGCGATATCGAAATTTTTTTTCTGTATTTTCCATGTATTTTTGAATTTAGAACCACCACCCTTCCGCTTATAACACAGCATCCGAATAACTTCTCAAATATTCCTTCACAATAATTTGTAAACTTTTCTATAAAAAATTAACCTTCCCTATAATAATAATAGAATAAAATGACCATTCCTTGCAGATACCTCAACGTCACCATCCTTTCCTCTCTGGAATCTAGAATCTCCCTTGGGTACCCAAGATATTTCTCATAACCTAGCACCACACAAAAATTAATAAATTCCATCTACCCCTTCCAAATCAGACTCATCACATCCTCAAAAATTCCTTCCAGCTACAATCCCAAAAATTGGTCCACGATGCAGCATCGGCCTTAACCCTTTAGCGCCGAGTGTGACGGTGGTCAAACACCATGTTTGATCGTATAAAAAAATCGGTTGCACCTAAATAATTTTGGGAAACTTTTTTTGTAGGTCTGGGCGTTAATGAATTAATCACGCTCTGCAACTAGCCACAACTAGAGTACCTGCCCCTCAAACACCACGAGATTTAGCATGAGAAACTTGGGAAGAAAAAGCCTTGAGGTAAATGTTCTGGAAGCGGAGAGGAACGAGGAAGTTGCGTTCGCTGCGAGAGGAGTCCTCGTCCAGGCCGGTGGTCTACTGGAGAAGGTTTCGCGCGAGTTGGAGCGCGCAACGGGGCACGGTTATATCTCTTCGGGCTATCTAACCGCTAGTTAAAATTATCGGCACGCGGATCGACTGGTCCTTCGGGCAAAGTGCATATTGCGCCCGGGACCTATGAACGCGAGAACACGTCCAGGGGAATTATTACACGGCCGAGTTATGGGCAGCGCGCGCGGTCCAGCCGTTCCTCCGCGTCCAGAGAGTCCTGCGCCTATTAAACACGCGCCAGCTCGCGGCTAGGACATTGACATCGTGTCCCTTACTCAACCCTTCGCGCACCACTCGGCCATTCCCTCTCATCTTTTTATACCTCGTAACGGAGAGACTTTTCCCGATGCGAGCTGCTTGATGCTCAGCGAGGACGGGGGGTGTTAGTTACGCTGACAAGGGAACTTCGGTAATCCGAAAATATCGATTGTTTTTAAATCTTGCTTAAAAGAAGTTTCATTGTGAACTTTTGTTTAAAAAAAATCCCAGAAATCGCAAGTTTTAGGTCCTGCACACCAGTGGCGGATTTAAGAAAAAAAGGCCCAGGTGGCAAACGTTGAGGGGCCCATTGTTTCGGGAAAATGAAGCGGTAGTTTACTAAAAGGGGGGAAATGTACAGAAAAGTATAGAAAAAAAAGTGCTTGGATAAAATCATAATTTATTTTTTAAGGCAGGGCCCTACGGGGCCTTCTGAGCTGGCCCATTTTTCGAGAAACTAAAGCGGTAGTTTACTGACAACGAGCTCAGTGTAATAATACAGAAAACAATTTAGTTTGAATAAAATCATAATTTTTTTGAAAGATGGGACCCTAGTGGGGCCTTCCGAGCAGCGGCCCGGGTGGCAACTGCTCATCGGCCGCCCTGTTAAATCCGCCACTGCTGCAGACGAAGCTGCCATCTTAACCTTGTCATAATTCTAATTCTGGTGGTCATGAAGTGATAACCATCCCCGACAGAAATGTTGGAAGCGTCACCTTTAATTGAATTCAAAGAAGTCACCGACGTCACAAAACCCGAGAATCATTTCCAACTTCGACAAACATCAACCAAAGTCGATTAACCATTTTCCACTCATCCGATCGACTACTAAATACCCTCCAAGTCACGAGCCCTTCTCCCAGCCCTACCCGTAATGAATTATCGATTCCGCGCTAATCTATCGTCCATCATTGCGCGACAAGCTCCAATCGTGAGAACCGAGCCGCGCAGCTTAAGCCTCGCTCACACTTGTCAAGTTGTATTCGTAGGTAAGTAAAGATGAAAGAATCTCTACTTCAGTTGAAACTTAAAAGAAAATTGAAAGAATATTTCAAGTCAAGTAAATAACAGGATCATATTAGTAAAGTGGTTTCAAGTCACTTGAATTCAAGTAATTAATTAATGTGAACGAGGCTTTACCGAGCACGTGGAACAGCACTCGGTATCCACAGGACTTTCTGCGAAAGAATCGTGTCGCGTTTCAAATTCCACGATGACAAACACAGGTTCTGAATTCAAAAAGGTACAAACACGTACGCTGCCGTTCATAAGTATTTGGACACCCGTTGTATTTTGCACAAAATGTGACATTTGGCACGGATTGAATACTCCGCACTGCTTTAACAATTTATGTGGCCACACCTTCTTATGATCAGAAATTGCACTGCACTCCAGTGTCATTTTTGAGTTACCATTTTCGTATTTTTGAATCTTTTAACTTTTGAGGGACAATTGTACATTCGCAATGCTCTAATAGTCTTTTCTAGAAATATAAATTTTGATATGACGAGATTTGGAAAAAGTTATAAAAAAAATTTTTTTTGTTAGAATTCGCAAAATTTTTAAATTTTAATATTAGGGTCCAAAAATATACAGAAGTATTGACAATGAAAAAAAAAAGTATCTATGGTGCGAATAATCTCAGATGGACAAAATTTTTATTTAAATAAAATTTCGAATAACGAATAAAAGTTAAAAGAATTACTCGGGTTAACGAACGAATGACAAACAATTTTTTTTAACTTTTATTCATTATTTAAGTACAAATTTTGCCTAACTCTTGGTGCGATACACGTGTGACGACGAAGGACTAATTTTAAAATACGAACCAATGTAAAATTTGTCACAACTCTTCAATAAATTTTTCAGTAATGTTCTTCACAAATATGGCACATAGAGTAGGGTGTCCCAATACTTACGACCGCCATCGTACGCGATAGGCGAGAGCGATCGAGCCGCGGCAGCCTGTTGCTTTTACGCGAAACACAAAGAAAGAAGGCGAAGAGAGACGACGATTAGCCGAGCGTACGTGCAGAGGTTGGAATCGAGTCCAGTGTAGGGAAAAACCGCAATGGGACCAAACCGGGCGAGCACGTTACGTAATTAACGTCGATCACGTGGAGCGAAACGGAGTCGAGGAGAGATCCAAGTGTCCCTAGGACGACGTGCCAGTGGATTATCAAATGGCTATCAGCACGCGGGGACCTCGACGACCACGTCAATCGTTATCGAAAGTGGCCAATAACCGAGTTCCTGATAATTCACGATAGCGGCATCTTAGCAGCTTCTATTTCGGTATCTGTGGGACATCGCGGAGTTTATGTTCCTTGGACTTCATTAGGGGAGACATAAAAACACGGGCGTTGCGCAAGCAGCTTGACAGCCGATAGAAAGGTAATTAGACTTCTATCTTCTGGAGGGAAATAGATTGGTAGATGGATTTCAAGGATTGTTAAAAAAACAGAGTTAGTGTTTAACCGGCTTGCGGACCTATATCGTGGCAGAATTCCGCACCGAAATGGACTAATTTTTCCTGCGGAGAAAAAGATTTACTTCCAGGCTATACAATACGTTTTGGGGGAGTTGATTTCAAATTTGTGATGATTGTTGCAAAAACAGAAACTGAGTTCCAAAGTAAACATAATATCTTGAGATTTACACCATTTAGGAGTTTGCTACAACGTCCACAATTTTGACATCGGCACCCTCAAGAATTCGTAAAGTACATTTTTTACTTTTAATCTATGCAACTAGTGACTGTTTTTGCATTCTTTGTAGGTTTCAAAGCATCACTTTATTTTACAATATTTAGATGAACGTAACTTTGCAAAAAAATTCTATTAGTATGGTTAATTTTACTAAAAAGTATAATTTTTTAGCTTTAATTTCCATTTTGGCTCATGGGCATATGACGTTTGGTTCTTAAGTTATGAACAAAGTCGTTACCCCGAGTCAGGAAGGGGTTAAAAGTCCATTCTACTTGGCTGGTCGAAAAAGAATACCATGAATTTTTTTTCAAGAACTAATGTACAGATTTTAACGGTTGGGGGAGGGGGGAGAAGTTAAATGTTTATTATTCCTTGCTGTATAGATACGTTTTTTTTCATGTTTCCAGAATATAATTACCTTTATAAAACATCAAAAAACAGGCAGAAAATGCCCGAATAGGCCAGAACTTTTTCTTCACAAGGCCGCTATTATGTAACCACTGTTGATAAATCAATAATTCTAGTCCACTTTATGCGTACTTCTCTATAGGACACAATCATTCTATTTTGATCATTTTAGTTCACGCTGAGACACACACTTTGCGACTAAAATGCACACATTTGTAATTATATTTTGAAAATATGAAAAATACAATTTTACGTAGCAAGGAATAATAAATATTTAACAAAAAAACATTAAAATCGGTACAATAGTTCCTGAAAAAGAATCATGAAAATAATCCTCTTGTTCCACCGGCAAAATAAAATGATCCCTTAATTTGCAGGCCGGTTAGGGAACTGGGTTTGGGGTAATGTTTTTGGGGATTAGTAACAGAGCTGGGTAAAGTTTATCGTTATAGCAGAAATCAATTGTTTGGGATAATGCTAAAGTCTGTGCTTTGCAGTAATGGTAGTTGGAATTAATTTGTTAACTGGGTCACATCACGATCAGGAGCGACCGCGGAGTATTTATGAATGATTGAAGAGCAATTAACCTGCCTTGCCCGCGGCTAATGCTACGTACAACGTGACATTATACGTTGTTTTTTTTGTATGAGTTTAATTCTTCATATCTCCAAATCAGTCAACTGATCATACCGCATTAAAAGATCGCAGAAATTGCCAGCTTAAGGCGAATTTAGACTTTTCACTTTGGATGTGCATCCCGGTTGATTGATTCACAGTGAAAAGTTTGAAGACTGTTTCCATCTGCATTCCATCCAAAGTGAACATCCAAAATGGCCAGTGAACCAAGTAAAGCCAGTCTCCACTTTTGATGAATTCGCATTCACTGTCATTCAAAGTGTAAAGTCTAAATTCGCCTTTACGCTTGCAAAAACAAAAATGTTGACTAACACAATTGTTCATGCCTCCTTTCCTTTGAACATCGATACCAAGAAGAAAGTAATCAAAACCTATAATCGTATTTTTCGAACTAAACAACCAAAAACAACGCATCCTCTAAAATGACGCTTCGAAGGGCCTTGGAAAGTGTCCAGGCCCAATTAGTGCGGTACACCTATCGAGGTTTACTGCGCCAGTTCCTGTGATCGATCGCTTTCCCTCGAGAAAGGAAGTATCGAACAAGCACAATCCTATTTCACGAACCAAAATCAACGCTTCGAAGGGCCTTGGAAACTTTCCAGGCCCAATTAGAACTTCTGAAAACCACTTTCGCTCGAGAAAGAAAGTAACGAGGAACCACAAGCATATTTCACGAAAGGCACAATGAGAAGCATCGGTTGGAGGCGCGTTACTTAAAAAGGGACCATTGGATTTACGGTACTAGTATCAAGGCTTACTGGGTCTCTTCCTCAAGGACGAGCACTTTCGCACGAGAAAGACTGGCTGGCTGGAGGGCTTTCTTAGCTGCGACTTCCGTCTGAGGGGCCTCCTCCTGAGGCCCGACCTCTGCCTCTTGAGGTGCTGCTGCCTCTGGACCGCGTGCGAGCTCTTTCTCCGCTCGGGGCCCGCGCGGCTCGGCTCGTCCTCGGTCTCGCTGTCGGTGGACGACAGGCACCTGTAGTGCGTGGACTCGTTCCTCGACTTCTCCTTGCCGATAAGATTGCCCGAGCCCTTCGACAGAAAGCTGAGAAACTGGTTGCTGGCGAAGTAATTCGACGTGGCCGGCCGCCAAGTGGTTCTCCGCGCCAGGACGCCGCTGGTCCTCAGCTCCTCGGAGAAGAGCTTGTCCTCGTTAAAGTCGCTGATCTTTGGAGCGGGGCAGGCTGACGAGGATGAGGACGTGACGGAGAACGAGCCCAGGGATGACGAGACCAGCGAGTTCAGGGCTCCTTCATCTCGCCTGTCGTTGAAGTCCCCCGAAAGCAGCAGCTTCAGATCGTCGAACTGATCGTCCGACAGATTCGACGACCAGTCGTCGATCCTGTCGGCCGCGGGCGCCTCGCACTCGGGGAAGTACCTGATCTCCCGCCAGACGCGTCGCTGGCGTCTCGAGCGACGACGCTCCGGCGGCACGAACCACACGGGGCTGTTCGAACGGGGCGCCTGGGACTTCCTGGCCCTCTGGGAGCTCCGCTTCCCGCGGCGACGGGAGCTCGACCGCCTCGAGCCGTTCGTCCTCTTGAAGTAACCCTCGCCGCTCACGCTCGGCGACGGCTTCGGCGCTCTCCGGTTGAAGAAACCGTTCCTCGTACCCCTGAAGCCACGTCACATCGAAGTCAGGGCCGATTAGGGAAACCCTCGACCGATGAAATTTACGAAACCACGATCTAGCTCACAACTGGAGATCAGTTATTTATATACCCAGCAAATGTGAAGAGTATGTACTTCTGATGCACGATGTGGAGAAGCGAAAGGAGTGGCTTTGGATCGAACAGACGTGTAGTTTCTAGCAAGCAAGCTTTAAACATGTGTTCTTAGAAATGCCAAGTATGAAATTTACACAAGGAGACAAACTATTATAAAATCTTTGTGAATTTTATTCGTTACAATTTCCTCAAGCTTCTAACACCTAAACACGTGTATACTTTAACTTGCTCACTCACAATGGAACATCCCAATTCGATCCCAAATTAGCACGTCCTTTCCTCCACCCACACCCCTTGCACATTCCAAATTCCAAGCACCCTTGCAAACTACCCTTTGACGTTTCGCAATTTCATGGTCGACGGAGGCCGATTAACAAGCGATCGATAGTAACCCTGCGCGAAAATCCGCCAGCTTGGCGATCCTCAAGGAGAATCCGAACGCGGACGAGACATCCTTGCCAGCGGAGCTCTTCTCTGGAGCGGAGACGGTCCTGGCAACCGTGGGCTGAGGTTTCCTCTCCTTCAGGGCGCTGTCCAGCGAGTGGTGAACGGATGGTCCCGAGGATGAAGGGTACGGCACTGGGACAGCGTCCCTCCATATCCTGCCTAGGCTGATGCTGACGCTAGGAGGTCCTTCGACCGAGTAAGTGTCCTGGACCTGCAGAGCCTCGTGCTGACTGCTCTTCTCCTGGATCGTCTCACTCGAGACCCTGAACGGCTTCGCGGGCAACACCGGCGACGCGTCCAACTCGAGGATCTTCAGGTCCTCGGCCACGTGGTCGGGCTCGCTTTGCTTCTGGAACTTGCCGGTCTTGTTTCTCCCCGCTGGAGGTTGCTGCTGCCTGACCTGCTCCCGATTCACCTCGTCCAGTTTCTCGCGGGACGACGAGCTGACGCCCTGCAGCCATTCGTCATAGCTGATTGACTCGCGGCTCAGCGTGTCGTCCTGGAGCTTCTTCGGCTTCTCCTTTATCACGCTCTGCTCGATGATAGGCTTCTTCTCATTCAAGCTCGACTCGATGGTGGGGGCCGCGGTTGGCTCCAAGTTCTTCTGGAGCTTGTTGCGCCGCTTCCCCCTGTCCAGATAGCTCTTCCTTATCGATATCCTCTTGAAGGACTCGCTGCGCTTGAAGGACGGCTCGTTACGGTCCTTCCTGCGGCCCACGAGCCTCCTCAAGTTCTCGAACGACAACGGCCTCATGGGTACGGCCCTCCGCGGACTCGCCGATTCAACGATTTCATCTGGGACCAGTTGTTGCTGCCTCGTTTCAATATATCCTCCATGCGTCTCCGAGACTTCTTCTTCGAGTACCGCGATCTCATGTGTACGGGACTCGGTGTACCTCCGTTGTGTCACCAGCAAACGAAACCACTGCTTTTTTAAATTTCAGTTTTATATATACGGTGGTGTTCCTCGATATTCCCCTTATTTCTCCGCGAGCACGAATATATTCAGTATTTTATTGGAGACGGAAAAAACGAGCCTCGGACGACGGGATTCGAACCTGCGATCTTCAAGATTACTGGTCAGTGCCTTAACCACCTCGGCCACCGCCACCGCCCTAGTGTCTCTGTGTTTCAGACCCCTTTTAGGTGCACGGGGCTCCTGATCCCACTCTACCTCGACGACTGAAAATTCGAGAATTCCTTCTCCACTGGTCCCACCTCCTCCGTTCCCGTTTTTGCTCCCCGCGAGTTATCGCGCAGCGGGAATCAAGTAGACCCGTGGAGGGGCCGCCGAGGGATTCCTGGCGCACGGAGGGCTCGTTCCGGTCCCTTCGAGCGAACCACGCGTCCTCCTCGAGTCCTTCCGAGCCGAAAGAGAGAAAGGGACTCGCGAGTTGCCTGCGCTGCCTCCCCTCCGACCCTTCTCCTCGCCGTATTCATCCGTATCCTCGGTTTCTCTCCTGTTTCCTCGGTCCCCGTCGGTCGCTCCGGCCAGGGCAAGCACGCTTGCGCGTTTCTGCGATCTCAACGTGCAACACGGGGGCCTTCCACTCGCGAAACAGCGTCGCTTTCCTTTTTCGACGTGCCTTGCCCGCCTCGCTCCTCCCTCTTCATCGCCCTCCACCACCCTTTTCGCCTCGCACCGCCGCTGGTATGATCCTCCTTGGACAAAAACCGATTCGGGACTCGGACGACTATGCCGCAGCCGCGCGGAAAATAACGCTCAACCGCGGCGAGGTAGATTAATCCAACCCTGAGTGCTCAATCGCGCGTGAGCGTCTTCCTGGTGCGTTCTGGTCGGAGGAAATCGCGTACTTTCTAGCTGTGAAAATTTCGTGCGTATCACTCTCGAGTTTGAGTTTGCTGTATTCCTTGCAAGTTATTTCACGCTCTGATATTTCTTTTATTTGAAGCATGTAGATGGATTTTGCTCAGCTTCGTAGCAGCACGCAGCTCTGCCTCGCCTTTTCCACCGTAACTATCTCTTTATCTTTAATTCTTTCGTGTTCCTGCGCGGGGTTTTGATATCTCTGTGTGAAAGAAAGCTGCTCACTGTGGAGAGCTCACACCAGTTCTTGGTTTCCTTATGTTCACAATCGAGCATCCAAATCATCCATCAAAATTCACTAAGTCTTGTCGATGATCGATAGCAGTGGTTAAAATGGGCTAATATTATAATTCTCTTTTTAATTGAAGAGGTATTATGATATCAATATTCCTGACGTATCACTATTTTTTTTATTTTTTATGAAGAAACTGTGAATGGTCCAACAGCCGTTTCCACGAAGACCCGATTCGCAGCGAGCGTTGATCCACGGATCTACTCCTGCGCCCGTAAGTATCTCGGATCGTTGGGAAGATCTCGGACGATACTTTCTCCGCCCCCGAACGATTACGACACTGATTTCACCCTTCCACCGTTGGTCGCGTATTTATTATCCGGTGGCGACGAGAAACGTAACGGTGGAAAGCACGAATCCATCCGTGGCCAACAGAGAAACAGGCACACACAGGCGCGCACACGTGGAACGGGGCACACACCGGCTGGAAACGTTGGGCGAGCACGAAGAGCACGATTCGTTCACTTCGCGCCCACGGTGTAGCCATCAAAACGTAACGAATCGCGAGCCACCAACTGCATATTCACGTATTTCATACGGTGCACCATTGCGTCACGCGTTAACCAGCCCTCTCCCGTCTCGTCCGGCGAGCAAAGACGATTATATCACGGATCTCTCTTATTCCGCTGGGGAAAAAAAGGAAATCACGGTCACGCATCGGCCTCGAGGATCACGCTCCACCGACCGCCGTCGATTTCGCGAGTAACAGGGAACAACGAGCGCGGGTCTTTACCGACCATCTTTCCAACCGATTTTTCCCCTCCGAGCCAGGGAAAATCCGCGTTTCAACCGATCGAGCAACCTACCATCGCCCAGCCCACGTACCGACGCGAGCTGAGCCAGGGCAGGCTGTAAACGATATCGCGAATAAAGGGGAAAGAATTTCGTGGCGGAGGGTTTAAGCGGACGGTCCGTGAATAAAACCGAGGATTCAGCCGCGGCGAAAATTTATGCCCCGCGATAATACCGGCTCCTACGGAATTCACTCGCGGCGCTCTCCCGCAACAGCCTGCCGGTTAAGGGAGTAAGGTCGACCCTTCGGAATCACGGAAAACGCGGCACCACTCTCTCTCGCGGCGAGTTTGTCGTCCGTGGAGCGCTGCCTCGCCAATCCTGCGTCTCTCGCGCGGACAAACGCTCGTGGTAATGCGGATTTACGTCGCGATGAGGATATGGGAAATCCTCGGTACTATGGAAACCACTATTTTCTGAATTATATGTCGGTGGAGCAAGTGTAATGAGATACCTGGGACACTTTTAAGTTGCACTAAGCTCTGTTCAGAATTATATTTGAAATTATGTTACCCTCGAATTGTTATACTAAATACTGTTGCTCTCTAATTCCAAAGTCTATAGAATAAGGACAGAGTAAAGTTTGTGAACTTTGAAGGGCGCAAGATTTCGAGGAATGCCTCGTCGCTTCTGCCAAGAAAGTTTCGCTCAATTAAGAAAGTTTCGGATAATACTTTCAATGCTTTGCAGAAAATGGGCCGCTGCCCAGAAGGCCCATCCTTAAAAAAAATTATGATTCTATCCAACCTATATTTTTTTCTGGACACTGAACCCGTTTTTGTAAACTACCCCTTCATTTTCCCAAAAAATGGGCCCCTGCCCAGGAGTACCCTCCTAGGGCCCTATCTTCAAAATATTATGATTCTATTCAAACTATATTTTTTTCTGTGCTATTACAGTGATTCCGTTCTTAGAAAACTACCCCTTCATTTTCCCGAAAACGGGCCCCTGCCCAGAAGACCCCCAGGCCCATCCTTAAAGAAAATATGACTTTATCCAAACACTAAAATTTTTTCTGTACTACTCCATTGATCCCATTTTTAGTCAACTACCTCTTCATTTTCTCGAGAAAAAAAACTGGCCCCTGCCCAGAAGGCCCATAGGGCCCTATATTAAAAAAAAATTATGATTTTATCCAAACTATATTTTTCTGCTGTACTATTATTACACTGAGCCCGTTTTTAGTAAATTACCTCCTCATTTTCCTGAAAAATGGGCCCCTCGGAACGTTTGCCACCTGGGCCTTTTTCTTAAACCCGCCACTGTCAAAGCGTCAACATGCCAATATCCAAATAAAAACAATTCAAAAGCAAGCGAACCTCGACACTCAACTATACAACCTCACCCCTAACAGCGTCTACCCGCCTCACAATATTCCTTCCACCTAGGATACCAACTACATCGGTCTCTTTCGCGACTCGGCTCGCGCGTAACCCCAAGGCTGCCTTTATCGTGCGAGGAGGTAGGCGCGCGGCGCGTCTCCCGAAAGCTCCACGGAACGCGCGCGTCCCTGCATCGAGGCTGCGTGGATCCAGCGTAAACAGCGTGTGTCCTTTGGCGATCGGTATGCAGAGAGGAGGCCGGGGCAGGTAGAAAAAGGAGCGCTGGGAGATTAGAGTAATACGGTTTCAGGTAGCGAGGACGGATAAAAGAGGGAAAAGGGACGGAGGGGCGACAGCAATGGCGCCAATATAGTGAAGCGCGAGCGTGTATCGACGGCGGTGGCGGCGCGAGGAGGACCGACG
Organism: Andrena bucephala; assembly: GCA_947577245.1. Lineage (NCBI taxonomy): Eukaryota > Metazoa > Arthropoda > Insecta > Hymenoptera > Andrenidae > Andrena > Andrena bucephala. Next base: position 16,538,825 of record OX387717.1, on the reverse strand, counting down.
AGAGTGCGTGGAGTGCGTGGCGTACTCGAGGCGCGGGGCGTCGCGACGCTGGTCCACCCTTATCGCGGAGGCACGAGCATCGGGGAAGGCCGCCGCGGTCCCCTCGAGGAGGAGAAAAACTGTCGGTAGTGCGCGTAGCTGAAGTCGCGTCGAATCACTGGCATTTCGCGAGCTCTCGACGCTGCACCTCTCCCTGACTCACGAGACGAGAACCACCACACGGACCCGACCCAGCGGAGGAACAGCCGAGGCGGCTCGGCGCGGGGTGGGGGCGGGTGGTCAGAGAGAGAGGGAGCGAGGCCTGGGAAGCGGGCCCCGTGAATAAAAGTCGCGCTGCTAGACGGAGAAGCGGCGAGACGCGGAGAGGGGGATGGAGAGGAGAGGGGCGATGGTAGTGGTGGTATGCCGTCCGTCCACTCTCGCCTGCTCTCCTGCTTCTCTCGCAGCATCCCATTTTCTCCTTCCCTCCTTGTTCCTTTTCTCTTTCTCTTTCTACTCTTCTGTAACTCCTCCAGCCTTTTCCATCTCCTTCTGACTCGACAGTATTTTCTCCTCGCCTCTCACTCCTGGGACCACCTCCCCCCCCTTCTGTTCATTCTCCTCTCCTACGCCTCCGACGATCATTCTTCACGTTTTCTCTTTCTCTCTGCTGGCAACTTACTGTCCCTTTCCCTTCTCCCGAGTGTTCCTCGGGGCTCCGAGGGCTTTTCTTTCTCATTTTCGTGTTACGCGCTCGATGGAGGCTTCTCTCTCGCGCGCGCGCTAGCTTGGTCCTTCTCTACGCTGGCTCGAGCACGCTACTCTGCCCTCCACCCATGCGCGTTCCCTTAAGCCGGACTCACAAAGATCGTGAATCGGATGGGGGAGCCTACCAGCGATGGGAATGATGCCCTCGCGAGATGCATAGATATGTTTTTCAGGGAAATCTGGGGGTTCTTTTTTGTATTTCTGTCTGACTAGCAAAATACCCGCTATACCTACTTCGCAGGTATAATAGCTACGGTAGAATAGTTAAGAGGAATTATTTTATATCTGTTTTTTTTAAGCAATTTCTCTGAAGTAACCTGTAAAGTTCTGTAAAGGTCACGTCTACTATTAAAAAATTAAAAGGCCCCAATTCAATGTACACTTAGTACGGAATGTTAAAAAAAAGATCTGTTACCAGATTTAACTCTTTAAGGGTTGATGAGGGCAAAATGTAGAAATTTGTTGTTATGCATTTATGTTGTTAAGCTAAGACCCAGTATCGATGTCGATGGGCCTAAGAGATTTTGAGGAATCCGTGAAAACGTATTTCACCGCTTTTCACACCCTCAGGGGTTGATTAGGGCAAAATCCTGAAATTGGGGTGTAGGCATTTGTGTGGGTGAACTTTGTAAGTAAAAACCAAGTTGATATCTAATCGAGCCTAAGAGATATTCAGGAGTCCGAGAAAATACATTTTACCTCCCTTCACCCCCTTGGGAATGGAATTTCCAAAAATCTTTCCTTACTGGGTGCCTAAGCCATAAAAACAGTGTGCCTTCCAAATTTCACGGTCCTGAGTAGGTTAAATGGTTTGAGCGGGGCGTTGATGAGTTAGTCAATCAAGACTTCTTCTTTTATATATATCGATATAAATTTAGTATTTAGCTTCAAAATTGTAAATAATCTTGTCATTCTCATGTAATCCCCTGAAAAATTTAAGATTTTTTTGAAAGAAAACTGTAACACACATGGTAAAAAGTCTTTTTGATATAAATTTATACATAATGTATGATAAAAAAAAATTATTGTTTTTTTCTCCGATGTAATCTTGAATAAATAGCTATAACTCTGACGGCGATTCAGAACACGATTCTTTTTAAAAATTCCCCACTACTTATTACTTTTTGAAAACCATCAAAACCGCAGATTGCGAATAGAATATAAATCTTTGACCGGGATAGTTTTATCGGCGATAAATATGAAATAAAGTTGGATTCTTGGGCTCGCGGAAAATAACAGATCGAAGCGAAACGACTTTGGGGCATGCAGGGGTAATTTTAAAACCAGTCATTCATTTAATCCCACGAATCGAGAATTCCACCGCTTTTGCAGGGGTCAATGGAATAAGCATGCAATGTTAAATGAAAGTCCAGCTTGCCTGCGAGGCATAGTTCGCTTGCAGATGGTTAAATCTTCGATTGCAGTTACTCCATCTTATGTAACCATATGCACGTTCGCGCCTTTGATGTATTATTGCGTGCAAGCAAAGAAATTCATTGCTAATCTTGATCGTGTTCGCAACGTGCAATTGTTCCTATCCTCGCGAATCAAAGAATAGCTCAGACGCTTGAGAGATACCCGCGGCAGGTGTAAGCTTGCTCCAAAACGGGCAACTAACTCGATGTTAAGGGGTTACATACACCTAGAGTGGTAAAAAAAAATCGATTTTCCAATAAAGAATGCGCGAAAGCTACAACATCAAAGAAATTCCAGGGCCCAGGAATCAACGATTTTTGTAAGTTCAGAGGAAAAAAGTTATCTCACTTTAACCTGTACCTTAAACTTTAAACGGTGTTTTCTCAAAATTACGTTTTTCAAATCGGTGCCAATGGCATTTCAAAAACCGCTATACCGATTTGAATGAAACTTGGCACGATTATTTTTCACATCAATATCTAGTATTTGAAAGAAGGGATTTTTTTGAAAGGCCACAGTTTGTTTTTAATCATTAAAAATCTGATGAAATTTCTCTCAGAAATGACATTTAAAAGTACAATCACTCATATTTCTTTAGAAATGAAAATTTAAACAATCGCCCTCGATAAAGACTAGTTTCTTATCTACTTTAAGGGACATTTTCTTTTTTTTCTTTTGGATGTCACCCGGAGGAGATATTTTTGGCACCGTAAACTCTTTACGTGACGGCCCTGCTTTGGTCAAACAGCTGCTACACGGCGAACAAGAAGGACTGAAGAGTCGTCGTAGAAAACAAAGTGCCAAAATCGAAAAATAAAAATTTTATCGGTAAATGTTCTACGTGCCAACGGTAATACTATAGCATAGCATTTGATTTTTGGAACATACAGTGTTTTCTACAAAGATTCATCAATTATTATAATTTTTAAAACTTCTTCAAATTATAAAGTTTCAAGTCTATATTACGATTTTTGATTAACAAAATTACTTATAGGTAAAAAAAATCATAAATAGTCCCTTTTTCGCGGTCTTAGATATATGTAACCCCTTAAGAGAACGGTAAATAACTCTGCATCGCCCTTCAAGTATAGCCACGCTCGATCCTGAAACCCAATTATAATTTTCTAAGTAGACAGTTTCTATGTTTGGAAAGTCTGACCATAATAGCTGAGGAAACATCGTCAAGCTGAAATTTAACGTTACGTTCCCCCTCAAAGACCATGGAAGAGTAACAAAAGCCACTGTTTGCAGCTGTACTTGAAGAATCATTCGACGTCATAAAGCCTCTTCCACAACGGAAGCTCTTAACGAGTACCTTAACCTTCTTGGGAATCAATTAAAACCACACAAGATTTCAAGTTATTCTCAACTCGAAGATACTTGAACGAAGCACTATTATTTTCCACTAGACTAAACTGAGCTCCCCTATATGCTGAGGGACTAACAATAAGTGAAATTTACAAAATTACAGAGCACAAAGTAATTGGAAAAAGAAAAACGAGCAGGGTGCTTACTGACAACGAGTTTAAGAAGCCTTTAACCCTTTCGGCCCATGAACCCGTGTATGCGTTCAGTAGTCTGGTTAACAGATAAGACTGCAGGATTTCCGCAGACGTACGCTAAGCCTCGAGTCAAAGGAACCTGAAAGCTGAGAGGGTTAAGCTTGAGGGTTCAGAGGAAACTGGCATCTGTAGCAACGATAAAGGACATAGGGTGATGGTACCTATTAATATCGCCTAGCAAAATTAAATCGCTGTTACTTGAATAATAATTGACATTTTTGTATGTAATTTGTTTCAAAGTAAAGAGAAATTATTCATGTTCCACTACTTATTGTATGAAAATATATATTTTTCAACTAGCGTTCTTTTTTTTAATTTTATAAATAGCTTTTTCTAATTTGAGACTGATAAGTTTTAGTGCTTGTTTTGCAAGATGTAATGAGTGGGGATATTAGAAACACGTTACTATTAGGTACCTTACCTTCACTCTGTAATTCAGTTCTTTTTATTCTACTAATAAAATACAGATTGAATACTTTTCACCTCCTGCATTTTCTAATTTTAATTTAAAACACCAAATGAAATAAAATTAGAGTCCTTGAATAAATCTGCAATATTCTTCACAATCATTCCACACAGGGTGTCCTAATATTTCTGAACAGCAGTGTACATACGTAGTTGACCAACGAAGAGACGAAATTTCAAGAATGGAGCATAGGGCACAGCGCGCAGCAAGCCAGCATCGATGCTCGTTTTACGACGAAAAAAAAAAAGGCTTAAATTGACGGGTTGATTGCTTGGTGCTCTCTCGACCTGCCCCCCCCCCCTCCGTCCCATCTCCCTACCCCCTCCGCTGCCCCGCGCAGTCCCGTGGGCCCTTAACTACCAGAGGTCCGCGAGCGCATCGTGCTTTCCACGAATGCGACTCGAAACACCCACGCTCGATGGTACTCGTGCAAGTACAAGTAGCACCGTGCCTGGCGAAATCGACGCCTCGGACAGAATCCAATGGAAATATTTAAGTAAAAGCTTTGCTGAGATCCAACATGGAGAGCTCAGCCTTGGCTGCGAGCTAAAAGGGAAAAGGTTCTGCCCAAAAGTTAGACCTTTTGAAATTGAACTTTCGAGGGGTTTGGTCTTTTTTAATCATTATGCAAAAGCTTGTGTAAGACATGAAGCATGTAAGATCCGAGGAATTGGACGCATGTGTGACTGAGAATTTAAGAGTTGATAGCAAAGATTAGCTATGTTACATGTTCTGATAAAGTGGTTGATGTCATTGAAATTTGAAGGCCAAAATCGTGGCTTGAAGGAAGGGATATTACGAGTTGCTGAACTACAGAACAAGGATCTTGGTTGTCCTTGAGGATTTTATAGAGAAATGCCACTGCAGATATTTTGTACAAATGGTGGTGATAGGGAGTGTCCTTTTTGGAGGGTTCTTGTGCTTTAAATAGTGTCAGACAGCAGAATCTTAATATGTAAAGCAGAAAGTTTATATGAAGGGTAAGGGGAAAAATGAGGAATGACCATTTTTTGCGATTTTTAGCATATTTTGTTGGTGGCAACTGGGACTACAGAACTGTCGAATCACAAAGGGTTATTAAAGTTCGAATGCCCCCGTAAAAAACAGGTAATGTCCACTTTGCACTGGTGCAAAACACTTAATTTTCTCGATAAAGCTGTTTTGTGACGTTCCCTGTTTTTCCCCCCTTACCCTTCATATATTTGTGTGTTTGTCTGTCGCCTAAAAACATTCGAACGGTAAACTCCAGGATCCCGAAATGTCCCTCAGTGCATTATGCCTGGGTAATCCAAATGAATGTGACTATTTCCTCACAAAAATATATAATTTTTTTTATAAAATCAGAATCTAAATTTCGGACGAAGCCGGGTACCACATAGCAATAATAAAAGGTTGCCAAGTACATCACATTGCGGTTATGCAACTATAATCTGACAGCTGGCACAGTTAAAAACAAATCCTCCCAAAATACGCGTACAAAATTGATGGCATAAGGTGGTCAAACACTCAAAGAAAATCAAGCACAAATGGCTCTATCAGCACTGATTACCGCGTCCTTATCGCGAAGATAAGGGACCCTTTAATACCGCTGTTAGAAGCCAATTTTTCGGAATATTAACTGGTCGCTTCTTTTCTCTGTAATCTATCCGTAATTGATTTATACGCTTAAAGTCTCAATTTATTTTCACAGATGAACGAACGCAGCCAGGACTTATCGATTGCTACTTTGAATAAGATAAACGGTTTTTAGAAATCGATGATCGATGCTACAAAATGATTCAGTGTTTGTGACGTCCAAATACGAGGTACAGTATAAAGAAAATATTGGAATGCATCGATCAGTGATACGCGCAAGGAAATATTTGCAATTATACCAAAACTCTCTCTGCACTTTCTCTTTTTCACCATCGATAGTAGGTACTTCAAAATTTCGAAAGATCCATTGTACCATTTTTCAGCCAGTTAATTCCATTCCGATATAAATATAATTCCCTCGTCCAATGCAAATTTTTAGTTGAATTCAGATCTCAACCAACAATTTTCCTAATCTAGGATAAATCAATACTAAGTTCACTGTGGCCCCTGATTATTGTGCTACTGCAAGTAGTCGTCCTAAGAATCTATTTTTGGGGCATTGCAATTACAACTTATGAGTGTGGGAAAGGAAAATGTGACTAGAAAAGGTGTAGGTATCTTATTTTTTCTAGAAAAAGTATATAATGCATATTTTTGGCGAAACAAACACGTTTTTTAAAAGCTGATGTTAATAAAAATTGTTTCAAAGAACAAATCCCAGTTTCAATTTTTTTTCTTTGTAAGTAATCGAAACAGAGGAGCTTCCTTTTTGATAAAAACGACTGCCTAGTGCCCTTAAACTCCCTCTATACTAATTAAATACCCCCTCGCCCTTCCATGAACCCTTGAAAACCCGTGAAAGCTTCAAATTTTGAAATCTTCAAAAATCAAAATTCCTTCAATTGCAACGAGCAACGCAAACTCGATCTCTATGCGTTGAAATGCTAAGAAAAAGAGGAAGAGATGTTCGAAATGGATACTCGACCAGTGCTGGCGAAGCTTGGGTCGTCGATAAAGGCGACACGCTGGCCGCGGAGGTTTTGTATGGTGCATCGTAGCCGTCGGAAGGTGCGGAGGAGGGACATAATAGCCAACAAGCGTCGTCGACGCGCGTATGCAACGCGTGCATCGGTGCAACGTGCAACTCAAGGCGACTCGAGGACGTTTACCCACGAAACCGGCGACCTTGATCTTACAAACGGTCCACGAACGCGCCGCGACAGCAGCTGCACCGGCTACGACGACGGATGCATTCCGTCGTCGCGGTGCAACTGCACCTGCAACGTCGCCCAGACATATCTACCGTTCATCACGACGGATAAGGATTTTTCAATCGATCCATCACCGATTCCGATACCCCTCCTCCTTACAAAGGTATTAACTTGCATCCGATTATTTTTCAATACCACCCTAACCTTCACTCTTCACAAATTTTTCAATTTGCATTCGATTATTTTTCAAACGATCCTTCAACGATTTCGATACCACCCTCACCTCCTCACCTCCCGTCCCTACAAAGGTGTTAACTTGCATTCGATTATTTTTCAATACGACCCCTACCTCCACTCTTCTCAAAGGTGTCGACTTGCATTCGATTATTTTTTAATGGATCCCTCAATGATTTCGATACCACCCTCACCTCCTCACCTCCCGTCCCTACAAAGGTGTTAACTTGCATTCGATTATTTTTCAATACGACCCCTACCTCCACTCTTCTCAAAGGTGTCGACTTGCATTCGATTATTTTTTAATGGATCCCTCAACGATTTCGATACCACCCTCACCTCCTCCCCTCTCCACCTCCCCACCTCCCCTCCTTCCAAAGGTGTTAACCTGCATTGGATTATTTTTCAATTCATCCTCCACCGATTTCGATCACACCCCCGCCTCACCTCCCCTCCTTCCCCCTCCTCCCAATGATGTTAACTTGTAATAGATTATTTTTCCATCAGCCCTTCAATGATTTCGATCACACCGTCACCTCCACCTACCCCCACTCACCTCCTTTCCCCTCCTCCTCCTCCTCCCAAAGGTGTTAACTTGCATTCGATTCCCGCCATCGTTTCACGGTTCGATTAAGCCCGAGATGAAGCTGTCGACCATCACCGATACGATCCCCCTCGGGCGGCGGTGTCTCGGTCATTTTTTAAACCAAAAGTAAGGCCATCAAGCGCAATAGTAAACACCAATGGAGAAACCCGTAGAAATTAAAGGAACGAATTGCCTTTTAACAGCAATTTTAATTGCTTTCAGATTTACCATGGGTCGAAAAGGACCCAACCACCGACTCCTCTGTGATCACTCGAACCCTCCCCTGTTCGAGGGTTAAGAGATCAGTCTTTTTGTACGACGATTATTACAACAAGGCGAGGGAAAAATTATCGTTGTCCTTTTTACTGAAGACAGGTTTGGAGACATTTTCTGGAGGTTGCCTAGATAAGACAGTCAAATTGGGAATTAATGTCCCTTTGTATTGCTTTATCAGGCGGAACGAATGATATACGGTTTGACGACGGTTTTACGCAACACACATGCAGTGACACCCTGTGTATCAATTGGTGGGTATTCAGTGGGCAATAAACGGCCACTAGCTGTTAACCTCCCGGCACATCTACCATGACTCTTTATTTCAAGTTGTTAGAATTCGTTTTCGTTCTATCTTCCCAGCGATAAGTACAATATTCATCCAGGAGAGAAGAATACTGCGCGAGACCACCGGCGTTGATGACTGATAAGCGCGACACGTACAATGTCAATTAACTGATTAAAGCGACCAGGGTTATCGGATTTGTTTGGATTATATAAAAAACAACATTGGACTCCAATAACTCTGTAATAATGTGTCCAATGAATTTACCCATTCACCATCGCACCATCGCAGGATGGTAGAACTTTGTTTGGGGCAAAATTAATATTAACCACGAAGTTCAACATGAAAATGCTTTTCCCAACATATTTTAGTCGATGAAAGTACGAAACTCCAGAAGGAATTCTTAAAGTTTCAGCCAATCGTATTGCGCGGATTTGTTGCCGTGGGCGGAGCGGAGACTATTACGTGAAATTTGACTCCCTTTTTGATTCGTTATTAAATCGCCATTGTAGAAGAATGCTGCAGTCATATTTAACTTACACGAAACTAAAGAACTTCGAGTTAATTCACATACTTAAAAAATATAGTTACAAAAATACAAGTCACAGGAATAAGTAATTTTGGGTCAAGTTGACCCCATATTATATATTTGCAAGAAACGAGTTCAGTTAGTTATTACGGTTTAAAATGTAATATTATTACTTAATATTTTAATTATTATAATTTAATTATTACGGTTTAATATTTAATATTATTATTTAAATTTTTCAATATTACTATTTAATTATTACTGTTTCATATTTTAAGAACTGATTAAATTTCTACAATAAAAACATAAAACAGTAAGATATAAAAAAGAAAAAGAAAAAAATAAAATTATTATTTCATTTATTTCTTACTGACGGTTGTTGTTTAAAGATATGAAAGAGTTTCAGTTCAAATAATAACTACATTAGTAAAGGAGGAATGAGGATTTGTGACTGGATATTGAGCCAAAATGACCCAATTTCCGTATCTACAAGGGTTAAGGGGGTATTCTGGTCTGACGAGGCGTTTTCGTCGCGTTATTTCGGAATTTTTTTACAAAGAATCCATCAATTTTATTATTATTTAGTTTATTGCTACATGTTTATTGATGTTTCAACTATCTTTACAATTTTGGCCAATAGAAAAAAATTAAAATCAAACGCAGTTGACTGCTTTAAAGTAATGGTGAAAAAAGAACATGGGGTCACGTTGCCCATGATTGGGCTCGTTCTAGTGATCAGAAACAAATAATGAAAATAGATTCTTTATCTATATGCCTGTGGCTATCGTCCCTACCAGAATAATAAAAATATATTGAAAATTATGAAAATTATTAAAGGTCTGTGAAAGTTTAAAAACAAATTATTTTATCACCATTCTGGTAGGGACGATAGCCACAGGCATACAGATAACGAATCTCTTTTCATTTTTTGTTTCTGATCACTAGAACGAGCCCAATCATGGGCACCATGACCACGTTTTTTTTTTCACCATTACTTTAAAGCAGTCAACTGCGTTTAATTTTCATTTTTTTCTATTGACAAAATTTGTAAAGATAGTTGAAACATCAATAAACATGTAGCAATAAACTAAATAATAATAAAATTTATGGATTCTTTGTAAAAAAGTTCCGAAATAACGCGACGAAAACGCCTCGTCAGACCAGAATACCCCCTTAAGTCAAATACCATTAGTTATAAAGTTCGAATTTTCAGGGAATCAATTTACTTTTCCATAATTTCTTTCATTTATCATATTAACCGACAAAAATAACAGCGTCTTGTACCCCTACGCACGCTACCAACACATCATCATCATTATTAACCTCCCTATCGGCGTCCCAACGTCCGTTCGATGACGAAATCCTCGAAAACGTTAGAAAGCATACATAGAAGGATCGGCCGAAGGAAGCCCGGCGTCCCGTGGCAGGTATCGAAAACGGAAATACGCTGACCTCGGTACCGCGGGGATCGAGGCCGCGTAGATCTCGCTGCGAAGCGCCAAGTCAGGTTGAACGGCAATGTAAATCGTCGTAACAACGGCGTAATCGAGAACTGACGTCAGCGGAAGGGACGAGGGGATGGCGATCTCTCTGCACGCACCTTGTCGCCCCGATGCACTCCCGCCGATAATGTGTCGACTAGTTGTAATCGAGAACCTGCCTGTACACGCTTACGACGAATCTCACGCGGAATCGGCTCGAGCGTGGCTCACTTCTGCGCGGGGGATCGCTTTCCAGCGCTCCAGTTCCTCCACGGTCGACACGTTCGATCGCGGAGCAACGATACCGGAAAAATAAGCCTCGTGGGGGAATGATACACCTTGAGGAATTTGACGTTTTTTAACGCGGCTCGTGCCAAGTGGCGAAACTTTTATTTTATTCACAGAAAAAAGCTGTTTCTCGATCCAGTGTCGAAATCGGAATTGAATAAAAACAGCTGGAATTGTGGAGAATATTGCACAGCTGCTATTTTTATACAGGGTAGATGTCCCAATTACTGCCAGTGTCCTTATTACTGCCATTTTATTTATTTTACAATAATAATAATAAGACTAAGTCCCGATTTAATAATACCTAAATTTTTTTAACACTGTTCTTTATACGTCACATTTTTATTGAGTAAAAAAAATAAATTCACTGGCAATAATTGGGACATCTAACCTAATTGAATATCGCAAGTTAGTTTTCTCAATAATTCTTAGAGTCCTACCAAAAAGCTGAAGTTTTTATTGTAGAGAAGGGAGTGTGATAAGGGAGAAAGTATGAGTAGGATATATTATAATTGAGCCAAGGTATGCAGAGATGTGCCAACTCTCAATATGATAAGAAATTAGTTCAACACAGACGGATCTCATAATTTTGTGATTTTTAATGTGCAAAAAATTACCAAACTATAGAAGAACTCTTACATTATACAATTATTAAAACTACCAAGCCATAGTTCCATTTTAGGCTTAAAAAGCGAAAGCTACAGAAAATTTAGAAAAATATTAATTATATTACTCGCTATTAAATAACCCATTAAAAAACATTGTAAAAGAATAAAATGAAATAAAACGTACCCAATAGATATAAAGCTACTTTTCTTTAACAATCAAAATCTTCAAAATAAAAGATCATTGAGGGTTGGCAGCTTTCTGCATAATATAGTCCAATTGAGGTAATAGTAGCGTTGATACTGAAATTCTTTCGAAACTTTAAGTCGATAAGGGTATCTATATCAAGCAATAATAAAATTTGTGAGCTGTCCTTGGTTGCTAGCCACCTAATAGTAATGCCTCGATACTAGACCACCTGCCAAACCTCCAAACTAGTTCATCCCTATCCCCCACAGAATTCATCCAGTAGATCTCTCGACATACACAATTTTATAAAACTTTAGCATCTAACAATAAGTAGGAGTAACAATTAAAATAGAAAAGAACAGGAATTCTTACTCTGAAATTCACTTTTGAATCACAACTCAAAATTTTCCCACGTTACCTATAATGGTAACAAAAAAAACCGCTTAAATCCTATAACAGCTGAATAGACACCGTTGTATAAAAGAGGTCGGTAGTTAGAAGCTAAGACAATAGGATTCACTTACGCTCATCGCCCCATACAAAAAACGCTAGCGCAGGTCGTAACCTTCCTTTGTTAGCGGATTAATCGCTTCCAAAGGAAATGCGACGCCCTCGAAATAGTTTTCTAGTGGCACATGAAAGCGTGTTCGAGATATTAGGCTCACCTTCGCTTTCTTCAGAGGAGCTACGGCTTTTCAAACACTCACGCCGCGGCCCTTCTCGCGACGGGGTCGGCGACCTCTCGCTCAAGGTCAATCAAGGCCAAGCAAAGTTCAAAGACGTCGAACAATAAGCACGATCTTAAGAAAATAAAATTACACAGTGTGCATAATTACAGAAAGTAGATGTTGTTTTTCGAGTTTTTACATACTAAGCTTGCAAGGAGAGGCTCTTTTTTGGACGGGGCAGTACTCAAATTGTAGAGGCCCATGAGGATAAACAAACTGCAGAATATTTTTATAAAAAATGACTAGCCATTAATATAAAAAATAATTTAAAAAAATATTATAAGTGAGCACTATTACAATTATATATCGTATAAATATTATTACTAAAATAATAAATGCTATTACTATCATATAAATATTATATTATTTTTTGAGTTTTACATATGGGGCATTGAGAACAAAATTTTTTTATGATTTAATATTTTATATGATTACTAGAGCCTATTGCTGCTACTAACTCAATTTCGCAAAAAAGATCGATTAGACCGTTTCTGTTCTCAATGTATCATATTATGTTTTTAAAAGGATGGAAAATTTCAAAAATTAAAAATAGTAAAAAAAATGTTTAGTCGGCCAGGATTCGAACTCAGGACGTTGGTATTACGAATAGCGTGTTTGAATTTTCAAAGCTACTTTTTATAAAAATGACTAGCCAGATGCGGCTAATATTCTAGAATTTGTTTATTATACACATGGGATTCGACAATTTGAGTCATGGCTCCTCCAGCTCGCGACTTCTCCTTGTTAGCCATTTTTATCCCTGAAGAAAGAAGAGCGAACCCCAAGATTCAGCAAAACCGAAACACTCGAAGTTACCCAGAAAGTATTGTTTACAGTCATAAACCCACAATCAGATTAGATTGTTGCGAACATCCACGACGTTCGCGCAAGTAAAAAGATCCTATCACGATTACTCCGAACGATATGTCTCATCGTTCGAGGTAACCACTCGAGGGCCGCGTTAGGCACCGATGAACTCACCGACGTAACATTTTTCCGACTAAGCATTCAGCCCGGACGATTTAAATTTACGAAATCAAAGCCGCAGAGGTCATCAGCCTCGTTCTCAAAAGAGCTGACACATGCCTGCAGTCTATCTGCGTTGAAATAAGAGCGCGCAGAAGAGTAAAATAGGACACCCGAAACTGGTCAGCCACCGGTCCCACCGAAAGGATGAATCACCGTTCGGTGAATAATCTTTACTATAAAACGCGAGCCGCGCAAGTTTCCTTTTCACGGGCCCCGCTCTCCAGCCAATTACCGCGAGACACCAGATCGATCCTTGGCAATTCGCGCTTCGACCGGCCAGCAAAAAAAAAAACGCTCGAGCGCGATTGCCGCGATACGGCGAGAATTATTTATAAGACGCCAAGAAGTTACCGCGACGCGTAATTGCTAGTTACCTGCAGGAGAATCGGGATGAGAGGAAGGATTGCATTCGCCCGTTTCGGTGTTTCCTGAATCATCGGTATTCGTGTTTTCCACCCGCTCGCTCGAGGCTTCGACCCGCGGAGCGTTGAGCAACCGCGGGCGCAACGATCCGTGCGATCGTGGAAATCGCGCGGATAAAGGTCCACCTTACCTTTAACGACGCGGTAATTACGAAATTGTGGGTTAAGATCGTTTTCTATTCTTTTTCCCCCGAGTGGAGCAGGCCACCGAGTCACCTCGATGCATTCAGCCTTGTGCTCGGCGCGCGTGCAAAGGAAAATCTGCTCTATCGTGATGGCTTGTGCCGATTTCTGTTAACTGCGAGCTCATATTTCTTTGCAAACTGGAAACTTTCTCTGGGGGGATCTGAACCTTGTTTTGGTGTGGAGTTCTCTGGAGTTCTGAAAAACTTTTTCAGCCCTGAATTTGTTTTAACAAAACCTCTACCAGAGTTCCCTAGATCTTTCTATCCACAAATTTATTTAACAGAATGTTGTAGATTTTGCTAGAGATCCATACATTTTTCTATTACCAAATTCCTTTAAGTGCACTTGTAGATTCTGCTAGAGTTCCCAAAATCTTTCTATCTTCAAATTTATTTAAAGGCCCTTGTAGAGTTTACTAGAGTTCCCCAAATTCATTTAAAAGACCCTGCAGATTTTGCTAAATTTCTCCAAATATTTAAATCTCCAAATTCCTTTAAATACCTACCCTTGTAGATTTTGCTAGAGCTCCCCAAATCTTTCTACCCCCAAATTTTTTTAAAAACCCTGGTAGACTTTGCTACAGGTGCCCACATCTTTCTATTCTCAAATTTCTTTAAAAGTCCTTGTATTTGCATTTTGCTAGAGTTCCCCAAATCTTCCTACCCCCAAATTTTATTAAAAGCCCTGGTAGATTTTGTTAGAGTTCCCAAGATTTCTTTTAAAAGTCGTACATTTTCCTAGAGTTCTTCAAACTTTCTTTAAAAGCCCTTATACATTTTAGTAGACTTCCTCAAATCTTTTTATCCCCAAACATCTTTAAAAGCCCTTATAGATTCTAGAGTTCCCGAACCCTTTCTACCCCAAAATTCCCTCAAAACCCCTTGCAGAATTTCCTACACGAGTTCTAATTGTCAGTCCAGTGCTCATGTAGTTCACTTGCAATCTAGGTCTGAACCAATTCTGCCCCAGTTTAAGTCAGTCCTGAGTTAATACTATTTAGCAATCTCTGCGCGCAAGCAAACGAAAGTGGTCTTAAGTGGGCTTTGAGAATACCCATCTATCACAGGAACTGTTTCCAATCACGTAGCAATATACACACCCAACTTCGAGCTGGTTCTCCAGCGTACAAAATTTTCCTCCGCTCACAAGAACGGTAAACAGTTAGTGGTCTGTGCGAGAATAGCGGGTGCGTGCACACAGGGCAGCTTTGCTCTAGAATTCGGCGTTTAGAGAAGCCAGCTCCGCTGGTTTGCTTACAGATCTTTGGCAAATAGAGCCCTATTCCATAGCGATAATACTTACTTCTCCTATTTGTAGAACGATTACCCATGGAAGCAGTAGCGTGCAGCCATGTCCCCGTTAACTTGACCACGTTCAGTATCTCCGTTATGGTTGGAGATAACGACAAATGCACGAGGAAGAAGCTATTTGCTCCGATAGGGCACGCATGGTGGTTGCAGGGCTTTCTCGAGGTCATTGACATTTTTTTGTGAAACAGCACGCGCTTACTGACATTTATTGCCCATGAAAAGGTATATAGGTAGGTCTCGATTAGATACAGGCGAAATTTATATTTAATAAAATTTCGAATAACGAATAATATAGTTAGTAAAATTATGCGTCATTCGTTCGTTAACCCGAGCTAACTTTATTCGACACGTGATGAATAATTTTTTTAACTTATATTCGTTTCTCGAAATTTTATTTAAATAAAAATTTTGCCCATCTCTGGTCTCGATTTGGTGCGTTATTCGAACAAAAATTTAGTTTGACCTTTAACTCCCAGTGTTGCAAAGGTGCAACACTGTTTTTACAAATGCGTAGAATTCTATCGTATGTTTATATTTACCTTTTTTTTTTATCAACCATCCGTAGTTTTCCTGATAGTAAAGTAGTATTTCAATGTTTTTAGTTAAGAGAATCAAACATTCTCTTTAAAAATTTATTGTGAATTATTACTTCAGGCTGCTATTTTCTGTTTCCTTATACTTCTCAAATAAATCAGTGGAAAATAAAGTTAAGTGCTTCTTCTTTCGTATTAAAAATAATAATAATAATAACATAGAAATAAAAACATCGATATTTTCCATTTCAAAATAAGAAAATATAACATATATATCAGTCTCACAATTTTGAAATAACGATTCAAGGGGAAGAAGGTGCAATCAACACTGTTAAAATACATTAAAAAATAATAACAACGTTCATGCCATTATAATTTAATAAAATACGTAGGAAAACGTGTATTTAAAAAAATTTATTTTATATTTTCTTTAAATTAGAACCGATTCCTGTATCTCAAGTATTCGAACAGCGTGAATTCGAATAAGCCGATCAACTTTTGAAATTTATAACTTGCACTAATCGAGACCTGCCTATTCCAGAATCATTCTGATGAAAAAGCAGGAAAAGTGAGAACACGGTGCCCGAAGTGACTGCCGTAGAGAATCTGCCAGCATTTTCCAGAAGTTTTTCAAGCAACAGCGGTAAACACCTAACGAATGGGCGCGTTTTCTAGATATTACGAACATCGTTGGAAACTTGACTTTTTACGCGCCCATGCAGGCCAATTCATCGAGAAAGTCGTATACGATGAGTCAAGAGAAAACAGATGTTCAAGTGACCGTAAAAAGCGACAACGCTGATGATAAGCTAGACCAGGTGCACTGAAACTAGTAAAATAACTTGTAGTGAAACTATAGCTTCTACGTTTACAAGTCTGGATATGTGCTGGCCCTTCCCACGTCTGATTAAACTAGAAACTATCAGAATCAGATATAGAGGAACAACAATTTCATTAACACAGTTCATTAACAAGTTTCATTCCTTCCTTCTTTGTTTTACTTCACTGACGAATCAAAAGAGAGCCCTGACCCATTCGATACAATTTCCCTCGCAGTACCCATCGATGAGCCACGTGGCAGGGAACTCGCCAATGATATACAGTAACGAAAATATTAATAATATAAAATATAAAATATATATATTAAAACATAAATATTAATATTAATATTTAAAATTTTAATATTTTAAATCTTAACATTTAATATTTAAAATTTTAATATTTTAAACATTTAATATTTTAACATTTAATATTTAAAATTTTAACATTTCAATATTTAAAATTCTAATGCTTAAAATTTTCATATTTAAATATTTAATATTTAAAATTCCAATGCTTAAAATTTTAATATTTAAAAAATTTTATATTTTAATGTATTAGTACTTTGATGTTTTAATATTTATTTCATATATACGGGGAAAAGTCACAATAGTGTACAAGAGAAAAATAAAGAAAAGATAACAATACTTAAAATCAGTAACACGATTCACCATAAACTTATACGCAGCAATGGGTTGATCCCATAAAAAAGTCTAGATAATCGATAAAAGCGCTCGCAATGATGCAACTGCGATTTACCGGGTGAACTAACCCAAAATTCGATCTGCATAGAGATGGGTAAAAGGATTGTCCCACCCTCGGTAATTTCGTAGGGCCATCAAAATTAATTAACTCTAAGACTAGAGGTCATTTCGTCATTCCAGTGATCAACTTGAAAACGAAAAGAAAGTCAAAGCGTAACGTCTTAAGTAGTTTCAAGAAACTTCAAAGTATTCGGACTGTAAAGTAAGTACCTATACTTTAATTTACCTGATCATATCATAATTATTTATGCATAAAATAAGTTCGTTCCTTCTTCTTCTGACAAGCCATTTACTATAGTTATATAAAATATATAACCGAGAACTTTGAGGCATTAGCATACGGTACCCGCCATTACCGTTCTCCGTTTACGGTGAACTCCGTTCGCGCGTTCCGACTTTCATCGAATCAACGGAATTGCCCGGCACCGCGAAAGCTGGCTCTGATCGAGCCATTAAGGGGTGATTTAAACGAAACCGACGTGCATCGGCGCGGTAACGCGTGCTCGTTGTCGGGTCTCCGCGCCGCGTCATCTTCGAAATACTGTAACCCCTGGACAGGTGCGCAAACGAGCGTCTGAAAGTTCCGCTAGCCGTTACACACCGGGAACAGAATCGGACGATTCGAGCCGATCTACGAGCGAGCAGGAGGAACCGCTAAACCGGTTTAAATGCACGCGAATAGGTAGATCGCGCTGCTGGCTGCGCGAGGGAAACAATTAGCCGGGAATTATAAAGAAGCGTGAACCGCGATATACGTATCCCGTGGATCAGTGGAAGCGGGCAGATAACAGGTGCCACGCGTCGGCGCGTGACCGCCCGGCTTAATGACTCATGCACGAATCGTATCGTCGAATAAACGAGCCAACATCATCGAGTTACATCACCGCTGATTATATTAACGCCGTCGATTACCGGGTCGATTAATTCCTCTCGTTGGATCGATGCCAGGGGAGGTGGATACCATGCGTGGGGAACCGAAAAACTGAAGGGAAAGCTTCCAGGGTGCAAGAAGAAAGCGTTGATGGTTTTATTGTCGAAGGATTCAGAGGAATCTCCATTGCCGTTGCATTGAGCTAGTAATTGGGGAATGAAACGAAGTGAGGTTTATTTCCAACTAGCTGGCCAGGTTCCCGGTTTCACCCGGGAATTATTCATAATAAAAATAAATAATAATAATTATTATTAGTAAATAAATATTTATTTATTTATTTATTTACTTCTTTACTTCTTGATTTTGTTACTTCATGATTTATTTACTTCTTCACTTCTTCACTTGTTCATTTCTTCATTTCCTTATTTCCTTATATCCTTATTTCCTTATTTCCATATTTCCTTATTTCCTTATTTCCGTATTTCCGTATTTCCGTATTTCTGTATTTCTATATTTCTATATTTCCTTATTTCCATATTTCTATATTTCTATATTTCTATATTTCTTTACTTCTTTACTTCTTTACTTCCTTATCTCTTTAGCCTATAATCTAATCTAAGACATATGTAATGTATATTCCTAATTTCATTGAAATCCGTTAAGCCGTTTAGGCGTGAAAGAACAAACAAACAAACAGACGTTTCACTTTTGTATATCAGTAGGGATGGGACGCGGTTATTTAGCAGTTATGAATTTCTTAGAAGTACTCGGTGGCTGGTATCTGGATGTCAGGAATATACAGTACTGGAAATATAACGACCCTGTGAAGGGTCATATTCACAGTGAAAAATGCCTTGGAAATCAATTATTGATTGTATACCAACTACAGAAAGGCAGGCAACTCGCGACACCCAGTGGTAAGTCGTCAAACATTGCATTCCTCTGTTCGAGGTACTCTAACCTCTATTCAAGAGTGAATAATGAAGAAGCTACCAACTTGAAACCTCTACCCGTATCTAGCTCGTTGCGGCGAAACGTTACACCTACTCTTCCAAGCGCGACTGAGTCGTCGCGACGACCGTTGAAGTCCCACGGCGGGCACGTGATTCCAGAAAGACGATACTTAGTATTTAAACGACGGCAATCCAGCAGACGCGCGAAACGGGAACACGATTCGGCCGATGAATGGAGTCGCGTGAACGCGCTACGAATCGAGCGTGTAATTGCTCGCACGTGACGTGTAATTCGACCGGCTCTTAGCCTCGAATTGCTTTTGCCGATTTCTAGCTGTGCTAATTCAGCCTCTACTCTATTTAGAGACACTTCGAAGTTGGAGCGTTTTCAATCTTGACGACTCTTTTGTTTTATTATACAAAAGTACACGTGCGCGTTAACGCATGTCCACTGTCAAAGAAAAATGGGTAACAATTTTTAAGATTTGAGACTGGTGTCGTCATGTCCAAGGCATTCCAAGCGTTTTAAGCGTTTTTACTCACAATCAGCCGGTGCTGGGTCTTTTTGGATCCAAGCGTATCGTTACCGACTACCGAGTGTAATAATGAAATGACTCTGTATTTTTTTTCTTTTATATAGATTCATTATTATAGATTGCCACTTAGTTATGTGCTTCGTTGTGACTAAAGGGTATCCCCGTTAGTAAATATATAAATAAATAAATAATAGTAGAGACAACTTCAGAAATCGAAAAATACTCATCTACTGCCATAAGAAAAGGAAAAGTTCTTCAAAATGCGTAGAATCTAAGAGAAACATATTTCAAGGGAAACCGTTGTCTCTTTATTTTTAAGCTCAATATCAGTGCAAAATCAAAGACACTTTTTTTAAAACACTGTATAATCAAACGAATGGCGTCATTTGTAAAGTAAATATGTATAAAAAAAAAAAAATTTATTCTACGTGATAGTAATAAACATTGTATAAAAGGAGAAGTCTGTGCTTGCTTTCATCTCCTTCTAATTAATTCACAAAAGATACTTGATTTTCGAGCGGTCTGACTGCGTAGTCCCCTTAATACGGGTCCGAACTGACCCAGGCCCCGGCTTCCATTTGACCCTTCGAACCGTCCGAAGAATAAAGCGTTTATAAGCAGAATTTGGTCAATAATCACGTTCCAAATTTAAAAATCCGTATCCAGGTCACAAGTCTCCCCCGATAAAGACCAAGCGTCACCTCGGCCGACGGACTTCGTCCACACCTCTTCTTCTTCAGGCGTTCCGTCACGCCCAACGCTGTCCAGGATCCGTCCGAAGACGGCCGTGTGCACTCCGTCTCAATTGAAATACGCGCGAGCGGGTAATCTGCGCAATTACCTCACATGCAAATAAAGCTCCGCGAAGATGAACGGTGACCCGTCCAGCTGACGTCAAGCGACCGCGCGAGGATACCGTGCAGAAACGACATTAGAACCGCCAGCGTCCCCGTGGCAAGATAAAATCTTGTGCAAGAAAAACACGATTACCTGATCGAGGCTGCCTCCCGTCGAACAAACCTATCGATCCTCCACACAACTATTTTTAGCTATCGGCGCTCAATCTTTCGCAGCCTCGAGTCATCCGTCGTTCCAAATTTATTCCACCCGTTTTATCGCTCGCAGATTAGGAGACCGCCGCTGGGCTAATCGACTTTCCAACTCGACGACTTTGTTTACGTCTCGCGCCACGCGCTACTCTCGTCCACAATGCGGCCGAATGTTTGCCGAAATTCTAGATTCTGTACCAGGCGTTTACCAATTGGGGTTGGGCGGTACGAAGTTTAGGTTTTGTTATGTTTTGGAAAGTTATGTTATGAATTAAAATATATATTAAAATGAAGTAAAGTTTAAATATTAAAAAATGTGGAGTTATTCTACGAGCGACACAACATCTGATTGAGGAATTTGAAATGGCACGGCAAAGTTGCACATTGGTTGTGATGAATCACCATTGGTTTCGAGAAATTTTGGTGAGTTTGGAAGGGTTGTGTGCCAAGATTTCACTGGGAAACACTGGTCTAGGTATATCAGGGATAGGCAGAATTTTTATTTAAATAAAATTGTGAGTAACGAATAAAAGTTCAAAAAAATTATTCGTCATTCGTTCGTTAACCCGAGTTAACTTTATTCGACGCATGACGAATAATTTTTTTAACTTTTATTTGTCATTCGAAATTTTATTTAAAGAAAAATTTTGGCCATCTCTGGCTCATACACATTTCGAACTTCCTTGTGTTCGTTACAAATCTTCGAATGCTACAGTTTTTTTTAAATGGTTGTAACAACTTATTTGGGTTATTAGCAACCGTATTAATTTGTATAAAAATGAAGGTAGACATAGATATTAGATTAGGTTAAATTTAAATCAAATGAAGAATTTTAATATTTTTCAGGAATTTCAATACACTTGAGCATGAATTTGCAGCTCGAGTCACTTCTGTAGGATTTATGTTGAGTTGGTATAACCGCCTTCAATATTGATATTTCGGGCAAGATGTGATGATGTGTTTAACCCTTCGGTATCACACCATATAATCACAAATTGGTCACAAATTGGTTTACTGCACTCCAGCGTCACTTTTGAGTTACCATTTTCGTATTTTTGAATCATTTCACTTTTGAGTGACAACTGTAATTCGTAAAACTCGTACAATCGTACTCGAATAGTCCTTTTCCAGAAATGTAAGTTTTGATATGATGAAATTTGTAGTTGAAAAAATAGTTGTGGAAGAAAGCGATTTTTTTTTTGTTAAAATTCATGAAATTTGAAAATTTTAATATTAACCCTTCGTTGACACACCTCTGTTTTCGATCAACCTTGACATTCCTGGGTGGCTCACAGCCAGAGCAATCTTTGAACGACTGCCATTCTCATCTAAAGAATCCAATTTTTATAAAAACAATCATGGGTAAATTTCAAGTTCTGTAAAATGTATTTCACTAGTTTTTTCATAGAAATTTTATCACAGTTTTTGTAAAAAAAAAACTTGATTACCATATGTCGAGAAAAAATGAAAATCATCAAAAAATTGTAACTTTTACAAATTTCAATATCAGAAGCAAAAAATCTACAGAACTGTTGTTCGAATATAATATTTTCAGAAAAAAAAAATGTATGTCGGCTTTGGAAAAAAGCTATTTATTTTGCATATAGAAGGTACAGAGCGTCAAAATCAGCTTATGGGTGGCTCACACTCAGAGTCTCAACGAAGGGTTAAGGTAAAAAAATTTACAGAAATATTGTCAAAGACATATACTTCTGGTAGAAAAATGCCTGAGGTGCGATACACCCCGTGCGATAACGAAGGGTTAATTGAATTTATTGTGTCAACGCGACAGTTTTGTTGACGACAAATGAAGAGTCCCTGTAGAAAACACCATAAGTTGCAAAATTAAAAAAAACATTATCGGAAAATGTTCTACGTGCCAATGGTAATAATATAATATAAAATTTCATTTTTGGCACTTACAAGGACTCTATAAATATGAAATAAAATTAACCTCTTAGGTCCGTGGAAAATAATACATCAAAATTGAGAAATCACGTGTACGTGACAGCGGTCGTGAAATTGTTAAGGTGCGTTTTCACGTGACAGTAAAAATCATGACTTTCGCTGTCGTGACATTGTATGACAGCGTGAATCAAATGTTACGACATAATTACGATATCGTGAGATCTAGTTTCCTCGACAACAAAAGTCATGACCATAAAATGTCACGATTTACTGTCACGTGCAAACGGACCTTTAATACCGCGCAGAGGGTGCAAGTGCCTCGGCGTGTTTACACGCCGACGCCACTCGCAGCGTTAAACTCGAAATGAGCGAGGGTCTGCGAAGTGGAGTTGGTTGAATGTAACGATTCTAAATGCGAACGCTAACAGACGGATCATAGAACGAAGCAGAAACTTCACACCTGTAACGATGAGACCTGCTGCCACGAGACACCCATGCGAACCACGACTGAAACGACACTCGGTGGTTCGACGCTCGAGAGAGATATTTTAAGGAGTCGTTTCGTTTCGAAATATGTCCCAGCGATCCGGCACGAACACTCCGGCTATAATTTACTAAGCTACGCTCTGCTCCACCGTAATTCGTTCGCACAGCAGCGGCCACGCGTATATTAGAACGCGCCTCATAACCGATGCGACGTCTCCCGAGCAGCGTGTAATTAACACGTGGGTCAACCGTGACCCAAGGTATTCATTGCAATGAAACATTCATCGAACGGGCGAACGTGTTTCTGATTCGATGCTGAAGTCGAACAGCGCTGAAGGTGGCTGATATTGCAAGGAATTTTATATAACTGATACTGCAGATTAGTTTCTTAATCCCTTTTTAATGGCACGATGAAAAATCTGAAATCCTGTAGCGACGCTGAACATGTGAAGTATTAAAACCGGAAATTGTAAATATAGCTACAATAGTGGTGGAAAGAAAGTTTAAACTGTAAATGGTAGTAAAAATAAAATTTTGTATTTCATAGATTGGGGGTTGCGAGAATGAACGATTCCCAAATAATTTTGAAAGACTTTAAATTTCCCTTTTCGGATTTCTGTTAATGTTGTTCGAGTCTGTCGATGATGAGTCGAGTATTTTCTTTGCTTCAAGAGTTTAAATGGAAGTAGGAAAGTACATTATAATTTACGAGAAAGGGAGAGGCAATGCAACTGCAAATCTCAAGGCAAGACTAATTAATTACAGCATCATTGTTGCCCTGAGGTCTGAAAGACCCCAGATACCTGTTGAGAATTAAAAAATCCAGTCAAAGAACCGCAGCCTCGTCTACAATACACTTTACCAACTACCATCAAGAAAACTCAAGCGTTGTCGCTAAAGAACTGGCTCAGAAACTCGACTCGACTCATTTTGCCATCTACCGTCGTTTAAAGCCCAGTGCATACTTCCAGGAAAACGTGACTGAAAATTCGTACGTGTCGTGATTATCCCTACTGTGATCTCCGGGTCTTTTTCAACCACAATATGTTCTCACACCTTTAAGGGTCTTTTTTGACCCAACGATACAAATTCACTTCTTAAGAAATTTTTCATCCCTCGACATTAAGTTAAACGTATAGAATGAACTAAAGACCGTAGCAGGGTTAATGCAACTACCAAGGTGGCCAATCCGACACAAAAGAACGCGTAGCCCATACTTAAAATTTCAAGTATTAAATACAACACTTTTGTTTCCACTTCCAACGTGAATTCGTTGCTATAAGGGACAAGGGTCTATTAGTCCCCCGTCATTTGTTAGCAAAATACAATGGACGACCTTCCTATTGAAAGTATTGAAGGTTCCAATATGTACACTTTTACTTTCAGAAGCCGATTAGCATTAGTTAAGTACAGGCTTGGAATACTCTCGAAAAGTATCCAAATTGTAATTAATTCTAGCTGAATGAAGCTTGTCTATTCCATTGATCGGCAAGCACGTATCGAGGCTAGTCCCACCATTGGCACTGGCGTCGAAAACAGTTCGCCCTTCCATATCCCAGCTACGTAAGATCTCACGATGGACCTCGAAAACTAAACGGGAATTACGTGGCGACAGAGCCTCGAGATGTGCGTCGCTTTTTCTACGCCTCGTCCAAGTGTACCGAGTATTCGGGGATGTCACCGAGAAACCGGTCGATAGCTTGTTACGAAAGAAGGAAACGCGAATACAAATAGAAGGCTGCAGGATACACCGTGTATCGCAGAGACGAGAGAGACATCCTCTTTATGCTTTTCTATCTCGTCATGGCTCTTTTACAACTAACACCTGAACACTCTTCCCATCCGCGATAGAGTGGTTGGATCGAAGACGTCAAAGGATCACCTGGCACGTCTCGAGGCATCGAGCTGCTCGATTTCAGTAGCGTTACTACGCTTCTTCGCTACGAGAACAGACGAGCCTCCTTCACGAAGTATCGAGCGTTTAAAGTTCAAAACTTTAAACAGTCTCGCGACGCGAAAGGAGCACGCAGACACGTCGAATCCTGTTCTATCAGGGAAACCGAGTCCAATAAACTGGGCACCGGTTTGGAACGGTGCGCGAACAGGTTTTCGCGACGATTGGTTTCTGGCATCGGGGCGACACGAGGCTCTCCAGCCACGGATCCATAGATTCCCCAAATGCTTACGCACGCCGAAAACGGGCACAAGTTTGGAGACGCGGCGAAATAAAGGATAAACCGGGGGAACGACGGTCGCAGAGAGCGAGGCGCGGTCGATAGGGGCACTCGAGTGTCCGTCACGATCGGGGCAGACTCGTTTGGAGGAATTCCAAATGTTGCTTGTCCAATTAACGTTTGACAGGGAACGGGGATGGGCCACGCTCGCTCGCGAGGCGATATTCTCGGTGGCAGTGCGCGGCGGTCAGGAGGGAGCGAAACAGGCAACAGCCGAGGGTATTATCGATTTTATCAACGGGGGCTAGGGGATTCTTTCTTGCGGTGCGTGCAGTGACGGGGTGAGTCAGAAAGGGTTCAGCTAAGCGGCGCATCGGTGAAAAAAGCTCTGGCCCACTCACCTTCGGATAACTCGAGGTCCAGCTCAGCGAGCTTCTCCCGCACGTCCTCCGGGAGCTTGCCGATGTCGATGTTGAACTCGGCCATCGCTAGGCCATCCGCGCTGCGCCGAGATCACCAATTCTCCAGCCGTACATTCCACGACCCGTCACCACCGCTCGGCCATCTTGCCTTACACTGATCCGACCCACCGTCGACAGCTGGCGACACCGTTCCGCCGCTGGGGCGCAAGCGTGCGCGTCGCGCGTCAGTCGATCAACGATCAAATAATGCATCGGGCGCGAGCGCGAGCGCGGCCCGCTGTCATTCCAATGAATCTGAATGAATCTTTGAATCAAGATTTATGGGTATAAAGATCCGCCGAGCTTCGGATGAAAGTGGGCCTTATTTATAAATACTTGGTCAGCTTTTTGTCTCGCCAGGGGTCACTGCCAACCCAAAAATTCTGATATTAATGAAACTGAGTGAATGTAGAGTACTTATATTTGAGTATGCAAGGAATAATTCTTTTTTCAGTGGAAATTCACTCTGTAAGGGATAAATTTTAAGATTGAATGATGTACCGCTCATTTGGTACAATAATGTGACGAGTGTCATAACTCAGAATAGGGGTTGCTTTAAAATTATAATGGCACGATATTATAATACTTTTGACCTAGTTCAATAACTTATTATACCGATTTGACAGTTCAATAGGATGTCCTATGGAGATTGTAACGATTCAAAGCATTCAAACTCATGTCCCGGAAGTCATGGTTTTTTAGTTATGTCATTATTACAGGAAATGAGCGATATGAGTTACGCTTGTGCTGTCAACGGGTGGGGTCTCGTACGCACCTTTGACCCCCGCCACAAGTCATATTGTGTTTGCGCGGGGCACACAGAAAGTGTGGCACCAGCCAGCTTTCGCGTTCACATAAACGTGACAAGGATGGAAGTAGATCCTGGAACATTTTGTACTCTGATTTTTATTTTGTAATCGTGTTAAATGTATTAAAAAAATATATAAATTTAGAAACATTTCTTGTTGCTCATAAAATCATTTAGTTTTAGTTTTATTGAGGAATAGTAGTATTACATAAAATTTATATTTGTATTTAAATTTATATTTTTGTCATTCTTTTGCACAATACTACTATTCCTCAATAAAACTAGTTCTAAATGATTTTATGAGCGATATGAAATATATTTAACATGAAATATATTTAACATGATTACAAAATAAAAGTCAGAGGACTAGATGTTCCACAAATAATACAACGGGTGTGCCAAAAACACACCGCTAATTAAAGGTTAAAGATCGGCGATACTCGATTGTCAGTTCCTGTGTCTTATTAAAAAGGCGGGAATCTGTCGTATCGCATGCGCAATAGCTTCCAAGAGACACTCTTATTGTTAGAATGTAACTTGAAATTTTCTATTTCGTGCTACATATAATCAAGGTATTTAGTAAATGTCTCCTTACGAATTCAAATTCGGTAGGAATGCTGCAGAAACAATGGAAGAAATAAATGTTGCGTTTCGAGGAAGATACTTACGTCAACGTTGCAATATTCAATTCAACGATTGCAAACACTGAAATCTTGAAAGATATCGTGGATTTAACTCCCGTCAAGCTGTGTGAGATATACCCACGTAAATAAGTGTTGATCGTTCAATAATTGTCTTTGACTTTGCATAAACTGACAAAGTAGAGAATATGAATTAGTAGGTTCCACGAGATTTGAAATTTTGAATACAGTGTGACAGCTTCGCCACATCGCCACCTGAGCGCGCCATGGACCCCAAGTCAACAGGCTGGCCAACGTCGGTCGCGGAAGCAGCTCTTGCTGCCACGTTCAGAATTAAAGGGTTAGCAACCCTGAGACGCTCAAAACAGCATCAAATTAGATGATTTTCTTTTTCTGATACTATGAGTTTGAAAATTATTTGTATGCTTCTTATGTTTAGGGCATGTATCAATGAATATATTGTATAAATATTGTATAGAAATATTAAAAAATACCCAAGTTATGTGTTGTACCGCGAAAAGGGCAGTTCCTGGGTTGTTGGCCGCCCAAGTGCAAAAACAATATTGCCGCCCTTATTAATTTAATTATGTTGCAGTCCTTATGCAATTAAAGGGGGAGGGGGGTTAAGTCATCATTTTTCCGATTTCGAATTTGTTTAATTAATATAGAGCCTTGAATTTTTCGGTTTTTATCTATTTCCGTGAAAACAGGTGGTACTTAAGAATTTTTATCTCGAAAACCTTGCGTTGGATAATTAAAAAAAAGATTTAAATGAGGAAAGAAATGATATAATTAATAATCATCATAAAAGTTTTGATTATTATTCTTATTAGTCAAAATTTTACATATAATAAACGGCTGTGGCCGCCCCTAGGTTTAGCCGCCCAGGTGCAACCCCCGCCAGGAACCCAGCACCCCGGCGTGCCCGCGAAGCTCCTCCGCATGAGCTGTGTATCAAACTACATCGCCCAGACTCGTCTGAAATTAAAAAGACCATGATTTTATTGTTCATTGATAAAATATCTAAAATGCAACATATGATTTTTGTGATGCGATAAACCATTTCTTTGTAATAAACCCTTTGACTTTTAATTTCAAATGATTGAATGAGGTGCTACATTGCATGCCATAAACATCTTCCTCTGCCCTCTATAAAAGCAATATAATTTTTTTTATAACAATATAAAAATGGGAAATTATAATGTAAACATAGATTAATAAAATGTAAAAAGTTTCATCAAAATATCTTGTACAGTTATTTAAAAAAAGTCCTAAAAATTATATCATTTTTAGGCTCATTGTCAAACCCGCAAATACCCCTTGAGCTATGGTTTCGCAGGTAGAGCCTGCTACCATGGTCTGACAGGGGATTCACATTTAAGTCCTTTCAAATAATTTTTCTACTTTCTTCAAAAATATTTATACACATTTACAATATATTTTTCCAATTTTCGATTTGATATGTGCTTACAATTTTTACAAAATTTTGTAAATAGCAAATATAGTATATATTAGAAAAAGAACTTCTAATACTTATATTTAAAAATATACATAAATCAGAGCGAACAGCTGAGAAGTCACTCTTCATTACCACGGAATAAATTAAAAATTACAGAAAATATTCTTACGTCTCAAACGACGAAAACAGCGCAACCATCCGTCAAAAACAAAGTTATCGCGAAATAAGATTAAGCTGAGCAGTATTTTGATTAAATGTTATTTCAAGTGCCCGTGACGGCCGTGACGTCTGTCATGCGATTTTACCTACCGAGTATCCACTGT
Source organism: Andrena bucephala (assembly GCA_947577245.1). Taxonomy (NCBI): domain Eukaryota; kingdom Metazoa; phylum Arthropoda; class Insecta; order Hymenoptera; family Andrenidae; genus Andrena; species Andrena bucephala. The sequence continues at coordinate 16,509,916 of OX387717.1, read as the reverse complement.
ATTTACGCGGGACGATCCCGTAAGATTTCCAGCGACCGCGCGGCTTAACCTCCAGCCTCCGCTACCTCAATGCCTTAAATTTATAAATGACCCTTGGCTCTCGAACGTTTATGGAAATATGGAGATACTGCAGGATCCAGTTTTTAAGACAAACTATCAAAAATACAAAGTTCGTGTCAAGTTATGGGAGAGCAGCTTCACGGAAAAGCACGGACGCAAACCGAACAAGGTATTTAACGCGATTTTTTAATATCCAAGACTTAAACTAATTCAACTGAGATTATCGTAGCATTAACGAATATTGGAAAGCTTTTGAATTCCACTTCACTAATGAACGTCGCTAATCGCTTTCAGTCAAGATTTTCTTGTCAATATAAATAGAATTTTGCAGTGTAATTTCAGCACGCCTTGATTGAGTTGCCTTGAATGAAAAGTTAAATAATCCTGTCCCTAGAAGAGAGATTCTTTCCCTAAAAATGTTATATCATTCATTCATGTTCTTTTAGAATGACATTAAAGAGGCCGACGTGAAGATAAAGGAGTCGTATAAAATGTACTGGAAGCTGAAGACACGTGCCTTGGAAGAGACGCTTATAGATATTACCTTTTCTGACGATGTGCAAGAGAATGTTGCCGATGAGACTTTAACGCAGACATCAATCGGGGAAACCAAGAATGATAGCGAATTATTGGTGGATTGTAATAAACTGACTATAGAAAGTACAGACATAAAAGATGCCGATAAAAAGGACGCAGAAGCTCTGGACAAAAATGATATAGAAACTATAAATAAGGACGTAGAAATTACAGACGGAAAGAATGTTGAAAGTTTAGACAAGGAGGACGCCGAACGTGTAGATAGAATGAATATAAAAAATACAGATTCACGTTCTCACAGTCAACCTATTGTTAATACTTGGACGACGGACGAAGTTGACACTAAAAATGTAAAAGGTGTATGGGGCGATCACTTAAGCAAAAGCAACGAGCAAGTGCCTAAAAAGAAACAACCTCTAATCATAGGAAGATCGTCGTCTTTTCAACTGTCGCAGAATAAATTTACAAGCTCAAGCTCCATAAAAAGAAATCCTAGGAAATCGTTATCTATGACTAAGTTGAGAAGTAAATCTGAAAAAAGTATTAATGGTACAAAGGAGAATAAAGAACAGATCGCAAATGTAGATGTAAATAAAAGAGACGGCTTCGATGCTGACGAAACAGCGAAACCTGTATTTGGCGAGGCAGTAAAAGTTACGTACGTGGAACCAAAGTTCGAAGCTCATTCGATTAGTACGGTACAGCAATTGATCAAAGGTCATACTGTTAATAGGAACTTGAATCCAGGGTGGTTAGATAGGTGCGCGAAGCAGAATAATGTGGAGTATCCTGCGTTCGATTCGCAGAGGCTCTCTGGTACGAGCGATTCTGGGATCGAATCTATGGAATCCAGTATTCAGTTACCGCGCGAGAATACACCATTGCCTGAATCGTCTAAGTCGCCACGGATATCTGACGATGAGGATTTTGTTTGCAACAGCGACACGGAGGAGGAACGTAGACACAAGCGTATCAGAAACTTTAAGAGACTCGGCGACCAAGACAATCACCCTGCTAAACGAATGTGCACGAATAAGACGTACACTCCTGCTGCGCAGCTTCAGAGTAATATAAATGCGCAAGCTGTGCGTCTCGTTGAGAATCGTAACACTGGGGTGAATGAACAAAAGACATGCGCGGATATTAATGCCACTGGCATTCCTGCAGCTACAAATGATAGTGTAATAGATAATAGAGTAAGTAATGTGACAAACTTGGCTAGCGATAGCGTCAAATGCAATGATAAATTAAAGGATACGTCAGAAACTAAGATAGAAAGCGCAGATGTAGCATCTGTGAAGCAACCACGACGTCGCAGAGTGATTAGGAGAATTAAGGATGAGTCTGATGAAACGGATCCAGATTTTAATGAAACTGACAAAAAGGAAACGAAGAAGAAAGAGCCGAAGAAAACGCGAGCGACTTCCACGAGGAAGGCTAAAGCTTCCACGAAGGGATCAACTGCGAAGGGTGAGAAAAAGAAGACGGGTGAAAGGAAGAAGTCCTCCAGGAAGAAGAAGAATGCGCAGGATAACGAAGACTTGGAAACTGAGCCTGTGGATTCGGAGAGTACAAAAGATAAAGAGCCTATGATATATGGAATAGAGACTTTAGACGCTTTTCCACGGTTCGCTATGACTAAAAACAACCAGGGAGACCTTATCGAACAATTTACGAAGACAGTCAATTTCACAGCTGATAGTTCCAGTGCCGCTTCTGCTGCACCTAAAAAAGGGAAAGGAAAATTGACCGATAAGGAAAAGTTGGAGAAGAAAGTGGTTGAGGGGAAAATGAATGAAAACTTTGTCAGGATAAACTTGAAAAAGAAAGTATTTGTACGCGGTAAGAAACACTTCAATTTCTCAAAATATAAGAAAAATCAGTGGAAGGAAAAGAAAAAGGAACTGGGGTCTGGCGAAGGTAGTTTAGAGGTAGCCGACTTTGTTGAAAAGCACGGAGTAATGAGTTGCTTCAAGTGCGGGGAAGTTGGTCACTTCGCGAGGAGATGCCCTAATTCAAAGGGAGATGATTTAATACCCATGAATGACATAGACGACGGCTCCGAGTTTCCAACCTTGGAAGAGGCGCAGAGCATGGCTAGCCAAAATGCAGTGGCAGCACACGCGCATAGAATTAGTCGCTTGCCTGAAAAGCCAGCGTATTCTGCGGCAGAAAACGAGACAGTGGAAAATGAATCGGTGGAAACCGAAGTGGAGGATAAAGACGCCTATGAGGATTTATGGGAGCCCATCGAAGACGAGGTGAGCAAGCATTTATTATACTCATAAAACTATTTATTTCTACTTAATCGCATTTGCAGGAAATCTTATGTGGGCATAAAATACCTGAGGATTTGGTGTTGAAGTTATTACCACCAGAAATCACCACTGTACACCCAGTGTATAACCCTGAAGACTATCAAACACATATGGGTAATAAGTGTACTATGCGATTGAACTTATCAATTAATGCAGAAATTAACCGTGTACTTAATTTACAGAAGCACCATCGGAGGTTCTGGAAACGTTGCGTAGATTTGGTCACACCGCGTTCAGACCCGGCCAGGAGAAAGCAGTGATGAGAATACTTTCTGGCCAATCTACGTTAGTCACTCTATCCACTGGCTCCGGGAAATCTTTATGCTACCAATTACCTGCGTACATGTATTCCAAACACTTTAATTGCATCACTTTAGTGATATCACCGTTGGTATCGCTGATGGACGATCAAGTAACAGGCGTGCCGTCGTTTTTATCTGCGGCGTGTTTGCACACGAATCAGACGGAGAAAGTGCGGGACAACGTGATGCAAATGGTGAGGCAAGGGAAGCTGAACATCTTGCTGATCTCCCCCGAAGCGGTGGTCGCTGGGGAGAAGTCGACCGGCTTCGGTGCTTTGCTGAGGCAGCTTCCACCAATTGCCTTCGCGTGTATCGACGAAGCTCACTGTATCTCGCAATGGTCCCACAATTTCCGTCCGTCTTACCTGATGGTCTGTCGCGTTCTCAAGGAGAAGTTAGGCGTCAGGACAGTGCTAGCTCTCACTGCCACCGCGACAACAGTTACCGCAGAAGGTATAGTAAATCACCTGGGAATACACGACGGGATGGAGGGCGTCATCTCTGATATCCCGATGCCGAGGAACCTGTTGCTAACAGTTTCCAAAGACGACAACAGGGATCAGGCCTTGGTAAGGTTGTTGCAGAGCAAAAGGTTCGAGGAGTGCGACTCGATCATCGTTTACTGTACTCGCCGAGAAGAATGCGCGAGGATTGCAGCTCTCCTAAGAGTTTCCCTGCGGGTATTCATTCTGCCGTTTTTATACAACTTCGTTGCGTTAATCGTGGGATAACTTTCTGCGCTTGTATGCTTAACAGGATGAACAGAAGGATGTGAAACTGAAAAGCACGCTGTCTTACATTGCGGAGGTGTACCACGCCGGCTTGTCCGCCTACCGCCGAAAAACCGTTCAGAAGTCATTCATGAACGGACAAATCAAAATTGTCGTTGCTACCGTTGCCTTCGGCATGGGTCTGAACAAATCGGATATCCGCTCTGTTATTCACTACAATATGCCTGGCACCTTCGAAAGCTACGTTCAGGAAATCGGGAGAGCAGGGCGAGATGGACTAATGGCGCATTGCCATTTGTTCTTAAACCCCACGGTACAGTAAAACTAATTCGAGTAGTCTTGCGAAATGTTTACCTGTTTTACCTGTTTAGGAGGACAGGGACAAGTGGGAGCTGCGCAGGCATATTTACGCGAAGGGAGTAGACAGACACACCATTAGACGTTTACTTCAGAAAGTATTCCTTCCGTGCTCGTGCGCGAGAATCCGCGAGAAGAATCCAAACCACAAATGCCCCGGTCACGAAGTCGCTATTCCAGTCGATGAAACGGTTCTGGCGTTAGACATTTCCGAGGAAACGATCACTACGCTTTTATGCTACCTCGAGCTGCACCCTAAAAGATTCATCACAGTCCTCTCGTCTGTATACGTAAGAGCTAGAGTCTCGAGTTACAGTGGGCCTCAAGCACTAAAGCAGGCAGCGCAGTCAGTGAGTATCTATTAATATTCATTGCCAAGTACGCTTCACTTGACTACTGTAATAACAAATGCTTCAGTCGCCGCCGCTCGCAATGGCAATAGCAATGGACCTGCAGAAGGGCATCTCCCACGAAAATAGCAACACCATCGAATTTCCAGTGGTGGACGTGGCGTCCGCTATTGGTTGGGACAGCGGAGTAGTGAAGAGTCATCTTAAACACTTGGAATGGAAAACAGGTCGGTCTCCAAACCTAATCACACAGTGTATTTCATAGAAACGCATATAAACACCTTCCTTCTTCCATTTAGTTAACGGGGCGTCGAAGCGCTCAGCTATCTCGGTGAGGTACGACAAGCTGGGCTTGAGAGTGAAAGCGCCAGGCGATCTAACGGATGTCGAGCTGGACGAAGCATTGGACGCTTTAGTCAGCCGCGCACAGTCCCAGGAGACCTCGGCTCTGCAGCAGCTCGAGACGATCGGCGTGACGCTCCATAAATTCAGCATACCGGCGGTGACGGGCTGCCTAGTGTTGAACGAGGAAATGGAAAGCAAGTCTGATGAATTGAAGGCTGTTATTCGGAGATACTTCAAGGGGGAAGTTCTCACGGACATCGATTGGAAGCAACATGTACGAAATGCTCTGATGTCCCTGTACCTTGTAACAGATTCTATGATAACACGTTCGCGTGTTTGTTCCAGATGAAAGTGGAGAAGGAAAATGAAGTAGTCGGCGATGTCCGGAACTTAGTTATAAGCTACCGCGACAACAACTTCACTGGGCGCGCAATCGCTCGGATCTTTCACGGCATACAGAGCCCGAATTACCCTGCTTACGTTTGGAACAAGTGCCGTTTCTGGAGGGCCCATCTTCCCTACAACTTCAACGCCTTGTGCCAAATCGCGACGAGAGAAATTTTAGCGCTGCGCTAGGAACGTTGCTTCCAGCGCTTTTAAGATTAACTTTTAATATAGTTCCGCGAATGTGGTAGCATGCGACCGGGGCCTTTCTTAAATATTAAACGTCACAGTTATTTAAGCACGTGATTAGCATCACAGCTCACGGGTAATCACTGTTACTCGGTTTGACATTGATTAGAAGCATAATATTGGACAGGTATGTCGACTGAGTAATTTTATTTGAAAAAGTTAAAGATTATGTAACAGTTTATTGTTTGAATAACAAGTGACAAAATTGGTATAGGTCGTAATATGGAACATATTTACTCACACGTGCCTTAAAAGAGTAACTTATTTTTTTACATTTATAAAATAAACTTTAATATAAATACTCTTCTATGGGCTTTTACTGGTACAACTATTTCCTTGCAGTATTACTGTCGCCTCAACGCGTAACGGTAGTAAAGCTTTATCAAATTTCTTCGTTCAGCACTGAAACCAGTTCTACCCTGCTACATCATTACTGTTAGTATTAAACATATCCACAATATAAAATTCTTTTCCCGCACCAATGGCTATTCTCTACTTCTCAGCGTTTTTGCGTTAGTAAATTCGATTGATTTGCGACGGACAGAGCCTGAATTAATTAAGGTCGCGAGCAATTTTTCTTACTCTGTCGATACTAATTACATTCAACACGATATGCTTCTGGGAAACGTTCAACAGTACTCAGTCGTCGATTGTTTTTTTGTTTCTTCGCATTCCACGCAGAGGAAAATAATTGCAATTAATGGTCGCGGCGTTTCTCTGACGGTCCTAAATTTATCACGTGACGACTCTTTTCATGTAATTACAGTGCCTGAGAAACTTGTGCATCCGTATCTGGTGCATTTTCCCGACGCGGTCCATGCAGGTCTCGTTCTGGCACAGCGCGCAGAACTCGGACGAGATCACGTGAAACGGCGAGCGAAAGTACACGCTGGCATTCTTCAGCGACTTGTTCTTGTGGTGAGCCCAGACGTGCAACGACAACTCTAACAACGTCAACACTGGTATTAACCAGCGGAAACATAAAATGGCCAGCAACAGTATGCAAATCGGGCGCATTTGCCCAGAGGTTGGCACAACGGGAACGGGTTCCAATGCCAGTGGATTTTTGTTCTTCTTCGAGCAACTGTCTTTAGACGACAGAGTCTCTTTCACCTCTTTGGGAATCTAAACAATTGTTATTTATTAATCCCCGTTCGATTTTTTACTCGAATATCTTAAAGCTCTCTTGTTTCGCTCCTCTATCATACGGCTCTCGTTAGCAGGGGCGGATTTGGAGATATGGCACCCCTAGGCTAACAAGCGTCTGCCACCCTTCCCGTGAAATATCATCATTTTAATTCGAAAGAGTTGAGGTAATTTTAAAATAATTATAATTTAATTATTGCTGATTTGCTAGATGAAGAAAAAAGTGAATTATTTTAAAGTTGTCTTAAGCCTTTGTGTTTAAACCTTTTTCAATTTTCGCTTCCCAAAATTTGCCGCTCCCCAAAATTTATCGCACCCCAAAATTTGCCGCTCCCGAAAATTTATCACACCCCAAAATTTGCCGCTCCCAAAAATTTATCGCACCCTAAAATTTGCCACTCCCGAAAATTTGTCGCTCCCCAAAATTTGCCACTACCCAAAATTTGCCGCCGCCCCAAAATTGACCGCACCCTAAAATTTGTCTCTCTCCAAAATTTGATGCTCCGCAAAATTTACTGTTTCCCAAAAATTCCCACTCCGCAAAATTTATCGCTCCCGAAAATTTCACACTCCCCCAAATGTTGCGCTCCCCAAAATTTCCCACTTCAAAATTCGCCTTTTCTCAAAATTTATCGCCCCAAATTTTCCGTCCCAGGCTGCACCCTTCTTAGCCTACATACAAATCCGCCCCTGCCCATTAGGGTCACCACCTTTTCAACGTCACCCGATGTTAAAAGATTCCAAAGTAACATGCGACCTAAAAGACACAAAGACTTTAAGACATTAAGCTTTTGTTTCTGAACGTTATGGATTTCGGAACGCGAAAAGATGGAAGTCCTGTGTTCGAGCATCTATAAGCATACGTTTATCATAAAAAACTTTTAACCTGTCAACTGGAGAAAACATTGCGCAAGATGAGTCAATTCGAGTATATTCGTCTTTAAATACAGGAGAGGGGGGCGCATTCTGTGCATTCTGGCCGCGAGACCCAGTTAAAATGTTAAGGCGAGAAGAATAAAAGTCGCTTTTACTAGCTTTACTACTCTATGCCCGAGATATCACACGTGTGTTGTATTTGCAGCACATTAGAATTTCGCTACGACGCTTCTCTTCCTAAAGTAAACAAACATAGAGAGAGAGAGAGAGAGAGAGAGAGAGAGAGAGAAAAAAAAGAGAACGACGCGCGCATGTTTATGATAACGATTCCATTAGGTTTATTAATAGCACGCTTCTTTTACCTGGAAACGCATCCTTCGATTCTTAGTCGTTTCAGTGCCCACCAGGCTGATCTCCGGCTCCCCCGTTTCGGCATTGTTCACCGAATTAATGAGCCGCGTGATTTCGCACTCGCCAGCAGGAACGCTAATGCTCTCGCCGGTTTCCTCGTCCACGAAAATTCGGTCCATTTCCCCGTCGATGTTTCCGTTTTGTATTGAAAAGAAATGTCTGAGGAAATGCCTGCTCTTCCCCTTCCTGGCTCCCTTTGTCGCAGTCCCGTATGTGGCGAATGATAACAAAGTTTAATGTATTCGAAGCGTATACGATCGGCGTGGTCGGATCCTCGGGGTCACTTCCCGGATACCGTGGCTCTGCACGGTTTTTATTCTAACGATTTGGTTGCTCGGCTCGGAAGCTTTTCTGAAACATGGGCCAACGGTAACGATTCACTTTATCGGTTAAGAATGACTCCTTCGAGATCTTTCGTCGTCTTTCTTTCTGTTCTCGTTCAATGGCGAACAATGGGAGAGAAAGAAAACCATGTAATTACGGCAATTGTAATTGACATAAGTTGCCGGGATGACAAGCGACTTAGACAATGAAGAGATAAGATAATTTGGGGAATATCGTGGAATGTAATCTTCCTTATAACACACTGCCGTTCATAAATATTGGGACACACTCCGTGTGGAATAATTGTAAAAAAACGTTGTAAATTTATTGAGGAATTGTAAATTAAAAAAAAATTTTTTTAATTAAAACCGACTTAAAAAAAATAAAATTGCACTAAAAAGTAAAAAAATAATATTTTCCCTTATTTAATCTACGACTCATATTTTTTAAGTCGGCGCCAGATTTACACAGTGCAAATGAGGAGTCACCAACTTAAAAGATATGAGAGTCGTAGATTAAGTTAGGGGAAAAAATAATTTTTTACTTTTTAGTGCAATTTTATTTTTTTGATGTCGGTTTTAATTTTTAAAATTTTTTTTTATTTTTAACTTTTTAGTTTTATATATATTGACACAACATGCTGGGGAGATATGCGCGTACGTACATAAAATAATAATAATTAGATGACAATAGTCTTTATTATTAACTGGCAAAATATTGGGCCAATGTTGATGCATCGTAGGATGGGACCACCGGGGCATAGCCCTCTTTCGAATAAAAAAAAGATCATCAAAATCGGTCCATATGCTGAGAAGTTATGCGGGGACAAACATAAAAAAAGAAAAGAAAAATACAAACGGGTCGAATCTATAACCTCTTCCTTTTTGAAATCGGTTAAAAAGGTGATGAGAGCAGTGAGGAGTATTCTTTCTGTATCAAATGTCACATTTTACCTAAATACTACTTGTGAACAGTAGTTTTCAGAACAATTCGTGATATAGCGATCGAGTCCCATTCTTTTGTTACATTTATCGCACGTTTTAGTGTAAGAGAATGGTAAGCGATCACGTTGAGAACCCTTGAATTAATCATTAAAGTGTCACAGTGTACGTATGTGCGTGCATTGTACTATTCATTGTACATGTTTTGTGCCACTGCATCACACCGGCAAGCAGTGGAACATGTAGGAATTTAAAGCGTTCAAGTCAAATGTCACGGACTGAGGAGTCATTAATGTGAAAAAAGGGGTAATGCAGGTAATGAAGAAGCAATTACAGCTGGATTTAAAGCATCGTCTGGCCACGTATTTGAATTTTTTTCATTGCGAACATAATATACAAAACAGTCTCATAAAATAATTATTAGGGAAATTGGCGAATACCTACGCGAAACAATTTTCAAATCGCCTCTCATTAAACGAAATGTAGAAAGGCGCTATTATTATGTAGAAAGGCGAGTGGTAACGTAAATACCGTCTATATACACGGAAGGCAATTAAAATGCACGAAGATACCGAATCCGTTTTTCCTTCTACTTCTCATTTGTATTCTCAATTTCTCGCCGAACGTAAAGAATAACAAACGGTTAAAGGTTAAAAGCGAAAATATGTCGCGCGCGGCTGGTTGCATGTCAAATTTCATACATTATGATTCATCGCCTTGTAAACCGAATTGTTCCATGCTCGAACGCAATCCGAATCTCGGGCGGAGGTCCGCAATGCCTCATTAGTCGTTTCCCAGTAATTATTTACTTGGTCAGGACGACCAACTGCTGAAACTACTACTATCGTCGTCGATGTCCGGAAAGCAAACCCACCAAGAGCAACCCCATCTCCTGCAAGCGTTCGCGAGCACCCTGCAGAGATATTCTAATGTACAGCACATGTTCGGCCAATACAATTTCTATTAGGCGTGTGCATACACGACGATTAACTCCGAATTATAGGTTAGCCATCTACGACTTGTAATTTTCCATTCACTCGACCGAAGTTTGCCAACTATTTAGAAAGCTTTGGGTTGTTTCTGCACGATGCCACCGATGAACAATAAAACGATTATTCCGGTTTAGAGCAAATACTATTTTTGTAAATATTACAGGTTTGAATGTAGAGAGTTTTACACGAAATGGTTTATGTTTCGTGAAATTAGATTTGAATGTGAGGCACTCGAGAATGTGGGGTACGTCAGTGACTCTCATGTACCGCGATTTTCAGTTTTGCTGAGAGATTGTTCCACAGTGGCGCAATCTTACGCAATGGCGGGTAAAGATTAGATGTGTGCATCATTTGGAAGACAGGTTTTTAATTCTACTAATAGGCTAGGATCTTATTTGGACTCGCGTACCAGACTTTAATTTCACTTAATGCGGCTGCGAATTTCGCAATTAACTCTTACCGAGAAACATAATCGATTGTCTTCCCTATTGGAAAATGTCATTCTTTCAAAGTCATTTATCTGTTATTTAAAATCGTCGCCGATTCGTGACGAATAGCTTTGAAAAAAAAGAAGAAAACGAGATTCATCGCGAATTTTCAAACGTGACTTGTAAATGTCTATATCGGCAGAAGTGAATTACAAAAACAGATCATGCCTTTGACAGAGGAATGTTCCATGAACGAGGAAAAGATCGTGTGCGTGACTAACATCAATCACAGTTGTAATTATATTCAGATTGACGGCACAATGTAAACAAAATTTAAGAGCAGGTTGTGCATGAAACCGCGGGACAGTGTTAAGTTTCGTATCGATACGTACAAGTGTAAAATCCTTCCTGTTTACGCGGGAAATAAATCACTGGTAATCATTGATGCACATTAAATGATCGACTGTCGGTACTTATTTTCAAATTAATGTCCGCCTTGTTGGTTTGTTAGTGCTCTTAATTCATACGCGGGATAAAACAGATTTGCGATACACAGCCTATCAACGAAATGGTGTGCGGTGAGCGTACATACGTGCACACAACGACAAATATGAGAAACGTGCAGATCGGGAACACTAACCAGATTTATGAAGCAATTGTGTCATTTCTCAAAAGTGGGATGTATCGATGCCACCTGACGCAATAAAACGCAAGTGATCACAAAATCATAACACAAAAATGGAAACTGCCTACTTAAATTTCTTTCAAACTAGACACCATCGAGCAAAATACGACGCTCCAATTTATTTTACCACCGAATGCCGAGAAAGGCGCAAATCGGTCCTACTTAACAAATACTTTCAAAAAGGTTTTATCGCAATCTTCAGAACAGTAGAGTCACCTATCTAGCGTTTTTCAAGAAAAGATTGGCAAGCCACTAAAGCTACCCTCGTGAAGAGAAATCAATCTCGATTTAGCCTGCGAGACACGCACCAACGGACCAACAAACATGCACCAACATTCACATGGACGAGGAAGATAACAGAAGATAACCCATAACGTGCACTTACGGGCGTACAGCGCGAGCGAAAATACGCATCACCGACAGGAGCGCCGACGGACGATTAATTAATTCGCTGCTCCGCGGAAATCTAGGGTACAGAGTGATGGGAATGGATGCGAGCGTCGGCTTGAGCACAGAATGTGGAATCATACCTCGGCGGAGAGACGTGGGACCGAAACTCAGATGGAAAGCACTGTATCGACGATAAAACGCAACATATTGCGAGGAGCGCGGCAGTCACCAATCCGCGTGCGACTCGTCGCGCATCTGTAGTTCGACTGGTTAGGTGTACGCTATAACCTGTAACTATGTGGATTGTAGATGGGCGTATTTATCAGCCGCACACGTCTCCGCCAGAGATAATGACGTGGATTCACTTTAACAACAAACTCTTGTAATTCTTTCGCGCGACGATAACGTAATTTAATTTCGAGCTTCTTTATTTGCGAATTAAGTGTAGACCCAACCGAGGCTTCTGCAGATATGCGAACAAAGTGGAACGGAGGCCCGCAGCTTGCAGTGGCGTAATAAACTGGCGGCGAGGCCGAACGTGTTGCTTCCGAATATTTGGTGCACGTCGCGTGGGACACCATTCGCTTGCTACGTTACTGGATACCTCTTCAAGACGTTTAATGATATCCACACTCGCGTGAATAAAATTGTTGTGTGGTTGATTGCGAATGCGTGTGTGTATCGCATGCAAAGTGTTTAGGAGCGGGAATGAAATATTTGGATACTAGAGGAATTTGAAACGCGGCTGATAACGCATCCTAAACTTGATCGGAATAATAATAAATTTGTTACATGTGTTTGGAACGTACATAATGAGCTAATATAGACTTTATCTCTACAGATAACCGTCTATGAGAATCTGGTGTTCTTAACTTATTGCTGGCATCGCGAGATAATGCATTGTATCATGATCACAGTAAACAGGTTAATTGTTATCGATAACGATTTCGCGCATTACTGTATGATTGAAAACTTATATTCGATTTAGGTAGACTTGTGTAGGTATACAGGGCGTCCCGGAAAAGATGGTAGAAACTTTAACGGGTGATTTTACATAAAAAAGGCGGAAATATAAAATAAAATTGTTTGACGTCGCGCTTCATTTTCGAGAAGAGTGACGATGAATTTTAACCAATTACGCGTGCATCGAAGTCACAAATCGGCGGGCGTTTCAGTATTAAATGAAGTTTGCGGCTGATTCCACTTTTCGCTCAATGTTGTGAAATCCAATTGGTAGATGCAGTATCTCTTTCTTTTTCTACTTATTTACTTGCTCTCTCTACTCCCGGTTTTACCACAAATTGCGTCGACCAATAGAAAACGCGGAACACATTTTCCGATCACTACCTAGAGGATCACTAGAGGAACTTGTGACAAAATTTTATTCTACATTTTCGACAGTTTTTCATGTAGAATCACCACTTAAACACCTGTTGCCGAACACCCTCTATACATACTTGTATGATTCGAGCATGATGAAATATGGAATTGTATATACAAGAATGCGTAATCTCGAAAGCACGAAATACAACACAATACTCCACACATGTTAAGAATTCCGATAAACTGAGATTCGGTGCCTTCTGCACCGGATGTGTCACGCAATTACAGATATAAAGTATGTATGTACTTACATCACTTTTGAAAATGAGTGATGGCAGAGGAAAAGCTGATTGCAATTAGGGTTGCCAGTCCATTACACAGAACTAAGCGGAATCATGTACTTGGCGTAATTTTTTTACTTCCTTGAAGTTTTTTATGAGGTTGTGAATTACTTTAACGCAAGCTTTACGGAGTTAAAAATATAACTTTTCGAGAGATACGTCTCGGTGGCTCCAGTGCACAATCGAGTCAGCTGTTGACCTTGTTTACGTTCCCCGCCTCGCAGCTGCTCTTCAAGTATAAATAAATTGAGCTGCTTTTAACCCTTTTCCACACCTCTATTTCTGTATATAATATTAATAGTAGTACTCTTCGATCGGTAGAGGATAGAATATACAGGGTGTCCCGTAACCGGTGGTACGGGCGAAGGGGTGGTAAGTGTACAAGAAAAAATTAATTAGAAATATAGAATAAAATTTTGACATAAGTCGTTTTCTTTCCGGGAAAATTGACTTCGAATTTTATCCGAGTATCCGGGCTCCTCGAGCGTCAAAGACAGTACTTCGGTGCACTCGGCTGAAATTCGAAGTCAATTTTCTCGAAAATGGAGCGCGATATCAGAAAACTTTGTTCTAAATTTTCGATTTATTTCTTCATGTAGAATCCTTCCTGTGTAATAAAATTGTAATATGAGAGAGACAGGGACGAAACTAGGTTGTAAGCGCCTCGGAGCAAGAATTCTATCTGGCGCCCCCCCCCCCCCCCCTACATTTTACCACCTTGTATTGCCCAACTTACGAGGTTGAGTCCACACTTTACATATAAAAGGCATAATAAACGTGTTTATTAACTAGTGTTTATTAACTAATTTGTTTGCTGTTTGATAACAAATCAATCAATTTTAAATAGATAAATTTTAATTACTGTTTCATAAAACGTGTATCTCCTTTATTCCCAATGGAATAACGTAATATATAAATTTGAATAAAGCCATTGATGTAGCTTTACCAAAACTATGTCTTTTCTCTATAAAGATTTCTCATTTGGCGCCCCCTCCAAATCGGCGCCCGGAGCAGAGACACCCGCTGCCCCCCCCCCCCCCCATGTTTCGTCACTGGAGAGAGAAATACCGTATATATATTAAATAAATAAATAAATAAAATAAAGGCTGCAGCACTGGAACCCACTTTCCAGGGGGGGGGGGGGGCGTTCTAAGCCTTCCATTTATGTATAAAATAATTTAAATAGATTTTGTTCACTGTTTCCCTTTTGAAATAATTAGAAATCACACTAAAAGTTGAATTCACAAGATCTTTTAATATTATTTATTTGTAAATCATTATTTTCCGTTACGATGAAATGTTATTAAATTTTATTTAGAATAAATTTCAATTTTTGAAGATTTACGTATTTTATTGTTTTTTTACAAAAAAATATACACCCCCTCCCATTCGCTTTTCAACCAATAAGGCCTTCGAAGGTTCGATAGCCCTGGGCACCAAAAATCTTAATTCGGCTCTGGATCAATTATAAGGTGGTGTTTCATAATCTGTGACTTACATTGGTTACTTTGGTTTACTTATAGTCTAGTTAGAGTTATTTACAATCTACTTAAAGTTGTTACAGATTATTTATTCACAGTTGAACCCTATCTAAAATTCTCTTTCTTCTCTTATTCTTCCAAACAAAATGTTAAGCATAAATACATTTAATAAGCTACTGAAAATTGCCGCATCTCTGTAAAACAGGAGTTTCGTTTGTTTGATCGATTCGCGTCGAGTCAGTATAAGTCGAGACGTGGAACGGTTTCACGTTCACCGTAGAAGATAAGTGATTTTCCACGGAGAATGAAGAAAAATGGAGAAAAGCAGAAAACACGAACTGAGCGAGGAAAGCTTCGGGGAAATTTCCGGTTCTGGAAGCTCGGAAAAGCGTTCGAAATCATTCACTGTGCCTCGCGTCGCTCCGCTGCACAATTTCGCGTCCAGATTGTGTCGCAAACCGACACACAGTCTTCAAAAGTAATTGCCAAACGTATTTTCAAATGTATGCCGCATTGTTTCATTTATACACGTTTATAATACAAAAATATCGTTTACATTCAACATAAGTCTTTTTAATAAATATTATATTTCACTTGCCTCAACTGAGGCTCAAAATTACTCCAAAATTTGACACGTACCCCAATACATATTTATTAACTTTGCTATAGAGGGAAAGATGAAATACCTTTCTTTGTACCACACAAGAAGTTACTCGAGAAAATCGAGTACAAGCCCGAAATTCAGGAGCCGCTGGTACGAACATTTTTCCATTTCTTTCAATCGAACATTGTTGAAGCAAAATGTAAAGAAAATACTTTCGTAGACTGGATTTAGCAAGCAACAAGAATGGATAAGGAAACAGGTATGCAAGCCGTATATCCCACTGCCGAAAACGGGGGAGGATCAGGTGCCAACGAAGAAAGATGCTGCGGTACCAGTCCCAAGTACTACTCTCGCATTTTTACTTTTATATTTTTCCGACGATTGTCAGTAGATACATAACTGTGCCAAGTATTGACCAACTTTCTCGGGTCTCTTTTGACCCAATAGCCTTTCCATTTCTTTAACCCTATTACGTTACTCGGGGGAAATTTTAACCCAATCGACTTTTCATATTCTTTATCTCTATTACGTTCCCCGGGTCTTTTTTGACCCAATCGCGTTTTCGTTTTTTCAACGCTGTTACGTTCCTCGGGTCTCTTAACTTTTTGAGAAAAATATAAATAACATAACACGTGTGCTTCTCGTTTTTTGTCATCGTGTTAAATATTGTACCAGGGTTGACTACTTACGCTAATCATGTCTTTCTTTCATGGCCAGCATACGTCCGGGCAAAAAAGCGGCGTGAATCCGATGCACCTCCGTTAGTCGATCAATTGGAGCTGATGCAAAAACTTAGGGACGATCCTAAGATCGGATTTTTTTACATGGTCTACGCGGTAGAACAATCTTCCAAGTATTTCACCCCCTACGCCCTAAAGTAAATAACTTTTCTTTTCTCTCTGATTTCATTAAAAAATACGGAGGCTCAATGCTATCACCCTTTTCAGGGTTGTCCATTACAAAGACGTCGGACACATTTACATGACGATCAGCGCCAGTGGCGTCACCCAGTACACCCCCGACGAAATGAATTTCACCCCTATCGAACAGTGGGAAAGGGAATATATATTTTACTTGAAAGTATTAAAGGTACAGAAGTTGTGCCTTCAGGGCCAGCGTGAACTTTTGCGGGGCCGGGTTCAAAAATTGCGCAAGGCCAAAGGAGAAGCTTTTACATGCAATTCTTCATTTTATAATAACACTGTCCAACACGATTTTTGGTCCGCAATATCCTCCGGGTGAGTCTTGTATAGTTTTTCGCCCTGAACACGAATCCGTAAGCAGAATTGCTCTATCACCCTCAGTTTTTGAGAAAATCGATTTTGAAAAAACTGCAAATTTTTAACTTTTAACATCTTTTTTTTGCTCGTTGCGTCAAATTATTCTACGAACTCTGCCGAATACAACGATATAAGTTATTATTGCATTATAATCATTTAAATATGTTTAAACCACAATCAAATGGCAAATGACACCCGAGATGCACCCATTTTTGAAGATATCTTTCAATTTATTTCCAAAACTAAGGGTCTAGGAGAAAATCTGACCATTCCATGCGATGCAACAGACATTTTTCCTTCAGAAATCATCAACAAAAGTGGTAAGTCAAGTTTTGTTTTCAATACAGAAGCGAAATAGTTTGGCAATACACGCGGTGTCGACAGTGGTAGTCAACGGCGGCGCGCGATCCACTGCCGCTCGGCGTAACACAATCGCTTAACGCGCCTGACTACCACTGTTGGCGCCGCGCGTTTTGCCAAACTATTTCGCTTCTGTATTGAAAACAAAACGTGACTTACCACTTTTGTTGATGCTTTCCGAAAGAAAAACGTCAGCTGCATCGCGTGGAATGTTCAGATTTTATTCTAGATCCTTAGTTTTGGAAATAAATTGAAAGATATCTTCAAAAGTGGGTGAATTTTGGGTATCCTTTTCCCTTTGATCGTTGTTTAAACATATTCAAATGTTCACAATGCAATAATAACTTATATTGTTGTGTTCGGGAGGGTCCATATAATAATTTGACGCAACGAGCAGCCGAATAACTATTATCGTTTCGACACAAGACATGTTCAAAGTTGAAAATTTGCATTTTTTTTTCAAAATCGAGTTTCTCAAAAACTGAGGGTGATGGCGACAAACGGTTTGCGGATTCCTGTTCAGGGCAATATACTCTACAAGAATCACCCAGTGGATATTGCGGAACAGAAAAAAAGTTTCATTTTGTTGGAGTATGTAATAAATATCTATGCATAGGGCCTCGACAAATTTACGATGAGCTTCTTGTCGACCGCGGGACCTTTTCAAGAATTTTTATAATAATAAATATCTATGCATAGGGCCCTGCAAAATTTACGATGGAGCTTTTCGCGGACTACGGGGCCTTTTCAAGAAATTTTAAAAATAATAAATATCTATGCACAGGGCCCCGCAAAATTTACGATGAGCTTCTTTCCGACCGCGGGGCCATTTAAAGCGCGGGGTCGAGTTCCGGGGAACCCTCGAATCTTCCACAGATTACAATTTCTCCTTTTACATTTCTGTGACACCAGATAAGATCGTTCGTCGTGTTCCGGATGTGGAAAGCCTTCTACGTTTGGAGGAAATCTGTCGCTTGCAGGAAGTTCATTGAGGCGAGAAATATTTTGCAAGAGAATCTTTTTATATCCGATCCTATCCTCAGCAAATCTTTGCTGGAGATCAAGTCGATGTGCTCGGTCTTCCTCGATTCGAGCTTCTTCAACGGTACAGTGATCGAGAAGCTGTTACCCTTTTACTTCGTTGAACTCCAGGTGAAACTCAAACCGATCATGTTCTGAGAAACTATGTTTCCTGTGAATACCACGATACATGCGAAATTCTTTCTTTTTGCAGTTCGCGCAACTAGAATTAATTAGAGATAAGTTAGATGAGTTCAGGAGATTGGCGTTAGATATTGTTAATAATGCCTGTTTGGGCGCACTGCTGCATGCTGGATACACGCCAGATGATTCAAATATAACGGTTGAACAAACTGCCTATGGAAAACTTGGTAACGTGCCATTTTATGAAAAACCATTCTTTCTACCGCCGAATTAGTTGCTTTGCGATTTTCTTTCTTTCTTTATTATATATCGTGAGTATACGGATACAATGCATTAAACAAATCAAATTTTTTTAAACTATTTAAATAATAAAATATAATTAAATTTAAAGGAATTTAAATTAGTTAAAAAATGCAACTTTTTACATTATACTGAGAAAACATAACAATTACCTCTTCACATAATGATAATAGACACTGAGTGATAACATACAAATAAAGGATTTTTGTACTATTAATTTGAGTCACTAAATTTTTTACTTCAATTGAACAAAAACTTTAACTGCAGTTTTTGAAAAACCATACATCTTGTCTTATTGCGTTTTACCAGTAAACCTGCGATATTACGTTACATTACATTTATGCATCTAACTGGAATTGAAAAAGTAGTGATAATAAAAATGGTAATAGTAGCAGTTTCGTGGTTCCCCAGGCGAGTTTGGCGCTGTTAAATTTAAGATGCCCAAGGACGGTATTCTGAAAATGAGTTACATCGAGCAAGCACGAAAAAGGGAGAAGTGTTACAGACTCTCTTGGTACGTATGCAAAGTGGGGCTATGAATATACAAGTAATAGGAATCATTCATAAATGACGACCAGTCGTTTGAATGTCCAGCTTCATTCACCTGATTGACTATATGCAAACGAACATGATGCACGGGCTTATATTAAACACTTACACGGCGTTCCTGAAGGCTTTGAAGATCCACACAGAATTCTTACCAGATGATGACTCGTTAGACAACGATGTAATCGATATTCCTTTGAAAGAAAATCGGCCAGCGTCGCATCGAATTCAGGTATAGGTACTTTGTCATAATTAATGAAACTTTTATCTTCTTCAATTCTTTCGCATTCAAAACATGGAAGTCATTAGACACTGCTTGTATTTGAAGAAGAGCCAGGATTGCCATTAGAACTATTCGAATAGTCGAATAACTTTGAATAATTTCGGCACAAATAATTATTTATTCGAATGATTTAAGTCATACGAATTAGTCGAATCCGAAATTCGAATTCTACTGGTATTCGAATTCTGCTGGTATTTAAATCGGAAATTGGAATTCTACTGGTATTTAAATCGCAAATTGGATTTCTACTGGTATTCGAATCTCAAAATCGAATTCTGTTGGTATTTAAATCTCAAATTGGAATTCTACTGGTATTCGAATCTCAAAATCTAATTCTGCTGGTATTTCACTCTCAAATTCGAATTCTGCTGATATTTCACAATCAAATTCGAATTCTGTTGGTATTTCAATATCAAATTCGAATTCTGCTGGTATTTCAATCTCAAATTCGAATTCTACTGGTATTCGAATACATAGCATATTCGAATTATTCGAATCTCAAATTCGAATTCTGCTTGTATTCGAATCTCAAATTCGAATTCTGCTTGTATTCGAATCTCAAATTCAAATTCTACTGGTATTCGAATACTCAGAATATTCGAATTATTCGAATTCTACTGGTATTCGAATACTCAGAATATTTGAATTCTGCTTGTATTCGAATAATTATAATATTCGAACATTCATAACAGCCCCAATTGCCACAATTTGTTAAATAATATCGAACTTTCCAGTTTCCATACTTCATCGTAGACTTGTTAATTCTGCAATCCGCGGATATCGTCCTGGACCCGACGGAGGATATTCTTCGCTTCGTCTTAAAAACCATCCAAATCATGTGGGAAGAGAATCTATTTGTGATTAAACCTCTACTCTCCGATCCCTTCTTCCACTCCTTCACCAGGTATTAAAGCAGTTGCACGTTTCTTTCACACTGCACTTGTTTAAGAGTAATGCCATTTTCTGTACACTTATTCGAGGCCTATGATCAATCATAAAATAGAAGATCGCATCTGTGGCAACCCACCGGAGATTCAGCAAGTACTGAGG
Organism: Andrena bucephala; assembly: GCA_947577245.1. NCBI lineage: Eukaryota > Metazoa > Arthropoda > Insecta > Hymenoptera > Andrenidae > Andrena > Andrena bucephala. The sequence goes on along the minus strand of OX387717.1, from coordinate 16,489,358 downwards.
CAAGATCTAGTGTTAGAGGATCTGAAAGAAGAGTTGCAGGTGGTTCTGAACAAGAATTTCAACGCTGTCGTGCGTTACGTTGGACGTTTCGAAGAGATCCAGCAATTCTATTACGAAGACTTCATGTTCGACGAGAATATCATACGCGACAATGGGGACTGCAAACTGTTCCGCGAGTGGAGCATACGTTACAGGCGGGAGTTGGATCTGATCGATAAAGTGTACAATCCTCAGCCACTTGGTATATTTCTCATTCAACTCGAGCGATTCAAGGGTGCTGCCGAGGTCGCTCCTAAAGGAAAGATTAGAGTGATTGAAGCAGTTATGCCGGGGTAAATAGCTTGATGGAAATATCTGTGGATGAGTTCAACAGGGGCCAATGTCAAACGAAGCTAAAGTTAAGATACAATTTTTGCAAAAGTGTGAATTCTGACATTGGCCCTTCTTGAACTCACCACAGATATAGAGTAGCTCCTTAATTCACTAAATTTATCTTACTTCGCTTATAGCCGTAATTTTCAAAGTCACACAGTTTCTTCTACTGTCTTCTTATTCTTACAAAGGGCATCACCCAATTGTTACAAGCCGATTTTGATGAGGTCTGCGTAGATTATAGATCTCGGAAAAATATTTGATACGTATTTTTTTTATCGGCAAACGTCCGTATCTAGGGGGTGAATTTAGTCCTGAAAGTTGGGGTGAAAAACACGTTTGCCTAAATATTTCCGGTACTATGCACTATAGAGAAAAATCTTTTAGACCAAAATGATGTACTTTTTTTATAACAAATTCCGCTACCTAATCAGATTCGTAATAGTCCATTTGTTTAAACAATATAATAAACAGTAATAAGTTTTCCCTAAATTTAATTAAGTAACTGAATTTGTTATAAAAAAATACATCGTTTTCGTCTAAAAGATTTTTCACTACACTGCATAGTTTCCGAGATATTGGGGCAAATGTGTTTTCCACCCCCAACTTTAAGGTCTAATTTCATCCCCTAGGTATCGACGTGTGCCGATAAAAAAATTCGTATAAAATATTTTTTCGAAAACTATAATCTACAGTTGGGTGATGTCCCATTGTTAGTCTTTTCGAAATCTCTAGCTGCCATGATCTTTCTATTAACTCTTCCCCTTTTCTAAAATAATTTTAGCTCTCGATGCTAGAAATTCTTAAGAACTTCCTCGTTGCAACCACTCCCACTGCTTCCATTATTCCCTCAATTTCCCTTCTCCAAGTAAAAACCACCCGTGTTTTGACAGCCTGGGGAAAAGCAGAGTGGACACTCTGTTGGCGGAAGCGACCGACGCTATCAATTACCTCCAATCTGAGCCGGTGACGACGGATGAATACGTGGCGTACATACAGTTCGTCGACAAAGCCCGCGAAAACGTGGACCAGAAGGAGGCTCAACTGGATTACGTGAAAGAATTGTACGACACGATGGAAGAGTTCGGCTTCCCAATACCGACAGTAGACATGGCGAATTATTTGGTAACGACCCAACAATACATCACGCACATGTTAATTCCACACCACCTCCAGTTGGCATGGTTTCCGAAATAGGGTATCGGGGCCCATTTCACCAGTCTACGATTGGCAGTGGAGCATTGCCTCGAGCAGAGGGCGAAGTTAATAAACAGATTCAACGCCCAGCTCCAAAAGGACATCACAGCGTTAAATGAGAAGATATCGGAGATCCACGAAGAAACAATGGTGCGTACGACGTAGACAGGGCTGCCTATCGAATTTCCTTACAATCCCACGGTTCCTCACAGCAACCTTGGCTACTGGACTACCAGAGCAACGTCGACGCCTGTCTCAACACCCTGCAGGAGCTCGATAAACGAATAGTCGCCTGCGCAGCTACCGCTGAGGAGTACCGCGCCCATCAAAGGACGTTCAAGGTACCCAATCACCTCACAGCACTTGGTAAAGCTTCCACAAACCACAAGCTGAACATAAACTGAAGTGTGTGATTTACTCTGATCTGGAAGCTGGAGCAGACGAGGTTCGACATCATGGCCCAAGTGGCGAACGAGCTGAGACTGCGCACTCTGCTGTGGGAGACTCTGCTCTCCTGGGAGCAGATGGTGCACGAATGGTACCACGTGGACTTCGACACCCTGGACGTCGAGGAGATCACCTCGTTCACGATGAACACCATGAAGAACATCATCCAGCTGGAGCGCGGCTTGCCGCCGAACAACATCCTGCCGGATCTGAAGGAGAACGCTGAGTTGATAAGGAACAAGCTGCCTGTCCTGGGCTACTTGAGGAACCCGGACTTCAAGGAGAGGCACTGGAAGATGATCGAAGACATACTGGGCTACACGTTCAAGCCGGAGGAAATGAAAACGTGGCCCGCGCTGGAGAGCCTAGGCGCGTTCCTCAAGCCAGACGAACTTATGGAAGTCGCCGCCGCGGCCAGCTCCGAGGCTAATTTGGAGAACATGCTGCAGAAAGTCGTGGACACGTGGCTGGGGCTGGAATTCATCGTGGTATCCTATAAAGAAGGGAAGGACGTTTTTATCCTCGGCAGTATGGAGGACATTCAAACAGCCATGGACGAGAGTAACATCAACCTGCAGACCATCATCGCGTCCCGCCACGTTGGGCCCATTCGACCTGTAGTCGAGCAGTGGATCGAGAAGCTGGATCTATTTACAGTCACCTTGGTGCGCATATCTCTTGGGCGTTTTATTTATTTATTTACAAGGGAAGATCCCAAAGCCGGGGATTGAAAAGATTGTGAAACTTTGGGGATATGTAGAGCAGTGCTTCGCAACCTTTTCTCGCGTTTGTTTTAGGAAGCGTGGCAATACTTGCAGCAACAGTGGCTGTACCTCGAGGCGATATTCTCAGCGCCAGACATCCAGCGACAGCTTCCACAGGAGGCGAAGCTGTTCATCGAGGTCGACAAGTTTTGGAAGGACCTGATGAGGAGGACTCACAAGGTGTGCGATGCAGAGTTTCCCTATATTGTGGGATTCAATGAGCTTTCCGGGATTAAGATTGAATTGAAGAGTTTGCAGTAAGAAGGGGGCAGCTCTAAATTTAACATTTGGAAAATTAATTAGGACAGAATTGTATCAATTTAAAATCTACATATTAACACAGCATTTAGCACTGTTACTAAGCACAAATATATTTTCTCTATGGCAGGGTGAACTTTGAAAATTTCGAGCTGCCTCCTTTTTGCAGCAATCTTCAATTGCGTAAAAGGAAGGGTGTTTGAATTAATTTTTTTTGAGGGTTTTTTAAGTGTCGCTGCGCTTCGGCCAGCAATTGTTTATAAACTTTCCATCTTCCCTATCCAAAAGCATTTGATAAAAGAAAACTATTCTCCGCGCTATTCGCTCATCATTTCACCGCGTAATTTCCAGTCGCCCTTGGCCATGGCTGTCTGCGTTCAGCCAGGCTTGCTGGAACTGTTCCAGGAGAACAACAACAGACTGGACGAAGTGATGAAGTGCTTGGAAGCCTATCTCGAGGTGAAGCGAGTAGCATTCCCGCGGTTCTTCTTCTTGTCCAACGACGAACTTCTGGAGATCTTAGCTCAGGTATCGGTTAAAAGAGGGGAAGCCAAAGTGTCTCATCCGTCCACTCGCGTTGACGTGGGACGCGTTGGAAAGCGGCAACTCTATAATACCTACCGATCGCCCTGAAACAGACGAAGAACCCGCACGCCGTGCAGAGGCACTTGCAGAAATGCTTCGACGCGATACACCGATTGAAATTCTCCACTTCAACGAAGGCGGACGAGTTCGGCCAAGTGATAGAGACTGTGCTGACGACTGACATACTCGCGATGGTTTCACCAGAAGGCGAGGTGGTTGCTCTTGGGAAAGGCTTGAAGGCCAGAGGCAACGTCGAAGACTGGCTAGGTCGAGTCGAGGATGCGATGTTCTCCACCTTGAGGAGAAAGATGAAGGAGGGGATTAACGACCTACAGGCGAAAGGACGCGAAGCGTTTCTATCTATGCATCCTTCTCAGGTTACAGACTATAGACATGTCCCAGTTACATGTGTCTGTTTAGCATCTTGTCTGGAATAAATGTGTCTTCGTGGATTAGTAATAAAGTGAATACACCACTCCTCATCCTTTCCAGATAATCCTCACCATCTTCCAAATATTCTGGACTCGAGACGTCCATGCAATTTTGGAAAGCCCTGGCAACGTGCTTGCGGAGATGAAGGCGTTCGAGGCGAAATCTTTCACGGTATACCCGATCCCTTTTAGTGTCAATTGCAGCGATATAAATAGCTCGTGTTTTGAGCTTCAATTCTGTAGAATTTAGCCCAGTGGGCGGCGATGGTCAGGGGTGACTTGCCGATATTGATACGGGACGTTTTAATCAATGTGATCACGATAGACGTTCACGCGAGGGATATCATTACGGCTCTGGTTGAAAGTCAAGTGGCGACTAGGTGAGAAGTAGTGAAATTTGCAAGCGTAAAAGAAGTTGCCCGAGGAAGTTTCTTTGGAAATGGAGGATACGTTTCGTTGTTCGCTCTAAAACACTTTTGCGCTTCAGCACGAACTTCGAATGGGTAAAGGCTTTGCGCTATTACTGGGACGAAGAGCTTGACAATTGTGTGACGCGGATGAGCAACTCCCAGTATCTTTACGGCTACGAGTACCTAGGCGCGTCGAAGAGACTCATCATAACGCCCCTCACTGACAGGTGTTACTTGTGTCTTATGGGAGCTCTCCAGTTGGACTTAGGTAAAAATGGCAACTAGTGAAGATGGTACCAGGTACAGTGTTGTCTCGGTATAAGGGCGATGCTCGGGGGACAGGCCGAACCTCTAGACTCTAAACTCTAAACTCTAAACTCTAAACCCTAAACTCTAAACTCTAAGCTCTAAACTCTAAACTCTAAACTCTCAACTCTCAACGAAACGGTATGCTATTCGGCTCGCCGTTCTTCTTTGCCGCCTTCTTTCAGTTATTTTTGGCTTGTCGCTGCCGGGTGCCCTCTTGCTCATTCTCAGTCTCTCGCACAATAAGTAGTGGGGATAGAAATGTACTTCTAACGAAACACGGAACCGGACTTATAACGGGCCCCCACTATATTTCGTTAGAAGGATTTCAAGAACTTGATTTCTTGAATTACTGTGTACAAATGTGCAGTGGCGCACCTAGAGAGGAGGAGGGGGAAACGACCCGGCCACCCCCAAAGAAGGGGTATTGTAAAAAGAAAAGAAAACTAGATTTTATTATTTAAATAAATTTTTATAATCACTTAAATATATTAAAAATAATAATAATAAACATATTTTGATAATAAAAAATATTTTTATCCCTTCAACTCGCTTACCTCCAAGATTAAATCCTAAGTGCCCCACTGCAGATATGCCTCGAAAGAAGGTGACGATTCGAGAGTCTCGTCGACTTGTCTCTACTGCCTTATCGCGTAGAATGAGAGAGACTTGCTGTCTCATTCACCACGCCCAAAACAAAAGTGGAGAGGATAGCGATTACCTTATTTCGAGACAGAAACCCTGTCGTTATTTCGAGACGATGCCATATGACTCCTGAAAATAACTAAATAGGCGGAGCTCCAGCTGGCCCTGCTGGAACAGGGAAAACAGAGACCACCAAGGACCTGGCCAAAGCCAATGCCGTCCAGTGCGTGGTGTTCAATTGTTCGGAAGGACTCGATTTCAGAGTATGGAAAAGATAACGTCCTTTGTCTCTGTTTCGGGAGAATCTGACTGATAAACCGTTAGAATTGAGCAGCATTAAAACACAGCGGTTCTGTGATCACAGATGATGGGTAGATTCTTCTCTGGACTGGCGACTTCCGGCGCCTGGTGTTGCTTCGACGAATTTAACAGGATCGACATCGAAGTACTCTCCGTCATAGCCCAACAATTAATTACCATCAGGAATGCGAAAATTATCAGAGCCAGAGAGTACGTTTTCATTTCTTCAACGGTTATTAACAGGTTCAGTGGCATCGACGTCCTGTGCACGGTTCTAGCTTGCTTTCACGTCGTTACTTTCTAGAAAGCAGTGTTTCCCAACCTTTTTTCAGCCGCGATTCCCTTTTACAACATTCAAATAACCTGTGTTGAGTCTGGAAATCCTCCCCCATATAAGGTAAGGTAAATTTAATTGGGTAAAGAAACCACATTAAAAATAGGCATCTCAGAATATAATTCTAACTTAATAATATTAAAAAGAAACACTCAAAAAACTGTGGCAACCCCCCAGAAAACACTTCCCGGCCTGCAGGTTGGGAATCACTGCTATAAATATGCGCTTGTGCATACATATAGTTTATTGCACCCTCTTGTCGACGAACCTAAAAACAACAAAAAAAGAATTTAGGTACAAACTTTTTCCGTAAAAGAACGAGTTTTTTTTTTTTAAATCTTCCTTTTTTTGTTTATAAGTTTTCCTTACTATTATTACACTCGGCAACTTGGGTAAAAAAAAAGACCCAGCACCGCGGGAGTCTTAGAGGGTTAAAGTTTCAAGGATATCCAGATCCAAGCATCTTGTCTTTTCCCCAGGTTCATGTTCGAAGGACGAATGATAAAGCTCGTAATGTCTTGCGCAACTTTCATCACCATGAATCCCGGTTATGCCGGTCGAACCGAATTACCAGACAACTTGAAGGCGCTGTTCCGACCGTTCGCTATGATGGTTCCAGATTATAGTATGCTTGTTGACAGAATTCTCCCAATTCAGACGAAGATAAACCTATTTTTCGTTTTGGGGATGAAATGGCCCCTTGAAAATAGGGCAGAATTTTCTTTTTCGGGAAATACCTCGAGTACGGTGAGAGATATCGAAAAGAAGTTCAAACAAAAATTGCATCTTTCATCTACATCTACAAAACTACATAAAAATAATTATCGAAATAAGGATTGGTGTTGGGGGTAACTTGAAAAATAGATTTCTCGATAATTATTTTCCGCAGTTTTGTAGATATAAAAAAAAATGCAACTTTTGTTTAAACTCCTTTTCGAAATCCCTCACCGTTCCCGAGATATACCCCAAAAAAGAAACTTCTGTATTTTCTTCAAGGGGTGATTTCACCCGCTAAAACCGCACTATGGCACCAGCAAAAAAAAGGCTTGTCTCACGGATGAACTACTCTACTAGCACAACAAAGTTGCATAACTTTCTGAATTTTTGGGTTGCGTAACTTCCCTTGTAACTCGATTTAAATTACCTAACTCTCCCTTGCAGAGCTCATCGCCGAAGTCACTTTGTATTCCGAAGGATTCGAGTCGTCGAAACCTTTGTCGCAAAAGATGACACTAATGTACACGCTGAGCAGCGAGCAGCTTTCTCAACAAGACCATTATGATTTTGGAATGAGGTCTCTTTCATCTATTTTGCTTTATATAAGATGCACATCTCTTCGTTGCTTATTCGAGCACCCTCGTCGTTCTTGAAGGGCTGTAAAGAGCGTGCTGGTGATGGCGGGCAGTCTGAAACGGAACAATCCTGATAGACCAGAAGACGTAGTCTTGATCAGGGCTCTGCGCGAGAGTAATCTGCCAAAGTTCCTGCACGACGACGCCGAACTGTTCGAGGGTATCGTGGGAGACCTGTTCCCAGGCATCGTGATCCCCCAGGAGGACTACGGCATTTTGGAAAAGACAGCTACCCAGGTAATTAAGGGTTGGATTACCTCAGACACAGCTGTACCAGTAGTTCTAACCCTGGACACGTGATTCTCGTAGATAGTGGTAGAAGCAAATCTGCAGCCGGAAGAGTGTACCTTGAAGAAGACTATTCAGCTGCACGAGTGCTTGCAAGTGAGGCACGGAGTGATGCTGGTTGGGCCAACTGGCGCTGGGAAGAGTACGGTTCTTGATGTAAGTCGATTGCGGGCCATTTTATAAAGGGATCCGGTTGCAAGAAATATTTTGGGCCCCGAAAGAATTCTCAACGGTAAAACAGTATTATTTTATTATATTAGAAATTATATTCTAATTTCCTTTTTGACAGTCCTCGCATACCATGGTATGATTACCACAAACCACCACGTGTCCGTAGTATCGTTAGTTCTGTATTTAGAGCGTGAAATTCAAGTCGGTTTCTAAAATTAAATCAATTTCGATGAAATAAAAATTTTTCGTTGTCATTTTTTTTCTCTTCTTTCTTCTTCTTTCTTACTTTGTATGGACACCTTGCTCCCCCCCCCCCCCCTCCCTCCCCCGAGATCGATCGCAGAAGAATTTTTTAATTTTCATTAAGCGGTTCTTTCCAGAAGCTGCGGTATATTTTTTTTTAATTTGTATTAAAAGGGTCTTTTGAGAAACAGTGATTCTAGGGTGCCATATAAATTCTTGCAAAAGGGCCCTGATTTGTCACTCATAATAATTGGCAAATGAAAAGTAGTTGTTACTTGGAAAAACTATTTCTTTCGTTGCAATAAATAAAAAGAACTTAAGCTTGAGCCTTGTCTTTTCAGACTCTCGCCAAGACGTACACCCGCCTCCACAAGATGGGCGTACGTGGTCCAATGTACGAACCAGTTCACATGTACATAATCAACCCAAAAGCAGTGACGATCGGCAAACTATACGGGCAGGTGGACATAATGACCAACGAGTGGCACGATGGATTGATTGGATCGACTGTCCGCCATGCCTGTTCTGTTAGTGATAATACAATGCGCAAACCCCTAACCAGAAGAAAATGTGAAATAAAGTCAAGATAGAGCAGTGTCTTCCAAACTTTTTTCAGTCGCGACCCCCTTTCATAATATTCCCCCTTTTATATATATAAGGTACGGTCAATTTAATAAGGTAAACAAACACATATTAAAAGTAGGTATTTAAGAATATAATTCTACCTCAATAATATTTAATTATCTTATTTAGTGTGATGGTTGTGCTCGCATCTGGATAACCAGTTTCTTATTTTGTTCATAAACCATACCTATTAAAATTAATAAATGCTAAGAATCGTCAACTGAAAATAACCGCGGCAACCCTCTTAGAAAACTTTTCGTGACCACCTTTAGGGTCGCGACCGACTGTTTGGGAAGCACTGAGATCGAAATGCAACATTATATGAAACACCCCTCTAGTTTACCACAGAGGACCACCAGTGGATCGTGTGCGATGGCCCAGTGGACGCTATATGGATAGAAAACATGAACACCGTCTTGGACGACAATAAAATGCTGTGTCTGGCAAACTCGGAGAGAATTAAATTCACCCCGTACATGCGTATGCTTTTCGAGGTCATGGATCTTGCTCAGGCGTCGCCTGCTACTGTCAGTCGTTGTGGTAGAAAATACTAATCCTTCTAATCTATCGTAATCGTAATAATAGTGCTCCGACTTCGTTACATCGGGAAATATAAAATTAATCTTTTTAAGTCAGGGTGAACTTCTGTTTTCCTCTTTCAAGGTATGGTGTACGTGGATCCAGCTGAATTAAAGTGGATGCCGTACGTGAGGACGTGGGTGACAACTCTCCCAGAAGCAGTCGTGAAGGATGAGCATCGAGAATTGATCATCGAATTCTTTCGAACATACTTCGAAGATGGGCTGGTCTTCTGCAACAGGAATTGCGAGTTCCCTATTTCCCAGGTCGAAACTTGTCCTTTTACTCAATGGAGAAATAGAAATTTTATTTATTTATTTATTTATTTATTTATTTATTTATTTGTTTGTTTGTTTATTTGCTTATGTGTTTATTTGTTTATTTGTTTATTTGCTTATTTGTTTATTTGCTTATTTGTTTATTTGTTTATTTGTTTATTGGTTTGTTTATTTATTTGTTTATTTATTTGTTTATTTATTTATTTATATATTTATTTAAGTAAACGGGAAAGTACCATTAGTGTACATATAAAAGAGCAGTGGCGCACTCAGGATTTCATTTTTGGGGGGAGCCGAGTTGAAGGGATACAAATATTTTTAATGCAAACTCACTAAAATTCATTAGGTGGTTATAAAAATTTATTTAAATATGAAAATCCAGTTTTCTTTCTTTTACAAAGTTCTTGAATCAGAGACGGCAAAGCGAGATGTGCATATATATAGCGATCTGGGGGAAAAGTTCGAACGAGTCTATACGATCTCGTTGGTGCATAAAAATGTATTCACCCTACTATATAGTTGGGGGCAATCAATAGTGCTATTAATCAACTTGAATAGAAACAGCAAATCAACTGTTTGTTTTATACCGACAGGTCGATATCAGCAAGGCAAATATGGCCTGCGCGATACTACAGAGCATTTTAAACGAGCCGGGAGCCATAGGGAAGACCACAGACAGAGCACGGATTAAAACGTTCCTAATACAATCCTTCATTTTTGCTTATCTATGGGCGGTTGGAGGTAACATCATCGACTCCTCCCGAACCATCTTCGAGGCTTTCGTGAAGAAGCAGTTCGAGGACAATGAGGACGCACTGTAGAGTCCCAACCCCCTTCACTTAACTATAATCCTCTTAAGGGGAGGTTCCGGTCTAGAGCCACAACAAATCGGTGATCTTTAGGAATTAATTAAAGGAAAACTACTACATATAACTTAATGGGACTTTTTGCATTGCATTGAGGATGTCTTAAATTATAGAAATATATTTTTTGTTTCGTAATTAATCATTGCAGACGGCACTGGGGAGTCGTTAAAGTCAAGGCGTCAAAAAAATCATCCAAATCGGTGGGACCTGTATCTCCAGAAATTATTATCCGATTCGACTGAAACTTTTTTTATTTTAAAGAATATACTTCTGGCTAGGGGGGAAGCCAGACAAAATGACAAAAATGACATTTTTTGAGAAAATAACGATACTTGAAATTTGAAATCACTTTTTCCCTATACTGTTCGTACTCTCCACGCCTTTAAAAATTATAAATTTTCACTATTTTGTAATTTTGTCTGGTTTCTCTCCTAGCCAGTAGTATATTCTTCAAAATAAAAAAGTTTCAGTCGAATCGGTTAATAACTTTTGGAGATATAGGTCCCACCGTTTTGAGAAAAACGCGTTTAAAGTTTTACGTGACCGCCGAGTGGCCGGTTGTTGCGCCCATACATTTGCCGCTACTCAAATGCCTATAACTTCGAGAATTTTACAAATTTCAACAAATCCTTTTAAACACGTATTCCTAAAAGGTTGAACATTCGAAAAATGAAATAAAAAAAAATCGACTTTTAGACCGGAACCTCCCCTTAAGGGGGAACATCACTGTGACTGCTGGAAAAGTAAGCCATTTTTAAGAATTTTTTTTCAGAAATAATTTACAGTGTACATCAAAAATTTTTATTACCTACCTTTAGTACGCTGCTTTAAGAGACTATACAAAAAAAAAATAGAAAGAGATCCATAAATTCTGATATATTAATTAATCTTCTAGACCGCCCCCCCCCCCCCCCCCACGCGAGCTGGTCGAATGTGTAACTATAGAACAGCAGGTCCGAAATCAAATTTCATTTTTTTTTTATAAACTATATGAGTGTAGTTTCCGTTGTGCGTGCCGATTTCTTAAACAAATTATTTTTGTAAAAATGGTGCGCTTTAGAAGAAAAGTTCCGAAAACACGCGAATAAGATGGACAGTTTTTCGAATTTTCACAAAGTTTGTTTTCAATAAAAGAAATCCGTACACACAACGGAAACTACACTCATATAATTTATAAAAAAAAATGAAATTTGATTTCGGACCAGCTGTTCCATAGTTACACATTCGACCAGCTTGCGTGGGGTGTATAGAAGATTAATTAATATATTCAAATTTATGGATGTTTTTCTATTTATTTTTTTTGTGTGTAATCTCTTAAGACAGCGTACTAAAGGTAGGTAATAAAAATTTTCTATGAAAACTGTAAATTAGTCCTGAATAAAATTCTTAAAAATGGCTTACTTTTCCGGCCGTCACAGTGGTGTTCCCTCTTAATTAAATTCTTTAACCGCCTTCGTTTACTCGCAGGATCCCCTCGACAAATTTGTGGGACATCTATATGAACGTTCAGCAGCATCGATTGGACACGTGGATAGACATCATGCCACAGTTCGTTTACAACAGTGATGTACCGTTCTTCGATATCCTCGTCCCAACAGTGGACACAGTACGATTTGGATACATGATGAAAAAAATGGTGGAAATAAACAAACCGGTGTTCTTCACCGGTGGCACTGGTTAGCAGTCTTTATCTAACGCCTCCCCTTTCGACGGCAACCCGTCATTTCCTCGAAAGAATTACAGATTTGTCTTGAAAAAAGGTGACTGTTCGGAAGTTAGGAACGGAGGGACTTTATTTTCCTTCTGGTAATGTGGAAAGACAGAGATGGGAAAAATTCTTATTTAAATAATATTTTGAATAATGAATAAAAGTTAAAAGAATTATTCGTCATGTGTCGAATAAAGTTAACTCGGGTTAAGGCACGAATGACGAATTTTTTTCTTACCTTTTATTCATTATTCGAAATTTTATTTAAATAAAAATTTTGCCCATTTCTATGTGATAGTGCATAAAACGCTGAACAATTGTTGTACTTAAAGTTTTGTTTCTTTAAAGCTGCATCAAAGAAAAAAACGAAAAGACGCGATAACTTTTACCCAATAGAATAAATTCTTATTCGAATAAAAATTTTTATTTGCAATTTTTATTCGAGATCATTCGAATAAAAATGTATGCCCAACTTTTGTGTAGAGTGGTAGTGGGGGTAACGTGACGTCATAATATTTCCCTCGGAGGGAATTTCCCCCGGCAACGCTGGTTGAAATGCGCTCTAGCGAGAGTTTACCGTACCATATTTGCCGCGGGACACTACTGTAGTTGATCCTACCAGAGAAACTCGCTACCGTGATTCAAAGTATCCCGTGTCGTTCGCAGGTGTTGGAAAGTCGGTGATAACTAAAGTAGTTTTGAATGACCTGGAGGATACAGAGCTCTGGGTGCCCATCACCCTGATCTTCTCCGCTCAGACGACCAGCGGACGCACACAGGAGATTCTCGAGCTGAAGCTGGAGAGAAGGAGGAGGACAGCCTTGGGCGCCCCTATTGGGAAACGAGTGTGCGTGTTTGTCGACGACGTGAACATGCCCAAACTGGACACGTACGGCTCACAACCACCCATCGAGCTTCTTCGGTATTGAAATGAAACACAGTTATCGCTGGACCAATCGTTCGATCATACCATAGGCGATCGTTGAATTCCACAGGCAGCTATTAGATTACAATGGAATGTACGATCTAGAGAAGTTATTCTGGAAGGACGTGGAGGACGTGGTGTTCGCGGTGGCATGCGCTCCCCCAGGAGGGGGCAGGAATCCCCTGACCCCGAGATTCGTCAGACACTTCGCGATGCTGTTGATTTCGCCGCCGACTGAGCTGTCCTTAAAAGGAATTTTCAAGTACATATTTAGGGTCACTTAAGGTGTATAGTGCTCGACACTATTTTTCGCCGATTCGTCACGCGACAAGTTAAAAGAAATTCATGTAAAGTAAATAGTGTATCATCTGATACATAGATGGAATTGTTGTATATTATCAGTTATGAGTTAGAAGAAGATGGCGTATTGATTCAAATTTAAGAATGAGTAAACAAGTGACTATTCAAAGCGACATATTTTTTTCCCGACATTTCCCTGTTCAACAGCCATCTGGACTTGTAACAATCAATACCCGTTTCTTACAGATTTTTGTGCGTTGAATACGAATCCGCGAACCGTTTCATCGCCATCACCCTCAGTTTTTGAGAAATTCGATTTGGAAAAAAATGCAAATTTTCAACTTTGAACATTTTTTTAGTTCAAACAGTAATAGTTACTCAATTGGTTGTTCCGCCAAATTATTCTATGAACCATCCCGAATACAACGATATAAGTTATTATGGCATTATGAACATTTAAATATGTTTAAACAATGATCAAAGGAAAAGGACACCCGAAATGCACAAATTTTTCAGATATCTTTCAATTTATTTAAAAAACTAAGGGTCTAGGAGAAAATCTGACTACTCGTCGCGATACAGCAGAAATTTTGCCTCCGGAAAACATCAACAGCAATTGTAAACCACGTTTTGTTTTCAATACAGAAACGAAATGGTTTGGCGAAACGTGCGGTGCCGACTGTTACGCTGGGCGGCAATGGATACGCCCGCCGCCGTCGAGTACCACTGCCTATTTCATTTCTGTATTGAAAACAAAGCGGGACTTACGATTGCTGTTGATGTTTTCTGGAGGAAAAGTGTCCGCTGCATCGCGTGGAGCCGTCAGATTTTCTCCTAGACCCTTAGTTTTTTAAATAAATTGAAAGATATCTGAAAAATTGGTGCATTTCGGGTGTCCTTTTCCCTTTGATCGTTGTTTAAACATATTTAAATATTCATAATGTCATAATAACTTATATCGTTGTATTCGGGATGGTTCATAGAATAATTTGGCGGAACAACCAATTGACTAACTATTACTGTTTGAACTAAAAAAATGTTCAAAGTTGAAAATTTGCATTTTTTTCAAAATCGAATTTCTCAAAAACTGAGGGTGATGGCGATGAAACGGTTTGCGGATTCGTATTCAGCGCACAAAAATCTATAAGAAACGGGTATTGAATGTTACAAGTCTAGACGGCTGTTGAACAGGGAACTATCGACAAAAAAATATGTCGCTTTGAATAGTCACTTGTTTACTCATTCTTAAATTTGAATCAATACGCCATCTTCTTCTAACTCATAACTGATAATTTACAACAATGCTACCTATGTATCAGATAATACACTATATACTTTACATGAATTTCTTTTAACTTAATTTTGTATCTCTCGCAAGCTTAAGTAGATATAGGGAAAAAGGTAAAACTATATGAAAGTATGATTAATTATGCTTATTGGGTAATAATTACAGGTATGTAGCTCTTATGGTTTAATAATTAAATTAAAAATACAAAACTCTTTAAAACTGAACGGAATGAGCGCGCAATTATTGCCATCACTGAATTAAATAGGAAATTATTTAAAAGTCGCATATTACACCGAGCTACACCGACATTCTCATTAAATCGCTCAAAAAGTATGTGATCTTCAAGATTTCTTTTGGAAAAGTATACAATTTGCACTAAAGAACTTTATGGCCTTTGTTCGTTCGTTCTTCAAGGATATGATTTTTCTTCATTCTCCAACAAAGGGAGGCCTAAATGGTATACAGTAGCACTTGACGTAGAATATTCTGAAATTAAAAAACCAAAGATATTCTTATATGTTTTTTGGTGTACGTTTGAACACAAACAAGCGTCAAAGGGTAATCTTACGCGAAAAAATGTTAATAACGATAAACTATGACCTCTAAAATTTCTGATCGACGGCTGATACAATAGTTTATTCAATTACAAAGAAAATGCTACCAAGATTTTTAGAATCGGTTCATAATTTCCTTTGTTACGTTGTCTACGTCGTTCGAAGGTCGAGTCGCTTCTATCGTCGTAGAATCGATACCATTTAGAATTTCGTCTCATAACTTTTACCGAGTATTCCTCAGATACTATACTATAGATTCTACACGCAAAAAAAATAAATCAATTTTCAGAAGAATTTCAATAAAAATATCCCCTTGAGATTTGACGGATGATGATAAATCGAGTTTCGTAGGGCGATAATAGCTGGCTTCTTGGATGACTTCGTGGAGTCTGTGAAGATGATAGGAGACAGGATAGTGAACGCCACCGTGGACGTGTACCAGAGGATCGCGGAGGACCTTCTGCCCACGCCAGAGAAGAGCCACTACATCTTCAACCTGCGCGATCTGTCCAAGTGCATACAAGGTATCATGCAAGTGGACGGCACGGTTGTGAAGCAACCTATGGAGATGTACAGGTAGTAGCGAACCCACGATAAGATACCCTGAAGAGGACTTCGCAGGATCGAAATACACCTCGCGTGTTGCAGGCTCTTTTATCACGAGTGCCTTCGAGTGTTCCACGATCGGTTGATCAATCTGGAGGACAAGACTTACTTCTTCAGGCTCCTCAACACCATTTGCGCCAGTACGTTCGCCGTCGAAGTGATGCGACTCCCCGACGACAACATTATCGAGAAGCCGCCACTTCTGCTGTTCGGTGACTTCATGACTTTCGGCGCCGCCAGAGAGCAACGAATTTACGCGGAGCTTACTGATATCTCGAAGGTTAAGGAGATCTTACAGGTTCGTCAGCCATTGAAGTGTACGTACCAACGTGTGTAACGAGCATCGCGGTGGTGCATTCTTTAAGGATATATCGGACCTATCCTCAAAATGGTACCAAGTTGATGAGAATTTGTGAGATTGTTCTTTCTAATCTTCCCGACGTGCTCCAAAAAATTTAAACGAATTCACTAAACGGTTGCTGAATTATAACGATTTTAATTTTCTCTGATTTTACACGTACTCTTATGGAAAGAGACGATCTTGACAGATAAAACAGCTGAAAAAATATTGAAGAAATGGTACCAATGTTTTCATTTTTTTTTTTACGTGTAGTATATGGGTAGATGAAAATATCTGCCGAGTTTCAATTGTTTTCACTACACCGTTTTGAAGAAATAAATTATAACTTCAGAAAATTGTGAATTCTGGGCATTTTCACTGTTAAAAGTTTAGCAAATAATGCTTGAGAAAGCATTTGTAAAGTGAAAAATACCTTCCTAGGATTAAAAATAAGACGCCAACTGTCGTTCGAGTTCCTTCCACCTAGATTTACTATGCGTAAGACGTAGATATTCAAGTATTTCAAATTTCATATACTCTTGTCTAATGTTGTACGACCGATACATCCTTAATTCGATGCTGCAGGACTACTTAGAGGACTACCAGTTCTCTATTGGGAAAGAGATGGGGATGATCTTCTTCACGGACGCCATAGAGCACGCCTGTAGGCTCGCGAGGATTCTTCGATCGGAGAGGGGCAACGGCCTTCTTGTCGGGGTTGGCGGAATGGGGAAACAGAGTCTGACTAAGTTGGCTTCCCACGTGAATGGATACAAGTTCGTAATTCGTGTGACCGAAAGTGTGGTACAACCGGGCAGGAGGTGATCCCTCGTGGAAAAATAGATGAAAAGCGTAGAATAACATTTTCTCACCAAAGGCTCACTGTTCGAGAATGTATAATGATTTGCCGAGAATTGTCTTTAGTCTTCAGAGGAGTCCGATAATTATCAATGATTTATTCAGATCGTCTGAGGTTGCCGGTAGGTGATGAAACGACTGATTTGGCGAGAACACGAGATAAGACACGAGGACGATGATAGAGAGGGAACGAGGTAACTCTATCTCTGATCTAACTCGAACAGAGGCGGCAATAACGGAAACAGAGAATAGACAAGGAAAGGTAGAGGCATAATTAAGAATGACCATAACAAGGACGTGAAAACTGAAGACAGATTTCATCTTCATCTTCACCTTTATCTTCATGTTCATCTTCACCTTCGCCGTCATCTTCATTGTACATTTTCCGTTTCTCATTTTTCATTTTTCTTTTATATCGGTATTAGATATGTATATTTTTTATATGTTACGTATTTATGTATATTTCTTTTCTTACTCAATCTATGCACACACAAAGTGTTATGTAGCCTTGTTATGCAATGTGTTCAAACCCGTTTATGAATAATAATAATAATAATATTTAGTGCGTAATTTCTTACACACACTCAAACACTCACTTTTCGATAAAATCGATTTTAAAAAATCGCTAAGTACGAATTTATCCGTAAATATGGTACCACTGGGAATGGAATGAATCCCCGTATACAAATAAGTCTAAATTGTAGAATAACCTTTTTCGAAAAAATCGATTTCAAAGTGGAACCGATTTTTAGGTCTTCGAGCTCGATTATCTCGAAAACCAAGCTTTGGATGAAAAAATTTTATTCTACGCTTTTCACAACGAATCACCTACTGGCGGTGTGTGCCATTATTTCGACCGCACCCTGTATAAACCACACAACGTATTAATAAACTATTGCCTCCGAAACTCGAGCTACAAACTCTTCAAGGTGTTACCAGATAAAAGTGACCCGCATGTACGATAAAACTTCCTGGCACGAGGACCTCCGCCGGTTCTACTTCGAGCCGGGCGCACTGGCGAAACACACGACGTTTTTATTTACGGACACTCAGATCGTGTACGAGGAGTTCCTGGAAGATATCAATAACACCCTCAACACAGGTAAGCTCGTCGCGGTAGCTTGAAATTTAAAGAGACCACTCGTTCTTCGTTCTGGCCAGGCGAAGTACCGAACTTGTACGAAGCAGATGAACTGGAGAAAGTGATCATAGCTACCAGGCCCGCGGCGCGAAAAGCAGGGATCAGTGAAGGAAACAGAGATGGAATTTACCAGTTCTTCATTGGAAGAGTCAGAAACCAGCTGCATCTGATGATCTGTATGAGCCCCATAGGCGATGCTTTCAGGTCTGTTCCGCGATCTAAACACGTAGGCTGGCGTCGGCGTGTTTTCACGCCGAGGGACTATCTGCACCCTTCTGGCGTGCTTTCACGTTCATATTTCCTGGAAAGCATCGAAAGAATTGGCTAAGTATCTCCAGGGCCCGATCTAGGGGGCACAAGCAGGGCAACTTTTTAAATTTAAACTTTGAAAATTAAAATCAGTAAAAACCACTAAAAAATGTGCAACTTTTTTAGAACTCATTTCTTTTTCAAAATCTTTTTTTTATGAAATCAGAATCTAAATTTCTGGCGAAGCCGAATAGTAAAGTACTTTTTTATTCATTTTAAGAGTGTAAATGTACTTTTTTATATTTCTTTTTTATAAAACAAAAAGCTTTTGTTATTCAACAAATACCTACAAGCCATGTCCCTCACTGTCTAAAATTATATTTTAAATTAATCATTCATGATTAAATATAAAGGGCGGCAAAAATTATTTTCGGAGGAGCTAGATCGGACCCTTAGTATCTCCGAATGTTTGCTCGGAGCGAGTTAAGCAGAGATTTCCCGAAGTGCCATTTCTTCTATGCAAATAGCTACTGCTACACATCGTTGCCAATTTAGGATACGATCTATCCTCGTAGATATCGCTGTCGTATGTTCCCTTCATTGGTAAATTGCTGCACGATTGACTGGTTTACGAAATGGCCGAAGGAAGCCCTGCTCTCTGTGGCGGATAGCTCCTTAAGTGCGATCATAGAGCCAGGTTCAGAACAGCTAGCTGGCCTTAGCTCCATTTGCGTCTTGATCCACGAAGTATATCACCGATGAAATCAATAAGAATTAGATTATGCTGGAGAAAAAGAATCGAGGGCAGCAATCGAACCCGGGTCTTTCACATCCGGGCGACTGCTCGTATCACTGACAAGGGGAAATCCAGGGGCGGATTTGGGTATAGGCTAAGCAGTCAAATTTTGGGACGCGATGAATTTTAGAGGGCGACAAATTCTGAGCAAACGATATTAGAAAAGGTTTAAACACAGAAGCTTGAGACAACTTTTAAAACAATTCACTTATTTTATGTAGCGTATTAGCAATGACTCAGATGTGAGTTGCGATATTGAATTAATTTGGAATTGTCTGGAGTCTTTTAAATTAAAATATTTTATGATATTTCACGGAAAGGGCGGCAGACGCTTGTTAACCTAGGGGCGCCGAATCTTCAAATCCGCCCTTGAGCAGATCTCCAACCCGGGAATTCAAAACATGAAAATTTTGAGGTATTACGCAATTTTTGTTTTGGCTACCCAAATTCACTTTAAGGGGTTGAAAATCTGGCTATTTCCCGCCTTTTGTGTTATAACTCGCGGAACTGTAAGAGATAGAAAAAAAGTTTTCAGGCAAAAGTTACTTCTTTTAATTAAGACTATCATTTGTTAACTTACAGTTCGCGAGTTATAACAGAAAATCGGAAAATAGCCGGATTATCAGAGGTCAATTTCACCTCCTCCAAAAAAAAAATCCGTAATACATATCTATATATCCTCTACATATCCCCAAAGTTTCTTCATAATTTTTTCAATTTCCGGGATAGGGACCTTCCCTTGTGACCTACCCGGGCCGTCGACGATTTCTGTTCTCCTAATTCATACATACCTAAATGACTGTCACGATCTTAAAAAGCACTGAATTTCAAATACAACTACTCAAAATTGCAGAGCGTGGAGGAGGTGACGGCTCGGTTCTACATAGAAATGCGGCGAAGATACTACACCACGCCCAGCAGTTACTTGGAGCTGCTGAAGCAATTCAGAACGACTTTGGAGAAGAAGAAGCTAGAGATAGAGTCGTTGAAGAGTAAAATAATGAATGGCCTTAACGTAAGTATTTTCCATCAAGAAAACAATACCCGTCACTGGTACCCAAAGGGTCAGTATACACGTTGCCTGCGTAGAAACTTCTCGAGACCAACGAGATGGTGGGCATGATGAAGGAGCACCTGGTGATTCTCGCCCCGAAGCTTAAAGCAAGCACGGACGAGGTGTCGAAGCTGGTGAAAATCATCGCGAAGCAGCAGGCCGAGTGCGACAAAGTGAAGCACGTTGTAACCGCTGAAGAAGCAATAGCAAAAGTAACGACAAACACACTGAAGTTACCTCCGCAGCTACTCGTGGAACGTGTGTTTCATGTTCGCTAGTTAAAAGCTGACGAGACGGCAGTTCTGGAAGCAGACGCTAGGCAAGACTTGGAAGCAACGATTCCAGCGTTGCTGGAAGCTCAGAAGGCGCTGGAAGCGTTGAACAAAAACGATATCAACGAGATCCGCGTGTTCAATCAGCCTCCGCATTTAGTACGCTTCGTTATGGAGGCAGTGAACTTGGTGCTGGGTGAAAAGTGTGTGTTCGTTGGAACGTTGAAAGTCTAGAAGCCCTGTTATTTGTGAATTCCTTTGCTAGGACCGATTGGCCATCCGCCAAGCTGGTTCTGGGTGACATCCACTTCCTCGAGCGATTGATCAATTACCCTAAGGACGATATAAGCGACAAGCTTCTGGCGAAGTTGCAGGAGTACGTCACTCATCCAGACTTCCGACCAGACCTGGTGGCCAGGCAGAGCAAAGCGTGCAGATCGATGTGTATCTGGGTGAGAGCGATGGACGGGTACGCCAAGATTTACAGAGTCGTCGAACCGAAACGGCAGAGGTGAAGCAGATTTATCTAATAAGGAAACATTGTCAACCCGAAAATTCTGATTTCAATGAAACTTAATGCGAAGGTTGAGAATACTGAAGTTTGTAAGGAGCAATTTATTTTGAAGGTGTGAAATCAGCCCTTAAAGCTATCGCATTTTTTCCTTTTTAATGTAACTTTATTTTTCTTTTGACGGTGTGATAGAGAATAAAAAACTGAACAATTATTATATTTCAAGTTTTTTTCTATCTCTCACCGTTACGAAGTTATATTAAATAAACAAAGAAGCAATAACTTTAAGGGCTGATAATGATTTCAACCCTTCAGAGTGAATTTTCTCAGAAAAAAATCACGCAAAGTTTTATTGAAATTAGAATTTTTGTGTTGGCAACGTTTTCTTGTAAGAAACACTTGTCGCGTCTTAATAATCGTATAACGAACTGCGTTTGCGTAGACTGCACGCGGCTGAAGCGGAACTCCGCGCGATCATGGAGCTCCTCGCCCTGAAGCAGCAGGAGCTCGCCGAACTGGAGGAGAAAACCGAGGTGCTGAAGAAAGGTTATGAAGCGGCTGTGAAGAATTTAAACAAACTGGAAACCGAAATGGAATTGGCGGAGGCGAGGCTGAATCGGTCAGGACGACTCACGTCTGCTCTAGCGGACGAGCGAATTCGATGGGAACAACTGACACGCGTACGACAAACGGGTTTCATTTAATATTATGATAGCTTGAGAATATCACGGAATTGAATGTGGAAGCTTCTTCCTTCTTTGTCTCAATCTATAGGGTTTCGATAAGCAAATGATCAATTTAACTGGCGACACCATAGTTGCTGCGGGAGCACTTGCCTACCTGGGTGCTTTTACTAACGTGTACAGAGAGGAACTGGTGCAGACTTGGCTCGCCAATTGCCATGAGTATCGTATCAAGACTACAGAAAACTATAATATCATCTCGATATTGGTTGATCCTTATGACATTCGACTTTGGAACACTCACGGTTTACCAAGGGATAAAGTCAGCACGGAGAATGCTATCTTCATTACGCAAGCCGGTCGGTGGCCTTTAATGATAGATCCTCAAGAACAGGTGAAGAGAAGAAAGCTATTTTCTTTTTTCTAATCTCGTTCCTTCTTCTTTTTTGTTTCTTTTTTCAAGCTTCTTCATCAAGCTTCATATAAGTATATTCTTCTTGTAGGAGTAGGAATAGATTTCATAATTCCTATTTGCGAGATCTATTTTTCTTGTAAGAATAATAGGTTTTTGTAATTCCTATTTGCAGGATCTCTATTTTTCTTCTTATAGGAATAGGTATTATAATTCCTATTTGCGGGATCTATTTTTCTTCTTGTAGGAATAGGTTTTATAATTCCTATTTGCGGGATCTCTATTTTTCTTCTTGTAGGAATAGGTTTTATAATTCCTATTTGCGAGATCTCTATTGTCTTCTTGTAGGAATAGGGTTTTTTATAATTCCTATTTCCGGGATCTATTTTTCTTCTTGTAGGAATAGGTTTTACAATGCCTATTTGCGGGATCTATTTTTCTTCTTGTAGGAATAGGTTTTATAATTCCTATTTGCGGGATCTCTATTTTCTTCTTGTAGGAATAGGGTTTTCTATAATTACTATTTCCGGGATCTATTTTTTTCTTCTTGTAGGAATAGGTTTTATAATTCCTATTTGCGGGAGCCACGGAAAAAATGGACCTCGGGTGACGGGGATTCGAACCCACGACCCTCTGCGTACTAGTCAGGCGCCTAACCAACTGCACCAAAGCCGATCCTCCGAGATCTCTTATTCTGGGCTCCCTCTTATGTTCCTGATCTCACATTCTGCACCTCTATTATTTAATATTTCTATACTTACTACCACCTCCCTATTTCTCATACAACTCCCCAACACGTGCTCCCAAAATTCTCCTTCTTTACAAATTCTATATCTTCCCTCTTCCTTTTCCCAATATCCTTGCCTCGTCTCGTTCTCCAATCTAAATCTAACAATTCTTATCACCCCCTTTCTTTCCCCTTCCGCAGTCTCCTAAATTTTGCACTTAAAATTCGTACAGGCGAACAGGTGGATACGGAACATGGAGCAAGACAACAGCCTGAGGATATGCAAACTGACGGATCCAAATTTCACCAGGATACTGGAAGCCGCCATCAGACTCGGGACACCCGTGTTAATCGAAGAAGTTGGGGAAACGCTGGATCCCAGCTTGGAGCCCGTCTTGCTTAAGCAAATCTTTCTCTTGGTACGACATTGATATGATTTGTCTAGGAGCGGTTACGAGAACGAGACGGTTATAGTGTAAAATTACCGTGACGCTATGCAGGCCGGCAGACCGCTGATACGATTCGGAGATACGGACGTCGAGTACAATGACAATTTCAAGCTATACATCACGACGAAAATCGCGAACCCTCATTATCTCCCGGAAATCTGTATCAAAGTGACGATAGTGAACTTCACCGTGACGATGGGCGGCCTCGAGGATCAATTGCTCGCGTACGCCTTTCAAGTCCTCAGATTACTTCGTGCGACTAACAAGGAACATCATCCAACTCTTACACGCCGATTTTGATAAAACTTGGCATATAGATAGAGCACCCAAAAATATTACCTACATATTTTTTTCAGCGGTAGAAATTTATGTGTAGGGGGTGAAATCACTCTTCAAAGTTGGGGGTTGCAAAACTATTTAGTCGAATAACTCGAAAATTAGTGGGGATAGAAAAAAATGATAAAGAGGAAAGTTGCATGATTTTTTATGAGGAATAACATGGCGTAAGCGAAAAATATTTATTCCGCTAAATAGTCCTCCAACCCCCAAGTTTGAAGGATAATTTCACCCCAAAACATGAATTTTCGCCGCTAAAAAGATTTGTGGGTAATATTTTTAAGTACTCAAATGAGTTTCATCAAAATTTGTGTGTACCAGGATTTTATGCTACTACATTCTTTTTTCATTCTACACAGCGACGTGGTGCGCCTCGAGAGGCCAGATCTCGAGACGATGAGGAACGATTTGATAACGAAGATCAACGCAGACAGGGGTCAACTGCAGAGCATCGAGGACAGAATATTGACGTTATTGTACGGCGCTGGCGACGACATCCTCGATAACGAGGATCTCATCGAAACCCTAAACGACAGCAAAGAAACATCCGCGATCATCGCGACCAGATTGATCGAGAGCGAAGCTACCGAAAAGCAGATAACAGTGGCGCGGGAGAGGTATCGATCTGTCGCGAATCATGGATCGGTCCTCTACTTCGTCGTGGCGAATCTCGCCGTCATAGATCCCATGTATCAGTTTTCGTTGAAGTACTTTAATCAGGTAAACTAATCTAAACACACTTTAGCCTTAACTTTTTTACAGTTTATCACGTGCGGGGCACGAACAGAGTAAAACACAGAAATAAAAAAAATATTTATTTAAATAGATATTTCTGGTTATGATAAAAATGGTAAAAACCTTATTTTTACTTAATATCTATTAATATAATAACATATTTAAATAAATAAATAAATAAATATTTTAGTACAAGTTTCAATTTTAATTTGCGAACCGGAATTCGGAATTTTATTAAACTGTGAAAGGGTAACTAATAATTGCATTCTCTGATCTTCTACTGTCCCTCAAGATATTCAGCGCAGTGATCGATACGACCGAAAAGGAGGACGATTTGCGGAAACGCTTGCAAACGCTGGTCGGGGAAATAACGTTATCTATTTACACGAACGTATCGCGAGGTTTGTTCGAGAAGCACAAGCTGGTTTTCAGCTTCATGCTGAACATCGCGATATACATAAACAACGAGACCGTGGCCCTGGCGCAATGGAATTTTATGTTACGAGGTGCCACGCAAATTAGCGTGGTAAGTTGCGATTTGGAGTCACTGATTTGTTTGCAAAAGGACTGTTTGGTATTCATGCGTAACGATCTCTGATTAGAAAGAAATGCCAATTCACCCCACCTTAACGGCCAGAATGTGGGTTACAGTGAATTATTTGGCTGAGACGTTCAAAAGCTTCAGCAACATTTTGGATGATATGTTCAAGAGAATCACGTTAAATATTGGGTATTTCACGAAAGTAAGTAACTACTCTGTTTCCTTCATTTGGATCTCAAGGGGTTGCAGGACTATTAAACTTTAGATACCAAATAATTTCACAAGTAATTTAAAAAAAAAAATCGTCAGAATGTTGAAAATTATTGAAGTCATTTAACGCTAAAAATTGTCCTGCGTGGCGCGCAGGTGCACCAATCATCTAAAAGCAAAATGCTTTAGGGTGAGTAATTTCTACACTAAAAACTACAGTGTGGAATTATACTGGCGAATTTAAACAACGATTGTGAAAGTTACACACGAATCAATTTTTCCCCACATTTTACGAATTCCAATAGTCTTTAATCAGTTATAAAAAGTTTTACAAACATCCAATGTTAATGCCCAAGCTACACACTGTAGTGAAAGGAATACTACATCTGCAGTTAAAATTTCAACCCAAAATATTCGCACGTTCAAGAGTTATGATGTACACAGTGTTTAAAAATGTAGCTCCAAGATAAACGGCTTCAAAGTGAATCCCTCTACGCCGATACCACTCTGCGGGGCCATTACTCGACGGTGCACTAAATTTCCTCACAAAACTTTGTTGCAAATGTTCACAAAAGATGACACTTTCAGAATTAATAATAATAAAAAAATCGATTTTCCGAGAATTCAACAGTCCTGTACCCCGTTATTTAATTAAAGGCCCGAGTGGGTTCTATGGTAGCGCAACTTTCAGGAAATCAACGTGATCCCCGCGAATAAAGATGTATCCACGCACAACTGGGATAAAATCTTGACCGACATAGAAAAGCTAATGTTGCTGAAAGCCCTGAAAGAAGAAGAGCTGATCTTTGCGGTCACAGCCTACGTGGCGAAGCACCTAGGACAGAAATTCGTGGAGTCGCCTATGGCGGCGTTGCATCTTTTGTATGTAACAGAACAATTCCCTTCAACATCTAAGTGCCACTCATAACTCCTCATCTTTCAGATACGCAGCCACGTCGAACAAAATCCCACTGGTGTTCATACTCACCACTGGATCGGACCCCTTCAGCGGTTTCCAGAGATTCGCCAGCGAAATGGGCTTCTCCGACAAGTACGACTCCATCTCCTTGGGGCAGGGTCAAGGTCCTGTCGCAGAAGGGCACGTAAGGACGGGCACCATGGAGGGCAGATGGGTGTTCCTCCAGAACTGCCACTTGGCCGTCTCGTGGATGATGAGCATGGAGCAGCTCGTGCAGGAAATCGCGGAGGAGCCAGAGGGCGTGATCCACTCCGACTTCCGACTGTTCCTCAGCTCCATGCCGAGCACTGCTTTCCCAGTCTCTGTCCTCCAGAACTCGGTGAAGGTCACCAACGAGCCGCCGAAAGGCCTGAAAGCCAACGTATTGAGAGCTCTGTACGATCTGCACGAGGAGTTTTTCGAAGATCATCGTAAGGGAATAGGGAAATTTAGAAATTCTAGATGGAGACTGTTTGGAATCTCTTCTTTCCGTGAACAGATTTGGGGGACAGCTGGCGGAGAATGATATTTGGCATTTGCTTCTTCCACGCCATCATCCAGGAAAGGAAGAAGTTTGGACCTCTGGGGTGGAATATACTGTATGAATTTAACGACAGCGATAGGGAGTGCTGCTTCTTGAATCTGAAGCTGTTCTGCATTTTTGACACTGTTCCTTGGCACGCGCTGATATACACCACAGGTTTGATATGTTTAAGGGACGGTAATCGACAGAAATTTAGGTTCACTTTGGGAATTTTTTGTGAGGGAGCTATACACGCAATCTTTTTGAAACTTTCGGGCTATATTATTATGTATTCCAAGAAGGGAACAAATATTTTTTAAGTAAAAATAACACGGTATTTCCAAATAGCGGAAGTGTTTCGGAGCGTGTGTCTATTTGGAATTACGGCGTTATTTTTATATAAAAAAATGTTGGGTCACTTCTTGAAATACATGATAATATAGCCCGAAAGTTTTAAAAAAATTGGGTGCATAGTTTCCTTACAAAAAATTCCCCAACAAACCTAGATTTCTGCCGATTACACCAGTTTCCCCTCTGAAGGAGGAATGCCACCCTTGAGGTCAACATTTTCCGATTTTCCATTTTTCCATTTTCTGGTAGCCCTGGATTAGTGGTGGAACCGATTCAGACTGATAAGTCAATGCATGTGTTCGTAATATCACTTTAGATTGAATTTCAACTTCGATGCTGATTTCCCGAAAACATCTTTTTGGAATCCGTGTGCATGATTACTCAAAAACTAAGGCACCTACAGACCTAAAATTTTTACAGCAGTTTAAACACACATGGATCTCTGATTTGAACCACGGCTAAGCCTGTTGAAATTCTAGTTCCTATTTCTTAACGTTTTATCAAAACATTTGTGCTTCTTTTCCGTTTTACGAAATCAAAGTACCTAAAATGGGGTCAAATTAATTTTGATACTAATGACAGTGGTTCGTATCAGAACTACTGCCATACTGATTGCGCAGAAAAAATTGGTTTTATGGCAGGAAAGTGCACGCCACACTAGCGTGTCCTTGATTAGGTTTTCAATTTGAAGGCCCAGAAAACCATAACTTTATTTTCGTTTTTCAAAATGCATAAGGTATTAAGAATCAATTTTTCTTCAATATAAATAATCTATAGCATATATTACCCGCCTTAGGGGTGGCATCCCCCTTATAATATTCATTTACGTATTTCACATATCAAATAGCAGAGGTTTCCATTCATTAAAATGTTTCTTTCAGGCGAAATTACTTACGGAGGCAGAGTTACAGACAGCTGGGACGCGAGGTGCTTGAAGACTATCCTAGATATATTCTTTTCCCCCAAAACTCTGGATATCAGTAAGACAGAGTCATGTAGAATCAATCTCCCCAAGTACTAATAATATCTAAATACTTCGAAACCTTTTAGATTACACATATTCGCTGTCTGGCAAGTATTACTGTCCCAGCTATAAAACTCTGCAAGAATACAAAGATTTCGTGGACACCTTACCCATCATCGACGACCCAGAGGTCTTTGGAATGCACGAGAATGCGAACATTACCTACCAGGTAATAGAATGTAGAATAATTAAGAATACGCTCCACGTGCTTTTCATGGTCAATTAGGAGTAACAAATTTATATGATCAAATTTTGCAAGCTAAAAGAGGCGCAATTCATCTTGAACACTATTCTGGAAGTGCAACCCAAGGAGTCCGGCGCGGACCAAGGTAAATCCAGCTCGGATATTGCGTACGGAGTTGCGGATATGATTATTGCTAGAATTCAGCCGAAGATAGATCCTTTGAATTGTAATCCGGATCACAAGATAGTAAGTGACCAGTCCAATTTAAGGGTACCCTCCCACTAAAATTTTCCAAAACATCAATTTTTTTTTATACCTAGTACAGTTTTATAGTAAAATTTAGCGTCAAAATTCGTGGCGATATAGAGTCTACAGGTATAAAAGTGACCTTTTTTTTTTGGTCACCCGGTTGTTCTCAAAGCACACTGCCTTAAAATTGCGAGAGTCCTAAGAAAAAAAATTATCAACCGATTCCAAAAATTCTTGCGGGATTTCGTTCATTACTAAATTCTCCGTGGAATCATCTATGATGGTAACTGTGCGGCCAATCGTTTTCTTTTTATAAACATTTTCGTACTTAACCCTTCGTGGTCACACCTTATAATCACAAATTGGTCACTCGGAGTTCACTGTACCCAAGCGTCATTTTTTGAGTTACCATTTTCGTATATTTGAATCTTTTAACTTTTCAGTGATAATTGTGCATTCGTAATACTTATACAGTCATAGTCTAATTGGCCTTTTTCTAGAAATGTAAATTTTGATATGATAAAATTTGTAGTTGAAAATGAGCGATTTTCCATGGTTTGTGGGGAAAACCGATTTTTTTACATTTTTTTTTATTATTTTTTTGCGATAAATCCTCTTTGGAAGACGTAAAGGTGCGACATTTCAAATCGAAAATTGCTCTTGGGATGCAATACACCCCGTGTGACCACGAAGGGTTAAAATTAGCCGTTTATTCGATGTTTGTGGAACGTCTGCCAACACACGAGATTACAATATCTTTCTATGACCGTACATGCCTCCACGAATAATCTTATAAACTTTAAGAATTTCCGTGGTTTATTGATTTCACATAGTTCTACGAGGCGTTAAAAATTCCGGAGATGGGAAACTTTTTTTGCATCATCAGAATTAGATAAAATTTCCGATTTTTTTCTTTTAATATCTTTGAAGATGTACAAATACAGCCCAAAAAGTTGTTTGGCCCTACGACGTTGACTTTTTTTAAAATAAGATACAGCCCAAAAAGTTGTTTGACCCTACATTTACTTTTTTTTAAATGAAATCCTGAAAATTATCTATTTCTGAAGTAAATTGGTGGAACGGTACCCTTAAGTCACTGACCGATTACAAAGTAGACACGAGTGACGGAAATCTTGCAGAGGGATTCTATGGGAAGACTTCCGTCCTTGACAACTGTGCTCATACACGAAGTTGATAGGTACAATATTCTGCTGAAGAAGCTACTTGCATCGCTGGATAATTTACAGCGAGCCATCAAAGGTTTCGTCGTCATGTCTGAGGAATTGGAAAACGTCTTCATGGCTCTTATCAATAATCAGGTTTCACTACAACTTCATACGTCTGCCATATATTCTTACAAGTCCACGTGGTATAATCTTTCACACCCAACGAGCTTCTATATATTCGTACAAGCGTAAGTTAATATGTGCTCGCATAAATTAGGTGCCACAGATGTGGCATAACGTGAATGTTTACCCATCGTTGAAAACTTTGGGAAGCTGGGTGAGGAACTTGGAGCTGAGGATTGATTTGATTCAGGTAGATATGAAATCAAGATAAAGAAGACTATGCTGGAAAAGATTGGATAGTTTAATAACTTTTCGTACCGTAGATTTGGTTGGTCGATACAAAGCCTGTATCCTTCTGGATTTCTGGTTTATCCTTTCCGCAAGGATTCTTAACCGCTATGCTGCAAACGTGCGCAAGGAAATACAACATTCCTATCGATCAACTGAAGCTGGACTTCATTCCCACCAACGTGGTGCTCGATCAAGAGGAAATTGAGGAAGCACATAGGAATTCTGAGAAAGAGGTCCATTCCCTGAACACGTTTGCTTTAAAATACTCTTAGGAATTCAATCAGTTTTAAAGATATTCCCACAGGTGCCAGAAGTGTACAAAGGCTTGAAGGTGCCAACGGATGGAGTATTAATACACGGGTTGGCCATCGATGCTGGTAGATGGGATTTTAAATCTATGCTCTTGGCAGACGCGAATATAGGTAAACATGTCAATCTCGCGACACAGCTTTTGATGTAACCCGCTCTGAAGAAACGGGCAAATTATTCAGGAAACGCTTTTCAGGCGAAATGTATCCAAACCTCCCAGTTTTGCATATAAATCCAGTATTAGAGTTACCAAAGGACGATCCGAGATACACTTGCCCTTTGTATAAGACAGCTGTACGAGCAGGTGTCTTATCTACGACAGGACATAGTACGAACTTCGTTGTTGCCGTTTTGCTTCCGTCCGCGAAGGAACAAGCGTACTGGATTTTAAAAGGTTCGGCCCTGCTTATTGAAATTATAAATTGAGTTCCTGTTTTGGATGCAGTAATGTTATTAGATCGTTTGTGTAGCATTACGCGATTAGATATATGAATTAATAACCACTTGGCTGTGAAAACTCTGGTATTAATATATATTTGTGTTAAATACATATTTTACTATATCGAGTAGGAGTAAAAAATGTTATTGTACAAATTAGTGTATACTTAAGTATAATGAACACAGTGGCTGAAAAAATAAAGCAAGCTAGTTATATAAATGTCAGAATAATTCTCTTTCCTTTCTCCTCACAAGACTAGCATGGTAATTGTAATCCTCCTTGTCGATGGTCCACATCAAGGCCATGTAAGTTGTCAGTATCGAAGCTAACAGTAATCTGTCCAATCTATAAGATATTAAAGATTAAACTTTTTATATATCGGGATACTTCGTACAACGATAAGATATTAATACTCTATATTAAGGTGACCATTTGTCTCGGACTTCCGGGAACAGTTCCCGGGACACGATCTGTGTCCCCGGTAATTTTTATCCTCGATTTTGTAATTCCCCAATTTTTATTTTTAAGGTAATCATTCGTCCCTGATTTTCGGTAATATTTAGTGTCCTTATTCTGTACTAGCGAAATACACCTGCGCTTCGCTTCGGGCCTAAGAGATATTAAGGATTTCATGAAAACACATTTCACCCCTTTTCACCACCCCCTTAGGGGTTGATTAGGGCAAAATCGTGAAATTGGTTTTTAGGCATTTATGTTGGTAACCGTTCGGAGTAAAAGCCAAGTTGATATCTAATCGGGCCTAAGAGATTTTGAGCAATCCGTGAAAATACATTTCACCCCTTTTCACCCCCTCGGGATCTTTTCCCGGTTGGTTAGGGAAAAAATCCTGAAATTGGTTTTTAGGCATTTATGTGGGTAACCTTTCGATGTAAAAACCAAGTTGATATCTAATCGGGCCTAAGTGATTTTGAGGAATCCGAGAAAATATATTTTACCCCTTTTCAAAAATGGCCGAGTCAAGGCCGTCGCGAATTTTGGCAAACCGCGGCGACGCGAAACAATTGATGTCCGAAGCGCAGCGACAATTAATTGATTATTAAGATCATGGTCTTTCTAATTTCGGATGAACCTGAGCGTCATAATTTAATACACCGCTCACGCGCGTAACGGCGGAAGAATTTTGCGGGACAACGCATAACTCAGCCATTATTTAATATTTCTGTACAATATTTTTACAATATATTGATTAATACATACCCTAAACACAAGAAGTAAAGAGATATTTTTCAACCTCATAGTATCATAACAAATAAATCGTCTAATTTGCTGTTACCAATTTGGTCTTAAGGGGAGGTTCCGGGCTAGAGCCCCAAAAAAAAGGTGATCTTTAGGAATTAATTAAAAGAAAACTACTATATATAATTTAATGGGACTTTCTGCATTGTATTAACGATGTCTTAAATTATAGAAATATATTTTTTGTTTTATAATTAATCACTGCAGACGGCACTGGGGAGTCGTTAAAGTGAAGGCGTCAAAAAATTCATCAGAATCGCTGAGACCTGTATGTCCAAAAGTTATTATCCGATTCGACTGAAACTTTTTTATTTTGAAGAATATACTTCTGGCTAGAGGGGAAACCAGAAAAAATTACAAAAATTACATTTTTTTTAGAAAATAACGACATTTGAAGTTTGAAATCTCTTTTTCCCTATATTTTCGTTCTTTCAACGCCTTTGAAAATTATAAATTTTCAATTTTTTATAATTCTTTCTGGTTTTCCCCCTAGCCATAAGTATATTCTTCCAAATAAAAAAGTTTCAGTCGAATCGGATAATAACTTATGGAGATACAGGCCCCACCGTTTTGAGAACACTATTTCGAGAAAAACGTATTTAAAGTTTTCCGTGAGCGCCGAGTGGCCGGTTGTCGCCCATGCATTTGCCGCTATTCAAATGCCTATAACCTCGGGAATTTCACGAATTTCAACAAATCCTTTTAAACACGTATTCCTAAAAGGTTGAACATTCGAAAAATGAAATAAAAAAAATCTATTCTTAGACCGGAACCTCCCCTTAAAGTTACAAAATAATCAATATGAACCCGAAGCCACGAGTTTGCAATTAAAATTCTACTAATTTAGCAACAGTACAACCGAGTCTACGATGCAAAGCAATGCCTAAAAAAAAATATCTCATGTCCTCGGAAACCCCAAGAAAAAAATGGTCACCTCACTCTACACAAGTCTTACGTCATATAAGGATGGATCCACAAGATAACGAGGAAGCCCGTAAAACTGGGATGCCTCATGTGAGAGTAATATCGCAGCAGTTCTCTAGATTTCATTACCATGGGGCTCGGTCTGAACGAAAATTTATAATACACTTGCTTCAACCCAGCCAAGTCTGATGCATCCATCATTAAACATCCGCTGTAAATTATCGACCAAGCCAAAACATGAAGACCGGTGAACGTGAACCACGCAACGCTATTAGAAGACGTGTCGACTTTCCATAAAGCAATCGATGGTACAGTTTGCCACTGGTCGGTCAATAAATGAAGAGCCGCAGCACTGACAACATTGTATATACTCCTCTCCATGTAATCCATATGCAACTTACAAAATAAGTGTTTCATAAACTCAGTGGCCATAAACGAGTGTTGCAACATGAACGTACTTAACAAAGACATGTTCACTATTGATAGCCATAACACAGAGTCAACGTCTTGGTCTGAAATACAAATTTGTGACATAAATTACGAAACACCATTTATGGGTCTATACTTCTGGTAAAAGCATTCGAAAGAAACTCTTAATTCTAGGTATTATTCACCATTTTCCAGTACAGCATTCGCTTCTTCATTTTCCTTGTGATTTGACAGGAAATATGTCAAATTACATAAAACGTAGAAGGTGTATAAAAAGCACGCAGCGCAGGTCGCTACGCTGATACATTTTACAAACATGATTGTAAATAAATAAACTGAAGCAATACTTCGAGGGAAAGTGTCGTTTAATCGGCAGCTACCGTTCTACATTGTAATTATAATATTAGTAACAAATGTACATAATCGGAATCCAACGATGAAGAAATATTCTAAAATTAATTTACAATTATTTACAAATTCGTTCCCCGAATCTTGAAGATCATTAAACGTGTAAATACGATCTAGACAGGACTGTTGGTTTGAATTATTAAAAGCGGCGCCGCGACTGTCTTGGCGCGAAACCGTGCGATTTCAAAACGCTTGACACAGTGGATTCGTTCGATTCCTCGAGTAACAGATTAATACGAGAAGAATATTCTCCTAATGTTCTTTAAAGTATAGTACTTTAATTCTACGTTGATAGCTGTTCGTTTAATTTCGATTATACGCGAGCGGCGTGATGAATCTCCATTAGATGCTGCGGCGTAAAGATTGGGCAACGCCTGTCGAAACGAATCGTCATCTATGACCGTTCGGTGTTTCGCATTATCCGTTTCATCGGTTTGGAATGCAACTTTCCGTCAAAAGGAGAGTTCAGGTTAACTTTCAGTCGTGTGGCTTGGAAATTTGCACGTCGACCAGCTGGTTTCTCAAGAAACTCGGCTGGTATTTGTCGATATCCAACTTGTGAGTATTCGAGGCGTATGTATCGCGCATAAGGCATTTAGCGAAGCATGCAGAAATACATGACAGGACGTCTCCCAATTTCGTAATGTTAATTTCTTAACTATTTCCGATCATACGCACTTGCGCTCGAAACCCCGCTACTTAAAACACCTACTCGTCTAAATAAATACTTTAAAATCGCGTCGCACCTTTGCTTCGTTTTTACGTGTTTCTAACTAATTTCTTACATATGCGAAAGAAATTTAGAAAAGAGCATAACAGTCACTTTGCAAGCATTTGTAAGTTCTCGAATTCGGATTCAATTTTCATTGCACAATCCTGACGTCGGACGCGTGGTTTTGTGTCCAGTGAATTTGGCAATACGAGGATGTGAAGTAAATGTAATTAAGAGTGAGCTTGGGGGAAAGATACGAGTCTCTTGCCTTTTACGTTTATTTGCGAATGATAAAGCAGTGCAAAGTTCAACTTTATACCTCTCGTACGTCGCTTGTATTATTATTTGTCACACAGTCGATTCTCAACTTTCGATGAATTCTCGTAGCTGGTCCAAGATGTCGAACCCTGCTGAGCGCTTGAATTATGTCCAAGACAGCAGCAGCGACACGGAGACGGACAAGGAAACCGGCGGCAGAGGACGGCATCGTGTTTATAAGAATAGAATGAGGTAAAACGTCTTCCCATAAGAGACACGCGTAAGCATACTCGATACGAAGGATAAAGAAATTGATACCTTTTAATAGCAGTTTAATTTCTCGCCTCTGCGGGAAACAGCTTAGACGACCAATAACACAATTTTATCTGGTTATATTCTTAGAAATTCTATTTCACCGATTACGTGTTCACATCGTAGCATGTATTTTACAGCTGTTGTCATACAGTATGTTACATGCATGCTAATTAATCTTTTAATTCAGAACCGATCATTCTTGCTCCAGTACGTTTTAACATTAGATTAGTCGAAGAGCGATATATCGAACAACGTATTTCGAATTCATCTAGCATTTCACATCGTTACGTATGATTTCTCTGAAATTTATTTCGCATTAGGCGCTGTTCACACTCTTGACGTTCTTTAATTTCGTTCGACTACTCGTTGGTTTGTTAGAAGAATTAAACAGCGTTAATAAGTGAAATAACTTTATACTTTAGATTAATTGGAATGATTACTTAATTCATGTACATACACTCACACACACAATCGACCCTTCGTTTGGACTAGCCAATACATTAGAGTTAGCAGGTATTACACGATGCTTGTTCGAATGCAACCATTAGGAAGGTAATGTCGTTGTTTTGCATGTAGTTGTGGTGGCTCTTCCAAACCAAAACCTTGTCTGGTACAAAGGGATGGAAGCAATGAAAGGCACTGTCATTCCTTCAATTCTGCCAAGCAAAACATAATCACTAATCAGCAAAACAGGTAATGTTCACAGGCGAGCGAACGATTGCGAAACAAAAATTTTTCTGTCATCTTTCACCCCGAAGGTACACAAAGATTTTTCGTTAGCATCGGATAGTACAAAGTATTTAATCATCTTACATTCTTATGTACCCCTATTTTCATTCTTTAATCATCGAAAAGAAGAGTCCAGGCATCGCAGTCCGAAAGGTACGTGGCACACAGAACTCGTTCGAATACTCTATGTACATTGCTTTCGTGCATTTACTAGACACAACTCCTCTGTTTCGTATAGGTGTTAGTGTTAAATGTCTTTCGGGAGTTACTGAGAACATGTTTTTCTTCAGACTCTGCACCGGGGTTAGTGTCGGAAAGAGTCAGCAATGTCAGAATAGGGACAATTTGTCGTCATCTGGATCCATTACTGGTATAAGTAATCCGCAGGCCAGCGACGAACGGATCACCCTTATCGTCGATAACACCAGGTATGACTCGTGCGATAGAATTTCAGGTAATAGCACAGAGATTCCCAACCAGGGCTTGGAACGGTTCCGAAAATAACTGTTTAAAACTGTTATATAAAGGTTTATTCTAAATAACTGTTATTTCCATAACCGTTATTTTTTCGGTTCTATGTCGGTTCCGAAACTGTTCCAGAATCAATTCTTGTATCGACTTTTCCCTAATTGATATCATTAATTATCGTAGCTGCAGATTACTGTATATGTGCATATTTTTTGCAAACTTCTTATAGAAACAGGAGCAACTTTTTACTTCCTATTCTGAATAATATAGTGTGTGTGTGAATGTAAAAAGTATGTAGTTGATTTATTTATTTCAACGCTTTGTTAGAAATCACGGATGTGCATAAATATTTCTACTTTTTCTATAAGGATTTTGTAAAATATATGCACATATACAGTAATCTGCAGCTACGATAATAATTAATTATATCAATTAGGGAAAAGTCTTTACAAGAATTGATTCTAGAACCGTTTCAAAACCCTTATAGAACCGAAAAAATAACGGTTATGGAACCGGTATGAGGAGGGAAATAGCAACCGTACTCGAAACAGGTAATAGTTGGAAATTTCGGTACTTCATAACAGTTGTTCAGAATAAAGGTTCTTCATAACCGTTTGGAGAACCGAAATCGATATTATAACAGTTTTCAAGTCCTGTTCCCAACTGGTGGGTCGCGAAGTAGGTTTCTTTTTAAAAATATTTCTTTACTTTATTAAATTTTCTTTACTTTATTTTTACCTTACCTTATATGGGGGGTCGCAGGTTATTTGGGTTTTATAATAAAAGGGAATCGCGATTCGAAAAAGGTTGGGAAGTACTGCAACAGCAGAATGAATGTAAAAAATTCTGAAATTCATTTCCAGATTTATCGTCGATCCCGCGCTGTTTACTGCGCATCCGAATACGATGTTAGGTAGAATGTTTAGCTCTGGCGTGGAATACGCTCAACCAAATGAACGGGGCGAATATGAAGTCGCGGATGGCATATCTGCTATGGTATTTAGAGCTATCCTTGATTATTACAAGGGTGGAGTAATTCGCTGCCCCCCGACGGTAGCCGTTCAAGAATTGCGCGAGGCTTGCGACTATCTTCTTGTTCCATTCGACTCTAGCACGGTGAAGTGTCAGAATCTGAGTAAGTAGCAGTTGGTAATCCGGTAATTTGCAGCTTAAGCCCTCAACTTTTAAAGGCCGTCGCCGATTTTGACGAAGCGAATCGAAGAAATGAATTGTCGCTGCGCTTCGATCATCAATTGTTCATAAACTTTTCTCTTACCGCCACGCCTCGCCAAAACACGCGACGGCCTTCCGAGATATCGATATATGAAAAAGTTATTACCCTTCCACATTCCTGAGAAAGTTCACGTAGTTACTTACAAGGGAACACCGCGAACCCGGACTCACCGATTGGAACACAACTTTGTGGGTTTATAGAGTGACTTGAAACGAGAACAACGGTTTGTTTCATTTGGGCCCTATCGCCCTTTAAGGGGGTGAAAACTAACCTCAAAGTCAAATTGGTACTTCCACTTTTTCGCGTATAACTCTCAAAGTACAACAGACAGAAAAATATGTTTCAAACAAAAGTTTAATGGTACAATAAGCGCTACAAACTTGCGTTAACAAAATTTTGAAAAGAGTTTAAAAAAAATACCTGAACGAAAAAAACTGTTAAAAATTTTGTTAACGCAAGTTTGCAGCGCTTATTGCAGCATTAAACTTTTGTTTGAAACATTTTTTTCTGTCTGCTGTATTTTGAGAGTTATATGCGAAAAAGTGGAAGTGCCAATTTGACTTTGAGGTTAGTTTATACCCCCTTAAAGGGCGATAGGGCCCAAATGAAACACACCGTTGTTCTTGTTTTGAGTCACTTTAAAAACCCACAAAGTTGCGTTCCAATCGGTGAGTCCGGGTTCGCGGTGTTCCCTTGTTAGTATCCGATGTAATGAATAATTTAAAATGGACTGCATTGACTTGCGTTAAATGGCAGGAGCTCTAGAAATTAGATAATTGATTGTAGGAGGGTTATTACATGAGTTGTCTAACGAAGGCGCACGCTGCCAGTTTGAAGTGTTCCTCGAGGACTTGATATTGCCCTTGATGGTAAACAGCGCGCGTAGAGGCGACCGAGAATGTCACATTGTTGTTTTATTGGAGGACGATATCGTCGACTGGGACGAGGAGTATCCCCCGCAAATGGGCGAGGAATACTCTCAAAGTAAGTGCACGTACTATCACCTTCCTTTCACTTTCCCTTTTCTCTCGATACCAAGCTTGAGATATGCAACCTTGATACACGCCGCATTAAATATATAAAACAGAAAATCGATAATCACGTGAACCGTCGAGGCTTTACCTATTATACAGGACGTTTCATTCATCTTCCACGTCTAAAGCACTGCTCCTTTCACCCTCCACGCATCTTACTTCTCGTTAACGCAACTCTCTTTATCCCGGAACAGCCGTGAACAGTACCGCGATGTATCGGTTCTTCAAGTACATCGAGAACAGGGACGTGGCCAAGCAGGTAATGAAGGAGCGCGGTTTGAAAAAGATCCGTTTAGGTATCGAAGGTTATCCGACGTACAAGGAGAAGATCAAGAAGAGGGCCGGTGGACGGGCCGAGGTGATTTACAATTACGTTCAGAGGCCATTCATCCACATGTCCTGGGAGAAAGAGGAAGCGAAGAGCCGCCACGTTGACTTTCAGTGCGTGAAATCCAAGTCCGTGACGAACCTCGCGGAGGCCACCGCGGACCCGGTGCTAGACGCTGGCGGGAACCCTATAGGGATCGGTCTGCTGCAAGCGACGGAACCCGTGCCCCAGCCGGAAGTGGTCCTAGCGGTCGGCTCGGACGCCGACGCCGAAGGTGCCATAGGTCTCTGCACCGACCAGGACCTCGGCTCGGCGCCGCCCGACGAGCTACCATGAACATTTATCATAGAATTCACATCGAACAAAATACCAAGTATTTATGGAGCGCTTTCTTCTCGCGTCAATTTTTAAAGTTAGTCGGACTGGCTTATCTCGCGATTTCGTTTCAACGCTGAGTAATCAAGTTTCAAGCCGTTGGTTCTCCAAAGAGGAAACCTCTAGGTGTTTTCCATATTTTTATAAGACGAACCGAGATTAGTTGAGTAAAATTGCTTGCGCTGTGAACTGTGTGCTCGAACGGGAGGCGGGGGAGTGCCACCCCGAACTTCCACCCGGTCGGAACGTTGCACCGTTACATTATCGCATCTTGTGGATGTTCGTTTAGCGTCTTGTGATAGCCCTCGCACGCGGCCTTCGGATTAATTTAAACGCGA
The DNA here is from genome assembly GCA_947577245.1 of Andrena bucephala. Taxonomy (NCBI): domain Eukaryota; kingdom Metazoa; phylum Arthropoda; class Insecta; order Hymenoptera; family Andrenidae; genus Andrena; species Andrena bucephala. The sequence goes on along the minus strand of OX387717.1, from coordinate 16,449,787 downwards.
CCCGCTGCGAACTTTTTCAATTTTCTATGTAAACGTTAAACGTTATTGTAACAATTGTGTGTGAAGTAACGACTCGTCTCTGGTATGTACTTTGCGAATACCATTTCCACGTTTTATACGATTAATAAAGTTGGATACCGTTACCGAGTTCACGCTCGCTCGTTTTTCTTGCGCAACGTCACTCCCCGCGTCGCTTACATACATAATTCAGCGTATCTTTAAGTGCCAGGCGAGTTATTATTAAAGGAAAGCGGTCTGAAACTTAGGAATACAAAGCAGGGGCATAAACTTTGTTCGCATTTCTATATAGAGCCCGGTAAACTGAAATAGAATCAATTCAAAGAATTCGCTTCACCGCGAAACGCTGGTCCCCCGCGACACGCCGCAACAATTCGTCCTTTGTCGCCGAGGTGTTAACCGATGTCTCCGCTCCGCGCTGTTCGAAGAAGCTTTTGTTCGCGAAGAATAGTAGCCTCGCCGTTACCCAAATGAATTTGCGCCCCAATTCTGGAGGGGCGAGATTTCGATTGATCCCGGTCGGTACGGCAAGCGGGGAAGCGTGGATCGCGGGAGGAAAAGGAAGGATTCAGCGGCGCGTCGGGGTCGCTCGGGAAAAAGGAGAGGAGAGATGATGAGGTCCCGAAGGCGTAATGTCGCGGGAGGACGCAGGCGCGTATGCGATCAATAAATAGGCTAGCTCGGTCGAGGGCAGGAGAGCAGTAGCGTACGAACACGCGAGCAGTGAGGAGGGTGGTAGCGCGTTTATTGTTGTGTGTCGGGTGAGGCGTACGAAAACAACAGAGCACCCCTCCCCGGCGGACGGTGTAAAACGGGCTGCCAGCGGTGAGGCTGCAGAGCAGGCCGCTCGTCCAGCATGCAACCACCACCGAGAAAAGTAAGCCGTCATCCACCTAGGCACATGTCTTTCCCCTTTACGTCCCTCGGCTATTCGCTCTCTTCGTCCTATCCCCATTTCTACGCCTCCCACACCATCTCTCCCTTCCACTCGGGTCGTAGGTACTCGCGGTACCTTCGCTATGCGTTTCTCTGGAGAACGTGTCTCCCAATTGTTACCAATCCGAGGGCTTTCGAAGCGGTAGAAATAGGTTTCCCGTTTGTTAAACGATTCCCATAGCGTCAGGCGTGCGTGCTAGGGGAAGCGCAGGGGTTGACAGTTGTGCTGGCGTCGAGGCACGATCGAGATATACGAATTCGCCCGTGAGTATCGATCTCGAGCGACGTCTTACGGAAAAATTGACGTAAACGCCGCTCGAACCTTGCCGCGATGGGAAAATCGATGCGCACTTGGGGCCCCCTCGCCGCGAATCTATACCGAAAGCTCAAACCCATGGAGCAGGCCAAAGACCCGGGTTAACGTTGCGCCAAGTCGATGGGAACGTGCGTATCCCGCGATCACTTCCGTCCTCACGGCGATCTTTAACAGTGCCACTTCCGCGACACACCATTTCCTTCCCCTACGCCGCTCTATCGGCTCGATATCTCCGGAATTTCTAGCAGTCTACTTTATTATGTAATGCTACGTCCAGCGAAATCGATCCTGAATTTTCAGTGTGGCAGGATTTTCGGGTGGCCATGTCTCTTTGGAATGGTCTAGTAAATATTTAGACGTTCCTATGTCGAAATTTTGGGTGTAGTAACATTTTTGGGAAGTCTTGTTCCTTCGTGATGGGAAAAGAAGGAATGGAAGGAAAATTTTCCACCTAGGTATTCTTATTTCTGTACTTTCAGTGTGGATAAATTTTTGGGAGACCGTGTTGAAGGCAAAATTTTTACTGAAATTTTTAAGTTAAAATTGACTGAAATTTTTAAGCTACAATTGACTGAAATTTTCAAGCTAAAATTGGTTGAAATCTTTAAGTTAAAATTGTTGAAATCTTTAAGCTAAAATTTGCTGAAATTCTTAAGCTAAAATTGGTTGAAATCTTTAAGTTAAAATTGTTGAAATCTTTAAGCTAAAATTTGCTGAAATTCTTAAGCTAAAATTGGCTGAAATTTTTAAGTTAAAATTAACCGAAAACTTTAAGCTAAAATTGGTTCACTTTTTAAGTTAAAATTGTTGAAATCTTTAAGCTAAAATTGGCTGAAATGCTTAAGCTGAAATTGGCTGAAATTTTTTAGCTAAAATTGACTGAAATTTGTAAATTAATAAATTCGCATCTATACACTTTTGAGCTCTGCCCCGTGAATAAATACTAATAAAAATAATTTTGAGCAGAAAAACTTAACGGAAGGTTTCTCTGCGTGAGCACCCCCCTATTCCACACAGTAATCCTCGCGCAATCGATTTACCTCGCCGCGATCTTGGACTGTCTCCAGCGAGCTGTAGTCCTCTCGGAGCCCCTAATTCCCAAAACAAAAAGCTCCGAGCACACTCGAGAGATAATTAGAAGATCTCAATGGCTGCATCGGTACCGGATAGTCCTTGCCCCGCAGGCCAATAACGAAGCCAGCGTGAAGAAATGCACAAAACGTCCCCTACAGACATCCCCCCAGTATAATTCCCTCAGTTCCTTCTACTTAATCTTGCATACGCGATGAAGTCGCTCCGAAGGACTAGCAAGAAGCTAAGAAGACCTCCCCTCGAGTTATTCGCTCGTCCCTGTTCACATAACAAGATTGTCCTGACCTATTTACGAAGCCGTGCGCCAACTGGCCCTTCGTCTAGCTCCATGACAATGAAGTTTCGCAGTTAAAGATCGGGGGGATTCCTGACCCACTTCCCACTTGTCGAATGCCGTTCGAGCGATAAGACTCCAAAGAGACCTCCCCCCCCCCCCGGGGGGGTGAGATCCGCGAAAAGGGAACACGCGTCGCCGATCTGAAATAAAAAAGAAAAAACGCCCCAAAGCGTGCAGCCGCCCTTTCCGCTCCGGAGCGTCTCCTCGTGTCTTCCAGGCGATTTCGCGTTTACCGACTCCGCGGCCCTCGAGAAGCTCCCTCCGCGGAGGACGCTCAACGGGGGTGAGATCGTTTCGAAATTCCAGCGACCGGGAATAATTGCTCGCGGCGCGTAGAAATCTTTTCACCCCTCACCCCCCCCCGCCCCGTCCCCCCAAGAGTCTCTAAAGATCCTCCCCCGCCCCGGCTGCCTCCCCCGCCGCAACAAGGAAGCTCGAGCACTCTGATCGATAAAACGTTTTTTAAAAGTAATAAACGTCCTTATCACGGTCCCGGCTATAAATTTCCTTGCGCGTGGCCTTTCATCCGTAGCTGGAAATTCTCCGCTGTATCATGGCACTTTGTCGAGTGCGCCTCGCTCGGGTTAAAAGCCCGGGCCATTCCGCCCCGCAGCTCACGGCTTGATTTAGGATTGAATTACCCTTCCAGCCCCGAGCGAGAAGTCCCTTTTTCTTAAAGACGAAACCTTCGCGATAAGTAAGCCACAGCAGAATTCTTCATATTCAAGTAGAACCCAAAGTGATCTAAAAAAAAAAAAGAAGAAGAAGACGTTTAGATACCTAGAGAAAATTGAAAATGGCCCCGCAGACACCTCTGCCCCTCGGCAGATTAAGCGGACGGGTGTGCTTAAAATTTGATTGGGGGCTGTTGCGCCTCAGCAGGTGCGGGCTCGGAGGGAGGCGAAAGAGGGCTGCGTCGTTACTCGATAATTCCATTAGCGTGTTTGCTTAAATCGTCGCCGCCCGGAGGAAAAGAAAAACAGAGGGAAATTCGTGTCGCACTCGAGGACGATGAAGTAGCTTTTCCCCCGTTTAACGATCCGCCTGACAATGCACCGACGGCCAGCGGCGCGCACAGAGTAATTACACGCCGGCCCGCGGGCCGCGCATATCTGTGTGCGATGCATTCAAAAATGCAACGCCAGGCCCTCGAGGGGGTGGATGTGTGGGGAGGGGGGGGGGGGGGGGATCGATAGGGGAGAGCGCGTAACTGGAATTTCGATGATCGGCCTGGGGCTCGCCCCTACGCGCTAACTTTGCCGGAGTTCACGGGGTCAATGCGAGCCCTGATGCGTAACGGAATCATCGGCTCACCCTTGTCTCCGCCGCAAAATTGAACTTGACTCCGAACAATGTCGTCGCTGATTAAAGCGTCACCCTTGTTAGCTTCCCTCCGCCGCGATTATTGCCGCACGCTGGACGCTGATAATATAATCGAACCGGGGAGCAAGGCGGCCTAGCCTGCCGCACGAGAATCTACTGTGCACCGCGGATTACTGCACTTTTTCAGGAATTTAGCAGGGTAAAGTGTAATAATAATAGAATCATGGGAAGAGGATTCGGGAGAGAAAGAATATTGATTATTTCACTCTTTGAGTCCAGCTTTTATTCAATTGTGGATGCATGTTTTATGTTGAGGGTGTAATCCCCCTATCTCGGTTCTTCTACGGAATTATTATTATTTTTAATAAGAGGCGGAATATAGAGAAGGGACAAATAAAATAAGAAATACTAGAGAAAAGAAAAAGAGGAGGTATAAAATAAAATGGAACAAGTGTGTGAATTTTTACTCGTTTTATTTCTCGTCTCGTCCTCCTATTCGTTATTAATTAGCACCGTCACTAAATAATTCATCTACTTACTGAACACTTTGGTCTGAGCAGAGTTGGGCATTAATTGAATAAAAAATTATTTAAATAACGGATAAAACAATAGTTACTTTAACTTTAGAGTTATTGACGAATAATTTTTACATAAGACAATCATTATTTTAACTTTCATACAGTATTCGAAGTTTTTATTTAAATAAAATTGTTGCCCAATTCTGTGTCTGAGTCTCGTTTAGTAGTGCCTGAAAGGGTAATAAATTTTCCCTAAATAAAGTACAAAATCTCATTTGTTTTTTCAACTCTTCACCCGCAGGGAAATTTCGCAAAATTTCTGAAGAATGTGCACGCGGAGCAAGCGGCGAAGTTGCAGGCGAAAAATCAGCACGAGTGCGACCTTCTGGAGGATATCCGGTGAGTCTTGAACTTATGTAAAAGAGGATTAGACGAAAGCTCTTTAAACGTCTTAAGATCGAGTCGTTTCATGTCAGCGATTTCCATTTCTGCGGCGTTGAACTTTTACTTTCGACAGGCAAAGAGGTTCTCGATAATATTTATCCTTCCCCAGCGAGAAACGAGTGACGTTATTTAGTCACAATGTCCCGATGCGTATAATACCTCGACGCTATGAAATGTGACGTTATTTTCCCCCTGTTACGCGTACTGCAAAAAGTCGATGACCCGTAACAGAATATAGAACTGTTCATATGACACGCGCAAGTTGCTTTATTAGAAATCAATTTCTGTTTTATGCTTCCTCTGTTACACAGGTAGCATTCAGCTACTCTCCATTGACAATGTTCCCTGTTTCATATCGACAAACGTTCAATTACACTGCTTACAATTTTTTGAAGACATGTATTGACCCTCGGCCGGCGGTGCTGGGTCCTTTTTGACCCAAGTTACCTCAGGATTTAATCTTGGGGGGAGCCGAGTTGAAGGGATAAAAATATTTTTTATGCAAATTCAATAAAATTCAATAGGTGATTATAAATTTATTTATTAAAAGAATAAAATTCGGGACCCCTTTGTCATTGGTAATCGAAAAATGACTACTCTACTGCCCTAACAAAAAGAACGTACAGTAGTGTAGTAGCGGGTCAAAACTAACCCAGACGTCGACTTCTCCATGTGCTCACTCGAACCATCCGCCACCCGAGAGTTAATCTTGCCTTCCCTCAAATATTTCCAACGTGGATGCTTTACGATACAAATATGTTTTTCAGCAACTTTACGATTAAGAAGTCTGCGATTGAAAAATCGTATTCCGAGGTAAGTCGGTCGATATGTTACACGCGCATACGAATCTCTGCTCTTCCGATTTACGACCCACCTCTCGTTTCAGGCGCTCCTCAAAATATCCTCCGCTTACTTGAATAAGAAAATACCAAATATTCCGGACCTCAAAGTCGATGGCGCCGACGAGAAATGGTACATCTGTTACCGCCAGTGTTTTCTCAAAATCCACTGCGCTTTCATCGAGGTTCCGCTCGTTTCGTCGATGAAAACGTTTAACGATGGAATGCTTGTTGCGAAGGTTTGAAATTCTTTAACATATTCCAGGAATATGTGGAACGTTTGGCGGACCGTTTTGGAGGAGAACGAGAAGCTCGCCAGGGCGCGGCTGGCCGCCGTGGAAGTTTTTCAACAGCAAATTGCTGACGACGCGAAAAGCTTAAAGATGCACAAACTTCAAGTTTCTAAGAAGGTGCCGTTTTTAAACAAGCCACCAACTATTTTACTACGCGCATATTTACGGATGGAGAAATATATAAGGCTCCTACTTGTTCCAGGCAATCGACCAATTAATGATAGTACAAAAAGAATTGCAAATGTGCGTGCAGGACGTAGACAAAACTAAGAAACTGTACTTCGATGAAGAGCACAGCGCCCACGACGTGCGGGACAAGGCAAAAGACATAGAAGAAAAGTGCGTACACTCGAATAATACCTGAGCTCTGGATTTTTACAAATTTTACTTCCCCCCTTTCCAGACTAAAGAAGAAGAAAGGATCCTTCTTTCAGTCCATAACATCGTTGCAAAAAAATAGCGCGAAGGTACGGGCCAATTGTGAAAAGTATCGTGGCATTAAATGCTTACACGCGGAATTTCGTTGTTAAAAGAAGTGCTCTTATTTCTCCGTGCCCTTAGGTCAGCTCGAAGCGCGACGCTTTGGAAGAAAAATCGACCGGAGCACGAAACGATTATTTACTTAGCCTCGCCGCTGCCAATGCCCATCAAAATAGATATTTTGTAGTCGATTTACAGAACACTATGCAAGTAAGTGAACCCTGTCGTTCCCGATCTCTTTCTCGGGACCTTTTCTAACCTCCGTTTTGTAAACAGTATTTGGAGCACGGCGTTTACGATAAAGTAGCGGAATATTTAACGCTGATGGGTCGCACGGAACTTTTGACCTGTCTGGCGACGCAAAACAGCTTCACCAAAATTCGCGACCAAGCGCAACAAGTGAGTAATTAAACACGCACTAAATAAACGAGCGGTTTGCCCAATTATGGTAAAACAGAAAGCACGGAGGAGGTATTGTCGTTTCATTTCACTCCGTTTCATTATAGTATTATTACTATTATTCTACTAATGGATACCTTAAGCACGACAGTATCTCGCAAAGTTCCCACAACTGATTTGTTAAAAGTTGCTCAGGTTATGTATCAGATTAACGCCAGCAAATATCCTCGCGTTCGTTGCAGCTCACCAGAGAGTACAACATACAATGCTGCTGTTTGTATTACCCAGTGTTGAAGCAACATATACAGTACGACTTCGAGCCCTGCGACAACGATCCGGTGGAGAGGTCCGTAAATATTATATCGTCGGAGGGTATCGCGTTCCGAGCGTCGAGTTTCCCAATAATTGAGAGAAGCGTGCTTTCCTTGCAGGATAACCGCCGATCATTCCGCTTCAGCCGCGCTTGGAAAGGAAGCTCGTCGCTGGTCGACGAGAATAGCGCGCGAAATGAGTACCATCAGAGAGAACAGTAGGAAAGTGCAGGTGCTTCAGCAGCTCAAAGAGTCTGGGCAAAAGGTGAGCGTGCTGCGCGATTAGCTACTACTTGCCAAACGTGTAGCTTTCCTTCTCTAACGCTCGAGGGTAACTCGGTAACACGCTAATTTTTCCAGAGTGATCCGAACGATCCGCAAGGTCCAGATATAGACACGAAAATCGATGAATTGAAACTGGCGATACGGCGCGCAGAGGTAAGATTTCTGGTGAAACGCGAGTCGCGTGAATTCTCTTCCCTTATACATGTTTACTTGTTCATTAGACTGCGAAGCAGAAGTCGGAAGCGAGACTGGAATGCCTTCGAACCGGCGGAGGTTTGTTAAATATTGCCTTCTTTCTTCGATCGAATCTGATTAAATCTGGTTGCTGATAATATCGGCGCCGTCATTTCGGCCTTGTTGTTTCTTTAGTGAACGTGGACGAGTGGCTCCAGGAGGTTGAAACACTGAGCGTACAGGATATGCCACGCTCGGCTAGCTCCTTGTCCGTCAGGACCGATGCCTCTGGAACGGCGGTACTTATTCATCTTGATCGATTCTCAACGGTGTACAGGGTGTTCGCGTTATTGTACACTGAAATCAATTTTCAGAAACTGTAATATCTGTTGAATTACGTAAAGGTGGGAAAAGTCTTCTCGTACCTTATGAAAAGGACTGCAAATTCACAATAATGATAATATAAGCACCAGTGGCGGATGTAAGAAAAAAGGCCCAGTTGGCAAACATTCTGAGGGGCCCATTTTTTCGGAAAAATTAAGAGGTAGTTTACTAAAAAGGGGTAAATTTACAGAAAAGTATAGAAAAAAATATAGTGCTTGGATAAAATCATAATTTATTTTGAAAGACAAGGCCCTAAGGGGGCCTTCTGGGCAGGGGCCCATTTTCGGGAAAATGAAGAGGTAGTTTACTAAAAACGGACTCAGTGTAATAGTACAGAAAAAAAACATGGTTTGGATAAATAAAAAATTTTTTTAAGGATAGGGCCCTATGGGCCTTCTGGGCAGGGGCCCATTTTTGGGAAAATAAAGAGGTAGTTTACTAAAAACGGGCTCAGTGTAATAATACAGAAAAGAATATAGTTTGGATAAATCATAATTTTTTTTAAGGATAAGGCCCTGGGGGCCTTATGAGCAGGGCCACAGGCGGCAACTGCTCATCGGCCGCCCTGTTAAATCCGCCAGTGATAAGCACCCTGTATACATTTATGCACCACGAAGTAGAGTGTCAATGACTAGATTTTCATCGCGCAGGAGCATCCGTCCTCGGATTTCTTCTACGACAGCGACGGAGACGGGGGAAGCGACTTGACAACCGTCGAGCGACCAGGCAGCGCCAGGAACGCTCCTCAGCAAGAAGAGGAGCCGACCGAGGAGCGACAGAGGCACGACAGCGAAGAAGTTGACGGTAGGCGCATACCGTCGTGACGTATTGCACGATATCCAACATCAGAAGTCTGATATATGCGTTTGTTTTACAGCCTTACTCGAGCAAGAGAAGCAGCGAATAGAGGAGCTGACCGTCGGCTGGGACGACCCGACATCAGTGGCTTGGGATAACGAAGACAAGGACGAACAAGCTGACACCCAGGACGCTTCTGAACCGCCCTCTACGCAGCCTATATACAAATGCACTGCGCTTTATTCGTACACGGTATGAACACCTGTTTCTCATAATTCTATAGTTCCTTGGAATTGTATCTTTTAAGGTCTCTACCTTAAAGGAACGCTTTCCTATGTGCGACTGGCCGCAACGTCAAGAATTTCAAAGTCGATTTTCTTGAAAACGTACCGCGATATCAAAAAAAGTTATTCTTTCTTTTCGACGTATAAGAAGTAAATAAGTCGAGGAAAAGGAATAAAAAATTTTGATATTACGCTTCATTTTCGAGAAAATCGCTTTTGAAATTTAAAAACCTACCTTGGGGACACCAAAAGATACTCAAGGGACTCCCAAATTTTACAGCTTTTTTGGAAGTAGAGATGAAACCTTACCTTCCAAAAAAGTGCCAAAACTTTTGCTCCGAAACCACGAAGCTGTAAACTTTGGGACTCTCGCAGTTTTTATGACCTCGCGCTGTGTCCCTTCTAGGTACTGTAGAAATTGTCTGAAAGCTAAAAAGAATTGTTTCCCTTCATCCTTACATACTTTGCAACTCACAGGATAAATTTTGTAACAGGCGCAAAATCCGGACGAATTGTCAATAATCGAAAGCGAGCAGCTCGAAGTGGTTGGCGAGGGCGACGGGGACGGGTGGCTCCGAGCACGAAATTACCGTGGCGAGGAGGGTTTCGTTCCTCAGAATTACCTTGACGTGGAAAGGGAGACCGAGGTAACTCCCGGTCTCAGTTCCCAAGGACCATTGCTCGTGCAGCAAATATCCTTCACTTCGATAGATTACACGATCGACGATCACGAGGCAGTGGACCCTGACGCTAATCTACAAGAAACGTCAGTCCCGGAACCTCTGGTCATACAGAATCATATAGGAGGTGAATCAACTGTTTTAAATTAAGTAAAACAGTGCATGCTGCTATACCAACGTCAACTGCATATGCTTCTACGTTGCCTTTTTAGAAGCAGAGCAATACTGCATCGCTCTTTACGACTACGACGCCACGTGCGACGAGGAGCTAAGCTTCTACGAGGGCGACATCCTGAAGGTTCTAAGGAAGGAGCCGCACGACGTGGACGACGGATGGTGGGAGGGAGAATTGCGCGAGCAACGAGGATTATTCCCATCTTTAATCGTAGAGCCGTGCGCTGCAGACGGTTCGCCTTTAACCCCGCAGGTTAAAATTCAATCGATAAACGCGCGCGAACGCTTTTCCAGTTCAAAGCACATGACTTTGAACTTTTAGCTTCTGTAACGCGATTATAGATGTACCTAATTGCGTTACTTCCCCATGATCTTCTTACGTCTCGCGTTATCTGCAGGAGAACATAACGCCGCCGAGCTCCGCGCCGCCTGTATTTACGCCACCCGCGATTCCGGAATTCTTATTAGAAGAAGAACTGGCGCAAAGCATGATGAAAGGTAATGACCGTGTCGACAGATTGAATTCTAGCGAAAGAAAAGGAGAATTACAGTATCATCGTCTCCGTTTAACAGAATCTCAAAGCGGAGATGCCAATAACGTGGACGCCGAGCCGCAGCAAGACGGTTTCATGATGAACCTCTCGCAGGACCGAAAAAGTCAATACGGCTCGCAGTTCGAAGCCAATGGGAACGAAGGGCCTGGTATAGTAGGTAAGTGGTTATTAATCTCGCTATTATTCACGCTGATATTTAATCCGTGTCTGAATTTACGCGAAATTGCTGCTTAGTCGTAGAAGTGTCGGATGAGTCGGGAGCCAAGGTAAATGGTGTTTTCATTAAATGCTGCGGAGAGACTCGTTGGAAGCCTCGGTTCTTCTTACGAGGTTAATCATCCGTCGTTTAATATTTCCAGACAGATGACGAGAGAGCAAAGCATCCAGAATTGCTGGCTGATGAACAGTCCGAGGACGATTTCGGTCTCGGCGTTGCCCAAATCGTGATTACAGCGGCGACGCCGATGGAGGAGGTCGAGCACCCGTTTCCGGGATTAGAGGAGACCGCCGACGATACGGTGAAGTCGACGGAAAGCTCGGAGGGCGATCTGCCCTCGAGCACCACCACTGACATGAACGAAAGCGAGAGCAAAGAGCCGACGGTGATAATGGACGAGAAAGAGGAGCAAGAGACGACAGAGGCAATGGAGGACATGGAGGAGAAATCAACGGTGGACGACCTACCGGCGGACTCAGCGCCGTTCCCGGTTAGCAGTAGCTCGGGCAGCGAGGCGGACTCGATGTCCGGCCCGAGCACAGGAGAGAATTCCCAGTCGATACCGTCTCGCGGCACAGTGGTAGACGTGCAGGAGGAAACCGAGGACGCCGAGGAAACGGAGGATATCGAGATCATACCGGAGAAGATGGTTGTGGGGGGGAGGGCAAGTATTCCAGATGAATTACAACCTGACCAGCTGGAGAAGCTACAAAATCTGAAAGAATCGAATGCCTAGGAATGACTAGACCTCGGAGATCCCGATTATCCTGCCTTACCGAATAAACTGGCTCTTCCGCAAAATCATCAAAATAAATTCCAGCACCTGCTGGAATTCTGGAAATCTCCGGAGGTTAATGGGAAGAAAGACTAATCGAATCGAAAAATTAAACGGGACAATTGAGAAGAATTTTTATGTTAATACTATGTACACAACCTTTTTGCTAGACGATAATCTAGTGAAACTAACTATTTAAAGAAGGGTGTTGCGACTTTTGCAACGTATTTACAAGACGTTAATGTACAGTCATAAGGTAATAAAGAGAATTGTCGATACCTTATAATAGATGAAAACTTTTAGTTGTTCGTGTACATTTTAAGAGAATTATAATGGTGTTGCATGTAAAAGGAAGTTAACGTTTTTTATTCATCTTTCGTATATTCGTATATCTGTCTGTTCGTATAAGTTTCGTTTTGTTTCCAATCTTTTTCTCGATCCGATGTTGTTATGAACCCTTTATCCGACTCCATGCTCGTGCGATCGGTTTATGCAAAACCTCAAGGCTGCATCCTCAGAGCACCGTCTAATCTTATAGTTTCCCCGTTTAGAAGAGGATTCTGAACGATCTGTTGCACTAGTTTAGCGTATTCGTCCGGATTGCCCAATCGTTGCGGGAATGGTACCGTTTTCGCCAAGTACGCGCGCACCTTATCCGGCAATGCTTGTAGCATAGGTGTGTTGAATAATCCAGGCGCGATCGTGCAGACACGAATGCCAGCCTTGGCTAAATCGCGGGCGATCGGTAGAGTCATGCCAACAACCGCACCCTTACTAGCGGAGTACGCTGCCTGACCCATTTGCCCTTCGTAAGCTGCAACGCTCGCTGTATTAATTATCACCCCACGTTGCCCATCCTCGTTTGGTGTGTTTTGATACATCAGCCTTACGGATAATCTGATAACATTGAATGTTCCAACAGTGTTTACATTAATCACGTTCTGAAAATCAAATAAATCGTGCGGAAGGTCTCTGTTGAAGTTGAACGTCTTGAATGCAACGGCTATTCCTGCCGCGTTCACCAGTACGTCCAATTTATTGAAATTTTTCTTCGCTAACTCCAACGCAGCGGCCACATCCTGTTCCGATGTTACCTTTAAAAAAGAAAGCATGTCAGTGTATGCACAAGACACTGTAGGTTTGTTGCCGTAATAATTTATTTTACGAGAGCAAACGCGAAATTGCAAATTATAGAAGGCCGATTTGTTTTACGTGTAGAAAGATGTTGCAACTACACTTTCAATGTCAATTCATAATGGTTACTATAACGATATTGGTAGTAGTATATGTATAGTATGTTAAGACCAACGAGGGTAACGATGCTAATATTAATAAAATTATTAACAATCACGTATCGCTATTAAGACAAACGATTCTACAATAAATGATTATATTGTGAAAGAAATGTATATCTTCTTTAAATGCTTCGAAATTTCTTTTCATATTTCAGTTACTAAATTAATTACGCACAATGACTAAGCACTCTTTCACATAGCTTGAACTAGGGCTGTTCCGGATATTCGAATATCAGTGAAATTCGAGTTTGAGACTCGAATATCCTAATAAATCGAGTTTGAAATTCGAGTATTCTAATAATTCGAATTTGAGATTCGAGTATTCTAATAATTCGAATTTGAGATTCGAGTATTCTAATAATTCGAATTTGAGATTCGAGTATTCTAATAATTCGAATTTGAGATTCGAGTATTCTAATAATTCGAATTTGAGATTCGAGTATTCTAATACTTCGAATTTGAGATTCGAGTATTCTAATAATTCGAATTTGAGATTCGAGTAATCTAATAATTCGAATTTGAGATTTGAATATTTTAATAATTCGAATTTGAAATTCGAGTATTCTAATAATTTGAATTTGAGATTCGAGTATTCTAATAATTCGAATTTGAAATTCGAGTAATCTAATATTTCGAATTTGAGATTTGAATATTCTAATAATTCGAATTTGAGATTTGTATATTCTAATAATTACGATTTGAGATACGAATATTTTAATAATTCCAATATTATTCGAATAATTAGGAGTATTTGAAATTATCCGAATATTCTAATAATTCCATATTATTCGAATAATTAGGAGTATTTGAAATTATTCGAATATTCTAATAATTCCAATATTATTCGAATAATTAGGAGTATTTGAAATTATTCGAATATTCTAATAATTCCAATATTATTAGAATAATTAGGAGTATTTGAAATTATTCGAATATTCTAATAATTCGAATAATTAGGAGTATTCAAAATTATTCAAAGTCTTTAAATAGTTGAACTATTCAAATATTTACAGCTCTAGTTTGCACACTGTTACTGCTATTACTACTACTAATATTAATTTATCAATACTTACATCCACTGGTGCAAATACAGCAGAATCTCCTAACTCCCCGGCAATTTCCTTTCCCCTCGAAACAGGTAAATCAGCGATAACCACTTTGGCACCTTCTTTCACCAACCTTTGCACGGTACCGAGCCCTAAACCAGAGGCACCTCCAGTTACAAGAGCAACCAATCCCTGAAATGTATGTCAATTATAGCATTCTCTTGGATGCCTCACTTTATTGTAACATATCACGTATACACCAATAAATCAAAAATCTTTATGTAAATAAAACTTCTCAATGGTAAATTAATTATTCTCTGTGCACGCTACACGTTACATAAGTGTTTACTATAATGCACCAAATTATCTGAATGTTACGTTCCTTCCTCAAGACAAGAAGAATAATCTATGTTGTATTAAAAAGTAACACCGAACAAATGCAATCTAATTCCTACTATTGTGAACCAATGCTTTGCAATCGTTCTCGTGAGAATTACATTTTCAGTATTGCAGTTCACTGATATTCGTAATGATTTCATTTCATTACAAAGGAACTCGTATTCGCATTAAAATTTGAAACTACAAGGAAATTCGTATTATATATAAAGTAACACTGTAATTAAGCAAAAATGTGAATTTCTTATCGAAATCTTAAATGCGACATAACAAAAGTTACAACATAGAGGATTCAGTGCTCGAATTCCTCAACTTAAACTCAAGTATCATGTAAATAGCAAAGAATATGTGGTCCCAGGAATCTCAATTTCGTTCAACGCTATCTTCAAGCTTTCAATGTATTTATTCACTCATACATGTTTACACATAAATTCACTTATACTAAATATAATAGATGTACGTTCCTAAATACTTTCTATTCATATTTGCCACTACAAGATAAAAGAATGCATTGTGATCAAAGAACTTGTTTTAGGAAACATCTGTTTTCACTGGGCAGTGACGAGTGTAAAGGAAGAAATACTATCAGCGAATATGGTAGTACATATGCAAAACTGACGATATCGTGTGCGACGTGCACATACGAACGCGATAACGAACCGAGGAACATTACGTACTAATTCTCGCGCAATTTGCACGTTAACATTTAAAATTGTAATTTTAGTGTACGCACGGAGAAGAAATATAATACGCAACTCACCTTCATCATTTTGAAAAGTTCGAGATTAGCTACTAGGAATATTGGAAGAGTATGGATAAGTAAATGCGGAGGAACGTGAATTAAACCCCTCGACGGTTACGAGCAGTTACAAGATACCGGTTGATGCTGGCTGGCACGAATGGAAGCAAAGGAAGATACAAGATTCGACGAATGTTGAAAGAGGGAACCCGTCGACACGGAACTTTGACCTTAATGGGCGTTCCCTATCTTACGAATTTCTACCAACGAATTAAACAGCGACAACAACAGAATCAAAGAGAATATTGCAACAGGGACTGAGAGAGATGGACACCGAAAGAGAGCAAGTGCTCTTCTGTTAACACTACGCGACCCAGTCGGTTCAAAGCGCCGGCAACTTGTACTTTGACTCGCTTTGACTCAAGGATGTTTGACCAAAGCCGAAAATCACTGTATAACATGCAAAATAAGTTCTTTTTGCCTCGTAAAGTTCGAGAGAAATTATCTTATCTTACGACCCGAAGAACTTAAATATCTGCTACGATGTAAATGAATAAAATCTGATATTCTCTATATTTTGCGGCTCCTCGTGTTTTTTATTTACTCGTTGCTTATCAATCAGGCATCGTTACGTAATGCTTGCTTAAAGAATAGGTTTCAATTGATGTTCTTATTGGATATATTTATATATCGTCATCCAACAATAGCAACGTAATTATTGACGATCGTTGAGAATGGAAAGTTAAGTCTAACTCGATGTAAAGTCTTTGACTAAATACCTAATGTGTAATTTGCAATAAATGAATATTGTAAAGAAAAATTAGTTTCTTGCTAGAGAGAACTATTGAGAATCACTGTTCGCAAAATCTAATCTCAACACGCCGGGCGATCAGGTTGAAATAATTTGAATTTTTAATGCTCTTTTACAATTCCAAACACACACGTTCTTTCGACATACAGTTTATCATAAATAACTGTATAAGATTAACATAACAGTAATCATTGTCATCAATCTTAATTACTTGCAATCAGTACTTGAACGTTATTTATAGGTTATGTTTTCTTAAATGTGTTGATAAACCTGTAAAATATTACCTCACCGTACGATGATTATCGTACGATTAAACGAACTTTTCCGGCCCAATTCCTGTTACAAATATTGTTCCAATAGATATTCTACCGAACTGTTAGCAGGTAATTATGCATCCTACCTATTTAAAGTAGCTCCTCATTTGTTTACAACTGGAATCTTGTAAGAAACAATACCATCGCTGGGTGCGTTTTAGATTTCCCAGCAACATTCAAATTCAAAGATGTGGAGCACAAGTGCCACAATCTTTGGGAAAAGAATAAGTGTTTTGCCGTTAGAAGTGGCAAGAAAGAAGCGTTGAAGATGCTTCTACCACCTCCGAACATAACTGGAACATTGCATATAGGACACGCGTTAACTGTTACGATCCAGGATATATTAGCAAGATGGTATATTTTCTTAGCAGTCCCTTGTTCGCTTACGATTCTCCGTTGCTCGATATATTCTGAATTCAGGTACAGAATGAGAGGCCACCCTGTAATATGGATACCAGGTTTCGATCACGCTGGAATTTCAACGCAAGTGACGATAGAAAAGTATCTTTATAAAACGAAAGGCGTTACCAAGTCCGAGGTGGGAAGAGACCGGTTCCTCTCGCTTGTTTGGGACTGGAAGAATCAGAAAGAGAACGTGATAAAGCTGCAGTTGAAAGCCTTAGGCGCTAGTTTAGACTGGTCCAGGGAGTATTTTACGATGAGCAAGGTATTCGTTGCAGTTTTACGTACAAAAAGTATCTCTATTGTAACGCGCACATTGTACGTTCGTAATTAATATTTCAGGAGCATAACAAGGCTGTTACAGAAGCGTTCCTAAGGCTGAATGATCGAAACCTTTTATACAGAAAGAAGACTTTGATTAATTGGTGTCCTACTTTGCGTAGCACAATATCGGATATCGAAGTAGAGCATTTGTATATTAATGAGAAAACTGAGCTCCAAGTTCCGGGGTACGAAAAGAAAGTTAAATTTGGTGAAATGGCTTATATAGCTTATCCGGTCAAAGATTCGAGTAAGATTTCGTAATATACATTTCTCAAGCCATCTGTATTAATGACGTTTCATAAGATAATAATTCTTTTTGTAGAAGATGAGATAATAGTCGCAACAACCAGACCAGAAACTATGTTCGGTGACGTAGCGATTGCTGTTCATCCTGACGATCAAAGATACGCGAAGTATATTGGCCAGAAGGTTTGGCACGTCTTAAGAGAAACCTATATACCTGTGGTTCCTGATCCTTCGGTAGATATCAACTTCGGCACTGGTAAATGTATTCCTAATACTTAGTCATACTATGATTCTTTACTGGTTCGAGTGTGTTATAATAAAGGAAACTTTCTCAGGAGCATTAAAAGTAACGCCGGCCCATGATCATCTTGATTATACAATCGCCACAAACCATCAGTTAGATGTTATCAATGTTATTGACGAGTATGGGAACATAACAGACGCAGGTGAACGATTTAAGGTATATTAATATTTCCATTACATACTAACGTTCTTTTTAATCGACTTCAAAAGGAGGAGGTTACTCAATTCGTCACGTATATATCATTATGTTTGTATGTTCGCGCATAACTTCTGCATAGGTGCACCGATTTCGATGATTTTTTTATTATTTGAAAGTGTATGAAGAGCCGGTAGTACCATGTTATTTTTTTTTTTATTATTATCTTGATACTCTAGAATTATCTAGAATTCCAGTTTTAATATATGTTCGCGCATAACTTTGCAACGCGTGAACCGATTTGGATGATTCGTTCGTTGTTACATGGAGTATGTTCCCCAATTGCTACCATGATAAATGTTTTTTAATCGACTTCAAACAAAGGTCACTAAAAATTGAAAAATAAAAAACTTTTAAAAAAAAAGTAAAAAACCCGACTTCAAAGGCGCGCTAAAAAGTAGAAAATAATTTTTTCCCTTATTTAATCTACGACTCCCATATTTTTTAAGTCGGTGCTTCATCATTTGCACTGTGTAAATCTGGCGCCGACTTAAAAAATATGAGAGTCGTAGATTAAATAAGGGAAAAAATTCTTTTTTACTTTTTAGCGCGCCTTTGAAGTCGGTTTTTTTACTTTTTTTTAAATGTTCCTTTTGCTACAAGAACGTACTATCATCGTAGTTGGGCAATGTTACAGGGTCTTCCGAGATTCGTTGCTCGGGAGAAAGTTTTAAATGAATTGTCGCACAGAGGTATGCTGCGGAAAGTATGCGGCTGTAAGATGAGCGTTCCAATATGTTCTCGATCTCGTGATGTTGTGGAATACGTATTAAAAGAACAGTGGTTCGTTAAGTGCAAAGGTATGGCTGAGAGAGCTATGCAAGCTGTGAAGGAGAACCGATTGAAAATAGTTCCTAGTACGCACGAACAGCTGTGGTATGACTCGCTTAGTAATATTAGGTAAGAAAAGAAGAAAGTAAAGCGTTAAGATAGAATAAGCTGCGATATCTGTTTTAATGGCAATACTCTTGTTAGAGATTGGTGTATTTCAAGGCAGCTGTGGTGGGGTCATTCTATTCCAGCTTATTACGTTACGATTGGAGGCAAAACTGAATGGATAGTTGCTCGAACAGAAAATGATGCTCGGCTCATTGCACAAAATAAGTACGGATCCGATGTAGAGCTACATCCGGAGCAAGATTTGTTGGATACGTGGTTCTCCTCTGCAATTCTTCCTTTCACAGCACTGGGATGGCCGAATGAAGTATAGTATAGTGATAATTGAATGATATATTATCGATGGTACAGAAATAATGAAGTCGTAAATTGAGGACGTCTATAAATGGAAGCGTACGTTTATTGCTGGATCGAGTAGCTAACAAAAAAGAGTAAACAGATGAAGTATTCCTATTTTAAATTAGTTTCTATTGATTAATTTGAAAATTACTTGCTTGTCTTTCATTTCTCCTCATTTACGACTTCATTGTTTCTCTACCGTTGATAGTACATGATATTATAGGTGTATCAACAAACGCATTTTTAGACGGAGGATCTTAAAAAGTATTATCCATTGACGTTAATGGAAACGGGACACGATATTCTGTTTCACTGGGTCGCGAAAATGGTCATGCTAGGATTGGAGCTGACTAATCAACTACCTTTTAATGTAAGATACTTTATTCTTAAGAGAACCTGGTTTAGGGCGCTGAAAAAGGTGATTTTTGCGAATTTTTTTAACACGGAAAGATAAGGACGATCTTTCCGAAACTTTGGGAGTATTTTAATGTATATTTATACGATATAGAAAGAATTTTTAATTGAGAAATTTTAAGTTCATCACGCCGAATTATTACAGTGCAATTCATCACTGAAATTTTGAAATGGAGCCTTTAATTTTTGCTCAAAATAAACAAACCGAAGTTTTTCTTAGTTTTCGTGAATTTACATTGCCGATGAACAAAAAAAAAGAGAGAGAGAGAGAGAGAGAGAGAGAGAGAGAGAGAGAGAGAGAAAGGTCAAAAATGGATAAAATCGTGGAATTTTATAGGAAAAGTTACGGTTAAAATTAATGATTTAGTTACCGTTTAATTTAATTTTTTCACAAATGTTTATAGTTCATCAACGATGCTTGGTCATTATTTAACTAACAAACGACGGGAAAAGTCGATAGGACAAATAGTTTGCTATTTTTCCCGCCAACTCGAAAAATATTTTGAGAAATAGAATTTTAAAGCTCACGGCCTGCCGCGTTTATACTGCGCGACGCATAATTGCTGATGCTTCCGAAATACTTCGAATGTCACTCTGAAACCTTAAAAATATATTCCCTAAGAGTATTACTATTGATTAAAACAAAAAAAAAATCGAAAATCTGGACCCTGTAAACCAGGTTCTCCCCTTAAACGCAAATTTTCCAGTAAAATCGCCTCCATATTTAATTACTTAAGAATTGTTCATATACAGGAAGTGGTTTTGCACGGAATTTTGTGCGACGCTTATGGAAAGAAAATGTCCAAGACGCTCGGAAACGTCATCTTACCGGAAAATATTATTAACGGCATTACTTTAAAAGTAGGTATTAACGTTTGCCTCTTTCAAACGCGCAGTTCATTTCTATCAAACAATTTGTAAATAGGACCTAGCTGCACAAATGAAAGAAAGTTATGACATAGGTGTACTTAGCAAGGCTGAGATGCGACGAATGTTATCAGGAAATAATAAAACGTTTCCTAATGGAATACCAGAATGCGGCGCGGACGCATTGCGTATGACACTGTCCAGTTACAATATCAAAAGTCAGTGTCTATAAGCGTACCGTCTTCTGATTTTCAAAGTATCGTTAATAATCGCTGATCATTTTCAACTACAGATCAGAAAATCAATTTCGACATCATGAAATGCCAAACGAATGCGTACTTTTGCAATAAAATCTGGCAAGCGAGCAAATACGTCTTGCTCGCAACGGGTGACAAAATGTACCAGAAACCAGACACTCTGACGCTTATCGACCGTTGGATTTTCAGTCGATTATCCGCACTGGTTGACATCGTTAACGACGGATTTGCACAACGAGACTTTCACAAATCTACTCAATCGATAAAGCAATTTCTACATTACGAATATTGCGACTTTTATTTGGTAAGATTCTGGCAAAGAAATCTCCTTTTACGTAACATACGACTGAATTTTTGTCTTCTTTATGTAGGAAGCAACTAAATGGGGATTCAGAAGTGAAGATTCGGATGTTATTGCAAGTCACACGTACTGCTTAAGGAAATGCTTGGAAGTTTCGTTACGAGTGCTCGCTCCCGTAATGCCCTATCTTGCTGAAGATTTGTACAGGAGATTGTCAACTAAATTCCCGGAATTTTCATCAGCACCGTCGTTAATGGAAGCGTCGTATCCAACGCCGGAGCAGGTAAGATCATCTGTTTACAATTTAACGAGTTTCAGAATTTCAGATCTGTATTTCATATGGTTATTACAGTTTAACGAGTGGAGGGACGTTACTCTAGACGAAAAGACAGACGAAGTATTGGACGTAGTATTTGAAATTAGAAGCCTTCTGGCTAATGTTAGTAAAAAACTCAATCCAACAGGTAATTATTCATATAAATTATGAAATACGCTGTTTGAAATTGTTACGAAGGATTTCTTTTACAGTTCACATTGTGACTCGAGATTCCGCTGACTTTCAGTTTTATAACGAAGTTATGAATTTAATTAAAGGAGGAAGCAGAATCTCCAATATTTATACATTTTTAGAAAACGATTACACAGAAAATGGAAGCAGTATATGTTATCCGATTACTGCTGACTGTACATTGTTTATTACCGTGGAGGTAACTTTTTCAATTATATTAGATATTAATTTAGTTTCCCGATGGTTTGTATCTACTATGTATATACACCTTTTGTTTAGGACTCCTCCAGTTTAGAGCAACTGAAGAAGAATTTGGATAAGAAAGTTACGCGGGTGGAAGGGAATTTGAGAATTTAAGAGTATTTGTTGATAACGGAGAAATTCGCGAGACTTAACTTAAATTAAAGGAAACGTCCATATTAAAACGTAATGTATTTTAACAAGAGTGATTCATACTTTACAATTTAAGACAGGATTAATCTTAATCGACGTCCATGCGTTCAACTTCAGAGTCATTTTCGTCTTCGTCGCTATCGTCGCTGTCCTCGTCATTCGAGCTCGAACTACTGGACTCGAACCAAGTTTGCGAAGCTAAATCATCTGCTATCACCGTTTTCCATTCATCTAATTTACGGCAGTCTAGAAACGACATGGTAGGAACACTTTATTTCATAAACTTTTATATGAAACGTAATAAATTAGAATACTATACAAACCCAAGCTGTGCAAATCGTTGAGCGTATATTGCCGATCTCCAACTTCGAGCATCCCGCCATATAGATACAGAACATTATGTTTCACAGCGAGTCCAGGATTTATTCTCGGAGACGGAACAAATATGTTTTCCTGTGTGTTCTCCTTTTTATCTGCAGTGGACGCCTGTGCTACACCTATCGTAACTGTGAATATACCATCGTCGTCAGTAGTTCTGGATTCAACCGGAGCAGGTGCTTCTTGTATTTCACTGTCGCTGTCATCTTCGTTTTCGTTACTGTCTTCTTGCCCACCATCTTCTTTTGCTTTTCTCCTTCGACGCCGCGCAGTGGCGTCTTTCTTCCCACACAGCGACACTAAATATAAATAACATCATTCAAACACTAATAGCAATAGAAAAATAATGAGTTCGTTATAACTAACGAACTCACCTTCGTGCCATTGTAATTTCTCTAAATCCAAAGCCATTAAATCGTTGTAGAACGTTCCATGAAGCTCTTCATCCTCATCTTCCTCGTCAAAGACTCCACCAAACAGATAAGCTAGATTAGGTTGAACTAAAACAGCCGAGGCGCTGCATCGCGGTGACATTTTAATTCCAGACTGCTTCGCGGACACCCATTTCCATTTTAAGCCAGTTTGATCATTTTCTGGAATAATATTCTACGTAACGTCTAGGATTCGAACATAATCTGTTACTTTGTCAAACAAACCGCTTACTCTCGGGAGTCATTAAAAACATGTCGTGATGAACGCAACCTTTATCGACATCCTTCTTTACTCTTTCTTTGCTGTAGCCACCGTACACAAGAAGTTTGCTTTCAGGCGTAGGTAATATTATGCATCCAGACCGTGGAAGCGGTGGAATCCCTGGAATATTGTAGACAGTGCTTATGATACAGAGATAAAGATATATATATCTCCAACTGTTATAATTTTACCAGTTAATTCGATTTTCTGCCACACATATGTTTCGAGATTGAATATATGCACATCATTGTAATATTTGTAGTCTCTTAAGTTATCATGAAATCCACCGAACACTATTAATTGCCTTTTCATGTGTGCCATTCTGTGACCACTCCTAGCGGACGGTCCACCAGGGGACCTAAGGAAAATACATGGAGCTAAGTAACAGAAAAATCTCTTCGCGTAACTCTTAGAAGGTGTGTACGTACAAAATTTTTTCCCACTTCTTTCCTCCGATTCGATACACCCACAGATCTTTGTAATGGTAAAATTGCGATTCCGAAGGGCTAGAAAATTCACCGCCAAACACCCATATCTCCCCTTTATTCGTAGACGTCGCTACCGCTTGGTGACCGCAGCGCGGAGGTGGAGCGCCTGGTGCTTTTATAACGGTCCACTCATTTTTACTCATGTTATACGTGAACATGTCTCCGTAAACAACTGTCTGAACAAGAGTAAGATTGTTAGATTCGCCGAGGTAACTTGAATAGCGATTAGCGTCGATGAAATTTTGTCAGTGAAACAATGTTGCGATAATGAGCAAAATATTCTTCAATTTACCGTCCGTCCATCGTGAAACTCTCCGCCGAGCATAATGAGCTCATCTTTGAAAGGATGCGCTGTTAACGTAAAGTTTACACGTCGAGAAGGTTGCGGTACCGTCTTTTCGACAACGCGTTGCCTTCGAGCTTCTTCCTTTTCAATTTCAGCGAGCACATGTTCGATGTCGTCCTAAATTTTGTACAAAATGAACGATCTTTATGTGAGAACACATGAATCTTTGTATTATAAGTATGCATTATGATTATTATGTGTTTGTAGTTGCCTAGAACTACTTGTAGATGCATGTTTCAATAATTTATAAGACTGACAATTATGATGTTTGGTAACATGAAATACAGGTTGTATTTAAACAGTTTTCTAACCTCACCAAGTGCGGCCAATTCTTTTTTCTGTTTGGCGTTCAGTTTCTTTTCAGTTTTAAGCGCTGTTTTCACGCTACCGCTTACTTTCCTTTTGGTCTTATCCTTTTTACCCATGTTGTGCTGTGAAACTTTTCAGTAATAACAAAAGGTTACCTTTACCTTTCAAACTTCATCAACCCACGTGACTATGGCTGTGTTCCAATTCACGCATACTGCGCATGAAATTGGTGGCACCGTATTGGTGGCATGGTACGATTCCCTAGAATTTCTCTTACTTGCCACCAATACGATGCCACTTCCGGTGCAGCGAGCGGTGCAGCAATCGCAGAAATTCAAAGGAGAAGCAGTCACTGCACCTCTCGCTGCACCGGAAGTGGCATCGTATTGGTGGTAAGTGAGAGAAATTCTACGGAATCGTACGATGCCACCAAACGGTGCCACCAATTTCATGCGCAGTATGCGTGAATTGGAACACAGCCTATATTTATGTAGAAGCAATTATTTAACCGAACTTGAAACTTTGAAAGTTATGCTAACCGATATTTTGCTTATTTGGTCGAAAGAATTTAACGACAGCAATTTGTACGAATCTTACTTTTATTATATTTCGCATCAATCTTCAATTAAAAAACAAAAATTGTTCGTGCTTCATATTAAACTTTTATAGCCGCGGAAAGCATACTTTTATCGATTAACAGATCGATTCATTCTTTCATGTATTTTAATCGTATATTATTCTTTGTTATCGAATATCCTAAAATTATGGTATATAATTATTCATTCCCAGATAGCACAACGTCTGGTAAAGTCTTAAAGACGTCCAAAAGGCGTCTTAAAGGCGTCTTAAAGACGTCTTAAAGACGTCTTGTTACAAATCAAGACGTTCAAACCTAAAATGGACATAAACTAGACGTCTCTAAGACGAGGTGTGCTATCTGGGTAGTGATGGCGATACAGTATCGATACATCGAAATATCGATACTTTCCAACCAATACATCGATACTTGGTATCGATACTTAATGTAACGATATATTGCTGTATCGACACTAAACCCATAAATATTGATATCAATACAATCGCACCGCAGCAACCGATTGCTGAATGTATTGTTGCGAGTTGTGGGCCGGTATTCTCAGTCGCTACTTATTCTTAAGCAAATGCTTAAGCATTCGGCATCCTTTACTAGCTACTAGGTTAGTAGAGGATGCCGAATGCTTAAGCATTTGCTTAATCTTAAGACACGTTTATGAATACCGGCCTATAATAGTGTCTGTAAAACCAAAAGTTCTGCTGCAGTTTCCACCCCCTGGTTCTGACGTCAGATTATGTTCCCCAGATTCAGGGTTTGGAGGAATCCGGCGTGGCAACACACCTACAGGAGCGGTGGTAATGTGTGCGTGAATTGACGCCAGCGCCAAGCCAGCCACGTGGCGATAACGAGAAACGAATTTGACGTCACAGATGTACCGACGCCAACTGATAACGACAATTAGAAAATACGTATATATTTATGTAACATTCAGGTATATATTATATTTTCTGTATATATTTATGTTCCTTTCATGTTTATATTATATCTTATGTATATGCATAAATATATAATGTTTTCATTATTATTTTGTGTTTTCTGTTACCTGCCACCGATGTTACATATATTTCAATTCATTTTATTAGAAACAGGGACGTAAAGGATCTTATATTCTTGAATGTTACCGCCATAATTCATCGCAGTGTCATGTGATGGAGGTGGAACACCTACAGAAGCGGTGGTAATGTGTGCGTGAGACGCCACGATTGGAGACGAACCGACGCCAGCGCCAAGCGAGTGACACCGCGGCCAATCAGCGTCGACAACCTATTTCCCCGGCGACGCTGATTGGCCGTGGTGTCGGTTCGGCTCCCATCGTGCGTCTTACGCACACATTACCACCACTCCCTGTAGGTGTTTCCTTCTGACCAATAGCAGCGGTGGCTGGTGGACCCTGCCTGAAATTTAGAATTGCCACGCCGGGGTGCGCCGAAGCGCACTTTTTAGGTGGCACAGGGTCCACCTGTGACGTCACATTCGTTTCGCGTTGTCGCCACGTGGCTAGCTTGGCGCTGGCGTCAATTCACGCACACATTACCACCGCTCCTGTAGGTGTGCTGCCACGCCGGAGTCCTCCAAACCCTGCCCAGATCTGGCTATCAGGGACGACGGAAATGATTTCCAATGTCTCAACCAAACCTGTAACTACGAGCAAGCATGCGAAATTCATTGAAGGTTTAGCATTGCTCAAACCACAGACGTAGCGATTACGGGGGAGTGTTAGAACCAGGGTTGCCAGATCAAGCCTGATCTTTTGCCGGAGATTTCAATTTCGTGGAGGATTGGAGTGGGGAAAGTGAGAAAAAAGGGGCGAATAAAAAACAGGCATCTAAAATTCATTATAATAATGACTTCTTATAAAGGAGTAATAATAATAATAATAATAATAATAATAATAATAATAATAATAATAATAATAATAAAAGTGTTATGAATAGTTATTAGAATTTGTTACAGATTTTAATAGTTTTCTATTTTGTTGACTACGCTCCGTTACGCATGCGCGATGACGTCAAACCAATCCACGCCAAGTTGGTAAACGAAACGGCGCCACCGTCAAGTCAAGTCAAACTAGCCAAGCGAATCACGGCGCTTGGCTTGATTTGACGGTAGCGCCGTTTCGTTTACCACCTTGACGTTGATTGATTTAACGGCATCGCGCATGCGTAACGGAGTGTAGCCCTTACCACTCCAGGATGTTCGTCCTCCGCTAAACATTTTGTCTGGCAGAAAGTTTCCCGGCAACCTTAGGTCAAGACTCTTGACTTATCCATTTTTATGCCGAACATTCCAGAGTGAACACGTGTGTTAATAAGCAAAAAAGTATATATTCTTACTTCTATAGTGATAAAGATACATTATTAAACCAAACGAAGTACATAAATCCAACAAGTAGAATCACATTAACCCTTCGATCACGGATCGTGCCGCTGAAACCATTGCGGCAACCCTGTGTAAATTGCAAATGATTAATGTTTCATTAGATATGTATATTGTACATTTATAATTCACACTTACTAGGATTTAGAGGTGGACGGAAACCATACATGTGTGGAGGTATTCCTGTTGATCGTGGTGGAAATGTTCTTAAAGGTCTCATCATAGGAGGATGTATATTCCCTCCAAGAGGTCCTCGAATTGGCACCCACGGTTGAAAATTCTGAGCAAAGAAACGGATGAGTTTTATATCATGGCTGAATTATCGCATTTTTATGTAAAGTACCTACTTCATAATAAATAGGTACAGGAATTGGTTTAATATAAAGCTCCGGGGGAACCCTTTGTTCTCCAGGCCTATCTAGTTCTCTACTTTCCCGAGAACTTTCTCTGGATCTATCTGTTTTCCTCCTGTCTCGAGAACGATCTTTGGACCGCTCTCGATGGCCTCGGTAAGATCTGTCACCATCTTTCCGCTCTCTACTATGATATTTCACCCTATGTAAATAATATAATAGTCTGTTGAAATACAATCGGAAGAAATGTAATGGACGCAGATACATGAAAGTGTAATAATAGCTTTTACCTATTACTTCTGTAACTTCCTTTATGTTCATACTTAGAATCGTCATACCTGAAAGAGAGTAAATTTCTTAAACAATTTCAGATTATACATTAACAAATTTATAATAATTAAACAATTCTTAAACAATTTCAGATTATACATTAACACATTTATAAGTCTTTTTATTATGACCTGTTTGAATGTTTAGGGGGGTGAAACCACCCTCAAAGTTCATAAGAATAGTTGGTGCCCGCCTTCGATTGCTTTGAATTTTGGATATGCTTTACAGGACCGAAAAATAAAAAATACGTGTCTTTTTATTTTGGCCCGCTTGCATGTTTAGGGGGTAAAACCACCCCCAAAGTTATAAGATTTTCAGGTGTTCGACCCCGATTGCTTTGGTTTTTCGATATGTTTTAGAGGGCCGAAAAATAGGAAATGCGTCTTTCGATTTTGACCGATTTACATGTTCAAGGGGTGATACCACACCTCATATTTATCCCCTAATAACGGTGACTAACGACAAGAACATCGTCCATACAGTAAGTTATGCCGCAAATTAAATTTATATAAAGTTTTACTCAACACAATTTTGTATCCCCTATGAACTTTGAGGGCCGCTATAAAAAAAACACGTATATCTTATTTCTCGGTCCTCTAAAACATATTCAAAATTCAAAGCAATCAGAGGCGGACACCTGGGAACCTCTCCTTGTCAGTGTAAGTTTCATATACACGATCTAACTTATGAAACTTATTCCAGCATTAGTATCTTTGTTATTCGTTCACAAGTTAGCTGCATAATAATTATCATATCCATATTATACAGAATCTTATCTTATAAATAAAGGTTTAAGTAACAACTTGTTAACACTAATTGTAACAGCTTTGCATTGTTGCAAAGTATTACTGCCGCTTCAGGCACAAACCTCGGGTGACGGGACGACGTGCGCCTAGGACTGCGACGTCGGGTTCTTACAGGACTCAAGGACGCCGAATACCTTCTCGACATTCCCGACTTGTTTTCTAAACACCAAAATGTCCATATATGCGAAACAGAAGAGGTAACAAATCTTAGCAATTTGAAATAAAAAGAAACCTGGTACCTGAATTTTCCAAATTCACAATTACGACAGTACGACGTTCCTCAACTTCTTCTGTTTCACTTATTGCTCTCTTTAATTCTTCTCTGTCGAATATCGGCTTGGATCCCTCTCCTACAGTTAAGTTAAGTAAATTTATAAATAGAAAAGCAATCGTATGTAGAAATCGGAAAAGTATTTAAGCAATACTAGCAGCTGTGACAGATCTTGAAGATATTAACGTCGCTACTTGGATAAACTGGCTAGCTCTGAACAAATGTCAACCAAGTCATTTCGTATTGTCAATTTCAAATTGGTTAAATAAATGAAAAGTATATACCTATAAATTTATATTTCACCCTCATAAATAAAGAGTACTTTACGTAATTAAAAATGACTTACAACTTTTTTGAGTGTCAGATATGAGAAAATTATTTTTTTAAATTTTTAATTATTCTGATGACATTATTTTAATAAAACTCTTACTCTAAATATTCCGTAGCAACTGATAATTTTTAATTTATAATGCAATATTTTCTGTTCTTTTTCACATAGCGTATACAAAACGCATTAAATAATTTTTCAAAAGAATGTAGCTAAATTCTTGGAATGTTACTCATTTTCTATTACGAATTGATTATAAAAATATAAACATATTGATACGCCTTAAAACATAATTCAAATAAATTTGTGTGTAGAAGATTCATGATTCCACAATAAAGTCTTCCAAGATGGTTCATGTTTTCCACAACGATTAAGTAATCTTCCACTTCGCTGAATCGCAATTTCAAGCGTTCACGATATTCACTCTAAATATATACAATGCTTTGGAGCGCATACTTTTTAAACCAACTAAATTAAGTCTACGAGTACTCATTCTTTGAAATTCAGAAAGTACCAATTTTCCAATTGTAGTTATTTATTTAATGCAATCAAATAAAAGATGAATAAGAATAAGAAATCCCACACTATGCAAAAATTTCGAAAAATTCTAAGATTTAATTTCTGATTTCGTTTCTTCCAGTGTTGGAGCCTAATGTTTAATGTTTCACCATGCATCTTCAGTTGTTGAATGTCAATATTTAAAACATCTTCCAAGACGTCGAAAATCTTCCAGTTGATCTGCTTTTAGTAAATAAATCATTTAAAAAAAAAAAAAAACACTTATTGGGACATGCATACATTCCCAAAACTAGGACACAAGAAGAATGCACAAAACGTGTTTGAACTACGTTTCTGGCAGAAAAATTAATTTGTACTAAAATATATTATATTTACTGTAATCAATAATACGTTATTAATTTGATGAATAAAGTTGAGAAAGTTTTTGAATATTACAGGGGACGCAGTGCAACCGTAAAGTCCGGAATCTTCATGACTGTACAAATCGGTGACAAGGATACCATTCTTCAAATGTAACACTTGGTGAAGTGAAAACTTGGAAATATGTAGGGTCACTTGTCCAGTGAGTGAACACCCCCCAGTGAGTGAACGTTGCTCATATAATACGAAAAATTAACGCCTATCGCGCTCACTTCACGTTGAAACTGCCACTGACATATAGACTGGAGACCTACAGATATCGCGCAAAAGCGTTTTTCTGTTTAATTATAACCGATACGGTATTAATTCCGTTTGTTTAACAGTTGTCCTCATGGCGTCCCACAAGTTCAAGGCAAGGCTTGTTACGTGATGTCCACAATTTGTATATTGAGGTGCATTTAATGGTCCTATGATAAATTTGCGGTTATAATTACATTGTTATATGTTCCTTTAAAGAAAAATACTGTATAAAATAACGGATTTCTAAGAATTTGTCGAGTTTTTTAGGTGTTCATGCATTGGATGGGAGATACCAGTGAATACCAATGAATGAACGGCCGTTCATTCACTGGGCATTTCTTACTTTACCAATGAATGAACAGCTTACCCGGTCTTTTTTTCTTTTGACACTTTCGCCGCCAGTGTGGGAGGTTAGGTTAACCCACCCCAGAAATTAAATTTCAACTATGTGCAATTATGATCTTATAAGACTAGTAAAGTATCAAATCAACAATATTATTGCAATTGGAGTATGAAAAATTATTTACACAAAAAATCGTTTAAATACATTGGAAACCTAACCACAGTTATTATCCCGTTCATTCACTGGGGTACCCCTGTTCATTCACTAGAAATTTATGTTCATTCACTGGTCATTTGCCCATTTTTTATTTAATCCTCTGCCAGACTTTTAATGAAAGTTATAACCATCAAACATTGCTAGAATTGTGTTCCGGGATGTCTGACTTTATTAATAAAAACAGCTCGCTTACAGCAATATCATTCAGGGGATTAAATAATAACTTTTGAATACTAATTTTAAGAGACATGCAGCTTAAGTGTTCACTCACTGGACAGGTCACCCTATCTAGACTTCGATAATACATTTAACCCTTTCGACCCGACATTTTTCTATCTGGATTTTATTATATTTTCTTGCAGAAGTTGATTGTACTAAGTGGCGGATAGGTAGTGATCAAATTCGAAAGTTGTATGGCAATTTTAAAAATTGGGACACGTGTCCCAGCAGATTTTTTGGGAGAGACATATGTAACCCGGAAAAGTTAAACAGGGTTAATAACAAGCATGCAATGATCTAAAACTTCAATTTGCTGATCGTGATTTCTAGAAAACCCCACAATCATCTCCCGTGTTGAGCTGATTTTCCTTAGTAAAAAATTCTTAAGAAATTACGGTAAAAAACAACACGTTACCCGCTCTTCTTTTAATCACCACATCTTCCTTGTTGGGTATATCCCGCTTAATTTGGTTGGTAGTTACTATTCCAGGAATGTTTCTATGAATATCTACTTTGATTTTGCAAAGTTCTATTGGTTCGATTTTTGTGCCTTCAGATCCTTTAAATAAGGGCGTTGTACCACTTGGTGTTTCAGACCTAAAGTGCAGAATAATATTATTTGTATGTATGATTTAATAGATTTGTACTTGAAACTTACTGCAATTTAACATTTTCAGTACTTCTTGAAATACATTGTTTTATATTATACAACTGTATTGAAAAATGATATTAACTAAATTTGATATTTTATCCAAATACAAGTTAACTTCATGAGTGAAATTTTCTGGATGTAATTTACATGTATCCGTTAGAAGATAAGACAGGAAATTCCATGACCCGACAATTAAATGATAAAATTGTTCTTTGCCTATGAAATCGTCTGGTATGGGACACTGCGTCTATTTCAACAGCTAATAATTGAGGACAGTTTATACTTATTTACTTTTTAGAAAGCACAGTAACATTAGGTGTATAATGCTCAGAAGTTCTTCTATGTCGACTAGGTGGAGATCCGGTTCTACTCCTACAAGGTTCATTGCATCTTCCTTCGGGAAATGCTAAGACCATATTACGATTCCGTCGTATCACATCCTTCATTCTTCTCATGTGTCTATTATGCTCGTCCATTTTTCTTTTTCTTCGATCCATTTGCGTCTACGCCGTAGCTTCTCCACTTCCGTTGTTGCAGGTAGAACCAGGTAGAACCCACTGATATATATACTATGGATTGGTGTAGTGATCCTCTAGAGAGTGATCGGAACAACGTATATCGTCGCTGATTGGTTGCCGCCATTTCGGTCAAAAGCGGAAGTAGAGAGAGAAAGAAACTGTAAAAAAGAAAGAGACAGAAATACGGATAGAAAAATATAAACAAGCAGCCGGGAAAGCAGGTTATTCTTTGAATTTTGATATTTTTCGTGAGAGCTTTTTAATAATTATTATATATAGTGATTATTGTAGCTGTGTATAATTTAAAGTGGATTATGACTTGACAAACATTTATGATAGTAATTTAGTGTTTTTTGTGCAGATTATTGCACGAATTCGACGAAGAAAGGTTTTCAAATGTGCAGTGCCCGAGACGAGACAAGATGGAAAGTATGGATTGACAATATCAATAGAAAGGATTGGGTTCCTGGATCGTCGTCAAGATTATGTCATGTGAGTTTGTGTGAATGAACAATAACAATAAGAAATAATTATATGTCTAATAAATGTATTTAATCATTCTTTTAGGTACACTTTACGGAGGACATGTGGGACAAAACTCGAGATGGAAAACGTCGTTTGAAGATGACATTTTATACGTTTTAATGACCCATTAAATTTACGAGATGGCTTTTCTAATATGTCAATAAAATATACTCTAATATATTTGAGAATTTATTATTTAAATACTGCATTATGTATTAACCTTTGGTAGTTTCAATTTTTTTTATATATGTAAAACACCAGCAAGTAAATTCTAAAATTTATATTTACAGTTATTCAAACTTTTGCGCCAAAACTACTATTTCCGGTTTTGACCGAAATGGCTGCGGTTATACCGATCACTCCCTTGAGGATCACTAGATTGGAGATGCTTGAAGCGATTTGAAGGTCTTTTGGCATGATGCGCCACCATCGTTCGACCGTCGAACGATGGTGGCGCATCATGCCAAAAGACCTTCAAATCGCTTCAAGCATCTCCAATCCATAGTATATATATCAGTGGGTTCTACCTGCAACCAGTGTTGCCAACCCTACGGATTTTCCCGTAGATCTACGGATTTTTTACTGTACACTACACGGAAAGACCTCAGCACCGTAAAATCCAGTGCTGGGCCCATTCAATGCGGTGCTTAAAACCAAACGCATTCATAATCTGTGATTGGTGCAAATATCGGTGCTGGGCACTGTTCACAACGGTGTTCCTGATGAACGCGCATCATGGTATACTGGGTATTCAAGAAAGTGTATGCGTGCATATGCGTATATGGATAGACCTCGTAAATTATTATAACATTCAAAGTTTAAATAAAATGATATGAATATAGGTTACATTTGCATTTGAAATTCACATTTGTTAAAAGCATATTCGGAACTGTTTGTTAGCCAGATTATAATGTGGCTTATTCTTAGTTTATTAATTGAACTATTAATTAATAAGCCAGCCAGATAGATCCATTAATTTTCCTACACGAACTCAACGGTGCAGACCTTATCCCGTGTACCATGCGCGTATCGAAAACAACGACGAATGGCGAATATGGAAAACAAAGATGGAAGATAGCAATGCATCGATGATTTCAGTGCGCGTTCATCAGGAACACCGTTGTGAACGGTGCCCAGCACCGATATTTGCACCAATCACAGATTATGAATGCGTTTGGTTTTAAGCACCGCATTGAATGGGCCCAGCACTGGATTTTACGGTGCTCGGCACCGTTCCCGACGGTGCTCATTTTTCGAGCACCGTTGGGAACGGTGCTGAGGTCTTTCCGTGTAGGTGCTAGGGATGCCGATTTAAAATCGATCTTTCAAAGATCGATCTTTTTTGTCACGATTTTCGATTTTTTATATCGATTCTCAAGACAGGGATCGATTCGAAGATCATATCGCAACCAACGAGATCGTGGATTGATTTTCACTTGCGGTAATATTGGCCGGTATTCTCAGTCGCTACTTATTCTTAAGCAAATGCTTAAGAATTCGGCATCCTTTACTAGCTACTAGGTTAGTAGAGGATGCCGCATGCTTGAGCATTTGCTTAAGAATAAGTAGCGACTGAGCATATCGGCTATTGTTACGACTCCCGCCGAGCAGCGTGTAGCGTAAACTCTAGAAGCGCGAAGTTTGAATCAGAGCACACAAATATAATAGGAAAGGGAAACAAAAGTGATGTTAGCACAAGTCCGAGGGGTTTGAAAACAGTTAGAGAAGCGGATGTTTGAACATTTGAACTCCACTTTTATCCCTTCTCCTAAATGTGTAAAACCAGCGCAAAGATGTTAAACGCTTGTTAAGTAAGAAATCGATATCCAAGAGGAAATATAACGACGAATAGGAATTTATTTTATTATTAATAATTTTCCGATTGGCGCCTAGTATTTAAGGACATTCTGTAAATAACAAAGTATGTAAAATCGATGGGCTTTTTAAAGCGTGTTGTAAAGCGTATCCTATGAATTTCCAAAGTGTATCAAATCCAAATTCAGTTTTTGTTTAGTAATATTGAAGTTTATTTCTCTTGTTTGAGTTAAAATTGTTTATTTCGTTGTAGTGTTATTCTAAAAATCCTCGTCCAGCGAGCAGCGTGCCTTAGTACTCCACGGGCATCAACCTGCGCTCAAATTTCTCACGAAGAAGTCAGAATCTCCCGGAACTACCCTTTATATATTTTTATTATAATGAATCGATCTCGATGGAATCGATTTTTTAGGTGCGATCTTTTTTACGAATCGAGTCTTTGCACAACGATCTGAATTGAATCGAAAAATCGATTCTATGGGAAAGATCGGCATCCCTAGTAGGTGCCAGAATCGGCTTCCCTTCGGAAATTTGGCAACGTTGCATGTCACTAGAACCACTGAGCTATGCCTAGTGACATACAACGTTGCCAAATTTCCGAAGGGAAGCCGATTCTGGCGCCTAGTGTATCTACGGATCTACGGATTGTAAACTGAAATCTACGGATTTTTTACCTTTTTCATGAGTTAGTAACCTATAATCAGCAAAAGAATCACTTTTTTTGTAAAGACTAATAACGACATCGGTGCCACACATTTTTTGTTCATTGGTCCTGTAATAGGATCTCCCCCCCTCCACAAAAAATATTCAACCAATGATCTATTAAAACGAAACAAAAGAATTAACCAATCTTAGCATCTTACGACTTGCGACCTTTCTAGAAAGGATTTGGGAAAGGACAGTTTCCATGAGCAAGGGAATTAGTTTCTTTCATACATTGTTGCGGGGCCGGTTGGGAATTCTGATGCCTTAAGGGAGTTTCCGTGTGGTCCGGTGTCCGTGGAGCCCTGAAGGACTCTGCTCGCGAACGCGTGAAGTTAAATGAACGAGATAACGAAATGATTTGTAATAAACACTTAGAATTCAATAAAACTTATAGAACTGAACTGAATTAAAATGTCAAACGATTTAGAACTACTATTTAAGAACAAGAAACAAGATGAGGATATTTAAGATTGATCAGAATTGGATTGATTTTATTGCGACACGTCTAAAGCGTTACAACGGCGGAAATCAAATGCAAGGAGAAGAAACAGGCTTCTTCTTACGTTCGTTCCTCTTTTCTTTCTAATATGTTGTTTTTCGAGCGATAAGGAAGCAGGCGAAGATAGATTTCTAATGTGACAGAGTTCATCCTTAACTCTGTCCTGCTTAAACTTCGCGCTTTAGGAGCTTGCGCTGAACGCCACTAGAGCGAGCGAGGATCACAACTCGCAACAACATGTAATAATTAATACTTATGAAGAAAATCCGTAGATCAACGGATTTTTCAAAGGAGGATCTACGGAATTCTACGGAAAGATTTACTCTTCTCTACGGATTTTAGTGGTGGAGAACTATCGATGGTACTATCGATAGTTATCGATGGTCCTCACTATCGAAAACTATCGATAGCTTATTTTCACTATCGATAGTTATCGGTATTGAAAATCGTGGGTTGATATCCGTGCAGTTCTGAAGTTGATAAAGCATTAAACTGGAAAAAATAATTTTCATCCTAAAGAAATGATTTCTACTTAGTATAATAATAACCAAAAGCATCGAAATTCATTAGAAAAAAAACGATGGTTTCAATCTTCAAATATCGATTATAAAAACATCGATGTATCGTTATCATCTCTGTAAATTATTGAAACTTAAGGTTCGTAATACAGTTATTAAATTTTGTAAGATTGAAGACAAGGATGTTAAATTTCATGTACTTATTTTTAAGTCAGTTAAAACAAAGAACAGCTCAAATTTAGAATCTCACAATTAATTTATAATATTATTACTTGTATTAAAAATAAATTGTTTTATACATATTTGAAAAGCGGTAAAATCACCGACATTACAGTATACAGTAAAGTCTCTCTATGGGCTCGGTTTTGTGCACACGATGAGGGCTTGTCACCTATCCCCACCACTTCTGTCTCACTCTTGTCCGGCGAAGGCGAGAGCGAGATGGAACGAGAGCGAGCGAAAGGCGCTGAAAGCGAGCGAGGACGGTACGAGACAGACGACGCGTTGATGTTTTGTCTCGCTCCGTCTTTCGGAGGCCTGATACTCCGTCCTTTGCATGCGCGGCGGGCGTGCGCGATGGTCGCAAGCGCATAAGGTGAGCAGGGGACCGCATCGCTAAATCTTGACGCAGGCCCGGCTCAAGTCTTTTTTGCGCCCTAGGCGAATTTGTCAAATTGCGCCCTTTATTATAATACATTTATTTGAGTTTATTGATGACCTTACTCTGAATTTTTATTCGTAGTATTAAACCACTCATAGTACAACTTGTAATATTTAATTTTAAAAAAGTATATATAAATGATTTATTTAATCTAAGACGCGTTATTTATATATTTTCTTTGGCTATGTACATACCGATCGCTGCCCGTAAGCTTGGCTGGTCCCTGTAAGCAAAATTAGGCGGCTGCCTAGGGCGGAAATTCGACAATAGGTGCAAAATGGTATTTTCATTGCTGGTATTGTTCAAAATAAACTTTAAAATTAAATATTACAAGTTGTATTATGAGTGGTTTAATACTACGAATAAAAATTCAGAGTAAGGTCATCAATAAACTCAAATAAATGTATTATAATAAATGGCGGAATTTGGCAAGTTCGCCTAGGGCCCAAAAAAGACTCGTGCCGTGCCTGGCTATCTGACCGTCGCCCGCATGCGTCGAGCAGTCACGATTCCATCTGAGCGCTCGCACCCGTCGCGCACGCCTGCCGCGCACGCAAAGCATTCCATCTCGCTCCCCCTTCGACCAGAAAGAAGCGAGAAACGAACACTCGGAATTAGGACTCGGGTCTCCATGAGGGCTCATCGCCGGTCCCGACCAGCGAGCCCATAGGGAGACTTTACTGTACCTCTATACTTCGTCTGTGATAATACTAATAATAACTCAGATAGCACACCTCGTCTTAGAGACGTCTAGTTTATGTCCATGTTAGGTCAGAACGTCTTGATTTGTAACAAGACGTCTTTTGGACGTCTTTAAGACGTTACCAGACGCCTTTTGGACGTCTTTAAGACGTTACCAGACGTTGTGCTATCTGGGAAATCATACCATCACTATCGATAGCTATCGATGGTCAATGGTCTAACTATCGGAAACTATCGATAGTGCCGACTATCGATAGTTCTCCACCACTAACGGATTTTCAGAAATCTGAGTTGGCAACACTGGTTCTATGCTTTAAGGTGACGTCACATTCGTTTCGCGTTGTCGCCATTTGGCTGGCTTCGCGCTGGGGTTAATTCACGCGCTCATTACCACCGCTCCTGTAGGTGTTCTCCCTCCATCAGCGGTAGCTGGAGACCGCCAATCCCTGGGCCTCACTGCGCGGGAAACCGGGGTTTGATTCCCCGTCGGGGAGGTTTTAATTTTGATTATTTTACCCAGATATTTTATCGTGCATTATCTCCTTTTCTTTTACTTCTCTTCCTTTTCGCTTTCCTCTTGCTAAGATAGTATAGTTATTATACCTTTCTATACTAATTTTTAAGTTACGCATCAAGTTTATTTGACTTCTCCCGTTTATGTGTTATTAACCGCATTAAGCGTAATTTTCCTAAGTCATTAAGACTACGTGTACCTATTCAATTAGTCTTTAGTCCGTATAACCTTAATCAGCAACTCTTCTTTTGTTTAAGGATTCGTTTTTCCTCTTTCCGTTTTCTTATAACGTGCATAATAAACCTATATGCATGTATTTATATTACAAAGAAAAATTAATTTGTTATTTCATACATTTATTTCATTTTACATTATTCCTTTTGAGACTAACAAATGGTTTCTGTTCAACAGTTTATGAATCAAACGTAAAAGAGAATACAAGAAAATAATATCTTATGTTTGTGTTTCATATAATTTATTCTGTTATATACTTATTGTTAGTGTACATTCAGATCGTGGACCTGATTCTTAGGTCCATGATTCAGATACATGAAAAGTAATTGCTGTTAGTACATAAATCATTTATCTATTCATCCATTATATGTCATGATAAAATAAATATTTTTCAACTAAAAAATGAAAACGTATTTACAGTGAATAATTGCATTTTTGTATATACTCATATCAAGTTAGATATAACTCAAATATAAGCAAGTTTCCCAGTTCATTATAGTTTCACGGCGCAACGAATGCTTGTCGCAAGAACTTTGTTCCTGTTGAAAAATCTTCGCTCTGCATCGCTCCACATTTATATTATCTACATCGTACAGTTGGCTGTACGAAATGAGGTAAATAACAGCAGATACATAAGCTTCAACATTCTTTAAGGCCCGTTACTTGTATTTGGTGGATTGTAGAATGAAATTTTAACTTCTTCTTGTCTACGGACAAAGTAAAGTAATAGGAAGGTTTGTATTTAAAAACAGTTCATACGAAAGAAGAGATTGTAGTGCGGTAAGCAGAATGACCATACTTAGGGTACAATTGCATTGGAGCTGCAATAAACAATGGGAGCGAAGCGCAGAAATACATTCTATAGTTTTATAATGGATGAGCTTGCACCGAAGCAGTGAGCAGAGCTAAGCTTACTAAGAGATGACCAACGATACAAGCGTCCGATCGACGCTCTTATTGTTTCTATCGCAGCTCCAGTGTAAAAGTATGCTGAGTACCATGATTTTTAAACCTTGTTAATATTGCGTTTTTATACTATGATATTTAAATTGAAAAATTAAAACAAGCGACGAAACATTAATTCTATCTTACCTTTCGGTAGTGTTGTCAGCTGTACTGTTCGCGTCTGTCAGAATACCAATCTCGTATACCACTGCTTTTATGACGTATCTGTAACATAAAAGGATAATGCTTGTATTACATAAAGAAGCGCTTTGATAAGTACAGTTAGATAGTAAAAACTTTTTAGAATTACGTTTACTTACAAACTATCGTCAAGAGAATCATTGGTAGCATTGTTCGTTAACATTGTGGTTGTACTGTAATCCATAGGCACAGATAACGTTATGCTTAGTTGCACAGATATATATAACAGAATCAGAATAGAATAAAGTATTTCCGAAGCTTTAAAGCGTTCTTTAGCTTCACTGTTACACAACATTTTCAAGAGTACTTCCTACTTCCAAACGGCCACTTTTATAGGAGACGGCGTTACTCCATTAGCACCATTCCCCCATTTTTGACTTATGAGCGCAACGTATGTCATTATATGTATTTTCATCTTGTTCATAAGTGGCGAACGGAAAATTTGCAGGAGGAAAGTCCTTGTAAATAATATCCACGGAAACGCAGAATATTTCAGTGTAGAACGTAGAATTTAACAAAGATAATTTATTTGTTGAGAAATGACAGAGGGAGATAATAAATGAGAAGCTTAATAAATTTATACCTAGGAGGAAGATGCCAGATTGAACCTAACAATATTTTAATTCATTTTACAATTGAAGTAGATATATTAAAATTTAGTCCTAAGTATATTGCGAGTATTTAATATTTCTCATTCGTATTAATGTACACAAGTATAGATGAATATTTAAATATTATATATATTATTGCTGATTTGTTACTTTCTCAAGTACATGCTTTATATAATGTAATAATATTTAATGTATAATGTATAATAAAATATAAAGTACAAATGGAACAAAACATACGAAATATCTTTCTAGCGAGTTGTAATGTAATACATGCTACTGTACTTATTAAATTAACACACAGGTGTGAATAAACTGCTTTATGTGGCGCGTGTTGTAAGTTCTTTTTTTTTAAACAGAATCCTGCGAACACTTGGAATCCTATTTTTAAATTACCGAAGAATGTACATGTAGGTATGTGCTTTTGTGAATGGATAAAACACTGCACATTTTCTATGTTCCAGAACAGTTTGTTGTATGTAAATTCATTTTCTAAAATAGCATAAAAATGTAGTAATGGTACATAAAGTTACAGTGTTATCAGTGGCAGATTTAAGGAAAAAGGTCCAGGTGGCAAACGTTTTGGGACACCCTGCATATATGACAGAATTACAAATAAATTTATGCGCGTGTGGTATGAATATTATGGGAAACAAAAAACAATATAGTGTGTGGATAAAATCATAAGTTTTTGAAAGATGAGGCCCTGTGGGCCTTCTGGGCAAGGCCCAGACAGCAATTGCTCATCGGGCACCCGTTAAATCCGCCACTGCAAGTAATCATTATATTACGATTTATTATTAGAATTCATTACTGTTGCAGCTATGTATAATACATTCTAGTAAATTGCGAATTACGGATAGCATCGCAGTTCAATGGATTATTATAGAGAAATCCAGGGGCGTCCGGAGACTTTTTCCAGGGGGAGCAACTTTGGAATGATGGTAAAGAAAAATATGGCCTCTTGTGTTTTTTTAACCCATTTTATAGTGCCAATTTAATTGAAAATTAAAAATCGAAATTTAAAACTATTCCCTTCTTTACTATAAACTTCAGTATAAACTTTAGTATAAACTTAAGACCGGTTTTGAAAAATAAGCGATTTTTCTCAAAAGTCAGGTGGGCCAACTGACCCTTTTGCCCCTACCCCCGAAGCCCATGGAGAAATCTATTTTTTAAATTAAATAGGTGTGGAATAAAAATAGTTTATTTCCTTTAATTTTCCATTTCACTCTCCCATTTTCTTTCCGGCTTGTTCCCTCTCTAGAGGCGGATTTGTGTATAGGCTAATGCGACCTAGGGCGGTATATTCGGAGGTGCGACAAATTTTGGGGAGCGACAAATTTTGAACGAAGGAAATTGGAAAAGGTTAAACACAAACGTTTATTGAGACAGCTTTAAAAACTTCTTAAAAAAACAATGTGGCGAATTAGTATTAACTCATACGTGCGTGGTCATATTGAATTAATTTTGAAACTATCTTTACTCTTTTAAGTTAAATTATTTGATGACATTTCGCGGAAAAGGCGAAATGTCAGCTAGGGACGCCGAGTCTCCAAATCCGCCCCTGTCCCTCTCGCCGGTCTTACAATAATTTCATGTAGAGATAATAAAATCTAGATATTTTTTATTACGTATAGTCTTTACTTTAATACGTTCATTGCCCTACATTTTTCATCGAAAGGAATACAGCGTTTGAATACTCCGCTGTTTAAGAAATCCGACAAGCAGTTTGCGATTTATTCACTGGAGGAGCCAGTGATACTGGATGCAGCGATAATCTTTATCTGTGACTCGCGTGTCTGTAATCCCTTCACTCGGCATATTGTCATTCTCATCAACCGGCGAAAATTCATGTTATGCAGGTGATTTATCGTTGATCAATAGTACCATGCAAAATAACACATTAGAGAAGGCAGAGCAGTTGTCCAAAGATGTATTTGAAACGGTAAATTACTATACTTACGAGTTATAAGTATGTGCACTAAACTAGGCAAGATTAAA
Source organism: Andrena bucephala (assembly GCA_947577245.1). Classification (NCBI taxonomy): domain Eukaryota; kingdom Metazoa; phylum Arthropoda; class Insecta; order Hymenoptera; family Andrenidae; genus Andrena; species Andrena bucephala. Next base: position 16,407,777 of record OX387717.1, on the reverse strand, counting down.
AGTCTTCTATTAGTAGTAATGTCATATCATATTACGTTAAATAAGAGAAGCCTCTTAAACTTGGAACTAAAGAATGGTTAAATTTTAGTTTCATGCTTTACCACAAGAAACTAGAGATGCTTATAGTAAGTGTATGAGTACGGAAGCAGTTTTTTTTTCTGCTATACCCCTCGGAGCATTGAGCGCATTTGCCACGTACAAGTTGGTCCCTTTTAAACCAAGTAGCACGGTAGGAAGAGTGTCCATAGCCTTCATGGGTTTATTGGGGTACACAGTGGGAAGGGTATACTATAGCATAGTGTGTTTGGAAAAACATGCGCCTTCTGTGGCCAATATGATGAAGAATAGAAAAGGTTTCGATACGAGGTATTACTTATCATTTGTAATAATCCATTTCTATTTTGTATGAAGCATTAAAACAGGCGTTTAAAAATGTTTCAAACAGTAATTATAATCGACGGGGCGAGCCTATGAACTCTTTCGGCCAATTGACCCAGCAACAGAGCACTCCGGCGTGGAGTAGTCTCGATACTTACTCGGACAGCAATATTGAACTCGGTAAGTCCACTGAAAGGCCACCTCAATTTTCTCAGCTAACAAGTTTATTAATTTTAGTTCAAGACGATCAACTCGACACATTTAACGATTCGGGAGAGGAATTACTGAGCGACAAGCCGATTAATCTGAAGCCTCGTGTAACGTACGATACTTTACGAAATAAAAATAGGGCAGAATATTACGGCAATTATCAGAGGTATAATTTACTAATAAACTGTTTAGAATTGAACTCGCTATGCATGAATTTTTATATTGTTCACTCGTATACGATATGTTATAATTTTTGTTATAGATTTACGCCCAGAGAAAAGCCAAAGCCAGACAAAGAACTCATGGACGATACAGATTTCAAATCAGATACTAAGGAAGATAATATTTGGAGTTGAAAGAAATGGCATGTGTTCAGTGAACATGGATATCTTTAGAATTGGCATATATGCGTTTGTACATACACATACACCCTATATATATACATGCATAGGTATTCAATAATAAATTTGGAAGATATTGAAGTCCTCTATAAGATGTGACGATACTCTTTACACACATTTTGCTTGGGTGTATTTACCACTGCTAGAAATGTGTGTTCTGCGCAATCCCGACGATCGTAGCAGTTAGATCGGTAAAGATTGTTCTTGTATGGAGATGTATGAAAGAATAAAGTCAGTGGCGGATTTAACGGGCTGCCGATGAGCAGTTGCGGCCTGGGCCCCTGCCTGGAAGGCCTCCGAGGGCCCCAATTTCAAAAAAAAAAAAATAACTATCCAAACAGTATTTTTTTTCTGTACTGTTCTACACTTAGCCCGTTTTTAGTAAACTACCTCTTCATTTTCCCGAAAAAAATGGGCCCCTCAGAACTGAGGACCCATCTTCAAAAAAAAAAATATGACCATCCAAACACTATATTTTTTTTCTACTGTACTACACTTAGCCCGGTTTTAGTAAACTACCTCTTCATTTTCCCGAAAAAATGGGCCCCTCAGAACGTTTGCCACTTAGGCCTTTTTCCTTAAATCCGCCACTGAATAAAGTGACAAGAATAAAGGTATATGATAAAAAGAAGCTAAATGTTCGTTAAAATATGCCTCTGTAAAAACGAGGGAGCTATATAGGAAAAGATTTAATGCGGATCGATGCGCGACAGAGCGTGGTATATATGCGAATGCACAACATTACTGTGCGCTCTTGTGGCAGGTATGGTGTCATCTTACCATCACCTTGACGTGCCCAATAGAATTTCACTTCCCTCTCATAAGAGCGTTGCCGACGACTCTGTCCTATACTTAACATACGTTAGCCAATAATTGCTATTCGGTATTTGTTACATTCTCCTATCGCGACGATTCCATCGGTGCGTACCGGCCTTCCGCGCGCGTAAAGAGGCACGCGAGTAATCGCCTGCACTGATATTCTTCATCTGTCTTTCACGCTATAAGTTTCACGTGTTCGGCTAGATTCACATTCCGATTCCGGTAGCGATTCAGAACAGACTACTTATGCCTGTTCTAGTCGAAGAATCTTCTTCAAACGAAATGTTTATGGTATCGAAACGTTTCATCTACTTAGTTTTTACACGTGAAAGCCAATCGGTAGCTTCGGCTTAGGCGTTATGAATATCAAGCAGTTTTGACTCAAGATCGTTGAAGAAATGAGTCAGCAATGCTGTATGTAAATATAGTTACATTATACGCATGATTCAGATATCGTAACGGGAGGTATCTGCGTATAATTAAAGATGTACCGAGCGTTGGATTTACAATTCGAAAGAAGACTATAAAGCGACACTCATACCTATCATTATGCTAATTTCCCGCCGTTACTTCTTTCAACCTCCTCTCTCTCTTGTTCTCTTTTTGCCTCATTATTATGCCATCGAACTGACTCGATACCCGTGCGACAATTAAAGACGATGATCTTATTCACCTACATACATACGATATCAATCGTCAGCCACGGGCTACGAACGAATCGATCAGCGCGACTCTATTTCTCATGGTGGATCATGCAACAAATACTCCCGCTGACCGGCTGCAGATATCTATCCAAGTCATCGTGCACGAATTACAAGGGACTTTGAATTGCGATGCAAAGAAATTTAACAGAATCTTATCCCGATCGGACGTGGCACATATACATCGTGTGCCCAACTGCTCACCTTTCGCATTATGTTAACTCTTTTATACAGTAGATGTCACCGCGTAGTTTCATTTAGTCTGCTTGGAGTGCCCCTAGAGCGTCCTTTAATTCTAACACAGTTTGGGAATAGTTTCGTGGTGCTATTTAACTGCAAAGAAAATTCGTCCATCTCTTGGTAACATTGAACACGATCGGTCGTCTTTAGCGAATTTAAAACACTAGGTCAGTGTTTCCCAACCTTTCTTGAGTCGCGATCCCCTTTTATAACATCCAAATAACGTGCAACCCCTCCTCCCCATATAAAGTAATTAAGGTAAATTTAATAAGGTAAAGAAAACGCGTTAAAACTATTAAAATTATTTCAGAATATAATTCTAACTTAATAAAAAATTTAAAAAAAAAATCGCGACCCACTCGTTGGGAATCACTGTACTACGTATAACTACGTATGCTGGAGGTAACGCGGGTCAAAGGAGTTCCGATTCGAAATTTCCAAAATTTGATGACGGGTTATCCAGTTAGAAGAGATAGAAGTGTCCAGCGTGAGGTTTTCACGCGTGCAATGTTCCTACGTTGTCTAATGTCGATATAGTCGAATCGAGACTTTGGTGGTGACGATTCTAAAGCTGTGACCTGGAAGCGCTTCGAGCCCATCGCTAGCTGCGAATGCTGCGATTGTTTGCGCGGCAGCGGAACACGCGCGGAATCGCGTAAAGAGGGCTGCGAGCAGCCAGCCATTGGCTATCGAAGGCGGCCAATGGGCGAGTACTTCCATTCATAAGTTGCGCTGCTTCCGTCCTGATAGTGGGGGATTGTCTGTGATGCAACACGAATTCTAAGCTTAGTCGCTTCCACGACCCCGCGGAGTGATTTTTCACACGTTCTTTAGCTACCAATTTGCCTGAACCATTTCCAGCCTCTTCCCTCCTTCTGCTCTCCGCTGTTCGCATTTCCCTCCACAGCTCGATCCTCTTTCCCTCCGATCAATTCTCTGTGTCGGTACTTCTCTGCCGTAGGTATAATTATACATATCCAATTTCCGACGTTTTTGAATCGTCGCAAGGAGATGGAAGCACGGTAGAATATCGAAAGGTCCAATGGTAAAAATTATAATGCCGTAACTGTAAGTAAAGGATATCCAAGGAGGAAAAAGAGAAACGTGTACAGAATAAAATTGAAAATTTATAATGCTGTCAGTCTACTAGGTTGGTAAGTAGCACTTGACGCGTTTGGTCTTTGAAAATAGGAAAGATAAACCGTGATTCGGGGAGGAGTAGGTATGCAGGTAATAGGTATCGGGTTTTACGGCGAACTTTAATTTAAAGTTGCAGCAATTGCGTACAGTAAATCCTACGAAGAGTAGCAGCGGTTAAAGAATTACTGAAAGCTGCGCCGCATTGTGTCGCTTTCCATGAAACATCGATTTTAAAGTTAACCAATGCACTAAACTACCCGCGACTTAGTAAAAGCAGGAACGAACAGAAGGTTCAACTTCCGATGGATGTTGGACGGTTATGGAGGTTAGGAACTGGATGTGTGCGAATTTGGAATGCAGGGGGGTTTACCGTAGGAACTCCTATGGGACGGGTTATAAATTCGCGACGAGACCGTCTCGTTACGACTCACGTGTCCGCTTAAAGCTTAAATCTTAAATGATCGCGCGTAGAAAGGGGAGTCATGCAGGTGCAGGTCATGTGAAATATTTGCACTTTGTCGTAATTTGCGTAATCCGTTGCATATATAATAAATCCGCAAAGCTAAAGCGCCACGATAGAAAATCGTTTCACAATCTAAAGAGAAAGGGAATCTCTGGCTCGGTGGGAGGGGAGAGATTCGAGATGCATGTCGCCGCACACATAGCACACGAACACAACACAGCGCTTCGCCGCGGTTGTATGCAGTAACTCCGAATTTCACCGGGTTCGCGACCACCTTCAGGGAGCCCCCTCGATTTTACGTATTTTCACGCGTCTGTATCGTTCCCCGCGGTCGGCATAAGATAAATAAAAATAACGCACTCGCGGTGGCGCTGGGAGCGTCGTAAAGATTTCCGATTCGGGGTATTGCAGGGTGGTCGATAAACGGGTGCACTGCTTAGGGAATTAGCGAAGCTAGAATTCACCGCGGCTTTTGTCCCCATCTGTCAGCCGTAGGTATGTACGAGACGCAACTGCGATCGAGCGATGTTCCGCGACGAACGGCAAAAGTTCTCTACGCGCGGCTGATAGCAGCGGAACGAGAGAGAAGACGTTAGCGTTAGTCGTAGTACGGTGACGTCAGGCGAGCGTTGGCGGAATGGCTATGGCTGTTCCCGTTGTCCAAGAAGAGGATCGAGAGAAGGAAATCCCGCGAATGAGAGGGAGACGGAAGTTCGCGGTTGCCAGCGAAACGGGACCCGATCAAATAGACGGAGGATCTCTTGGCCGCGCGTAACCCTGCGTACTCCCGCGTTTTCCACACGGAGCTGCGGAGGCGCGGCGCAGCGCGATGTAATGCGAAATTAACGTTCGATGGCTATTGGATATGGACCAGTCGAAGGTGCTTTGTTTCAGGTATATTCATACTTTCCCGTGAAAATGGTACAACGTGGGAGATCGTGACGCGATAACTGTAAGGATTTCGCTTGCGGTCGATAGCAGCAAACATAACCATACAATCGAAAGATTCTCAATGAACGAAATCGCCTTTAGGTATTAGATTCGGAGGAATCGTGGAGATTGTCGAGGGTACGCGAAGACTTCGATTGATGTTTGTTATATACATTACAAATTCGAATAGGGGCAGTAGGGGTTGAACCCATGACACGGTTCAACATCGTGTCGAGAAGAAGAAAAAAGAAGTACAAGAGTGCCGACCAAGAAAAGTGTGCCAAAGTTGTCGGGGGTAGGAGGCTCTCGATACCTTTCGGCGATAAACGTCCCGTCTTCTCCGCGGTTGAAAGGAGAAAGAGAGCGAGCCTCTTTCGGGAGTAAGGAGGACAGAGCGAAAGCATGGAAAAGGAAGCATGAACGGCGGGCGTGCGCGAGTACGCGAGTGCACGCTGCGAGAGAGCGAGGGAGGGAGAAGTTTGCCGAGAGAAGGAAAACGAAGCACAGAAGAGAGAGATCCTCTGGCGGAGAAAAGGGCAGAAGGAGGAAAGGAGAAGCAGCGAGGCAGAGTGGTACCGCGGACGGTATCGTAGCCTGATGACATGGGCTGCTGGGGGGCTAGGGGTTCGGGAGGGGGAGCGGATAAAGAGGAAAAGAGACGGAGACGGGTCGCGACGACGAGACGGGGGCGTGCTTGATGGCCGCCTAGACTGCTCGGGTCGGTCGCGCTCGGGGCGTGAGCCAGCCAGAAGCACGCGGAGGGAGCGAGAGGAGAGTATAGTGTGCTGGAGGCGGAGGGGGCTAGCTGGCTAGAGCAAGAGAAAAGGATAGAGAGAGAGAGGGAGCGAAAGGAGTACGGCTCGTGGAGGGCTGCGTTGAGCGTTCACCGGGCGCGGGCAGTTACTCCGGAACCGTTGCCTTGACGACACGCGTTCACGCATGCGCGTGCACCGCACCACAATCGGGTGCACCACTGTCGCGTCGCGAGCACCAGTTGCGTTCGCCACCTTCGCCACCCTCGCCTCCACCACCGCCGTTTCTTCACCCCTACCACCGTTTACCGCCGAACCACCACCATCGTCACCTCCACCACTGCCACCGCCTTCCCACCACCACTCGCCGTCACCGTCGTCATCGTCGTCATCGTTGCTGCCACAGTTTCCCCGTCGGTACTCTAGAGTAGCGCAACTACCGTATCTACGCGTTCAACCCCCGTTATCGGTCGCACTCTTTCTCGCGCAGTTTTCGAGTCTCGGGGAGTTTGGCGCTCTTTTTTGCTTCCTCCGCTTCTTTAGGTAGCTGCGCTCACGTGAAAGGGTGGGAGACGAAGAGGTCGCGGAAGAAACGAACGGCGAGGCGTTAACAGAGCATTGTCACTGGCGAGACCATTGCTGGTAGTGGGTGGATCGCCTCTGCGGCTTTGTTTATTGCTAGGCCACCCTTCAGTTTTCGGCAATCACTTGGATCCATCGTCTTTATCTTCTCGTCTCTTTCGGGTTCTTCTACGACTCTACCCCCCACCTCCACCTTCTCTCCACCCTCTTACCACCACCATCATCACCACCACCTCCATCTCCTCCTCCTGCCGTTCGTCCTCCCTCTTCTACATTGTCGCGCACTCCACCTCTTCCTCTTCCTCCTGCGCGTTTCACGTATCGCGTCTACGAGAGTCTGGTTGTCATGCGTGGACGGTGCCCGCGATAAGCCGCGACCGTATCGGAGTCCTTGCCGCCTGCGATCGATCCGTCGTTGGATCGTTTCTCGTTTCCCGCTTCCGTCCGTCTCAGAACGATCAGTTGCCAGTGATACGATAGAGGAGAACGAAGAACCGAGCGGGCCGAACTGTTGGTGCCGGGTCGAAGGATTCTCGGGGAAACTCGCGATCGGTTCGAACTGGTAAATTCGAACCGTCAATACGCGCTTGCAGTGGCTAGTCGGTTGGGTGTCTCTGTTGTGCCTAAACCGTCGGAGTGTCACCGTCGCCGATCGAAGGATAGCAGGACATCTTCAACTCGTGCCGATCGACACCGAGGAAGTGACATTGCCGCGGTTGGCTCGCAGGTTTAGAACGACACTGTCGACGAAGCAAAAGCAACCAAGTACCCGGAAGACCCCCCACAGTCGCTGAAGCGGATAAATCGCGATAGCGCTGGATGTCTGGCTGTCGAGGCGATACCTGCCGCTGCTTCCTGGCGTCGCATCGACAGCGGCAGGTCTGTGTCGTCTGCGTCCTCGATTCTCTCTGAAAGCGCGCGAATCGGCAACGAAGAGAGGCGAGGGATCGGTCCGCCCAAGTAGTCCCGAAGGATACCGCGAGGTCTGAAGGCCTACCGACAGTAACGAGAAGTGACCAAACCCAGCACCTTGGAAGAGGTCCAGAATGTGGTGAACTTGTTACTCAAGCAATGGGAAAGTTTGTCGGAGACATGGAATTCCCTCGCGCCATCCAAATTAATGACTGTTGTCCAAGGTGTGCGCGACACTCGTTCCTCGCTTTCGGATAAAACAGAGGTTCCTTTTCCGCTCGTATTTCGCGGACGCGAGTTGAAAGGAGGAAGGGGCGAGGAGTGCGACGATGACATTGGGAGTATCGAGAGCGTGTGTTCGCGCGTGACGAACGTCCTCTACGGAACAAGGACGAAGGGCAGCGGAAAGATGGTCTCGCGTTTCGTTGAGAAGAATTGCTCTGCTGGCCAGTTCGCGGTGGAGAACGATTGCGACGTCGGTAAAGGATTCCTCGCGGTACCTGGACGGTGAATCGTGGATTGCCGCGGAGCATGATCGCTGAAGAAGAACGGCGAGCAATTGTAATATTGGAAGCCAACGGTATTGGGATTTGTAAAGCCTTCGCGGGGTTTGGAATCTCGACGAGGAGCTGGGAGCAATACTCGCGTGTCGCACCCTTGGAGCGTCAGGGAGAGTTGCGACGCCGACGCGCGACGTGGCGCTAGCCCTAGTACGTTATCGAGAGTTAGCTATCGGTAGCAGGACATCGGAGTAGAAGCTTACGAGTGGGAGAAGACTGGAGGAGCTCGTCAGGTGACGAAGGATCGTAGCGACGGAAGAGTCGAGGAGGAGGAGGATCGGAGGAAAAGAAGCAAGGGTTAACAGGGTTGTAGCGATACCCAGACGGTGGCGGACGAACCCAGTCTCTCGCGTGGCATCTCGAGTGAGAAAGGAGGTATACGCGAAGGGGGTGTCGGTCGCAGATTGGATGGTTCCGCGGGGGTTGACCCTTGGGAGGTCGATTTGGGAGCAGCCAGAGCCGGAGCCGGAGCCGGAACCGGAGCCGGAGCAGCAACGTTTCTACGACTCTCCGCCACCACGGATGGACGTGAGCGTGTGCTGCTTGCCCGCCAGTGCCGGCTCGGGGGCCCAGCACCCTCATCCAGCCAGTTTGCCTTCCGGCGGACAGCCGACCATTCAACCACCCTATCAGTATGCCGATCAGATAGTACCGGATCGGGGTCAACCCGACGGATTGCCGGTGCTCGGCTGTACCGGTCAGGACAACTGGCAGCAGATCTCCTCCGCGTCGAACGTCGCCGGCGCTGTCACCGCCACCACCACCACTTACATCGATTACTCCTGGCTGCAGATGCAGGTGAGCATCCTTCTCGCTTTCGGGACTAAGTCGGTTAATCAGTCAGCCATCCCGCAAATAATGATCCTTACTCTCATATGTATCCGACGGAGCAACGTGCGGCGAGTATGCTGCTTCGTTCCTTCGCAAAAGCTTCGGGAAATTAGTGTTTAAGGTTAAAGCCTTGAAACAAACAGATTTTCTCTCTTGAGATTCGCGAGACTCATCAGATTCTGCGGATACCAGCGTGGCATTGGAGGACTCTGTGGTTATGTTGGTACTTGCACCAGTTGAATAAGACTTTAGATAACCCGCGGTAACCATAAGGTAACCTAATAGGAACGCGCTAATAAGGGAAGTTAGCCAACCCGAAAATTCAGAAAATTATGCAAATTTGTGTACAAGTAGAGTAGTTGATCCGTAATAGAAATCTAGTTTTAGGGGGTGAAGTCACCCCTCGAGAAGAATGCCGAATTTTCTTTTTCGTGGAATATTTCGAGAACGGTGAGAGATATTAGAAAGAAGTTTAAACAAAAGTTGCTTCTTTTCTTTATACCCACAACGCTGCGTAAAAACAATTATTGAGAAATCGATACTTTTCGAATTACCCTCACCACCAATCCTTAATTCTATATCTTCTTTTCGATATCTCTCACCGTTCTCGAGCTATCCCCCGAAAAAGAAAATTCTCCATTCTTCTCGAGGGGTGACTTCACCCCCTAATACCGCACTATGGCACCAAAAATAAAAATCTGTTTCTGTTACGGATCAACTACTCTACCTGCACAGATAGTTGCACAATTCTCTGAATTCTTGGGTCGCCTAACATCCCTCATAAATCCGTAATATGTTTTACTAATAGCAAATGGAGTCACGTATGACGGCGCATTCATGCCAATGCGGTATTGTTTCTGTTTGCGACATCCCCCATTCGCTGCGGCGCGCTGTCTTGAGCGGTCGCGCGGAGATAATTAATTCGCAGCTAATTTCTCGATGTAAGAGGGGTTCCCGAGGTGAAACGAGATACCTAGCGAAACCGCGAGAGCCTTTTATCGTTGACCGCGTTGCGTGGATGAATCATCGCACTGCCGATCACCGCGGGCGCAGTGATTTAACGGTGGAAAAGAAACTGCGATTCCCATGGAATTGAGCTAATTAACCATTCCCAACTACGCACGTATGGTACTCTTTGGCCAAGCGATTTGAATTTGAAACGCGAGGATTCCGATTAGTTTTTTTATCCGTAGAAAAGTGCCCAGCTACGCGAGCAGGTATTTACATAAACGGTCACGTGGAAGACGCGTCGGAGATAACGTATCGATTCCGAGGAAGCGTTGCGTCGGATCGTAAAATAATAGAGCAAAGTAATAATACCCATTACTATTATCTTGACCCGAGCGATCGTTCTTCCCTTCTAGACGCAGCGGCGTTTCCACATAAAGCCGCGTTGTTGACAAGGCAAATATCCTTTGATACCGCCGTCCGTCTGAGACACGCGTCGCACGCCTTTCCACCTTACCGTCCAACTCCAACGACTCATGAACGCTCGTCACACGCACCACGCACGCACCCACGTTCTTGTATGCGTGCGAGCGCTCGTGCTCCTTCCTACCACCCCCGCGCGCGCGTCAACGCTCCATCACCGCTCTTGCTCTACCTATACATATTTCCTGGGGCATTATCTTTCTGCCTTTCTATCAAATCAGCTGTTCTTAAAGAAAGTTTCCCTAATCCGCTGCTAGTCCCCGTTCGGGCAGTAGACCTGCTCTTTTATTCCAATTTACCAGGGTGGAACATCGTCCTCACGCTAAACGGCTGAAGGGAGTATAAGTGTCCTGCTTGTCTGCGCAACGACGTAGAGTTAATGGCTCGTCGATGCTCAGAATTCTTCTTGGGACGTGCCTATCAACTTTAACGTGAAACCGATCTCTAGTTTAGAGCGAAGGAAAGGGCTATGGTAAAAAATTTTACAGGATATGTTTCTACAGGTCTTAAGGAATCCGAAATGCATAATTGTTTATCCTGGAGTTAAGTAGTAAAAATATTCCCAATAACAGGCAATGTTTGAATGAAATATGTGCCGGAAATATGATAATAATGTTAAGAAACCTCGTTTGAGTTAATGTTTTATTGTGTAATGTCATAATGATCGAGTACACCAGCGTGGAGATTCGAGTTGTATTATTCTTTCCTCACTTATCTACGCAAGGGAAGATTGGTGAGTGACACGCTGATTTTCATGCAACTTTGCTCGATTGTTTGTTGGACCAACTTAAGAATTTTCCATATTCGGTTGGTGCTACTTTTGCACTTTAAGGGAGAAGCCACCCACTTTTATCCGAGTCGCCCCTTTTACTTATGCGCTTGTAACTAGTAAATTAAAAAAAACATCGAAAAAACATTTAAATAAATGTTACACCGTTTCTGAAGGTCTATTATACATTCTATCTGTCGGGAAGAATTTTCGAAAAAATAATTTTTTCTAATATTCGCTTATTATTTATAACTTTCCCATCGCCGCCAGGGTAAACAATTATGCATTTCGGATTCCTTAAGACCTGTAGAAACATATCCTGTAAAAATCTTTCATTGCCAGCCAGGTTTAAAAATGGCCAATTTTTACCATTGTCCTTGAGGGGCTCTACCGCAAATTCTTTTAACCCCGCTAGGGCCTTCAGCTCACCTACACGTTTACCTTAATACCAGAAGCTGAGAAATAAATTAATTAAATTCGCCTAAAAATTAAAAGAGCCCTTTGACGATTCCGTGGCCAAGTGTATGTATAATAAACCCATAGCAACTGATGATCGTCGCCATTTCGCATGAAATGATTAACGTCTTCCTCTCCGGAGCCCCCGAACGGTACTGTCGATTAGAAATCAGCGACGAGGCTAATTGAAATTCGACAGCATCTTTTTCTCCTATCTTATCGATGGAGAACGATCTCGGTGTCGACTCTCGTGGAGCGACTTTCGAGTGCGATTCCCTCGCAGCGATCTCTACAATGACGATCATGGATATCGTGGCTTGAATGGGAAACCGGTTCTTTGATACCGTTACCGATACGCGCCGAGTTTTGGCAACCAGCGTTTCCTTGGATGACCCGAGAAAATTGGGTGAGATTGCGAAGAACGAAGCCGGAGAGCTTGATTCGAGGACGCGAATGACGGGCCGAATTTCCGCGCCACTTTGCAGATATATCGTAATCGGTCTGGACAGAGAACGCAGCGCGCCTATCGCGGGCAGAGAGAACGGTCCTAGATATCGCTAATTAGCCATTACCTGGACGCAATCTAAACGCATTGTGACGCGCGTCAGATAATAAGCGGACGGAAATCCACGATTACCGCGGCCAGGCAGAAAGGGCATCCCGACGACCACCGGACGAACCATTTCCACGGTTCACCGCCCTTCGTTTCAGCTCTGCGTATGATTACCGTTCCAGCGATTATTTTGCTGGACGTTCGGCCGTAGAACAAACGCAATTAACATTACGCTGGAAGATCGGCCGACTAAAATACGAGGACGATCCTGTTTGCCCGAAGGGAAACTCTCTCACGCGTTTAACGTTACCAGGCCAGTCGATTACTCGCTCGTATTTCCTCGTTCGTAGCGCGAAGGGTGCCCACTGCCCCGCGCGTTGCGACAGAAGCGGCGCCTTCTTGCCTCGCGCCCGACTCGCGATCGACGGTCGTCGAGCTAGAGAAACGTTAAAGGCCGTCGCGCATTTTGACGGAGGGAAGCGAATCGAAGAAATTAATAGTAATTAATTAACTGTCGCTGCGCTTCGGTCATCAATTGTTTACAAACTTCTCTCTTCGTATCGTCGCGCTTCGTCAAAATAACCCGGCGGCCTTTGCTGTCGATGCAGCTTCGATAAAGACTCCCTCCGAAATCGAAACCGATTGCAGGGTTAACGTGACGCTGGTCCTCGAGAACGCGGTTAAATACTCTGGTTCGCGAAAGAAAAGGAATATTGTGGGATTGATTTATATCTGAACGACGAATCGGCAAGGTGCTACGCAAAAACAGGTAACCGACGCGTCGTTGTTGAATACTTGATGCGGCAAAGGTTCGGAAATCTGACTGCGGCTCGCATTGACTCGCCACCGCGCCCGCACCAGTTGCTGTGACTCATGCGCGACGAGTCGCGAATCAGTGGGTGGGTGCGCAGTTATTCGCGTCGGGCGGGTTGAATGCGTTGTGCGCCGGCAGCCAGGATTCGTCCGTCGAAGTCACCGAGTTCTCTGAGAGACCAGTGTTTTCGTTAAATACGTTTAGTAAATGTTTAGCCAGCGATTTATATCAATCTTCTCGCGACCTTAAGGGGGGCTTCTGCCTTGTGGGACCGAAAAAGTAGGTGATATTTGCGAATTTTTTATAAAAAAAACTGTTGAACGGATTTATTTGAAATTTGGCAGGTTGTTTCATTGTACTTTTAAGTATTATTTCAAATTTTTATGAGGCTTTACAAAAAAAAATGTGCGTGGATAGAGCGTCGATTGCACAACGTTGAAAAAAAACAGCTCGTGCTGGCGTTGAAGGAAAGTGTCCTATAGTTTATCTGAAACACAAGAAGGAAAAGGGATTCTTAATCTGCATGAGCATCGTTATCTATGGGACTAGAACAATTCAGAAAAATGAAAAATTGTTAAAATGGCAGCCATTTGAAAAAAAAGTTCGAATTTCGTCAAAAAATCGCAAGGAATTATTTAAATAAAAAAAGAACGGTAACAGATACAGCCATAATCCTAGTTCCATAGATAGCCATGTTCATGCAGATTAAGAATCCCTTTTCCTTCTTGCGTTTCAGATAAACCATAGGACACTTTCCATCAACGCCAGCACGAGCCGTTTTTTTCAACGTTCTCCAATCAACGATCTATACACGCACATTTTTTTTTGTATAGCCTCATAAAAATTTGTAATAATACTTCAAAGTACAATAAAACAACTTGTCAAATTTCAAATAAATGTTCCACAGTTTTTTTTTATAAAAATTTCGCAAATATCACCTACTTTTTCGGTCTCACAAGGCAGAACCCCCCCCCCCCCCCCTAAAGAGGAATTCTATTTTTTCGGCTAGAAAAGTAGAAAAATTGGGGATTTTTTAAAAACAAAACTAGCGATTCAATTCATCTGAAAATTGGACCATATTTTTATGCATCTTTGAAGAAGTCGCAGTTTTTTTTATTATTAATTTTTAATAATAATTATAGGAGTTCTGATCAATTAATATACGTACATATTTCCATCGATTCTGCTACCCTGTCACTTTTTCACCGCGATACTTGCAATTAGTCTGACTGCTTCGATTACAGAGTACCTAATGCGTAACACGTGGCAACCGAGTCTACGTAAACGCGATAAAAGTGGTCCACCGCTAAGGAGATTAACTCTACATTACTTAAAATATTTTAAGATGGTGAATGACGAGAGAAGCATGGAGCTTCGTACAATCGCTTTGTTCGGTTTGCTACAGTCCCATGGATTCACGCGTCGGCTTCGGCAACCCCGTTTCGTTGTCGTTACGTTTACTGAGACTGCACCGAACCAATGTTACGGGCAATTTACTCGCGAAATTAGTTACAAAACGCTCGACCTATCTACCCATCAGCCACTTCCTCTTCCTTCTCGTTAAATAGATGGACGGCCATTAAACGCCGAGAGTGGAGGAAGAGTTATTGTTCACGGATTGCCATAATAGATTCGAACGCGCTTACCACGGCTCGCACGATGCGCTCGTCCGCGTTTGCTCCGCTTGTTTTTCGATACGCAACGCGTGTGTACCCCACCGTCCTTTCGGCTCGACCGCCGAACGATCTCGTCCGAGCTGACGACCGAATCGTCGAATATTTTATATAGCAAGCAGTCGGTTCCAGTCGGGTAATTATGGGAGAGATGCCGCACTTTCGGTATTTCAGGTAGAGCTGTCATTATTCGACTAATTCAAATAATTTCGAATAATTTCTTCTCAATACTCCTAATTATTCGAACGTGAAATTCGAATTCTCTGGTAGTCGAATACTTAAGTTATTCGAATTCTCTGGTATTCGAATACTTAAGTTATTCGAATTCTCTGGTATTCGAATACTTAAGTTATTCGAATATTCGTTGCAACCCTAATTTCAGGGTTGTCGGTAATAAAATACAGCACTATGGATTTTATTTGTTAAATTTTAGGCTGTTGATTTTTTTTCGTCACATTTTATTGCTATTTCATGTGTAAGGAATGGGGAAGAAAGAAGAGAAGAAACAAATAAATTTAGAAAAGCAGACATAATATCTGTACCTACTTATGTATTTATTTATCCAATTTAATTGTATTTTATAACTGTATAAAATAAAAATATTTCATTTTCCTTTGCTTTTTCTGTAAATGTAAAGTTAAAATTGAGAAATTTAAATGGAAAATTAGAAGTGTTTCACAGTGCGGCGTCTTTCCCAGAAAGGGATGTTTTTAGTTTCAGTTTTTACAGGGCTGACAAATATTACTATGTTGATTTCTTTTAAGAACCAGCACAAGATGTTCGGTTAATGATATGTAATAATTTCCCTTGGCAAAATTTAGACACGGTGAAAATTTTTCGTAAGGTGCGGCATCTCTCCCATACTCACCCAATGTAACGAGCTCGTCGCTGGAATCGCCTTGCGGGGACAAATTACTCGCAATCTGTCGTGACGGATTGTATCGCGAGATCGCTGAACCACTGCGATCGCCCGATTTCGACCTGCTTTCGCGTTTGCAGGGGCACGATTCTTCCCCCGTAGTCGTTTCGGTTAGGAGTCACGGGTCACGATCCCCAGGAAACAGATATGATGCGCGTCGCGAAGCGTGAAAAGCCTGAACGCACCCAACGATTACCTTCCAATGTAGGTAATCGTTTGTACGCGGACATATTTGTGTACAAGGGTTGCGCGGAGGTGCTGGGAATGACAGGGGGGAAAAAATTGTCCAAACTGCTCGTAAATTGAGAATACTTTTACGGAGTCGTTGGCCCGTTAATCGCCGGAATTTCTTTTCATCGAATCGCTGCCTAGCCTGAGAAACCTTATTATGCGATACGACGCGACCAAAACTTTAATTTTTAAAGCGGAAACGTCCTCAACATAAAATTACAGAAACAGATTTATTATAGATGTTATTGTAATTTTTACTCTGTATTATTGGGTGACTCCCGTTACAATAATAATAATTTATTTATATATAAGGGAAAACTCTTTGGTACATAGAGAATAGAGAAAACCAGTAGAGGACTAATACATAAAAGTAGAAACACAAAAATGAACAAAATAAAGGAAAAAAGGAAATAAATAATAATAAATAATAAAATAAGTAATATA
The DNA here is from genome assembly GCA_947577245.1 of Andrena bucephala. NCBI lineage: Eukaryota > Metazoa > Arthropoda > Insecta > Hymenoptera > Andrenidae > Andrena > Andrena bucephala. The sequence goes on along the minus strand of OX387717.1, from coordinate 16,391,568 downwards.
TAAGTTAATAATTATTAATAAATAGCAATATAGAATAAAATAAAACTTATTTTAAAGTAATAATAAATAAATTAATAATAAATAAGTAATAATAAATAAGTAATAATACCTACTTAGTGAATATCTCCTAGCGAAATAAGCGAAATAATTGCTCGTACAGTTAACGAGAGACACGACGATTAGGCACCCGTAATCCCGGATGCGAATTCGTTGCCCCGTTGGACGAACGTGCCAATTCGCGGGGATTCAATTTTCTCGAATTTTTCGAATAATTTGCAAATCTCCTTTCGAGAGATGGTCGATGTGAAATTCTTGCCTCGCGCTTGCCTCTCTGCATCCTCGTTAAAGTCGTCGAGTAACGAACCGTGAAGTAACGACGGTTGCACTGATTGAAAGTAAACACGCGTACCGGTAATTTACGTCACTTAAAAAAGTGGAAAATGCTGGATGCACAGATTTATCTACGCAGGATGGAACAGAGGGGAAAGGGGTTCGGTTTGTTTAGTGGACTCGCTGAAGGATGCTTGTAGACGTATGTACACGAAAGAGTTAGTCTCGATAGAGTTAAAAGCGACTTTCCTTACCGATACTTTTATCAGTTTATCGATTAATTAACGGGCAATGATCCAATTTATTCGCAAGAGAACGATTTAGCGATGTAGGATTACTAAGTAGGTTTGTATTTGCTTAAAACTGTTAAGGGGTGTTCCTAGTGTGACGGCTGAAATAAACTTAATTTTTTGGAAATTAAAAAAGAAACAAGTATTGCACGTATCATTTTGCACTTTGGTAGCTTTATTGCATCGCACTTTAAGATTATAAAAAAAATTTCAAAGTGGAAATATCCATTTATAGCGGACGGGGAGTATCGTGAAGAGAATACCTATCCTCCCAGATGTCAGACGGATACGTGCAATACTCGTATCTTTTTTAATTCCCGAAAAATTAATTTTTTTTCAGCTTTCGCATCAGAAAGGCCCCTCAAGTGATCCAGGGAAAACTTAATCAAGAATTAATCAAATTCGCAAGGTTTCGTATCCCAAAGATGGTATCCCTAATCCAAAAATGTGCAAAACCTTTATGGAACAATAAATAAAAATTTCAAACAACGAATAAAAAATAAAAGATGTAATTCGTTAAAAGACAATTTGAATTGTTTGAGCCTCGAATAACGAATAATTTTTTTTTAGGTATCTTCTATTCTTTATTTGTAATTTTTACTTAGATAAAGATTTTGCCCACCTCCGCCTTAAACACGAGATATCGTGAGTGGCGAAGTCTCTTGCGACAGAGTCGCTTGCACCACCAACTTAAAAAATCGCTTGTACCTCTGACAAGGTTAAACGCCTCGAAGCAAGCCCTTTCAGCGTTTCTTTCCTCGCGCGGAGGGTGCGCGTTAAACGGCCGAAAAGAGATAACCGTATCGTCCGCGGTAGTCCGAAGTGCGCGTTCCCTCTCCTCTCCCCCCCCCCCCCCACCCCCCACTCCCCGCCGGAGAGGCGAAACAAGTTGTCGGGGGATTTCTTAATTTGCGCGGAGCCGATCGGCAGACTGGAGGAAGGCAGGCAAGCAAGCAGGCGGTGGTTTCCGCGTAGGAAAGGCGTTCCAGTCGAGAGGACTGAGCTAGGGGGCAAGAGGTCGATCGAGAAGACGCTGCCCGGCTGGCTGCGAGCCGCATTAAACGCCACGAGTCCACTATATGTACTTACCTACACGTACACGTAGGTACACGTAGGTACAGTTTTCAGAGGAGTTACGGGAAGGATAAAAACGGTGTGCAGTTGCCGGCCACCGGCGCGGCGCAGCGCGGCGTCCACGTGGAAAAGGAATATAAACTCCGGGCACCGTTACTCGTTCGACATACGCTCTTGCCATTCAATCTTTTCAGACCGCGGCTTTAACACCGCCGCACGGCTTCCCCGTGCTATCCGCCGAAACGGCTCGTCGGCGATTAGAAAATACGATTATTCTATCGACAGCGATTAATACGCGCTACCGTGTCCAGCCGCTGCAAATCAATTTAAGATTTATCGGCTCGCGCCTTCCAGCGCTCAGGCCTAACAGTAATTTCCATCACGCCGAATGCTTCGCGCCGCCAAGCGTTGATCGCCGATCGCCGTTTTTTCCTTCGCCTATCTGCGCACCGCAACGTTGAGTTGGTAGGTTCGAAGGTGATCTTGTAATGGCACTTGCTGGCTTTTCATAAGTATTATATTAGTAGGCGGTATTATAACGTCTTTATTGCGGCGAAGATGTATATGCAAGGAGGAAATAAAGAGAAAATTGTGGGGCTGTTTTGCAAGTAGATCTTGCATAGCTTAAGGGGTCATGCCTAGTTGGCAGGCGTGATTTTCGGGAATTTTTTGTGGAAAATCTAATGTATATTTTTCACAACTGTTTGCTTATTTAAAAAGTATATATATTCAGCAACTCTCAGTAATTTTTTAATAGAAAAATATTAAAAAATGAAGGAATAACGAAGGATTATTCAAAAAAATGATTTCAGACAAAATGGCGGCCGTTTAACGCAAAATCGTGATTTTTCGATGTCTGAATTGTTCGTTTTTCGTGAATTAAAAATAGAGTTTTCATCAATAACAAAAATCCTTCGTTCACGAACTAGATAAACTCATATACTAACAGAATCTTCTTCACTTTTCGATTTCAGAAGATCCGGCTCTGAGAAATCGAGCTCATCGCAAAAAAAAATATCTTCCGGGAGAGTGGCTGTTATTCGTTCATTTTTTAATATTTTTCTATAACAAAATTACCGAGAGTTGCTGAATATATGTACTTTTAAAATAAACAAATAGTTGTTAAAAATATATATTAGATTTTCCACAAAAAATTCCCGAATATCACGCCTGCCAACTAGGCATGACCCCTTAAGTAACAAGGGAAGATTACCAAGCCGCAGATTTAAAAAGTTATGAAACTTTGGAGTTATGTAGAGGATATATAGATACGTATTACGCATTTTTTTTCTGCCTAAATTCACTCTAAGGGGGTGAAATTTAGTGCTGAAACTCCGGTTGTTTTCCGATTTCGTGTTATAACTCGCGAATTGTAAGAACTGTAAGTTACCAAATGATAGTCCTAATTAGAAGAAATAATTATTGTCTGAAAACTTTTTTCTTTCTCTTACACTCCGCGAGTTATAACACAAAAATTTTTAGGGGGTCAATTTCACCCCCTTAGAGTAAATTTAGGTACCAAAATAATTGCGTAATTGATACCTGTATATCCTTTACGCAACCCCAAAGTTTCATAATTTTTTGAATTTCTGGCTCACAAGGGAACATTCCGAACCCGGAAATTCAAAAAAATCTGAAACTTTGTGAATATGCAGGGAATTTCCTCCTGATTACAACGCAGTTTTTGCTTGCTGCCCAAATCCACTCTAAGGGTGTGTAATTGACCCCTGAAAATCCGGATATTTTCCGATGTTCTGTTATAACTCGTGAACTGTAAAATAATTTTTTTACCAAATAATAGATCTAATTAAAAGATGTAATTTTGTCTTGAAATTTTTTTTCTATCTCTTACAATTCGCCAGTTATAACACAAAATCGGAATATAGCCGAATTTTCAGGGGTAATTTCACTCCCTTCGAGAGAATTTGGGCAGCAAACAAAAATTGCGTTGGATTCAGGAGGAAATCCGTTACATATTCACAAAGTTTCAGAATTTTTTGAATTTTCGGGTTCGGGATATTCCCTTATTAGTGATATTCCCTTGTAACCCTTAAACCCAAGTGCTAACACTCAGTGGCGCACTCAGGATTTTTAATGCCAATTCAATAGAATTCATTAGGTGATTATAAAAATTTATTTACAGAATAAAATCCATTGTTTTCTTCTTTTTACAAAGCTCTTGAAATACTTCAGTCCCAGTTACATTCATCTCCTTTTCCCTTTTTCTTTGGGGGTGCCCCTCCCCCCCCCCCCTCTCTGGGTACGCTACACCTACTAGCGTTGCAATATGTCTGAAGATGGTTAAGAAGTGAACGAAGGGCCAAGATGTTGCATTTAGAAATATACATACCTACTCAAGTACCTCGATAACAGACAAAATTCGTTGCCGCGCGAGTTCTACCGATGCCTCTTTCCTTCACACTGAAAGTGGACGAAGATGGGGCGAGGTGGCGGCGCACGATAGAGAGCGTTAAAAGGACTAACGTAAAAAGAACCGACAATGCTCTCCGACTAATGAGACCCTGTCGCTCAGGCAGGAAATTACTCGGGCTGGTTTATTGTGTACCGAGTGCCATTCCTGTGTCCAGGTGTAGGTGTAGTTTGCGAATACTTTAATACGCTCTGAAAAGCGGTACATAAAATGTCCCCCACCGGCGTCCTAATGAATTCGTCGTCACCGGTGGTAATTCGCGTCGGACGTGTCGCGTCTTGGCGTCCCCGGCACCGAGTTGCCTATAATTTCGCTTGGCAAAGGAAACGAGCCGTCGAGACCAGACGCGGGAAATGATAAACGCCGGGTGAAAGTTTCTCGTGTTTGATCGGTATGTGCCTAAGTACATACACGCGACTAAGTCGGAGCCGTGAAAAGGAGGCGATGGTAATCGAGGGAATAATTGATTGTACAGAAACGAAATAAGCGGAGAGGGGAGTTCAGGAGCGAAGGAACGAACGGCCGGGACGCCAGTCGTGATAAGGAAAGGTGGTGTACAGATAGAGAAGCAAAGAGCTCATAGGAGGCTACACCGCGGCTGGTATCGCATACTTAATGCCCGCGAAGAAGCGCTTTGTAGCCAGCACGGAAGTCTCGCTCGTATAACACATTAGCATTACGAGCTAACACCGAGGACGGATTGTAAAGCATCGATGTATCTGCTGTAATAACTGTGAAGCGAATTTGCGCTTATCATACCAATGAGCTGGATTTTAATGGTTCGATTCTCGAGGGCCTCCCGGCACCGCGACGCCGCCTAGGTATACCTAGTCCATTTGCCGCGGTATAAATTTCTTGGGGCCATTAGATGGCCCCGCGGATTTTCGCTGAATTTTCATCTAACACTGGGCGTGGTCGGGTTCGCATTCAAACTGCAAAGTGGAGACGTCGCCGACTGTGGGCATGCAGCCGAGTTATCGCTGCTGCGTACGATTTCTAGGTTGACCCTCGCGGTACGTCCGATGCGGATAAGTATTTCATCGATCGTACGTGTACCTTCGGAGGAGATCGCACGCGGGAGTGTAAGATCGCGATGGTGGACATTTAATCGGTTTGCGAATAAGGGGAAAAAGGAAATGCGAAGGAGTGATTGATCGGGGGAGGGTTGGGGGGGGAGAGGATGAAATAGAAAATAGACAGAGGAGACGCGAATGGTTTTCGGTTGGGCGGAGGCTAGTTGGTTGTCCGCTTCTCCTGCGCTCTTGTCCGAGGTACCGTTACGCTCGCGGCGCCCCGGGCCTCAGAGGTCCCTTCTTTCCTCCTTTCCTCCTTTTCTCCTTTCCTTCTTTCCTTCTCGAGCCTCCTCGACTCTCTTTTCCTTGACTCACCTTGCTCCGTCCTGCTTCGCCATACCTTCCGTATCTTCTCTCTTGGAGATCTCCTCCCTGGCCTGGCTTGGCCTGGCCTGGCCTGGACTGGACTACCATGCCGTACCATGCCCTATCTGCCTAGCTAGCCGCGGAACACGGAAACGGGCCTCCGGAGGGGTCCGATCGTCTAGCAGCCGAACCTACGCCTTTCTAATTACGTCCACCGCGGATCACTCGCGGACCTGTCGCGCTTGTGATCCTCCTCAACCGTTCGGATCATTGCTTTCTAGCTTTCCGATCGGACCTGCCGATTAACCGATGCGCGCGCAACGGTCGCGGCACACGATCTCGCGACTCGAACAAGATAATTCGCGACCCGCCAACTACGGGGACCACCGGTAGCGCTTTGTTTACTTCTCATTCCCACGAGTCAAAGTTCCGAGATCGAAGCGTATCGGCGGTGTTGCGCGCCGCCGACGAGTGATTTATGGCGAGCATACTTTCGGCTACTTTCTCGAGGCGCTCGTTACGTAAAGACTGACGGCCCTCTGGACGCAGCTTCGTTTTTAAGATCGTATCGCAAAACGTCTCGCGGTGGAACTACGCGCACAGCGATTCGCGACACTTGTTTCTTTTTAAGGGGTAACATACACCTAGGAGGCGAAAGAGTAGGATGGGGTTGAAGAATTTTTTTCCGGTGGGGAAATGTTTCTTTCAGAGGAAAATTATATACGTTAGAAAGGGCATGCTTTTGACTGTAAAATGGGAAATTTTCATTAAAAATAGAGAAGAAGAAACTGCGTGGTAGTTGTTTAAGTAAAACGTTTTTTTTTCAAAATAGACTTCTGTGGTAGCCGTCGTATCCTTGCATATTTCTCGTCTGAAACAAGAAAGTAAAGATTATTCTTAAAGTAGACAAAAGAAACTAGCACTTCTCGCAGCCAATTTTGATTATTTCAATTTTACAACACAGAAGTTTTATGACTGAAATTGTGAAACGTCATAAAGTCGACTTCTATGTCCAAATGCCCAGCCTTTTGTGAAAAATTGAAAAACCCAAATCCGCTACGACAAGTACTAGTTTTTCTTGTCTACTTTAAGAATAATTTTTCCTTTTTGGCTTCACATGAAAAACAGCGAGGGTGTGATAATTACCGCAGACGTATATTCTCAAAAAACAAACGTTCCAAGGAAACATCTACAAGGCACCTTCTTCCCACAATTTTTTAATGAAAATTTCACATATTATAAACAAAAGTATGACATTTCTCCACCGAAAAAAATTCTTGAAATCCATCTTACCTTTCCCCGGGGTGTAGATATGTCGCCCCTTAAATACTAAACATCCATCGTTTCCTTCTTTGAATGGTTCGACAGCGGAGTTTCATCGACTCGCGAAAATCAAAGAGACTCGCAGTAGCGCATGCGGTATGTACACGTATTCGCGCGGGCGTCGCAACCGCGTGTGCGCATTAATCGGAAAGAGAGGGTGGAAGGATGATCGCCAGGAGGAGAGGGTGATGGCCACAGAGAGAGAGAGAGAGATGGGGAGGGAGGTAGGATGATGAGTCCGGCTGGAATCCTCTCTGAACGTTGACCTACGCTACAGAAGATCAGGGAAATTTATATCTGCTACGGTGTGCGCACGCATCGCGGCCCTCATCGCATCGGCTCGCGCCGGATCGGTAGTAACCGATCGACCCGAGACCGTTACGAAATATCACGTATAAACTATACCTGCTGGCATGCGCCTATAATTGTACGTCATTGTCGATACAAGTGTATCGTATCGGAAACGGTACCTCTGGGATCGTGTGAAACTTTTCACTCCTTCTCGTGCATCGAGGGGCTCGCTGCTTCTGACAATCGCACGCAACACCGAGGTTGCACTTTTTCCTTCGATCGATCCATCGGTCACGTAGGGTAATTCCGGGAGAGACGGAGCAGTTAAGTATTTTTCCCACTATCGTTATAATAATTGTAAGCGAGGATGTCTGTGAATTTTACATGACAGTTTTATAAAATTTTGACGAGAATCAACATTTTAATTTCTGGAAGGGATCATCATTTTCTGCGTTGTCATAAGAATTAGTAAGAATTTAATGCTAACGTAATGCGGTGATTTTTAAGCCAACTTTAATGGCACCGATAAATGGACCGCCTGGTCCATCTCACCCGTAGTGTCCTCGACACGACACAAATCTGTAAACGAATTTAGATTACAGATTTTTCAGGTAGTGATGAAGGAGAAACAAATGAGATGCATGTTTCAAGTGAAGATGATTATGAACACTGGAATGAAAATATGTGTGATTATTTACCCCTAGATCTTGCGCAACTTGCAATCACTTTGAGTTCGAAGACGACTCGGAGTTTAATTTCACGAAGGTTCGATTCGGGGATGAAATTTCGATGAGAGAAAGAGCGGCTGCGTCCCTCAGCGAGAGGTGGGGAACAACAAAAAAAAAAATAAGTACTTAGTTTAGTAATTATAATAATATTAGGAATATAATTCATCTTTTTTTGTTTATTGAAAGAATTTTTTCGGTAAAAATAATTACTACAAATGGTCCAACTCACCCAGAATAGTAAGGAGAGATGGACCACACCCCCAAATTTTATTTACTCATTTCCGCAGCTGTTTATAAAGATATCGTGTTATGATTATTAAACGTCCTAGGAAAGATAATTCACTACACAAACTGATAAGTCTGCTATTTAGTATTTTTAAAATATTTAAGTTTGAGACGACTTTATAAACGTGGTCCATGTCTACCGGAATTATGTTACCCCGAGCGCGAGAGTAATTACAAGTGTGTAAGTCTTCCCCAGAATTTGGGAATTTGAGGATTTGAAAATTTGAGGCCACGAATGTGGCGCGGAAGAAGTCGACCAGCCCCGGGCGTTCTCGGTGGAAGAAAATCTCCGAAGAAGGTCTTTAGCCTTGGACGCGTAGCGTGGCGTGCAGGAACACCGGTGAACAGCGACTGACTTTTAAGATGCGTACCGACACGCATTCTACGTGTCCCCTGGCTGCGTAGCAATCGTGTCAGCGATGCCGGGGACCGTGAAACGCATGTAAATCCTTTTCTTCGCACAGCCAAAGTACCGAAGTTCTTGTAACGCGTGTTCACGCTCGCCCCCGCCCCTGCGCGCGCGCTCGCGCACGCACACCCGTGCCTCCTCGCGAAGGAAGTTTAACGCGTGCTTTGGATCGAGCAGGCAATCGATAACACCTTTTTCCAGGGAACAAACTATTTTTAACGTTTTACGAGTCCACGAACAGACAGTTTTCTTCGGAGAATCGGCGACCGTACCTGTCGATTATCCGTAAGTTAATCGATGGAATGCCGACTATCTCGGGAATTTTAAATCGAGAAGAAAGAAGGTCGCGCTGATTGAAAAATGGTGCTGCGCGAATCGGATAGCGTTACGTCGGTGTTAGTTGTCTTAAATGGATCATAAATGGAGCCGCGGCGCGGCGGGGCAGTCGGTACCGCAATACTGATGGACGGTTTGCGGTGCCAAACCGGGCGGCAACGGCGTGGAAATTGTAGGAAAATTTTAAGGAAAAATTATTCGTTGGAAATTAACGGCCATGGCTCATTTTAAGAGAGGATCGTCCCAGAGCAAGTACGCGTTCGCTCAACTCTTACCGTTACTCCTATGACCGACGACGAGTCTTGTAAATCTTCGTGTTGCAAATGTCGGGAGGAACGCGAAGAATGTGAAAAATATTTATATTCTAAAATAAGATACGTTTTCTATCTATACATATAAAAGAAGAAGTCCTGACTGAGTGACTCATCAACGCCTAGCTCAAACCGTTTAATCTAGGAATGTGAAATTTAAAAGGTATTGTATTTATGACGTAGGCACCCACTGAGGAAGGATTTTTTGGAAATCCATCTCCAAGGGGGTTAAAAGGGGTAAAATGTATTTTGTCGGACTCCTTAATATCTGTTAGGCCCGATTAGATATCAACTTGGTTTTTAGTTACAAAGGTTATCTAAATAAATGTCTAAAATCCAATTTCAGGATTTTGCTCTAATCAACCCCTAAGGGAGCGAAAAGGGGTGAAATTTGTTTTCATGAACTCGTTAATACCTGCTAGGTCCAATTCAATATCGACACTTTTTAAGTTTTCGCCTAACATGACAAATGCCTAAAAATTAATTTCTAAATTTTGCCTGAATCAACCCTTAATGGGTCAAATCTGGATCTGGTAACAGATCTTTTTGTAACATTTCGTACTAAGTGTAAATTGAATTGGGGCGTTTTAATTTTTAAGTAGTAGGTGTGAACGGACATATACATTTATCTATAAATGTTCGTTATTCAAAATTTACTTTACAAAAATTTCTTAAAAAAATAGATATAAGGTAATTCCTTTTAACCTTTCGCGATGACATCTTATAATCATTTTTGCGTTACCATTATCGTATTTTTGAATCTTTTAACTTTTGAGTAATAATTGTACATTCGTAATGATCTAATAGTTTTTTCCTAGAAATGTAAATTTTGATATTATAAAATTTGTAGTTGAAAAAAAATGATTTTCCACGGTGGTAGAAAAAAGCGATTTTATTTTACTTTTTCGCGATAAATCCCTTTTGGAAGTCGTAATGGCGCGACATTTGACCTAAAATTTTGTTCTTGTTTTACGATACGCCCCGCTTGACCACGAGGGGTTAATTATTTCTACCGTAGCGAAGCACAGGTATTTTGTTGTCATTCATAAAACTGAACGTACCTATATAACTATAAATATTAAAGACGTGGCAGGTAAAAGTTTGTATGGGCAACGATGCTTCGAAGCTTGTGCGTTGCAACAGAGACAAAGTAGAGAAATAAAAAGAATACTCCTATTAAGGAATTATGAAGAAAGTGAGGAGGAAGTGAGGAATGAGTAGAGCAGCGACTGCCGGCGAGGCCGTGTGTCGCGTACTCTCGCGGTGATTTTCGAAGACGCCTTTCGAGTCTATTGCGCAAGGATGCAAAGGCGGATATAGGTCAAGAAACAAGATTGGTATCTGCGGAGCACGGCGTGCAAGCATAAGCCGCGTTGCGCGTTGCGCGGCCCCTGTTCGGCGTGCAACGCCAGCCCGGGCCCTGGAGAGAGCACGAGGACTGGCTCTCGCGATATCGCTCCACCACCGATGCGGCGATGCCCCATCGACTCCAGCAAATGCATCCTTCTCGCTCCCGACTGCCAAGAACCGTATCAGGAGACACTCCGACCGCGTCGCTCGAGCCTCGATCACCTCGGAACCGTGTCGAATAGGGTGGAACGAATTATAGGGGCAAAATATTTTTTTATTATTCATGACTTCTAATAGTGGGCAAAAGTTGTTTTTTATAATGGTATTTAAGCTGGCAAAGTTTGAACCTGATCAACAAATGTTTTGAGGTGCCGCAAGCCCTTCAAATATTAATATTTACTTTAATATTAATTTTTTAAAGGCTTGCGGCACCTCAAAAAATTCGTTGATCAGGTTCAAACTTTGGCAGCTTAAATACCATTTTATTTATTTATTTATTTATTTATTTAACTTACGGGAAAACCCATTGTTTACAAAAAGGTGTAACAAAGAAAAAACACCAGCCCGCATTACCGAGAAAAAAAAAAGAAAGAGAGAGAGAAGAGGAAAGAAAAAAAAATATCCATCATACTCCACGAATAAACGCATAACCTTATCTTCAATAATTCATATAATTCCTTTAATCACTCTGCTCTGATCGCTGTTCGTAGTTCCCATTCCCTTTAACCTTAACTCGTACTATTATTTTTGCTGCTGTTATTATTACTACGATTCTTTTATATCTATTTTTTTTTTCACTATAATTAATGTATTCTTTTGCGCTTACTTCTCTGCTTTTCTTTCTTTAATTATTTTTCTTTTGTACTTCCTAATTATTTGTTCTATGCTTGTGTGACTGTGATTTGTACTTTTTATAACAAAGGGTTTATCCCGTTGATATACTTAAAATAAATTAAATTAAATTAAATAAATCACAAACATCAAACCGTTCCCGCAAGAACTCTAAGCAGTCCAGACCTAAATACATACATTTATAATACATACATTTATAATGGTAAGGCAACTTTTGCCTGCTATTAGAAGTCACGAATAATAAAAAAATATTTTGCCCCTATATTTCGTTCCATCCTAGTGTCGAAGCTGCCGCGAATCTTCAGTCTCCCAGGAGATCCTTTAAGCGTATCTATCCAACACACTTTTATACAATATCAACGATGCTTTCGCATTCCCTGCCGTCTGTTTCCCTATTTTGATTTTTTAAATGGCACCAAAGTTCCGGGGATCTCGTTTCGATCGTTTCGCAATCCCTCAGGTTAAGTTGAAAAACAGTCCCTGGCTGAACTTCCCCTTTGCTTCTGTCTTTGTTCACTTCCTTTTCGTTGTTTTCTGCTTGTGTTGTGCAATAAAGACGTTTAACAATAATAATAAAATCGGTTCGAGCTTGCGAGCGTTTCGAGTCGCCTGGTTCCCATCGGCCGCCGCGGGACTCATCGTTATTGTTGTCGCGGACTTTCTAACTTAACCGGCAACGTTCGTAACTTATCGTCGGGTATAGAACAAAGAAGCTCGCGGCGGGCAAAAATCTAGATGGAGGAGCGAGGCGACGCGCCGCGACCCCGCCACGATCTCGTCCAATATCGACCCGGCTCCGAGCGGCAGAGAGATCGGGTGCCATTTTCGTGGAAACCGTGATTCGGATTAGAGATTGTTCGATAGCTCGCGTTGCAACAGCCGATCGATGAATGCACGTTACGCAAAGTGCAGCTATCCGGCAAAGTTCTCGTTCGAAAGTTATTACACGCTGTCGGAACGGTCACGGCCTATCCGGGTAATTTATATTTCGGTAAGAGCGAGTGGAAGCGCGGGGGAAACCGAAGCGGCGCGACCTTTCGACGCGCGCGTTTCGAACCACTCGCCGAGGGACCCAGCCGCTCTTTCTCCCGTCGAAATTTCATTCTCGAACCTTCGTGAAATTAAACTCCGAGTCGCCTTCGGGACTCGATGTGATTGCGAGTTGCGCAAAATATAGGGGTAAATTTACACACGGTCTCGCGCGGATTTCGATAAGAACTTTTCGTCGGATCCTTGGCTGAACACACAAGCCGTATCTGCAGATAGAGAAGCAACGGAATGCGCGTATCGATTCGCGATCGTGTGCTCGGAGGATCGCGAGCTGATTAGACCGCGCGCCGCGGAGGATGTGAGAACGGCACCTCAAGAGCAAACCGAGGCGATCGTGTTTGCTCGCGCTTCTCCATTTTTCTTTTCAGACCCGATCGGTTTGACTTGCGATGACGTTTCTTCTGCGAGCCTTCGGTGCCGATACGGCGCGACGTTACTCGCTTTCGTTCTTTTTCCCACGCGGTGGAACACGATCGAAAACGTAAACGGTCGCGTGATTGTCGTCGCGAGACCAAGATTTCTCGGCTAACAGGCGTTTAGCTCGATCTCGAATGAGATATTCGAAGAGGCAGAAATTCTATCTGTTCAACGTCTTTCTTTTTTAGTTTTGTAAAGCAAACGTCGACAAATTGTGGACTGTGTGTCAACTATGTATTATCTATGTAGGTATGTAAAGGGTAAAGCAAGCTTTATGGAAATGGAGGGACGATTTAGGGCGATGGACCATTTAGGGAGATTAAGAATAGAGGAAAACTGCAGACGCGAAGAATTAACGGGGTTCAGGACTATTGAACGACTAAAATCGACGGCTTCTTTTGGGTTGAATTGCTTAGATGCCAGATAATCACTGTACCGGTATTTGTCACAGTTTTTTATGCACGCTTTTAATAGTAATTTAAAAAAAATTGCTAGAATGTTGAAAATTATTCGAGTTATTTAACGCTAAAGCTGGTCCCCAATCATCTAAAAACAGAATGCTTTGGGGTGAGTAACATCTACACTAAAAACCACAGTGTGGAACTTTACTGGTGAATTTAAATCAAAATTGTGAAAGTTACACACGAATCAATTTTTCCCCACATTTTTAGGGGAAAAAAATTATTTTTAATCAGTTTTAAAATGTTTTACAAACATTCAATGTTGATGTGGAAGTTGTACACTGTAGAGAAAGTAACTCTACACCTCCAGTTACAATTTCAAGTGAAAATATTCAATTGCTCAAAATGTACACGGTGTTTAAAAATGTGATTTCGAGATAACCGGTTTCAAAGTTAAAGGGGCTTCTTCAAACGCATAGTCTAAAGTAATAAATGAATATACACATAATTTTTGTTTTAATTTTTAAACGCAATTTCGTTGAGTTTAATGCACAAAAAGAAAATTTTAAATATATTTACAGGAAAAAAAGTTACAAATATAAATGTGAGAGCGTGTACGCGATGCAGCGTCGGATGGTGAATACAATACCGGACAGGTGAATTACCTAAAGCACAAAGTAAAGGCATTTTTATAATCTGTAAGACAGTCTCCACCTTGTGTCGGAACCAAACTTTTGATAAACAAATTAATACAATTTTTTGTTGTATATGATTTTATCCTGTTTTTGTAGGAAAAATATTTTTTATCTTTTTTTTAAAGAATTTATATTGAAAATCTGCTCCCGACACATTGTGGAGAATAGTTTCCTGCACCTTCCTGTAATTTTTCATTCAAATCATTGGAACGGTTTTCGAGATTTTATGTTCAAACGTTTCGGAAAAATGCAGCTTCTGGGAAATCGCGTTTAAAGTTGGACTTGCAGCTTTGTCGTTATCCGATCTCATGTGCAGGTTCGTTCAGTTTTTACTGTAGAGTAAGCAGACCAGTAGATGGACAATTTAGCTGATTCCGAAGTTTACATCAAGCTGTTTCTTAGAAATATCTGTTGTATTAAAAAAAAATCAAAAACTTTGCACGTGAAAATGTACAAATTTAAAGAAAAAAATAACTGCAAGTAAAAAATTAATGTATTTAAGGATAAAATTATGAAAATTCTACTCATAGCCCGTATCACCAGTAGATGGACGATAGGGCTAGCAGATGGACAGTTCAAAACCAATAGATGGACGGTAGCGTGGAACGAAATATGGGGGAAAAATATTTTTTTATTATTTATGACTTCTAATAGTGGGCAAAAGTTGCCGTTTATAATGGTATTTAAGCTGCCAAACTTTGAACGTGATCAACAAATTTTTTGAGGTTGCGGCACCTCAAGAAATTTGTTGATCACGTTCAAACTTTGGCAGCTTAAATACCATTATAAAAGGCAACTTTTGCCCACTATTAGCAGTCATGAATAATAAACAAATATTTTGCCCCTATATTTCGTTCCACCCTAATGGACGGGTGTCTGGCTAAACGAATAAAAGACTTATTAGCTATAGTAGGTACCTAGATTAAGTTATTTTTTGTTAAAATATAGTTTATTTCATCAAAACTAAAAACGTATGGAGTCATCATTGGCAGAAAACGGTGCAACAGGTTATGGGCCCAGGCCGCAAATAAAGTGAGGTTATCTCTAGCCTAATGTGGCCAGACGTTTCACGCATGAAGTGACTCGCGCATGGTGGCGTAAAATCGTATATACAAATACATTCTTCGCATACAAATTTTTTTTTTCGATAAATATGTTAATGTTTTATAAATCAACAAACGTTTTTTTTTACAAAATAAAAAAACTATAATATAGATTAAAACTCTAGTTCTTTCAATATTACCGATTAACCAACGATTCGTCCATCTGCTGGGCCCCGTCCAACTACTGGCCTGCTTACCTAATTCCTTTAATTTTTGGAATTTCGGGGCTCGGTTGCGCTTAAAATACGTAGAAAAGATGTAGCTAGCGAAATATGCAAAAATCGTAAAAACCAATTTTAGAAAATTTATTAAGTCCCCAACGCTAATACCACTCTGCGGAGCCGTTATTCGACGGTGCACTCAATTACGCTCAGCGCTATAATTTCCGTAATTATTCCCATTCCCTCGTGAAACTTTAGTCACAAATGTTCACAAAGGATGGCACTTTCAGAATGAATAATAATACAAAAAAAATTGATTTTTGAGATTTCAATAGTCCTGTACCCCCTTAATGTGGTAGATCGCTAGGGAAAGGGATGCGTCCGAAGGCGCGCGAATTACGAAGCGTAGGTATATACTTGACATCGTGTTTGTTTTCACAGTCCCCCTCGACGAATGCCTTATCACCGGCAAACACGTAACGCATATATCCTCGTAAAAGATACGCGTCGGTACAGGTTATATCGCGACTACGACCAATGTCACATTGAGATTAGACTGTTTGCAATTACTTGCTTTTCGTATTTACACGGATTATCCTTTTCGCCGTTATCGAGAGTCGCCTCGAAAATCGACCGTCAACGAGACTCGGGCGAGCGAGCCTCCTTACGTAACGAACGTAACGCGTTCTGGACATTAATCGAGATCAACTGAGAAAGTGTCTCGGACCGATATACACTTGCCTGAACTTGAGATCGGTAGAAGAATCAGCGGCGTGGACGTGAAAACGATCACTTTACTGACATTTTCATTTGCAAGGCTTTCATCATTTAAGAAATATGATTTCCCCAAGCGACGGTAGGATCGGTAGTAGATGAACCGATCGGAGAGGAGAACGCTCGGCCGCGAACTCGAGCGCGAGCGTTATCAGCCGCCTGGCGTGGCTAGAATCGAGTGGTTGCCGGGAAAGGAAGAAAGGCGGCGGTGCAGCGGAGACTGGTAATTACGACAAATCGAACAGAAACGTGTCCGGGCGGCATTGAAATCGAGAATGTCGCGTTGCCGCGGTTGCTCGGCCACTTGGCCGTTTTCACTGTCGCCGTGCGCGCGCCACCTTCTGCAGAACCCAACCTCCAGGCGGAAAGAACGCTCTCAACAACTCGGCACTCGGCGCCGATCTATGCGAGACCGCTCTTGGACCGTGGCTTTAGAACGCGGACTTCACTGACTTGTCGTGTCAAGGTTGATGACTATGCTGCGACAGTTTACGATATTATAATAACCGAGCACACGCCTCCTACGATCTAGCAGCTGTGTTCCTTTTACCATTGCCAAACCGTATCGACCACTGCTCATTATCTTTCGTTTTTTCCGCGTTCCTTTGATCCTCGAATAGAGACAAGGAACACTGTCGTTTCGGAGAAGCTTCGTTGGGTGTCGGGGGCCATTTTCGCGTCGACGCATCGTCAAAATTAAATGCGATAAAAATTTAAAACCGATTCTTTATGTAGGGGAGAGTGGGGGTAAAGCGGGGTAAGGCCGAACATCGCGATACTCGCTTGTTACATGATGTAATTACTGCTATGTTTAGTGCTAAGGAAATTGTCACGACGCACAGTGGGGACATTTTGCGATTTTATGGCCAAAACCACAAAAATGAAATCTTTGAATTTTACAAATTTAATACAAATCTCAATTGAAGAACTACAATATCCATTTTCGTGGTCAAAACCTCAAAACTTATTTTTAATATATAAAATTCGGTACTTTTACGTTCCGATATAGGAGAAAATAAATTATCCGAAAAACGGCACTTACAAAAATTACGAAGGATAAAGATTTTTTGATTATTTACATTTATACACTTAAAACTATGCAATTACATGCCCTTAAGACTAGTACTCCCAGTCGGAAGCGCTTTTTTCTTTGTCATAGAAGAAAGGTTATCGCTTCTGAGGACAAACTTTTTAATCAAACAGAGGATCGAAGCTGAATAAAATCGTTTAAAAAATAATAAAAACGTTTGTAATGTATAACATGTGAACTAGTCTCGGTTACAGTTATGTCGTATGTTATACAAGACACACTCGATTGTGTTTAAAAAAATGCATATAATTACGAGATTAGCAATTATTAGCAATTCATAATTGCATTTATAGAATGAAAATAGTTCAACGTAAAATAGGAATGAAAATCATTGCAGGATATTATGGGATTTATAAGTATTTTATGTAATGAAAATTGATTCTTATATGAAAAGGTATTTTTTAAAACACTACTTTAAAAATTGTATAAATTACGCATTAGAAACCGAAACATAATTATTTTGAGGACAAAAAGATATCTTACGCACCACCAGGAAATGAATCCATGCCTTCAAATTATTTTCGGCACTTTGGATAACACAATATAAGTGTTTGAAGCAATTTGAAAATCTGGATTAATTCTTTACGGTCGGTCTAACCTCACATGAACATAAACATTTACGAGTTTGTACGAGCTTTGTATTAAAACATTTAACAGTAAAATTGGAGGCATTTGACGCTCATATTAGTTCTTCATTTGCATTTATTTTGCCGAATTCAAAAATCCATTTTTGTGGTTTTGGCCATAAAATCGTAAAATTTCCTCACTGTGCGACGGAAGGCTGCGCGCAACCGCGAAGATAAGGGTCGTGAAATGTTTTCGTAGCTTTTCTTATAATTTTACGCTTCAGTATTTTAAATCTATAGTGCGTTGAAACAAATCATAATTTTTTCGTAGTTCGGTTACTTAATTCTAAATAAAATCAAGGGGCCATTTTGTATATATACATGTTTATATTTGTTTTTTTTTTTTAAATTTCTTAACTTCTGTTCGTTTGGGGTAATATTACGAACGATGGAATTTACCCTTTCCTCTTAGCATTTCCAAGTATTTGTCCCCTACTCCCGAATTATATTAGGAAGAATATACGTACATATTCGTTGAAAGGTTTTGAGATACCCGTGAAAGAAGTTAAAGATAAAAAAGTTTCAATCCGTGAGGCAGCAAATTAATATTCAATCCCATGAGCAACTATGTTCGATCAAAAAATAAATAGGACTGTCAGAACAGCGTGGAAGATAACCAGTGTTTAGTTTTAGATCAAGAGATGTTTAAGGGGGTATTCGCATTTCAAGGTTCCAAAAATAGGTGATTTTCGTGATTTATTTTTTAATAAAAAGAAACACTGTATAACTTGAATCTTTGTACAGTGTTTTGATTAGATCTTAAATATAATATATACCAAATTTGGTTTAAAAAAATCAATACATTTGAGGTAA
This sequence comes from Andrena bucephala, assembly GCA_947577245.1. NCBI lineage: Eukaryota > Metazoa > Arthropoda > Insecta > Hymenoptera > Andrenidae > Andrena > Andrena bucephala. Next base: position 16,373,049 of record OX387717.1, on the reverse strand, counting down.
CAGCGGTTTGATCTGGGCTGGATGGATAACGTAAAGAGCAACTTTTAATTTTTTTTCTTAGATGGAAGTTTAAAGAAATCGTAAAATATTGAACTACTTTGTTTACCGCATCGCCACTTTTCTTCGCGTTATCAGATACTAGCTTTACTACTTGGCTTCGCCCGAAATTTAGATTCTGATTTTATAAAAAGAAAAATTTATCTATTTTTATTGTGAAAATAGTCACATTCATCTGGATTAGCTAGGCATAATCAGCTGGGGCACATTTCGTGACCCCAGAGTTTACCGTTCGAAAGTTTTTAGGCGACAGACAAACACACAAATACACAAACACTTTCTGCTTTATATATTAAGATGAATGATTCTAGTAGGGACGGAAATAGAAACCATTTTGAATATTAAAAAAACTCTGATCTTCATTTCAGATGGACACGAAAGACGAAATCGTGCTCATTGATTTTTTTTAAACCAAATTTGGTATATATTATACTCAAAAACTAATAAAAAAATTGTACAAACATTCAAGTTGTACAGTGTTCCTTTATATTAAAAAATAAATCATCAGTTTTTGGGACCTTGAAATACGAATACCCCCTTAAGCAACCGCCAAGGATAATTTTCAGACAGAAATAATTTCGTTTTTCTCTCAACAGATGATTTTATTATTAAAGTATCTATAATTCTTTGTGTCGTTTTTGTAGATAACTAACAAAAGTTCAATTACCTATAAACCAAATCTGATTAGAGCCAATGCTTTTGTTTCAATATAACTTTTCCCTCAAGTATTCATAATCCCCCCACTCCCCCCCCCACGTTCCAGCTATCCGTGTATTACTTACAGGATTATGTTCGCGCGAGGCAGGAGTGTCGCGCAGAAAGTAAACGTCCTTGCTTTTCGGGATTCCATCGCGCGGGAACGTTCTCCAGCGTTCGGCGACTGGTCGACGCGACGTTTCGACTAGCTAGCATTTCCGCCTGCCTCGAGAATAAACTCGTCGCGATCGGCTGCATGGAAATTGGTCGAGCAGCTCGTAACCGGAAGCGACGGGATCGCTCGTTAAGACGCGCCGGTTCGCATAGCAAGTGGGGGGGGGGGGGGGGGGGAAATGGGTGATTTAATAGGGACCCATAGAGCCCGCTATACGTCAAAGCTCGTAAACAAACGAATCGTCGCGACGGGACGGTAGAATAGTGGCGCGCGCGGAGCGGAGACCAACGAAGCGTAGAAACGCGATGCTGGTCGTAACTTATCGCGCATTGTTATTCAAACATGGCGAAAGTTGGATATACGCGCGGCTACTTACGTGGCCGATTTCAAGGTCGTGATTTATAAGAAGGACGCGGGCGTGTAACGAGCGCGCCTACGAGACCGAAGATCGCGCGATCTTCTCGAGATCGATCGCGATCGCGGAACGGACTTAAGAGAGCGCCAGTGGAAATCTCTCTGGCGCAGCAGCGGGATTGGCCACGCGTATATGCACGTGACATGTACATTGTAGCTTGTCTCGAAGATCCGCGTATGCACACGTATGTATGTAGGCACATATCTTGGGAGAAAGTCGCAACTTCCGTTTCGCGATCCGACTTTTCGACTCGAGCCACTCGATTGTCCGGTAAATCCTTTTTTACGGATCTGGTGCCTTTTCATGGGCGTCCGTAGCAGATCCGCAGCAGATGCCCCTGGCTTGAGAAAGGAATCGCTTATTTTTAAATACTAACCTTGATTGAAATACTAAAAAAGGAGATATTCTTAAATTTTTAATTAATTCGGTGCTACATAAAAAAATTTTAAAATAACAATTGAAACCTACTTCAAAAAATAAAAATGCGCTAAAAAGTAAAAAATAATTTTGTTCCTTATTTAACTAAGTACAAAATAAATAAAAAAATTTTAAAATTGAAACCGACTTCAGAAAATAAAAATGCGCTAAAAAGTAAAAAATAATTTTGTTCGTTACTTAATATACGACTCCCAATTTTTTTTATGTCGACGCCTCATCATTTGATATGTGTAAATCTGGCGTCGACTTAAAAAAAATTGAGAGTCGTAGATTAAGTAACCAATAAAATTATTTTTTACTTTTTAGCGCATTTTTATTTTTTGAGGTCGGTTTTAATTGTTTTTTAAATTTTGTTATTTTGTACTTTTTACTCGTGCATACAATGTATTATAATGAAACAGATTTCTTATTTTTTGGTGTAACTTCAAAACTAATTGACGGATTTTGATAATTCTTTCTCCATGACCTAAGTTAATTTAAGCCAAACTAAATGCAATAAGTTTCACCAAAATCGGAGAAATTCGCGGACAAACATAATATGTATAACATACATACAAACACCTCGAATTGAGAACCTCTTTCTTTTTGAAGTCGGTTAAAAATGGGTTCAATCAAGCAACCAAGCGTCGCCTGTCAAACAAAAAAGTTTGCGGATGCCCTTGTGCTTTTTAAGCGACCGATTTGGATGATTCTTTCGTTGTTATGTGGAGTATATTCCCCAATTGATATCATAATAAATGTATTTTAACCGACTTCAAACGAATGTAACTAAAAATTAAAAAATAATTAACTTTGTAAAAAAAAATAAAAAACTGAATTCAATGATGGGCTAAAAGGAATAAAATAATTTTTTAAGTCGGTGCCCAAACAGAAATTCAATCAATTTTTAAACCTTTATCAATTTTATAGTCCATTAGCAGACTAGCGCCCGGGAATTAGAGCGCGCATAAATTTAATGGGACATCACGCGTCCAGCCGATTTAATTTTATTTCTATTTTAGCACCGACTTAAAAAAAAAAGTTTTATTCTTTTTAGCGCACCTTTGAAGTCGGTTTTTTGCTTTATTTTGAACATTAACTGCATCGTTAAGGCAGTTAAAAGTCAAACCCCATTTGGCTGAGTAGCCAAATGAGGGAAGGCACTTTGCAGACAAAGTCAAAGTTTGTCGACAGGCTGAAATTCTTTAATTTCGAGCGTCTGAATTTTTTGATATTCGATGCCACTCTGGTAATAGAACTGTTGAACTGAAGCAGAGTCCGATTGTATTTAATTATAAGTAATTATTTTGAAATATAGCTTTTGACGGCGAGTGAAATTTTTGGTAGGTATTTTTGAATAACAAAAGCCTTTCGCAAAGATCTTTAATGTAGGCACGCATCTCTCCCTAGGATACTAGTAATTATGTGGGTGATTTAAAAACAATTCATAAATTTTAATTTTCGTCAATTAAGTTTCAATTTTTAATTTAATTTTTTCTTTCTACCAATCTGGTCGCCCCAAATTTGCGGCTCTGGGCAACCACTTGCCCTGCCTGGGCCTCTAGATCGGGCCCCGAACCGAAAAAATATTTTGTTAGCCGTACCCACCTATGTGCTCGATCGGAGATTCTGTTCCGTCTAATAGAAACGCTAAACTAAGGTGCCGGGGCTCGCGAAAGCATCGTGCCTACAGGTTGTCAAAATTATCTGAGCGTAAAATTTATGGCTCGAATTGCAGCGCTATCAAGCTTGCCGCGATAAAAAATTTAATCCGTCTGTTTGTCGAAATTTGTCACGCTCGTTCGAGAGATATTTAGTATCTCACTTCTGGATCGATTCCTCGGCCGCGCTCGAGTTTCGTCGGAGCCTCCATACGTGTATCGAAAGACGGGTCCTTTGGACGATCATAAATCACCGAGCCGATAAATCGCCGCGAATTATGCCCCGCCTAAAGTCCCTCTAAAGTGGCTCGCAAGAGAATCGGGTTGCCGCTCGTAGCCTTCGAAGAGTCTCCAATCGAAACCGCGCTCGATCCGGCCAATTCGCACAGTCGATTTCAATAATGATCGGCAAACTCGTGGCGCGCGCGCACGGAACGGCTGTGATAGGTGGACGCGTGTACCGATATCCGCGCGCGCTGTCACTTTCATTGCCATCCACATGTCTTTACGCGATAATTGCGATCGGGTTGGCGAGTCCCGGGAGGAAATCGCTCATATTGCGGTTGGCTGTCGGCGGCAAGGCGAAATATGTTGCTAAAGAGCCTCCCGTTGTTCCGCCAATCCGTGAGAAAACGCGTGCGCGTTTTCCAGTAAACTTGGCACAGATAGGTACGCCTATTACCACGGCTTTCCATTACGATCTTTTAAAGCGGAAACGTTAGCCTATTCAGCTTGTACGCACATGCAAGGTGTCGTTTAATAGCTCTGCCTGCGCTTTAGACGAGCATGGCACTTGTTAAAGGTAATCGCAACGAATCGAATTGCAGAATGCTTTCAAAGATCCATTCTCTGCAAATTGTGAGGAGTCGATTGTTTTCCTTTTGCATTTTGGAGGAAGTTAATCTTTGGCCTAGAAAGTGTAGAAAATGGCTGGGGGAGAAGATGTAGGGCAATGGGTAGGGATTGTTTTACCGATTTTTTCAATTACCGGTAATTCGGTAAAATTTTCAATTAAAACCGGTTTAACGATATTTTTTAAGGTATTGAAAATATTACAGTAAATATTAATGAAAAACATTTTTTTGAAATATAATCGAGCATTATAAAAAATATGTGCAAATAGAACTATTGTGAGCATAAAATATGAAATGGTGTAACACAAAATATATATATATATTAGCAAACTATTGACAATACTTATTAATACAAGCTTTACTATTCGGCATCGCCCGAAATTTAGATTTTGTTTTTTTATTAAAAAATTTTTTTTTTACTTATTTTTTGTGAAAATAATCATATTCATCTGAATTAGTCAGGCATAATGAGCTGAACCACATTTCGTGATCCCAGAGTTTATCGTTCGAAAGTTTTTATGTGACAGACAAACACACAAACATATAGAAGCCTTCTGCTTTATATATTAAGATCTTCACCACGGAAAAAATGAAAAGAATCTTAACTTACGTACATAATTAAATACTTCTTCAAGGAAAACTTTTCAGAAAAAGTTTTTCTTTCATTACTAATACAGTAGGTGTCGAAGGAATTATTGAACCCATATACGCGCTACATTGTCACATGTAATTGATCGAATTACCTGTAAAAATTTTAGGGTACTTCTCGCGATTTACTGGTATTATAATCTCTAAGCAGTAATGGGATGTTGTTATTAGTCGCTGTGGTGCTCCGAGCACTTGACCGTTGCCAACATACTACACAAAGGAGGAATACGTAATCCCTTTTTCGATAGAGTTCGAGAGATAAGCGCTACGCATATTCCTACACATTTGCGGCCTCGCTCGGATCACGAAAATAAGCTCGGTTCTAGGAACCGGCGAAGCGTGGTAGGGGCGAAAGAAGCACAAGTCTGGCATCATTGAAGGTTGCAGCTTTTAGGCGGACACTCGGCGGAAATTAGCGCGACAGTAGCGCCGTGGTCGCTGATTCGCGGGCGCGTCGTAGGGTGGAAGCTAGGAAATGGCTCCTCGGGGGCAGCTACCCCCGGGAGAAATGGCGAAAGGAATTGGCAACAGCGCGATGTACGAAGGAGCTCTGCGCGAAGGAGCGTGTCCCTCTGGGCGTGCGCGTGTTCCTCGCGGTTTGTCCGGTGGCGGTGCGGTGCCGCTGGTGGATTTGCAGCAGCGCACATAAGCGGTGGCGAGCACGCAGGTGAGTCCCCGTGTCATAGGTAGCCGTATAGAGGCCCGCGGCGTGCCTATACGCCGTACAGTACCTACACTGTATACAGCGAGGCGAACTCGGCGAAACACTTGGAAGAGGCTAGCGTACGTGTCAGGTACACGCGTACGTGTTCGTTATACAACTTTTCCAGCAGTCACGGAGGCGTAGAGGTGAGCCGGTGGCTTGTGGACGATCGAAAGTGGGGGAACAGAATGCGGAATAGCCTAGAATGTGATGTGAGCGCTCTCCATAGCCCTCGCTCTCTCTCTCTCTCCCTCTCTATCACTCTATCTCTCTCCTCTCCTCAAGACCGCCGCTCGAGCTCGCCCAACTTGCCTTCTTCTGTCCTCCCTTCTTCTCGCCTCCTCTCTGTCTCCCCCGCTGGATCTTTAACACCTTCCTTTTCCGTCATTATGCTCTACCAGGATCATTATACATGACCCTCCCACCTTTGGAAATGTCAACGGAGGGATGCCTCGATAATTGGACAGGGGCGAATTCTTACCTCCTACTCCTCCCCTTCCTCCTCCCTTGTCCCTCCTGTGCTCCCTTTTTTCTTGCTCAAAACGGGCGAAACTGGAGAGCATTCCGAGCTTCCTCGCAGTTACTATTTCATTCACTTGCTAATTCATAAAGGTTAGAGTCTCCAGTCCACGTTCCCTCGTGTTTACAATTGGTAATATACACGCCGCGAAAGTTTTGCCGATCGCGCCACAATCTGTAGATTACCCGGACCGATATGCCGGGACGATAAACGGCTAATCTCCCCGGGGTAACGCTCGCTCGACGCGCGGTCGGGAAAAGGATTCCCTTCCTAGAAGAAGGATCGTGGAGGGCGAGGGGACGTTCCCTTGGAAAGCAGGAATCGGCCAACAGGTGGGCCACCTGCTAGGACACTGGCGGGAAAAGGCTCCGCTGGATCTTCCGAATATCGGGATAACGCGATTAGTGGAGGCAGTGCGGTGTGGGCCGTGATTTCACGCGACGGGGGCACCACACTAGTTTGCCTTTACTAAAGATTTATTCGGAGCTAAGTAGCTCTAACGCGATCACCATCCTAGATATATTCTAGTGAAGCTAAACACGGGCATTAATCATCGCACGAACCTCGCTTAACATTCGATTTGCCCAAGGTAAACACGAGCGTTGTTCAATATTCCGTCGCGTTGCTTTCCTAGAAATTGAAGCAGCGTGAACTCGCTCTTATCGTTACTCGTTAGGTATTCTTGGGAAATTCGATTGTAACTTACAAGGGACGTTCGTGCGAAAAATCGGAACTCCGATTTTTTTTAAACTGTGCAGGCTTGTAGAGGACCTCGATAGAAGTATCAGGCAATTTTTCGTTTGTGCTCATTTTCGGTTCGTCAGGGTGAAAACATCCCCCAAACGTTATTGAGCGTTTTTCTATTTTCCAGTATATCTTGAAAACTATAGTAGATATAAAAAAATTGTTATAAAAAAAATTAAATAGTTTTTTATGGTGTATAAAACTAAGTAAGTAATCGAATTGTTTAAAATTTGTTGTGAGGAGGATTTTACAGTTTAAATTACAAATGTTGAAGAATTTGATTACACAGTTTTTTAGAGCATAACAAACCGCTAAGTTTTCATTGTAACAATTTTTTTGTATCTACTACAGCTTTCAAGATATGTAGCAAAGTAGGAAGTCACAGATTAACGTAAATATGGAAAATATGGAAAACAATTTTTTTTTTATGTTTTTGGCATATCTTAGTATATGTCCCCCGCTTACATATTTAAAAAACAGTCCTCGAAAATAAAAATTACAATTTTTCTCCGCACTTTATAAATAAAAAGTGTTCTAGAAGGATTTAAACTTTCAAAATTTCAAGAAAGAAAAAGTTATTTTCTCAGTTTTTCGGACTTTTTTTGAAAACCGTTCGTTGCACGAGAAAAAGTAATACAACATAAAAGATGCTTCTTGTCTGGTTCTACAATTTTTGTTTGACCTATTTTTTTATGTAATCAATAACTTGGAGGATATTATATAAAATCGACTTTGTGAGCTGTTAAATAATTATTTAAATGTTCAAGGGCCCAAGGGCATCTTTTCCCGTTATCCGATCAGGCTCAAACTTTGCACAGATTTTTTTTTTTATTATTTGAAACTATTCTGGTGGCTGCCGCGTAAAAAATCTTGAATAAAAAAATTTAACAGAGTAAATAAGAGCCACCTTAATGCGCACATGACTTTTGTAAGGCGCTCTAGTTGAAGCACGATAATTCCGCATATCACCACTATGTTTGCATACAATTTTTTTTTCATAGTCTAAAGATTGACAAATAAAGCTACAAAGCTGGAAGTAAATATATTTAATGGTTTTGTTTTAAAAAATTCCCAAAGTATCATTTTTAGTCTGTCAAGGTAGGGAGACTCCTTAAGGGGTGTTTTCACCGCGAAGAACCGAAACCGGGCAAAAACAAAAAATTGCTTGATACTTCCGTTGAGGTCCTCTACAAACCTGCACACTCTAAAAAAAAATCGGGAGAGCATTTACCAACCGAGTCACCTAAAACTTTTTGCATCAGTAGTCGCCAAAGATATGATTTTTTTTTTTTTTTTTACACGTAACGTCCGTACGAATGTTCTCCTCTAAGCTCTAAACTTTCATTTCCTCGTTCTCTTTCTGCAGGCACCTACCAATTGGTGGCATATTATATCCCCGGTACCTGTTCGCGGGAAAAATCGGCAGATATGAAATGCTAGAAAGAATTCATCTCGAACGATAGATTTTACGGTTCGCCGAGTTTCAATCGTCACGTTTAAGCTAATCGCCGTTTCAAGCTCGAAACGGGGCTACGCTCGCTCGTTCGATCGATAAACGGGAGGAGCTAACGCGTAAAAATCTCCACTCACAGCGTGTAAAACAGGACCAGAGAGATTTCCATTAATAATATACGAGCGAATACTCGCGCTGGTGTGCGGCGCTTGCGAGGGAAAAATCTACGGAGGGGGGGGGGGGGCGTGTTTGGTGCGACGCGCGTGTTCGCGTATCGGTCTCGCCGCTGTGCTGCATGTTGTAACGACGATACCTATAGTAATAACCATAATTCGATAAGGACAGCAACGTTACGATAATCATTATAATTATTCGATAGCCGTGTAACGTAGCTCGGCGATAGTCGGCGCCCGAGCCTGTCGCTAAAATCTCTCTCGGCCCTCGTAAGTGCCGTTTCACTCTCCTTTTTTCCACCTTCTGGCACACGCCAAGTTTTGTCGTCGATCTTGTTTCACAGATTGAAATCCGCGATCTAAATTTTCACATGGGAGCCAAGTTATCATGGCCTCTAAAGAAATATTTATTCTTTCGATCTGCTTATACATTACTCCTCTAAATAAAAAATAAAAAATAAATAAAAAATAATAATAATAATAATAATAATAATAATAATAATAATAATAACAACAACAACAATAATAACAATAATAATAATAGCTATCCTAATTTTAATTTTAATTTTAGTTTATATGTCATGTTTTTTCTTTTTATCATTGTAAACTAATAATAATAATAATAATAATAATAATAATAATAATAATAATAATAATAATAATAATAATAATAATAATGTGCAATAATAATAATAATAATAATAATAATAATAATAATAATGTGCAATAATAATAATAATAATAATAATAATAATAATAATAATAATAATAATAATAATAATAATAATAATAATAATAATAATAATAATGTGCAATAATAATAATAATAATAATAATGTGCAATAATAATAATAATAATAATAATAATAACTTTAGGTCCGTCTTTAGGTCCCAACTGCTTAGAGTTCTTGATGGGAAGTTATGATGATTACGTGAAAGGTTACTCGTTCAGTCGGGAAAGTATTTTCTAGTTTTGCTTTATTGTGGCATTCTGTTTGTACTTTAATCTATTGTTCTCGGGTTTTGATGGGTTATTTGTCGTGTGTGGTAATGTTTGTTTTGTTATTTTTTTCACTTTGTAAATATTGTCTTCCCGTAAAAGGTAATAAATAAATAAACAAATAATAATTAATAATAATAACCGCGGAATGTGGGTACCTAAGTGTTCGCCATCGCGACGATTATTTCGTAAGAATCCTAAGGTTGCTTTCGATCACGAAACCTTCGACTTGAAGTGCGGACGAGTCTGTTGCCCAGACCTGGGAATCGTATGGAAGGGGGGACGAAGCGAAGACGAGACGGGAGGTCGATCGGCTCGTCGATAGATTTTCTGAAAGCGTCCGTGAAGGTGAAAAGACGAGCGGTGCAACAATAAGCGCGTTAAGGATGGACGGGGCCTAGGGTACTCGTCGGCGGGCAAACGCGGTATATTATATCGGCCGGTGGTTTCCCGAATGGAGGGTTAATGGCGCGATGGCCCGCCACGCCGGTGTCCAGACATAAAATTAGTGGTCACAAATCAACGACAATACGACCACCATTGTGTCCCACCGAGTTAGCTGTACGCTCTCCGGATCTGGTCCATCCGAAACTCGGTCCACGTCTCTCCTTCTTCTCTTTTCTACCAAGCAGCTCCAACCGCCGCGTCGCGCCTATGCCCAGTTCCCTTTTCCTGTTCAAACAGCGAATGCGAAGTGGACGACGCGACGGGGAGGAAGTGCGGAACGAGGGTGCGATTGTTTTGCGCACGCGCGCGACTTCGCCGAATATCCAGATTGTTACGGTGACGAGGCTGGCTATTTGCAAAATTCCTGAGAGGGATTCTAATGGCAGTGCGATGGTTGCGCAACGAGTTTGGCACGCGGCGCGACGCACACGCAGCCGTATGATTTCAGTGACATATACGATGACACTGTTCGCCGATGGTAGACGAGCTTTCAAACAGGGTCGCGTGTTCTCGGAAAGGTTATAGCGCGCGTCCTTTGAAATTCTGACATTTCACGATTGTTTCGAGCGTAAAAAAACCGACCAATCCGCGTGGACCAGGTGCCCTGCCACGCGTCATGATTTACCGCTTGACGCTTGTAGCGTCGATTCCGATGCGACGAGCCTTCCCAACGGGTTTTTTTTTTCACCCCTTCGGTCTAGGAGGAACTATATGCTGGCGTAAAATACATGTAGGTGTGTAAACCTATATTGGAAAAGTTAAAGAACGGAGTAGATTACTTAGTGATGAGTAATTCCGTAAAAAAATCTGTACTTAATAATCGATTCTAATGAAAAATCGATACTTAAGAATCGATTCTAATGAAAAATTGATACTTAAGAATCGATTCTAATGAAAAATCGATACTTAACAATTGATTGTAATGAAAACTCGATACTTAACAATTGATTCTAATAAAAATCGATACTTAAGAATCGATTCTAATGACAACTCGATACTTGAGAGTCGATTCTAATGAAAAATCGATACTTAACAGTCGATTCAAATGAAAAATCTATACTTCATAATCGATTCTAATGAAAAATCGATATTTAAGAATCGAAACATGAAAATCGATTATTTACAAAAAGAATTGAGGAATCGATGAAGATAATGATAAAAAAATAAGATCGAGAAAACGATAAAAAATGGAATCATTTAAATGTGAGATAAAAAGAATTTGTTGTTGAATTATTATATTGGAAAATATAATATATACTCTTTATTCTAAATATATATTATAAAATCTTTTTAAATGGTTCTAGTGTACATGTACCTACATTGTACATCCATGAAACTCATACACACAATTTAATTTATTATACACAATTGTAGTTTATTTACTTTAGGACATTTGAATTCCATTTTCATTTGTAAAGACAGAAAGATAAAAGATTATAATTAGATAATTCTTAAAAATACAAAGCGTCGATTTTCCCCTAATTTTTTATTAAAAAATAATCGAATTACCGAGAATCGATTCATAGGATAATCGATAAAATAATCGATTCTTCAGGAAAAACAATCGACGGATTCTAAAAGGATCGAGTAGAATCGCCCAATCCTAGAATAGACGCTCCACGAAGCCTCTGGATTTTAGCTGAATTTGAGCAACTTTTTGTGTCTCTTTTCATCTTACGTTGCGACAAGATATTGCCCTACCATCTCCAGAAATCAACGTCGCCGGGATGCCAGTTTCCTTTATACAGAAATTGCGAAGGCATCAGGAACAGCAGAGATCTTTTGATCCGCATGTTCGTCGGAAAATTTCGCAGAACCGCCTTCGTAACGTGACCAAGGCACGCACCGCGTTACTGTATATACTTTAATCTGATTAATGCGCGTATTAATAAATTGCGCGGAAAGAGCACGCTCTTTGTAACGTTCTTGGCGTTTCAGCCGGCATCGGCAGAGAGATAATCGTTATTGCTGTCTCGCGCATTATGCCCGATAAGATCGATTACAGTCCATTCTTTGATTGGACGAGTATCGATCTTCGATTCCGTTCCACTAGGACACGGACAGTCATATTTCTCAGACAGCGAAAACCTGTCGGCGCTATTTACATCGTTCCTTGTTCTTCGAGGAAGAAGACCCTTTTCCACGGAGATCGTTGCAAAAGCTTCTAATTATGTCCGTATCAGGTAATTTCCTAATACTTTCCCGGAAAATAGGAGCCTCTGGTCCACGCATTACGGCAATTTCAGGCCAATTATGTCTTTCGTCTCGGGGATCGGTTGATGAACGCTGGGAGAGGGGGGGGGGGGGGGGAACGACGAAGGAGTTGGCAGGATTCAGGAGAGCGACGCGATGTGCCGAGAGCGACGGTCTCGGACGAAATCAAATAAGACGTAGGATATTGACTCGCGCAGACCAAACAGATTACACGGTCCTTTCCTGTGTTATTGGAAACACCGAAGGCGCACGGGTGTTCTCGTTTAAGCGGCTGGCTTCGTCTACCTGCCGCCTTATCGACGCCTAATCTACTCTATGAGATTTAGCAGAAGAACCAGAGGAACCGAGCGTTCTAGCGAGCCTCGGGTATTGACGTCCCGCTGAGATTCCATTCCTCCTCTTGCTCGCGTTGCAACGCATCGCATCGCGTCAATTTCGTGACCACCGATGGCACGGATCGCCGAGATTCGTCCCCATTGGCGTCGGGCATCCAAAATCTTCGCCCTCCCGTTTTAGCTCGTATTACGTAATCGGCGGAATTTAATTAATTCTCCCTGATGAACGATGGAGGAAGTGGAACCGGGCGTTTCGATGCGATTCGTAGGTTGCTAAATGGATATTAGATGGGTAGAGTAAACGTATACATGGAACATTTGATTTAAAAAATTATCAAAAGTAGGGGAGTTTTTTTTTTTAATAAATTCGACACAGTCAAATGTTTTGGAATTATACTAAAAAAAACTAAAATGAGTGAAAATCGGCAGTTGGAAAAAATGGTACCTATCTAACATGGAACACCTAGGAAATTTGTAAAGAAAACTGGAAGAAACTTTACTTTTGTTACTACAAATGAACAAGTATATATAATTTTTTTAAATTTATTGTTGCTTTCTACGTGTCCTACACGTTGGGCACGTGAATAATATGTGTGTTGCCCTACATTCTTCATGTGCGCACTGAAAGCTGCACACACATTGAGTCAACTTTGAAATAAAAAATAAATAAAACATGTTCCGATAATAAATTACGAATCATACTAAGAAGAAAATAACTTTATTGGTAAACTATTTTTGAATATTCAAGAACTATTTTGAATATTCAAAGATAATACTTTATAACTTCTCTTCGCTACAACATTTAACCGTTTGATTCCCTATTCAAAAACTTCTGCACAGCACGAAAAATAAAAACGCTTCTCTTTCAATAATGAAGTAGAGCTCGTCATTTCTTTATCGAAATTTTTACGATATTCCATACTGCGTGCCGTTCATAGAAATCGTATTATTACATTAAAAAGTTTAGCCGCTGAACGCGTAGGCGTGGGGCGTAGACGAGCGTTTGACTTATTAAAACCGATCCATCGACGAAGCGTGCTCGTTGGAACGAAAGAGTGGCCGAGCGCGGTCTTTTCCACGCCCTTGGCAAGTAAATAGAATGGAAGGGCGACAAGAAATATGTTTGTTGTGATGCGAAGGAGGCAGCTCGTGATGAATACCAGCTCGGGTAGGTATTCGTTTGCGAGTAAAGGCTGATTGGAGCTTACCGTTCCATCGCATCGGTCTACCGGTCGACTACCGTCTAATCCGTCTCCTATCTCCCCGTTCATCCTTCGTCCATAATTGTCGTATTGTTATTCGTCTAAGCCGGAGGGATCAGCTGCCGGCGAGAGTTCGTCCAAGCGAATCGATTTCCGTTTCTCCAACGAAAGAATGACGCGACGCGATCCATCGGCGGATCGATCGCCTTTGAATCGCCTCGACCAGTGCCCTTCTACAGCTCTCTTAAAATCATACTTTATATTAAACTCTTACGACGAGGTTTCGTATTACGTTTCAAAGAGAACGCAATTGGTAATTGCGCGAGACCATCGCTGTCACTATTCCTATTATTATCGCTGTTCGTATCATTCTACTCGATTTTGCGAGAAACTCATCTCTGTCGCCTGGAAGAATACCCTCAGCGGCGGTTTTGGAGATTTGGGGTCCATAGGCTAACAAGCGTCTGCCGCCCTTTCCGTGAAATATCATCAAATAGTTTATTAGTCAAAGTTTAAAAGAGTTGAGACAATTTTAGAATTAATTCTCTTTCCCATTCCGTGAAATATCATCAAATATTTTCATTTAAAAGAGTTGAGACAGTTTTAGAATTAATTCTCTTTCCCTTTCCGTGAAATATCATCAAATAGTTTATTAGTCAAAGTTTAAAAGAGTTGAGACAATTTTAGAATTAATTCTCTTTCCCTTTCTGTAAAATATCATCAAAGATTTTCATTTAAAAGAGTTGAGACAGTTTTAGAATTAATTCTCTTTCCCTTTCCGTGAAATATCATCAAATAGTTTATTAGTCAAAGTTTAAAAGAGTTGAGACAATTTTAGAATTAATTCTCTTTCCCTTTCCGTGAAATATCATAAAATATTTTCATTTAAAAGAGTTGAGACAGTTTTAGAATCAATTCTCTTTCCCTTTCCGTGAAATATCATCAAATAGTTTATTAGTCAAAGTTTAAAAGAGTTGAGACAATTTTAGAATTAATTCTCTTTCCCTTTCCGTAAAATATCATCAAAGATTTTCATTTAAAAGAGTTGAGACAGTTTTAGAATCAATTCTCTTTTCCTTTCCGTGAAATATTATCAGATATTTTAATTTAAAAGACTTGAGACAATTTTTATTTAAAACATTAGAGACAATTTTTATTTAAAATAGTTGTGACAATTTTTATTCAAAACAGTTGAGACAATTTTTATTCCAAAGAGTTGAGACAATTTTAAAATTAATTCAATACGACAACTCACATATGAGTTACTGTTAATTTCCTACATGAAAATGAAGTGAATTGATTTTAAAATTATCTGAAGCCTCCGTTAGGGAAAATAGATAGACATTTAATTTCAGAACAGAAATCTATGCTATTATTGTCGATGAAAAATAAACAATTGCAGGCAAAAACACTTTGCTACTTTTGTCAATTTCTTTTACCTAAAATTTGTCGTCCTAGGCTGCAGCGTATTTATTGTTAGCCTATATACAAATCTGCCCCTGAATATTTTTCAGAATTGTCATCCCTTGGTAAAAGATCATTGTCACTATTTGATCGTAAAGTGGGGTAGGTATGCGGTTTACAGAATTCGTAGAACCGTATTAGACAAGCCGGCCACATGAATCTCTAGCGACCAGCCCCGAACGATATCCTCCGCGTGATTTTTCCCTGTTCTGCTTTAACCAGTCATTCGGTCCACGAAGAGGTTTTCGCGTCGCACCTCCGCGTCTCTACGCACCCCGCAATCGGCCGTGTAATCTGGGTTTAGAGTTTCTCTAACCGCTCATAGTCGTAGATTTGTCATACTTTCGAACGGGAACGGGAACGGGCGATAGCTCGCTCCACGTGTCACTCTTCCCCGACTCCCCTTTGCCACGATCCACGGTTCTCCGTCAAACTTGAAAATAGCTCGGAGACACGCGAATTTCTCGATCGTAGCACGCGAGCGCGCTCTCCTTTCTTCTGCCGCATCCTTCTGCGCGTTGCTCTTCTTGGGACCGTGGGGGGAGACAGAGCGGCGAGGAAGGCCCGAGAATTGGAAGAACGAGGCAGGGGAGTCGCGAGGGGCGGCAGAGGGGGGGGGGACGCGAAACTAAGCGAACGGGAAGGAAGGAGGAAGGAGCGTGGAAAGGAAGAAGGAAGAGGATAAGGACGAAAAGAGAAAGGCGGACTGAGTCAGATGGAAACGTTGGTAGAGAGGTGCACGTGTGCGTGTCATACGAGTCCACCCAGTATGTTAATTCGCGCTGATGACCCCATCAGGAAACATGCTCACCGGCGGGTGAGCGGAGGAGCCGAGTTTTCGTTTCTTTCGTTGGCCGTGTATGCGGTGACTGGCGCGCGTGTCCGCCCGTGCTCGTGCCCGTGCCCCTGCCCCTGCCCGAAGCACACGCACGGGAATATACCTGGCTTCCTCCGAACAATCGTCATCCCCGGCCACGGTTCACGCCCACGCACTTGCTCAAACATTCCAGCCGCACAAAGCGCGCCAGCCTAATCGTAATGGAATTACTATCTGCTCATTAGGAACCATTAATAGCGGCGATTGCCTCCTCTTGCCCGACGACAAATACGGCGTTGTCGTTGTGTACGTACCGCGAGTCCAACCGATCCGATCGGCCCGAACATCCATGTACATAAGTACAACGTTTGTACAATCATTTATCGCGCAGCGTACCTACGTAGGTATAGTATAGAGTGAATGCTGAGGCGCGTAAAAACCTAGGTACAGCAAATGCGTCGGTATTAATATTCTCCCGCTCGTTTCACGGAACTTGTTTTCAAAAGGAAAATTAGAAAAAGAAGCGTAGGTTCATCCAGCATTTATGTATGTACATGTGGGGGGTGGGGGCTGGGAATCGTAGTGGTGTAAGTGATAATTTTGATGATGAGCACGTTGCAGCAAGAGGGGTGCAGCTGTATTTTTTTATAGTTTTTGAGTTACGACCTGTAATATATAAAAAAAAAGTCTACATCGTTTGGTGCAAAAAGAGGAATATTAATATTAATAATAGAAGTATTAATATTAATGTTAATAATAGAAATAGTAAGAATTAGTAATATTTATATAATATAAATAAAAATACTAATAATAATTTTATTATAAAAATTATATAGAAATAGTAATATTAATATTAATATTTTTATTATAGAATATTTTTTCCCAAAAATAGAAATAAAAACTTATCAACTCAATAACTACTACTTATCGTGTGAAAACATATATTTTTCAATTAGTATTCTTTTTTTAATGTTAAGTCGAAGTAATAATTGTGTAAACAGATTTTTTTAATTTACTCGAATTTGGTAGAGATGGAGCTGCATCCTGCTTGCTGCAAAGTCCTCAATTTCAGTTAATAACAGCTTTTAAGTCGTAAAGGCTTCATCTGTTTACTTACATAGCGAGTTAAGTTATAACTTCATTCTTGACTGAGAAATAAGAACATTTCTCTTTCGCATTAAACTAACAAGACCAGAGCGTTTCGAAACATATGTCTCTACTGGTGTAAGGCCGACTAAGTGCCGTCGCTCTTATCAGCACAACGCACGAACACTATAAATTAATATAACGAATGTGCTCATGTTTATTGGATGCCGTTCATACGTTGTGCTGACAAGTGATAAAATGAAAAATAAAGTAATTAAATTTTATAAAAGTATACCTATACACATTTATTATCATTGTATTTTGAGCCTTTAGGTGTGTTCCCAGAACTGCAATACAGTATGCAGTACGTATATGTAGAGTTTTTTCATTACAGTAAACGCAAAGCATTATTTTACGAGAAAATTAAGTTTTAACAATTTAGTCAAGCGCGTCCGGAAACATTTTTTCCAAGGGGGGGGGGGGGGCAACTTTGTGATGATGGTAAAGAAAAATATACCCCCTTGCTTTTTTAACCCATTTTATAGTGCCAATTTAATTAAAAATTTAAAACCGAAATTTAAAAATATTTCCATTTTTAGTATAAAGATCACTTTTGAAAAATAAGCGATTTTTCTCAAAAGCCAGGGGGGTGGGCAACTGTCCATTTTGCCCCCCCCCCCCCCTCCCCTTGCGGACGCTCATGACTTTAGTTTACCAGTGACGAAACAAGATTCAATGCATTTAATTTTCTTCTTAAATACATTCTTCTATTACCTTGACGACAGAAGCTTAGGCAAAGAGTTGGGACATTCCGTATTTTGTTCCACTGCACAGTGGACATTTCCTGTTTTTAACCATTAGACCAAATTTTTAACGTTATCTTACAGGGGTATTTTAACTTCATAACCCTTTGTGATTCAACAGTTCTGTAGTTCCGGTTGCCACCAACAAAATATGCTATAAATCGCAAAATCACGGAAAATTGACATTCCCATTTTCCCCTTACCCTTCACATGACGAAAAAAAAATAATTACACTCGAAGTAGCTTCTTTGCCGGGATTGAACGACTCTAGTTCGTCTTTCGGAAGGGAATCTGACTTCACCCCGGAGTTTATACGTGTTTCTCTCGAGGTGACGCGCTATTCGATCAGACTCGCAGACGGCTGGCGTCCAACAGAAGCCGTTGTTACCCGTTACCGTGTCATTGTTGTTTCGCAACCGAGCCAACAGCTCGATGGCGTGTTTTCTCGAACCAGACGTAGGATAATGAAATGTCGCGGGCGCTTTTTAGGTTAATTACCCTGGATAATGCCTTCTTCGAAACGCGCGATTTCAGTGGCCTCGCGTAGAGTCGAATCGTAGGCCTGAGTAGGCATCGTGCGAGCTTCGTTCAAGTGTTGCAAAACCCAGCTGGGAATATCCGCGTCCGTAAGCAACCTCCGGCTGTCGATGTCGTTTCGATCGATGCGATCACTGGAGGGATGAAGCGAACAATTTATAACGATGAATACAGTCCCTGACGTAAGTCGCTGCCGGATGACGTTCACCGCATTGTCGTACGGCAGTAAGGATCTTCGCCTTTTCGAGATATCATCGAATTCTTCGCGTATGGACATTTTCCAATCGCTACCGTCCCGAACGTTCGCGTCTTCCACTCCGCTCCCTGCAGCGAGAGGAAGCGACGGAACGAAATCGAAAATGAAATCTCGTCGCTTCACCGTTCAACTTTCCCTTGTGGGTACCTATCCTATACCTATCTCCGGTGAATCGCGTTGCAGCAGGTTTTCAACTTTGATGCGATTTCCATTCAGGAACGGGGATGTTACTGTTCGATTCAAAGAGCTTCCTCTGTAATTTAAAGAAGTAGGCAGGTATGTCATCGACGACGCAATAATTGAAAGGTATCATCGCGTGCGCTGGTGGTAACTGTATTACCCTCCAAAGGGCAACGCAAACGGCATACAGTTTTTATTATTATCATTACTTTCATTGTTATTTCAGAGTTTTTCAACGTTTTTTTGTGAAGTAAATTTAATAAGGTAATGAAAATACATTGAAATTAGGCATTTCGGAATATAATTCTAACTCAAATAGTAATATTTAACCCTCATCCGTTCCTCATTTCACGAAGTGAATCTGTATCTCGGGTCAAATAGACACAGTGGTAAAAGATCGATGAAATGACAAAGTTAACAGTTATTTTTCGATATTTTTTTATTCAAATTGATGAGTTAATATATGCAACTTATTTTTTTCTCAACTTTCGCATGAAATAAAATGATTTGCAGGACATGTTGCTTGTGTATAAGAATTACAAATAATAAAACAGTATACCTTATTACGGGAAAACTGTTGCAAATTGACATGAGGGACGGATGAGGGTTAATTATCTTAATACATATATTAAATATACTTAAAAATATTTAATACATTTAATTATGTTATTAAGTGTTTTGGTCGTGCTTGCATTTCTAAAAAGTTAGTGTTACATCAACACCATTATAAAATAAATAGGTGAAAACTTTCTAAAAACTGAGCAAGGGGCACGATTCGTCTTTAAAAAATTCACACTTAAAAAAAAAAATTTGCCCTCCGCCTAATAGATATTAATATTTCTCGAGAAATTCCAGAAAATATGTTTTCGACCCCAAACATTCGGGGCTGTTTTCACCCCTTCAATATGGACGATTGCCGATAACAGAAAATACGTCTCAAATATTTTTGACCGCTCTGCAAATCTGCAGAGTCTTATCAAAACGATAATATAAAAAATAATAATAATAATAATAATTTTATTCACGGGACAAGCCAATTAAGAACAAAAACACGTATAGGAAAATATAATTACAGTAAATTACATAAAAAGAAAAACAAAAAGAGAGAAACAAAACACAAAAAAAAGAAAAAGGAAAGAGAAACGCTGTTCATTTCATGTACATGTTGGTGCAAAGGTGACAGTTAAACTAAACAGAAGTAAAAATTTAACTGTCCTTGAGCAGGGCTGCGATAGCAGATTCAAATTCACACAAAGAGTCTTGGAACACATCCGCATTCGAGGCTAGATGGTTGGCGGATCAACTGATTCCGTTCAATAGGTCTGCGCGCGCTAGATTCGACCTAAAGAATGTAGGGTGAAAAAGCGGTTTATAACGAAGTGGCCTAACTTGTACATTAAAGCCGATCTGACTAAGAATGTCGGGACAGTCGATTTTATCGTCAATTTTGTATATATTACGCTGAAACGTTGCGCAAGAATGGAAACCGCGTCATTTTAAGAAATAAACGAGGAGAAAAATCGCGGAACGCAGCATAGGCAATTGGGCGAAGGAGGACGGTTGACCGGATGACAGTAGTGGAGCGTTGAGGAGTTTTGTTCGTTTCGTCCGCCTCCCCCGTCACGGCAGAGATTGGCAGAATTTGTATTTAAGTAAAATTTCGAATAACGAATAAAAGTTAAAAAAGATGACGAACAATTTTTTTTAACATTCATTCGTTATTCGAAGTTGTTATTTAAATAAAAAAATTGTCCATCTCTGCGTCACGGGTCCGACCTAGCTGCTCAAAAATAATTTTTTCCGCCCTTTATACTTAATTATACCTAACTATTTTAAAATACAATTTTCGACAGCGAGTGGAATTTTTTCTAGTTATTTATTGAATAACAAAAGCCTTCTCTTTTAAAATAAAAAGTTAATATTCAGAAATTACCAATTACCCAATTCCACCGCCCCCAAGTTTACCACCCTGGGCAGTTGCCCCGCTTGCGCCCCCTAGATCGGTCCCTGCGCCCGTGACACACGCGTGCAAGCGTGCGTGCAGTCTTGCAGGAATCGGTGGCGCGAGTTTGCGAGCAGAGCGTACGGATCCAGAACGCGACTATCGCTTTCGACGAAGGTTCCTCGTTCCAACCGGTTCTTCTGACACCGAATCCAGGCCCCGGTGATCGGCTGCGCAAATTCTTACGGCAAATTCGTGGGACAATCAGTAAATTTCACCTCTCAGCCCCTCGTGTACCTACGCGCTTAAAGCCTGTCCATCCTGCACGGACTTTAATCAACCGTTTCTACTTGGCCTGCTTGAACCTAAGCTGATCGACACCGCGACGAACGGTTCGGTATACAGCCATGTGTTTCGAAACGCGGGAATCGTTTCCTCGAATCGAATCTAATCGAATCTCGCGGCGAACGAGCGGACGGTTCTAACCGGACGGCCGCGTTAATCCTGTCGCCGGAAAGAAAACGAGCGACACGATCGAGGAGGTCACGGCGCAATAAATTTTAAGGCGAATCAATAAAAGTGGCTGTGATAATTAGATTCCTCTGAAAGCTCTCCGAGTGAGAGAGGGAGAGAGCGCGCGAGGGGGCAAGGGTGGGGGTGGGGGTGGGGGGGGGGGGGTCGGAGCGTTCGGTGGAACGGTGTCAGCGAGGCTCGTTTATTTTCGGTGAACACGAGCAGAGGCGCACGGCACGGGTCGCGAGGGTACGGGTACGGGTAAGAACACGAGCCGAAGCAAGGAGCCAGTGGATCAGGATTATTCGGCTCGGCCGATATCGGCTATGTCCGTGGGGAGTAGGTATACGGTTAGATTAGCCGCGGCGAGGAAACGGGGCAAGCGAGAGTGGTCCGCTCGCGGATGGAGGATCGGTGGTCAGGTAGCGATAGGACGAGCGGCAACGGTCCGTGCTCCGAGGCTCCACGGCCTGGACCTGGACCTGGTCCTGGAACCACGTCCTCTTCTCGTATTCCGCGCCTCCTCCTCGCGTCCACTCCAACCAGACGGCTGATTTATGGGGGCCATTCATTCTAATCGTCCTGTAGCTCGCAGCCCGGAGCAACCCTATCTACCGTGTATAGCCACGCTTTTCGAGACACCGCCCTCGGCGATCCGCAGCTAATTGAATACAAAAATTCGAATATTTAGTCAAGCCCATAAACCATTTAATTAACGAGACTCTAACGGCCGGGCTGCTCTCTAACTCGCTTTAGGACCTCGTAAATATTGTCGCGACGCGACCTCGCGCTGCTTCTGTCGCCGCGCCGCTCGCATTCGTCAATCGTCCTCGTTCCAGCCGTTTTGTAGTCCTCGAGGAGCGGCCAACCGCCAGTCGATACGCTAATCGTAAGTTCCGCGAAATCCATTTGCATTCTAACCTACGAATACGCGGTCTTTAGCGAGATCTCTGTTCCAAGAGGCTGGTTCAATGATAGCTCGGGAGGATGTAGGGATATTGCTCCGAATGGCACTGGTGGCCGATCCACATGAGGATTGTGGGGAGGGTAGAGGTGGGGAGGGGTGTGGACCCTAAATCTAAAATTATAGCTTCGGGTATTTATTAGTTTCCGAGATATTAATAAAAAGCTTCCAGCACCATAGATTGAAGTCCGCCTATTGGGAAACCTAGAATTTCGATACGCCAACTAGTGACAGAAAAGTGAACTACTGTGAGTAGGCCGAAATCCGTCGAAGTACATATGATTATCAGTGTAGAACGGGGTGGCTCTTATTTTCAACTTTTGAATTTTCTTCGGGACACCCTCCAGAATAGTTCCAAATAATTAAAAAGAAACGTGTAAAGATTGAGCTCGATCGGATAACGGGAAAGGGGGCCTTGGGGCCCTTGAACATTTAAAAAAATTATTCAAACAGCTCGCAAAGTCGCAGTTGTATAATATCCTCCGAGTTATTGATTAAATAAAAAAATATATCAAACAAAAGTTGTAGATCCGGACACGGAGCATCTTTTATGTTCTATTACTTTTTCTCGTGCGACAAACGGTTTTCGAAAAGAATCCGAAAATTCAAAAAAAAATTATTTTTTCCTCAAATTTTGAAAGTTTAAATGCTTCTGGAACACTTTTTATTTATGAAGACGAACAAAAAGAAGGAAAATTTCATTTTCGAGGACTATTTTTTAAACATTTAAGAGGGAGGCATATACCGAAATATGCGAAAAAGATAACAATTTTTTTTATTTATTTCCAGTGTTTGATATGTCTTAAATGTTTCCTGAAAGTTTGGGACCGAAATTTGCAAAAATATCGAAGATGTAGACTATATTTTCGATATTTTTGCGAATTTCGATCCTAAATTTGAGTCTATATCTTTGATATTTTTGCGAATTACGGTCCCAAACTTTCAGGAAACATTCAAGACATATCACACACTGAAAAGAAGATAAATTTTTTTTATCTTTTTCGCATATTTTGGTATATGCCTCCTTCATGAGGATCATCCCTTAAATTTGCAGTTTGTAGACAAAATGCAATAATTTGGACAACATCATTGTTATATTCTTCATTCACTTTTCCACAATTCAACAGGTGACCAGTATTAATTATATTTTCACCACCAATAAAGTTTTTGCTCTGAGGTGTATCACACGCGAATTTACAAATTTCCTGAATAGAAATTCGCTTCTTTTTTTTTTAATTAAGGGAACTTTAAATTGTTAAAAGCTATTACTGCTGAGTAGGACTTATTCGGAATATTTGCTGGGATCCGGGCCTACTTTCAATAGTTTGCCAACTGACCACCACAGCGCTGAAATTTAAGCCACGCCTCCTCTAAGTTTCCCAATACAGACGCTATTATATAGTCAACTGTTTTCGTTGTAGTAGTCTACTATAGGTAGAGCACTGAAGAGGTGAGTATGCGCATCCGCCATATTTAGTCCTCTGGAGAAAGAAAACTATTGAGTATCCGGCTTTTTTAAAATTGTCAAATTCACTTTATAAACAGAATATTCGTTGTTAATATTAATACTTGGTATCACCACACATCACTGGAAATATTATTACACTTAGGCTTGAATTCTACTATAGGTAGAGCGCCAAAGAGGTGAATACGCGCATCCGCCATATTGGGCCCAGTGGAGCGTGCCGTAGCGTTAGTAAACCTAACCTAAAAACACACAAATTCATTACCACGTTTATTTTGACTACTACAAATTAATTAATGAATATCTTTCGCGCGGATTTTAAGTACTGCCGCATCAATCGTAGCTACTGCATGTCAATATGTTTTAGCGGACTCTTGATATTGCCTTCTCTCTCCAGAGGGCCCAATATGGCGGATGCGTATACTCAACTCTTTAGTGCTCTACTAATTGTACTGAAAGTTTTTTATTAATATCCCGGAAACTAATAACTACCCGAAGCTACAATTTTATATTTAGGCTCCATGCACCCTCCCCAACCCTCCTCTCAAACCTCGTGTCGATTGGCCATTGGGGCCATTTACAACTACAGCCGTATATAGTACTATTTAGTTGCAAGAAATTTTGGGACTTTTTTAAAGAGCGTTCTCGACGTACAAACGACAGCACGGCTGCCAAATGACAGGAGCGTTCTGCGAAATTATTCGGAATACCTGAAGCGAAGGGCTCGCCATGGCTCTGCACCTCTACGGGGGGGGGGGGGGTGTACAGCGCGGGAGGAGGTAACTAAATCAACGTCATCGGCCAGTTTAATTACAAGGGCATGGAGGAGGAAAGAAGTTGGTCCGCTGACCTGGGGTGCCCTCGGGTGGTCTGCGATTTGCAGAAGCAAGCTGCTTCGTTCCGAGAACAAACGCATTTTCGTTCCCTCTCTCCTTCTTTCCCTCCCGTAGCTGTATAGAGCTTGCGTTGAAACGCATCTTCCAGGTTGACGAATGTTGTTCGGCCGGCCGACCAACGGTGAACAAGGTCACTGCGAGCAGGGGTAGCTCGTTGTTCGAGCAAGAATTTTCTGTCGTCTGCGACCAACTTTCGCTACTTTGATTAACGTAAAGGGCATTTTGTGTAAAGTGAGCGCAGTGGGTATTCTTAAACGCTGATGAGAAATAGGTTGGCGCAGTGAGTAGGTGGGATATGAAAGTACCGTTGAGGTATAAGGGGGAAGATGCCAAGCAGCTATAACTCAGAGCTTACCCAGTAGATATTAGCAAAATCGTATCCACGGGTTCTTTTGTCGTGTGAATTTAGATGAAAAATCAAGTTTATTGATTTGATAGAGATATATATATATTGAATTTTTTATAAATTTAATAAGAAAACCTTAGGCATCTTTCCCCAGATTACCTTGCGCTAATTACAGTCGCGAAAGAAACGGTGGTCCAGGTCAAGAAGAATAAAATCGCAGCAGTTGATTGGCTGTAAATACATGTAATTAACTTTGATAAACCGGTTTATAGACTTACCACAGCTATAATCGTAACAGCTGCGATTGTAGTGGCTATAAACTAGCCAGCAGAGAAGGGGCTAATGTTAAAACGTAAAATTGCGCTTACAGTCCACGGCGCTCGATTATTTCATAATTACGTCACCATATTTTCTCCTTATTCCGTAATCCCATCGTAACTACTTCAAGCAGTGCATTTCCATCCGGAGGGGGGAGAGGGGCAACAAAGTGTCAGCTGCTGCACTGGCATTTGCGAAAAAATCGCTTATTTTTAAAAACTGATCTTTTTTAAGTTTATACTAAAAAAGTGAACAATTTTAAATTTTTAATTAAAATCGCACTGAAATGACACATTTTGATTACTATATTTTTCAATTGCCGTTATCCCCAATTTGCCGTTACCTATCGTCTATCACATATTTTCGGAATTCCGCTCCGCACAGAGTTGGCCGTTTAACGAGCCATTTTATTCCTTCCGACAGACGCGTTCGCGAAGACTCTGGGAGTAGGTGAAAATAATAAAAGGAGGGAATCCAGGAGATTGGGAGTCGGATTGCATCGTTTGCCGGCTAAAAGCTTTTAGACGAGAGTTATAGAGGATAATGCGCGAGCGTAAGGACAGCTCGAAGTAAGGCGGAGAAGGACGGATCGATGGCTCGGGAGACGGAGAAAGAAGGAGAGAGGAGGGAGATGCGGTGGGTAGGGAAGGGAGTTCTCTGTCCGGAGGGATGAGTTTGCACCTAGAGCGGACAGCCGGCACGCGAGGTCGACACGAGAAATACGGGGGAAGAGGGGCCGGGCCGGGCCGGCCGCCCCATCGGCTCGTTTAATTAATTAAAAGTGCATTAGCGGGGGTAGACGACTTTACGGGGGTTCCTAGATACGTGTGTAACGATCCTTCCACCGGAACAGCCGAGCTATTACTTTCGTCAACACAAGAACACCTCCGGAACAGACGTTCCCATGACGTTTTCGACTACGACTGATAGAACAATTAAATGGCTTTTTGCCCGGGGCCGTATCTCTCTCGATCGAGCCTCCCCATTTCTGGTTCTCATGAAATCGTGGCAACCGATCCTCGCTTCTCCCGATCGTGGATTATCGGAATTGTTCAGCAGCTGAGAGATGTTTTTCAGAAATCGCGGACTGGCGGAATAAAAGTAGAATGATCTTGTCGGTTGTCTCGGCCGTAACTGGTCGGAGGGGAGCCTGTGTATTATCGGGATTACGGCGGACAGGGGAGATAGAATCAAAGCACCAGGTGCAAATTACAAGGGGGATGGCCAGGTAGCACGGAAGTTTGACGCGCTACCAGCTGACTGGTCTGCGCGAGCGAAGCGTGTAATCACGCTAATGCGGCAAGTCGTTGGCAAGAGTGATCCCGGTTTCGCCACAGGGATCACCCTGGATCGACTTTTCAGTGACTCATGCGCGTCATTGCGTAACTGCTCCGACTCGATAACGATAATCTTGCTCCTTCCGCGAGGGAGCGTGATCGTCGATCATCGGGCGCGGATCTGCGGCGGCCGTGATCACAGAGGACGAGCCACACGACGAATCGGAAGACTGCTCCACCTGGAGACTTAATAATCTACGATAATGAACCGGGCAGCGTAAAAAGGACGCTCGCTCGGAACTACGGTCGCCGTTTAATCGCCAAGGAATTACCTAGGTAATGCTGCTCAATGCTCGACAGGTTAAACGACTTCGTCTCGCTCGTCTGATCGTGCGCTCGGGAGCGCACGCCCGCACATCTCTCGGCACCCGGCAAAGTGGAAGAACAATTTCGAACGAAGAAGTGGGTACTTATACTATAGGTAGAAGTGAGATCGATGGAAATGTAGAAACTTAGTAAGTAGGTCTTCTTCACGAAACAGTCGATGTGATTTTTTTTTATGTTTTGTCTTTATTTCATCAATTTTAGTAGATTGAGTGGTGACAAAGCATGGTAGAGCCAAAGCTGTTGTAGGCTATTAGGCCTAACATCTGTTTACGTATAAGTGTCAGAGCATAATAGAATACAAAAGATAGAGGAAAAACTATAAACTACAAACTACAAACTACAAACTACAAACTACAAACTACAAACTACAAACTACAAACTACAAACTACAAACTACAAACTACAAACTACAAACTACAAACTACAAACTACAAGTTACAAGTTACAAGTTACAAGTTACAAGTTACAAGTTACAAGTTACAAGTTACAAGTTACAAGCTACAAGCTACAAGCTACAAGCTACAAGCTACAAGCTACAAGCTACAAGCTACAAGCTACAAGCTACAAGCTACAAGCTACAAGCTACAAGCTACAAGCTACAAGCTACAAGCTACAAGCTACAAGCTACAAGCTACAAGCTACAAGCTACAAGCTACAAGCTACAAGCTACAAGCTACAAGCTACAAGCTACAAGCTACAAGCTACAAGCTACAAGCTACAAGCTACAAGCTACAAGCTACAAGCTACAAGCTACAAGCTACAAGCTACAAGCTACAAGCTACAAGCTACAAGCTACAAGCTACAAGCTACAAGCTACAAGCTACAAGCTACAAGCTACAAGCTACAAGCTACAAGCTACAAGCTACAAGCTACAAGCTACAAGCTACAAGCTACAAGCTACAAGCTACAAGCTACAAGCTACAAGCTACAAGCTACAAGCTACAAGCTACAAACTATAAACTGATAGCAATTCCAATTAAGGAGGAAAGAATTTCCTACATTCGGGATAGGATAGAAAAAGAAACGTCGAGGATTGGCTGATTCTTACGAAGCAGCTCAGAGAACGGTTCGATTTAAGGGCAATTTGTCGTTGCATGTAGATTTATGCGTTGTTGAGGATGCGCCACCTGAGTAATATACGACGCGTGGTTCGTAATGAGGGGAGTGGATACACGGGATGCGCGGATCGCGTGAGACGACCGCCTAACAATGAGATCGATGATGAAGTGGCAGGCGAGCCGAGACGAGTACCAGCAACGGGGGCAACACTCAACCAGACCGGTTGACCGGTCGGAGGTCAGAAGTCAGGCACGCGACGTCCCCGTCACTTTCCTGTTTTTTCGGCGACCGAAGTCAGAACACTTCTCTCTGTCACGCGCCCTTAAAGGAGGGGGGGGGGGGGGGGGGCATTGTGTAAAACGGGTAAAAAAGGGACAAGTTTGGGAATTTTTTTCGAAGACCCAGTGCAACGAATCTTTTTCAAAACTTTTGGGATACATAAGTTTGTGCACGTGTTGACGAATCAACCAAATCTGTTGTGTTACAAAATGGCTACTGGTTATAAAGGAACTACAACGAAAAAACCAAGTAGCTCCTTGTTCTCTATGAAATTATGCCATCGATGTAGCTGCGGGAAACGAAAAAGTGCAAAATTGAGGAAATAATGGGTACGCAAGAAATGGCGAATTTCAGATCATTTTCTCGTTCTGTTTATGGAAAAAAGTTGGTAAATCTTTTTTCTACGTTTGTTGATCGATTCGCAACATTCTCAAGTGTTTCGAAGACTTTGAAACTCGGCGATTGTCAGAGATTTCGCAATCTTACTGTTACGTTCAGTGGTGGGTTTACTACGTGACATCGAATTTACTACGTGACACGCGTAAAAAATGTAAATAATTGTATAAAATTTAATTTACAAATTTAATTACACAAATTTAAATACGAACTATTAACCTCTGCCTATTGCATTGAATTTTACTGCACAACATTTTAAATTACTTTAAAAAGAAGGATTGGAATATAATTATAACAAAATTATAAATAATATGAAATTGTTTAGTCATATCTTTGGTGTGCAAAAGATACTCGAATTTTTACGTATATCAACATGGATTCTCAAGAAATTGATAAAGCTTTAGCAGTTTATTTCTTTGGATGTACCATTCTGTTTAGTATTATCGAATCTGACCACATTAGGAACTTTATTCATAAATTGAATCCAGCTTATAAAATTCCAACTCGAACAACATTGTCGAATAATTTACATAACGCAAAACTTCAAAATTACAAGCAATTTGGATTAAATCCAAAAATGCAGTTCTACTTTTAGATGGTTGGAAAAATTCATCATCCAACAATAAGTATGTTGTTGCAATTCTGAATTTAATGAATACGATATGTCCATGCAGGTCGTGGCATTCCACAGTCTGCAATGTTTTTTCAAACATTATGATTTTATACAGTAAAATGCATGAACGTAATAAAGTTGAGCTATTTACTACGTCTTATTCTACACGTAGAGAATTCACTTTTCTACGTTAGGTAAAATACAGGCCCACCACTGGTTACGTTATCAAGTACCCGGTTGAACTTCTCCATTTACAAGTCTCTATTATTCCAAAGCTAACAACTACTAAATGTCAAATATAGTACATTAACATCCCATTTTTCGTGGGAGGTTAGCCACGCACGTGTCGATCGGTGCAAACAAAAGACACAAAAGGCCCCACGCGGCTGGAGTTCGGCCATGGTGAACAAAATATCTTAAACCTACACGACCCAACACTGACTTTCGTTGACACTTGATAAGGTCGCTACTATCAACGAAAGCCAGCAATTGTCGCGGAGCGTGTCTCGCCGAACAATTCAAACCGAAACGACACGAAAGGAGCGTTTACGGTAAACGGGACCAGAAACGAAATCGTGAGCGACAGGTAGTCGCGTGAAATTAAATCGGGCCGACATTCGGCAGTACGTTTATCGCGCAACGATCGAGAAACTTGCGAGTATGTTTTACGGGCGGGCGAGGAGTTTCGCGGTTGGTAGGCCGTTGACAGGGAACGAGTGGAAGAGAATTCAATTACGTTGGGATCGGAGGGATCGAGAGCCGTGGTGGAGGATAGGTAGTGGCGGGCGATGAACGACTCCCCTTTCTCCGTGGGCAAACAGCGTGAAACGGTATCGCGGGACCACGCGATCACGACCCTGCGGGGGTTAACAGGAAGGTGGAAGGTTAAGGGAAGAGGGCTTCGTGGTTTACCGGCCGCTGACTAACAATAAGCCAAGGCAAACTGTCGGTTGTCGGCTGTCAAAGCGCGTGGCGGGAGGGCACGAAGATGTGCCCACGCGTGCACGTGCCTTTTAATATGCCATAATGCGTCGCATGTCCATATTCATTAAGTAATTTTCTGCCCTGAAAGTCACTGCCCCGGCAACTATTGTCAACGCTCGTGCCTGGCGAGCAGAACGCGGCCACCACGATTCACGATCTTATTCCTCGCGAGAATATCTCGCTAGCCTTCGACCTACGATGCAACTATTCTCGCCGCGAGTTTTCTCACTCGCGCGTTCAATGTAAAACACTGAATATGCTCTTTGTCTGCGGAGTGTGAAATTTATTTCGAAGCAAAATACTTTACTCTCGCTGGTCGGGCTCGCAGCAGGGGCTGATTTCATTGAAGCCTAGGGTGGCAAATTTTCGGCGAAAGAATTTGGAAAAGGTAGCAAAATTTTGAGGTGGGTTTTTATTACCGGTGGATCTTTAAAGACAGAGGCTCGAGACAATAATACTGCATATGTGAGTTGTCATTTTGAATTAATTTCGAAACTGTCTCAAGTCTTTTAAATTAAAATATTTGGTGATATTTAGCGGAAAAGGCGGCAGTTAAATTAGGGGCGCCAAATCTCCCCTAAGACACGTAGGTACTAATAAATATAGGGTGGTGTTTATTTGACCCCGAAACTGTTTTTTGTATTCTTCCATGTTCACCCTTATGAGTAAGTAATGTGATATTTATTTGATTTTTTACAATTACTTATTGGAGATTGCTACCAGTCACTGAATTTTGTATAGGGTGGATGTACCCGTATAAATGAATACGTACCAGTGAATAGCCATTTTTTATTAAAATGAGTAAAATAAGTTATTAAAATAAGCAACTAATTAATCAGAGACTTCTTTTAATTTCTTGCTTCGTATACAAATAATTTTTGCAGCACGTGGAATCAATCGCGCTGCAAACATAATTTTATAACAGTGTTCATTCATTAGCCTTAAGTGTTCATTTATTCGTGCGTTTACCCTATTTAAGTAAAACAATCCAATTTTATTTAAAATACTACTAAGCGGGTAACAACTTTCGAAACATTATAAAATGTAATACAATTTTAACCATGCACGTTATTCAATATACAAAATTTTACGCTGCCCCTGCACTATTTTAAAAGATATATTTTAAGCACCACCCTAATAAGAACCTATTACAAATTGCTTTGACGTATCGCTTATATCCCCAAGAACGTCCCCAAAATTGGAAATCCAGGTCGCGACGAGCGTCGGAGAGACTCGCGCTGTAGCTTGCCGGCCTGTTTCGATATTTCAGCGCGCGTGATGTTTCCTTCGCGTTCCTTTGGTTTCCCGTCTTTCATATTTATGATCTGCTTAACGCTGTGAGCATGGAAGGTCTGCGCGCATAAATCTCCGCGCCCTGTGGTTACGGTGAAATCGCAACAGCGCACGATGCACGCGTCATTTTCTCGGTCGCGGCAGAGGCGATTGTTTCGCCGCGTCCAAAGGAGTATGCGAAAGAATAATTTGGATGACAGCAATTTGTTGGCGTAACGGTAACGCGGCGTACGTGAGGTGAGCGTCGCGGGGCGCGGTTTAACAGCCGGCCAGGTCACAGTCTCCTTTAATCAACCGATGTACTAGTTTCGCTCTAAATGTCTTCGTTAATCTTCTGCTCGATTCCCGCGAGAAATTTTATTCCTGCCACTGCTTAGCAAGACTGAAGCTGCAGAACAGTGACATTTCACGCGCACCGAGCTAACGGTCGGAGCAGCGTTCGGCCGGAGTCGATGGCATGGCGTGACGGCGATTTGTCGCGAGGCGATATCTAGACAGCTGTACTTAATAGTAAAAGAATAATTCGGACGAGGGCCATTTGTCGAGCAGGCTCCTATCGGCAGGTATCGGAAATCCCGGCGATGCTGTTACCGACGTGTAGACCGCAGGCATGCGCAGGCGCTCGCGCGCGCGCGGGATCGCGGGAGCGCGTGAGCACGCGGAGCACCATAGCACGTAGTATCAACTGGGTGAACGAGGCAACCGAGAAGCCAGCCGAGTTCTTAGATCAAGTCACGCGTAGCCTAAAGAAAGTTGTTTAAAGGTCAGTGTAGCTCGACTTGCATCACAAATGCCAATCTAGTTACGAAATGTGTAGAGGGAACAATGATACTCCCATGGAAAGTAATTCGTTCCCTCGCGCTGGATCTCCTCGGGATCCTCGCTCCCCGTTTCGGCCAGTTTGCCCACCGAACATGCGCGACAGCGAATTCAAACAATTTCTTGCTTTATTCTACTTGCGCGCACATGTCCCGATCGCGACCTGTCTCTTTCACAAAAACACCAGTCGGACCTGTGATTCAACGATCACCCGCTTTGATTCCGTCGCGGCGATCTTAATATTTTGTTACGCGCGCCCTATTTTATATTGGCTACACGCGCGTTTTACTTTTTATAACATCACGATTTTAGTGTCTTTTGACATTTTTAGCTGTTTAGCTTTGTCTAGGATTCTGATTTTTTTTTAAGTTAAGAATACGGCTTTTCTTTAAAGAGAATTTT
The DNA here is from genome assembly GCA_947577245.1 of Andrena bucephala. Taxonomy (NCBI): domain Eukaryota; kingdom Metazoa; phylum Arthropoda; class Insecta; order Hymenoptera; family Andrenidae; genus Andrena; species Andrena bucephala. Next base: position 16,340,239 of record OX387717.1, on the reverse strand, counting down.
ATTTTAAAAATTAAAAAGCGGTGTGGTTGGGTTTAAAAAAGAAAGAAGTTGGAAGAGAGTAAACAATTATTATTATAAATAAGTATTGTTTTATTCACTTCCATTGCTATGGGGACACCTTTCACACAATAGTCACACTTTTGCCAATTAACTTTTACACGCGTGTTGCATTTTCCTAGAAACGACGAGTTTTTCTCTTCAACGCTTTTGCATTCAGACTGAAAAACTGGAGTAAAAGAGGCGGGGATTTTTTATAAAGTGCAGAAGGCATAGCTAGAGGATTGAAAGAAAGAAAAGCAGAAAGAAAAATAATAACTCGCAACTGTTGTACTTTTTACAACAGCGCGTGTAACGAAAGGTTAACCCTTCATTGACACACCTCTTTTTTCGATGAATTTTTCGACTACCATTCTCATCTAAAGAATCCAGTCGGTATGAAAAAAATCATGGGTCAATATCAAGGTCTCCAGAATGTATTCCAATAGCTTTTTCATCGAAATTTGAGCATAGTTTTTGTAAAAAAAATCTAGATTACCATATGTCGGGAAAAAACGAAGAAAATCTTTAAAAAATTGTAACTTCTACAAATTTCAATATTAGTAGCTAAAAATCTACAGGGTTGCTGTTCAGATATATTATTTTCGGAGAAAAAATAGTTTGTAAGTCGGCTTTGAAAAAAAGTTATTTATTTTGCATATAGAAGTTACAGTGGCTCGCACCCAGAGTGTCAACGAAGGGTTAAGAGTGTAGCGACTGATCTTCGCAGACGCCAGAGAAGCCCAAGCTTCCCCTGGCTTTTCGAGGGATCCGCGAATTATATATCTATCGGTGGGCCGTATCTCCCATCTCGTTCATATCCGCGAAATAATGCTGAATAATTTCGCCATAAATACGTGGCGCGTCCGCGTGGGCGTAAAGTAACGATAATGCAAGTAAATAATGGACGCAAGAGTTTTATTACCTAGGCGGCTGAATGGCGAGATAGAATCTACGTGTCCGCGGCAGTACAGCCCCCTCGAACGCCGGACAACAGAGGCGAACGGAAGAGAGGAGAGGAGGAGAGAAAAGAAGGAGCTTGAAGCTGAGCTGTTCTGACTCCAGACGAAACGAAACGAAAGGGAACATGTCCAGATCGTTTCGGTATCCTCTCGTTTGCCCTCGGAGCTCGAAAGCTATGTCTCAATCGGTTTGGACATTTCTCGATCCAGGGACTTAGTCTTTCTTTTTTATTCAACGTCCACCCTTTCGAGTATTTCGTTTCAAGCCTGGGAACTTCGCTTCACGCTGCTCCTCTCTCGAGGTACCAATTTTCGTCCACCTATGATTCCTCCTCTACCTACCGTCGCTCCAATCAACTGCCTCGCCTCCAGTGACATTATTACCGTCTTCTCTCGCGCCTTTATGGACCCGAGTCCTTTGTCTCCCGCTCCAGGCGAATAGGTACTTACTCGTTCCGTTCTCTCAAACTGTTCGAACTTACGAAATAGATAGTTATTCGATATATAGGTCATCGATCGGAACACTGTAGCTTCTTACTACATAGCTCTGGTAAACTTCGCGTCTGATTTTCCTTTGGAACGTGGGTGGGTACTTTTTCGCTCGACTTTCTTCGCGGGGATGCTGTAGATACAAGTGCACGTCTGCGCGTGATCAATTAAAAGGGTTATTCGGGAGGTAAAAAGAGAAGGATTTTTTCGGAACGTGTTTGAAGAATTACGTGCATATTTTTAGATTTATGTAAAGAATATTTTGACAAATTTTTGTGTTATATTCTGGTGCAGAAATATTTGTTTATTTTCGGCAAGCTCGTTTTGAAAAGGTGTTTTGCGGTGACCACTGCTGCTCGGAACTTGGTTATTTAATATAAAAAATGGTAACAGATTTAGTTAGTATGTTAGTTTAGCTACTTAATCGTTCCCTTTTAGGAAATATTAATCCAGGACAAAATGGCGGATGTTTAAGGGGTCTCCTTACCTTGAAGGCCCCTAAAAGAATGCGATATTTGGGATTTTTTTTTAAGAGAAACCCTCAAATTATATTATTTGAAAACTTTATGCCTATATTTGTACATATTTAGACAACATTTTTAAAAAAATTCAACTAAGATAAATCGCTACTTGAAACTTTAAACGCGTTTTTCTCGAAACGATGTTTTTCGATTTGGTTAGCATATCTCAAAAATCAATCACCCGATTTACTTCAAATTTGGTAAATATCTTCAGTAGATGCCCCATGCTCGTTGGCACTAAAACTAAGTCGGTTTTTGCAAAAATTAGACTTTTGCGATTTAAAAAAAGCAGCGAAATTTTTGCAGAAATCGACCTCTGTTTTAGACGTTGCCATTTTTTTTACTTCTCAGTATTTCTCATTTAATCTACTTAGTTCAGACGATAGCCGCACTCATACAGATTACACAATTTTTTAAATTTTCTATTTCAAACAACTACAACGGCTGATTTCACGTTAACCATGCGCATATGATTTGTATAAGGCGCTCTATTTGAAGCACTATAACTCCGGATATAACCACAACTTTTCCATACAATTTTTTTGTCATATTCTCTAAAGATTGACAAATAAAGCTACAAAGCTGAAAGTAAATATATTTAATGGTTTTATTTAAAAAAATTTCCAAATTTCGCATCATTCTTCGTCCGTCAAGGTAGGGAGATCCCTTAAGTGAAATGATCGAACAAATCTTTTGATTCGAGCACTACATTTGTATTCCTAGAAGAAGCCTGCAGAGTGGCAGAAAGTTTGGTGGAGCAGTTTTCGAGAAATCGTGGTCACCGTATTCGATAAATCCGTTGTAAGAAAAACGCGTTTAAACTTTCCATAAGATAATTGTCCCTTAACTTGCACAGAATCATCTATTCCATCCCCACACAGTAGAACTTAATAAAAATAAAAAATTAAAAAATAGAAATAAAAAAATCGTAATTTCCGACTCTGCTGACTGCGAATAACCCCTTAACAATCACGGATTAGCTAATGTCCATCGAAATCGCGATCGCTTTCTTCCCTTCTCTTTCGCGAAACTACCTAGCTCAGCTTCCACGAATATTAGATATTGTCTGTCGCAACGTTTTAATCGCAAATCTCTTCCCCCGCGTTGCATAATTAACGAGCAGTACGAGCAACGTCGAAAGCCATTGCTTCGCAGCTAGATGATTTCGATTACGATAAGATTTAAAAACGATACGGGAAAGAGGGATCGGCGTTTTTAAAAGGTTCGACGCAGAGAAGCGTATCGATTTCGGAGCGAGCAGCCGCCTTGGCGACATTCCGGAGAAACGTGGGTACCGAGACATAAATCGCAGGCCGAATTTGCGTCTGAACTTAATCCTTGATTGTGCCACGCCTCCCCCCGTTTCTTTCTTTACGCCTTCGTCTCGGAACTTTCTTCTTCTTCTTCTTCTTCTTCTTCTTCTTCTCCTCCTTCTGCGTCTCCTTCTTCCTTTTCTTCGTGGAGTAGTTGGCTCGGGCCACAGGCGTCGCCCATCTCGCGCCATCATTTAAGTAAATTACCGGCTTGCCGCGCATGGGACGACACTGTTGTATAGTCACCATTATTTTCGTATAACTTTGTACTCCTCCTTTTCGTGTTCCGGTGACGCATGTCCTTCCCCAAACGCTCGCGAGACTCGTCGCGGTTGCTCCTCCACGGAAAAGAACGGAGGCGAGATCGCAGATATAAAAAGCAACGCGGAGTCTCGGTGAATGTTTGTTTAAATTTTTATAGGGTCGGTAGTTAACCCTTTCTTGTTTAGTTTGGGCCGTAGCTTTGTGGAGGTGGAACGACTGAGTTTCTACTTAAATAGGGTAATTATGGGAGAGATGCCGCACTGGGAGAGACGCCGCAGTTTTATGCGAGATTGATAGGAGTTGTCTTTAAATTACGTGAAGCTTTTTGAGGAGGGAGGTGATCGCGAATTTCTTACGTTTTCTTAGAAGGAGGAAAAGGGAGTTAGGTAGCGTCCGTAATATTTTTTTAACCTAATCTTCACTATGAGTAGGCTAAAAACGACGTGTCATGGCACACGCGTTAGATAATTTTGTTTTAAATTGTGAAGAAAAATATTATGTGAGGAAGGAAGGGGGAAGGGGTTGGAATATAAAATCTTACGAATTTTTATAGTATATTCGATGGTATATTAATCGTATATTCTATACTCGCTGGGGGCGGGAGGGGGTAAAAAATCGCCCAAATTACCCGTACGCAATTTAACCCTTTAGTGCCAAACGTATTGTATATGATAATTCCTTTTGTTTTTGCCGTTTTGCCGTTTGCATTCGCTATTCTCTGTTCGCAACAGTTTAAGTAGTACATGTTTAGCGCAGTTTTATTCACTGAAGAAAGCTGGACCTAAATAGTTACCTGAACCCTGCATTCATTATTCATTGGTTTTATGCATTTTAACCACTGAAAATTTTTTTTTTTTTTTTATAAAAATATATAAATTCAGGCTATTTGTAACCATAAAAAGAAAATGGGATATTTTTTCTTCAACGTGGTGTAAGTGCGGGCACTAAACGGTTAAGGACCGCCTCATATCGTATTGTACTGGAAGCAAAGTCGACTAAATGATATTTTTAATGTGTAACATACATGAAAAAAAAGTGTTTTAAAATGGATAATGTGATATCTCAAGTCAAATTATTTATTTTTTAATGACAAATCTGATGATCGAAATATATATACCTATGTGGACTTTTTACCTTTTTCCACATTTTATTTTTATTTTATATTTAATGAATGTGGAAATGTAGAAATGCAAGAATAATATCTGTACCTATTTATTTTTTCAATTTCATTGTATTTTATAACTGTATAAAATAGATGTGTGAAAATGTTTCATTTTACTTTGCTTTTACTATTTTCTTAAATAAAAAGTTAAAATTAACAAGTTTAAATGGAAAATTAAAAGTGTTTCGAAACACGACGTCACCCCCGGAGCTGCGGCGCACAGTGGGACGAGAATGCCTTATTTATTTGGACATCGGCCGAAATTTGAAGTGTCGAAATTCTGTTCTATAGCTTCATTAAATCTTTATTAAGTATTCCTAGCATTAGAAAACAACAGAAATAAACTTTATATTCACATTAGGTTTGATCCAATTGTATATGAATCTGACCTGTATGAAAATTTCAGTATTTTTGTCTTTCAGTTGTAACACTTTTTGTCTTTCACTTTAAACAATTATTACCTAAATCCTATTACTTCATAAGTTCTCAATATTTTACATATTACTGAGTATCTTATTATTAATGATTTTGTAGAAAAAACATTATGAATTAACTTCGATTTCATCACTAAACAACTGTATAAAATAAAAATGCGTTACACTCAATACTATAATAATTCAATTAGTGATTTAAAGTTTTGCTCAAAGTCGCCCAAGGTGTAAAATACCTGAATTTAATCCTTTAATGGTAAGGTTATAAAAACTAGAAAAATTACCTGCTACTAGCTGCGATTAATTAAATAAATCTAATGTAAACATTTCACTTTTTACCTAATAATTTTGGTTCAAGGTAAGATCCCGAATCCGAAAATTCAAAAAAATTCTGAAACTTTGTAAATATATAGGGGATTTCCTCCTGATTACAACGCAATTTTTGTTTGCTGCCCAAATTCACTCGAAGGGAGTGAAATTAACCACCGAAAATTTGGCTATTTTCCGATTTTGTGTTATAACTCGCGAACTGTAAGAGATAAAAAAAAGTTTCAAGGCAAAAGTTACTTTTTTTATTTAGATCTATCATTTGGTAAAAAAAATGTTTTACAGTTCACTCGTTATAACACAAAATCGAAAAATAACCGGATTTTCAGGGGTGAATTACACGCCCTTAGAGTGAATTTGGGTAACAGACAAAAATGGCGTTGTAATCTGGAGGAAATTCCCTACATATTCACAAAGTTTCAGAATTTTTTGAATTTCCGGGTTCGGGATCTTCCCTCGTTATTTGTAGAAAGCCTAGAAGCAATTTTTTTTCTTCTAAATCTCAGTTATTCTACTTGACATGAATTGAAAGTGTGCACATTTTTATAATGGAAGTCCAAACCGTTTGGAAGTAATTGTCATGTCTAGTTATTGTCCTTACGTCGTTCCACTGTGCGACGTCTCTCCCTCAAAAAGGATGTTTAGTTCTAATTTATTAAGGGTGAGAAATATTAAAATTTTGATTTTCTCGAATGCAAGTAACAGCACAAGATGTTCAACTAATAATATTCACCCTTGGAAGAGTTCACCATTGCAAAATTTAGGCACGTTGACAATTTTTGCGTAAGGTGCGACAACGCTCCCATAATTACCCCACCTCCCTGCATTAATAAAGCAGCATTGAATTCGAAAATATATTTAAATCAATCTTCCCCCGCAGATCAATGGATATTGCCGTTTCTCCGATTATCGATAAAAGTTCGCTTTCCTGCTTTGCAGAATTTGTCCTCCGTGCTCTGATGGACTAAGTAGTATATCCCGTGACGCACAGACGCGAGTGAAACGAATCGGGCAAAAGGGCGGCCGCGAAATAATTTCGGAAGCTCGTCCTCGGCTGGAAAGCTTCTCGCAGAAATGGCTGACGGTTGCTGGCTGACATTTCCCCAGGCGTTTATCGCGATAATACGGCTTTAGGTCAGAGGGTGTGGCCTCGCCAGATTGATTCGGCGAGACTCGCTTCTGCGCGCTACGCTTCGTTACCGCGAGCAGCATGGCTGCTTTCCTTGTCACGGCTTTTCATCCATCTTTCTTGTCCCATTTGGCCCGAGACCCGATAAATAGACCGAACGATAAAGCTGTCGCTATACCGCCGTTGAATTCATCCGATGATTCGCCTTCGATAATTATGATATACGACGACGCTGCACGCGGAGAACCATCGCCGCCGCCGTCGCTAACCGACAATTATTGTGGAACAACTTGGCGGCTCTCCTTGCGCTTTTCCTCCGTGCTCGCTTTCTTCGGAGGTACCTACTTTTTTATATGGAACACTTGAGAAACAGGGGATAGGTAAAGTAGGTACGTCACATCTCTGACTAGGGACGGGATCAAGTTCAATGTGTACTCATGAATCCGAGTCAATTCCAATACAAAAATATTACTTCATGGAATACTGTTCATAAGAGGTGAGGTTTTATTCTATGTACTTTGAAAGTAGGGTAAAGGACCCAATTACTGACACATTAAGCGTTGACGCTGACATTATCTTATAGTTATGTACTTATAGACTAAAAGTATATCTTGTTCTTGTTATTTATTATTGTTTAATATGTTTACTTGATGAACAAAAATTTGATAGATCTTAAATCTTCGATTTTTATGTATAAATTCATCAATTTCAAAAATATATTTCGGGATCTATTACTGACACCCTTCAAATGGATTTGACTGAATTACTGACACCCCAATTACTGCCAGCTAACCTAATACTGTTTGTGTAATTTTAAGGTTACATCGTGTGTTATGTACATGAGCAACTACTGCTATGACAGTAATACCAAAATGCTTGAAACGATTGTACCAATCACTGTCACCCAATTAATATGTAAAAAGACTTAATGAATCGTTGAATTCGGATCTTTATTACTTTCTATGATGCTTATATTATTTGAAACATATTTTGTTATGTTAATAGCTTAAATATTACAATTACAGCATTTTCTTTAACGCCTTGTTTTCTCTTTCGCTAGTAAGGAAGTCATCGTTTCCATTCTCCTAATATTCGTTTAAATTTTTTTATCGTTTTATTCAAATTAACGAAGAAAAAATTAAGTACTGTTTTTGTATCGTATAAATAACAGTTTGAATTGTATGCTAAATTTTTTTTATGCATCATTTTATAATATTTATTCGTTATTTTACGTAAAACAGCTTAGGGTGACAGTGATTGGATAGGTGGCAGTAATTGGGTCCTTTACCTATTTAGATTATACAAGCTGATTTCGAACCTCAGAAAGAATAGGGTAGGGTGGGGATAAATGTTCGGCGGGTAAAAAGTCCCGAATTCAAAATCTCTATTCATAAACAATGTATTGAGTTTCGCAGTACCTATACTAACAAGGAGAGTATTTTAGGTGTCCGCCTCCGATCATTTTGATTTTTGGATATGTTATAGAGGACCGAAAAATAAGAAATACGTGTTTTTTTTTTTCCCCCGTTTTCATATTTGGGGGGTGAAAACTGCGTTCAAAGTTAGGGTTCAAAAATCATTTTTGTGGAAAAAATGGACTTTTTGAAAATCTGGTGAGTCAGTCATATTTCGCATTCAAAGACACAAAATTCGTCCATTGACACTATTCCCCTATCTCTAATAGTTCTCGAGATATTCCACAAAAATGATTTTTCAACCCTAACTTTGAACGCAGTTTTCACCCCCCAAATATGAAAACGGGGAAAAATAAAAAAAACACGTATTTCTTATTTTTCGGTCCTCTATAACATATCCAAAAATCGAAATGATTGGAGGCGGACACCTAAAATACTCTCCTTGTAAGTAAAAGGCGAGAAGAAACGGAGGTGACCACAGAGTGGCCAGTCACTGCTCGACGTTCGTGCGAATTACACGACGCCTTCGTTATTTTATGTACCGAAAACTAAAAGAAATACGTCATCTTTGTTGTTTTATACGAAGTAAACCACAGTTTAAAAGCGTATCAGCCAAGTACGTTAAGATTGTATGTTCCTTTAGTAATGTGTGCATGATATTGTTTATTGCTGAATGATAATATTTTCTAACGTATATATCGCAGAAACTATAGAGGTACCATTGGGGCAAAAAGTCCCTCAGACTGAAAATATATATTTTATCATTTGTTTTTGTAATAAGATGGCTGAACTATAAAGAAATGATGCCAACGTCTTTAAATATTGTTTTTGTTTTAGTTGAGCGATTTTTTTAGTTTTTAATTCAAAGCGTGCCTCTGCCTTATATTTTAATTTTTTGGTAAAGAGGTCATGCATTCCTTTCAATATTGTATACCAAAAAGAATTGGTTTAATAAATATTTGTTGATTTGAAAAGAGTTTTTTACTTATTCAGTTTAATATTACATGAAAAAACATTAGGGACTTTCTACCCTATGCAATGGACTTTTTGCCCCGTGCGTGGGGCAACAAGTCCATTTTGCATTGACAAACATTTTGTGGTATAACTCAACAGAAAATAACAGTATCAACAAACGAACTTCGTGAACGTAAAGCATAATAGTTACAGTTTATACAAAATAACACCAGATATCTCTAGATTGTTAGGACTTAATTTTATACAGGTTTATACGAAAAACGGGACTTTTAGCCCCACCCTACCCTACCTGAAGACTTCCAGAATGAAAGAATGAAACATTTGAAAGAATCGAATCTCGTAAAAGTAGTACCTATTCGAACATTAAAATACAAAACATAAATCACATAATTGCACAGAATAGAAAACTCCTGGTTCAAGTATTCACAAAAGTTTCGAATCTACTCGGTCAGGGTTCGATTACACTTGAAAGTACCGCTAACGTTTCTCAAAGTACTTACAGAGAGTTCAAACTTACCTACGTCGTCGTTTGAATCTACTTAAAAGTATTGTTTTTCTTTTTCCAAAATACTCATGAAGTGTTCGAAAGTATCCAGTCAGATTCGAGTTTACTTCCAACATACTGCATCCCATCGCTACCTCTGAAGTTTAGAGTACCTATAGACTATAGGGTACCTAAATAAGTTGTGTAGAAGTATGCGTTTAAACCTTTAGAGTACCTCAGCCCGTATTATTTTGCCTTTGGCATTTTTTACATTTCCCTATATTCTTAAATCTAAAGGGCCTCCCGTCGATAATAATAATAATAATAGTACCTAAGTAATAATAATACTTACTAATAATACTAATACCTAATAATAATAATACTAAGTAATAATAATACCTAATAATAATAATACTAAGTAATAATAATACCTAATAATAATAATCCCAAGTAATAATAATACCTAATAGTAATAATACCAACCAATAATAATACCTAATAATAATAATCCCAAGTAATAATAATACCTAATAATAATAATCCCAAGTAATAATAATACCTAATAATAATAATACCAAGTAATAATAATACCTAATAATAATAAATAATAATAAAGGTGGACAGTACTTTTTTACGCAGTCGAACGCATGCACGACGTCACTCGGACCGCAGTTCGCGAAACGGCGATCACGACAAATTCCTGGGCCTTGAATTTTCCCAGTTTCCCTGGATCCGAGCGACGCGACTTAATGTCTACCTGTTATAAGCGGTTGAAGTGGCACGATTTACCGCGCGGCTCGTGTAAACGAGAGCGGGTACGCGCGTTCTTCCGTAGGTAGGTACGTGCTGCGTACTGCTCATTGTGCGCGGCGGCCGCGATTGGTCGGAATAAAAAATGCCAGGCGGCGCAGGCGAGCGGGAGGGAACGCAGACAGAAACGTTTTTCATGTTGCGGGGCAGTTAGGATGACGACGCACTATCTATCGACGGCGCGGCGTGGGTGTTCGTTCCCGGGCTGACAGATTCGGAAACGCATTATTAACACCGACGAGCCTGGCTCTATGATTACGCGCATTAATAGCCGGATGGACGAACTTTGCTCGCGCTCCGCACTATTATTATTCGAACGCGAATCGAGAGACACGCTCCAACGAAATCAAAGAGAGAAAGAAGAGCGGCGCGTGATGCCGGCGGAGGCGGAGGAGAGGAGACCGTGGACGATCGAGCTCCTCGCAATAGCTGTCTATATATTTTCCAGCCGGCTGCCTCGAGGACCGTGGAACAGCCTTATTTTCGCACAGTAGAATTTGTCAGCAGGGTTAAGTTGTAGGGGTAGTAAACTATTCATTGTCGCCGCGAATAATCGCGTTGGTTTGGGGAGCCTTAAGGAGGGAATCATATTCTTTCGGCTCAAAACATAGCACAATCGGGGACTTATTTTCTAAGAAGCTAGAATTAGCCCGAAGAATAGGGCTAAAAACATAGCGAAATTTTAGACTTTTTTTTTAACAAACTGGCGATTCGAATAATCTGAAATTTGGACCATGTTTTTATGCATCTTTGAAGAAGTTGTAGTTTTTTTTTTTTATTAATTTTTAATAATAAATGTACGAGTTCCCCCTTAAGGGGACTAAGTAGGCAGTCGTTTTCCGTGAAATAAACACTTTCTTTTCAATGTATTTGTAAAAAAACGAAAGCAAATTCAGATGTATCCATTTATCCGACGTTTATTATTATCATAGAGATTGAAAAAAGGTGGTATGAAATATAGATGCGCTTTAAAAACAACGGTGCTGACTGGTAAACGTTTTAACGTTCTTCTGTGGTTTTGCTGTAATATTGGTTTTAAAAAATGACTGAAATGAATGAAATTTAAAATTAAAACAGAATTATTAAATCGGTGGCCGAAAAATGGCGATTATTTCAAGAAAAACTCGGTCGTGTTTGTGCCCTACTAAAAATCCGTGACTTTTTAATTTTTTTATGTAAATCTCGAATTTTTACGGACCGTTTCAGAGGTTTCGCGGGAAATGGCACATGTTTTATACATCTTGTAATTTTTTCAAGTCGATCTGAATCTCCGTTTATTCGCAATTACTTAGGGGAGAATCAGGAGAGAAAAAGATTCGAAGAAAACGCGTTTAAATTTTCTGGGCAAAGGCGACGATGTAGGTTGCCACTTGATCTTTTTAGCTGCCAAATCAACAATTTTGCGAATTTTAATATAAACCAAGCGGCACTTGGTTCAGAAAAGATAGCACTTTTGGAAAATGCAATAAAAAGAATCGATTTTTCGACTACCTAGACCCCTTAGGGGGGTACACGAGTATTAGACAGCTAAAATCATCGGTTTCTTTCGGGCGAGATTGTAAAGCCAGTAATAACTCAAACCATTTGCTCTTTTAACAATTCTTCCTTAGGGATACAAGACGCATTTTCAAATAAGAATGTTGACAAAATTTAAAAAATTAATTAATATACAAGACGTCAAACTGAGTGCTTGCGTGACGCGCGTCTCCATGTGATGAACACGATTCCGATTGACAGACTCATCTAAAAGCAACATCGCTGTATATGAGTATTCTTTAACTCAAAATCTACAAGGTAGAACTGGGCCGAAAAATTTTAATAAAAATTCACGGAGTTATACAACAAATATCAACTTTGAAGGATTTTTCTGAAATAATTATGTGATAAATGTTATCTTCAATGTTGTTAAAGATATGCGATCTTCGTGAGCGAGTTCCATCTTGCGGAGAAAAGTGTTTTGTAAGTTCAATTAAAATTTCAACAAAAAATATCGATCCGTTCTCGAATTATGATGTTCACCGCCGCGGCTAGTTTACCTGCATTGGCCCGTCTGTTACTTTTCACGCTGTAACTCTAGCAATTTTTCGATTTTTTCAATGAAATCTTTTTTAAAATACTTCTAAGACTTCTGGCTAGCATAAACAATCGCTTTTTATTTCGATTTTTTGTGCTCGAAATACCCATGCACCCCCTCCCTTAACAAAAGCTATCACCTCAATAGTGACCTAACCCACAATTTTTTATGGATTGACATTTCAACCTAAACCACCTCTTATACAGCAAAATTTTAATTCTATAATGTACTGAACAACCTTCCATAAACTCTCACAAAATTGCAGCACAAAAATGTATTTTTGCACTGAATATTTTGTTGATTTGCGACGCGCAAATACTGGCCTATGCAGCATTGGTCATTATTTTATATAATAATAATATACACTTTAGCAATTATATTTTTTAAAAAATCATACCTATGCACATACCTAAAAATAGAAATTAAGGGGGGTTTGCGCCTTGTTGGGCCGAAAAATAGGTAATTCTTTGTGAATTTTTTCTACAAAAACGGTTCGACAAATTAATTTCAGATATGTCAGGCTGTTTCACTGTATCTTGAACTATTGTTCTGAATTTTGGTGTGACGGAGGAAAAAAAAAACATGGCAGATACAAAGAGGGCGTTAAAAAATAATCGAGTGGTGCTGGCGTTGACGAAAAGTACTGTAAGGGTTATCCAAAACATAAAAAAGAAAATACATTCTTAATCTATATGAATGTGGCTATTAGTGGTAGTAGATTTATTGCCGTATCTGTTACCGTTCCTTTTTTATTTAAAGAAGTTTTCCCGATTTTGGGGCAAAACCTGTTTCTGACTCAAATCAGGACGCTTCGCCTTCTTAACATCGCTGCCATTTTAACATTTTTTTATTTTTCTTAATACATCTACTACCACCGATAGCCACATTCATTTAGATTAAGAATCTCTTTTCCTTTTTAATTTTCGGATAACCCTTACAGTACTTTTCGTCAACGCCAGCACGACCCGATTATTTTTCAACGCCCTCTTTGTATCTGCCATGTTTTTTTTTTCACTGTCACACCAAAATTCAGAACAATAGTTCAAGATACACTGAAACAGCCTGGCAAACCTGAAATTAATTTATCAAACCATTTTTGTACAAAAAATTCAAAAAGAATTACCTATTTTTCGGCCCAACGAGGCGCAAACCCCCCTTAAAGCAACGACTTTAGAACGTCAACGATTTTATTAATTGTAATCTGAAAACACATGTTTTAGGTTGACACCGCTATTGCGCTGATAGCCTTAACCGGTTAACTGTCAATGTATCATATATGATCAAACAAAAATCTGGCCAATTCTGTCAATGTATCATATATGATGAAATGGAATAACTTTTTTGATTTTCAAATGATTTGAATGAAACTTGGTATGTAATGGTTTTTGGGGTCGCTGAATCTGAATTTGGCATCGGAATTGTAAAATTCAATATGGCAGACTCAAAATGGCCGAACCAAAGTGGCTGTTTGCCACCTGGCGGTGACTTTTAGTACTAAGCCGAAACTTGCAGATCAAAAAAAGCTCATGCGGTGGAATTTATGGATGAAGAATTCAGGTATAAAATTATTCGAAACTTTTTCGTAAAAAATAAAAAAAATAAAAAATTAAACCCCTAAACCCTTATTTTTCAGGGGTTGGGGGTGGCATTAAAAAAAGTAATTGCTGCAATCGAATTATAGACAAGAAAACTTCACAAATAAAAAATTTTTAAATAAAAAAAGGTTTAGTAAAGAATTGACAAACTCACCACTAAATTCTATTTTTTAGGGGTTGGGGGTGTCAGATGAAAAAAATTATCCCCGGAATCGGTTCAGCGACTCAAAAAACTCCTGTATACCAAATTTTGTGCGATTCACTTGATTTTTCGATGTTACCAGTTTGGGCCCGAATAATGAAAAGGACCGTGCCAGTTAACCGGTTAATTCTGAAGCGATAGGAGATACAGCCAGCTTGCAAGCTGAACAATATCCCTTCTTCCCGGTTGCCTTACAGATTCGGTACACAGAGTTCTTAACTACCTCGAGGTCTCCGTTATGGCGCGGATCGAAAGAAACGGTATGGAATAGCTACGTCGTGTGAATTTTTAAGCGCGATCGTCGCCGCTCCAAGCGGTTATCGCACCGTAAAGAATCCTTTCCGAATTACAAACTGACGGGTTCTTGGTAGTACTGCCGCGACACACAGTCAATGAAACAATTACAGCAAACCTGATCCGAATATTTCTATTCTATAAACTGGTTAGGAGCCATAATCAAGTTGCAATTAAACGAACAAATTGAATCGAGCTCCACAACCCGACGGTCGACGGTTTACCAAGACTCCTACAAGTTACCAAAGCAAGAGCGTGAAGTTCCCCATCCGTAGGAATTGATTGAAAAAGAATCACGTCGGAAATTTTCGAACGGTTCGAGCCCGCCGAACGTCCAGCGAGCTCATAGCGATTTATGAATTATTTACACAATGAATTATTCATCGCCGGAAGATTGGTGTACTCGCAACACTCGATCGTACCTGATATGCAATTTGAAAAGGAGTTTGCAGCGCGGCACGATATGCGCGCTTGCGCGCGAAACATTATATTTAAATGGCATACCGTCCCGACCAGGATGGATGCAGCGCGCGTCCGTCGTTCAAATAACCAACGACGATCGCGAGCCGCCGCGCCGTCTTCCGATCCTCCAGGGCCGATAAGGAAATCGGGAAAAAAATCACAACGAACCACAGCCCCCTACTATAGCCGCGAAAACTGTTCAAAGATTTCTCGCGGTCTGCGCTAATCGGGGACGAAAATTACCATCCTCGTCCTCTCGAAATTGATGGAAGGAAATTGTATACGAAGAGGAAACTGAACAGTCGGGGAGGCCAATGTTAGGTACGATCGAATAAATATCTTTTCGCGTTATGGCTTTGTTCAGACCAACGCGAAACATTTCCGCTGCGGCTGCCCATAAGGCACCGCGTATAAATAGTAAACTGCCGCGAGTCCATCGCGGCGAAATATTCGCTATCGTTGCGAATAATCGCGTTGCTTTCGAACGGATTGGGTTAGATTTTTATTTAAATAAAATTTCGAATAACGAATAAAAGTTAAAAAATATTATTTGTCATTTGTTTTCTGAACAGAGTTAACTTTATTCGACACATAACGAATATCTTTTTTAAAATTTTTTTATTCGTTATTCGAAATTTTATTTAAATAAAAATTTACGCTAATGAGACGTTTATGGCAGTGACGAGTGAAGAGCGACAGGGGCAGCTAAGTGGAAAGTAATCGACACCTGCCTGGCGGGGAAGGTTAAGCGGAGAGTATTGTTGTTCGAGGCGGGTGAAAGGGGTGTCTTAAGGGGGTAGGTCTCAACAGCCCAAAATCAGGCCCTTCTTCAAACGCATATTCTGAAGTAATAAATGAATATAGAGATAATTTTTGTTTTAATTTTTAATCGTCATTTCGTTGACTTTAATGCACAAAAGGAAAATTTGAAATATATTTACAGGAAAAAAGTTATAAATATAAATGTGAGAGCGTGTACGCGATGCATGGTGACCATGATTCCGGGCAGGTGAATTACCTAAAACACAAAGTAAAAGCATTTTCGTAATGTGTAAGACAGTCTCCATCTTGTGTCGGGAGCAAAATTTTGACAAACACATTAATACAATTTTTATGTTGATGTATATAGTGTTCCTTCTCGGGAATTCTTTCCCGAGAATTTCTCGAGAAATTTTATAATTTATTATTTCTCATTTCTCGAGAAATTACAGTGTTTCTCGAGAATCTTCAGTGTAGGAAAATTATTATAAATCCCATTTGTTTTCAGAAATGAATTTTCGGTTACTTCAAATTGTGTGTTAATCGTGAACATGTAAACACAACTACAATCAGTATTGTTTATAAACTTTTTAAACTTTTTCTCTTCGTATCGCCAATTAAACCAACATCCACTCAAAATGAAAGAAATTTTTCTACAGCCGCAGATTTTGTCACAAAAAAAAAGTAGTTTGGCTGGCGCGACATTATGTTTTTGAAAGAATTATTTTAAAACAAAAAAGTAATGTTTCGCCTTGCTCACATTTTATATTAAATAAATAAATTTATCAATTATATTTAATATCTGTTTTTTTCTTCATTTACACAAGTTTTGTCTAAGTTGGACACGAATAAAAATTTAGATAAATATTATCATCATTATTCCAAAAATATAAATTTTGCAATAGTTTTTTAATTTCTTGAGAATTCTCGAGAAATATAATCTGATTTCTCATTTCTCGAGATGCGAAAAATATCGAGAAATCAGGAACACTAAGTAGATGTATATGATTTTATCCTTTCTTTTGTAGGAAAAATATTTTTATCCTTTTTTAAGAATTTATATTGAAAATGTGCTCCCGACACATTGTGGGGAATAGTTTCCTGCACCTCCCTGTAAATTTTCATTCAAATCGTTGCAGCCATTTTCGAGATTTTGTTCTCCGTTTTGGAAAACGTAGTTTCTGGAAAATCGCGTTTAAAGTTGGACATGCAGTTTTGTCGTTATCCGATCGCATGCGCAGGCTTCCTTAAATTTTTGGAATTTCTGAGCCCGGTTGCGCTTAAAATACGTAGAAAAAAAGTTAACTAGAGGAATATGCAAAAATCTTAAAAACTAATTTTCGAAAAT
Source organism: Andrena bucephala (assembly GCA_947577245.1). Classification (NCBI taxonomy): domain Eukaryota; kingdom Metazoa; phylum Arthropoda; class Insecta; order Hymenoptera; family Andrenidae; genus Andrena; species Andrena bucephala. Next base: position 16,323,187 of record OX387717.1, on the reverse strand, counting down.
TTTCAGGGTAACCTACCCCCTTAAAGCGATTGTTTCGGTGCGCAGGCTTTAGTGAGGAATATCGTTGGAATAGCTTTCGGAGATATCGATGTAGGCGACGGAGGTCCTGGAATCGAGGGAAGAGCCGAAAGGATGGTACACCCATATTCTTGGGTCGTTGATCGACCGTGTCGAGGGAGAGGGAGCGTGAAAGGGGCGTTATGCCGGTTGTACCGGGGCGCATTAAAATATTTACGAAGGTTGCTCGCGGTCTCGGGGCATTCGTCGAAATATCGAGTAGTAGTCGAGCGCGTGGAGAACGTCGCGAACGTCGAGAGCGTGGCATGGCACACGAGGGCGGCGCAGAGTTGCGCGTGTACAAATCATGCGAAGAATGACGCGGCATCGTCTCCCTTCATCTCTCCGAGTGGCTCCGTGTACTACATCGGTGTAGCCTTCCGCCGCGCATCGTAGGATTGGGCCACGAGGGTGTAGAACCGTAGAAGACCTCATGCTGCACAACCCTCTACCCGTTCGTTGCATATTAACCGAGAACAACGCGCCGTGTGCCCTTTCCCGAATCAGCATACCGCAAGTCACTCGCTCCTTTACCTGTCCATCTCACCGTCCGCCCGCTTGCTTAACCTACTCCGACTCGTCTTTTCGAGTATCATCGACGTTCTCCACCGAATCTGTCGCCCTCCTTTCTCCCCTACCCTGGTCCCAATTCGCTTGCCCCGCTTCCCGAGAAACGAAGGGGTACAGGCTGGCGCGTCTAGCCAACAGCGCAGAGTGGAGAAATTTCGCGATTTTATGGCCAAAACCACAAAAATGAAATTTTTTAATTTGAAGAACTGAGTCCATTGAATTGTGTCAATTGGAAAACTGTATCCATTTTCGTGGTCAAAACTTGAAAACTTGTTTTTAATATATAAAATTCGCCACTTTTACGTTCTGATATATGAGAAAATAAATTATCAAAGAAACAGCACTTTTAAAAATTGCGAGCGATAAAGATTTTTTTATTATTTACATTTATACAGTTAGACCTATGAAATTATATTCCCCTTAATACTAATACTCCCAGACGGAATCGCGGTTTTCTTTGTCAGAGCATGCATAGAAGAAGGGTCATCGCTTCTGATGACAAGCTTTTTAATTTCTTGACGGGAAGTTTTCTTAGATTACTAATTAGTGAATCTGACAATAATAGAAGCCAATTTGAAAACATCCTCCATAGTTTTTTCCCTCGAGCATTTTCGAGATAAATTTTGGCGGTTAATAATAAATTTTGGCGGTTAATAATAAATTTTTAATATCCTTATTCCGTCCTTCTTGAGCTTCCTCCGAAAGCTGTCCAATTGGAAGGACCATGAATTAAAATTTTGTGTACAGTAGTAGGCATCATGTACCAAGGATATAATGCAACAAATAATTTTGCCGCTTTTACAGCATACATTCTAAATTTTTTAACATCTAATTTAACATCTAACTTGATATTACTTGCAAATTAACATGAAATCTATTAATACACACAATCAAACGGAGGATCGAAGTTGAATAAAATCGTTTAAAACAGAATAAAAAAATTTGTAATGTATAACTTGTAAACCAGTCCCGGTCACAGTTATGTCGTATGTTATACAAGACACACTGGATCGTGTTTAAAAAAATTCATATAATTACAAGATTAGCAACTATTAGTAATTATTAATTGCATTTATAGAATCAAAATAGTTCAACGTAAAATAGAAATGAAAATCATTGCAGGATATTATGGGATTTATAAGTATTTTATGTAATGAAAATTGATTCTTATATGAAAAGGTTATTTCTGAAACACTATTTTCAAAATTTTATAAATTGCGTATTAAAAACCAAAACATAATTATGTTGCGGGCAAAAAGATATCTTACGCACGACCAGGAATTGAATCCAACCGTTCAAATTATTTTCGGAACTTTGGATAATACAATATAAATGTTTGAAGTAACTTGAAACTCTAGATTAATTCTTTGCAATCGTTCTAACCTCACATGAACATAAATATTTTAGAGTCTACGCGAGCATTGTATTAAAACATTTAACAGTAAAATTGGAGGCATTTGATGCTCACATTAGTTCTTCAATTGATATGTGCATTTATTTTGTCAAATTCGAAAATTTATTTTTGCGGTTCTGGTCATAAAATCGCAAAATTTCCTCACTGTGCAGCGCCCGGAAACCTTGCGACTATGCTTCGAACAGCTTCCCCCAATCCCTAGCTGATGATTTTACTGGAAACTTGGAAGCGAAGCGTATAGAAACGCGTTTTCTCGACCTGCTCGTTTTGCTTTCAGCAGACGTCGGACCTGGACACGCTACTGTGTAGACAGGACCTCGATCGGCTGCAGAAACTCGACGACGATGACCCGGAGAAGGATGCGAGGGAGTCCTCGGTGCACATGGAGGATTTCTTCGAGGTCGGAGGGCCGGTGTGCCGGCCGCAGGCGAGCTTCGTCTCGTCGAGGAGTCAGCCGGCCGGCAACGACGACGACGTGTTCCTCAGGCCACCCCTCTGGGAGGACATCACCTCGAGCATCCAAAAGCTGGACCCGGAGAACGCGGACATGCTGGGCTCGCAGTCGCACGTCAAGATGGAGACCGACGACGTGACGTCGCCGGTGCTGTCGCCGGTGGAAATAAAAACCGAGCCGCTACCGCCGCCACCCACCCTGCACCTCCTCGAAGGGCCGATCTCCAATCCGGTGCAAACGTTCGCCAATGGCCACTCGAACCCCCCGAACGGCCTGCAAGTGGTCCACCATCGGACCGCCGCAGCCGCCTTCAAGACCTTCCCCTCCAACAATAATAACAATAACAACACCGCCAACAACAACAGTAGTGCCGTCAATAACAATAATAACAATAATAGCAACAGTGCCGGGAATAACAACAACGCCAGCAACGACTCAACGTCGAATCATCACGGAGCGGGGAACCAGGTCGGGGGCAGCGCGACGTCACCGCTTTACGGCTCGATGAGCAGGCTGATGTACATTTCCCCGTTGACCCCGCCGATTTCCGACCCCGGCTCGCCGATCGGCGCTCCGCCGAGGCGGACACCGCCCCCGCCTTATCCCCAGCCCTCCATTATGAATCCGCCCCACAGGATTCAGCCTCCATCATCCATCACCACCAAATTCAACAGGCGGAACAACCCCGAGCTCGAGAAACGAAGAGTCCACCACTGTGATTTCATAGGTGAGCATTAGCTGTAGGGAGTAGGTAATAGGTATTGGACCTTGGAGCTCTGCGAACACGACCAAGTGGCCGTCGTGTGCGTTTAGGCGGAAACAGACCGTGATACCTACCATGCTTAGAAATATATTATTGTCATGTCATATCATGCTGCAGTATTGGGGAAGCTGACGCAAAGCTCAGCGCAGAGAGCGCTTAAGGTACTTTTCCTGACTGCTGATTTCAAAATTAAAATGGCAACAAAAAGGGAAAATTATAAAATATTATAAATCGTTTGAAAGTTTTTTATGCTAAAGTTGACTGCTAATATCTTCTTTTGCTTTTACCAATTTTGACGTTTTTATAACCTGAAAGATTCAAACTTATTTTTTATATCTATATAATTAATAATAGCTAATAATAATCACAGTAATAATTATAGATACATGCACTTATTATAGAAATAGAAATTAAGAAGTAAAATAAGATAATTTAAATACACCTAAAACGCCGATGGCATGTGGCACATGTGCTGGTGGCGTCGCGGGTAGGAAAAGTTTGCAGTCAACTTCCCCATTATTTAAAAAAGGATAATCCTCACCGATTTCAATGAACTAGAAATATATTGTCAGGAGCATTATTCTAAACAACTTTTTCCGAGATATTCGCAAAAAAATATTGTTCACGAGGACATATGAGGCAGTCAGAGCAACAACGGACTAACTCACATTTTTTTCGAAATTGAATTAGTAGCAATAACGTATTCCAATAGGCTCTACTAACCATATAAAATAGGAAAAAAAAAATTTTTAATATGGGTTGGTCCGTTGTTGCGCTGACTGCCTCACATAAGGTGACGTGAGTCGAAATTTGTGAATTTACGGAAAATAAAAACGTACTTCATGCGTGAAGATGGTGATGTGACGTGATACGCATGAGGTGACTTCAGTGTGGTTCTAATACATTAAATTAAGGGTACCCTCCGGTCATAACGCATGAAAAGTACGTGATTTTTCATGAATTAAAAAGTAGAGAAACTGAACAACAAACAGTAAAAAGATTTTTGGACATTATTGCTACATACTTGAAGAGCAAACAAAAAAATGATTGTTTGAATTTTATTAATTTTTGCATTAGATATACAGCATTCATTGTACCACTGTGAAAATTAGAGCTCTTGAACTCGTGACGGGATCGTCTGAAATAAAAAAACTAAAAATATTCTTAAAATATATATGAAAGGTTATCGCCATGTCCGTCTTCATTGCAAAAAAAAACAATCCGGCGATTTTTAGCACATGTTTAAACACAATGTTGCAAAAAAGTAGTTTTTCTACGCATAAATCTGTCCATAAAAAAAAAATGGGTGATGCAAAATTACTCTTGGTGGATAAGGCGATAGTGAGTCTAATTATGAATAGAATGCCGTAAGAGTTTTTGAAATCGGTCCACAATTAAGCTTTTTACAATGGCGCGCGTCAAGAGCTCTAATTTCTACAGTGGCACAATGAATGCTGTATATCCAAGGCAAAAATTGATAAAATTCAATCAATCATTTTTTTATTTGTTCTTCAAATATGTAGTAATAAAGTCCAAAAAACTTTTTTACTCTATCTTATTCAGTTCCTTTTTATTTAATTCATAAAGATCACGCACTTTTCAAGCGTTTTCACCGCAGGGTGCCCTTAAAATACCGTAAAGGAACAAGTAAAACGGCACCCCACAACTTTTTACCCGTGACGTGAGTTTACCCGTGAAAGCACGCGAGCTCACGCGACGTGATACCAGTCTGTTTCCACCTACCCTTCAGCGCAGCGACTCGTCAGTCGTTTGTCACCGCGGTGAGCCTGTCATCGAAAGTTTCTTTGCCGCGCGGTGGCCAAGCTTGGTCGCGTTCGGAGGGACATTTTCAAGTTTCGATCGACTCGCTGGCCGATGAGTGGCTTGGTCGTTGGTTGTTCGCGAGCATGTTCTAGAGAGAGTACCTACCAGGCGCTCATGGTGCTCGTGACTGTTTGGTTTTGCAGGTTGTACAAAGGTCTACACGAAGAGTTCGCACCTGAAGGCGCACCAGCGGATACATACAGGTGAGTCGATTTCATTCGGCGAATGCCCGAGATTGTCGGGTAGCTGGTCGAAAGCGGTTTAGAGGTAAACGGGAGGCAGGGAAGAAGGAACGGCCGAGGTAATTAGGTATGTAGCTCATCTACGAAGCGAGACGAAGCGTTTGAAAGCGCGAGGTCGAGCACTCGGCGTGGGCAGGGCGCGGTTCCCGCAGCCTCTCCTTCTCTCCACCGTCTCTCCTCCTTTAACCTTCGCATCTCTCTCTCTTCCCAGCCTCGCCGTTCCGCTCGCGCTCTCTCTCTCCCTCTTCCTCGAATCTTTCTGTCCTGCGCGCGAGCGCGGTGTCGCGCAAAGGAGCCTCTATCATATGTAAACGTATAAGGAACGCATGAAGCGTGGTATGCGACTCTCCGCTCCGTAGACTCGAGCTAGCGACCCACATCCTGCCCGTATCCAAACACGCTGCTCGCTAACGCGCTCGTACCTACACCTACGTGTATTTATACGCGATCTCGCGAGCAAGCTCATGCGCGCTCCAGGGATCCCTGGCTATGCGCTGGAGCCGCTGGAAACTAGAAACACGCGGAATCGTCTCTGACGCTGTCGTATCAAGCTTCTACCCCGCTGATCAATCACGGGTCGATTGTCAAGCATCCTCGCGGCAATCTTCTCTCGACGACGAGTCGAGGAGGACTCCAGGGCAGAGCACTGATGATAAAGTTACCTACTATTTCAGGGAACGTGATGATTTTAGGTAAATTAATCAGTTGAATTCGCTTTGGGCGAGACCAGTGCACGTATTCCTTTGATAATTTCAAAGTCACGTCATGACACTCCCAGCGCAATGAAGGTGCACGTGAAAAAGGTACCCGCAATTAACCGAGGCATTTCCATGAGGTCTCCGTCAGCGCGTTCCTTCGCGAACGAAATGTGGGAAACCGAGGAAAGTGTACCTATTATCGCGTAAATTGGGGTGGTGCGATTTCGTCACTCGGTAACTGGCGAATTCCAAGAAAACGACGTCGCGAAGTTATGAAAATGCCTCTACTTCGCCTGAGCCAGAACGATTGAGGGGGGGGGGGGGGTACTGAGGTAGGCGAATGTTTCCTTTGCGGCACGGTATTCGCCGCTTGTGAATGAGCACGCGCACCCGAGCAGAAGCGCAGCAGCGCGGGAGAAAAAGAGCGACGAGGAGTATAGGTGTGAGTAGACACGTTGAATTGGTCCATTCAGGATGCATCCTAGCGACTCGATCCATTGGCGTATTTGCCAGCGCGCAGCTACGCGCCTTTCTGTTGCCTGCTACGAGCAATAGCCAATAGGAGAGTTTAGGTTATCGACAGGCGGGGTAGGTTAAGCAGAATTTGCCGCGTGGTCTAGTTAACCAGGCGGCGGACAACCACGGATCCTCGAAACGGGCAGAAACGCGAGCGCGGATGTTCGCGCAGAAACGCGTACGCTCGCCTGGGAGACTCGAGAAGAGCGGAATACGCGTGCACGCGTGCCCACTCGACAGTCTCTCGAGGAATGCCAGGCTAAAGGCATCTTAAGTGCGATGTACCACTTTCGAATTGATACCTGGATGTTTTGCGGTAACCCGTGATCGCAACGTGCCGCGTCGAATGCGCTTCTATGTGGTTACACCACCTACATCACCTACACGACCCCGACGGACCTAGCAAAACTGATAGAGGCTTAGTAAATTTTCACCGTTCGATCGATAGGTATTCTTTTCTTTGGCGCTTAGACAATTACCCAAACTCCACTCGCAAAAGTTTCACGGGCTCCGGGGTAGGTAGGGTGAAGCTTTATGGGTAGGTATATCGGATTAGGCAGGCACTATGTGGTCTAGTGTCTGTGCTTTGGACCAGCACTGGAATTAGGCAGCGCATTAATTTCTTTCAAGCACCACACGATCGCTTTCGGAATTCCTGAATTATTACCGCGTGGTTGTTCGATTAGATAAAAGGAGTATGGCGGTTCATAGCGCAGCTAAATTAATCGCAGCCCGAGCTATGCGACTGGCCTATCCACCTCTCGTGTCCTCCACCTGCCCGTCGCGACCAAACGATTTGCGAGTTAGCGTGTGTCAGCCGGTCTCTTCGCGAGATTCCAACGGATCGCTGGAAAACACTGCGACTATCCTGGTTTACTTCCATCGGAAGGGTGAAGAGGCCCCAAGATCCGGAATAACTTCGCAAATTGATCTAGTCTCAGGCTACTATCCACATCGCGCTACTCATGATTCATCTCACGCAATTAGTCTATCATTCGTTTCTCTGGGGCCCTCGCTGGTTAGACAAAGTGGCCCTTCCAATTTTGAGAAGCTGCAACCAATATTATCCTGTCCGAGTGAAAATGCTTCTCGACTATATGTATGTCTCTAAGCCGTCTCAGCCTGAGAGCTTGAATCGTAAATTTGTGCCAATGAAGACAAAAGCCTCGACGTTTGATCACTTATAATTCCCTTTGAGGATGAATTTCAGTGACAATCTTAGCCAAAAGTTAATCAATTTCCAAGACATTTACATGGGCGTCCGGAGGGGGGTGCAAAAGGGGCAGTTGCCCCGCCCCCTGGCTTTTAAAAAAAGATCGCTTATTTTTAAAAACTTATCTTTATCAAGTTTATACTAAAAAAGTGAATATTTCCAAATTTCGGATTTAAATTTTTAATTAATTTGGCACTACAAAATGAGTTCAAAAAAGCAAGCGGGCTACTCGTTTCTTCATTACTATATTTTTCTTCACCATCACCTCAAAGTTGCCCCCTCCTGGAAAAAAGTCCACGGACGCCCTTGGACATTAATAAGGCTTTTTCCTGCGATGAAAACCAATTAAAATAGCTCTTACTTTTTATTTTATTTTGTCAATATCTTGAATATTTGATCTTTTATTGAAAACTTCATCAACATTGAATTTTCGGGCGGCGAGGGCGCGCGCGGTGTTCGAAACGGCGCGGAGCGGTGAATCCCAAGGGAAAGGCAGCGGCGTAGTTAGCGGGTTGAGAGCCTCGGGCACGTGGCTATCGTCTTGAATGAAGTGAACCGAGCCGAACCGAACAAAACCGACCCGCCCCGTACCATAAGTCCTCGCGAGTCTCGCATTCACCATTCTCCCCGGCGCACGCGCGCTCCGGCGCTCCAGCGCCTGATGTACCACCTCTGCACACGCGCGCACGCATGTACGCGATTCGCGCGGCTCGTCTTATTCCCAGCTCCGACCCGGCTCGACCCGACCCCACCGCAGAGAGAAAAAATATCGGTCGATCGCTCGTAAATTATATAGCGTCCGAGGTGGAACGTCTATATTCGAGGATTGCTCGGCCAGCGGTGAACGGACGACGATCGATTCTCGATCAACGCGAAGGTGTTACGGCGCGCTTAGTTTATTCCGCTAATACAGCCAAATGCGTTATACCCGGTGTGAAGTATACGCGGCCCGTGCTTCTTAACCTCTTAGCGCACTCGTCCGCGTTACCTCGGGTTTAAGAAAACGATTTTTTTCCGCGCGCCCGAGTTAACTCGGTTAAGCGAAGTAGGTGCAATTAACTTAGTCTTTTTTTTGCATAAAACAACATTTTTTTTGTTAATGTTCTTTTTTTGTATTTTAAGAAAATAGAGAATAAAAAAATTGGTGGAAAAACGACTGCTTTTGAATTTTTAATTGGTGCGTTAAGAGGTTAATAGGGAAATTTCGTGGGCGCAGAACGATACCACCAGGGTTTCGTGCGAGACAACCTTGGGGCATGAAACGTCACCTTTTTTCTTTCTTACTGCGCACTCGGAGCCAATGTTACCGAGATTAAAAGCGAAAAGCAGGAACGCGGCGTTTAGGAAGAGAAAATGGATAAGGGACTAGCGAAGGATAATCGTGATGAGTTTATTTTCTAGCGCGAAACGATAAATGCTTTTGGAGGCAAGAGCGCAAGCAGGGCCCGATCTAGGTGGCGCCAGCAGGGCAACTGCTCAAAGCGGCAAATTTGGTAGAAACAGAAAATTAAAATAAAAAACGACTTTTGAAAAAGCGGTATAAAAGTAGATAATATTTGTTTGAATTTAGTATTAAACTTATAAATTGTATTTAAACCACCCATGTAATTACTATTATCCTACTTAGGGAAAGGTACCTATATTAAAGATCTTGGATTTTACCCCTTTTCTTAGGTACATTTATTTTGTTTCATTCGTTAGATCTTTTTTTTTACATTTAAACAATAGGTACCTACCTCCAGCTATACATATATTTTATACATACTTTTTTACAAATCAAATGGCTTTTGTTATGCAACAAATACCTACAGAAAATTTAATTCACTGTCAAGAATTATATTTCAAAATAATTATTTATAATTAAATATGAATTGCGGTTAAAATCAGTTTTGCCCAGAGCGGCGGAAGAGCTAGATCGGGCTCTGAGCGCAAGATTCGAAGGGCTAACGAGCGACATTGACGCGCCTGGTGTATTACCGTCGGCGTATTATAAATAAAGCAACTAAACATCCCGTTGCAAGTTGCAACACGCGTCGAAACACTGGAGGATCTGAGAAACCCTTGAAAGACGAGCCGTACGTGGGCTGAAACGCGCGCGTACCATTCCAAACAATGCTCGCAGGCGCCTATTCAACATTCAAACTTTTCACCGACCACGTTACACGATTGATTTTACGCTTCAACGCGAATCCCGTTTCAAGCTGAAGTCACCGCAATAGGCTATGCAAAGCGTACCTACATTTATGTAGCAAATATATACACTTTCAATTCCGTGATTGAAGGCGTTGCCCTTTCTCGTGGTTCAAATGCAAGTTTCCGCCTTCGAATTCGCATATCAGTCTTCTCGATAATTCTGTCTGCCGCTAGGATTGGTGAAAAAAGTCTGTTGGGGTGGGGATTCTCGAACGGTATCGTTGCGCGTACGAATCTAGACGCGTGCCGAAGCGTACATTCGCAGGAGGTCAGAATCTCTCTCTCGCATCATGGGAGGAACACGCAACGGAACGTCTACAAGCGATCGCGCCGCGCGCACACTCGCACGCAACCGAACGATTGGCACGTAAGCGAGAAGTCTCACGGTGTGGCGCGCGCGAGCGCGAACGCGAGGGGAGCAACATTCCTGTTTCATCCACACTTCCAACTTCGGCATCCTTCTAGCGTGTCCTTTGCTCGCGATCGTGTTTCCCGCTTTTAAAATTCAGCCCCTCCGTTTTTTCCACTCTTCCCTCTGCCCAACGATCGAGCTTCTTGCCCGAGCAACGTTGGGACGCTTCGTGACTTCGTCACGACTTCGAACAGCTCGAAACCCTGAAAGGAGCAAGCATGCGGGCAATCGCGTCTTTGGAATTCTATATTCCGGATTTTGAATTCGCAAACTTCGAGTCAGACGCTATCGGAGAGTAGGGACGCCCCGATGTAATTCCGACACATGTAAATATTGATATATCGGTTCATGAATAGTGTTATTTTGTATCGATATTTTTAGGCAATGATATACCGGTGTGTTGATACTCCACGGCTCGATCTTGCCCTTCGACACGAATGTATAGATCTTGTGACATCTAGCGGGCGAGGGGGTTACTACGTTCTAATCTTGACAAACTAGAATGCAGATACATCGGGTAGATGTCCCTGTTACTGTGTCCTATACCAATTAGTGTGTTTTTATATTTAAATAAGCCGTATAAAAGAAGTCGCAAAAATAAATAAGGAAAGAATCTTTTTAATTAAATTAAACAGTTTAACTGCTTAATGACGGCCCCTAATGCGCCAACTAATGTATTATTTACTTGATTTTACATAATTAAAAAAAAAGAGATTATTTTCTTACCTTTTTTTTTTATCAATATCGTATCGATACGCATTAATATCGATACTAAAGAAATCAAGACTGTACCGGGCATCCCTATCGGAAAGTGAGCATTTTCTTTACTTTCTTGTAATATCCTTATCGGACTTGTCAAGCGTTACGAATACTTCAGTGGTTATCGAGTAACAGGCAAGGGTAAACTTTGACGTTCGCGTGGCCGATAAGAGGAGGTTTAAAGAAGCAGACCTTTCGGCGAATCGTTTTAAACGGGAAGAAAATAGGGCTAGGGCAATCGTGTATTCGGAAAGCGAGCCGTTGACTCGCGCGGCGTGCGCTGCTACGGAGCGGCTCGCCGCGGCGTGGTGAAAGTGATCCGAAATTAACGGGGACGCGTCGAGGCTCGTAGGCGTCACCGAGCCAAGAGGCGCGCACGATTCAGCGATACGCCGCCACCTGGAACGTTATCAACCTCGTAAAAACTCGTCTCGAGTCCCGACCGATGCGAGAGAGGCGATTCTGAATTCTGACAATTCGATCGAGAGTCGAGCACAGGCACGACCAGACGCGAGACAAGGGCTTCCCCCACCTCGCCCACTTCCCCAGCAATCTAGTGATTTTTTTACGGTAAAGAGTGGGCTTTCCATTTGCCGAGTTCACTTCAATTAAGCATCTACGGAAGGAATGAACTACAAAGCGATGCTTGAGTAGCGTCTGAGAATAGTGGAATAGAGGCTGACTGTAGGACATAAGTAGAAACTATTGGAAAACGAGTGAAACGGAAACTTACCCACTCATCGTTGCGTTGTGGCGTTTTTGCGTAATGGGTTACCGTTCGCAGCGAACGCGGCGGTGACGACAGCTAAATACGAACGACTCGTCGCTCGATCGACCGCAAAAACCTGCTAGCGAATCCCTGATCTATTGAGGTTAGACGTGCCGGAAACGCAACTCGTCCAGCGTGGCGCGTCGACGGGAAAAAGCTGAAGCGCCGGAGAAAAGGGGAATTGGCGTTAAATTCAAGCTATCCCATGCAGCCGCGAAAAAAACTGGATCCAGCCGTTGTCACGATCCAAGAATTACCGATCGAATGACTTAATACTTACCAATTAGATGACGGCACGGAGAGAAACCACTGTGCTTTTCTATTTTTGCCGCGATCGGATTTACTTGTACGCGGCCGCAATCGTTCATGTTCACGAAGAAGGAAAGTTTGTGCTTACTGATTTAGTATAAAGATTGTGCAAAGTGATCCGGATCGGTTTGGAGAAAAGTGAGAACAGTTGGTGATGGTCGATGAAGGAATTACCGTGGACCGGTATTTCGTTGGTTGTCCCGGGGAAGCCGGGGACGCTCGCGATAAATCAATTGCCATAAATCTCGGAGTTGACACGCTGGCGCGAACAAAGAAAGCACGGAGGAAGGAGGCACGCGACAGGGGTAGCTGTTTACGAAGAAGAAGGGCTATTACCGAAAGCTGCTTCGAGCTGGTCTTTTTCTTTGCCGTCTCGTCTCGAAGAAATCTCCGCGGAATTCTCATGAACGAGCAATACCGTGAATGGATACCGCTCGTGGTGGTAATACCGATTGTATGGGAGTCGTGCGTGTGGCTAAGACCGGTTAGGGTCGTCTCCATAGCGAGAGAGAGCCGTTTCGTAGAGGAGAACGAGTCAGCGGCATGCGTGGGCGTATTTCTCAGCTATCGAGTCTTCTCTCACTGTTTCCCGATGCATGGGCTTGGGCATGCACGCCTTTGCTGCGCCTCCACACAGTTTCCCTTCGTTTATCCAACTTCCGATACTTTCGCAGCCTTTTCCACGCTCCTTTTCGCACACCTCGGATAAATACGTATCCGCAATTGAAGTAAGGGGAAAAATAGGGAATGTCCTTTTCTCGCGATTCTGCGATTTGTAGCATATCTTGTTGGTGGCAACTGGGACTACGAGACTGGTGAATCACAAAGGGTTATAAAGCTCAAATACCAGCGGAAGGTAACGTTAAAAACAGGAAATGTGCACTCTGCACTGGAACAAAATACGGAATTCTGTCGTCAAGGTAAAACAAGAAATTATTTAAGTAGAAAATTAAATTAATTGAACCTTGTTTCATTACTGATGAACTAAACTCTAAAGTATTAAAACTTAATTTTCTCGCTAAAGCTGTTTTGTGACATTCCCTGTTTTTCCCCTTACCCTTCAATAATTCAGCTCTCTCTCTCTCCCTCTCTTCCTCCACCCTCTTGACACGTGCACTCTTCTAAATTCCATTTACTCTTGGCATACTTAAATAAGGCGGAACAAGTAGGTACCTACCTATAGCGATCGTCGCGATTATCGCGAAGGGAAACAGATTCGACGAAAACGTGATGAATTCGAAAACGTGTAGACCAAACCCTAAATTATGTGGTGGCTGATTCTGAAAGCCACAATGGAATCCACGCGAGTAAATAGGTCTGCTGTGAACGCGCATTAGAGATGCTCGTTTAAATAGCGTCTCTCGCGTCAGCCGCGGATAGACAAAGTCGGCAAAGGTAATTAGTAAATGTAATTGGAATGCGAGCAAACAGCGCCGGCGGTGAGCAGGCTAGCGTCGTTACGCTCGCGATCTAATTGCAAATATTTTCGCACGCAAGCTTTGTAATTAAACCCCGGTAAAAAGCAGTTCAGCTCTTTTACATGCTTATTTACATTTTTTCTACAGGTTCTTACCTCGTCCTGATTTAAAATTCTTATCTTCCAGAAATAATACTAATGATAAGTAACGCGTGCAGTTTGATATTAAGGATGGGTCAAAGCAAACCCTATATCCGCCATCCGCGGGTTAATAGAATCAAAATTCGATTAATCCTTGCCAGGAAAGTGAGATTCCTTACGCGGCAATCGAGGAACAGTTCGCACGAACGTTTTCTTTCCAAACTGGTAGAAACGCGAATGACACGGACGAGTAGCTCGAGTGCAAAATCCTATTGTGGAGGCTGATTTGATCGGTGTCGCGTTGAGTATGAGTGCGGATGAAGAGAGAAGGGTCGTGGCACGGGCACGAATGGCCGAGTGAATTCCAAAGGTTTCTCGCGAGCCGCTGCAGTGCGATTCGTGGGTAGTTGGGCTAAAGAAAGGGACCTATTAAAGAACAAAGCGCTGCTCTTTGCGACGGCGATAGGTAGACGAAGAACCTTAGGCTACGAGAGATGCCGCGCTGACCTTTAACTGTACCCGCATGCCGCAACACGCTCACCTGTATTCTAGCGCAATCCGTTCGCGTTCTCGCAGTACCGATCCTGCTCCTGTTCCTACTCTTCTGATGTTGCCTCGCCGCAGCCGATACAACGGGCTCGAGATGCATATGCTTCTAGTCCAGTTAACTCTTCCCCATCGCAACAACTGCCCGTCTGCGAAACAGCAAAACGGCGCATCGAACCGTTAAGCAGGGCAACCACGAGTTATCTCGACGCTCCAAGGCTCCCCTGCAACGATTCCTCCCTGAGACTTTGGGAACAGCATGGTCTGCTTTCCACAAAATCACGCCCGGACGATTTTTCGTAGCTAGCCTTCGAGGAATTTAAAGAGGATCGGTAATCGTGCGCGTCTGTCGTCGATTTCACGCGCGTGGAAACGATAAGTTCCATGTATTTAGCCGCGAATGGATGAGCAGCGGGGCGCGTGTCGCATGCGAATGCAAAGCGTCCCCGCTACGCGACTACGCCTAGTGAAAGTAAGAAAAAGAGTGGTATACATTGTTCCCGTTTTAATTGCAGGTGAAAAACCGTACCAGTGTCAGTGGCCAGAATGCGAATGGCGGTTCGCCAGGAGCGACGAATTGACTCGTCACTATCGAAAGCACACCGGCGCGAAGCCATTCAAGTGCGCGGTGTGCGAGCGCTCTTTCGCGAGAAGCGACCACCTCGCCTTGCACATGAAGCGGCATCTCCCTAAGCAGCACGCCAAGTGACCGCACCGACACTCGTCGAGCTCTCCGGCCTCGAGCCACTCCTCGGACACGGACACGGACACGGACACTGTTCCGTCGATCCTCCATTCGAAAGCTTTCCCAGTTGCTTCCAGCCAAGAGGAAACCCTCGCCCCGTGACTCCGCTCGGCTCGAATATCCAGATCGAGGCGAGAAAACACCGCGGCCACCTCCGTCGCTCGGTTGCCTCGTTTTCACTCACCGTAGGTATTCCATTCGAGCGGGCGCGCGCGCGCACCGTTCGGGGGGTATTCTCGTCTAGAAGGTCATTTTTTTGCTTTTAGGGACGACGCAACAAAAATGGTTACACAGTGCTTACCGACGAGCATTATCCGCGTGTATTTAATAACATTTCAGTGGGCTGTAAAAAAAATTTCAGCCATATACAACGATAATTAATGGAGATGTGGGTCATATCGTTAAGCGTGTGCAGAATCAAGTTGCCTCATGGTGCCCGCGATTCCGGCTGTTCCGTTGACCTAAAAGAAAAAAAAAACAACAGGATTCTTAATCAGTAAGAGTGTAACTGTAGCCCTTAGTAGATTTATAAAAATTAATAAAAAGTCCCAAATGCCGAGACTTTGAATTTAAACTCATTTTTGGCGTCTCCTTTTTGTTTTTAAACGGCTTCAAACATGTGAAAGAAAAACTCTTTCCACTCGATTCTGCTACCGACTAGAATTATATTTGTTTTCTGAAGGTATATGATAAAGATGGATCAGAATTGCCCGCTAGAAGTTGAGATACCGTGCGCGCCGTCATGAAAAACCCAATTTTCAGAAAAACTGATATCTTCATTAATTATTATTATATACAGCTGAATTTTTTTTTACAATTTACCGAAATGGTAATAAATACCTGTGGATAATTCTCATCGGTAAAAACTGTGTAGTTTTTTTATACATCGTACCTAAAGAGGATACAGGATCTCGTGCTTGTAGACAAAAATACCCCCTTAATCAGAGTTGTCGAATTTAGTCGGCGGTTTACGAACGTTGCCGTTTCGCAGTTCGCTTTCCTAGAGAAAGATTCGCCGCGCAAAGAGATCGGTATCGCTGCCACGTGATTCTCTATCGTTAACCCGAGCGAGCCGATAGAACGAGGAAAGATTCCCGTAGTCTCGATTACCCCTTTGCAATTCAATGAATCCTCCGGTTAAGCATGCAGCCTGTTATTAATAAATTACCGATCAGCCAGCGTACCGAGAGGCGCGCGTCGAGTAGGATCGCAGTGGCTGGACCACTGGCATCGTAGCGGCGCGTTTCTTCTTATTCGCTGCCAGCAAGTAGCGAAAAAGAGGGAAAAGAAGCGAACGACAGACTAAATAAAAAGACGTCCGGCTTCGGTTCGATGTTTAACCGTAACGAGCCGCATGTACGAGAGAGTACACGGAAGCGTAGGTGCTATAAATTATCGTAGTGTTTTAAAGAGTTTCGCGACTTAACTTAAGCGAGTATTTATCTAAGTTAGTTGGAGAATTTCCGCTATAAATTTTCAACTACCTTTACGAGAGAAGACTCTGCGAATGGGAAGAATCGGGCGAACCAGCGAGAAGCCTGTCGAGTTTGTTCGGTAGACGTTGTGTGCTCGCTGCCGAAATCTTTCCGACGGCCGCGCGTGAAAAGTAAAAGCATCGAAATTTTTATTCGCTTTGCGTTCGCAGTTTGAAAGTTTTCGGCAATCCTGTCGGACTGCTTAACGATTCTTCCGCATGTTGCTTAACAACTGCCTTGCAGCTACCGTAGAATTAATCATCCTTCCGCGGGCTACCTGAATTTTTCACGTAATTTCCACGCGCCCAAGTACTCGCGACGCGCTTCTTTTTGACATTTATACCTACCAAATGATACTCCGAGCGCATTTGAAATTTGCATTTGATACCGGTTCGTGTGTACTGTATGGAAATTTGCCGAGCAAAAAAATCAACCCGAGCACGCGCTCTGCGATCAGCGCGGCACGAAACTCGGATCTTTCGAAGCGACGTAAGTAGTTTTTAAGGAAATGCGTCGTTACGGCGGTCAACAGCAACGGGCGTGAAATTAATTCGATCTGAGGCGGCGCGAGTGTATCGATCGCAAAGTTACAGGAAAAAAGACGTTTACTTATTCGAGTATGTGTACACACTGAGCGGTAAAAAACGTGAATCTACGGCATGAAGTAAGTCCACTGGGAAATCTGTTTACAGCGGGCTTCGATCAAAGCGAAGAATCTTACGTTACAGTTTCGACCGATTTTCAGACGTAGCACCACTCTGTTTAAGATCCTATCTAGGGTTGCCAATCGTTTTCAGGAAAATCTAATACTTTACGTCTAAACTACATTAAAACATCTTATTTTTTCAATGTATATTTTCCTGCGCATTTTGCATTATTAATTAAATTATTCTCTTTAGCAAATATGCCTAAGGTTTGATTGCACCGAAAGTCCAAATTAAAATATATCAAGAGCTCATTTTTTATGAGAGATAAACTGGCTCTGTCTCTCTCTTCCCGTCACCACACGATCATTATAAAAAGCATCCCCTCTGTTAAAGTTTCATTTCGCAAGTTAAAGTTTCGATGCTGCCATCAGTGGCGGATTTAACAGGGCGGCCGATGAGCAGTTGCCACTTGGGCCCCTGCTCGGAAGGCCCCACCAGGGCCCCATCCTTGAAAAAATTTATGATTTTATCCAAACTATATTTTCTTTCTGTATTATTACACTGAGCCCGTTTTCAGTAAACTAACACTTTAGTTTCTCGAAAAATGGGCCCGCTCAGAAGGCCCCCTCTAGGACCCCATCCTTAATAAATTGATGATTTTATCCAAACTATATTTTCTTTCTGTATTATTACACTGAGCCCGTTTTCAGTAAACTAACACTTTAGTTTCTCGAAAAATGGGCCCGCTCAGAGGGTCCCCTAGGACCCCATCCTTAAAAAAATTTATGATTTTATCCTCACTATATTTTCTTTCTGTATTATTACACTGAGCCCGTTTTCAGTAAACTACCACTTTAGTTTCTCGAAAAATGGGCCCGCTCAGAAGGCCCCCCGTAGGACCCTGTCCCCAAAAATAAATTATGATTTTATCCAAGCACATTTATTTCTATACTTTTCTGTACATTTCCCCCCTTTTAGTAAACTATCTCGTCATTTTCCCGAAAAATGGGCCCATCAACGTTTGCCACTTGGGTCTTTTTTCTTAAATCCGCCACTGGCTGCCATGGAATGAAAAAATAAGTAAAAATTGTAGAATTTTATCGACCTGTCGGAAGAAATATAGTACGGTTGGCGACCCTAATTCTATCATAGATCCCTTCGTACCAACTGTCTGCTGTTCGCGCTCGTAACGAGGAGTCTGCATCAACTATATAATAATAGTGGAAAATCTCGGTGCGACCTAGGCGTGAGAAGAATCGATATATCGTGATGCCTTATGTACAAATTCGCGTAGGTACGTATATGCAGGTATGCGTGCATAAGCATAAGCATACGCGCATACACATGTACGTACATATAAATATACGTATTATCGTGGAGAAGCTGTCACGTCGCATTCGTTGCGGCTGAGAGATCTATGCACTTGTGTGTGTATACGTGTAAAAAAAAATGCTAGATACCCGATACCTATGTAGTTAGTGTAATATTATCTGTATAATATTCGATTTAAATAATCGGATCGACGATCGGCGCGTTCGTCGGTCCACAAGTTTATCGATTATCTTGTTTACTTTTTCGACAACGTATGTAGTGCGTGTAATGCATAGCGATAGACGAGGAAACTTTTAGTCCTGACTTAAAAGCGAAAAAAAGGAGGCTCTTTATCTCTCACTCTCTTTCTGTCTCTTCCATTCTTCTCCCCCTTTTTGTACTTCGAAGCGATACGAACGGCCGAAAATGTGCCGCGAGCGTGGAGGCCCTAGTAGCATTTCTGGTTGGCCCACGGTATCCCCAAGTTGGGAATTAGTTGGCCATCGAAATGCCAACAATAAACGCTACTAGGGGGGTGTTGCGCGCAAGATGTTCCAACTCGAGTGAAACGGGCCAAAGAGTACATACTTAGAAATGTTAAGTAGACGTTTCGGTCTAGAGCCCATAAAAATAGGATCTTTAGGAATTAATTAAAGGAAAATTACCGCAGATATTTTAGTGGGACTTTTTTCTTTGTACTAAGGATGTGTTAAACTATAGAATTTTTTTTTTCCTGTAATTAATCATTGCAAATGGCACTGGGGAGTCGTTGAAGTGGAGACGTAAAAAAATTCAGTCAAAACGGTGGGACTTGTAACGCCTAAACCATTGGTCTTAAATAAGACACAATGCCAGATTATTAAAGGGCGCGGAATTCCCTAGTGGCCATAGCTTTAAAAATTACAAAAAGTGACCTTTTTTGACAAAATAACGACACTACTATTTTGAAATCACTTTTCCCCTATGTTTATCGTCCTTTCGACGTCTTTAAAAAATACAAATTTTCAAAAAATTTAAATGTTAGAGGTTTTCCACTGCATAGAAGTGTATTCTTCAAAATACAAAAAGTTTCAATCGAATCGGATCATAACTCTTCGAGATATTTGTCCCACCAATTTGAAGAACACTGTTTCGAGAAAAACGCGTTTAACGTTTTACGCGAGCGCCGTGTGGCCGGGTTTTGCCCACGCATTCGCCGCAACTCAAATGCCTACAGGAATTTATCGAATTTCAAGAATTGCACATTTGAAATATGAAATAAAAAAAAATCGATTTTTCGAAACTTTTAGACCGGAACGTCCGCTTAAGCGAATGGGTGCATTTTGTACCAAAGAGTCTGCCGCGATTGCTATACGCCTCCTAGTTCGGAATGTTCTCATGGACTTAACATTATCGAAATCTCGGCGGCGCGGCGCATTGCACGCTTTGTACGCCACGTCACGCAATCGACAGAGTATTCGGAATTATTTTGCAAAATTAATGAACAGAACGATGCGTTTGCATCCGTCTATTTATTATTCTATTCGCCTGCAGTGCCATGCAGATCGCCGTTTTACGTCACGGAACGTCGTTGAGGTGAATTCGACCCTTTACCTGAAATCGCCTTTAATCCGATCTCGGCGCCGTCTTTATGTTCAGCAATCTCTCCACAGAAGTTGCAAGTATGGGTAATCTGTTACGCCAGCAGAAACGACAGTTCGCGGAACATACGTTTATCTTTTCGTAATTCGAGATAAAGGGTTAAACACGGTTCGCGACATTCTGCACCACGTTACCTCATTTTTGCGGCACCGCTCGCTAATTCCCAAGCAAACCTTTTGTTAGTTCGTCTGCTTCGCCGATATTAATCTTAACACAGATATACCTCATTTACGAAAATAGAAACTCGGGCGCAATCGCGACGAAATTTTCACCCATCTTCCTACATGATTTCCTACAATTTTGTTCATAATGTTTATAAAACGCTGTACTTTGTGTGTTGTGTAATTTAAATATACGACGATATATGTATGTATTCACTTACTATATGTATTCATTGCCTAAATGCTTGATTGTTCTTCCATTTGCAGGAAGTGACGTTTTGACACTATGCGCGCATATGCGCGCGCGCGCGATAAAGCAGCCACACAATTCAGTTTACGCAATCATTTACTTTCCAATGTAAAATTCGTGTGTAACATGATAAAGAATTTGTCGCAGTCGCTCCACGAGGTAACAATTACCGGTGTGAAAAATTGTTTTGCTGCGCGGCAACGTGGGAAACTGTGAGATGAAACATATATCTATGCATAGATATACATGTATGAAGGGTAAGGGGAAAAAACGAGGAATGTCCATTTTTCGTGATGGGTTATAAAGGACGAATTCCACTTACGCCAAAATCGCCCGTGATTTTTATTAAGCTAGGTTTTTCTGTAAGCGACTGGACGCAACGTCAAGAATTTCAAAGCCGATTTTCTCGAAAACGAAGCGCGATATGAAAAAAGTTACTGTTTCTTTTCGACTTATAACAAGTAGATAAGTCGAGAAAAAGGAATAAAATTTTTTGATATTGCGCTTCATTTTTGAGAAAATCGACTTTGAAATTCTTGACGATGCGTCCAGTCGCGTATAGGGAAACGTACCCTAATGAAACACACGGGCGATTTGGGCGTAAGTGGAATTCGCCCAAAGTAAGATAACGTTAAAGTTTTTTTTGGTATACTGGTTAAAAACAGATAATGTCCACTCTGCACCGGAACAAAACACTTCATTTTCTCGATAAAGCTGTTTTGTGACATTCCTTGTGACTTTTTCATTCGCGTTAATGGAATTTATAATTACGTCACCACGCTATCATCACGCGAATAACGTTAAAATATCGCCCGCGTCACATTACAATTGAAATTTTTTAATTAAACTCAATCTAGTTGAGAGAATTTTGCACTAGGGTGTTGGTAGCGTTGCGTTGTTGCGCGGCCTTTTTATAGTGATTCTGAATTTTTCATGGGAAGTTGGAACGCGGGTTGATGCCGGTGGAGCGTTTTTCTGCTCGTAAAATGTTTAATATATCATTAACTTGAAACAAGGAAATAAACTTTAATATTGAACAAAAACAGAATTTGAATTTGATACAAATATGAAATTCTCAAGATTTCAATAACACGTCCGTTCAGTTTCGTTGTCGGCTGGAGAGTGAACGCTTTACAAAACCAATCGTTTAAAACATATTTTGTTAATTACAAAATGTCCTTAGATACTAAGCGCCAATCAGACAGTTAGTAATAATAGGATAAATTATTCGTCGATACATTTCCCCTCCGTTATTGATTTTATAATTAACAAGCGTTTAACATCTTCGCGCTGACTTTGGACATTAAGGGATAAAAGTAGAGTTCAAATATTTACACATCCGTTTCCAGGTAAGTATTGATTAATTTATAATCTTGAGGTATGTTTACTAAAAGGATCTCTTAACTGTTTTGAAACCCTTTGGACTTACACTAACTTCACTTTTACTTCCTTTTCCCATTGAGCTCTAAACAAACCTGGAGAGCATGGGCGTCCGTAGGGGGGAGGGGGCAAAAGGGGCAGTTGCCCCCCTGGCTTTTGAGAAAAAATCGCTTATTTTTCAAAACTGATCTTTATTAAGTTTATACTAAAAAAGGGAATATTTTTAACTTTCGGTTTTAAATTTTTAATTAAATTGGCACTATGAAATGGGTTAAAAAAGCCAAAGGGGTATATTTTTCTTTATCATCATCCCAAAGTTGCTCCCCCCCCCCCTCCCCTGGAAAAATGTCTCCGGACGCCCCTGCTGGAGAGTGCACAGCAGTGGAAAGAAGTAGAAGCGACATAAGTCCGAGGAAATAGAAGATAAGCGGTGAACCTATCCTTCTTCCTATTATCCCTCTCACGCTGTACTATCTGTGTTATGTATGTATGTTGTACGCGGGTAACCGGCCACCATTGCTCTGTTCACTCTCCAGGTTTGTTTAGAGTTCAATGCCTTTTCCTATTTCATTTGTGTAGCCTGGTTCAAACTTCGCGCCTCTAGAGTTTACGCTACACGCCGTTAGGTTTCTGGGGGGTATATCTAGGCCGGTATTCATAAACGTGCTTAAGATTAAGCAAATGCTTAAGCATTCGGCATCCTTTACTAACCCTAGTAGCTAGTAAAGGATGCCGAATGCTTAAGCATTTGCTTAATCTTAAGACACGTTTATGAATACCTCCCCTAGAGCACTAAAGAGGTGAGTATGCGCATCCGCCATATTGGGTCCTCTGGAGAGAGGAAATTATTGAGTACCCGCCTTTTTGAGTATTCTCAGATTCACTTTATACACAAAATATGCGATGCTGAAATTGATACATGGTAGCACGACATATTATTAGAGTATTTTATTACATTTAAGCTTATATTTGGTTTATAAAGCAAATTTGACAATACTGAAAAAGGCGGGTTCTCAATAATCATCTCTCTCCAGAGGACCCAATATGGCGGATGCGCATACTCACCTCTTTAGTGCTCTAGTCCCCTCTCACTCATTCTAACGCATTCTCAGTCTCTTTTATTCGCCACGGCAGAGAGCAAAAACAAGCCAAATCGGCCAGAATATACTATTTGTCTTGAAAAGAGCTCACGCCGGTCCTGAGTTGCGGGTTCTTTTCAAGACAAAAAAGTACGTTCTCTATCACATCAGCGAGAAAACATGGCTACGAAACGTGACTTTTAACGGGAAAATGCGTCATTTTCAACCCAGACGAAGATTAAACGCAATACGTGTTTTCTCTAGATTTATAGTAAATTACTTATATTGTTGCGTGGCCGTCATGGGAAATGCTGGGGAATTCAGGCGCGGAACGATGCCCGTGGAACGCTAAGTCGTTCTACTCACTGTACGTGGATTTTTAACGATACAATTAATAATAACTATAATAACAATGTAATGAAACTATTTGAACACAAGTAACTAATAATTTTAATGAACTCAATATATGATTTGAAACGATACAAAGAAGGAATTCACGAGGTTTTATAATCGCACGTCCGTTCACTTTCGCTCTCGTCGAAAGCTTTTACATCGTTTTCCCTTTACAAAATTTCCTTAAAATCTAAAAGCCAATGAAATATTTATTAACTAAATTCCTATTGGTCAATCTATTTCCTTTCGGTTATTGATTTTTAGAAACAAGCGTTTAACGACATTGCGCTGAATTTTCACACCAAAGAGAATGGAGGAAGGTGAAGTTCATTTATTCCAACACCCGTTTCCAAGTGGGTATTGATTAATTTATAATTTCTTCTTGAAGTCTTCTTATTAAAAGAATCTCTAACTATTTTCAAACCCTTCGGGCTTGTGCGAACTTTACTTTGTCTCCCTTTCCTATTACATACATTCGTCTGATCCGATTCGAACTTCGCGCTTCTAAAGTTTACACTACACGCCGCTAGATGGGAGTCGCAACAATATCGAGGTACAGTGGGTCCAGGGACAGTGTGGCCAATGTGTTCCTCGCCATGTGTTCTACATATTTTTTAATAATTATAAACTATATAATTATATATTTATATATTTATATTATATATAATATATAATTTATATATAATTATAAACTGATATAAACTATAAAATATTTATCTAAGTTTTCATTAATAAAATTAAATATTAAGTTTATACATACACGTCACTATATATATACTATGATTCCACGCTTTTCAAATATCGCGCGCGTTTGATCTGGCTGGAACTGAAAATGGCGACTTCCGGCTCATTGGCCACACTGTCCCTGGACCCACTGTATATCGAGGAATTTTGCTAATAAAATTCAGTTTGTCGAGTGGTGCCCTCTGAAGCAAGTGGTGAGGTCGGAAAATAGATAAAAGTCAAGGCATGGATGTGGATACGGCGAGCGATAATACGTCAATAGACGACAAAATAGACGATTTTTGTGAAAATCCGACGAGAGATGCTTTGACAGAAGGTCTTATGAGCCTTTTGAAACCGACGGTAGATCAACTAGACGAGAGAATTCGTGCCACGAGGTACGCAAAATTTCCTACGTCTTCTTAAGCTTTAACGAATGTAAATATTATTACATTAAGCATTTTCGATGTAATTTCTCGTAGCATTCATGCGTATTAAAAGTACTGCTCTAGAAGCAAAATCACATCAAGTACTTGTCTTTTAGTTTACCATAATATTTTACCATTCAGCTGTCATTATTTGTGTAGGATATGTCAAATAGAATTAAAGCAACGAATCGAATCGTTGACAGAAGAATTACAAAGAATTAACGAAACATTGCAGTGTCCTTTGGAAACGGATTCCTACGTGAAAAAGCTGATCAATGCTAAACACAAAATTACCATTGTCAGTAATATATTGCAAAACACGCAAGAGCGACTGAATAAGATTCAGCAAGCAGTCGAGAAGAATATGGCGAAAAGGAAGGCTTTACTGGATCACAGTTCTTTATACAGTAGCTCTACAACTATTCCTGATAAAGAAGAACAAGTGGAAACCGAGACAGAAGCGTCGCTGGTTAAAGAACAAGAATAATGGTCACTGCAATTGTAAAATACTTGTGATATATCTCTTTAATCTCATTGGTCTAGAAGTATCTAGCGAAGGATTTACACACAAGCGTTCTATTTTTTCCTAAAATACATCATGGATACGCCGATAGTTAAGTTGTCGGACAAGGACTCGGAGACAGTTTACGAACCATCGGAGGATTCTTTCCTCTTAATAGATGCCTTAGAAGCTGATTTAGAGGCTCTAAAAGCCATGAAACCTTCAATGTGCTTGGAAATAGGCAGCGGATCCGGTGTCGTAATCACAGCAGTGGCAATGGCATTGAGTAAACACTGTCAACCTTATCACCTTGCGGTTGACATTAATTTTGACGCGTGTAAAGCCACGAAGAGAACTGCCGTGCTCAATTCAGTGGAAGTAGATGCCGTACGGATGGATTTGTCGAGTTGTATACGTGGCAACCATGGTTTCGATTTGGTGGTGTTTAATCCACCGTACGTAGTAACAAGCGACAAGGAAATATCAGACGAAAGGCATTTGTTCAAGGCTTGGGCGGGTGGTACGAATGGTAGAAAAGTAATGGAACGATTGTTCCCTAAGATTCCCGATATTCTATCAGACACGGGAACGTTTTATCTCTTGGCTATTAAAGAGAACGATCCAGAACACATTCTGCGTATGTTTAAGGGCTTAAGTATGACAGGCGAGATAGTAGCGGAGAGGAAGATTAGGGGAGAGCATTTGTACATTTTACGTTTTAAAAAGATTAAGTAACTATTTGTATCTCTGTTGAATATTTTTTTTCCTGTTTCATCGAAGAGGTGGACATTGCCATGGCAGGCGTGTACCGTTTCGTTGCATTTGTCATTGCTATTGTTATAGCTAACGTTCAATAATTGTTTTGATAGAAAAGAAGTCGAAAGTCCATAAATATTGAAGTGACGTTTTTAATTAATACCTCAGCTTGTAAAAAATTGTACATATAAGACTGAACAGGTGTGCAAACGATGGAATGTCACTCGAGTCGGGTAGATCGTTAATTCTGCGGTCGATTAACAGGAGAAATTAGAAGAAACAACAATGTATATAGAGCAAACGAATTGTTTGTTGTTACATCCAGTTTGCGTATATTTTATCAGTTACGTTGTAATTTCATCGCATGGTTTATTCTTAGCGTAGATATAACAATGGGAAACAACCCATCTACTGTCAGCGACGCTCGGCATGGAAAAATAATACATTACAAAATATTTTTGTATCTTGTGTTTGCACGATTAATCATATACAAGACTTTGTCGTCAAATTACTACCGAATCGCAGAGATTATCGTACGATAGCGTAGAAGCGGTAGCAACGTTACTTTTCTCAATTGCTTTGAAAAAAAAAAACGGTGACTTGTGAAGTTTATTGTCGCGTTGTTATCGAATATTCTAATTTTGTCCCGTTGACAAAGTACGTCAATTTGGTATTCCATAGCACGATTACGATACGTGAAATATGGCAGTTCGCTCGAATAACTATTATCGTAATTGTAATAAAATTATGTAAACGTGTGCGAAATACGTCGCAAGGGTAGCAAGCAATGGCGGGCGTTTTAAAAATCGAATCACTGTTTCCCATTTAAAGGTTCATTGGTATGCTCAACGGTTCAACTATAACTCAATTCAATAAGTTTAACGTCGATATAATTGTGTAACTATCAAAGATTTCCTTCGAGAGTCTACCCATCGTGTATAATGACAATCGGGAAGATACCACGGTGTTTTGCAGAAGTTCGAAGACTATTGTTTATTACACGCATCCTGATAATTGTTGCACACTCTCCTGCAGCGCAATTCGTGATTAGGGGCGATCGAGATAAATTGCGCCAACTAACAGATTTAAAGAGCGAGTGTTTGATAATGTAGAATAAAATATACAAGTTGGGAAACGATGCTCGATAGTCATGATTGTTAGTACGATCGATCACCGACGCGGTTCTGTTTGGTTCTTACAGTTAATTCTGTTCAAGTACGCCGAATGTAGGCCGTATCTTCTTGGAGAAATAAACGTCTAGTTTAAAAGCGATCAGTGATTCATGACGCGAGTGTGATACCTTAAATCTTAAATAGATGACAATCGCAAGGCGCGCAGTGATATCGGCGCGTTCTCAAACCCCTGATTACATAACCTAACTGCGGTGCTAGCGAAACGTCGAATCGTATTTCTCAGAAGGATGCAGCTTACACTCGGAACGTTAATTGCGCCACCCTGACGTTCGCTGTTGCGCAGACAGTTTGATCAAAACGGAGAACGAGTGAAATTTCTACGAAGCTAGGGATTTCGACCTGTAAACTCGTTGCAGCTTGATGTAGAGCGCGACCGTGCTGATCGTCGTGAGGACCACGGTGCTCAGCATTAACGAGACCGCAGTGTAAAATCCACTGTTAGTCATGCAAACGTTCGTCGTGGTTCTCGCGACCTGTTGTTCCACGGCAATTTCCTCGAGGTGCTCCAACGCTTGGCTGCTGGCTTCGCTTAAATCGTCCACCATGATCACTCGGAAGCCGCGAGCCACGCGTATCGGCTCCGACAGCAACACCGCAGACGTGTTTGATGTCGTGCTCGTACGCGGCGTGTAACTTATCGATCGTCGCCGTCTGCCTGGTTCGATTTGCTAAAAAATATCGGTTTTCTAGAGTGTCTATACTGAATTCCATCTAAGAGTAGACTCGTTCCGCGCAGGGACATACTGTTGATTGGTAGGAAACCGGCAGGGAATGCGCGGACGACCAATAGCGTGCGTCAGATCCATGGGAGCTGCGCAGATCGGTCGCAAATTGGTAGGGGCGCAGGTCTACTTTTAGGTGGAATACTATATACCCATAAGTATGTAGATGTGGCTTATCGCCGTGGTGACTTACCTGATTCGTTTCCGGACACGGCTCGCAATCAGTTTTGCAGAGCTCCACGTTGCACTCGATGAACAGGTCCATTACATCGGGGAACTTGAAAGCTTGGAAGTAGGCGTAGGCGATAATCGAAGCCCCCGTGTTTCCGGTGTCGTTCGTCTTTTGGAACGCTCCGAACAACTTCGGTTTTAGTATACAACCTCTCTCGTCCGTCAATTGTATCGTGTTGGTGGAGGATTCGTCTCGCGCGATACAGTCGCGCACCTTGAAGGTTATAGAATACCGGTTTTCATTCCGTAGAACGACAAGTGGAATACTTCTAACAATTAGTCTCTGGAACGTAAGTACCTGAAGATCGAAAGCGGGATCTCCTTCGACGGAAACGACCAGAGTCATAGTTTCTCCGATTTTCACGAGTCCGTCGGCTGCGGTCGCGAACGGGCCTCTTCCAACTTGGATGTCCAACTTGGCGGTTGCCGTGTCACCGCTGAAAGTCACTATTTCTTGTCGCAGCATGTCTACGGAGAAGTTCACCGTCAACGCTTTGTTGATGTTCCCTTCCCAGAGACAACGGACTCTCCTTATCGTATCCCAGACCTCCTGTATGCCTGGCTCGTTCTAAAGAAAGTAAAACGATCGTTACTCTCCGCGAAATGGTACTCCGACGTTACCTTGCCCTGTATAATGTTCTGCGTAGCCACAGATGCTCACCTGCAGTACCAGAACGTTCTCCAAGTATGCCTGTCCAGCCTCCCCCTCGAAGTCATTGATGAATTGAGTACCGCACGAGTCTAGACTCACCGTGAACGAGTACTTGGTCTGCCCAGAATTCTGCTCCACGTATCTGCACTCTGGGTTAGTAAAGTATCCCTGCAGACATTCGCATCGATCGATTACAACGCTTCAAAACGTCTAACGCTTACTCCCCACGTTTCTTTACCTTCGAATAAATGACTCCATCAAAGGCGCGGTTAAATTCGATGTTGATAGTCATCATGGTCTTGCTGCACTGGACGTCGAGGGCGTGAATGTGCGGAGGGTGCTTCGAGTCGTCGTCTTCCACGACTCCCTCCCCCGTTACTACACTAGTGCCGCTCGAATCTACGATACCGATTCCAACAAATCAATTGGAAAATCTTGGATGCTTGCGAAGCAGTGGAAACTGCCAAGTTTACAACTGGAAAGGAAAACGGTAAATGGGGCAGAATGACGCACCTTCCCCGATAGAGGCATCAACGACGCCGGATCCACTGGATCCAGCAGTGCCCTCCTGCAACGGATACTGTCCTGTTCCACCGGGAGCAGTAGCTGGAGCGCCAGGACCGGACGGGTAACCGTTCGCGGCGCTTTGGTCGTACGTAATATCTCCAGTTCCGGGTGTCGGGAAAGAGGGTGTTGGTTTCGCGGTCGGGTATCCATAAGTGGTGAATCCATTGCCAGAAGGATATCCACCGACGGACGAGCCGCTAGAAGCGCTCCCTGCCTCGGGCAGAATGTAGCTAGGACTCGGCCTCTGACTGGACTGACCGTACGTGGTGGAGAATCCGCTGGGAGTGGAATATCCGCCAGGACTGGGGCTACCAAATGTAGATGATGGGTAACCACCATAGCTGGTCGATACTCCACCGGAGGAAGAGTATCCGGACTGTGGACTCTGCGAGGTGGAGGGTGGTCGGGGACTGGTGGAGGAGTAGCCGGTCGAAGGTGGCAGATAGGTGGTGGAGCTTCTTGTCGAGCTGAACGGTGGGAAAGCTGAGGAACCGGCGTTCGAATAGGTCGGCGTCGGCGTGGGACGAGGATTGTAAGAAGTGGAGGGTGGTCCGTAGGGTGATTGATTGTTCGGTGGAAGGTAAGTTGGTCTCTGTGTGGAGAACGGTGGAGCTTGACCGGTGGAGGGCTGGCCAGATGGGAAACCGGCGTTCGGGGGAGTGAAGCCCGCTGGCGGTCTCTGATAAGGGTAGTTGGTCACTTCGTTTTGAGCAGGGGAGGGCGAATAATTCGGCTGTTGCCCGGTTGAAGGAGGTTGGAATGGTCTAGGTCTCTCCGGTGGTCTTTGAGTGCTGTACGGCGGTAGATATCCAGGAGGGTCCGACTGCTGCCGTGCTGCAACAACATCGATCTCGAGTGTGAGACTGAACGATTTGGCCGATTAGGCTGGCAGACCGTGCAGAGCATCTTCAAAAGCGAAGCGAGCCAAAGTTTAACGATAACGCCCCCGTGGGGGTATGTCGCGATCCAGCGACGCAAGAAAATCTTGCGAACCATTCTGAAGCGAGAACTAAATAAATCAGTCGTGATCTTGTTCGCGATGCTCGTTAAATTTCGGCACGCGAGACTCGACGACCTCTGTGCGGTTCTTTAGCCTTCTGTACTCCCAATGCGTCTCCCTCGTAATTGGAAATGTCTAGGAAGACGGAATACCTACTACTTGGGTGGATTAATTTCAGTGGCAACGTTACGTTCGATGTAACATGCGCTCTTAATCAATCTATAACTAAAGTTCAGATGGGGCTAGATGAGTATTTCGTTGTGGATTTTTATTAATACGCAGTGAGATTTGCGGTAAGCGTGCATATCGTGCGGATCCATCTAACGGTATGGTTAATTGCGTTCTGAGACGGTTCGACGGTTACTGGTCGATACAAGTTGATTAGAAACGGCTGTTGCGGGAGTTTCCTTGGGTAAGGGCCACTGACTCGTCTGTAAATCAGGGTGCCGCGCCGTCTCCAGCTGGCTTTAATTGTAAGTAAAGCTTCAACCTCTTCGAGTCCCGCGCACCTTGCGGCGCGCAGTTGACAACTTGTTAAGTAACGATTATACGTTTGTCAGCTCTGGGAAGTAGCAGGGAAGCGTTCTTAAACCCAGCTTCCAACAATGGGCCGCAAGAAATCGGACCCGAAGTGGTTGAAGGGGGATTATTACCTGACGAAAGGTACAACATAGCGGAGAAGACGTTGCGGGGGGGGGGGGGGGGGAATTGCTCGTTTAAACTTTAAAGGGTAACTGAAAAAGAGAAGATTCTCCTGAAGAACGTACTTTTACGTGCGCCCTGTCGGTAGATTCCCTGAATCCACTCTAGGATATTTTGCGCCATCACGTCTGCGGGCGACGCTGGGGCAGCTCGCTGGACTCTCGAGTGAGCTAATGGATTCCAAACGATTCCTTTCATCAAATTCACTGCTCGCTGTCGTACGTTAACGCTTTCTTGTCTCACGATCGATCATAGGCGAGCTAGAATCTTTCTTACCATCTGCGGGCGACGTTCTAACGAACAGGGCATGACCTCCTTCGTATTCTTGGCTCACGGCTACGGTCAGAACAGCTGCGGCCAGCAACGTCACGGGTCCCTTCATCCTCTACCTGTAACGTCATTTCGTTTACTTCTAATCCGAGTATCTGCTTCCCTCTACGGAGAGATAAGTACTCCTATTTCATGACTGTGTGGGGTTTACCGCGAGTCCCATGATCTCTGACGAAACCCCATCGATAATTTACGCGGGGAATTGAATTGCTATTGGTCAGGGCCGGAGTGAGTTGTGTGGAATGTGTTGAGTATTCCACACTTGAGATTTTGCTGTGCGTGGAAGTCCACAATTCGGGAATTTTGAAGGCATATTACCATTTTTCATTTTCTGTTTAAGTACTACTGTTTTCTAGGCTGTTGAAATTTGATCTTTTAATTTGTAACTAACTCCACAACTCGGGGAAGATTTGCTCCGCCGACCCTGTTATTGGTACACTTTGAAGTTCAAACACGGCTACTGAACACCACGATTAAATACATTACAACGAAACTAGGTCTCGTAATCTTGAGTCACTTCTTTACGATCCTACCAAAGATTACGTAGGTAATTCGTCACGCAAATCACATTAATTTCAAATGCTCTCTTCTAATCCTCGGAAGACGGAGGTTCAAGCAACTAGGCAGGAGTCGGTGCCTGGGACCATTTAAATTCAGAGTATTTAGACCCATAGTAAGGTAACTATCCCACTGTACTTATTTCTCTTACAATTGGAACAATTCTTTTTTCGATTTCTGAGCTTTTCTCAATTAATATTTACTAATACACTCGGCAATGTTACACCTGGGTAAAAAAAAAAGACCCAGATACCGCCAACCGGGGGGTTACAGGAGGTAACCAGTCCTTTAAACGATGTTCAAACAGTGGCTCTCGTAAATCGAGGATCATCGATTGAAAATTCTATTCCAAGTCGCATTTTTCATGCCCATGTCCCGGTGACCTGAATATCGCTCAGTTCTCCGTTTAAACGAACGTTCGGGATGTGGATTTTCACGCGCAATTACTGCGAACCCTTCCGGAAGGAATAGAAGACAATAGGAACAGCCGGCCGTGGCTGGTCGGCGAAAACACATGGGCCGAAACGTATCAGCGGAGATGAGTGGCACAGATAGGGAACCTTGAATTGCTCGCATGCACGTTCCAAGTTCCAAGGCTGCGAACCCGCGTTCTACCGCGTACGCAAAAACAATAGAAAGCGTACCTTCGACGCGAAAGGCTAATTAAGAGAGGGAGTGTTGCGTGTCGGGTGTTGCGCGAATTTCGTATCGGGGGATATCGCGCAAGGTCTCGGCTCCCGGGGCCACGCACGCTGGACGAAAATTCGTCCAGCGCAACGACCGGCGAGAACTTGCGCCTTCGTTGCTGGTTTCGTCAGCGTTTCGACAGAAAGCTTAACGAGTCGGGGAGTACAATCTCCGAGGAGTTTTCTGGTGGCGGGAAAGGCCGTTTTCACGATTGTTTCCTTCTTCTCACGTACATCAGAACATTTCGTCAGATCAGATTACGGGGGGAGCCTCAATTCCCTGGTCTTTTATTCGCCTCGTAATTCGGCGCCGCGCCGCGGTCGAAACATGATGCACAGCCCGATTCCTGGTTAATTAACATCGTGTCTTTTCGGCGGTTGCGCAACGCTGCCTTCCACCTCGAGGGCGAGGGAAATAAAAAACTGTACGTTCAATGTTTTACGCCGATCAGCTTCCTGCCTAACGGAAGTTTCGTCCTTACGCTTCGGCGACCGAAATGTTCGGGTGCAACAGCAGTGGCGGACTTGACGGGCGGCCGATGAGCAGTCGCCGCTTGGGTCCCTGCTCAGAAGGCCCCCTAGGGTCCCATCCTCAAATAAAAATTATGATTTTATCCAAACTCTATTTCTCTTCTGTACTAGATTTTAGTAAACTACCTCTTCATTTTCCGGAAACAGTGGACCCCTCAGAACGTTTGCCACTTGGGCCTGTTTCCTTAAATCCGCCACCGCGCAACGCTTTGGAACTCTGCCCGTCGCGATGAGGAGAGCAAGAGACGCGGAAGCTTCCGTTTCCTACGC
The DNA here is from genome assembly GCA_947577245.1 of Andrena bucephala. Lineage (NCBI taxonomy): Eukaryota > Metazoa > Arthropoda > Insecta > Hymenoptera > Andrenidae > Andrena > Andrena bucephala. The sequence goes on along the minus strand of OX387717.1, from coordinate 16,289,957 downwards.
TGACGGCTCCACCGAAACGATTGCCGGGGGCAAGGATAAGCGAAGCTCGCCTCGTAGTTTGCGGCACGCGCTCGTACGAGCGGTTTCGTCGATACGGCCGATCCGCAGTTTCTCCATCGAGTAAATTGTTCGGGTAGAAAGTACCGCGGCCAAACGTTTTAGAAGAAGACGAAGGAGAACTCGTTAGCGTTCGTCCGCGCCGGGGAAACTCGAAGCACTGTCGCTTTCGACGGAGGTGAAGTTACGAGCGGGATGTCCCGCTAGATCCGGATGCTTTCCATCGCTATCGGTCCGATTCAGTTTTATCGGTGGCTGGCTGGTTGGCGGCTGGTGAAACCCGAATCGTGACGCGGCTCTGATCGGCGTGCCAGTGCTCCGTACCGCTCGTGTTCCGAGTCCCGACCTCCACCGCTGTACTTACTTCCTTCGGAAGGACTCGCGTCGTGCAGCGTCGCGTCGCGTCGTTCGGGCAAAAGTTCGAGAAGTCAATGGAGGAATCGTGCTCGGCCGAGGCGAAAGGTGAAAGTCGCGCCGCCGGCGCCGGCCTCGAGATCGTATGCGCTGCTCGTGCCTCCTCGCATCGCTACGATACACGCCGCGTTATGCGCCTAGTCACAATCAATTTACACTATTCACAGGATCGAGTAAAGGGAATCTGATCGGAACGATCACTCGGCGCATCATTCTTTCATCCACGCCGTGAGAGTAGCTGGCCACAATCTTCCGCGGGGAAAATCACTTTCTTCAAGGTTCATCGTTTTGGAACTTTTAGGTGTCCGCCAAGTATTCCTGCCATTTTTACAAGTTTTTGTCTTCGAGTTTTGAAGATCTCAATATAGTCTTTCGTTACTCCAAGCATTACCTATGTCTATGTCTTTTGTATTCAGGTATCTTCTATTAGAGCGATAAAGACGATTAGTAATAATAATTACCTACGTAACGAATGGTTCGCACGATTCGCGTGGTTCGAAGGGTCCGGGATTAATTGTCGTAGCTAATAAGAAGATTGCCTTACGGTTCGACGGAGCATCGGGTGTACTTATGCTGACAGATGTTGCGCGTGCAAAAGCGCTGCGCGGTCACACGTCAGATTCATTAAAATACAAGGCGCGTGAGAAGAGCACGGGCGGTTGACCGACTTGTAGAAATAAGATTCCAATTTAATTAAGATTGCGCCAAGTTCGTTAAACGATGCACCGTGCCGGAATGAAGAGATCCCGAGGATCAGCCGAGTAAGACCGAGAAGAATGAATATGAAATTGCGGGAATCGAACTGCAGGAATTAAAATATGTAGAAAGTTCACGGGTTGCATAAACGCGTATTATTGTTGGATCCAAGTAGGTACATATCTACGTACATATGTACGTGTGGCATCTCGCTTACGAAAGGCACGTTGCTGGTCGTGGAATTCTGCCATTAAACGGCTAACAGGCAACCGCGAAAACACAGCTTCCGCTGAATTTCGATAGAACCCCTCGGATTTAGAGCATTAGGTACCGATCCGAGGTAAAATTATTGAACGAGGCCCGAGGTCAGCCAATTTCAGAGCGAGCAGAACGCTTGCCTTGCTGCAGTAACACTAAACAGGGTATTTGGGGTAACAGTGTGCGGATTTTCTTTAGAAGTATTTTTGATCAAAGCATGTAAGAACGGTGTGAGAAAACGCCGAGGCTACCGAATGAAAATCGCGGAGATTGAGATTAACCCTACACTGCACACGTGGGGCCTCACAGGCCCAACCGAACAGTTCTCATGATACTGAAAAAGATTCAGATAACTATGACCCATGGTGTTAAAGAGAGATTTGTTCAGTATTTCATTTTGTTATAAATATTTTTCTTAATAAAGATTAAGTGCAATTGATTGCGTGCTGTCCAAAAATGATGTTTTTTCCCCTCAACATATCTATGCATTCCTAGATTCGGAGATATGGGCCTGTGAGGCCCAACGCGTGCAATGGTGTAATTTTAATTTACGCGTGCACTGTGGGGTTAAGGGAAGACTAGCGCGTTGCACAAACGAGATTGCGATTAAATTAGAATAGAGCGAGCAGGATTCTGTGGTTCGCCGGCGAGCACAGTAAACGAGGGAAGGTCGTTGAAAAAGTTCGCGCGAGATGTATGGATAATTCATGTTTAATCGCCTTCTAATTCTTTCTCTTCGCCCGCAGGTGTATGGAGAAAACTTGTGCTCGATTATCGCATTCCAGCGATACTCTCGGAACGCTCATCCGTCTTTGTAGACGAAACCGAGTAACAACCTCTGGGAGAAGCTTTTTTGACGATAAGAATCACGTCGCAATCTTAAGATATCCGTGTGCTAAATTGGAGGAGGACGAGATATCGGAGGAAAGTTCATTGGATATTTTCAGGAAGAATCCTATAATGGAACTTTCGCTCGGAAACTTGCAACGATTGGGAAATATTTTTATCCGTCTTCCACCGTTTCAAACAATATCGATAGAAGCATTAAAGAATTTGGGATTCCGCTTTGATTTACGCTTGTCAGAGAGGACGTCCTAGAAGAGAGGCACGGTTAATGCGGAATTCGAGTGTTTTATCGTGCCGGGTGCTTCCTAATGTTTCTTTTATGTCATACCCATTAGTGGCGTAATGGAGAGTTTTATCGACCTTTCTCTTCTGGCGTGAATCTTAATCTCTATCGATTCTGATGCCCCACCAACGCGCGTTTAATTTCGCCTGGCCGTGGGCGATACGAGTCGCGATTAGAGTTGACGCAGCACCGCGAGACGCATCGATGGATCGATCGCACGGCGCTATTTCCAGGCGAGAGGATTGCAGAGCAGTCTCCTCTCTGTGTCACGCGTTGCGAATGAAGCGACACGCGCGGAAGGAAATGGAGATACGACAGCAAGCAAAGCGGGACCAACGACAAACAGAGGAGTAAACACACGAGGAACGTGGCTTTTTTTTATCCTTATTCACCTAGCTGGCACCGACTACCGTATTCGGTAACCAAAACAAGGGTATCGTGTTTTATTCCAGTTCAGCGAGTTCCGAGAATTTCGCTGTCCCGCCTGCACCGATTGTACCTACCGGGCAACGCAGCAATTACCAAACGGAGCAACGCAGCATTAACGCGAGATTGCTGCGTTGCAGGTTGTAGATAACGAAGAAGCTTGCGATTGGCCAATATACTATGTGCTATACTTAGTTTCCGCATGAAAAACCGTGAAGGGGCAGGTTGCCTGGCTTGAGTGGGGGGACGTGGTCGCGTAATTATCGTAAGGAATCGGTGAAGTTGCAAAGAGTTGTTGGTAAGGTGGTGGTTTGCGGCGGCGAGATTAGGCAAGTGTAGCGTGCACTTGAGATGCTGCGGTTTACTGGGACGTTTCTGCGCCCCGACATTTCGACTGGATGCGGTGTTTTAATAACGAGACGGAACGGTACTCGTTTATTAGCCGGATTTCGTAACCACCGGCTGAGGAAGCGGTACGTGCTCGACGTTTTTATACGTTAACGATTCTAAGAGAGGAACCACGGTCCCAATGGAGGAACCCGGACCGTTCGTCTCGTTCTCTGGTTCCTCGGGTTTACCTTCGTTACGCGGAGCTATCGGTCGCTTATTTAATTAGACCCCATTAGTTTCACTTTTGTCGCGCGTTATTCCAAACTGTTGGATAGACCGAAAATACAGAGTTATTACTGGAGACGGGCAAAATTTTTATTTAAATGAAATTTCGAATAACAAATAAAATTTTTTAAAAAATGAATCGTTATGTGTTGAATAAAGATAATTCGAGTTAACTTTATTTGACGAATAAAGTTGTCATATTTAACTGTAACTTTAACTTTAAATTTAACTTTAATTTTAACATTAACTTTAACTTTAACTTTAACTTTAACTTTAAATTTAACTTTAATTTTAACTTTAGCTTCAACTTTAACTTGAACTTGAACTTTAGATTTAACTTTCACTTTAACTTTAAATTTCACTTTCACTTTAGCTTTAACTTTAACTTTAACTTTAAATTTAACTTTAATTTTAACTTTAACTTTAACTTTTACTTGAACTTTAATTTTAACTTTAACTTTAACTTTTACTTTAATTTATACTTTCACTTTAGCTTTAACTTTAACTTTAACTGTAACTTTAACTTTAACTATAGCTTTAGCTTTAACTGTAACTGTAACTTTAATTTTACCTTTATTCGATATCGAATAATTATCTGGCGCGGCGTTACAATGTAGTATCGCCCAATGATGGTCGCGGTGGCTCGACCGCACGTGAGAAAATTATTCGACGTCGAAAAAAGTTAAAGTTAAAGTTAAAGTTAAAGTTAAATTTACAGTTAAAGTGGAAAAATTTATTCGACGCTGAAGTCGAAACGCTCGGCGAATAAAAAATTAACTTTATTCGTCGAATTATTTTTTTAAAATAATTCTTTATTTAGTTAATACCCAGCTCTGGTTATTACGAAAGAATTCGACAGTCAAGATACACTGGTTCGTAGAGATACACTCGAAGAATTATTATATACCTCCGTAGCATCACGTAAGTATTTAGACAGCAAGCCAAAATGGCTGCGTCCACAGTGAAGAAGGCGTTTCGTGTTCTTAATGCATGTTTGCCAAGAATTAGGCAACCGCATTAATATACCCATGTCATGTGAGTAAGGGTGAACACATTGAACATCTGCAGGTTGCTACAACAAAACCTTCAAGAGTATCCCTACGAACCAGTTCAAGGAGAGTCTCACTACTTTCAACAATTCTTCTTTTTATAATTAATTTAGAAACTATCGATTTCTTTTATAATAACCCTGTATCGTCGTACCTATACAAAAAGCAGCGCAGGTGAGAGTGGAGGAGAAAGGTCACGTCTCCTTCTTTTTTTCTATCTTAATTTGAACCAAATCAAAAGCATGTCCGGGTAAAGCGTTAATCGTTCTTGTTATCCCGAAAACGTTAACCGCGCTAATCGAAAACCAGCTTCCAAATACGGTGGCGAGAGAGAAGATCTGCCAGTGAAAACTGTTACGTTCGATAGGTCTGGGTTACGAGGACATCGACTGCCTTACGCGTCGGCCGCGAGAAAAGTTGCGGCTCGCGGTTTCTACTTCGCAATGTCAGCCGGAGGCGAATCGTCGATGAGCTAGATCCGACCTCTGCTCGCGGATTCGTGCCCGCTCCCCCTCGCGCTAAATTAACTCCACTTGAAAAGCTCGGAGGGAAGAAATTTCAAGAATAACCCCGCCGCGTCCCCGTCTACTATTTCGTTCCGCGAAGGCGCAAAACCAAAGTCGAAAGTCGGCCGCGCGATGGATTCCATCGGCATATCGAGTCCGTACAAGGGTAGAGGAGTCGGATAGGAAAAGTTTCCGCGACTTTCTTCGAGTTGCGGGGGACGACGCGTGGAGGATTCAATAAGGCGAAAGTATCGATCGTAGGAAACTGGCAAGAGACGATTGTCCTTAGGTTTAAAGTCCTGACATTTAAAGCGTCCGGGGCGGCCGTTGTCCGCGTTTGGACCGAGGCGAGGGCAGAGTCGATAGATTCGCGTATGCGCGCCCCCGCGACCATCGCGTCTAGCTTCCAGCCGGGCCATAGAAAACGCGGCGTCATTGAACGCTTGTCGTTGCCTTTGCCATCGAGCACGGTGGCCAGACGGCGAAAGGATACCAGATACATATCGCGAGAACGAAGAACGACGGGGGACATCCGTCGCAACGTGGGACGATTTGTCAGCGCGAGGAAAGCTGCGATACCTTCAACCTCTTGCATCCCGAAGAAGCATCGACTTCGCTTTTCGATGGGCAACCGGAGGATCGATGGACCCCCCGACGAATTGCGACAACGTTTAAATTGTCTTTCGCAAGTGGAAGATCGTCCGCGACTTTCCGAGGGAACTCCGCTGTCCCACGTTCGCGGACGTCACGGCGGTCGCGTCGTCCGGACGGGACGATCGTTTTGGCATTTCGAGGAGCTTCGTTGCGGCCTAACTGGTCTCCGAGCTTATTACACACGCGATCGATTAAGAATTTTGTGTTTGGAAGAGAAACAGGCCTGGAATAGAAATGGTACCTTTTTGTACGTTGCAGAAATGGGATACAGAGGCTCGATTAACTGCGATAAACGATTCCCGACCTCTGGGACGGAGAAAGCCGAGGGCATTCGGTTTGTCAAAAGCGTCGGTAGCGTTGGAAGATAAATATCGCGAGGTGAAGGACGCCCGTGCAGCGATATGTGCATATTTCAAACGATCCCATGGTTGGCCAGCGCCAGCCAGTTGACTTGTTATTGCAAAACGAAGCTAGGAAAAATGTTGCAGGCCACCCTGTTTCGTCAGCTGCAGCATCGCGACGCGCGTTACTCGAGCATGCATAAATTAAAAAACGTCTGGTGTCACGTTTCGTTTTTCGCTCGTAGCCAGGCACGCCTTGTTGGAGCGGTAATGATGCTCGGAAACGTTGGTACCCGGAGGCAAAGTCGAGGATTGCGGCACATCCGAGGCTTGAATTTTTACTATCCTGGCCATTGCGCCACATTATTGGGCGAGGGACGCGCGCGCAGGTATTTCCCCATGCGCCTTTAGCGTTCAACTTTTTCTAGCGAAAGATGTCAAGGGTCGCGGGTGAAGAAGAAAACCGAATGTGCGCGGAATGCAACAAGTGTGCATGTGCAGCATAGGTTAACTGGTAGCCTTCGGCCAAACCGTTGCCCCCGTTGAATTATGGGACCGTTGTCTTGGGCCTTTATCCCCGATTTTTAGCGGAAACCGGATCGAAGGTTCGATCGCATCTCAAGACCAAGTTCAACGCGAACGAGATTGGAGCGTCGCGCTTCGGCTCGCGGAGAAGGTTCACCCACCGCGCCGTTCGAGAAAATCGGCAAGCAGGCAAGCCGCGTGTGAGTACCACTGTTCCGAGTCTATAGAGTCTAGCGCGTCTACTCGCTTTCTTCGAGATGCGGTCACCAAAACGTGCCTCCGCCGTCCTTCGCTCTCACTCTTCCTACCGATTCTCACGCCTGCATGCGATCCTCCACGAGGCCCCGTCTGTTTCACTCTCCGCCGTCGAGTCGCGGCGAACTCAACGTAATTATTTTACGCAAACCCGTGTCTCTTTACGTGTTCATCCGATCGAGGTATCGGCACCGTAGAGAAAGGTCCCCGATGCGAGACCGATTCGTGGGACAAGCGCCGATGATACGCTCGAGTCGCGTTTTAAACGCCACATTGTTCTCCGGACTCGACAGGAACTCGTGAAATCGCGTTCTGTTCAGATTTTAGCCGAGATAAAATAGCGGTTCTTGTAGGACGCGCGTACGTGCTCGACGGTGTGACGAGTTCTTCGAGGGCCGAAGCTCGATGTCATCGGTTCTCGCTCTTACTTTTACCAGAAATTCCCCGGGTAATCCAACTGGCTCCGCGCTCGCGCGCACCACCGCGGAGGACCTTGCCACGCGTCGATCGAGATGACTCTCCGAGAAGAGGATTAACGTAACTGCGCAACCGATCGCTTTCTCCGTTTGTAGCGTGCGAGCGCTAAAGAGGAACAATTGGCGTATTAAAAACCATTACGCGACATTACGAAAGCCCCATTTCTATCGCGGATCTTCCAGAGATTTCACGGAATCGTGGCTGCGAGTCGCGATCATCAAGAAAATATTTACCTACGCGCTAGAAATCGGTGCCGATTCTACCGAAACTTGCACGCTCAATTCTCCCAAGCTACGTTATAAATTTGTTTGTCAGTCGTGAGAAAGGAATTCGTAAATAGAGAAGATGCACGGGCTCGTTCACAAGTAATGCCGATCGCTTTGTTCGTGGTGACATGAAAAATGCTCGCGTTTTAAAATATAAATCCGACTATCCGGGGTGGCGATTCTTCCTCTTCCCCAGACTATCCCGCCTCCGTCGAGAAAGTAATCGCGTTTCGTGGGTCGCCGCGACGCTTTTTCGCGTGTCCCCCAAACTTCCGCGGAGGTAATGGAAACCCGTCTGGAGCGAAGTTGTACGGAGCACTGTGGATACCGTGCGAATCCAGGATAAACTCATTGACATCGCTTTCTCCCGGGTACTTTTTTTTTTTCGGTAGCGCGTGGGTACGACGATCCTCCGGACCGTTGCGCGAGCCAGCTTCGACTCGCGGGAAACGAATTAGCGAGGGGGGAAGTGTCGGGCCGCGAATTAAATCGAGACTCACCTCAGAGCGAAATCCTTGTTGACGAGAGACGGAGTCGAAATCGATCTTCCCTCGCGATTCGTCCGCCGTCCGGAAGATTTGCGCGTCGCGCGCACGCTTGTGAGAAAGGTGAGAGTGAATAGCTGGGAGCATCTTCATTCAAGCTTTATATAGGTATTGTACCCCCTTTCCTAGCCGGTCTGTAGAAAGAGCGTGCCATCACCGTTGCCCGCCGTAATTGTATCATCAACGGGACCACGAACGCTAGAAAAAAACATCTTCGCCCGAACGAAATTACCTTGCGACAGAATTTGTCCCATTTCGGGATACTGCTTCGAACTATCTATCTTCGATCGGTGGCGAGTTTTTCGCGGCCCCGCTTTTCCACGAGTCCGCAGCTGCCGAAACTAGCCTCTCGCGATTTTCGTTATGTGGTAAGGGATCGAAATTTACAGGGCTTGGCTTTCACGTCACACGTCGCTCATTTGCTGCTACGGCACAACTCAAAATTTGCAGTTCCTCAGTTATTAGCATAGAAAAATCGGTCGTTGTCTAACAAAACTTTTGAACCCGTTTCCCTCAAAATCGTGAATTTCTAATTACGTCGTTGTTGCAGCGAATGAGCGATATTATTATTATTAACGTCTTTATTGCACGAGAGAATAGTTTAATACAAGTTTGACGAAGTTAGAGAAGAAAGGAGTCAAAGTCCAGTGAAGAACGTCCGTAGATTTTTTTCCAGGGAGGGAGGCAACTTTGGGGTGACGGTAAAAAAAATATGGTAATAAAAAAACAACCCTGGCTATGACATCGACGAATCGGATTTAATTAAATCGCAATTTAAATAAAAATTTAAAACCGAGATTTAAAAATACTCACTTTTTAGTATAAACTTAATAAAAATCAGTTTTTAAAAATAAGAGATTTTATCTCAAAGGCCTCCGGACGCTCATGGAGTCCAGCGAAAATGCTGCTTTATACCTAACGTTAATCCCAAATTGAATTTTCGTTTCATCATCGAACGAGTTCGAATGAGAATAAATTTTCAGAAACCAAGCACAATTCCATAGGACGCGCATCATTGCGCAACTGTTGTCTCGATGGGCGTAAGAATTCCTAACACCGAACAGGTGGCGTCATCGAATAATTAATCACAGGGCGATCCTCTTGGCTCGCATACGCTGCATTGTGTAACAAATAATTAAAACCGTGAACCATTAGCGGATAGCATTGAACGTCGAAGGGTGAAAGGTAGCTATTACGCTTTTATTTCCCGAAAATGAAATGAAATCGATGGCTAGGCGGGGCTACTGATTTTCTCCCAGTTGCTGCGTTATAAACAGAATGTTTCGCTCGCGTTAATAAACCGGACAGTGGCCACGCCGCGACCGGAAAAACGGTGATCGATAAATGGCAATTACAGTGACTTAACGAGGAACACAAGCGGCTCGCGCGTGCAGCGGTGTTTTCTGCAATCACGTCGCGGATGATGAAGATAATGGTCGAATGTGCTTGTCGTCGGAGATCGATTATTTCACCCCTTACATGGAGTGTCGATACTTTTCCGGGTTCGGGAGATTCGTATGCATATGTAGGGAGAATAACAACTTACAAATTGAACTGCGATGTTAGGTTGTCCTGTTGCAAAATAGACTGAAACTTGTCTGAAAATATGGATAACCATTGTTCGAATTTACGGAAACCGAAGAAGAATTTAGAAATCCCAGGTGTATGGCAACGGTTTCAGGAGTCACATGAAACTGTTAAAATTTGCAATTAATTCTATTAGAAAACTGTTGAACAACTCAATTAAAAAATTGTTGAAGACTATTAGAAAACTGTTGAACAAAATGAAGTGTAACTTTTGTAATTGCAACTTTTATTCCATACATTTTTGTGTAAATAAGAAACTGTTATTTTCTTGAAAGCAGAAAAAAGGTCTAGTTAAACAGGAACATTTATTCTGCTCTGAAAAAGTGAAAGTTGTGATAAGCAGATTTTCTGAAAATGTGGGATGGATATATTTGAAGCTGAAATCTTAAACCGTTCGGTGAAAATAATTCTGTAGAAATCACAATGTGCTCTCTCTTCTACGGGTGTTTATAAATATGGAACATTTTCCTGGATCGGTTCTACTCGCCAAAATAATAAAAAAGATTCGTATACACGTATGTCCGATAATGCTTAATTTTGCAGTTATAAGTATTTCTAAATTTCAAATAATATAGATTGAATTTCGACCGTAAAAATTGTTCTAATTAGAAGAGATGATTTCGGCGCAGTGGTTCGGTCTATTAAACAATTAAATAAAAGCTGTTTTGCAATTTTAAGAATTTTTATCAAATTCCAACGTTTCGGTCAATGATTATGACCATTCTCAAGGAAAGTTAGATAAAAAGAAAAAATACTGCGTGTGTTTTTGTATATTTAAACAATCATCACGTTCATTGCTGGGAACGTGCGACGCACGAGTCGGTTAACCGGTGACCATTTTTAAATTTCGTAAAACACGGGCCCGAAACGCCTATTAAAAATGGCATTTAACGAAGTCCAGCTGTGCTTCCGCGGATCGATATATTGATTATCATTTCGTCTTTGTTTTTTTAAAGGTGAGAAATATTAAGTAGGCCGATTGACGAACGCGTCAGTCTGCCCAATCGGCAATTAATAATCGGCCGTTTAATAGACATTTCGGACCGGTGTTTTACGGAATATAAAAATGCTTATAACTGCAAAACTAAGTATTATCGGACATATGCATATACCAAATTTTCTTCTTATTTTGACGAATAGAACAGATCCTGAAGAAATGTCCCACATTTTTATAAACACCCCGATATTTATCCTAACTTCCAATTCCATAAATAACGCTAATTAAAAAAATATTCCCAACTTTTATATTTTACCCTTAAATATCTGTTCAAAAGTATATAATCCTCCAGAACTTTTATTAATCGAACATAAAATAACTGTTAAAATTAAACTCTTACAACAGAGTGAAAGTATTAACGTACAAAGTGAATTTTAAACAGAAAATAAATGATTTAGAAGTTAAAAGTTCGATAAATAACTTTTATTTATAGTACTTAACAGTTACATTCGACCCCTGGTTTCGGTATCTCTGATGTGTTTTAAGTTTTAAGGACGGCCGAAGTCGAGGCGAGTCCGTTTGACTTTACCGTCTCTCTGACGAGTGTTTATGCGATTTACCCGCGTCAAAGCTTAACTATGTAGGTACTTTCAGGCGCTATTGAAAATTAAAGAGTCAGAAATCCTCGGGAAATCCTTAGCCCTTGAGGAGGCTCGAAAAGCATAGAAACTTGCATTACGCTAGAAACGCAGAATTTGCGTTGCAATAATTTCCTTTGCGACTGAACCGTCAAAGCAGTAGCATTATTTTTATTGCTACTTTCTACCGCTGCCCGGGAGATTTTAACGCTTCAAGACTCTCAAGAGTTTCAAGATTCATCGAGGCAGTTACGTCACTCAAGATGCCTCGAGCTTTTAAGAACTCTTCCCTCGGTCTAATAGTCGACGCGATAAACGACCGCGACGTTAGAGACCAGAGGACCGCCTAAACTTTCGAATTCGCCGAAACTCGAAAAACTGACACTGCTTTTTCAAGCTTCCCAAGCTTCTCGCGGTGTCCAGCTCTTATTACCTAACTTTCGAAGTCCAACACTGCTTGACAATTTTTCTCAACGATTTTTCCACTTCTCTAGTCGTTCCGAATATTTAACCGATCCAAGCTTCTCGGTCGTAAAGCTTGGGAGCTTTTAAAGGATCTAATCTCGACTCTGAACATTTCGCGGAGAATGGGTGTTTGCTTTTGGGCAGCTTCTAATAAATTGTTTGGCTGCGGGAAATCGTTGGTTGCGGCGGTCGATGAACTAGCCGAAGCAAGTGGATTCTGCGAATAACAATAAACGTACGAGCTTACGCAATCGCAGCCCGTAGTTTGAAAGATGGCAGTGGCTGATGGTAAGAACGTGGCAGCCATATTAGACGGATTAATGAGAAAATAACAGGGAATTAAATAAGTTGCACGACGAGGCTGGAACCGGGGATGCAACTGTACGCTTCTTTTTAGCTACTAATTTTAAGAGCAGGAGTTTCAGAGTGGATACGGGTTTTCGTTACGATCGTGATTTACGGCTGGATTAATGCGCGCTCGCAGCATCCTTTACCTGTAGCCGATGTTTCCGGTAAACGAAAATGCCTACTTGCGGCAAATGAAAATGGAACTCTGAACGGAAACTTCCTAACGCCTGAATGGAATGGGCAAGCAAAGTAACGAACCAAACTAACTCCCCGGCGATCGTATGGAAGTAGGTACATGCTCGTATATAGCTTTTCGTTTCGAGGGAACGTTCCGTATCAAGCTGCGAGATAGGTACCTTTTTTTCAGGAACGATACCGTGGGCCTTGAATTGCCCAATGCTTCCACGAGCTCCGAGTCAGTGAACATCGAAATGATATATGGAATCGTTTCTCTTTCAATTCTCCTCCCAGATAGTCGGTGTCTGGCTGAAGCAGTGGAGTAAGATGCAAAAATCGATGGAAGTGAATCGTGAGAAAAGATTCTTTTTCGCCGCGGTAACCCGCCAACCATTGTGCGCGGTAAATCGCTTGTATTTCGGGAGATTTCGGGTACTTTTAATTTAGCAACAACCGACAGCCCGTGGCGTTTCACGTACGACAGATGAAATGCTTGTGAAATTTTGCACGGGAGACTGACTTTACTCGAATGAGTTCGAACGTTGAGCGCTAAAGCCTGTTGGATGGCGGTTAACAGGGGCGAATTTGGGTATGGAAGGCTGCAGTCTAGGGCGGCAAATCTTGGGGAGCGGCAAATTTTGGGGAGCATTAAATTTTGGGGAGCGATACATTTTGGGAAGCGACAAATATTGGGGCAACAAACTTTGGAGAGCTGCAAATTTTGGAGAACATCAAATTTTGGGGAGTGTCAAATCTTGGGGGGCACCAAATTTTGAGGAGAATCAAATTTTGAGGAGTGATAAATATTAGGGATTATCAAATTTTTGGAATCGGCAAATTTTCGGGAGCGGCAAATTTTGTGGGAGTATCAAATTTTTGGAATCGCAAAATTTTGTGGGAGTATTAAATTGTTGGAATCGCAAAATTTTGGGGAGCATGAAATTTTGGGCAGTATTAAATTTTGGGGAACGATAAATTTTGGGAAGCGACAAATATTGGGGCGACAAACTTTGGAGAGCTGTAAATTTTGGAGAACATCAAATTTCGGGAAGCGGCAAATCTTGGGGAGCACCAAATTTTGGGGACTGTCAAATTTTGGGGGGTATCAAATTTTGGGGAGTATCAAATTTTGGGGAATATCAAATTTTGTGGAGTATCCAATTTTTAGGAGTGACAAATTTTGGGGAGCATCCAGTTTTGGGGAGCGGGAAATTTTGGGGAGCATCCAGTTTTGGGAAGCTGCAAATTTTGGGAAACATCAAATTTTGAGGAGACTCAAATTTTGAGGAGTGATAAATATTAGGGATTATTAAATTTTTGGAATCGGCAAATTTTGGGGAGCATGAAATTTTGGGCAGTATTAAATTTTGGGGAACGATAAATTTTGGGAAGCGACAAATATTGGGGCGACAAACTTTGGAGAGCTGTAAATTTTGGAGAACATCAAATTTCGGGAAGCGGCAAATCTTGGGGAGCACCAAATTTTGGGGACTGTCAAATTTTGGGGGGTATCAAATTTTGGGGAGTATCAAATTTTGGGAAATATCAAATTTTGTGGAGTATCCAATTTTTGGGAGCGACAAATTTTGGCGAGCATCAAATTTTGTGGGGGCGCATCCAGTTTTGGGGAGCGAAAATTTTGGGGTGCGGGATATTTTGGGAAGCATCCAGTTTTGGGGAGCGGAAAATTTTGGGGAGCTGCAAATTTTGGGAAACATCCAATTTTGAGGAGCATCAAATTTTGAGGAGTGACAAATTTTGGGGAGTATCAAATTTTTGGAATCGGCAAATTTTGGGGAGCATGGAATTCTGGGGCGCCGCAAATTTTGGGGAGCATCCAATTTCAGGGAGTGACAAATTTTGGGGAGCATCAAACTTTGTGGAGCGGCAAATTCTGGGGAGTATCAAATTTTCGGGAGCGAAAAATTTGGGGGAGCGGCAAATTTTGGGAAGCGATAAATTCTGGGGAGCGGAAAATTTTGAGTGAAAGAAATTGTAAAAGGTTTAAACACAGAGGCTCGCGACAACTTTAAAAACAATCCCCTTTTTCATATAGCGAATTAGTAATGACTCATATATGAGTTTCCATATTGAATTAATTTTGAAATTGTCTCGTCTCTTCTAAATTAAAATATTTTATGATATTTCACGTAAAGGGCGTCAGACGCTTGTCAGCCTAGTGGCGCCAAGTCTTTAAATCCGCCCCTGGCGGTAAACTCGAACAATGCCAGTCGTACAGGTTGAAAAGAGTGACGGAGGACCACCAAAATGAAACGACCTTTGGATATCTAGACACTGAAGACACTGAAGAGAAAGTCCCGCAGCAGAGTAGCTTCTCCAACATGGTATTACCTCTGGTCAAATTTAATATTACATATTCCATTAACATTGCGTAAAACTCTGACGAGACAGCCTCCTGGGGAGCCCAATTGCAATTACCTCCTCGGGTCCTCTGTTTTTCGTTGATATTCCGTGTACGCCTTAAACTTTCTCGAAAGTCCTTCTGACGAAGCAAACTTTGCTGGAAATTCTACCAAGTCGTAAAAACTCTGCCACGCGATCAACATTAAGTATAAACGTCCAGGAATTCATTAAAAGTTACTCGGTTTTGATAAAGCGCGGCAGAAAGGTATTATTCAAAGGGTAATTAAAATCAATAACTAGCGCGACAGGCGGCTTAGAATGTTAAACCCGGTGTTTTAATTAAAGCTGGTAAGAGGGAGATCCTACCTTGTTGACGTACTTGGAATTACCCTGACTTTTCCAGGAACAATGGTGCCACCTTCATCGAGAACATCCAACCAACTACTTCGATTAATCGTACGCGCGATCCAACCACCCTTCTCTTCGTTCCTTGCTCTTCGTCGCTCTTTCCAAGACGGTCCTCCGATAATCTTTCCCATAAACGTTGGTTCGTTGCAGCGACCGTAAGAAGTTTAGAAAACTACAAGCAGAAATTAGACGTTTAGCAGGATTGCGCAAAAAGGATAGCCGACGAAAAACGAAACGTAAAATAATAAATGCTCGCAAAGCTATTCGAGCACTGGCGATTTCGTTCGAAGCTAATATCGCGCAAGAGTTGAGAGTTAAGACCGCGTAATTATAAACACTGGCAGAGTGTTTCTGCTTTACCGTAGTAATATGCAGAAATTGCAATATCCTTCTCTCCTTTCCGGAAGCTTGCCTTCTCGTTACTTTGCTGCCGCTACTTGTAATCACTTTCCTATACACTCGGTGTCCAATAAACTTTTTAGGCGTACGATGCTCTTGCGTGCACCGCGCTTGATATACTTAAGTACTTACATACTGAAAGAAATCATTCGAATTAAAGTCTACGCACACATATTAGTTACTTGACGGTTCAATGGCAAAAAAATATTGTTTCCCTGTTTCGGAATGGAGAAGTTTGCATTTGTTCGTATCGGCTACTCACAGTGACACTGTCGGCACCGATATTTTCTTTTTTATTTATTTATTTATATATATACGGGAAAACCCTTTGGTGCATAAAGAATAGAGAAACCCAGTAGAGGATTAATACAGCGAGGTAAGGGCCCTGACACCCTGAAAGAAAACAGAAAATGGAGATTAATGTAACCTCAACTCAAGTAATACAAAGAGTTTTGTAAAAAGAAAAGGAAAATGGATTTTATTCTTTAAATCAATTTTTATAATCTCTCAATGAATTTCATTGAATTTGCATTGAAAATATTTTTATCCCATCAACTCCCCCGAAGATTAAATCCTCAGTGCGTCACTGGAGTAATACATAAACGTAGAAACAGAAAAATGGGCAAAATAAAGGAGAAAAGAAATACTTGGTGCCAAGATAGAAAACAACATTAGTCTGGCTCGTGGTACTGAATTTTCTTTGGCGTTTAACATTACTGGACTGACGGTCCTCCCGCACGACCACGAGCCAGAGATGGGCAAAAAATCATTTGAATTTTTTTAAATAAAAATTCGTGTACGAAATGTTTATAAATAAAAATTTGTGTACGAAATTTTTTTAAATAAAAATTTGTGTACGAAATTTTTTGAAATAAACATTCCTGTACGAAATTTTTTTAAATAAAAATTTGTGTACGAAATTTTTTTAAATAAAAATCTGTGTACGAAATTTTTTGAAATAAAAATTTGTGTACGAAATTTTTTTAAATAAAAATTCGTGTACGAAATTGTTTGAAATAAAAATTTGTGTACGAAAATTTTTTAAATAAAAATTCGTGTACGAAATTTTTTTAAATAAAAATTTGTGTACGAGACTTTTTTAAATAAAAATTTGTGTACGAAATTGTTTGAAATAAAAATTTGTGTACGAAATTTTTTTAAATAAAAATTCGTGTACGAAATTTTTTTAAATAAAAATTTGTGTACGAGACTTTTTTAAATAAAAATTTGTGTACGAAATTTTTTTAAATACAAATTTGTGTACGAAACTTTTTGAAATACAAATTTGTGTACGAAACTTTTTGAAATACAAATTTGTGTACGAAATTTTTTAAAATAAAAAATTCTGTACGAAATTTTTATTTAAAATAATTTGTGGTCCATCTCTGGCTCGTGGTCTGTGCAGGAGGACCGTCAGTCCAGTAATGTTAAACGCCAAAGGGAATTCAGTACCACGAGCCGGACTAATGTTGTTTTCTATCTTGGCACTATTTCTTTTTCCAAAAATTTGTGTACAAAATTTTTATTTCAAATAATTTTATTGCCCATCTCTGCCACGAGCCGAAAGGTACGCGAGATTTGAAAGAATTTGGGCGCGTGCGCATGACGGCCGGGCGCGCAAGTTCGACGGGCCCGTGGCCCGCAGGGATGCATTAATCGTCCGATGCTCTTGGTCGTAATTCCTTGGTGGGTTAACCGGCTGTTGGCGGCTTGCCGAAGGCGAGATTGCACATTTATGCCTCCACCTAGAAACTTGGAATTATTAATTAACGAGTAGCCGACGCGTGGGTAGCGAGATGTGCCATTTTCCTTAGGCGAAGTTTTCCGTAAACATAACAGGCTATTCTAGTCTCCGCTCGTAAATGGAAACCGTGGCAGTCACTCGACGCTCGATAGATCGACTATATGTACTCGTATTACATCGTAAAGCGCTCACCGACAGCGTTGTTATGCAGTGGAAAGCACCATAGCTAGAGAATTGCACAAACTCAATTAGTAACAGCCACGGAGATACCCAATTTCATTCGTAACACTGAGTTTATTCGTGGACAATCGGCTATCAAGATCGGTACATCAGTCTGGCTTGCTAATTTAATGCCACGTATTATTTCAGCGCAAACTATTTCTAGGAGCACTGGAAAGACACCGCAGTGGACTGGAAGCTGGAACAAATCCCCGATCCAACTGACTCAGCCGCCGCCATCGAATTCGTGACATAAAGTTACTCGCAACTTGGCCTCATCCGTTATCGATTATCCCTTTAACGGGACTTTAATTTTATTTAGCCCTTCCAGCTCGAAACTCGTCGAAGCTTCCTCCTAGACGCGTTACCTTGTTTCCAGTTTTAATCGAGTTGCCATCGCGCTCTCGTTCAGACTGTCGTAAAGGGCGCGGGTTCGTTTTTCGTTGCCTACTTAGTCTGCTGCGAGATTGATCGAGTTCGCAAAATGATTAGTTTGCGCTCCCCGCGGAGGAAATTTAATCTTTTAATGAGGAATTCGGCGCCGTAATTAACGCCAATTCGAATTTGTAATTATGTAATAAATTGTAATTATAATTGGCTCGGTCCGGAATGCCGAGAGTTTGCTGCTCGCGCGATTCTACGTATTCCCCGGCGCAGAACACGCGTTTGCAATTGCGATAATCACTATGAGGAATGGCTGTTGTCGCGGTGTTTCCTTTTTTCCGTTGAAAACCGCCGCGAGAAAGTGACAGCGCTCGTCGAGCAGAAAGTCGGGTCGTAAAATCTGTGCGACGCCACGTGCGGACAGGGAGAAACAAAATTCGCTGATTAATTACGCATACTCTGTCCCGCGGTCCATCACGTTTGTCGGGATTGCAAAATCGACGTGGTCGACAGCTGGTAACCTCGGAGACGAATCAGCTCGCGCTCTCTGTTCTGCCTTCCTGGAGACATTTTGCTGTACCTTTCCTTCGAACGAACTTCCGGGCAGAACGTTAAATGTCACGTTTATAATTGAGTTGAAATGTATGCCTTAAAAAGTCACATACTCTCCATGAACTTACAAACGCGTCAACTTCATTCCTCCACCACGAGGCAGGCCACTAAACTGGAGATTCCTCTCGAACACTATTCCAAATTTTGATGTTTATTCATATATGGCCACACATTATAATATAACTTATTATCAAAGACCATTTGGACTTTTTCAGCGCCAATAAATTTGAAAATGACTACATTTCGGCTACACTTTAAAATCGCATAACTTTTCTAAAATTAATCCAAACGAGTTGAGTTTTTTTGTGAAGCTAGAGGGATTAGTTTGCTAAATAATGTGATTTTGCCATTTTCGACCATATTCTGCGATCTTTAAGTGTTCATAGCTCAGAACAACGTTAACCGATTTTGATGAAATTTTAGGCACGTATATATCTTACTTAAATCTACAAACGGGTTTTTTGAATTTTCATTAAGGGCTCACAAAAAAAGTTTAAAAAACGACCTTTAGTATTTTTTTTTTTGCTATTCCGACCAAGTGCATTTTTTTCAAACCGACGAATCACATCATTTAGCATACTAATACCTCTAGGTTCTCAAAAAAACTCAAGTCGTTTGGATTAATTTGAAAAAAGTTATGCGATTTTAAAAGGTCGCCGAATATTTTTGCACGCCACTGTACATACGGAATACGAATAAGTATATAAGCATGAAGATAAATTATATAATAAGTAGACTGCGGATGTTTATGCACGTAATAGGTGTATGCAAAAAGCATATGCAAATATGCACGTAAAATATGCCATGTCTACTTTTATCGAATTAGTCAAGGGTAAATCGACAGTTCCCAATTTCTTTATTATGACTGGAAGAATTCGTAAAAGTGCCTTAAGGGGGAACACCACTGTGACGTCTGGAAAAGTAAGCCATTTTTAAGAATTTTTTTTCAGGAATAATTTACAGTTTTCATAGAAAATTTGTATTACCTACCATTATCACGCTGTCTTAAGAGACTAAACAAAACAAAAAATAGAAAAACATTCATAAATTCTAATATATTAATTAATTTTCTAGACCCCCCCCCCTCGCGAATTGATCAAATGTGTAACTATGGAACAGCAAGTCCGAAATAATTTTTTTTTTTTTATAATCTATATAAGTGTAGTTTCCGTTGTGCGTACCGATTACTTAAACAAATTATTTTTGTAAAAATGGTGCGCTTTAGAAGAAAAGTTTCGAAAATCCGCGAATAAGATGGACAGTTTTTCGAGCGTATTTCAAAAAATTTGTCTTCAATCAAAGAATCTGTACGTATAACGGAAACTACACTCATATAGTTTATAAAAAAAAATTAAATTTGATTTCGGATCTGCTGTTCCATAATTACACATTCGATCAGTTCGCGTGTGAGGGTCTAGAAGATTAATTAATATATTAAAACTAATACATGATTTTCTATTTATTTATTTTGTATAGTCTCTTAAGACAGCGTACTAAAGATAGGTAATTAAAATTTTCTATGAAAACTGTAAATTATTCCTGAAAAAAAATTCTTAAAACTGACTTACTTTTCCGGCCGTCGCAGTGGTGTTCCCCCTTAATAAATGTTAAATTTTGAGCAACTTGTGTCTGTTGGAAAGTATTATGGGCAGTTGCAATTGCAACGACATTATATCCATTAAAAGTTTCAACTGCCTATTTACAGAAATAAAATAAAGAGTGAAATTTTACTATTTTCGGGTGTTAAGAGAAAAAAATGGCCCAACTTCTTTAATTTTATCGAAATTGTTTATGTGTATCAGGCGATTGTAATGAATGAATAATAATTAGTCGCTACTAATGACATATTCTATCTCATGATATCAACATTGGTACTCAGAGTTGGGCAAACTGTAATCTAATTACAACTTACAAATTACGATTAAAATGTAATTGTGTAGTCGATTACACATTATTTTCTGTAATCGTTAATTTAGGTAGTTGACCATTTGGTTCCGTCAACTACCTAAACGAACGATTACAGAAAATAATGTGTAATCAACTACACAATTACATTTTAATCGAAATTTGTAAATTGTAATTAGATTACATTTCGCCCAACTCTGTTGGTACTTATCACTAAAGTCATGTAACGGCTTGATAATTCATCTATGATCGCAACCAAGTGCAGTGAGATAGATATATAAAAGAAATATGTAACGCATGTGCATATGCCTTCTAACAAAGCATATGCAATATGCAAAATAATTTTAGCATATCAATATATACATTTGCATAAACATCCGCAAGTCCAATAATAAGTTAATCTATTTGAGGGTAATATTTAAAAAATGGCCCATTGTACCACAAAAGGAAGACAGATGTATCTATAATGGAATTAACTGAACACTAATGTATGATTATTATTATTATTAATATTACGACTTTATTATTCCTTAAATGGAAGCTATAATACATACAGATATACTAAAATTAGAGTAAAGTCCAGGCAGCAGTAGGAACTGTTAATAAGCCTAACCTTAAGAACATAAAACAAAGAATTAACAAAAAATAAATTGTTGGTGTAATAAAAACGTTTTATTATTGTTCTTAAAGCATATGAACATGGAGAAATGGGCGAAGCAATAGGCGAAAATGTAGGCGGCGGTAGAAAGAGAAAAATATACATGAGGGACACCCCTCTTTCTAATAAAAAAAAAAACGTCACCCCTGGCGTTAGAAAGAGAGAGGGTGTCCCCCATGTATATTTTTCTCTTTTTACCGCCGACTACATTTTTGCCCATTGCATGCTTCCTCCATATTTATATGCTGTAAGTTATTGTTATTATTATTATTATCGCCCCCTAGCAACGTTCATTGTAGCCTATGTACCCTGACCAAAACCATACCGATCCTGACGATACGTTATTGTCATTGATTCACGGTGCTAATATCGCCAGCAGAATCCCCATAAACTGATTTGGAACCCGAGTCGCTTATAAATTCCTTTCGATCGTGTATATTTCAGCCAGCTACCTGGTTATCGAATACCGCCTGCTCTTTAGCAATGCAAAATACG